>CM037887.1:32880458-34080458 GCA_021292165.1 Shinisaurus crocodilurus
GTATATTGCCGTTATCAACTTTATTGTAACTCTGTGAAGATAACCAGCATTCTCTGTCTCACGTACACATGCCGGATTCATTCACTCCCGCCCTTTCCATTTCCTGAAAAACAGGAAGGATTTGCAGCTTAAAACATAGACAAGGACGTCAGGGGGAATCGGGGTTGGTGGAAGCTGGGGCATGCTGAGAGTTGTAGGACTCCCCTCGCCCCCTTGTCTAAACATGCATAGCATTGCACCCTTAATGTGTTTGACTAACTGAATAAGACTCAGATGTTTTTAGCCCCATCAAACGATATTGGGATTCAATTCCCCGCTTTTAAATCCGGGGTTTGTCTCAGCATGGAAAGCTAAGCAGGGTCAGGCCTGGTTATTAGTACTTGGATGGGAGACCCCGCCTCTAGTTTCCTGCTTTGAGCAGTTAGACTCGATGGCCTTGTAGGCCCCCTTCCATCTCTATGTGGGTTAGGCTGCGAGCCAGGGAGCTTCATGGTCGAGTGAAAACTAGAACCTGGGTCTCTCCAGTCCAGCACTCCCACCACCGCGCCACACTGGCCACAGCCGCCAGCCTCGCTCCTGTTTCTCCCTCTCGTGCCGAGGAAGGATACCGATACCTGGCCATGGTGGAGTGGCCACTTCCGCATCACCAAAACAGAGGACAAAAGCGGGTGGCAATCTGCGTAGAACTCGCATGTGTTAATTCACAGGTATATATGCAAATGTAGAGATGATTACTATAATTTAAATTGAAATGCAGCACACATCCTACCATAGTAGCGGCCAGGTGAGCTGTGTGCCTGCCTGTTCAAGTCTGCTGGCCGGGTGCTGCTGGCGGGGAACTTCAAGGCCTGTTAGCTCTCCGTTCTGGTGGTGCTTTATCTTTAAACCGGACTTGGACTGGGCAGCCCTTCCCATACGGGATGCCATCAAAACAGAGGATAGTCCTCCGACAGCCCTTCAAAGTGAAAGGAAGGACACACGGCCACCCTAAAATTGGGCAAGGCTGGTGGGCACAGCGACAAGCAGTGTTGCCACTGAAGTGGCGGCCATGTGGGGGGCGGGCAGACAAAGTGCCGGCCAGGCTGGGGCCCAGGAAAATACGCAAGTAGGCCTGTGTGCACACATGTCTTTATTTTATTCATTATTATGTTAAAGCGTTAGACAAATTTATGGAGCTGATAGGGCTGTCACTGGCTATGGGTCCTAGTGGCAAAATGAACGCTCCATCCTCAGAGGCAGCAGGTAGCCACTGAGGCTGCAATCCTATGCACAGTTACCTGGGAGCAGGAAGCTCCATGGAAAAGGGTGGGACTTACATCTGAGTAGACATGTGTTGGACTGCACTGTGAAGCTCAGTGGCTGGGGACAAAGAGAAGAGAAGGCTGTTGCCTTCCTTCTTACTCTGCTCGGGGATTTCCCGGAGGCACCTGGCTGAACACTGTCAGGAACAGGATACTGGGCTAGATGGGTCCCCAGTGAGATCTGGCAAGGCCATTATTATGCTTGTCTAGTTATTTATTTGATGATGATGATGATGATGATGATGATGATGATGATGATGATGATGATGATGATGATGATATTTCATGGCTGCCTTTCAGGGCAGAAGCCCTCCCAAAGTGGCATACAACAATAAAACTGATACAATATTGTGGAGGAAGGGGGGGCTGGCTGACCCGCCACACCCCACCCTTTCCTACCCCAAAGGACCCAAGACCCCCAGAGATCTCAAGGTACTAGACTGCCAGCCTCAGCTGTCTGCAGTCTTACTTAAATCTCTGTTCAGGGACTTGCCTTTATGACTGTAACCTGGATTTAGTTGCTGGAACCACAGAGCAATCCACAAACACCATGTGGGGTAAAAAACCAAAGAAGGTTTATTTCAGGTAGCATTTTACACAAAAGGTGGGAAATGAGGGAAGGACACAAAATTAGAGAGACGCTTTGATACAAAGTAATAGAGCTGCAAAAATAACAAAACCTACTGATTCCTTATATCTCTCAGGCACACAACTTGTTACCTGGGGGTCAGTTCTCTTCCAGGGTTGGGTCCAGCACAGCCTTGCTGCCTGGGAAGACTACACACCTACCCGAAGGTCCGAGATGGGTAGCCCTCCACAAGGCTTGCCTTGCCAAAGCCCTCATTCAGCTAATTTCACCAGGAGCTACCTGGGGTCGGATCCTGAGGCCACCCAAAGGCTTGGGCCTCTGCTTGGCTTGCCGCCATTGCTCCAACAGCCAGCAACCACGCGATGACCAAAGACAAAGAACAAAAACCCACACTTTGGAATATAGCTCTTTCCCCCCCTCCTTCCTGTAGCTTCCCGGCTTCTAGCCAATCAGGATGAACTTCACCTGGCCAGGCAGGGGAGGGGAACTCATGACTTTTGCATTTGAAAGCCGGGTCTCAGGCTTTTCAGGACTTCTAGGCCCCACCCGATACTTTATGCACATTTCGCCTCCTCCCAGCCCCCAACCAGCCTTACTTGGTTTACACATGAGGAGGTGTGCGTGTGCGTGTGCAGGAACCCCTAGAGGCTCTTTTTCTCCACAAATATTTAGAGCGATAACAGCAAAATAAAACAGTAAAAACAAAATAAAAACAGGAATAACAAACAGCAACAAAAGCAGCAGCAGCAGCAATCATGCCAGAAGGCTAGAGTAAAACATTATGTTTCAAGGCTTTCTTAAAAGCCTGCAATGATGGGACCTGGCAGACCCCTGGTAGCAACTTATTCCAGAGGTGTGAGGGCCACTACAGAGAAGGCCCTCTCACGTGTGTCAGCCACCTAACTGCTCTCACAGGTGGACAGATGAGAAGGGCCTCTCTTGCTGATCTTTCTTAAAGTGCAGGCAGGCTGATATGGCTGAAGGCGGTCCTTCAAGTAATTTCGTACCGAACCAGTTTAAAGCTTTAAAGGTCAAAAACAGCACTTTAAATCAGGCTTGGAACCAGTAACCAGTGCAGCTCCCACAGTATAGGTGTTATATGATCTGATCACGTCACCCCCACCAACACTCGGGAGGCTGCATTCTGCACCAACTGAAGTTTCTGAACAATCTTCAAAGGCAGCCCCACATACAGCACATTACAGTAGTCCAGCCTGGACGTCACTAGTGCCTGGATAACCGAGGCAAGGTCCATCCTCTCCAGATAGGACCGCAGCTGGCATACCAGCCAGTGCTGGCAAAATGCACTCCTGAACACCGCAGCCACCTGGGATTCCCCAGTTAGCACAGAGTCCATTGGGGGCCCTCCCAGACTACGCACTTGGTCTTTTAGGGGGAGTGCAACCCCTTCTAAGACCAGCTGTAAACCTCCATCCAGAGCAGTTGGTTTCTCAACCCACAGTACCCGCCCGTCTTGTCTGGATTACGTTTCAGCTTGTTTACCCTCCCACAAAACAGCCTCCAGACACCAGTTCACAAGTTCCACAGCCTTCCTGGGATGTGTAGATGGAAACGGGACCAAGTGGTAGTAGGCCTCTGTCCTCCAAGCAGTTTGTCCGCGTCCTCAGATTGCACAAGTCGAAAGGTATCCATAGCATGACTAGATGGTGCACTGACCCCGTCCATCTCAGACTGGCATCCAAGATGGCACAAATACGAGCGACTCTCATAGAATACTGTAGAGTTGGAAGGGGCCCACCAGGCTGTCATGTCCAACCCCCTGCTTAATGCAGGAATCCAAGTTAAAGCATCCCTGACAGATGGCTGTTCAGCCGCATCTTGAGTGCCTCCAGTAGTGCGGGAGAGCTCCCTAGGTCATTGGTTCCATTGGCGTATTGCTCTAACAGTCAGGAAGTTTTTTCCGATGTTCAGCTGGAACCTGACTTCCTGTAACTTGAGCCCATGATTCCGTGTCCTGCACTCTGGGACGGTCAAGAAGAGATCCTGGCCCTCCTCTGTGTGACAACCTTTCACGCACTTGGAGAGCGCTATCGTAGCTCCCCTCAATCTCCTCTTCTGAAGGCTAAACATGCCCACTTCCTTCAGTCTGTCTTCATAGGGCTTTGTTTCCCGTCCCCTGATCATCTTTGTTGCCCTCCTCTGAACCCTTTCCAGTTTGTCTGTATCCTTCTTAAAGTGTGGTGCCCAGAACTGGACGCAGTACTCAAGATGAGGCCAAACCAGTGCTGACTAGAGGGGAACTAGTTCACACTCTGTCTGCAAAGTGTCTGGCAAATTGCTCCCAGTGGATCTTCGAAGGTTTGAGTTGTTGTGTTCTAAAGCCTACACCTAAGAGGCCTTTAACCACCCAAAAGAGCTCCACTGGACAACACTGAGCAGATGCGAGGCCAGCAGAGAAGGATTTCTTCACCGCCACAGAATAAGATCACAAATGGATTCTTACCAGTGTTCGATCCGATTCATTATGAGTCTTCTGCCATTCTCGCTGTAGTCGTCCACATAGGCATTCCATCACCCGTGGAGCTGGCATGGTTCTACGACTGGGTCAAGGACATTTGGGAGTGATCATATCAATAGACCAGGTCATCTCCTCATTCCAGGACCTCTGCAGCACTGTCGACTAGGCCCTACAGGAAAATCTCCCAGGGACCTCAGAAATCCATCCGGATTCATCAGCCTCTGGGGCAGACCATCACGCTTGGTCCCCCACCTCTGCAGAGGTTACAGGTGGCCTGAAGATCAAAACTGACCAGATGATGATCTGCCCATTCCAATAAAGTCACCTACTGGCTCCTTGACCTGCAGAGCATTATCTGAACCGCCTGAACAGCCCGATCTCATCTGATCTCGGAAGCTAAGCAAGGTCAGGCCTGGTTAGTACTTGGATGTGTGGCCACCTTGGAACACCAGGTGCTGTAGGGAGGGACCATAGCCCAGTGAGACAGAGCACCTGCTTTGCCATGCAGAAGGTCCCAGGTTCAATCCCCGGCCTCCAGGTAGGGCTTGGAAAGAATCCTGCCTGAAACCCTGGAGAGCCGCTGCTGCCAGTCAGTGTCGACAACACTGGGCTGGATGGACCAAGGGTCTGACTCAGTATAAGGCAGCTTCCGATGTTCTATTGGATTGGGAATCCTGTACAAAAAACCAGGTCCAAAGCGTGCTCTGCCACATGTGTTGGTCTAAACATTACCTGAGACAGGCCCCTGGTTGACACGGCAGCCATGAAATCCTGAGTCGCTCCTGACATTGGCATGAATATTAAAGTCCCCCGAGACCACAAGCTTTGGGGTCCTCAATACCATGCTCAAAAACCATCTCAGTCAGCTCAGGCAGGGGTGGACGGTACGCCAACAGAATCCCAGTCTTGTCTCAGGTGCCCAACACCAGGTGCAGGCAGGGGTGCTGCTAGGCACTGAAAAGATCTAGGGCTCAGGCCCACAGGGGAAAAAGCACACACACACACACACACACACACACACAGCACAAATTTGCATATGCTCATTTTCATATGCTCTAAAGTCTGTGTGTGTGTGTGTGTGTGTCTTTCCTGTCACCTAAGGGCACCCCTATTTGTAAAAAGGGATGTATGGACAGGGGAGAGGAGGGCATTGGATTGCAGAAAAAAAAAACTCAGGCAGAAAGATTCAGGGGGAGCAAGAGGTAAAGGACATGTGGGCAAAAGCCAGCGAATCCAGGGGGATCAGATGCAACAGAGATCATCAGGACCCTTGTACCTTGAATTCAGCAAGTGCCCATGGATAGCAGGGTGGTGGGGCAGAGAGGGCCTCCCAGAGATCCGGGGCTGCAGCCCTAGAGGGCGGCCCCCTAACACTGCCTCTGACTCTAGGCCAGTGCTTCTCAAATAGTGGGGCGGGCCCCCCAGGGGGGGCGCGAGGCTCCGTAAAGGGGGGCTCGTTTGACCTCAGTTAAAAGTTTTTTTTAATATTGTGTTCCTTTAAATCCTGTGCTCCTTTAAATCTTTCTGCTACAGTTAATAAAGCTATTCTTTGTTGTAAATTGATCCACATTTCTTTCTTTTTTTATTCTCTTATACGTTAATAAGGATACAGTGTTATGCAGAGGTGTACTTATAACAATTTTATAGACAAATGATACTATTTACAGTCGCGCGGGGGGCGCGAAATGTTTTCTTCTTCCTAGGGGGGGGCATGACAGAAAATAATTGAGAAGCACTGCTCTAGGCACTCAAAAAACTGGCTGACTGTTGGATGGAGTATCTGACCAGGGCGATAGAATCTCTATCAGACCAAGGCTGCCTCCTCTCTCCACCCCTCCAGTCGAGCTTAGTGCCGCACAAGAAACCCTGGCAAACATATTTGGGAGAGATTATCTCCCAGTTCATCCAGCCAAGTTTCAGTGACAGGCGGTCAGCACGCTGGGTATAAGCAGAGTGACACACCTTTCACTTGTCCAGATTCATCAGCGCACTTCATAAGTAGACTCAGAGAAAAAAGGACAGAGAACTAGGTCCGTTGTTCCACTTGGGCTACTGAAACATGACTCAGTTGAATATCTGCAGCTCTTTACATTGAGGAAGGCCTGAAAATACACGCGAACGCTTCGGGCCTTTATAAGAGTTGAGACCATTCTCTCTTTCCCCTGCATTGGTGCTATCTCTGTTCTGTCTTAGACTGGCAGGAAGCCAGCAGAATTACTGAGGTTGGAAGGTTGAGGTTTAGAAGCATAGAATAGCAGAGTTGGAAGGGGCCTATAAGGCCATCGAGTCCAACCCCCTGCTCAATGCAGGAGAACAGATGTGGGCAGCCCAGGCAGTCACCCATCCAAGCACTGACCCGGCTCATACCTGCTTAACTTCAGCATGTGGCCGGCATTTATCCTCCTCTTTCCTCCAAGGGGATCTCAGGGTAGCGTATGTGGCTCTCCCTACCTGAGTTTGTTCCCACAACAAGCCTGTGAGGTGGGTTGGTTAGGGTGAGAGAACAGTCACTGGTCTACTACGGTCACTCTTTGAACCACATGGCTGAGACGGGATTTGAACACAGGTCTTCTCCGGACCTAATCCAACACTCCAACCCAGCCTTCCCCAACCTCATGCCCTTCAGATCTGTGGGACTGCAACTCCCATGATTCCCAGCCAGCATGGCCAATGGCTGATCTAATCACAACACCGCAACAGCACGCTGGCTCTCACGTGGTCTCATGGCAGTGTTTGATATCTTGAGCCACAAGTAAGCAACAGATTTAAAAAGGTGAATGAATGAGCTCACTGAGCAAACAGAGGCCAAACAAATACCAAATGCATGAACAAACCCGTCTGCAAAACAAATACATTCCTTAAATAAACTGAAACATTTTAATGTATTCTTTTTAAAATGATTATTATTACATTTATATCCTGCTTCTTTTTTTCTCCTCTTGCAAGAAACCCAAGGTGGCTTACACAGTCCTTCTCTTCTCCATTTCATCCTCACCCTGTAAGAATCAGTGACTGGGCCAGATGGGAATTCTCATCCATTTCCCAGGTTTATGCACCCACTTTTGCCAAGGAATATTCCCATTTCATTTCATTTTGAATCTCAAAGAAGCAAAGAGGACTGACCCTAAGGATAAAATCTGTGTGACCAACTATCAGTGGTGCAGTTGGGCCTGGACTTCGGGGCAATTGACCACCCAGAGAGTGTCAGATTATGGTGGCAGCAGCAAACAGGCCCGTACGTCAGCACCTGGCTGGCATGGGCACGCCTGGGCCGACCAGCGCTGATCCCTGTTGGCTCAGCACCCTTCATTCTTATTTCAAAAAACATATGATAGCTGGGGTCGGCAGCCAAGTGTGTACCTTTTTACACACACTTGTTTTATTATTTTTACTTTTAAATATATATTATCCCATCCTGCACATTTTACACACACTTGTTTTATTATTTTTACTTTTAAATATATATTATCCCATCCTGCAACAAACTGGTGCTTCTTCCCAAGAAAATGTGTTTAAGCATCGGGGCAGCAGAAGGAAATCCTTTTTATCCTTGTCTAGTCGTGATGGTGCTATCCTTTCAGTGACTTTAAGGTGCAAAACTGCACGTGCTCGGAGTTGGTTAGTCTGCTGCTCTAAGGTATCAGGAGGAATGTATCCGCCGTTGTAAAGTGTGAGATGGTGGTGGGAGGGGGGCAGAAGAAAAAGGTGAGTTGTGTGCTTCACAACTGAGGAAATACACAGGGCTGTCTAAAGTGTCCCCCACCCAACCCCATAAGACCATTACGCCAAAGGTCTAAAATTTCCTAGCCATACCACTGCCAAGCAGGGGGTATTTTTCCTGCATGATCCATAATGGGGGGGGGTATCCTTTCCCATGTAGATTCAGGAAATCTTTAGGGCCTGATCCACACTTGCAAGCATGATATCCCTTGATATCTCATTTATTTATCTATTGGCAATATTTATACACCACTTCTCGCTTGAAACAAATCCTGAACCTGCAACCTGCCCCTGCTCTGAGAAAAGCTTGATTTGAGGTGCTGAAAATGGTTTGAGGATCTACAATGACCATTTCACACAGAACTCGGGCATCGTCTGGAATGACGTAATGGCTTAGTGTTCGGGCTACAATTCAGTTGGTATCGGACTCCCCCCCCCCCCCTTAATCAGGCCGTAGATCAAAATCAAAGAAGGAATAAATGAATGAGTTAATGAATGGGAGGAAAGGAAGGAAGAGATACGGTAAGTGCTAATCCTCCTATATTCTGGTTGTTTAAAAGGGAAAGTTATAGGCCTTCTGCAATGATCAATAGAATACCAGCATCAACTGATATAAATTCTGAAGGCAATGCTTGCCAGCAGAGACTCCAACAAAAGATAGGAGATGCAAAGTATAGGAAAGAAAGAAAGATCAAGCCAACTTATGTTGGTTGCAGAGTATGCAAGCGTTGGCATTTCACAGAACTATTCATCTGATGGAATGCAAAAGCAGTCAACCCTACATTGATACAAGTTCCTGTCTAAGCCAGCTTGCTTTCTTCTTTTTTTTCTTTTTTCTTTTTATTTAAAATTTTCCAAACAATATATAAAAAAACTAAATAACAAACATACAACTTACATAGTGCTCCCATCACCACAGGACCAAAGAATACATTCTATCTCTATAATCTACTGTGGTAAAATATAATTTCAGTATATGATTTCTATATTATATAAACACATAATTTGCAACAAATATTTCCTATTATTTTACTTGCATGTAATCCTATGACTTAAGGTCTCGTTCTGACTCTGTATGTAGAAAGTTCTATCTCACATAATGAAATGTAACACAATGTAACACTGTGATGCTAATACAAAGGGCCTCTAAGGGGCCTCTTGAATTCTTATGACCTGTTGAAATTATGTGTTTATACCACACTATTGTTATTCATTATTCCAAAAATACAACATATCTTGACACGGCACACTCCCTTTCCTCTTATTTAACACAAAATCCAAAAATAGAATCATAGAATCATAGAAAAGTAGAGTTGGAAGGGGCCTACAAGGCCATCGAGTCCAACCCCCTGCTCAATGCAGGAATCCAAGTCAAAGCATCCCTGACAGATGGCTGTCCAGCTGCACCCTTGAATGCCTCCAGAGTGGGAGAGCCCACCACCTCCCTAGGTAGTAATAAACCCCAGATATCCTTAAAATTGTTTTTCTTTAATTGTCCCCTTTTGCATTTGATATTACAAGTTAACATATAATTTAAAGCCATATCCCACACTTCTTTATACCAGTCAGGTGATAGAGAAAACTTGCTGAACTTTCCATTTTCTTGCTATCATTAATCTACCTGCTGTTAACAAATTTACAATTAATTCTTTAACATTTTGAGGACCAGCCACCTTTTTGGTTATTGATAACAATGCTAATTTAGGACAAACTTCCAAATCAGTAAACAACAATTTCTGATATTTCTTCAAAAATCATTTTCCAAAAATCCAATACATTTTTACAACTCCACCACATATGAGCATACGTACCCAGCTCCTGACAACCTCTCCAACACATTGGAGAACATTTATTATCTATTTTGTTTATTCTCACCGGAGTCAGGTACCATCTCCAAATTAACTTATAGAAACTCTCTTTTATCCTTATTGACATATTTTTCAATATTCTCCTATCCCATATCTTATTCCACTCTTCTTTTGCTATCTCCTCTTCAAACTCTGTATCCCAAACTATCTTAAGATTTTCCGCTTGCTCTTCTGATTTCTGAATCATTTTATATATCATCTTTGTAATACCTCTAGCTGATACATTCCCTTCTATAAGTTCTCTAGACATAACCAACTGCTCAAATACGGTGAATTCTCTTTCATGCTCCTGTCTCCTCTTCCATTTCTTTCCCCATTGAACTACCGGTAATTGGATTAAATTTAGCCACGAAATTCTTCCTGGGCCAACCCTTTCAATTATTTGTTGCCTTGTCTCCATTTTTTCCAACCAGTCCATTAATCTAATTACCTTTTTCTATATATAAATTCGTTCCAAATGTCTAATGTTCTCTGGAAAGTCCTCCATTACCACCACTGGAGTAAGCGGTGATATACCTGGTATAAATATTTTCTTGTTTCTATTCCAAATTTCTAACATATTTTTTAAATAGGGGTTTTCTAATCTTTTTATCATATTATACCCTTGCTTTGCAAATAAAAAATTATCCACCCTATTTCCCAATTCATATGCTTCTATTTCCCACCACATGAGATCCTTCCTAGCAATAATATCCATAATATATCTAAGTCAATTTGCTATATAGTACCATTTTATGTTTGGAAGACCAAGTCCCCCTACTTTGTGAGATTTATACCACCTATTCTTAGTAATCCTCGATCTTTCCCCCCCATTACAATAACTATTTAAAATTACTTGCCATTCTTTAATTTCCTTCTCTGATATCTTATATGGTATCATTCTAAACAAAAAAATTATCTTCAGTAAAATCTTCATTTTTATCAAAGCTATCCTACCAAACCATGATAATCCAAGTTTTTTATAATCCTCTATTTTATTCTTAACCTCACCTTTTAATTTTTTAAAATTAGTATTCCATTCTCCTATTTGATCCAAATCTTTTAATATATCTATACCTAAATATTTAATTATATTTTTTATTTTTATATCAACTTTCTTTTTTTAAATCCTACCCTTTCCTCCATTTTGCTATAATTAAATAACATAATCTCAGATTTATCCCAATTAACTTTTAACCCCGTTACTTCCCTAAATTCATTCAAATGTTTCTCTAACCTATCCCAGTTTTCCATGGGCTTTTCAAGTGTTAACAAAATATCATCTGCAAAAAGGTTTATCTTACACTTAGCCTTCATCCCTATCCTCTGTAAATTTCTCTCCTGCCTGATAGCATTCGCTAACAACTCCATAACTAACACAAATATTACAGGGGAAAGGGGACAACCCTGTCCAGTTCCCCGGCCTAGGCTTATCGGTTCTGTGATTCCATCGTTTACAACTACTGACGTAACATTTTGAGCATATAATTGATTAATAACTCCTATAAACTTCTCGCCAAACCCCATAGTTTTTATTATCAACTTTAATGCTGGCCATTCCATGCAATCAAAGGCTTTAAAAATATCTAATGCAAGAACCCCTGCTTTCAAATCATTTTTCCTTATTAAATATATTATATTCAATACCCTTCTAGTTAAGTCCGCCATTTGTCTTCCTTGAATAAAACCGCATTGATCTAGCCCTACATAGTTACTTACAAAACTACTCATTCTTCTCGCTAGTATCGCTGCCATTAGTTTAGCATGATTAATTGATTAATTAATGATATTGGTCTATAAGAACCTGGTTCTGATAAATCCTTCCTTGGTTTCGGGATTAAAATAGTCAAGGACTGCTTCCACGAAGGGGGGATCTCTCCCCCCTGTAATATATCATTAAACAACCGTTTTAACTTAGGGATTAACATTTTTTAAAAATATCTTATAATATTCTGTCCCCAGACCATCCAATCCTGGTGTTTTTCCTTGTTTCAATTTATTTATAGCATACTCTTATTTAAGTTTCCGTAAAAGGTTGCTCCATTGTCTCCCTATCTTCTTCCTGAATTCTTGTTTTTAAATTTTTACCGATATATTCTCTACTCAAAGCTTCTGACCATTTTCCTGCCTTATATAGTTCAGAGTAATATTCATAAAATATTTTTAATTAATCCTTTAACAAATTGTGTTCCTTACCCCTCTTATCTTTGGTCACCCCCACTAAGTTTTTTTTCTTTTTTTAATTGTGCTAGTCTAGCCAGCATTTTAGAGTTTTTATTACTATTCTCGAAATAATCTCTTTTTGTGTAAATCAAATTCCTTTGTACCTTATCTATTCTCCAATTCTTTCCTCTTACCTTGTAATTCTGAAAAATCTTCTTATCCCTCTTCTCTAAATATTCTTTTTCCAACTCCCTAATCTCTCCCTCCAACTTTTTATTAAAACCTTCTTGTTGTTTTCTTAAATTTATTCCCTCCCTCAATCCTATTCCTCTCATTACACTTTTCTTCGTATCCCATATTACCGCTTCAGTACAATCTTCTATTTGATTAAATTCCCATATTTCCCTTATTTCCTTCTCTATTTTTTCTGTTATCTGTTTAAAATGAAAAATATTACAATTCAATCTGCATCTTTTAGCTTGCTTTCTATCTTCTTGAGAGCCATCTCTTTTTCCACTCCATATGATGAAGACTTCTGTGGAACTCAGTTGCTGTCAGTCATATCCAAAATTAAGCTCAGGTGGCCCGATAAGAGAGATCACGTTACCTGCAGCGTAAGCCACAATAAAATGCAAAGCCTGGGGTTAATTCTATTCAGTAAACAGTTCTCATTTTATATTTGATTCACTGTTGGGGTGCCTCTTCGATTGCCGTGACCCATTTTTTCCCCATCCGCTATACCGCACTGGAAGTCCAGGAGGCTAACCCATACAGCTAATTCAATACTGATGCATCCAATATAACTGTATACTTTCAAGTACCTCACTTGGGTTAAATCCCCCACCGTGGCCCCCTCCCTGCAAATCCTATCAAATATTATCAGAAGTGGGGAACTTCTGGCCCTCCAGATGTTATTAGACTACAACTCCCATCGTCTCTGGCCCATGCTGGCTGGAGCTGATAGGCACTGGAGTCCCACAGCATCTGGAGGGTTCCAGAGTCTCTTCCCACCTCTCCAAATAGATCTTTGGCGATTGAAGTGGGGGGGTATAGAAAGGTCACGGTCGATCCTTCATGCTCAAGCAGCCACACCAAGTGTGCCAGTAGTAGCAGGTGTTAGTGTCATTGTAACACAACTATTTTGTGATTGCAGAATAAAGGAACGGGTTATTAAAATCAGCTGCCCCTGCTGGGTATTAGAGGAGGAAGTGAGTAGACTCAAGTATTTCCCTAAAGGGGAGGAACGGGAGCTGGAGTTTCCAGGTGTGTAACATCCCTCTCCCCAGAGAACTATATAAATGGAGACAGGTGTGCAGCTAGCTTCAGAACACCTGTCCTTGCAACAGACTATAACACCCCCCCAAGGCAGCTTCGGTAACAACCAGCCCAAGACCAGAGGGCAAGAGGCTGAGACTCTGGGATATCCAGCTAGCATCAGCACCTGTTCGCTGCCTTCCTCCATCACCGGACCCGTTCAGCCAAGATGGTAAGGATGCCGCCTCTGCCACCTCCAGGTGCCCAAGGGAAGTGCTGGGGAGCTGGCCTGGGGAAAGTGTTCCCGTCCTGGAAAGGGAGTAGGATGGGATTAGCAGGGTTTTTATGCCGAGATGTAGGATGCAGTCCAGCTACAGCAGCTGCTGCCACTGTAAAGTAGGATTTAGGTTCAAAGGGGTGTGTGTGATGTCTATTATTCTGTTGCTCTTATGCTTGGCATATGAAACTTGTGTCAAACTGATTGACTTTTACCATTCTTAGCATGCTTGCTCGCCTAGATGCATGAATAGGAATTTTGTTTTGTCTTGTTTTAAATCTGAGATCCTCAGCACGCCTACGGCGCAATCCTGTGCACGTTTACTCAGAAATTAGTCTGATCCAGTTCTTGCTTAGGAATGCAGCCTTATCGGTACATGTGTTCTGTTCAAATCAAGATGGGTTCATTTGTGAGCCGATGCGCTTAACATTGGAGGCTTATCGCATTTTCAAGCATGCATTACTTTGATTCTTTTGCGATGTCTTTCCTGATAATACAGTCAGTATCTGTAAAAATTAAATAAAAATTAAACTAAATAATGTAATACTTAAACAGGGACAAGTAAACTTTCAATAGGACACACTCTTTCCCTTTGGTATGGGCCTTCAGAGCAGAATAAAGTCTGAAACACGGGGAAGAAACTAGTGGGAGAGAGGAGGAAGATGAGCAGTGCAATCCTATGCATGTTTACTTGGAAGTAAATCCCACTGTGTTCAGTAGGGCTTACTTCCAGGAAAGTGTGCTTAGAAGTGTAGCCTTAAGACGCAGTCCTATGCATGTTTAGACAGAGAAAAAGTCCTACAACTCCCAGCGCTCCCCAGCCAGCATAGCACCCCCCATAGCTGGCTGCAGGATGCTGGGAGTTGTAGGACTTTATTCTGTCTAAACATGCATAGGATTGTGCCTCAAGCCTTAAAATGTTTAAAGTGTTAATTTGCTGTCTCTCTGGCCTGGGACTGTTGTCCCTTCTGTTCTCTGTAAACTGTAAATAAATAAAAGTTCAACCCATACTGGATATGTATCCTAGTAACAAAAAAGAAACAGGTATCGATGCCCAAAGTTTGAAACTCCCAACTGCCTCATCTAACCTCTAATGCATTTGTCTCTCTCTTTGTCCCCATCCAGCGGTTCCTTCTGGTTGCCCTTGTTCTTCTTGCGTGGACAGAGGCGAAACGATCAGGCGGTCATCGCCACCACCACCACCAACACCAGCAGCACTGCTTTAGTTCCGAGGAGATTCAAGATGGGGAAGTGCCCGCGCAGTTCCGGAGCAGGACCGCACGGTTGGCCCGCCACGTCCCCCTGCAGCTGGTGCCTATCCTGGAGAATGAACAAGCCGCCCCGCGGAGGCAGCGGAGACACCACACGCCTAGCTGCTCCGATCTAAAGCTCCAAGACACTCTGAACAAAGAAGTCAACGAACGCTCCATCTCGCCCTGGAGATATCGGTAAGGGCACTTGTTGCCATAAGGATCGGGTGACTGGGCAGGCTGAAGGTTCTAAGCCAGTGTTCTCCCACCTTGAGGTCCCCAGATGTTTTTGGCCGACAACTCCCAGCATGCCCCAGCCAGCTACGCTGGCTGGGGCATGCTGGGAGTTGTAGGCCAAAAACATCTGGGGACCCAAGGTGGGAGGACACTGCTCTAAGCATTGTAGCCAAAAGATAGACCGGGATCCCAATCCCACTCCTCATGTGAATGTCAACTCTCTGGGTGAGCTGTTCCCAACCTGGTGCCCTCCAGAAGTGTTGCCGTGCAACTGCCATCACCAATGGCTTTGCTGGCTGGGCATGATGGGAGTTGCAGTCCAGCACATCTGGAGGACACCGGCTCAGGGAAGCCTGCTCTGGTCTGTTCCAATTCCAAAGTCTAATTTCTCAAATGCGTACCTGATTACTGCCTAGGATTCCTCCTGAAACAGTCCTTCTATGATGCGTTTGGGCTCAAAATAAACCCACAATGTTTAATTGTGGAATTCGCTGCCTCGAGATATGGTAATGACCACTAGCCCCTAGATGTTCTGTTTTGTTTTGTTTTGTTTTGAATGACTGGGCAAATTCAGGGGTGCAGAGGCTATCCAAATCTATTAGCTTAGATGGGCCTTTGCTCTAATCCAGCTAGGGCACAAGTTCTTACACGAGCCAGGTGCTCTCTTGTGACTTGTGTTGAAGGAGACATCTTGGCAGATGCAGCTTGTCATGCAAGGACGAGACTTCTTGACAAACAAACAATTCCCCAGACTTCTTTGAAGAGGGAGAGAAGAGTCATGACCGTTAAAATAGATGCAAAGCCCGTGGCCTGCTTCATTGAGGCCCTCTAATCCCCTCCTGCCTTTTTCAACAGCATTGATGAAGACGAGAACCGCTATCCGCGCAAGCTGGCCTTTGCGGAGTGTCTCTGTGAAGGGTGCATTGACGGCAAGACCGGCCAAGAGACCACCTCGCTCAACTCCGTGCCTGTGTTCCAGAACATGATGGTGCTGCACCGCAAGCCGTGCCAGCACAACAGGCGACACCGCCGGCTTTACCTTTGAGGTGAAGTACATTGAGGTGCCCTGTGGCCTGCGCCTGCGTCCTCCCCCGATCCAGCAGCTGAGCAGACGACGGGCCTGCACATCTAAAGCTCCTATGGAGCGGTTTTTATCCTGCAAGGTGGCAAAAAAAAAAACACAACCCCAAATCTGTTTATGTGAACAATTGTCTATAATTGTGTTTGTTTTAAAGCACTTGCTCATTTCAGTTTGTAGGCCTTCTACAATCCTGCCCTAGGACAGGCCTGCACTTTCCCACTTTCTTCTAGTGGATGGGAGCGGGAGGAAAACTTGCGGTCCTAACATTAACCACAAATGCAGCCAATGCAGCAGTTTTGGTGCTGCATGTATCAAAATCGAAAATAAGGAGCCCACTTCTCTCTGATAAAAGCGGCATGTGTCAGGAGACCTGCTCCTTTCCCCAAAGAATAAGAAGGCATGTGTTTAATCTGTACTTTCCACCTCTGTGCTCTTAATAGCTGCTTTATGTAGCATGAACATGCAGCAGCAGGAAACCTTCTACCAGGTTCACACAGCAGCTGGTTGGCCACTGTGTGAACAGATCGATGGACTAGATGTACACTAGTCTCATCCAACACGGCTCTTCTTATGCCTATCAGATAAAGGAGAGCAACATTTGCACATCTCTGCATTGTGTGAAGGAGTTTTCCTGCTGAAACATGGCCAAGAGCCTAATACTGATTTCGTCTTCTTTTATATATATATATGTGTGTGTGTGTGTGTGTGTGTGTGTGTGTGATGCTTTTTCTGCAGATGTTAAAGCTAGAATGTGATCAAGAGTTATTTTAACACTACATGCTTGAACCACTTCAGTTGGCATGCCTTCTCTCTCAAGGGCTGTTGTGCTGTGCGTCTTCATAGACTTTGCAAAACCGCATTTCCTTGGGCGGGGGGGAAGCCATGACAGTAAAACAGGTTTAAAATGAGTTGGTTTGTAGCAAAGAGGACTAGTCCAAAATGCAAGGGCCTTCCTCAATGAATGAGGGTCTAACTGTGCTCTTGCGCATCTCCCAGAGCACCTTTCAGTGGGGCTTTGTGCGCAGGAGAACAGTCCACAATGCAGCAGCGCCTTTCCATATCTTCGCTCCCTTGAGAGCTTTGCAGACTAGGAGGATGCTACTGTCAATTTCCTAGCTTGTTGGGTGACACACACCCCCCCCGATCTTGATTCTCCAGGTGCTAAAAACAAACACCACCTTGGGAACTCCCAGTTCGACCAGGGCCGCTGTGGATTGATGAAAGGGACCGACCTTGGTTCCCAATACACTTGTTTTCAACCTATTTATTTATTCTTATTTGTATTTATATTAATTTATATGTGAGATTTTCAAGTGCTTTTAAGTTTTTTATATTGTTGTTTATTGTTTGTTTGTTTGTTTGTTTGTTGTTCTCAGGGCTTTTTTTCTGGTGGAACTCACCGGAACTGAGTTCCAGCACCTTTTCTTCTATTAATTGCATTAAAATTTAATCGCCATCTACTCCCGAGGAAATGTAATCCAAGAGTTCCGGTACCTTTTTCTCCAGAAAAAAAGCACTGGTTGTTCTAGAGGAATCGTGCAGGTTCTCGGGGCCATGCTTTTACCATGACTTCTTGGCCTGTGTCTGTGTCTCCGTCTCCGCTGCTGTATCCTTAGCACGGTGTTCTCCAACCTTGGGTCCCCAGATGTTTTTGGCCTACAACTCCCAGCATGCCCCAGCCAGCTACGCTGGCTGGGGCATGCTGGGAGTTGTAGGCCAAAAACATCTGGGGACCCAAGGTTGGAGAACACTGCCTTAGCAGAAGGGACAGATCTGGCACAGGTGTCCCAGGAGCAGCCCAGCCATGGCACTGCTCCCGGCCACCTGTGCCAACGCATCACACCAGCCCTGTAGTGAGGATCCCACAGCTTGGTTGTGCTGCTTTTATTATTATTATTATTATTATTATTATTATTATTATTATTATTATTATTATTTATAGACTTCACTGTTTTCTCCTCTTACATGAAAGCAGCCGTTCTGTGTCCCATCCCAGGTATCGAATGCCATGGTGTGATTGTAGGTGTGCAGCTCACTTGTCTGTACAAAAGCAGCTTGGGACACTGGGTTGGCCCGTTCCCTGCAGGAAGCACATACCACAACTTTCCCCATCCTCATGTCCTCCAGATGCGGCTCCCAGAATTCCCAGCCAATGTGGGCCATTGACTCTGCTGGCTGGGGATTATGGGGATTGCAGTCTAAGACACCTGGTGGACACCAGGTTGGGGGAAAGCTGGTGGACTGAGTCTCCTTTACTCCATAGATTTGACGCTGTATTTATTTGATGTTTCTAATTATGAAGATTTTGTCTGTCTGATGGTGATGATGTGTCTAAATTATTAAGTTATTTATGCAACTGTATTTATTATGCAACAAAATATCTGTATGACGCGAGGGAACATTGCCCTGATGGGGTGGGATTCGTTTCCTCCAGTGTGGAGTTCTTTCATAAATAAAGTTTTTATTTCTCTATGGAAATTATCTGGGACTCGGACTGCTTTCTTCCCAATGCCTTAGAACTGTAGCGTTGGGGGGCTGGAATCCAAAGTCTGTCCAGTCCTACACCCCTTTGGCAATCACTGATGGCGCCTTAGGTCCTATGCTGGGGTGTTGAACCTCTTTCAGCCGGAGGACCAAATTCCATTTCAGAGCAGCTCTCGGGGGCCACATTCCATTGGTGGGTGGAGCCAAAGATACCAGCATTATTTAGCTTAAAGCTCATACGGCCAGTAGCTCAGCCTTAGGAGAGACATTTAAACCTTTTAGAATGTGGGCAAACTGCACAAAAGCCAGAAAACCACCGAACAATTGGGAGGCCAGGGGAAATTTAGCGGGGCCAGGCCACCTGGGGAGCCCTGGAGGGCCAAATTGGAGCCCCAGACAGGCTGGATTTGGCCCTCGGGCTGAGGTTCAACACCCCTGACTTAAACCAAGGTAGTGTAAATTTGCAACTTTCACATACTCGTATATGCTTGAAAAGCGAAATGGGGATTCTAACCAATTTGAAACATGTCGCTATTTGCCCAACTAGCCTTGAAGCAGAAGGTGCTTCTCTCACCCACCTCCCAATTCCACTTAGGGATGTCGATGTGCATATTTTACCCAAAAACGTCTGCGTTGTCCCTACTTAACGCCAGGCCCAGCAGAGCTGTTTGCTGCTGCTCCCAAATGGCTGAGATGAGGGGGAAAGCTCGGTTAGGTGGCTCTGAGATTCAAGCAGGGAGGCAAAGCGGGGTCGGCCTCCTCCTGCAGGGGCAGGGGCAGAGGACTGCAGCCGAGGCCCGGCAGGCGGACGCTACACAATGCCAGCAGCGTCCAGCAAAGTAGTCCTGGGCACAGCTGGGTCCAGGTCCTGCCCAGGTGTCCGAGGGGCCCTCCCCGATCCCGCTGCTCCTAGCGGCCGCTGGCATAATTCCAGGGGCCATATTTCCTTACGATGCTGGGCAGACACAGAAGCACACGGTGAGCATCATCATTCCAGACAACGTAGCTGCCAGCGGCTGTCACAAGCAGTGAAGAAATGGTCACGAATTGGGAAAGGCTGCTTGACCAAGGGCAGAGGATCCGGTCTCCTGGTATTCACGCCAAGCCTGGACAAGCCACGGCCTTCTTTCACCCTGCCGGCTGAGCACAGGCGCCAGCGTGGCACCCCACCAGTTCCGCCAGGGGAGAGCTCCGAGACTTGGACGCGCACAGATAGACTGCAGCCATGTCAGGGGGCCAAAAGGCTGCCGCGAGTCTGGAACCGGCGACCTGTGGGACGCCGGGAAGTGAATTTGGCTTGTGTGCGGTCACCACCCAGCTCTTGCCAAAGAAGCGAAACGCAGGGAAGCACCACCAGTGCGAGCAGACTCTTTGCACCAATAGGCTAGAGCAGATCATGTTCGTGGGGTTGGGTCCAGGTTACTTCAAGGACTGCCTTCATCCATAGCAACCTGCCCGTCACCCTGAGATCAACATCTTAGATTCAGCTTGTGTGCCTGTCTTTCAAAGCAAATGGGCCGATGGGCATGAGGAATAAGACCTTCTCGGACCTTAGGCAGGTGGGCACAAGGCACAGGATCTTTTTGGTAGTGGTCCCCTGCTTGTGGAATTCTGTTCCGATTCATGACCACCACCATCATACAGGCCTTCAAGCGGGCCCTAAAGACTTACCTGTTTACCTTGGTAGATCATTGAGAGTGTTCAAGAAGGCGAGTCCCAACAGGGAAGACAATCTTACTCGGTCACGAGTGATCGCCTGACTGACTGATAAGAGCTCCGCAAGATGAACAGTGAAGACATTCGTTCTGCCTTGCTCTGGCCTCCCTCTCGCTCTGCCTTCACCTCACGGCACCAGAGCTGGCTCTGAGCTGACGCGCCCACACAGGTTTAACCTTGCCTACAGGCGGCCTACCACAGATCTTGGCACTGTAATGGTCCTAAAGATGCGATGCATCCTAGCGCCCCTGCATCTAAGAGGCCTCCTCAGTGCCGGCTTCGGGTATTGGAGGGCCCTTGGGGTAGGCACCCCCTCAACGGGGGCCCTCCCGCAGTGCCATTGCCAGCAGCTGCTCTTCCTCCTCATGGGCCCCACTTGCTTGCTGGGCGGGCAGAGAGGGGGCGAGGAAGCAGGCTGGGGGCGCGGCATCTGCGGATCCTCCTCCTCCTCCTCGCCGCCGCCACCACCGTTGCCTGGGCCAGAGCGAGAGGCAGGCGAACAAGCAGGTGGCAACGGGGAAATGGAGGAGCAAGCCCAGCGGGCTCTGCTGGGGCACCCTTGACACCAGCCCTGGGGCAGGTGGTCTCCGTCCTGCCTCCTCCTATGGCGTAGTTCCAGTTCTTTGCAACAGGCAACCTACAGCAAGTACGGGCAGACGCTGGGCTGGGCTTGCAGGAGCGACTTTTATCTTTTTTTTACCGGGACCTCTGCGGTCCACTAACCGGAGCCAGGTGCAAAAGGGGTTGCAGCCGGATGCAAGGCGGTGGCTCAAAGGCTGGCCCCAATCACCGCCTGCCCCCTTTATTTATTTATGTATTTTATTTGTTAATCGCCCATCTGGCCGGCCACCCGGCCACCCTGGGCGATGCATGGCCAGCCCATGAACCCAAGACACCTGCAGGTGCAGGTGCAAACCTATACCAGAGTGACTGCAGATCAGGGATTCTCCCAGCCTAATTTAGAAGAGCACACACACACACACACACACACACACACACACACACACACACACACACCACCTCCAAAAAAAGCTTTCTTTTTGTTGCTGCTGCTGTTCAACCAGAGATGGACAGACTTCAGCCTTGCGTGATCGACTTTGCCTCTTGCTAGTATCTCAAGTCCCAACAACCAGAGCCTGGAGCAAAAAGCTGGCGGAATGAAAGAATTTGGAGCACAGCAACTCGTTTTGCGTCCCAGAATTGAACGGAGCTCGCAGCCCTTCCACACAAAAATCTACTCCTGCTTATCCCAAACTTTCATTTCAGCAGTAGAGTTTAGGGTGGTGGTGGGTCATTTTAGGGCTCCTATTTTTCAACAATTAGGAATCAGCAATCCTTGCCAATCGATGGCCCGCAGGAGGAGTCATAGCTCAGCGGACGAACACATGCTTTGCACACACAAGGTCCCAGGTTCAGTCCCCGGCATCTCTGGAATTTGCTTTTTTCCTCCTCCCTCTCAATCCCCTTTCCTTTTGTGTCATGCCTTTTAGCCAGCAGGCAGAGACTGAGTTCAGACAATACAATAATCCACACTCAAGGTTTGAACCGTGGTTGTCGCTGAACCGTGGGTTGTTGCTGAACCGTGGGTTACCGTGTTGTCTGAATCCAGCTGTGTTAACAAGCCATGTTAACCACGAACAACCCATGAAGAGAATCCCCTGGTTTGTTGCTGGGTTGTGAACTGTATTTTGTTGTCTGAACCCAGTTCCTGTCTTATTGCTTATCTTTGTAAGCCATTCTGGAAGACCTTTTGACTGAAGGACAGGATTAAAATGCTTTCAGTAAATACATTAAATAAATACTGCAAATCGTTCAGCAATCTATCAGTAGTTCTTGATCTAACGTCTGCCCACTTCCTTCCCTAGAATATCTGGAATCAGAGCAGCCAAATCCTCAAACAGGAGCCCACGTATATAAAAATTACAGTTCCCATCTCCTGATCTAGAAAGCCTGGGAAAGAGAGGCAGATCAAAGCAACACAAGGGTGACGGACGAAGAATAAGACATCCAAACAAGGTCATTTTATTACAATGTAAAAACGTGAGAAATCCTGGAGAGAAGCGAATGGTCCTCATACAGAAAAGGGAGAGCCTAGAAAAGGGGGAGCCATCGCAGCTTGGATGACACCAGCGGGAAGCATCCATGTCTGGAGATTCGCGCCACCCTCCAAACAAAACGGCCGCCACCAGACCTTGTAGCTAAGCAAACATGGCGGCTGGGCCTGGTGGCGAGTGTTCGGGAGCAAACTGGGAAAGCAGCAGGGCTGCAGACTTTAGGGAAACTGGCTTTTGGGAAGCGTCCGTGAAGGCAGACTACAGGGCCGGTAGAGGAAGACGATATCTGTAGATCAGCCATGGAATGGCAACTTTCCCCCTCGGGCCCAGCAAAACAGCCTCCGTCAAGCCTGTCTTGAGGGCACCAGCCTGGCCCTTCATTCAACTTCTGTGATGACCTGGATGGGGTTTTCTTGGCCGGCGGGCTCCTCACCGGCTTGCTTCTTGCGCGCATCTACCGGAGGCCGAGGCGGCGGGTTGGTCGGCGGGTGTTTAATGGTGGCGCCTACTTCCGCTGTTCGTTCCCGTGGCTTTTTCTCGATGGGATACCACGCTTCGCCACGGATGGCGGCCTGAGGACAAAGTCCAGGGGGAAGAGAAAAGGCCCGGTTACCTCAAAAGAAGAGCTGTAGTTCGGTGGACAAGGACAGGTTTTGCATGATGCACATGGTTCCGGGTTCGATCCCTTCTCACTTTAGCACTAGCTTTTATTGTTTCATTTTTTCCACCCCTACCGGCATCCCGGAATATTTCACAACCACCATGGGGTGTTGGCGCCATCTAGTGGCCGAATCTGGATGTGTGCCAACAGCCCCCCCCCCCCCAAAGCCTAGCAAACTCATGACACAAGAGGGCCAAATGGAGCTCTGGGCAGAATTTAAAACCCGGCATAAATTCCTGCTCTGGTCCAAGACTCACTTCCAGGGCTGCGGGCGAGCAAGGCACGTGCTCCCAGCCGCCATCTCCTGCCTGTGGAATGGCAATGACGGCGAGCCAACAGACTTCACTGGGCTCATTGTGAAGACTGTAACTTACACAATGTACATTTTTCTAGCTTTAAGTTTTCGTTTTTATTGATGTGTTTTGTGTTGATCTGTGTGCAGTCGTTTTAGCTTGTTATTTTTTATCACTTTTTAAAACAACAACGAAAGAGTCCTGTAGCATTTAAAGCCTTCTTATTATTATTAATGTATTGATTTCCTCAAAGTTTCAAAGCGGTGAACATACCATATTATGGTATATTATTGTATACTACAAGCTTCTGGGAAACCTTATGGCATGATACATTTCTTAGAGTCTTGAAGGTGCTACCAGCAGGGATGGGTAACTTGTGGCCCTCCAGATCTTTGGACTACAACTCGGGAGCAGGATACCTAGCTGACTGCCTTCCCCTATATATACACCCAGTCAACCCCTGAGATTTCCAGAGGAGACCTTACTGGTTGTTCCACAACCAATGGGATAATAGCACAAAAGCGGGCCTTCTCAGTGGTGGCACCCGCCCTTTGGAATACTCTTCCATATGTGGTTTGAGAGCAGAAACGGTGGCAAGTTTTCAACGCCTCTTGAAAATGTATTTCTTTACACGGGATTTCCCAGACCTGTAATTGATTATAGTACTGCCCTGTTTCATTGTTATTTTTGTTGTAATATGTTTGTTGTTTGTTTCTATTCTCCCAGGCATTTTAATCATTTTAATCATCTTAATCTTGTAGTCGTTTTTAACTCGTGTTATTGTACGTAATTTGAACTGCTGCTGCTGCTAGCTGTGCTGTTTGCTTTTAATCTGTGTTTTTAAATTTTATATTTATATCGTATGGTTTTAACTGTTGTAAACCACCCAGAGAGCTTCGGCTATTGGGCGGTATAAAAATGTATTAAATGAATGAACAAATAAATAAATAAAATTGAGCGCCTCCAGCAACATCAAGTAGGCTGCTCAACAAGGTCTGCCACGGACGGCCTTCTCCTTATTCCATCAGCCAGAGCAGCCAGGCTGGTGGGGACTAGGAAGAGGGCCTTCTCTGTGTTGTATTTTTAATGTGAACCACTGAGGCATTTTAGTACGTTAAGAAGTATTGCAGTATTATAAATCATCATAATCTCCATCAGCCCTAGCCGGCATAGCCAATGGTGAGGGATGATGAAGAGTTGACGGCCAAAAGATCTGGACAGCCACAAGTTGGCCACCCCGGTGCTACAGGTAAGGTGGCCGGATGCAAAACAGGACAGGGGGGCTCCTGCCGCTTTAACGGCTGTGAGGAAGAGGGAATTTCAGCAGCCGCAGTTTCTCCACAACGATCAAAGGCGCAGGAGCCCCAGTCCTCTTTCACATCTGGCTGCCCGAGCCACAGGACACCTGCTCAATTTTGCTGCGACAGCCTAAGGCGGGCGGTCCTCTGGAAGTCGGTATTGTTTTTGTCATGCAAGTTACCGTGAGTGCCTCCATTTTTTTGAGACTGAAAGGTGGAGTACAAGTATTTGTTGATCAATCCACCCATCCATCAGCCAATCAATGTACTAACTACTGGCTAAGGCTGTAGTCCGTCCCTATACCCAATTCAACATCCCATGGATCGCACCCTTCTGAGTAGACATGTACCGGATTGTACTGGAAGAGCTACAGATCAATAAATTTGACCTGGGTTCCTGCATTGAGCAGGGGGTTGGACTCGATGGGCTTGGAGGCCCCTTCCAACTCTACTTTTCTATGATTCTATGAAATCCCTGCTTCAAACTCACCTCTGCTGTGAACTCACTAGGTTTGCCTTAAGCAAGTACCGTAATTTTAAAAGACTCCTTCCAAAACTACATCTTTAATGTCTGGATTCTTTCTTTCTTTCTTTCTTTTTTTTAAGCTGCCATATTTTTAATATATAGTATGTGAACAGTGCCCAGGGTAGATCAAACAGGATTAAATACAGTAGAAGGGATAAAAAATTCCAAAAAATGAATGACAAAATAAGATGATGATCATGATATACATCATTATGATGCAGCTTTCTCCAACCTGGCGCCCTCCAGATGTTTTGAGCTACAATTCCCAGGATTCCTGCCCATTGGCATGCAGGATGACGCTGATGGGAGTTGAAATCCAAAACATCTGGACGGCACCCAGAGGTTGGGGGGAAGCTGCTATCGTGGCTGTTGTCCTTCTTGCTGCACGTGGAAATTCTGGAAGACGTCATATTTAGTTATAGAGTTGGACGGAGCCTACAGGCTATCGGTCCACCCCTGACTCATGCAGGAACCTAGAGAGTGTTGGTCTCCATCCAAGTAATACAGGCTTGAACCTGCTTAGCTTTCCACACTCAGACGAAGCTTGAGCCAGACATAAGCCCAGGCCTGAGTTCAATGGCCCTTTGTCTTTAACTGGGTTGTAGGCCTTTTCTCTGTCTAAACATGCGTAGGACGGCAACCTTACACATTTTATTTAAATGTAGCATTAGCTCCAGCTGGCAGAAGGAGTAAGGGGACTGCTATCCACTCCTGGGATCGGTAGCAAGGCATTCACTGCAAAGCAGGCGAGGATCAAAAGGTTTGCCTTGCGGAACGTCCCCTATGCCTGTGCATCCTTTTGAGAAGACCTCTCAGTTTCTTGCTTGTTGTACAGTCTTAGTTTGTTTTTATCTCGCTGCTGGCTAGATTGGACGCACTTTTAGGGTTTTAATAGTACTGTTTTATTATCGCTTGTCGTTCTGTATTGTCATTCTATTTGTAAACCGCTTCATGATTTGTTACGAAGAGCAAAATAGAAACGTAAGAAATAAAATAACCAGCCAGCCTAAATCCTGGGCTTTAAGAGCGGCTGTAGGTCTTTTTAGAAATGAAAGGGGGAAGCCCTGTCTGTTAATTAGAATCATAGAATCATAGAAAAGTAGAGTTGGAAGGGGCCTACAAGGCCATCGAGTCCAACCCCCTGCTCAGTGCAGGAATCCAGGTCAAAGCATCCCTGACAGATGTCTGTCCAGCCGCACCTTGAATGCCTTCAGAGTGGGAGAGCTCACCACCTCCCTAGGTAGTTGGTTCCATTGTCTTATTGCTCTGACCGTCAGGAAATTTTTCCTGATATTTAGGTGGAATCTGGGTTCCTTAATTTGAGCCCATTATTCCGTGTCCTGCAAACTGGGATGATCGAGAAGAGATTCTGGCCCTCCTCTGTGTGACAACCCTTCAAGTACTGGAAGAGTGCGATCATATCTCCCCTCAGTCTCCTCTTCTGAAGGCTAAACATGCCCAGTTCTTTCAGTCTCTCCTCATAGGGCCTTGTTTCCAGTCCCTTTATCATCCTTGTTGCCCTCCTCTGAACCCTCTCCAGTTTGTCTACGTCCTTTTTAAAGTGAGTGCCCAGAACTGGACGCAGTACTCAAGATGGGGCCTAACCAGTGCCGAGTAAAGGGGAATTATCACTTCACGTGATTTGGAAGCAATACTTCTATTAATGCAGCCCAAAATAGCATTTGCCTTCTGTGCAGCCACATCGCATTGCTGGCTCATATTCAGTTTGTGATCTACCACAATTCCAAGATCCTTCTCACTTGTGGTATTGTTGAGCCAAGTGTCCCCCATTAATGGAAGCTTTAAAAAAAACACCAATTAACTGATGCTGCATGACGGGGGATGGGAGGGAGATGGAAAGGGAGGCCTGTGAGCCAATGCCCTGCTGGCTGGGGATGATGGGAAATGTACTCTGACCCATCTGGAGGGCATCAGCTTAGAAAACGCTGCCTTACTCCTGGGGCTGAACACCTGGCTTAATTGACAGATTAAACGGTGCAATCCCATACAGCGCAGTGAGGCTTACTCCCAGGGAAGTGGGTAAAAGGATTGCAGCATTACGCAACTCAACTTTAGCGGATGAATTGATGGGTGCCAATTTTAACCAGTGGAGCTGAAAGGAAAGGACACACAACTACAGTTGCTGCTGCAGTTATTATCATGTTCATTAAAAATATATCTTTTTAAAAATTCTCATATTTTGATAGCAGAGAATGAAACAGAAAATATGAAAAAGGGGCTTCTATTTTTTTACAACATGGCTGCTCTTTTTATCACATTATCTCCCTGACTGACTTAAGAAGGCACCCGTAGTGAAGTTTTGCTAAAATAAACATTTATTTACATGTAATTGATTAATCCTTCAGTTTGCTAAAAGGTATCGGATTACTGATCAGCTACAAAAATTTTAACTGGTTAACATCCCTGCATCATCATCATCATCGTATAGGAAGAGGAAGAATTTGTATTCTTTACTGATTTATTTCAAGGGTGGCTATGGTGCCATTCGCCACTTACCAGTAAGTAGATGCCACTTGCGATGGCAAGGCAAACTGTGCCAAGGATCGTGGCCAGCAAGAATCCTGCTGGAACGGCCAGACTGTAGAAGGAAAGGTGAGTGAGAGAAGACGTGTTAGACGGAAGCACTCTCTGTGGTTGTACCTCTCATTTACCAGGTGGAAGCACATCTATACATTGACCACAGAAGAACCACAGACTTCTAGACCCAGGACTGCAGGACTGCCCTGACTTCAGCATTGCATAAGAATGTAAGAAGAGTCGGGCTGGATCAGACCAAAGAACCATCCAGTCCAGCATCCTGTTTGCCACAGTGGCCAAGCAGACACCCGTGGGAAGCCCACAGGCTGGACATGAGCACAACGGCACCTCCGGCTCGTGTTCCCCAGCGACTAGAATTGAGAAATGTGCTGCTGCCAAATTTGGAGATTGCCCATAGCCATCATTACTAGTATCTGTTGAGTTGTCCTACATGAATTTGATAAAATAGGGTTGTGTCCAGACATAATCATACTTAAGAATAGACCTATTGAAATCAATGGGACTAAAGTCAGTCATGACTAACTTAGGTCCTGTTGGTTTCAATTGGTCTACTCAAAGTATGATTGAGTCTGGATTCAACCCACAGACAGGGTTCAAGCAACACAATAACACACACTGAAGGGTTGAGTATGGGTTATCATTGAACCATGGATGGTTGTTGAAACGTGGGTTATCGTGTTGTCTGAACCCAGCCGAGATAACAAACCATAGTGAACAGCCCACAGTTCACAACCCAACAACAAACCACGGTTTCCCGTCATGGGTTGTTCGTGGTTAACAAGCCATGGCTTGTTAGCGCAGCTGGGTTCAGACAACACAATAACCCATGTTTCAACAGCAACCCACACTCAACCCATACTCAACCCCTGAGTGTGGGTTATCATCTGAACTCAGTCATTGTCTGAACCCAGTCATTGTCTTGTGCAGCCTGTTGATAGAGAGGAGGTTTGACAAGGAGGGACTTCTTTACACAGCGCAGAGTCAAAACTATGGATCTGGCTACCACAAGGTGTGGTGATAGCCACCAACCAAGGTCTACCTCTGGGTCTCCAACCTGGTGACCACCAGGATCCTTTCCATTTAACATTTTAAAAACACAATGTGAGAAGGAGGAGTGGCCAATATCCTAGGGTTGCAGCATGATCCTATCGAGTAAGCATACACACACACACACACACACACAGAGTTGTGGCCCTCCATGTCCAGCTAGACGCCCATGTGAGTTTCATGCATGCCAAGCACACACCCGCACACACGTGCCACCATGAGATGTAAGCAACAAGCAGGAGCGCTAAAGCAGAGAAATCTGTCTTTCTTGTAAACACTGAAAACGCATTCGAACAATTACCCTGCATGTAGGAAGGCCCGAACATAGTAATTCCTAGTGAGGGGTCCAAACACCTTCACAACAGGCGTGAAAAACTTCTGGCCACTGTTGGGGACAGGAGTAAAAAGACAGAGAAAAATGATGTACAGATTCCACATGTTGAAGCATTCTGTGATACTCAAAAGCTTGCATCCTCCTACCAATTAATGACACCATTTTTGCTAAAGGACTTCTAGGAAGAACGGTCATTTATCAAAGAATGACACAAACAGATATGCACTTTTCCTGCATCTAGTTAATATCTATTTGCAGTGAAAATGCATGTACATCCAAACAGGATGTCCTACTACCACAAGTACATGGGGCAAGGAAGACACCTGTGTGCTTCTCACACATGACAACAATCCCAGCGCAAGGTCCACGGGTGCTGAAAAGACATAAACCCGTATGAGATGACCCCGCAAAGCTGCCCGAGTCCTGTCACTTCTGCAACTTTTAATATTAGTTTTATCGCACTTGTTATTTTTGCTGTTTTAATATGTGAGCCATCCTTGGAGCTTTGCACTGAAGGGCGGGCTGTACATATATCAAATGAACAAACGTTCTAGATTGGGGGTGCAGAGCGCTCCTGGGGTTCCCTGAATGGCCACGACAGCTTCTACATGGCCCCACAGCCTCTTCTCCAACCACCAAACGTTTGGTGGCTTCCCGGCTTTTCTGCAGTTTATCCCCCCCCCCCATTCTAAAAGGCTGAAATGCCCCTCCTAAGGCTTAGTTACTGGCAGGAAGAGCTTGAAGCTAAAATGCACAGGTATTGCTGGCCAAGCCCTTATAGCCCCGCCCACCACTGGGATGCGGCCCCCGAGAGCTTCCTCGGGCTGAAAGAGGTTCTGCACCCCTGTTCTAGATGCTGTACAAATCCAATATCTGTACACATATACATTCTCTCTCTTCTCTTTCTCTCTCAGTGAATTTATAAAATTGTGCCAATTTGCCAGGGGGCGGGCGGGCGGGCGAGGGTACCTTTATTTCCATAATGTACCCTCCTTGTGCTAACCATGGGGGGGGGGGAGCAATGAGCTCTATAGGGCACCGAGCCTCTGCTCCTTCACTTCTGAGATTTCACCCGTCATATGGGCTAGAAACTTAGGTTTTGTCTTTTAATGACAGCTGAAATTCTCATTCTATGCCTTGTAACAAATTCTGCAGCTTTTCTACACTTGCATAGAATTGAGGAATGTGCACACACACCCCCCCCAATCGATGCTGCTGGTCTTCATCAGAAAGGAACTTCACACTTACCATCTCTCTATAGTGGACCCCTTTTTCCGCTTCCCTCGGGGGTACTCCAGAAGGCAAACAAACACTCCAGCTGCTCTTTGGAGAAAACAGTTAAGGAGGGCAAAAAAAGCCCAAGGAAGACTTTCTCTATGGTGAACCACTAATATCCTGGGGACACCCCCCACACACACCATAACTCCTTCTTCTGTTTGCCCTGAGAGGGGGGGAGAAGCCTTATTATTGATTCTTTCTTCTTCTTCTTTTTTCTTTTTATCAGGGGGGAAACTTATTTTCAGACTCCCGCCAACTACATGGACAAAGCTTGTATCTTGTGCACATTGAGTCATGCTTGCCGGCCTCATGCAATCCCTCCTGTGTGCGCCAGGCTGTGGAGGAAGTTGATTTGTGGCTCAGGCTTACACAGGGGTAGTCCACAGGCATTTCTGCAGTCACAGTGCTTGCAAAAGAAAAGACAAAAAAGACACGGCCATGGCGCGAGCAGCTGTAGGCTCTCTATTTCACACTGCATGTTCCTTGGGGCAATGACCTATCATCTTGGGCTTTGTGACACACCATGCACAGGTTAGGCTGTGTGCCACTGGGGGACAGACAGCAGGCCCGGTTGCCAAGGGAATAAAGGGACTGTGGGCCCCCCCCCCCTGAATTTCATATCAACCTGGATTCATCAGCCCAAATCTTGGCAGGCTGCAGGTTTTCTGCTCCATTCCGATTTATCACCCACTCTAGCCCAAAGGTTGAGAGAGGATTAAAAACATTTCCGGATCTCAAATCACCTTTTATTTATTTATTTATTTATTTATTTATTTATTATATTTATCAATCGCCCATCTGGCCGGTCACCCGGCCACCCTGGGCGATGTACAATTAAAATACAACAAAACAACACAATAAAATATAATAATTAAAACAATATTAAAAATTCTCATTAAAAACCTAACCCACCCCATATTCCCGCCTGAACAGCCCTGTTTTTAATGCACGGCGGAAGCTCATCACGGAGGGGGCATGGCGAAGGTCACTAGGGAGGGAGTTCCATAATGTGGGGGCCACCACAGAGAAGGCCCTCTTCCTAGTCCCCACCAGCCTGGCTGCTCTGGCTGATGGGACAGGGAGAAGGCCGTCCGTGGCAGACCTTGTTGAGCGGCCCACTTGATGTTGCTGGAGGCGCTCCTTGAGATAAGCTGGGCCGGAGCCGTGTAGGGTTTTAAAGGTCAAAACCAACACCTTGAATTCGGCTCGGCAAGCAACTGGTAGCCAGTGCAACTCATTAAGCACTGCGCGTGATGTGATCACGCCGGCGGCTGCCCTTAATCAGGCGAGCCGCCGCGTTCTGTACCACAACTTTTTCCACAACTCCCGCCAGCAAAGTCTCTCCGTCGGTGATTTTCTATGTGGGGAAACTGAGGCCCAGAAGCATGGAGTGGCACATGGGCCTTCCGTAAGGCCGTGGTTGAACTGGAGGCTGGAACCCACAAGAACCCCCCGGGGAGACCTAATTTGTGCTTCCCACCACGGCCTTCCCCAACCGGTTGCCTTGGGGTGCAATCCCCATCACCCCCCAGCCAGCATGGCCATTGGCGATCGGAGTTGCAGGCCAACCCATCTGGTGGACACCCAGTTGGAGAAGGCGGGCCCACAGCCTTCCTGCCCCACCCCTTCACCAGCTCTCCTCCCCCAGTTGCTGCGGCTTTACACTTTGCAGGAGCGGAAAGAAAATCCCGCTGCAGTTACTGCAGTGTTCTCCAACCTCGGGTCCCCAGATGTTTTTGGCCTACAACTCCCAGCATGCCCCAGCCAGCTACGCTGGCTGGGGCATGCTGGGAGTTGTAGGCCAAAAACATCTGGGGACCCAAGGTCGAGAACACTGAGTTACTAGCTATGGAATTGCAATTTCCTGGATTGGTAAACAGAACCCGCCCGCCCTCCACCCTGCATGGTGCTAGGATATGTCCAAATCTGCAACCACAGAAATTTCACTGTTTGCAACCGAGAAGCAGACCAAACTGATTTCCCTAATTTATTCCCTGTTGTAAAATCCGGGGTGGCAACAACGCCTCATGCCGGCGGCCAAATTACAAGGACTTGAGTAAGGTTAAGAAGAACCACCATTCTCAGATCCCCAAGGACCTCCCTCCCTCCCGCCTCCGCGGTCTGAACCTTCCAGGGATCACGACGTGGAAGCACACCGTGGCAAACTTTTCTCCGGACTACAATGGGCAACTTTTGAACATTATGATATCCCAAGAAAGAAAGAAAGAAAAGAAAGAAAGAGGCGCCAGAAGTTGGCAGAATTGGGCACCTGTAAGGGCCCAACCCCAAACAGGGGCCCTACTACTGACCTCTCACCCTGGAGTCTCCTTACGCTGCGGCTGCTCTTCCTTGCCACTGCTGCCTGTTCACTTGCTCTCTCCCAGAACGCAAGGAGCGGCCCACTCGCCTTGCACTCTCCCCCTGGTCAACTGGGCTATACAGCTTGCAACCGTGCTACCTGAAAGGCTGCCTTCTCCCATATGAGCCTGCCTGGGCTTTAAGATCTTCAAGGGAGGCTCTTCTCTCGGTACTGTTGCCTTCAAAGGTGCATTTGGTGGCGAGGCGAGAGAGGGCCTTCTCAACGGCTGCCCCCAGGCTGTAGGAAGGCCCTGCTGCGGGAGGCTCCCCCATTGCTGTCCTTCAGCCAGCAGGCAAAGACCATTTTATTCAAGCGGGCCTTTTGCGTGCAAGCGGGCCTGTTGGGTTGGGTGCTGTTTTTATTCTGATACTGTTGTGTCTTTAAAGTATTGGTTTTATTATTGTTTGAATTAAGTTTTTATTCATCTATGGTTATAAGCCACCTTGAGTGCCATTTTCTTGGCAGACAGACAGGGTCCGAATGGAATAGAACAGAACAGAACAGAAGTACCCAGAAGGAGAGGGCAAGTGAATAGGGCAATGGCAACAGTGACAACAAGGTGGACCCACTCAGAGCATCTTGCCCCAGGGCCCCCCAAAAAACCTGGAGACAACCCTCATGCAGATCATCACGTGTGAAAATTGCACATATGGACCTCCACGCAGTAAAGTATACCACATGTGCCATTGTTACGGGTGATGTTCCGGGACTGGGCTGCCCGCTCATTCCTGTGCGGAACATTTTGTCTTGGAATTTCATAGCAGTCAGTGGAGGCTGTGTATCCACTCCGGATTTTACTCCCAACTTTTAAGGAGCTGTCCATGGTGCTAAACCTATGTTGGGGGTTTTTTTTAGCATCCAGCACCAGGGACAGCACCTTTAAAGCTCTGAGTAAAATCCGGAGTGGATACACAGCCTCCACTGAGATTGGAGCCTCCAGCCTCAGTGGTCAACTTTCCGTGTAGAAATTTTGTAATATTTGAAATGGACCCGATGGCCTTGGACAGGGGAACAGAACCTCAGGCGTGGGCCAAATCCAGCCCTCCTGGGGGCCAAATCCAGCCCTCCTGGGGCTCTCCAGATGGCCTCACCCCATTCCTCCCAACCACCGATCCTTTGGTGGTTTCCCGGCTTTTGTGCAATCCCCCGCCCCCTTCTGAAAGGTTGAAACGGCCCTCCTGAGGCTCAGTTACTGGCAGTTAAGAGCCTGAAGCTAAAATATGCTGGTCTTTTCGGCCACGCCCCTTTTGCCTTTGGCCCCGCCCACCACCAGGATGTGACCTTTGAGGGCCTCTCCAAAATGGACTCCAGCCCTCCACCTGAAAGAGGTTCAACACCCTGGGCTTGCAACTTTACAACAACAAGAAGAAAGATGATAATTGAGGGCCAAACTAGACATGAGACATCTTTGCATTTAACCTGCAGGCTTAAAGAAAATGCAAGTAGCATCTAGGGGAAGCTTGGAAATCAGGGCAGGTGTGGGAGGGGAATTTAACCCTTTCCTGACCTGCTGCGGTCCGAAGGAAGACCGCTCCTCTGAAACGGCCATGTGCATTGGGAAGGACTCCTCCCTTGGTCCATGCAATGTGGATACACCACCAGCAGCCCGACGGCTGCAGAACTCCGCTGGTTTGAGAGGAACATTTTCATGGAAGGATACATCGCGTATGCTGCGAACTGCCAATTCTTGAACTGACCAGCAACCTGCCACAATACCGCCGGTCACCAGAACTAAGTATGACAGAGACAGAGAGAAAAGTCATTTCCTTTGTGTTCAAGACATTATTAGCTTTTCTATGACCCACCACAAAGTAATGATTTTCAAATTCCAAAAGGCAACAAACATAAAGAGCCAGTAGCAAGTACTGGGGATGTGGATTTTCCTGTGGTGGATGCACAGAAGTGCATAAAGTCCTCTCTTTGCTGGCCTTTAGGAAGCTTTTTAAAGACTTATACTTATTCCAGTCTGTATTAGCATACTTCGCTTTTAATTAAGGTTTTATTTGCTGCTGCTATTGCATTTGTTATATCTTATCTGTCATTTTTAATTATTTATGTATTGAATGTTGTTTTTAGGATTTGATTATGTATTCTGCCTTTTTAATTAAGTTGTAATCCACAGGATGCTGGACGAGATGGGACTTCTGGACTGATCCCACAGGGTTCTTATTGCAGCAGGCTTTACAGAGGCAGATGAGAGGGGGAAGCAGGACCATTGCACTAGCCCTGCTGAAAGACTTGTTTCCCCTCTTCCCTCCTCATTCTCTTTTCCTTGTGTGTCATGTCTTTTTAGACTTGTAAACGGTGGCAGGGATTGTCTTGCTTTACTGATTGCACAAAAGACACTCCGGGAGCCATTTTTTACTGAGGAGCGGGCGCGGGGGGGGGATACGTTAAGGGCGCAATCCTATGACCGTTAGACAGAGTTTAGACGGAGTCCCAGCTCCGACCTCAGAAACGCCCCCACAGCGGCTGCGGCTCCGAGGTTGGAAAACCGACCTTGGAGACAGCGTTCTGCGGGCATTCCGGGGGGCGGGGCAGAGTCAGGCCCCACCAGCATACAATGTAACCTGGCGGTGCCTCAGTCTCCCCTCTTCGCGAGCCGGGGCAAAGACTTAAAAGACGGCTGAAATCAGCCGTCTTTAAGTCTTTTGCACGGTGGGAGGAGTGTGGAGGCGACCTTGGCCTCGGTGCTCTTTCCGCCCTCCATTGGATGCCCGTCATCATCCGAGTTCAGAGGGTTACGAGCAGCGACACTGGATCACACTGTAAAATTAATTAAATACACACGTACATAAATGCATACATAAAATGACTAGCCCTGCTAACGAAATGCAGCACCCGACATGTAGAAGGAACCCATCTCTGCATGCCAGATGCTGGGAACGTACAAGGGCGGCGGGCTCTTGGCCTTCCAAGTCTGGCTTGCCGTTTGTTTAGTCACTGTGGGGAGCAGAATGCTGGATTAAAGGGACTCTTGGTCCGATCCAGCAGGGCTCTTCTCATGTCCTTATGTCCGAGGTTGCCCACTGTGTTGGTGGCCATGATGAAACCGGAACTGGGGACTTCTGATCTTGCACTGTCCTCCCTTCTCTTCTGTTCTTGTAGGAGTTTAGACCAGTGTTCTCCAACCTTGGGTCCCCGGATGTTTTTGGCCTACAACTCCCAGCATGCCCCAGCCAGCGTAGCTACGCTGGCTGGGGCATGCTGGGAGTTGTAGGCCAAAAACATCTGGGGACCCAAGGTTGGAGAACACTGGTTTAGACAAATTCATGGACGATAAGGCTATGCTACACATGCGGTCTCCAGCATCAGAGGTAGCAGTGTTATTCCATTTCTGATGTTTATGCTGTGTGTGCCAAACCCTGTCGTAGCCAAAACAGCACCATCCACGAGGAAGAGGGAAGTATAATCAGGCTTAGGAAATCCCCAAAGTTTGCAGTAGCGGGGGGGGGGGGGGAAATCCTTTAGGAGAGAGAGAGGGAAAAAACACCCGAAGTGTGTGTGTGTGTGTAGATTTAAAACTAGCCCAATGAGGACTGAGGGTGCTCAGTGCTCCCATTATGCTGAATGACCGCTGGGGATGTGGAGATGAAAAACTGGAATGGAGTAATGTGGAGGAGGACATGGCCGGCTGGAACACAGAACGGAAGCGCGGCATGCTGCAACATTACGTTGCAGGCTCGCTTGCGTCGCTTGAATACCAGTCCCTGTGGAACGACAGTGGGAGGGTGCAACTACCTGCTCGATTACCTGCCCGTGGGCTTCCCAGAGGCATTTGAGGATTGTGGGAAAGAAGAGGCCGGACTTGATCGGCCTTTGGGCTGATGCGGCAGGCTTCGCCTCACGCCCTCGCCTTTAGACGCTACAGTTCACCAGTGTTTTGAGCTCACTTCCTCCTGGGTCACAGACCGTGGGCGGCTGAACGGCTGCCGCTGCACCAATTTACCCTTTTCAAAAAGGAGGAAGCAGCAGCGACGGAGAAGTGAAAGCCTCCCTCCCGCCTCACCATCTGCCTCCTCTCATGGAGGTAAAATTGGGGCGGAGGAGAGAAAGGAGAGAACAGTGCTGATTTTTTCTCACGAAAAGGTTTCTGTGCAGTGCTAGTTGCAAGCCCTCCTTCTCCTCCCGTTTGTGTGAATGTACTAACCCAGGTTAAAGGAGATTTGTTGCTGATCAAACAAACCACAACACCACACAAGCAAGCCCCAGAGCAAAGAGTCTGACGGTGGATATGGTCAGCCGGGGCTGCGTCTGTCTCTGGTCACAGGATCCATGCAAAGCTTCTGCCGTCGGCCATGTCACCCTGAGACAGCTCTCCGCTGCTCTCTCTGCAGTTTGGATCGGAGGGTGACCGAAGCTTTCAAGAGAAAGACCTGGGAGGGTCTCACAGGGTTCTTCTCGTTGTCAGACGGAAGCCAGGCGGACATCTGGGATGTGTTAGTCAGAGCGCCACATGGGAGCATTACAGCACGGGGCCTTGGAAGCAAACGGGATGTCCTGTACGAGACCCTGTGCTGTGATCATAGCGTGAAGGACTAAACAACGCAGGAATTAAAAAAGGGGCTGGCAAAAAGAGAGCTACCCGGCATCATCTAAAGACACAGACTTGGAGGGATCCGAATAAGCCCATTGGAAGAGGAACAACCCTGTTAGTCTGCGGCAGGCAGCAAAAACAACAAAGGGTCTTGTGGGGCCTTAAAGACTAAACATTTTATTGTAAAATTCCAACGTCCATATTAGTGCAATACCTTTTTTAGGCCAACCAAAAGATCACAAAAAATGGGCAAGCTTTCAAGGTCTCCAGATCGCTTCATCAGGCAAGATGTTACAAAGAAGCAGGTTGGGAGTGGAGCGAAAGGGAGAGAGAGAAAGCTGACTTTTGCTTATGCTACAATAAGCCTGTTCATCTTTAAGATGCCACAAGACTCTTTGCTATTATTATTATTATTATTATTATTATTATTATTATTATTATTTTAAAGCAGCAGCATTTCTGAATGCAACTTATGTTTTTAGGGGCTTAAATCTGATTCTCCTGGATATCTAAAAGCTTTATCTGAACAACTAGGACATTTTTAGAACCTTGACATTTGATTTAAATTTTAAAAATCTACGGTAAGTTTCTAGCTCTCAAGGTTGTATGTCACAAAGTATCACAAGAAACACAAATGTGATACAGGTTCTATGTTACCTCTCGCAAATTTAACAGCATCAGAACATCACTACTACAGGTTAGGTGTATGCACGCTCGCACGCACACCCCTCCAGTTTTCAAGGCCAGGTTACGAGACAACAAATAGATACAAACTGGATATTAAAACATTTTGCCTGGAAATCTAAAGCACTGGAAGTATAATGGGAAGAAGACAGATACATTTACAAATCTCTGTTATTTTGCTAGGGGCGCAGGGGCTGTCGCAGAGACAGGGTGCTAAGTGGCATGAGGTTGTGCCTCAATATAAAATCTCCTTTGGGAAACTCAGTGGATGCCTGTAAATATACAGTCTACCTGATAGCCACCGTAAGGCAGCCAAGTTTGGCTTAGTCCGAGGAGTGTATAGCTTGGCTTACTTATGCGAGTTATCCACCTTCGCTTATTCTGCAAGCAGCTTGCTGCTGTTCACTTCTCCAGCTGATCTGTGTTTTAGGGGAGGGTTCCCCCCCCCAGACAGAAGGCCCTCCCTTCCAGGCTTTGGCTCCTTTCCCACTTTCGGATTCTCTGTTTAAACTGGGATGTTGGCAGCAGTGGCCATGCTAACTTGGCCTGGTGATTGCGAGGACAGAAGCAGGGCGTGCCTGTAACTCCACGTTAACTAACTGGAGTTTAGAAACAAGGGCTCTTGTGAACCACCCCTTGCACAGCTCCTGGATCAAAGCTGGTTTAGTGGCCTAAGACTTTGCATGCTGCCGGGAGGAAATTGGGTGGGCGGGCGGGTGGGGAAGCAGGCATGTAGCTATGTGCCAGCCCAGCGAAAGGGAATGTCCGATCAATCATGGGCAACGATGCAATATCATTTGTACAAGGTTTCCTTCCTCTATTTTCAGCCATTCTACTTCCTCAATCTTGCAAATGTCAAAGACATTTCCCCCCAGTGATCACACCCACCCAAGTTTTGATGGTGGATGTGATCACCAGGCTAAAACTCCGTGTGTGCGTGCATGCATGCATGTGTTTTTTTTAAAAAAAAATATGAATGTCTCACCAGCCCCACTGGGTTTAAAGGGGACCCCGAAGTGGGGAGAAAAGGGGGTGCTTGTGTATTTTAAGACTGTGAGCACCACCACCACCACCAGAGGGGCAGGCGAATGGCTCCCCAAACACCCCACATCCCATGGAAGGATCGCCTTGGCAAACAGTCAGAGCGCACACCTGTTGCTCAAAGGAAACGTTAGGTTTATTTTGCCAATTCAGCGTTCTGAGAAATTCTTTCGAACCAAAATCAAGAAAGACTCTTGGCGAACCGGAAAGATAATTCCCAGTCACCAGCAGCCGCGCCGTACCTGGAACAGGGCAAAACCGTATTTCGTTTAACTGTGCTTTTAACTTGTTTTAATGGTTGTTTGAATGTCTTTGTTTCAGTCTCGATCTTATTATCTTTGGCTGCCTTGAGCGCCACTTTGGGAATGCAAAAGGGGCCTTAAAACAAACAAAGGTTTCCTAAAGAATCACACACACACTGGAAAATTAAACTCCGGGGGGAGTCCTTCATATATTCGTTGTAAAACGTTTCCTCCATCCATTCCTTTTTGCATTTTTTTTAAAGCCAGGAGAAAAGGAGAGGAACCCCGCTCGCCCACCCCAGAAGAATTTAAACGGGTGGAGAAAAGGTTTCGCGGGCCAAACCCCTGCCGGGGCTCAATTTCTCGGGGGAGGGAGAGAGGTGCTGGGGCTCAGATTCATTTCTGATCCGGTGGCCTCGATTTCTGGCTGGCTGGGGAGGCGCTCTGCACCTGCTCGGGGTCTCTTTGCCCGCTGCGCCCCCAGGAGCGGCAGAGAGCTGCCGGGGCTCAGCGCCCGCCACCCCCGCCCGGGAAGACTCACTCAGGCCGGACTGCCAGCGCCTGCTCGTTCGCCCACATGGCCCACTCGATGCGCCCCATCGCTGCTTGCCGCCGCCCCGACGAATGGATCGATCGAGGGAGGGAGGGAGGCGCCGGCTGGGCGTCCGCGGCCGGCCCCGCTACGTCCCTTCCTGCTCCTCCTCTGCGAGCCGCGCCAGAGGAACGCCCCGCCGGGCGCGGGAGGGACGTGCCGGCCTCTTCCTCTGCTCCGCTCCCACCGAGAGCTTTCTTGCCAAGGCGGCCGATGAAGAGAGGGCCACCCCACCCTGACCTCCCGCGCGTGCCCTTTGGAAACTCGGCCAGGCGCCAGCTTTCGCGTTACACGGAACTCTTCGTCGCATGGGAGCAGGAAATCGAGAGGGGACCTCGTATTTCAGAGGCCTAGGTCAGGCTTCCTTTGGACTACAAACACCATCATCCCCAGTGGCCGTGCTGGCTGGGGATGATGGGGCTTTAAGTCCAACCAGGTTGGGAAAGGGTGGCCCTTTTTAGTCTCTTGCAGCAAAAAAAAAAAAAAAAAAACCCACCACCACCACCAGTCGTGGCACGTTAAAGTCTTACACATTGACTCAGCATCAAAAAAACCCCATCAGTCTTGATTAGGTTTTTGGGGGCAGGGTACCCCGATTAGTTTCTCCCCCCACAAAGATTCTTTATAACTCTGCAACCCACCCTCCCCCAGACTCGTGCCCGCCAGATGCTTTGGATTACAACTCTCATGGCCCCTGACCCCATTGGCAGTGCTGGCTGGGGCAGATGGGAGTTGGCACCCAAAACATCTGGAGGCCAGCCGGACTGTGAAGGCTGCTGCAAACTGTGGGGTTTCCCCAGGTCAGCCGACACCTCTGCCTTATATGTGGGTGTGGATGATGCCCCTTTGGCTACATACACAACGGCACTTGCAACCTGTACATCGGAAGAAGAGGGATTAAAAAAAGAAGATGTGGTCCAGTTAAATAAGGGTACCTTTTTAATCCATTAAAAAGCTTTTTTTAAAAGGAATGAATCTAAGGCTGCAATCTTATGCACACTTCACCAGGGTTTAGTTCCACTGAATTCAACAGGGCTTGCTTCTGCATAGACCAGTGTTCTCCAACCTTGGGTCCCCAGATGTTTTTGGCCTACAACTCCCAGCATGCCCAGCCAGCTACGCTGGCTGGGGCATGCTGGGAGTTGTAGGCCAAAAACATCTGGGGACCCAAGGTTGGAGAACACTGGCATAGTACCAACTTAAACAGCCGTTGCTGTTTCACCACAAAACTGAGAAACAGAACATCAGCTGGGCCAAGATGTAGGACCACAGTGTGGAGGGAACAAGTCCCGCTCCATTGTTTGCCAGGATAAAACATGCCATTTACTCACACAGAGACACCAGCCAGGACCCAGTAACACTGATGGGGGGAGGGGGAAGAAGAGGAGGAGGGGGCCCCTCCCTATCGGGGAAGCACCCGGAGAACTGGATTTTGTGCAATGAGTCTGAAGAAAAAGTGGAGAGTTTCTGCTGCTGTCACAGCAAGCGCATGAGAAAGAGAAACGGAGACTTCCTCTTAACCGCCAGGAACTGGATTGACCAAGATTGGCATTCACCTTAATGAGCAACAACCCCAAACAAGAGAGCTAATCGAAGGAGAGGGCAGAGCAGCCCATGTCACAAGATGGAGCGATGCAAATGCATGAAGGAGAAGGCTAGCCATGGCTACTAGTCCTGATGGCTCTATGTAACCTCCAGAGACCAGAGGCAGTTGCTGGGGAACATGGGCGGGAGGGAGCTGTTGCACTCACGTCCTGCCTGTGGGGATCCCGTGGGCAGCTGGTTGGCCGCTGTGTGAACAGAATGGCGCACTAGGTGGACCCTTGGTCTGATGTGCTGGGCCCATGAGCAGGCAGCCAGAGAAGATCTGCAGCTCAAGATATGGCCGGTTCGCTCCCACCCAGGCAATTTTGCTTCTCCGCTCCTCTCCAGGTGTAGGAAAGTGGTCCGCAATCCCCTTTCTTCTCCAAAATCCCACTTACCCTCTTCCACTCATTCCACACACATCATCACTCACCTTGCCCCATTAAATTCTGCCGCCTTGGCACACATCCCTTGACGGCCCTATAGCAATGCTACACGGCCCTTTGAGTCTCTGGGCCCTGCCTTGGATTTTTCCTTGCTCAACTGACCTTTAATGTCCCTTACCAAAGCTGTGCAGCTGGCCAGTATTCTATAGACCAGGGATGCCGAACTTCTTTCAGCCGGAGGGCTGGATTCAATTCTGGAGCTCTTGGGGGCCGCATTCCAATGGTGGGTGGAGCTGAAGGCAAAGGGTGTGTGGCCAGAATACCAGCATGTTTTCCCTCACTGCCAGTAACTCAGCCTTAGACGAGCCATTTCAACCTTTGGGGGGGGGGGAGGCACAACAGCCAGGAAACCACCAAGCAAGCGGTAGCCGGGGGGGGGGGAGGTGGTGTGGCTGCCTGGGGAGCCCCAGGGGCCTGGATTTGGCCCCCGGGCCGGAGGTTCTGCACCCCTGCTATAGGCGACAGCTTCACCCGGAGCAGGAAGACCGTTCATCGGCTCAGTTAACAGCTAGGCAAATGGCAACAGGCAACGTTCAGCAAACTGGTGTGTCTACATCAGTGTTCTCCAACCTTGGGTCTCCAGATGTTTTTGGCCTACAACTCCTACAATGCTGGGAGTTGTAGGCCAAAAACATCTGGGGACCCAAGGTTGGAGAACACTGGTCTACATCAAAAGAGATGAGCAATGAAGACGGAAGAAGGCAAGTCACTCACACTCACACACACACACACACACACACACAGAAGATTACATTCATTTCTTTCAAAAGCATCCAGTGAAAATGAAGCAAGACCAATGACTCTGAAACCTTCAAAGAACCCCAAATGGAAACTCGTGCAGAAGGTCGTGACGTGAAACTGGGCAACAGGGTGGGAAAGAGAACTTGGGAGTGGTATTAAAGATGTAATTTAGGTTCCTGCCTTAATGAAGACCAGGTAACTGTTACCACCTCACCTCCAAGTGCATTTTAAAAAGAAGTCGTCCCAAACTTTTCCAGGCAGGGGCAGCCTAAAGCAACACTAGCTAGGGCGGAATGAACTTAAGAAGGGAGGGCTATTTTTTCCGGCAGTGCCCCACAACTGTGCATTACATTTCCAAAACAAGAGTGCATCCTCGGGCTCTACGCCGTTAAAGCAGGACTAATCTCTGTTCAGTGATCCTGCGGACGCTCTCTCTCGAGTGCCCCGCTGGCTCAGGCCACGGTCTGCAGCAGGGGTGCAGAACCCCCGGCCTGCCAGGCTCCCCAATCTGGCCCGCAGAGTGCCTGATCTCAGACCAGAGATACCAGCGGGAACGGACGCGCTGGGAGAATTGGCCAGCGCCAGGGAGAGCAGCTCCTCTTCCCAGCACCGGCTGAGTCCCCCTTCATGCGCTGCTCGCCGCCCCCAATGGGAACAGCGAAGAAAGGGAAAATGGGAGGGGGTGGCAATGAAATCAGTGGGGCATGCTCATTGATGGCATGTGGCCCACAGAGGGCCCAGTGGGTGGCAATTTGGCCACCCACCAAAGATGGGTTCTGCAGCCCTGGTCTACAGAATCGAGTATTCCTTGTAACAATTCTAGGAGCTACTAGCAGGGCTCTCCAACCTTGGGTCCCCAGATGTTGCTGGCCTATAGCTCCCAGCATACCCAGCCAGCATGGTTAATGGGCAAGGGATTCTGGGAGCTGTAGTCCAGCAACATCTAGACAGTCCATCAGAAACTGGCTACTGGTTCACCACTGGTACACCCCGGACTAAAGAGAGGAGATTCCAGCCCCCAGGGAGGTCAGAGAAAAAGGCACAAAGGGACAGGAAGCCTATACTGGCTTCCTGTGCAGGTTTCAGCCCCATAGGAGTCCCTGATAATCAGACATAAACACCCACCGCCCAATAAAGAGAGGGAAGACAAAAACACCCTCTGCATATAACTGTCAGAGATTCGCCATTTCGATAATTCCCGTACAGGCACAGTCTCTCCCCGTTCCTATTATTCACAAATGCCACCCATTTGGGGCTATCGTTTCCTGCTGGAATCTTCCAAGCTGCCCCCAGACGCAGCTGCTGGACCTCAGGGGCAGCCCCAGAGGTGGGACGCTCTCCGCTCAGCTGCTGCTGCTTCGGGGCAACCCATCTGCTCCCAGGAGATGATGGCTCGCATCTTCCACCAGCACTGGCCCCGGCCCAGGCTGGAAAGAAAAAGGAAAACAAAGTTAGAGCAAGGTCTGAAGAGGAGGCTGGAACCGCCACAAGGCCAGGCAGGTAAAGGAAGTATTAATGATTAACTGGGATGCTGAGAATACTTAAGATTTACAAGGCTACAGAGAGATGCTTAAACAAATGAACATCCCAAGAGCCAAGGTGGGAAGGCCGGGTAGAACTGCCCCTGGGCAAGGCTTCAGTGCCTTGTACAGTTCACTGCCGCCTTCTGATCTTCAGTGAAATGATATACTTATTTGCAAATCTACCAAAAGCATCCAGCTTCTCTTCACATCTAAAATTGAGGTGATTTGTTGTCACTGTTGCTTTTAAGAGCAGAGCAGACGCAGCTTTGGTTGAAGCAGAAAGTCCTGCAAAAAGGGCCTCCATAATCCACCGTGCTCCTCCCAGCTTTATGATTCTAGAAAATGTTGGGAAGATATGGGACCTTTGGTCGTCCCACCCTCGCATGGGCTGCAAAGAGCACGAGTCCTGGATTGCTCTCTACTTCTTTTCTCCTGGGGTGAGGAGAGGCAGGAGAGAGATGTAGCAGAAATGGAGCAGACGAACAGCAAGTCAATCCTCCTACACAGATTTTAATCAACTTGCTTTTATAACAACTGGCGGTGATTTCCCTTCCTTCACCCTCCAGGCCTGATAAGAATACAGCCTATAGTTTCTTCATAGGCTGGGGGAAGCATTTGCCTTTTGCAGAGAGAGAGAGAGAGAGAGAGAGAGAGAGAGAGAGAGAAGAAAAGAGGAAGACACACTTTGTTCTGACACACTTTGTTCTCGGTTCCACCCATGTGGGAAAGACCGCTCCTCGAAATGGGGTGGGATGGCACCATGCTTCTTTTCAAGTGGACCTAACACCATCCCAGGATGTGACACAGGGCAGGGTAACAGCAGAATTGCAAAAGCCAACTTGACGGGCTGGGCCGGAGCCATCTGTGGAGCAGGGAGAGGCAGCGGTAAGCAATTGCCAAGAGGCAGCTTCCCCTTCTTCCAACAACCAAAGCCGCGCTGAGGCCTGGGAGGAGGAGGAGGGAGCCCTTCTAGCCCTGTGCCAGCCTACTTGCCTCTCCCAGCACCTGCACGGGCAAGGCTAGAAGACAGGAACAGGCCCTACTGCAGGGGAGCAGAACCTCAGGCTTGCGGGTGAAATCTGGCCCTCCTGGAAGCCGAATGTGGCCCTCCTGGGAGCCTACGACCTTCAAAGATCGTGCCTGTGACCTTAAAGTGGGCAAAGAGGAGGCTCTTAGGACCTCAGAGCCAGGAGTTAAGAGTGTCAGCGAAGACACAGAAACATAGGTACAGCGTAGGAACAACTCCGGCTGCTGCATTGTAAGCAAAGTCACGCCTTTCCTATGAAGCGGACCGTAGCTTCCCCCGAGTGCCCGGGATGCAGAATGGGTGCTACCCAATTCCAGCCATACCTTGGTGAGTAGCAAGTACTGGATCGCTCCTGGTGCGGGATCCCTCACCACCGCTGAGAGCAGTTCCTCTGATGGTGTCGCTGCCTCCACTGGCAAACCTTTCAGGAACCTAAGCAGAGGGGTGAAGTGGAGAGGGGTTAAGAGTCATCAGGCAGTTGGCTATACGAGCCAGAGCCTTCTCAGTGGTAGCACCACGACTGAGGAACTCCCTCCCAGTGGGGATGCTCCAGGCTCCCGCTCTTTCCATCTTTCAGTGGACGGTAAAGGCTTTTTATTCGAGCAGAAAGAAACAATATAGTCAGTGACCTGCTAATCTAGGATGTCTCTGCTTGGTTTAACTAATAACAAATGTGTGGTTTTATTGGTTTTGCATTTGTTATACCGTATGATTTTCGATTGTAAGCCACTTCAGTTATTGAATGTTTTAATGGAAAGGGAAAGTGTAAACATTAAACAAAAAACACACTCCCGTTTTTATGCAGCCTCCCCCAACCTGGTACCCTCCAGATGTTTTGGACTCAATTCCCATCAGCCCCAGACAACATGGCCAATAGTCAGTCCAAAACATCTGGAGGGCACCAAGTTGGGGTAGGCTGGTCATGTGTTTTAAATAAGACAGCTCTCCATCACAGGGAGCCGTCACGTACATCCTAGGACAGCGGTGGGCAACTTGTGGCCATCCAGATGTTTTGGCCTACAACTCCTATAATGTTTTGTCCTACAACTCACCACTGGCTATGCTGATGGGAACTGTAGGCCAAAACACCTGGAGGGCTACAAATTGCCCATCCCTTCCTAGAGGATAAAGCAACTCACTACTTAATGCAAAATACATTAGATGTAGTCATAATTTCAAGCATTGGACTGTGTTTGCAAATAAGCACCATTTTCCTTCTGCAAGCCTCTGAGATCCACCTTCTGGTTTTTCTGGGCCCCGCGACAGCCCCACCTCCTAGCCACAGCGATGACACAATAAGCAGAAGAGAAATTACTGGGCTCACTTACTGGGCCCCATTCTTCTCGGGCGGGAAGCTGCGCTTCACCACTTCCACAAACTCATCCACCGTGTCGTCCAGCATGAAGAGAACTGCGTTTGGACCAGCATCAAAAGTATAGGCCACCTGCAGCCAAGCCCAGATGTCAGTAAAGCACCTTGTTCAATCAAGAAGACAACTATCCCCCTTATGTGCGTTGCCGAGGGGGTCGCGGGGGGGGGGGAGAAAGAGACTGGCGTGTGCCTGCAAAAGCTATTCCCGACCCAAAAACGGGACAGATTACGAATTAACGGAGGGCTCCACCTTGACAGCCTCAGGGTGAATGTATAGATCCAGTCATTTTTACAGAGAAATCTGATCAGAAAGTGCACAAACCTAGTCGTTCTTCCAAGGACAAATAAGAAATAATAAGAAAATAATTATTACTTATAAACATTGATTGATTGATTGATTGATTGATTAATAATAGGTTCCCCTTGCAAAACAGAGAGCCAGTGTGGCGTAGTGGTGAGAGTGTTGGACTGGGACTTGGGAGATCCGGGTTCTAGTCCCTGCTCGGCCATGAAACTCACTGGGTGACTTTGGGCCAGTCACTGACTCTCAGCCTCACCTACCTCACAGGGTTGTTGTGAGGATAAAATGGAGAGGAGGAGGAGGAGGAGGAGGATTATGTAAGCCCCCTTGGGTTCCTTGCAGGAAGAAAGGCGGGGTATAAATAGAATAAATAAATAAATAAAACAAGCACTTACAGCCCTGCCCTGGGATGTTCCTGCCCCACCCCCACCCCCACCCCCACCCCGCGCGCTGCGACTGGCCCGTCCAACCTTGGTTTTGCCATGGTGGGCGTTGAAGCGGTGCGCCAAGGCCACCACTTGCTTGGAGACATCATTGAGGTAGAAGATGGGCGGGAAAGTATCCAGACAAGTGGCATGGAACTGGTTGCTCTCCTTCATGGTGAGGTCACCAAAGGCCTCGAAGTCCCGCCGTTGTATGTGCTGGATCATCTGGGCCATGCGCTCCGGAACCACAGCCTTGGCCCGGTGCTGGAAGAGGGGAGGGAGGCGGTCGATACACGCTGGGCTGAACGTCACGAGGGCGCTGCCGTGCGAGCACAGGGTGGCCGTTTAAGGACATCTGTATGGGCTTGTCAGTACACTTCCGGACGCAACTCAAAAGTGCTGGTGATTAAAAGCCCCGGATTGCTTGGATTCGGAATACCTAAAAGCCGCCTTCCCCAAACTCTGGTGCCCTCCAGAGGTTTTGGACCACAACTCCCAGGCTTCCTGACCATCAGTCGTGCCGGCTAGGGCTGATGGGAGTTGAAGTCCAAAGTACCAAGTCGGGAGAGAATGACCTAGAGCAGAAAGGAGGAGGTTGTCAGGCAGAACCGAACAGCATCCTTCTTATGGGAACACAGCAGGGCAGGCAGAGGGAAGGAGCCGCCTCGAGCAAAGGAGCTCCAGCAGCAAAAGAGGATTACCCACTGGACTCACAGCATTCCCTAATCCACCGACCCTACGGCGGCCACTGCGGTGGGAAAGCCGAGTTGAGAGACGCGCGTGGTGCCGCCAGCAGGGGGCAGCACCACCTCTCACCTTCAGCAGGAGACTGGTCTTCACACTGGTCTGCATTCCGGCCGTGCTGCCCACCGGCTTCTTCTCTGCGCTCACCTGCCAAGGAGGGGTAGAGAAAACAATTATGCCCGGTCCTCCGTAACGTGGCGCCCCTCGCTGGCTGGGGGATTATGGGAGGTGTAGCCCGACGCCTCTGGAAGGCTCCAGGTTGGAGAAGACTGTCCTAGAAGGCTTCCTTGCAGCTCTGCCCTGATCCAAGAGATGTGCCCCAGAATCCTTCGCAACACCACAAACCCTGCGCCGTTGTATTGGTGCCAGCCGCCTCCCCGCCCCTCCCCGCCCCACTCACCACCAGGATCAGGACCCTCAACTCGGGCCAGTGTGTCTCCGGCGCCACCTGCTGGGCGAAGCTGTCCTCGCCATCGGCGGTCTCCCCCATGATCCACTGCACAAAGCCCCCGAACATACTCCTGCAGGCGCTGCCGGAGCCCTGGCGAGCGACTTCGGAGAGCTCCCCGTCCACGCCGTACAGCTTGGCCAGCGTGTAGACTGTGACAGCCAAAGAGAAGAAGCTGGGAGATCGGCCCCGGGGAGCTGAGGGATGGCCCCAGCTCAGCCCTGCCTTCCCGAGACACGGAGAGAAGGACACGGAAGAGGCAGGAGGGGAAGACCGCCCCGTGGCTGAGAAGAGTGGCCAAGAAGTCTCCAGTGCAGCTCATTTTAACCGTGAGGGCCAGTCTGGTGCAGTGGTGAGGGCCAAGGGTGGGCAACGTTTCGCCCTCCAGATGTTTTGGCCTGCAGCGCCCATCGACCCCAGTCAGCATGGCCATTGAGCAGGTATGCTGCGAGTTGCAGTCCAAAACATCTCAAAGGCACCAGGCTGGAGGAAGGCTGCAAATGGAATGGAGTAGTCCTGGAAGAGGGCCTGGCCGGCTCCAACAGGAACACTCCACGCTGCAACACTTTGTTGCAGATACCGCTCGTCTATCCTCACGTTTCAGTACACGTGTTGACACTCTGCAAGGTCCTCTGCCCACGGTGGTCCCAATCAGAAGCCACCGCTCTGCCCAGGATGCCCCTGAGCTTGCCCCTTCCCATCTCAACCTCTGCTCCTAGCCACGGGCGCCATTTTGAACAGGAAGACAACAGGGTCAAGAAGCCAGGGTTGGCGGATCAGTCCCGCAGAGCCGCCCCACTTACCCAGACAGGCGTAGCCAGCCGCGGAAGAGGCCAACCCAGCCGCTGTGGGGAAGTTGTTCTCCGAGGCGATGTGGACCTTGTAGGCCAGGCTGAGGGGAGAGGGTCCATCGCTGCTGTCGCCACCACTACGGCGCTTCCTAGCCAGACGGCGCACTGCAAGAAGGAAGAAGACATTAGCAAAGGAAGTGGTGTAGTCCTGGAGACAGACGAGCAGGCAGAGAAAAGCACTGCAGTCGCAGAAATGCAAGGCTAACTGCCTTTGATGCGGCAGACGTGTGTCTGGACTGTATCACTTGATGCAGCAGACGGGGTCTCACATTGATGGAATACTCCACAGTGTGGCCCGTATCAGTTCTAGCTCTTGCACTGTAGAATGTAGCTCAGCCCCAAAACATCCCTCTGGTTTTTGTTATGCAGGGGGGTGCCCTCAACCTGCCTCCCTTAAGATTAAACCCGATGACTGGGTTCAGACAACACGAGAACCCACACTTAGGGGTTGAGTGTGGGTTGTCGTTGAACCGGGAGTTGCTGTTGAAACGTGGGTTATCGTGTTGTCTGAACCCAGCCGAGATAACAAGCCATGGTGACCAACCCACAGCTCAGAACCCAACAACAAACCAGGGGTTCTCTTCATGGGTTGTCCGTGGCTAACCAACCATGGCTTGTTAGCGCAGCTGGGTTCAGACAACAAGATAACCCACATTTCAGTGACAACCCACGGTTCAACGACAACCCACACTCAACCCTTGAGAGTGGGTTATCATGTTGTCTGAACCCAGCCTTTGCTTCTCACCGTACACCACAGGCTTGACGCCAAGTTTCCTCTGCCCCTCACACCTGGCAAAAGTGGAGTAGAAGAATCCAGGTTTGATAAACCAGGTTTATTCGGCCTGGCTTTGCTTCCCGGCACTGCCTTCCACTTACTCTCCCGTAGGCATGACTGGAGACGCGGGTGTCGAGTATCAGCTTCCTTCCCATTTAGCCAGAGGCGGTCTTCCGTGAAGTCCCGGCTGATGGCTGCTGTGGTGGTGGTCTTGAGCTGTAACACAGCAAGCGATCCAAAAGTCACAAATGGCCACCTGAGACCTTCTTTGCTGACCTCTAACTTGACAGATGTGCAGTGCAACCCCATGCATGTTTACTCAGAAGTAAGTCCCCTCTATGCACCATGGGATTTCCTCCCAGGTAAGTCTGGATAGGATAAAAGCTTGGTGCACGCTTACCTGGAAGTAAGCTCCGCTCGGCACAGCGAGTAAACAGGCATAGGATTGCCCTGCTAAGCAACCGGATCTTTCAGGCTACTTATTTATTACTGAGAGAATTTATAAGCTGCTTTTAAAAGAGAAAAAGCTCTCGAGGCGGCAAGCAAAGATTTTCAGTCAACCCTATTTAAAATACTGCAACACAATAAAGCAAGCAGAACGGCAGGCCCTGAAAAAGTGCATAAAATACTAAAAACAGAAATATGAGGCACCAAGCCGATAAATAAATATTTGCAGTTTAAATGGCAGGTAACAGAAATGGATAAAATGCATCTACCCAGAAATTCAAAGAGCCTGCCCAAGCATCCAACTCTAAAATTAAAATATTCACTAAAATACTCACTAAGGGTGCAATCCTATGCATGTTTAGACAGGAAAAAGGCCTACAACTCCCAGCTATGCTGGCTGGGGCATGCTGGGAGTTGTAGGCCTTTTTTCTGTCCTAAACATGCGTAGGATTGCACCTTATATTGCTTGGACGGGGGAACACAGAGCAGGATCTCAGAATGATTTCAGTAACTAGGCAGCTTATGCAAGAACAACAACTATGAAGAGATTCATAGTTGTGAATTTTAGTTGCAGATTCCAGACAAAAAAGCTCCACCACCATCACTTGAGCTAGGGGAGGGTGGTGCTTCTTCCTTGTTTTTTTAGGAATCAAAGTGGTGATAACCATGCCTCAAATCATGGAAATCAGCTCCACCATCCTGCTGATACATGCTCTTTTGAAAAAAAAAATTAAAAAAAGATTTTGAAGGTTTGGCTTCACAGTTGCCGCATCCTTCCCAGAACTGTGAGTCGGTTCAGATTTCTAAAGAGCATCTAGTCTGGATTTCTCCTTGCGCAACCAAACTTTCCTCCGCCCTGTTAACCCTGGTTCCACAACTAACAACCGCTCTTTTGTAATCTCAAACAAAAGAGGACATTGATGACAATGTGGTACTAACCTGATCTTGGTGCAACGTGACACTGAGAGAAGAATTGATAGGCAAGATCAGCTCTTCATCACGTTTTCCCCCTAAGTGAAAAAGCACATTGTTTGAACCAGTGAGGGGGAACCCAGAATGCTCCACCACTAGGCCCCTTTGCTGTAACCAGATCCTCAAGAGTGGTCAGTGGCTCAATAGCCCAACTGGCTGTTTCTGTTGCCAACAAGTGGGACTAAATAAGAATTGCAAGGGAAGCTATTATTTGCTGGCACAACCTTCCTTCCAGTCCTGGCTTTTGAGTTCCTAATTTGTCTGCTTGTACAAGGTAATTTTGGAGGGGGCAAGCCAGACTTCATAAGCCAACCACAAACTATGGCTTCTATTTGTGGTTTCCTGCTGCTTAACAAATTGCGGTTTGTTTGCGGGGATGGGTTTGAACACAACGACAAGCCAGATTTCAACAAACCACACCACAGCTTAGTGTTATGTGCGAACCAGGCTTCTGTGTTTAGGAGTCAGGTGTAGGTTGTATCACATTAAACAAATTACTTGGAAGTAAATCCCAAAGATTTATAATGATTTCAAATAATGTGCAATACCAGCCAAAGGTGCATGCTTAATTACCCCACAGAAATCAGAGGGACTTAAATTAAAACTGCTTGCTTGTGGCTGGACTGTGCTCATCGCATTCAGGACTGGAGAGCTTGGTGTGCTATTCCTGGTCCATCCTCCAGTTTCTACCAATCAGTCCTTCTGGGATAGTATACTTGGATGTTCTGAAAACACACACACACACACACACATACCCCAAACAAACCTAGCATATACAGAAAACAAACAAGAGAGTAACAAATTTATGTATCTTTCTCCAGCATAAATATTTTGTTAGAAATGCAGAATTTGTTTGACTTTTCCTTTACAAAAATAAAGGCATGAAGTCATTCAGGATAAATAATCATTTATTTAAATACCATAATTATTTCTAATTGATTGGCTTCTATGTTTTAATTACAATTAATTATGTTTAATTACTGTACAAGGTTTTACAATCTTATAATGTATTGTTCTTAGCCACCTTGAATGCTCTTTGTAATGCAAGGATGGGATATAAATGCCATTAATAAATAAAGCTCGCTGTTCCACTTACGGCCTGATCCGATGCACAGTGCCTCACCAAGCAAGTCCTACTGTGTTCAGTGCAGCTTGCTCCAAAGTAAATGTGCACAGAATTTGCAGCCTTATTCCTTTATATTATTTGCATCATACATACAATGACAAACTTGTGGAGTTCTAATGTGCTCCAAAACATCACTGCTTGACGTGTCAGAAAAAACCCAGCTCAACCAGGTATTAGCAATAACTTCCATGATTACCATATTTTTAATTTAATGTTTACTTGAAAAGCTATTACACATCATGCAGAACATACAATTAGCTTTGATGGAAGGGCAGAACAGCCTTATATTTAGATTGCACAAGTCAAGAATTTGCGTGCCTACACCAACACAGATTCTTCAAGGAAGCCACACAGGGAAATACTGCTTCTTTTCCAGACGCTTTTGTGATTTTTTTTTAGGGGCATCCAAGGATGAGCCAAGGGAGGGGGTCGTTCTTTTCTTCCCCTTTTAATCTACTAAACCTCTTATACAAGGAGACTCATAAACCGTGATTCCCAATGTGATGCCCATCATATGGATTGGACATAATCACAACCAGCACTATTTATTTATATCCTGCTTTTTTCTCCAAGGGAAGCCCAAAGCAGCTAACAGAATACAATCCTAACAGAGTATCAAACGGCAACACTACTTAACAATAAAAATACTACAATCAACCTACGTATAAACAAACTTTCAGTTCAGAACTTAAACATCACATCAGTTAATAAATACAGAATTTTCACACAAGGGGATAATAATGTCAGTTCCCATCAGCCCCAGCCAGCATGGCCAATAGTCAGGGATGCTGGGAGTTGCGCTCCAAAACATCAGGAGGGCCCCAGCAAAGCTTACCTACAGGGCTCTCCAAATACAGTCATGCCTTGGATTGAGAGCATAATTCGTTCCGGAAACGTGCTTGTAATCCAAAACACTCTTCTATCAAAACGAAATCCACCCAAAAAAATTTGGACAGAGATTTTTAATTTAAGCCGTACTATAGTACTTGTATTGCAAGACGTCGCTTGTATATCAAGTCAAAAAAATTAAATAAATATTTAAAAATTTGCTTGTCTTGCAAAATGCTCTCAAACCAAGTTACTTGCAATCCAAGGTATTACTGTACAGGCCTGTGGCTCACGCTGGCTCAGCTTGTCTGAGCATGGAAAGCTAAGCAGGGTCAGGCCTGGTTATTACTTGGATGGGAGACCCCCTCCTCTAGTTTCCTGCTCTGAGCAGGGGGGGGTTGGACTCGATGGCCTTGTAGGCTCCTTCCAACCTGTCATAATGACAGTGTTCTCCAACCTTGGGTCCCCACCCAGTGTTCTCCAACCTTGGGTCCCCACCCAGATGTTTTTGGCCGACAACTCCCAGCATGCCCCAGCCAGCTATGCTGGCTGGGGCATGCTGGGAGTTGCAGGCCAAAAACATCTGGGTGGGGACCCAAGGTTGGAGAACACTGATCTGTGAAATCTATGAAACCTCGGGTCCCCAGATGTTGCTGGACTACAGCTCCCAGAATCCCTTGCCATGAGCCATGCTGGCTGGGTATGCTGGGCGCGGTAGGCCAGCAACATCTGGGGACCCGAGGCTGGAGCCAAGCCCTGTCAGCCAGAACAGGAGGGAGGGAGGGAGGAGGGCGCTACTCACAGTACTTGACCACAGCGATGTTGACAGGGGCTGTGCAGGTCACGGCCGCCGGGGGCTTGCCGTCTTCAGCCATGGCGGGGGCTGGCTCGGAACCCGGGCCGGAGAAGGCGCAGCTCCAGATCTCGCCGCGAGGCCCAGTGAGCCGCTCGGGCCAGGGATCCCGGCCTTCCCAGTCGCGAGCACTGCGGCGGGAGGCGCCGCTCAGCGCCAGCAGGCCTCCCGCGCGCGCCCCGCTCCGCTGCCTTCCCTGGGATTGGCCGGCGAAGCAGCCGACGCCGACGCCGCCCTGCCCAATCGGCGCCAGCCTCGCCTCCTCCAGTTGCAGCGCTCAGCCAATCAGAGCGCGTCGGAAGATGGGGCTCCTCTCTCTCTCTCCTCATTCAGGGGACCAGGATCGGAGAGGCGGAACCGCGGAAGCGCCTTTCGAGCGGGAGGCGTTCCCCACCCGGACGCTTTTAGCCTTGCGCGAGGCAGCCCGCGCCCCCCCACCAGGTCTTACGCATGCGTAGTGCCGTAATACGAGCCGGAGGAGAACGGAGTCCAGTAGCGGCCATGACACTATAGGCAGATTAGTCTTCCTGAGTTTCCCTTCCGTTTAGAGCAGGGCTCTCCAACCTTGGGTCCCCAGATGTTGCTGGACTACAGCGGCCCAGCATACCCAGCAAGCATGGCTAATGGGAAGGGATTGTGGGAGCTGTAGTCCAGCAACATCTGGGGACCCAAGGATTGGAGGGCCCTGGTTTAGGGGATAAAAGAGCATCTAAAAAAAAAAGAAGAAGAAGAAGTGGGGTGAGATTATTGTGCGCCGGGTCTGTTCTGATTTTTCAGAGTCTGGGCTGCATTAGTCGCACAGAACAAGAAAGAGCAAGGGAAGGAATATCCTTAATTGGACCCAGCAGCATTGGGAGCATTCATGTGAAATATACCATTATTTCTCTTTCAGAAATCGAGCACGTGAAACGTTGCTCATCACCCCTTCCTAGAAATGCAATTTGCCCCTGCATGTACAAAAGGGGTCATGTGAATCTTCCCATTGTACACGTACCAGTGGATGTAGAAGACCTATCAGGCGTTGTGCAGAAATTTGGCCACTAGAGGGAGCTCAAAGGCTGCGGACGCTACGAAATGCTGCATTTCTTTTCGAGTCCTTTTATTCGGCGCTGCCTCTCCCGAATCTTTTGAGGACGCCACTTGTTTTGGAAACTGGCTGCAATATGTAAGTTATTTAAATAGTTATAGGCTATCTTTATGTTCCATAACAAGGCCCCCAAGGCAGCTAATGGCACTCAGAAAAACAATAGATCTCAATAACACAATATACAAATTAATTTTTTTTAAAAATAATCATGTGAATATACAAAAAGTGAAGGTAGCCTCGTTGACCAGAAGAAAAATCCAAAAATTCATATCACTATAATACTTTTATTTATTTATTTATTTATTTATTATTACATTTATATCCTGCCTTTTCCCCCCTTGCAAAGATCCCAAGGCGACTTACATGGTCCTCCTCCTCTCCATTTCATCCTCACAACAATCCTGTGAGGTGGGTTAGGCTGAGAGTCAGTGACTGGCCCAAAGTCGCCCAGTGAGCTTCATGGCCTGAGTGGGGACTAGAACCCGGATCTTCCGAGTCCCAGTCTGACACTCTCACCACTACGCCATGCTGCAAGGAGCCAAGAGCAGTTGTGTTGTCTCCAAGCCAGACACCGTTACAATCCTAACTTCATATTACAAATACATAATCAAACCATCACTGCAAAAGCAGCAAACAGGGAAAACACTTGTGTACACCCCAGAAAGCCTTGTACTGTACTAAGAAATACATCTTTAACTGGTACCCGAAAGGCAACAGCACTGGGAAACAGCTGGATCTCTACTGGAAAAGGAGTTCCATAATTTGATCTTGCCCTGTCCATGGGAGGAACGGATGCACAGAAACACCTGCCTCCCTCCATGAAGGATATCGCGCTGGGATGGCGATCCGCCTACTCCCACCTCGCCCAGACCTCCCTTGTACCAGCTGTGGGGTTGTTTGGCCACCTGCCAAGCATCCAAAATGTGAACATTGCCCTGGCTGCACCCGCACTCAGTTCCACTAAGGCCTGCCAGCAGGTTATAGATAGAAAGTCGAGGGCCCGCCAGTGGGGTCTAGATAGAAACACCGCCATTATTTTTGCCCTTGTTGGTATAAGTGCCAGAGAAACTTCCCCAGCCAGAGGGAGCGGGACTATTTATAGGGGCTGGTATTTAGGGGCACAGGGCCGCTTTTCCATGTGTCGTGGGAGAAAGAAAACTGAGCCGGGAGAGGCGCGGTGTCACGGCCCTGTAACCAATGCCTCCTCTCTCGTATTCCGAAGCGGATCACACCAGGCCACTAAATGGCAGCTTGTAAAAGAGTACAGTTGTAAAACTAGACAGAAAAACAAGGTCATCTTTTCCAGGCTTCGGTTGACTGGGTCATGATCTTCCCTCCGTTCCTAAACTTAATGCCAGGCCTGGTGAAGTGGGATAAAAAAAAAAAAAAAGCAGGTGCATCTGAGCGTATGCAGAGTTCTTTCCCCACACATAGCCCACGTCGGAACAGTGGGAGGAGATTTGGGTGGGTCGTTCATTGGCAAAGGGTGGGGAGCCAGTGTGGCGTGGGGGCGAGAGTGTCGGACTCGGCAGACCCGGGTTCTAGTCCCCGCTCGGCCATGAAGCTCACTTTGGGCCAGTCACTGACTCTCAACCTAACCTACCTCACAGGGTTGTTGTGATGATAAAATGGAGAGGAGGCAAACGATCCTGCAAAGTCCCTTGGGTTCCTTGCACGACGGGAAAAGGCAGGATATATATGTAACAAATAAATAAAACGGTCTTCACGTTTCTTCTTCTACAAGTGAATCACACATTTTGTCAGGGGCTATCGTCGGCGCTATGGCAAAGCCTCAGAAATATCTGCGAAATTGTCAGTGTTAACACTGGGGGACGGATGATGGCTCTGCCTCCTGGCCCACAGAAGCCCACCCCTCTTAAGTAGAAGTCAACGCCTCCTTCCGGCACAAGCTCCGCCCCTGGAAGGTGAGCAGGGTTTGGCCAAGGACACTGTCCTCATAAGCAACGCACCCATTTGAATGGTGCAATGTACTACGAAGCAGTAGATGTTTATTCTGTAACCACGCATTAGTTCCTTGCAGTGTAGTGGCAGAGAGGCTGAAGGAGTTGTGGGTGTATGACCTCCCCATCTTTTGCATGGCTCTGTGGTCGCTATCGGCCTCAAAGCAATTCACGGGGTCGGGTGGGAGATAAAGGTCTTTTACACACACACTCTTTAAATTAGGAAAGAATTAGGGCCTCTATCCAGGGTCAGCATCAAGGGTAGGCATGGTTGAGCGCCTGCCAAGGACCCACACCCCAGCAGGGCCCCCACTGGCAAGAGCCCCCTAGATTTTGCTTCTCCTCTCCCCCCTTGCAGCCTGCTCACTCGCCTGCCTCTCGCTCTGGCCCAGGCAACGGTGGTGGCGAGGAGGAGGCGCAGGAGATGCCACGGCCTCCTTGCTCACTGGCCCCTCTGCCTGTCAAGCAAGTAAGTGGTGGCAATGAGGAGGAGGATCAAGAGCGGCTGGTGGCAATCCTGGTGGGAAGATAGACTCACTGAGAGAGGAGGCCCACTGAAGGGGTTTTGCTTAGGGCCCCCCCAAAAACTGGAGCCAGCTCTGACTCTGTCACCCCACCAATATCAGCCATGTAGTATTGGTGGGTGGAGGGGGGGTCTAGCTTCACCCTGGAATTTCTACCTTCCATAGCAGAGTTGAACCAGTGGAGGCTGGAGGCGCGGGTGTCAGAGGGGCTGTGCATCCACTCCGGGTTTTACGCTGAACTTTTAAGGTGCCGAGCCTATTTTGGTGGTGGGGCTCAGCACCACAGATAGCTCCTTTAAAGTTTGGAGTGAAATCCGGAGTGGATACGCTGACATCGGAGCCAGCAGCCTCAAAGCAGAAAGCCCCTAAGAATAGTTAAGCGTTTGAGGCCGCAACCCTTCCCTGGGAGTAGGCGGCTTTGAACTCAGCCAGGAGGGCTTCCTTTCGAGTAGATTTGTATAGGATTGCACCGTCAGTCTCCTTAAGAGCTATTAGAAGTCTCCTCCATCAAGCAGGTTTGCCTTTGGGGTCCACAGATGGGCAGAACAGGGAGTGGTTTGCCAAGGGATTAAACATGACTGCCACTTCTTTGCCTTGTCTTGGGGGGGGGGTGGGCGGGTTCAAACTGTTTCCCTCTTCGACCTGGGGAGACCCCCTGTGAGAAAGGTTTGCAGGCAAAATGGGCGAGCAACAGTGTCACAGTACCGTGGGCACGTCATGCACTTTCCAGCCTAGGAAGGCTGGAAAAACTCATCCATTCATTCCATCCCAGCGCTCTCCCGTCTCAACCCTTGGCCCCGCTTGCCAGATCGGCTGCTGACTGGCTGGACCTCCCACCGCTACATTTATAAGCACTTTCCATCTGCCACGAGACCAAGAGAGAAAGCATTCGGGCTTATTTTAGACCCGGCAACATTCTTTCCTGCGCTGGCCCTCGGACCGACAGGTGCGAGGGCCGTATTTAGACGCTCAGGGGCTCAAAATAGAACACCGTTTACAATGCTGCTTCCTTTTAGGTATCTCCGGGCCCTGTTTATGTGCTCTGGGTAAGGCTGTCCTCCTTCTCCACTGCCCAAATTATAAATATTAATGTTGCTTGGCCTGACTTGGCCATTCTGCCGGGCTGACATCACCTGTTCCGGCCGGCTTCTCCTTGCTCCAACGCTCCGTGCCCACTCTTGAAAGGAACATACCTTAATGGAAACAGAAAGGCATCATCCACTGGAACCGTCCCTGGTACAACAAGTGCGGGTGTGCCAGAGCATTAGTGCGCATGTGGGGAAAATACAAGCCAGTCTCATGCAGGTCGGTATATGTGTTGATTATATTTTTCCACGTAGTGCATCATATGCTGGGAACCCATGACGACGCAGCTTTCCTGGCGTGGGCACGTTGTATGTATCAGGGATGTTGAAGAGTCCTTGGTCTCGAGTCATGGGTCGAGTCACGAGTCTTTGGACCCAAGTCTCGAGTCCGAGTCCTTGGTCCAAAATGGTGACTCCAGTCCGAGTCACTCCCAAAGCTGACTCCATGAGTCCCTATTAAAATCAATGGGGGGTTTTCCCCCAACAAAATAAGGCTACTTCAGATGTGTGGCTTAAATAAATTCTAGGCACAAGTGTGCCTTTTTATTTCAAAGCTCTGCCACTGATTTTGACAAGAACAGACCAGGCAGACAAACCCAAAATAACCAGGCAGGCAGAGGAGGCAGGGAACCCCAAAGCAGGCAGGCAGAGGCCTTTGTCTTGGACAATTCAAACTGTGGAACTGATTAAGAAGAGACCAGGCAGGCAGAGGAGGCTGGGAACCCCAAACAGGCAGGCAGAGGCAGCCAAACACAAAATGTCTGAAAGGTTGCATTTTAGGAAAATGATTTTTAAAAATAAAATCTTCGCCGGCAATCGCACTTCTCTCCACTCCTTCTGGCACAGCCCAGGGATGTTGAAGAGTCCTTGGTCTCGAGTCCCGAGTCGAGTCTCGAGTCCCATTAAAAATATTGGGACTCGAGTCAGAGGGGGGACTCAGTCCGACTGACGAGTGGAGTCCTGGAGTTCGAGTCCCCATCCCTGGTATGTATACACAGTGACTGGGTTCAGACAGCACAATAACCTACACTCAAGGGTTGAGTGTGGGTTGTCATTGAACTGTGAGTCGTTGTTGAAATGTGGGTTCCCATGTTGTCTGAACCCAGCTGAGATAACAACCCACAGTTCACAACCCAACAACAAACCAGGGGTTCTCTTCATGGGTTGTTCCTGATTAACAAGCCATGGCTTGTTTGCACAGCTGGGGTCAGACAACATGATAACCCACATTTCAACAGTAATCCATGGTTCAACAACCCATACTCAACCCTTGAGTGTGGGTTATCATGTTGTCCGAACCCAGTCAGTGAAAGAAACACATGGCAGATGTGCCAGCCTCGTGTATGAAAATGCACATGGGCTCCCTGTATGCTTTTTCCTGCACACAAAGAATTTTTAGAGAGAGCATAAGATTTGAAGCTGCTCTGAATGTTCCCTTGTTAACTTGGGGTTTTTGCTCGAGAGAGAGAGAGTTGGACTGGGACTGGTTAGAGTGTTGGACCGGGACTCGGGAGATCCGGGTTCTAGTCCCCACTTGACCATAAAGCTCACTGGGAGACTTTGGGCCAGTCGCTGTCTCTCAGCCTAACCTACCTCACAGGGTTGTTGTGAGGATAAAATGCAGAGGAGGAGGATTATGTAAGTAGCCTTGGGTTCCTTGCAGGAAAAAAGGTAGGATATCAATATAATAAATGAATAAAAATGATTTATTCCCCTCTCCCCCAGGATCCACAGTTTGGCAGCCCTTAGCCCAGGGGTGCGGAACCGCTTTCAGCCCGAAGGCCGCATTCCATTTCAGAGAAGCTCTCGGGGGCCACATTCCAGTGGTGGGCGTGGCCAGAGGCAAAGGGGGCAGGGCTGAAAATACAAAAAAATCAGCATATTGTGGCTTAAAACTCTTCCTGCCCAGTAATTAAGCCTTAGGAAGAGGCGTTTCAACCTTTTAGAAGTGGGGGGCAGGGCAGGGCAGGGCAGGGCGGGGGGGGGAGGAGACTGCAAAAGCCGGGAAACCACCAGATAATTGGCAGTCAGGGGAAAGGGGCGTGGCTATCGAGGGAGCCCAGGTGTGCTGGATGTGGCCCCTGTGCCTGAGGTTCTGCATCTCTGCGTTAAAGGAGATGATATGAAAATGGAGACCTTGAATCAGAGGGGCAAAGAGTGTTTGCAGGTCCCTCATCAAGAGTGTTCAAGAAAACACCTTGCCATTAAACAAAATGTTGCACTCCAGAAGGCTTCTAGGGCAGCTTGGAGGCGGAGTTAGACATCATTAACTTCTCTTTTTAAAACCAGAGGCCAGAAGACAAGGTCCCACGCACGTGGCCTAGAAGTAACCGAGGGCAGGAGAACAAGGATGCAGGAAAACCACCACGAACACAGAGCAGGACAGGGAGATGCGACTCTCTCTTTTTTTTTTTTAATGCAAAGGCTAAAAGGTGGAAGGAGACAGTAGACCCGCTTTCTTCCAACACCATTCTACCGAGGAAGGCAGAAAACGGAGAGCGCTCCTTGGCTCCCTAGCAACCAAGCTGGCCAGAATCCAAGGAGATGCCCCAGTGAGCACACGGGCTGCTTGAATGTCAAGGATGGCAGGGGAATTCGGCGCGAGGGACTTAACACCAGCCCGGTACGCAGCCGGCGGCTCCTTTGGCTGCTTCATGGCACAAAGTGACACGGCCGCACCCTCTTCCCGTTTACGGAACCGAGGGGTACCGAGACCTTGCCGCGGCTAAGAAGTCAAGACACACTTTCCTTAGAAGGGTAGGTACCGTGCCGTCACGGAGTCTGGACTTGAAACCCCGACGTCTGCTCTGGGATGCAACTCTAGCTGCTGCGTCGTTGCAGATCTTCAGTCGTCCGGGGCTCATTCCCCCCCCCCGCCCCCTGCCAGCCCCTAAACGATTTCAGATATTTTTTAAAAAAAAAATCTCCAGCTAGCCCAGCAGGGACACAGCATCAGGTCGATGGGCAGCAAGCCGCCTCCTCATGCCTCAAGAGCAAGGACATCCGGGAGAAGGTCTTCAGGCAGGTGTGGCACTGGTATCTCTTGACGTCGGAATGCGTCTGCAGGTGGGCACGGAGGTTGGAGCGGTCGGCAAACGCTCGGCTGCAGTGAGAGCAGGTGTAGGGCTTTTCGCCTGGAGAGGAAGGCAAAAGGGACCAGTCAAGAGCAGGGCTGACAACCAGTGGGAGCAGGAACACACACACACACACACCCTCAGACTTCCCTGTTCCCTCTGAGTTTAGCTGCACGCCTCACAGTAACTGGGAGGGAATGGATTATCCCAGCAACAATATATCCTTCCCTGTTGTGATGCAAAGTATTTTGGGGCAGCTTGGTCTTGAATGTGCTGTACAGACCCATTTGCTTGACCAAAGAGCTGCTCCTCCTGGTGGAGAGGAAAACAGCTAGAACTGGCTTGTTGCTCTGGATCAGTGTTTCTCAACCTTGGGTCCCCAGATGTTTTTGGCCTACAACTCCCAGCATGCCCCAGCCAGCTATGCTGGCTGGGGCATGCTGGGAGTTGTAGGCCAAAAACATCTGGGGACCCAAGGTTGAGAAACACTGATCCAGAGCAACACAGCAGCCTGTCTTTTTGGACTCTCCTCGGGGGCGTGGCCATGCAGAGTGCCATGATGGGCGCCTGCAAGTCAACATTTCCCGCTACCCCCTTGCGGCACTAACACATTTATTCAGGCGGACGCATCTGATGAAACGGACTGCGTCCATGAAAGCTTCTGCCAGAATAAGGGCGCAATCCTATGCAAGTTTAGAAGGTCGGGGGGGGGGGGGAATGTCCTACAACTCCCAGAATTCCCCAGGCTGGCTGGGAAATGCTGGGAGTTGTAGGACTTTTTCCACGTCTAAACTTGCATCGGATTGCACCCTAAATGTGTTAGTCTTTAAGGTGCCACAAGATGCTCCGTTGCATTTACACAATATAAAGCTGTGCTCGTTTTAATATGCTCTAGTACCTTTCTCCCACAATGGGCATCATTTTTGTTGTTTGCTGGGCACTATATAAATGTAATAAAATGAATAAATGAATTACCGCAATAACGTCAGGTTGGGATGGGCATTTTTTGTAAATTTGTTGAGTTTTAATTAATATTGACATTGTGGGACTTCACACACACCCCTTTTCTCTCCGCTGCAGCCCTCCACGCTGCCCGAAAATCTGCTCTGGAGAATTTCCCAGCCCTGCAGAACAGATGCCGAGGGCGTGTGGGAAATGGCCCCGCTCCCGTTTCTGCAGACGGAAGCAGTTTTATCAGTGTAATGACACCGCTGGACCCAACCCAATCTATGCTTTGTCTTTTATCTTCTTTTGTGAATCGCTTTGGCTCTCTTTCCTTTGCATCAAGCGGTATATACATTTAATACACTGAACTAACTAAACTATCTACCCCACAGGGTTTGGAAGCCATCTTATACCAAGGCAATTTTGCCCATGTATCCCAGGTGTGGAAAAATTTACACCTTGGGGCCAAATCCAGCCCACCTAAGGATCCAATCCGGCCCTTCCCAGGTTCCTCAGATGGCCATGCCCCTTCCCCTTCCCCCCCCGACCACCAATCAGTTGGGTGGTCTCCCAGCTTTTGTGCAGTTTCTTTTCCCCCATTCTAAAATTTTGAAACGCCCCTCCTAAGGATTAGTGGCTGGGAGGAAGAGCTTTACGCTAAAAGCGGCTGCCATGTTTGATATTCTGGCCCCGCCCCTTTTGCCTCCAGCCCCGCCCACCACTGGACCCCGGCCTCTGAAGAGCTCCTCCTAAATGTAATACAGGTTCCGCACACCTGATCTATCCACCCATTTTTTCAATCCAATTCCCAGGGCAGTGTGCATAAAAATAAGCAACATAGTTAAAATTACAAGTGTGTGTGTGTATAAGCCAGAACAATCATGCTGTTCCATGAGGGGGTGAAATTCCAACATCCAAAGTTGGGCAATACCTTCATTAGAACCAACCAAAATGCACCTGACACCGGTGAAGTTAGCAAAAATGAATAAGGATTTACCATCTTTGTGTTAGAGAGGGTGTGAAATTTATGGAACTCAGATACGTATGTGGCGGGAAGGTAAGCAAGTTTTGGGACAAGATATTTCAAGAAACAGAAAAAAAATTACAGATCAAGAGATTTGTAAAACACCAGAGTTAGCTTTATAGAATATTAACTGTTGCCCGCGGCCTCGCTCGCGTGGATTTTAGGATTTGGTACGCCCCACACACAGCAGTCAGTCATTTAAAAAGTTTCCCTCCCTTTTCACCCCCTCAGAGAACATTCTACATGGCCAAGAGGAGATTTGCATACCCACCCCTATTGGCCCCTGCAGGAATTCTTAGGAACATTCTAAGTGTCGTATGGGCTATTTGCATAACTGCTCCTATTGGCTCCTGCAGCAATTATGAGGTGAGGACAATTTGCATAACTGCTCCCCTGTTGTTTTGCCCATAGGAGATATGAGAGTGGGGCAATTTCCCCCCCTTTTTCACCCCCTTATGGACGGAATTTCCAAAAATCCTTCCTTAGTGGGTGTCTACGTCATAAAAACAATGTTCCTTCAAAATTTCACATTCCTAGATTAAACGGTTTGAGCTGGACGTTGATGGGTCAGTCAGTCAGGACTTCTTCTTTTATATACGGTATATAGATGTTTGTAAAAGAAAATAAGGAAAGCAGAACAAGAGGAGAAGGCACCAATGTATACACAAAACAAATGAGAAAGAAGTCTCAGGTGCCAGTTAAAACGTGTTATTGCCCAACGTGTTTTGGTTTACACCTTCATCGGGGCCCAAAAGTTTTTCCAAATACACTCGAAAAAAAGTATTTGACTATCTCGCGAGTTTTTTTCGAGCGTATTCAGAAAAACCTTTGGCCCCCACCGAAGGTGTAAGCTGAAACGCGTTGGGCAATAACATATTTTAACTGGCATCTGAGACTTCTTTCTTTTTTGGTTTGTGTAAAATAAAATAGACAGATAAGAGAAAAAACATTAATTGGTTTTCTGTTGACAGCTGCAAGGCAATTAGTAGCAAGTAATTGGAAGTCTGCTGGGACATTGACAATAGCTGGTGGGGGGAATCTGGGACATAGCAATAAACGAAAAGTTGACACAGAAGTTAAGAGTGCAGAGAGGAATAAAGAAGAGAGGTACTTTTAGGAAGGACTGGCAAAAATATAAAGATTATATGAAAAAAGAATCAAACAGAATAACCTTGGAAGAAGCTTATAGAAATCTGTGGGATTAATGGAAAGAAGATTATAGAGGAATGAAATAAGATAAAACAAATTCCTGCGGAACAGAAATGGAAAATAAAAGAAGGAAGAGGAAAATGTTGAAACTGACCAAGTTGGGGCGGGATTGCGATGGGATGATGTATCGATATTACTGTGTCTTGTTTTTTATATGTATTTTTTTCTTTTGAAAATGCAATAAATAATTTTAAAAAGAAAAAGAACCCACCAAAATACCACAAAGGTGTACAACAGGCTGGGGCATGCTGGGAGTTGTAGGCCAAAAACATCTGGGGACCCAAGGTTGGAGAACACTGATCCTAGCACGACGAAGAGTTGGTCTCAAGAAAGGTAAATACCAGTAAAACATACAAACTAGAAAGGTCACAACAAAGCAGCATCTAACCCATAATTATTTCCTCTGACCAGCAGTGGCTCTCCAGGGTGTCACCTAGAGAGAATTCCCTTTCCTATCAGCCTGCTGCCTGGTCAGAGGTTTCTTTTGAAGTCATCTGCCCACCCAGTTTTCCACCTTGTCATGTTTAACTGGGAATGTTTTTTCCTTCCCAGCTATAGGGCGAGTTCAAGGTGAACGCCCTACACACGGGGATATTCATGCATACCAGAAGTAGCAGTTACATAAAATCCATTAGATCGGACCAAGGATCCACCTAGAACAGCAATCAGCTGATCTTCAATTATCTTTCCCCTTTTTTTACAACTCAGTGAGTGGGCAGGCACATAAGCAGCACCCTTGCTGGATCAGACCAAAGGCAACAGCAATAACAAAAGGATTTTTTTTTTAAGTCAGTTAAAAATAAAGTCAGTAAAAGCCAAAACAAAGACAAATAAAATAGCTGCACCAATGTTTATGGTCTCCGACAATAAGAAGCTCAGGTGTTCTAAGCACTATCTGGAAGCTACGGTAATAAGCACTGAGGATTTGAGTTTTGAATTGTTCTGTGTCATTTCAAGCACTGGTGTCTTATATATTAGTCTGTAAGAGTAATACTTTATCATTGCTGGTATGTTTTTCAGTTGTAGTATATACTTAAACGCTTCGTTTTTTAAGACATGTACATGAGTTTTTAAAGATTCTTTTGTATTACAGTCATGCCTTGGATTGAGAGCATAATTTGTTCCGGAAACGTGCTTGTAATCCAAAACACTTGTATATCAAAACGAAATCCCCCCAAAAAAATTTGTACAGAGATTTTTAATTTAAGCCGTACAACAGTACTTGTCTTGCAAGACGTCGCTTGTATGTCAAGTAATTAATAAATAAATAAATATTTAAAAATTAGCTTGCCTCAAACCAAGTTACTTGCTCTCAAACCAAGTTACTTGCAATCCAAGGTATTACTGTATATGTTCTTCAGTGGCCCTTGATAAAGAGACATTGGCCTGGTTCACACACAATGCTAACCCTGGTATAGGTTGTTGAATCCTGGGTTGTCATGATGGGCGAACGCAGCCACGCTAACAAACCATGGTCTGTTAACCGCAAACAGCCCAGAAAGAGAGCCCGCCCTACTGAGTAGCCACTGTTTTAATGTAGCAGACTGGGAGCTGCCGGACAGAACAGATCCACCTGTGCGTATCTGCCCCCTTCCCCAAGGGTGCCCCCTACCTGTGTGCGTCCGGATATGCCCCTGCAGCAACCACGGCCGGGAAAAGGCTTTGCCGCAGATCTTGCAAACGCAGGGCAGCGTGTGCGTGCGGATGTGCATCTTGAGGGCCCCGAGGCTGGCGTACTCCTTGTCGCAGTACTTGCAGCTGAAATACTTCCTGGCCGCCGTTGCCTGCCACTTGCAGCGCTGCTGCCTGTGCCGGGCCAGGCCCGAGAAGGTGCCGTAGGGTTTGCGGCAGTCCGGACACTCGAACCTCTCCAGGGGATCGGCGGCCACGCCTTGCTCCCCCTGCAGTCTGTCGCCTCCTCCCTCCGCCAGGCTGCCCAAGTGGGGAGTCGTCCTTTGGGGCACGCTGAACGCCGACAGAAGATTGAGGTTGTTCTGACTATCCTGCAGAGGAGTGCCGGAGACCCGGCTGCCTCCTGCACCATCCCCGGCACCGGCTTCGGGGCTCTTGCTGGGATCCCCTTTGGCCTCGCTGCCCTGCGGAAGAGGTGGAGACAGGCAGGCAATGACGGAGCCGCGGTCCCAGAGGCTACCGGCTTCGCGGGGGGCTGCACGGCCAGCCTCGCTGTCCTGCACGAGGAGAGGTAGCACCACCCCTCTCCAGGAGGGGCACAATCCATTGGATTCTGGGGGAAAGACAAGAAAATGTAAAGGAATGCAACACGGATGCTTGAGCTCCCTTCCACTGCCAGCCGCAAACACAGGGCCCTTCTGGAAAAGCTCTGCAGACAGCTATATCCGTGGCAGGGGGCATCAGAGGTCACGAGCAGCCGGCGGTCATTCTTTCCCTTTTTATGACGATGCACATGGCACCACCAGTGCGCATGGCGCATGATGAGAGGGCAGCTCCCCACCCCGAGGACCTTGCAATCGGACATTTGATGGCACGGGGGAGACAGAGAAAGGGGAGGGAGATGGCAGCAAGGATGGGGAAGACAACCAGTTAGACACACTTAAGCTGGGTTGCAGGAGGGAAAGGGGAACTGAGGGGTTCAGCCGAAGACTTAACAGAAAACGTGGGGCTTGAGGAGAGTTTTTGGAGGGGGAGGGGAGGGAGAGAGGTGGCATCACACAGGTATACCGGGAGGCAGTTCCAGGCCTGTTTAGCCTTCAGAAGAGAAGACTGAGGGGAGATCTGACTATGAGAGCTCTTCAAGGACTTGGAAGGTTGTCACACAGGGGAGGGCCAGGATCTCTTCTCGGCCATCCCAGAGTGCCAGACACGGAATCATGGGCTCAAGTGACAGGAAGCCAGATTCCGCCTGGACATCAGGAAAAACTGTCTGACTGTTAGAGCAATACGCCAATGGAACCAATGACCTGGGAAGGTGGTGGGCTCTCCCACACTGGAGGCATTCAAGGTGCAGCTGGACAGCCACCTGCAATGAGCAGGGGGTTGGACTAGATGGCCGTAGAGGCACCTACTTATGATTATAAGCAACAGCAAAGATTTATTTGGGGGACAATTCATCGGAAGCGGCCTTCTACTGGGTCAGACCCTCGGTCCAGCTGGCCCAGTCCTGACGACACTGTCTGGCATAATGGCCATCCAGAGTTTCAGGCAGGAGGAGTTTTTCCAGCCCTCCCTGGAGATGCAGGGGATCAAACCTGGGACCCTCTGCATGCAAAGCGGGGGCTCTGCCACGGGGCTCCACCCCCCAACCTCTCTTGCACCAGCCCCACAGAAATTAATCCATGTTGTTGAATCCCTCCCTTTTGTTTATAGGGGAGCTGCACACAAGATTCTCCAGCGGTGTGCCCCCATCCTGTATTTAAGGAAATGCTATCTCCTAAAGCAAACCTAAAGCTCCTTCATCCTCATCAATCTGTTGTGTGATTCATTCCATTGTTCTACATTATAAGTCTATGATTTAGCCAACGATATTTAACCCCATCTTATCAAGATGCCCAAGACAGGCTGGTGATTGTCAAGCTATCGGCCTTCTGAGATTCCCACATCTCCCCCGCCCTTCAACCTGTCTGCCAAAAAATCCCTTACAGATTGCAGAAGAGATTCTAGGGCATGTTCTTAACGGTATGCATTTGTTATTTACTCAATCAATGCATAACCCCGTTTTTGTATAATGTCACTACCAAAGCAGCATACAAATGTATAAAATGGGTACAACATAGAAACTTTATTTAAAAACAGTTAAAGCGGAAAATACACAATACAGATTTAATCTTATATATAAAAGAAGAGAAAAGCAGAGCAGTTTAAAAAAGTTACCGGTACTTATTTCCAGAAACAGCGCCCTGCTAAACATTCAAAGCCTACATAAATGCGTGGATGTTAAGACCCATCTGAACATAGGAGAGTGGTCTCCCATGCCACTCCCAGGATGTTCCACTGTTTTGGTACCATCACTGAAGAGGCCCTGTTCCTACTACCAGCCTGCTATATCTCTAATGATGACAGAACACAAGGCAGAGGTGCCAAAGCCTATATCAAGGCATGGGCAGGTTCACATGGAACACAGGCCTCATTGCCATCCAACATGAGCCACCAGTGCACCCTAGAATGCACCCAACGCTGCCCCATAATTGTGCTTTCCTGGGAAACACTGACAGAAGTGGGCAATCTGTCTTTTAAGGAAGGTTGCCAGCCATGACTTGAAAACCACTGCACTATCATAAAGGTTTCTGCTCCTTTCTTTAAACGAATGCTCTACTTCCTCAGTTCACCTACTTTAGCTTCTATATGCAATTTTGCTTTTAAAAATAAATAAAATAAATACAAGACTGTGCTTCAAATAGCCATATCTGGGTATTTGGTTTTAATTCAAGAGCTCTCTTCCAGCATTGTAATCTGTATCTCCCTCAAGGCTGCTTCATGCCAACATTTTTACTGAGAAATGCAAACACTGTGTGTTATGTGCTCATAACATTGCAACGTGCACATGGAGCATACACACACAGTTCCAGCTACATGCGACACACAGTGGACCTCAGATTTGCCACCTTGTAATGTGTAAAGTACTGGAATCAATGCACCCAACACTAAGACAATCTTATGTCTGGAAGGGTTTTTTTGTTTTTAATTATAATGCACCTAGATAAAGATGTGGCAAACATGTGGCTTATGCAGGCTCAGCTTGTCTGAGTGTGGAAAGCTAAGCAGGGTCAGGCCTGGTAATTACTTGGATGAGAGACCCCTCCTCTAGTTTCCTGCATTGAGCAGGGGGTCGGACTCGATGGCCTTGTAGGCTCCTTCCAACTCTATGATCTATGAAATCTATGTTCCCAGAGGGGTTAACTCATGCGTGTGTGTGTGTGTGTGTGTGTGTGTGTGATATTTTCCAAGGTAAGTTTCCAAAATGTGGTTAGAGAACACACATATTTAAGAATTGCTTTGAAATGACACAATGTCATTCCTCGCTACAAAATACTTGTGCTCGCCCTTATGAATAATGTATCTCAAATAGTGTCCTGCACAAAAGAGACAACACTTGGCATTTTTAAAATAACTGCAAGCCACCCTCCTAATATTTACATTCTTTATCAATGCAGAAAAAGGTGAAGTGCCCGAAGCACCCTGCCAGCGAATCCTGGAAATGTTGCTTTAGCTTTCAGAGGCCCCAAGTCCCTCGGTCACCAGGGATAAGAACAGAGGAAGAGCCACACGGGATCCGACCAAAGGCCTCTCTATTCCAGCCTCCTGTTTGCACAGCGGCCTATGAGAAGCTCAGACGGGAAGCCCAACAGCAGGATATACGCTAAGCGCAATAGCAGACACGCACTGCTCGTGTCCCCCGGCAACTGGCATACAGAGCCATACTAGGTAATATCTAGCCATCAGAAATTAATAATAATATTCTATTGTGTATATTATTGTTTTTATGAATGGTTGTAAACCGCCCAGAGAGCTCTGGCTATGGGGCGGTATAGAAATAAAGTTAATAATAATATTAAACAGGGCTAGTAGCTGTTGATAGCCTTCTCCTCCATGGATTTGTCCAATCCACTTCTTGTGGCTGCCAATTCCATAGTTTAACTACGTGCAGTGTGAAGAAGGATTTCCTGCTCTCTGTCCTGAATCTCCCGTCAATCAGCTTCATGGGGTGATTCTGGGTTCGAGTATTATGAGAGGATGACAAATGTCTTCCGATCCACTCTCTCCACACCATGAAAAATTTCATAAACCTCTATCACGTCTCCTCCACCCCCACTGTACTCACAATTTCCCTAAGCTAAAAAGCCCAAAACATTGTTACCTTTCTTCACAGGGGTTCGCTCCAACCCCCTGAACATTTTGGCTGCCCTTTTCTGCACCTTTTCCAGCCCAGCAAGATACTTTTGGAGATGCGGCGACCAGAACTGTAGTACAAGTGTGGTCGCACCATACATTTGTATAATGGTGTGACAATATTGGAGGTGATTATTACCCTCTCACATGAAGGAAACTCAGAACAGGTCCCCTCGGAACAGCTTTTTCACGCTGCCGCCGCCGCCGCCGCTGCACTGCATCACCCCCAACCTTTTGCACTGTTCTTCCACGTGGAGGGGAGAATCTCCAGGCCAGCTCACTCCACGCCTGAGTGCTGCCGGCAGCACCACGGAAATTTTCACCACACACAGCAGAATCAACCACATCACGTCAAAAAGTCCAGAGACTGTAGGCCAGCTAGGTAAAGTCCTGCCTGGACTTAATGGTCTTGGGGGAGGCTTTTCATGGCCATGTTGTATTACTCCACTTGTGAAGCACACAAATCACATTCCTCGTGGCCTCTAACCCCCATTTCATGCTCTACAACTGCTTCTGGATTGCTGAAATGTTAGAACAATAGCAACGAAGCTGTTTGCCAGCCCTGATTTTAAAACCATATATACTCTGACCATGTGCGGTTTTGCATTTTAAACTCCCCGAAATCATAGCTGCATTATGACTACCGGAATAAACCGGAGTGTGCTTCTGCTCGCCTCATCACCTACCTGTGTTTCTGGATGGGGGTGGGGTGGGGTGAGGCCCGCCCGGGCTCCAGGGCCCTGGCCTTTGGCCCCAAGGTCCAGCCGCAGCTGCACCACTGAGTCCAGACTAGAGGAGCCCTCGGTCTCACCGGCACGGCCGGGGCTCTCCAGTTCGCCACTGAAGCGCGCGCGTAGGGAAAGGGGGCATCGAAGTAAAAGATACTCGAAAAGCCCACCGCATCGCCCAGTGCTACCCTCGCTTAACGGGCAGCCCCGCGCGCGGGATCGCGTCCGCAGAGTCTTATGCGCAAACGGAAGCGCCGGGAGAGAGTTTGGGAAGGAGTCTCCAGGCTGCGCCAGAGATGAGGAGCGGGGACAGGAGGGGACGCGCACAGCCCTGGAAGCCCGGGGCAGGCGAGGGGCTGGGCGAAGGGAGCAAAGCGCGGCGGCGCCCGCAGGGCTCGGCGGGGCAGGCGGGCAGGCAGGGCGGCAGCCTCCCCAAGAGCGCGCCACCGTGCGCCCAGGGCGCAGCGCCGGCGGCGACTTTACCTGGGCGGCGCGAGTCCAGCTGGCCGTAGTTGGGCGCGCGGGTGCTGGAGGGCTTCTTGACCAGGAAGGAGCGCGGCATGGCGAGCGGCGAGGCGAGGCCAGGCGGCCGGCCGGCCGGGCAGGTGGATAAAGCCGCGCACTCATTAGCATGGGCCGCCCGCCGAGCCAACCGCGGCCCGAGGGGCCGTCCTCGGCCGGGGCCGCCTTCCTCCTCCGCCGAGCCGCGGCAGGTGCAAAGCGAAAGGGGCGGCCCGCGGGGAAGCCCGGCGCTCCCGTCGGGGTGGGCGGCGAGACCGCCTTGGGTCCTCCTCCCTCCTCCTTTCCAGTCTCCAAGGTTAAAGTCACCCAAACTTCGGCTAGGAGAGAGGCACTCCTCTTCTCTGAACTTTGGGGGAGAGACGGTGGCTTTACCGCTAGTCCTACATAGAGTAGACCCATTGGAATGGACGGAACTTAAGTTAGAGTAACATTGGATACGTCCAATTCCCAACCCCTCCTCTGCAGCACCAGCCCCGGCCGGCATTATTTAGGCACCGGACCAGAAACAACAGAGCGCCTCGCGGCATCGCCGGAGGGAGGGCGCGCAGATTCGGGAAGGCAAGAGAAACGCTTCCTACCTAGGGATTTCCAGCAGGGGTCCCCGTGCTGGTCTGTCGCAGCCAACACAAGGAAGAGTCTCGGGACACCTTAAACGGCTGACCAACTTATTCTGGCTTCTTGAGCGAGTATTATCTGTAAAGGGCTTTGTTTTTCGGCGCCTCCATGAAAAACGCTTTTATTTCACGAAGCCTTCCAGAACTAACTAGCCACGGTCTTACTGAGTCTGTTTTTAACACGTTGTTTGGTTCTTCCACCTGTTTTTATCTTTTACTGCCCACCGCTCTGAAATCTCCGTACCGGAGTATGGAGCGGTATATACTGTATGTGTGCCCTCTGATCTGAAGTTCGCCCTGGGCCCGTCTCTTCTGAGGATGGCGTTCTGCACGAGGGCTGTGAGCCAAACACACCTGGGGGGCTTGCCCATTCCCCACCCCCCAAGTGTCCATGCAGTGGTGGGGAACCTGTGCAGTCCAGGGGTTTTTGGACTGCAACTCCCATCAGCCTTCCCAGCATGGCCAATGGCCAGGAATGCTGGGAGCTGTAGTAGTGCAAGATCCTCGGACCCTCTGCTTCCTCCACATCCCTGTGATGGATCCAGCTCAGGCACAGCGTACTGAACTGATTTGTAGGGGGAAAGCGGCCGGACAGAGTCCAGAGTTTTCTTCTTTCATTTATTATTACATTTATATCCTACCTTTCCCCCCACTTCCAAGGAACCCACGGCAGCTTATATGATGATCCTCCTCTTCTCGATTTTATCCTCACAACCACTCCTGGGAGGCAGGTTGGGCTGCTGAGAGTCAGTCAGTGACTGGCCCAAAGTCGCCCAGTGAGCTTCATGGCTGAGTGGGGACTGGAACCCGGGTCTCTCGAGTCCCAGCCCAACACTCTCTCCACTGCACCACACTGGCTGTCAGAGTTGGTTCAGCATCAGCCCTGACCAATTGTAAGTTTCTGGGGTACAAATTATGACGCCTCCATAACATTGTTCTGGAAACTCATTCTCCTCCAATAGAAGTATAGCTTCCAAATCGTGTGAAGTGATCATTCCCCTTTACTCTGCACTGGTTAGGCCTCATCTTGAGTACTGCGTCCAGTTCTGGGCACCACACTTTCAGAAGGACGTAGACAAACTGCCACTGGAGAGGGTTCAGAGGAGGGCAACAAGGATGATAAAGGGACTGGAAACAAGGTCCTATGAGGAGAGACTGAGGGAACTGGGCATGTTTAGCCTTCAGAAGAGGAGACTGAGGGGAGAGATGATCTCACTCTTCCAGTACTTGAAGGGTTGTCAAACAGAGGAGGGCCAGGATCTCTTCTCGATCATCCCAGTTTGCAGGACACGGAATAATGGGTTCAAGTTACAGGAACCTAGATTCCACCTAAACATCAGGAAAAAATTCCTGACTGTCAGAGCAATAAGACAATGGAACCAACTGCCTAGGGAGGTGGTGAGCTCTCCCACTCTGGAGGCATTCAAGGTGCAGCTGGACGGGCATCTGTCAGGGATGCTTTGACCTGGATTCCTGCATCGAGCAGGGGGTTGGACTCGATGGCCTTGTGGGCCCCTCCCAACTCTACAAGTTTTCTATGAATTATATGATTCTCCCAGCTCGCCTTTAGCTTGCAGACTGCAGTGCTAATCTCAGCTGTGTCAGATCAAGGCCTTTTGCTCCACTCCCAGCACACAGTCCCTGTCACCCCCCAGGGTTGCTTCACTGGGAGATGGGGTGGGGGTATTTGCAAACCCTTTTGAAGCATGGGGGGGGAGAGGGAGAGGCGAGATAAGCATGACCGGGAAATGCCCAGCCCAATACACTACGGTACTCACCTTGCCTCCGTTTCTCAGAATGCCTCCCGCTGCTGCAGTTCCCTCACTGGAGGATCAAACACGGCATTCTTCTCGCTCCTCTTTGACTTGCCTTCTGCTACTCCCAGCCATGCTCAAGCTGGTGGGGGGGGGGAGAGCTTGGTTTTCAATTCCAGGCCAGGCCAAAGGCCAGTAGAGGCAGCTTTATGAGTCCGGCAACCGGTTCATAGGCAGTGGCAGCTTCAAGGTACATGCAGAGGTCACAGTGCCCCTGCCCTCTTTGAGCCGGGGTCACAGTGCTACCCTCGACCCTCTGCTCATGGGAATCTGGCATCCTGGATGTCTGCCGCTCACTGAGCTCCGAGTGGCTCCCTAGGTAGTTGATTCCATTGTCTTATTGCTCTGACAGTCAGGAAATTTTTCCTGATGTTTAGGTGGAATCTACTAGTTCCTGTAACTTGAGCCCATTATTCCGTGTCCTGCAAACTGGGATGAACGAGAAGAGATCTTTGCCCTCCTCTGTGTGACATCCCTTCAAATACTGGAAGAGTGCGATCATATCTCCCCTCAGTCTCCTCTTCTGAAGGCTAAACATGCCCAGTTCTTTCAGTCTCTCCTCATAGGGCCTTGTTTCCAGTCCCTTTATCATCCTTGTTGCCCTCCTCTGAACCCTCTCCAGTTTGTCTACGTCCTTCTTAAAGTGAGGTGCCCAGAACTGGACACAGTACTCAAGATGAGGCCTACCCAGTGCCGAGTAAAGGGGAATTATCACTTCCCGCGATTTGGAAGCTATACTTCTATTAATACAGCCCAAAATTGCATTTGCCTTCTTTGCAGCCACATCGCATTGCTGGCTCATATTCAGTTTGTGATCTCTCGCACTGAGCCACAGCCCTTTCCTCTAATACAGTGTTCTCCAACCTTGGGTCCCCAGATGTTTTTAGCCTACAACTCCCAGCATGCCCCAGCCAGCGTCTGCACTGCCTGCCCGTGGTTTCAGACATTGGCCTTTCCCAGGCCTGCCTGGAGATGCTGGGGAGCCAACCTTCAGCGCTCCTTCTCCGAGAGCCCCTGCCAAAGGAAGTGAGGCAGGTGGCTACTAGGAGGAGGGCCTTTTCTGCTGTGGCACCCCGGTTATGGAACGAGCTCCCCAAAGAGGTTCGCCTGGCGCCTACTTTTTGTATTCTTTCCGGCGCCAGGTGAAGACCTTTCTGTTCTCCCAGGCATTTTAATCATTTTAATCTTGTAATTGTTTTTAATTCAGTTATTGTAACTGCTGCTGCTGCTAGCTCTGCTGTTTGTTTTTAATCTGTGTTTTTAAATTTTATATTTTATATTGTATTTTATTATTTTAACTGTTGTAAACCGCCCAGAGAGCTTCGGCTATTGGGCGGTATAAAAATGTATTAAATAAATAAATAAAACCTGAGACCTTCTGCATGCAAGGCGGGAGCTGTGCCACTGAGCTGCGCCCCCTCCGAAAGGCTACAGGGGTTGCAATTTGGCTAAAATCAGAGGGAGCCAGGGAGTGGAGCTTGGAGATTTCATTAAGGGAGCCCTCCCGCCGACCAATAAATCAATAATTGCTCAGACATCCGCCCCTCAAGATCCAACTATGTAGAGACTGGCTGTGGTGGGGGAAGTGGCGAGGGAAAAGTCACGTTGGCTTGAGGCCACCTGGTGCCAACAACGCCTTTCCAGCACCAGGTTAAAACTTCCCTCTACTCCAAGGTATTTGACAGTATATGATAAGATATTTTAACAGATCCTGGGGTTGTTATTGTTGATTGTGCACACACACAAAATATTAAAATATTTTTTTGTATGCAAATAGGTTTATATTACATTTGTATTGTATTTTTAGGGTGCTGATCTTTGTAAACTGCCCAGAGAGCTTTGGCTATTGGGTAGTATAGAAAAAGTAATCAATGAATGGATTGATTGGTTTGGAGGCAAGGAAAAGCCGTAAGCAGGATTCCCGCTTCTTCCTCTGCAGCCCTCTGGCCTCTATATGGGCCATTTCATGTATCTGGAGTAGGAGCATCAGCATTGCTTCCAGAAAAATGCATTCCAATGATGAAACCAACAGTCGCTGCCAACAGGTCTGTGGTCAGGAGCGGCTATTAAAGGGCTCCGATACCACTCTGGCAATTTGCACCAATGAGGTGCCATTTGAAAGCCTGTGGCTTGTAGGATAAATATGCTTTCGCTTCAACGAGGCTGCTTTGCTGGCTTTAGGATTGCCGTTCCAAAGATCTCCCCAGTTCCTTTTAGCACTCCACGACTGCCTGCCCAGCCCTGTCCCCCCCCACACCTTCCCCCCCCCCCAACCTAAGAGCAACCGAGTGAAGACAGTCAGAGGAAGTGGGGCACGCCTTGCAGCCTGTGGCCGCACCGGTGCCACATTAAACCACTTCAACTTTCGAGGGCATCGCCGGCTACTGTAGTTTGACTCTATGAAGGGGGAGGTAAAGCCCAAAGAACTGCTTGTACAGGCTCATGCCAGAAGGTCTATCTAGCCCAGAGTGAGATTACGAAACTAGAACTGAATCAGCAAATTCAATTCTAATCATTTCAGAGCAGACTCAATCAAGACTGGGGTTATCTTTTTTGCATTTCCAGGAAACAACTGCCCCCTCTTTAGGCATCATTACTATCTTTCCTGCTCTACTAATTTATCACCAGTGCCTGCTGTTGGGAGAGATGTCTCTGTTCTTGTATTGCATACATTTGGGCTCATTAGAGAAATGCGACAGAAGCATTCCTGCCTTTGGCCTTTTTTCCCATGACCTTCTGCGCCCATCGTTTGCAACTCCTTCTCTGTATCTGTCTGCATGCAACGCTTCATGCAATTTACTAAGTAGGTTCTGATCCACCTGGTGCCCAATTCTGCTATGTTGGGTTAGAATTCCCATCATCTCCAGCCAGCATGACCAGTGGTCACTGGGTTGGGGAAGGGTGGTCCGTGGAAGTGTATACCACAGTAAAACGGCCGGCCTTTAAGGGGCTCGAAGACTCTAATTTGTTTGGCTTTTTTCTGTTATCCAGTAGCCAGTCCTGAATTAACCAAACAGGGAGCCCCGCCTCTCCTGCAGACCCAGTGACCTGCAGGAAATTACTGTTTGCACCAAAGACACCTAGAACAAATATTGGCTCAGATGCAAGCGATGGGGGGGGGGAAAGCTCTTTTCTCAGAAGGCACATCTCCCAAGTGTGGGACAGGAAGAGCCAAGATGCAGGACAGAAAGACCTGGAAGCGAGGAGCAGGAGCAAAGACCGCACCCAAGATCCTCAAAAGGATAAGGCCTGCCTGCCCCCTCCCCAATTCCAGGTGCTGTAATGAAGAGAGCTCTCTGTACCTGCTCAGAGGCACTGTCATGTTAACTCGGGAACCTGCCTTATTATTCCAGGTCAGACTGTTGCGCGGCTAACCCAGGATCCTCTCTGTTGACTGGCAGCGGCCTCTCAGGGCCTCCAGCGGTGCCGGCACCAGGTTTTTGAGGGCCCTTGGAGAAGAGACCGTCAGCGGGTCCACCGTCTCACCACCACGGTCTCCACTTCTCCCGCTCCTCTTTCTCATCACTGCGGCCACTTGCTTACTTGCCAGTGATCGAGAAGGCCGTGGCATCGGCTGCTGCTCACCCACCCACCCCGCCCCCATTGTCTGGGCCAAGAGCAGGTGGCTGCAACGGGGAAGCAGAGGAGCAGACTCTCTTTGGCTGCAACCAGGGCCAGCATCGAGTCAGCCTGGTCAGGCCCCGCCGACAAGAGCCCAACGGGCTGACTCTCGATGCTGGCCCTGGCTGCAGCCAAAGAGTCTCTCTCCCATCACCTGCTCCCTGCTCTTCTTAGCTGGGGATCGAACCCGGGACCTTCCGCACGCACGCAAAGCAGTTCTACCACTGAGCTGTAAGCCCTCCCCAAATCAGTATCTTCCGGGTCCGAGCTTGAACACGGAAAAACAGCCCGCCCCACATAATTAAGCCCTTGCAGAAACACAGGGACGACGGCTGCGGATTCAGATCTCTCGCCTTCCATTCCAGAACCTCGGCGGCCACACCAAGCATACCAAACTCTTTCCCCAAAGCAACCGCGGTGTGTCGGGACTAACTGCACTGTACATCTGGGACGGGGGGTGCGCAGAAAGACAGGGAAGTTTGCTTCCTGCAAAGTCACACGTAAGCGGAGTGTGACTTTCAAGCACCCGAAATCACAGCGGTACGGAATGCAACTATTCAAGCAGGCCTTTGGCACATAAACTGGTCTGTTGCTGACAGAGGTTATATTTCCCATTGGTTGGGTGCTATTTATTTCTTTTGTTGTTGTGTTTTTAATTTGTTTTTATGTCATTTTTTATTAAGATTTTATTGTTAGGCCTCTTGAGTGCCCTTTTTTTGGGCAGAAAGGTGGGATATAAATAAATTAGATAAAATAACTTACAGCTGCCACAGAACAGCCTACTAAATCCTCTTCGCTATCTTTCAATACTTTTATGGGACTACCTCATTGGTACATACAAGGGCACGCCGGCAACACTGCATGCTACAGACTGCATGCAGGATACACCTTTCTACTTACTTCGTGCTAATTGTGCACCAGCACTTTGACCCTGCAGGCCTCACAGTGTCATAATTTGACCCTGCAGCTGAACCTATGCAATGAAAGAATGAAGATGCAAGTTAGAAAAGGGTCTTTGCCATTCCCACCACTTGCTACCCGATGCATTTATTTATTTATTTATATTTATAGCCCGCCTTTTTTCCTGCAAAGAACCCAAGGCGGCTTACATAATCCGCCTCTTTCTCTCAATTTTATCTTCACAACAACCCTGTGAGGTAGGTTAGGCTGAGTGTCACTGACTGGCCCAAAGTCACCCAGTGAGCTTCATGGCTGAGTGGGGATTAGAACCCGGATCTCCTGAGTCCCAGTCCAGCACTCTCAACACTGCGCCACACTGGCTCTCTTTTAAAATGGAGATGCCCAGGATTGAACCTCAGACCTTTGGCATGCCAAACGGGTGCTCTACCACTAAGCCACGGTCCATTCCCCATGCTTCTGTGGCACCAAGCAAGGGTCAGCTTGGGGGGGGGGGCTTCCCACTCTTGACCCTTTCTGTTGCCTCTCCCATTCCTGCCTTGAGTGGTAGAGAGATGAAGCAACTTATTGGCAATCCACCTGCCTGTTGACAAATAGTTTGCATGATATGCAACACTGCACTGCCCAGATTTAGGGGGCTTGCAATATGGCCACCCTATGGCTATCGGGATAGAGGTTGCAGAGTGGTCACTGCCATTATTTTTTTTTAAAGCAAAGAATAAAAGCATGTTAGGCAGAGGAAACCCCACTCTCCAAACAAACCACAGTTGGCCGGATCTACATTGCAAGGCAAATCCCATCAAGATGAGTGAGTAAGCAAAGAATGCAGCGACCACCAACCCCAGAGCCATTTCTTGGCCGCAGAGTTTGTTCCTTGGATTGCATCAAGCGTGCGTCAGATGGCTTTGAGGCTGTCGCTCCTTAAGTTGGAGCCTTTGCATGCCTCAGGGTGCCGGGCGGAGGGTGGGGGGGTCAAGGGATTCCTGCCTTGTGCTGCAGTTGCCAAAAGGGATACGAGGCAGGCCGCATGGCTGGGGCACGAATATGAGTCACTTACATGGATGTAAGAGTTTGATGTAAGAGTCACACAAATATAAGAGTCATAATTATATAGGAGCATTGATAGGAGTCAGGCAGATGGAGAAATTGATCAGAGACTTGATCTACAGACATGCCTTGGATTGAGAGCATAATTCGTTCCGGAAACGTGCTTGTAATCCAAAACACTCTTACCGTAGATCAAAATGAAATCCCCCCCCCAAAAAAATTTTGTACAGATTTTTAATTTAAGCTGTACTACAGTACTTGTATTGCAAGACGTCGCTTGTATATCAAGTCAAAAATAAATAAATATTTAAATATTTGCTTGTCTTGCAAAACTGCTCTCAAACCAAGTTACTTGCAGTCCAATGTATTCCTGTATATCAAATCACACGCTGCATGGCAGAACCACGAATGCAGCCCTGTTTCCCCCTTGCTCCGATTTTTCGTCTTGTGGGGCACTTCTACAATTTAACTTGCAATTCCCTTAAGCCTCTCCCCTTAAACCCAACCCAAATAGGTTTAACAGCACTTAGCATTTATAGCAGGGGTGTTGGACCACAGGCCTGTGGGCCAAATCCAGCCCAGCTGGGCTCCCCAGATGGCACCGCCCTTTTCTCCAGGCTGCTCATTTGGTGGCTTCCCAGATGTGCATGTTTTTCGGCCCATTCCAAAAGGGTGAAATGCCTCTCCTAAGGCTCAGTTCCTGGGAGGAAGAGCTTGAAGCGCAAAGATGCTGGTATTTTTGGTATCATGGCCCCGCCTGCCACTGGAATGCAGGCCCCCCCCCAGAGCTTCTCCAACACTAACTTCAGCCCCCAGGCTGAAAGAGGTTCAACACTCCTGATTTACAGTGTGCCTTGAAATTCCAAAGGGCTTCATATATATTATCTAGTTGTAATCCTAACACCACCCCTGTAAGGTAGGTCATTTTTACCACCCCATTTACAGATGGGGGAGATCAAGGCTGAGAGAGCAACTTGCCTGAGGCACCTTAGATGAACCATAGCAGCGTTTGAACTGGAGACTTTCTGACCCGCATTTCTTAGGCTGCGATCCTACGCATGCTTCCTTAGGAGTAAGTCCACATGGGACTGCCTTCTGAGTAAACATGCATGATTGCACTGCCAGCCACCCAGACCTAGGCACGTTCCAGGCTTGGCAGGAGGGGTTTTTCTTGGGACATCCTACCCATTGTCCCAGCACATTGTAGAATAGTGCAAATATTCATCAGCAACTTTTCGCAACCGGGACTGGAGTTTTCCACTGTCCAACTGACCTCTGTGAACATTTAAGAGACAGACAGGAAACTGCAAGGCAACAGGGGCCAGAGTGGGGGGGAAAGAAAGATAAAGTTTAAGAAAGCCAATAAGCACCCTGGCCTCATTAAAAGCAACTTGACGAAAGAGACGAATTGTGATGATTACGGCTGCTTTGCGAAGCCATGGGGTTGGGGCCCGTGCTGTTGACAGAAGTTCGGCAGATAAGAATGCTCTCCAGTCCTGCGTCACCCCTGATAAAAGATGCAGCCGGAGCACTGATAGAGCTCGGCTGGCTGGGAAGAGACTGAAAACAACAGATTGAAGAGAAGCGGGGGTGATGAAACAGAGAGCTTGTTCGTGTCACCGGCAGGAGTTAATGAGTCAGTGGGGAGGGGGGGGTGTCTGGAAGAAGGGGAGACCTCCCTGGGACCCTGGCTCCGAGCCAGCCTTATCTCGGTCGGCACAACCTCAGGGAGTCAAACGGTTTCTGCAATCCAGGATTCAGGGATATTTGCAGTGGAGGTGAGCCAAAGCACCTGCTCACCACGCTGTGGGATCAACAACCCTGCAACCCCAGACTAGATCAGCCTTCTCCAACTTGGTGCCCTCCAGATGTGTTGGACTACAACTCCCATCATCACCCAGAGCTCCAAGCTTTTCTTCGCAACAATGAGGTCTAGAAACTTGATTTCCTCCCCTTGTGGAGATTCTCAGGCTGCTGAATTTAAAAGAAGTTTTTAAACGGAAATAAACACACAGGCCCAGCGTGCTTCCCCTGCAGCTATGTAATAATCACACATGTCCATGCTGACATCAATTCAACCAAAAAGCCACACCCAAGCTGACCTGCGTTAAGTAGGCAGGAACAGCTAGTACATTTTCATTAAGAGCAAAGAGGCAGCAATTTACTTGCTGTTCGTACAAGGATCACCAAACCTTTGACTTTAAGAATTTTACTTTAATGGTGTCTTACGGACACGCTCCCGCACCAATACTCACCTGTCTGCAGGGCTTTTTATTTCTCCAGTGGACTCTGCATAGTTTACTTAGGGCTCAGCTCTGTAGTTTGTGTTCAGTGCCAGAGCCCAGTTCTGGAATAGATGTAGCAGCATAGGAGAGTACATTCCCGAGCATGTGCAAAGTTGCTTTGCCCTCGCTGCTGTTATGTCTGCAGCTAACCCTAACCCAGGAGGGGTAAGGCCTTCACGGTGTTATGACTCAAAGTGTGGCAACAGCCGCTGGGGCTGTGAAGAGATTAGACAAGTTCACGAAGGATGGATCTATCCGTGGCTATTGTTACAGTCACACCAGTAGCTGACTAATTGTGCAGGGAGCCAATAGACTGGTTTTCAACGTGAATGGTACTCGAGGCAGATTTTGCCTTTCCCCGAGTTTGAGCATCTCTCAGGAGGTAAACTATCTCCCCGCTTTACTATTTTGTTCCTGGGATGGGCTGTTTTGTAGCCCAACTCTTAACCAGCAAGGCTGAATGCTTCGCAATCGCTCCACGCTGGCTTCCTAGGGCCCTCCAGGTGTGCAGATGACCGCTCCCCAACATCCCCAGCCTGCTCCCCTGGGGGTTTGTGTGTGTGTGTGTGTGGTTGCACTGAATAATACTTTTTGCAGTTCAGCTCCCCTTGATCTACATATGTGACCGAAGAGGTACTTTGTGCCCCAACGTGCAGTTTTGCAGGACTCCTTTTTAATGTTTGCAGCGCCCCTGCATGCTCCTCTCTCTTGTGAGGATCTCGTTCTCTTCCTTTCCCACAGATCCAAAGCTCAGCCCTCTGCCAAACCTGAGGCGCTTGTGCGTACGCACGTCTCACTAGGCACAGGCTCGGAGACCTACACGGCACTGCAGGGGTTAAGCCTGCTTGCATTCCAAGGCCCATTTTTTTTTTTTGAACAGGCTCCCACAAGCCTGAGAAAGGCCAAAGTCATTTCTCAAGTAGGGTTTCAAAAAGAGAGGAAGAACTTCTGATAGGAAAGGCCGGAATGGAGGCCAGCTGCTCCCCCTCCTGGAGGACACCGCTGGCTGCACCACAATATTTGGCCTGAACTTCAAAAATCCATGATAGGGAGTCCCTTAGGCAGGACCGGCAGGAAGTCCACACCCCAGAAGGGACCCACTGATAAGGGCCCCCTGGAGTCGCTCCTCCTCCGCACCATCGTGAAGTATTGTTAACAACGCCTCGACTCGCTTTAGGCTTTAGCGGTGGGCCGGCGGCGGCGGAGGCAAAACTGAATGCATGGGCCACGAGGGAGAAAGCAACGTGGACACTTGGCAGCCCTGAGTGGAGCAGCGCACTCTCTCGGCAATGAGGAAAATATCCATCCCAATACAGCAGTGTCCTCCAACCTTGGGTCCCCAGATGTTTTTGGCCTGCAACTCCCAGCATGCCCCAGCCAGCGTAGCTGGCTGGGGCATGCTGGGAGTTGTAGGCCAAAAACATCTGGGGACCCAAGGTTGGAGGACACTGCAATACAGGGACCAAGTGAGCCTGCCGGAATTTGCCTGCCTGATGACTTGGCGACTGACTGAGGCCTTGCTTGGATGATGTGGGGAGGACAGGCCTGCAAAGGCCCCCAGCCAAGCGTGTTGCACACCATCACCGCTTGACCGGGGGGAGGGGGGTGGCAAGAGAGAGAGAGGGGAAGCCCCCATGCTCTGGGAAAGGCCCCCAAGTGGTCTTAGCCCCGGTGCCTGCAGCCACCTGGCTCCTGCTTGAAAAACAGTGGAGACCACCGAGCGGTTGCCCTCTGCAGATGCTGAACTGCAGACACCGTGACCCGCCTGTGGCTCTGTCAACAGGATGCACTGCGCTGCCCGCCTGAGAGAATTCTTCATGCCGGAGACACACGCGCGCACACACGGATGGTAGCTGATTCACAGCTTTTATTTCTTTCAAGTCTGTTTTAGACCCGCTGACCCATTCGCATAATGCCTGGATGGTAACACCTTGCCGGACACCTCCTAGCAGTGGTGGCAAGTAACAGCGTACGACAACCTGAAACAGCCATACGCACTCCTCTCTCCCTCACTCCTTAAAAGACGAGAGAGATAGATAGATAGACGGACAGAGAGAGAGAGACAGACAGACAGAGAGAGAGACAGAGAGAGAGACAGACAGACAGACACAGGCTACTACTAGAAATAAAAGAAACCCAGAAAGGTAATTTCCAAGATTTTTTCCTTTCTTTACAAGAGAAAAAGGATCCTCAGAGCATGGGGGGGGGGGGGGAGGAAAAAAAAGACAATTGTTCCATTGCTCAGGTGTTGATGAAGGAAGTCCCTTCTCCACTCCAGGGTCCAGCATGCCACCCCCTGCCTGAAATTCTTGAATCCGTGCCATTTTTTTGTTTCTTTAAAAAATATACTTTAAAAAATAATGTTCCATAAAAATACTATTGTTCCTAATCAAACACAGATATTGCAATATCAAGAGTTAACTGCTTCGTCCTCTCTCTATAAAATGTGAAAAGAGTATTGTCACATTGATAGATGTAGAAAAAAAACCCACAAAGAACCTTTAGACGGAGTATCACAAAAGCTGGTACAAAATGAGGAAAGGTGAATGGGGGGGGGGGGGAGAGAAAGGGTTTGCTGAATGCTTGTGGTCAGGAATTGCTTCCTCCTCGTAATTGGGGATCCCTGGTCCTCCTGAAATGCCAGCTGGCGTTTCCACGCACAACTTTATCCTGATGTTCTTTGCCTCAGTGGCGATGGCTGAGAAGCAGGCAACTGGCACCCGAAGGCATAATAAGTATTCCTACAAAGATTAAACGTCCCATGCTTTTTTCTCCCCTTAAATAAAAAAACAAAACCCAAATGAGTTAACCAAAAAACACAGGTGATAAAAAAAAATGTAAACTACAGTTTCCCCACAAAATGCTTTGTTGCTATATAAACCGCAAACAGAACGAGGGCAGACGGTGCTAGAATCTTATTAAAAGCATCTTAATAAAATAGACCCTCCGTACTTAAGTTACGTATGGAACGCCCAACCGAAAGTTTGAACCGGGCGAGGCAACAGGCCCCTTTACGCTTCCCCATCCAGGTGGCTGTCCACATCAAGCTCCTTCAGCTCTGAAAACGAGGGAAGATTCCACCTGGCTGAACAAGGCAGGACGGAAGCCGAGGAGATGGGCCGCCTGCTTGCTAGGTGAGGCCAAGGGAAGGCGGAGCGTTGCGCCTCCCCGCCGAGGGGGGAAAGGGCCTGCGCAAAAGGCCAGCAAGACCCCGCAACAGTTCCAATCTGCCATGCAGCCGTCGCCTTCAGTTCTCCGAGAGGGAGAGTGCCAGCGCGGCTTGTAACGCTGCCTCTTCATCAATGTTATAGTCCTGGAAACAAGGAGGACAAAACCATGGTGAGGAACCAAAGGGTGGCATCTCTTCCCCTGCTCAAATATTGCCTCGCCAATGAAATAATCCATTTTCTGCAACCCTTCCTCCAAGGTGCTCTGGGGGGCATACCCGATTCTTCCTTCTTCCCTGCCATCCTCCCAACGGCCCTGTGAGGCACGCTAGGCTGAAACAGAATGACCTGACCGGGACCGCACCGTGAGCTTCATGGTGAGCGGGGATTTAAACCCAGGTCCCTCTTAAGCATTACACTACACAAAGATGCTTGTGTAGAATTAAACCCTCAAATTTCAACGTCCAAACTGCAACTAAAAACTGACGTGCTGCCACGAAATTAGCGCAGCTCAGGCAAGGAGGGCGGGGTTTCCAGCTGTGTCACTCAAGGGCCTTGGCTGCCGGTTTTCATGCAGCGATGCAGAGTTTGGCACCAAAATTAAAGTTAACATTCCTCAAGTTGGTATCTGGCCTCTTCTGCACCAAGGAAAGCCAACCCCATCAGCCTGAACTTGCGAAATATCTTTTTTCATATTATTACATTTATACCCTCCTTTCCTCCAGGGAGCCCAAGGCAGCATATGTGGTCTTCCACCTCTGCATTTTGTCCTCACAACCCAGTGAGCTGCCTGGCCAAAGGGGGACTTGAACCCGGGCCTCCCGAGTCCCAGCCCTACTGACCACACTGCCTTTCTTTTCAAATAATTCTGTGGGAGAAATGGGGCCCAGACAGACTGCTGCAGCCTCACCATGTGAGACCTGCTCAGCCTCCCTCTGAGACTTCTTAAGCAGGGATGAGGGATGTGTGGCCTGCCAGATGTTGTGGGACTGCAACTCCCATTATCCCCCATCATTGGCTAAGCTGGCTAGGGCTCATGGGAGCTGCAGTCCAAAAAACATCAGGAGGACCACAACTTCCCCACCCATGTTGTAAGGCATTGCCCCACGAGCTTTCACCTTTTCAGCAATAAGGGCTAGAAACTTGGTTTATTTTTAAAAAAAAAAATACACAGAAGGAAGCCAACAGTCTCAGGATCCTGAACTCAGCACTTGCATAGGGCGATTAGAGGAGCGCAGAACCCACTGAACCCTGCATGAAGTAGCAGTGCCCTTTTTGGGACCAAAGCAAGGTCTGGCCACAAGTTGCCCAACCCTGGACTAGAGGGTGTCTGAGAGCAAGAGAACCAGCCTCTTAAGGAAGGGTCCCTGCTTATATAGCTGGGGGACTCACTGACTAGCCACATCCCACCGAGAGCCACTCTGCACTCCCTGAGCACTCTGCTCGAAGATGGGGGAACCATTTTCCGCATGCTGAGCTGTGTGCATCGGTCCAAGGAAAACAGGTAAGCAAAACTACTCATTCATGCGCAAGCTTGCGCCGCTCTGTCTGAAAGCATTAGTCCAGGCCGCCTAAAAGGAAGTCGCCTTATAAGAGCTGGAGAGAAAGACCGCTTACTTGACTTCTGAAGTGGAAGAAGCTGGAAACCCCATGACAGTTCAGTCCATTATTATTTATTATTATTAAACTTTATTTTTATGCTTCTTTTGGCCCGAGGGTCCCCAGGGCAGCACACAATGAATTAAAATATAACAAAACAAGCAAGTCAAAACCGGCAATGCTAGAGGCCTAGCCACCACGCCAAAGCATTCCTAAGCTCCACAACCACCAACTAATCCGCCCGAGGGGTTCAGCCTGGCAGCAGGACCCACCACAAACGTGTCGTAGGAGAACTTGTGCCTGTGCAGGAGATGTTGTAGGAAGTTGGCGCTCTTGTAGCTGGGGTCACCCCAAGGCATGGCTGAGCAGACCGGGCATACCTGGAGCACATGTTGGGGGGGGGGGGGGGAGAGAAGATGTGGATTGTTGCCAAGAGGAAGGAGAACAGAATCCCAAGCAGTGGGATGACGCACAAAAGCAGCCATGGTGTTTTCTGATTCCACATGCGCTCGTGTGGTGCTTGGGAAAAGAGCAGCCCCATCATGGATTCCTGCTGTGCTGTGTGCAAATTCAGCCCAGATGCACTCATGCTGCTATCCACCAAGAGCCTGAAGCGCACATGGAAAAGACGTCCATGTTTTCATAGGAGAGGCATAAACCAACTCTTAGGTAGTCTCCATTTTCTGCAGTGTACGTTTGGTTTTCCTTTCCAATTACAGTAACTCCTGCACGCATCATATTCATACATGACACAGAGGGTACAAAGGGAGCTGCGGCACTTGTTTCCCTAAAACTAATTATAACTGGATGCCCTGTCCAAAATCAAACGTTCAAAGCAAACAAAAACAATGCACATAGAATTAGAAGGGATCTTGAAGGTCACCTAGTCCAACCCCACTGCTGACGCCCATAAAAACAGTCAAGTATGTGACAATCATAACCAGTTATTAAATATCCCAACAGTGAAGAAAAGAGCCGACGTGCCTCCCTTCTGCACCGCATCCCAAATTACTCTGAAACACTCCTCCACACAAGGTTAGCAGGCCACGCAAAATGAAATTCCTAGACCGGCCTTCGCCAGCTTGGAGCGGTGATCATTTTAGAAAGTAAAAGTTTGAGATCACTTGCAGGGGCTGGTCAATAGCAGCTTTTCCCAACCTGGCATCCTCCTGAAGTGTTGTACTACAACCCCCATCATCCCCCAGCCAGCATGACGATCGATGGTAGGAGCTGTAGTCCAACACTCAAGGAGCGTCTCCAGCAACACTAAGTGGGCCGCTCAACAAGATCTGCCACAGACGGCCTTCTCCTTGTCCCTTCAGCCAGAGCAGCTAGACTGGTCGGGACGAGGAAGAGGGCCTTCTCTGTGGCAGCCCCCGTACTATGGAACTCTCTCCCAAGTGACCTCCGCCATGCCCCCTCTCTGCTGAGCTTCCGCCGCTCATTAAAAACTTGGTTATTCAGGCGGGAATATGGGGTGGGCTAAGATTTTAAAATTTTATACTGTTTTAATGTATTTTAATGGAGAAAAATGTTTTAATGTATTTTGTTCTGTTTTATTTTCTGTACATCGCCCAGGGTGGCCGGTTTGCCGGCCAGATGGGCGATAGATAAATGCAAATAATAAATAATAAACACATCCGGTGGGCTCCAGGCTGGGGAAGGCTGAGCTGGCCCGCCAGTGAACTGCAAAATGGAACTGCTCCCTTCCCTTAAGGCGGTCCTCTTTGGGGCATTTATTTCCCACTCTTTCCTTCTGCTTTAGAGAACAGATACCACTTTGCTTCTGCCCAGTGGAGAGGCTGAATAGAGATTAAATGAACTAGAAAGAGGCAGAGCACTCTATGGTTAGAAGCAGGTGTGCGTGCGTGTGTGAGATAGAGGGAGGGAGGGAGCCTATCGACTCTGCATAGAGAAGCAATTCAAACATACGATTCCATAGATTTCATAGATCACAGAGTTGGAAGGGGCCTACAAGGCCATTGAGTCCAACCCCCTGCTCAATGCAGGAAACTAGAGGGGGTCTCCCATCCAAGTCATAACCAGGCCTGACCCTGCTTAGCTTTCCACGCTCAGACATGTACCCAGGCTTACAATCCACTGGACATCACATCCCCTCTAGTTCTTGCCCCTGCATGAGCAGAAGAGGTGCATTTAACTCAGTGTTCTCCAACCGTGGGTCCCCAGATGTTTTTGGCCTACAACTCCCAGCATGCCCCAGCCAGCTACGCTGGCTGGGGCATGCTGGGAGTTGTAGGCCAAAAACATCTGGGGACTGTTTCCAGTTCACAACCTAAGCAGCAGGTAACCCAGGTTGTGACATACGCGGGAGCATTTGAGAAGGAAATGGACAATCACCCCCCACCCCTTAGAACGCACAGGTCTTTCCTAGTGCTTCGTCTCCTTTTGGAGCTCAAGAGCTATGCTTCTTCTCCTGTCCCCGATCCCCAATATGGGGAAGGACTGGAGACGGTCACCACCATGCTCTTACTGCCAGCCTGCTGCTAGCTCGGCTTTTCTCTCAGCTCTGGCATCGGATTTGCACGTACCACTTTGTTGGGGTCGTTGCGGTGGTTCTCCATGCAGTGTTTCACCAGCTCCTGCTGGTCGAGGTTCCGCGCTCCACAATAGGGGCACACAAATGTGGACCGGTTTGGGATATTGCTGCAAGAGGCAAGCAAAGATTGGGAAGGGTCAGCTTGGCGAACAGCACCTCCAGGCAGATTGCAAAAGCTCCCTTTCCAAAGGAAGGCAGAGCTCCAACCCCCACCCGCCCTGTTCTGACAGAGCAATGACTCCCACCACCCCGAAACTGCCATGTTATCAGCTGCCCCAATCGGTGAAGAGACAAGACACCTGGGAATGGGCTGGGAAGTTGGGACGACAGGAACAAACTTTGGACAGTTGGCCATCTGTTCCTGAACCTTCGCACAGGACGTGACGTGGGACCTCATCTTTGCAAGGGTCACCTGGAAAACAAGAAAGGGAGATGAAAGGATTAGGCACCCCAGTTTTATCTTTGTTTAGCTGGGCTTACTGCAGTGCCCCAGCCATGGCCCAAATCAGGACGGCTCAGCACTACTTAGAAGTGGCAGCCCAGCAAGATTCAGTGCCCACTATGGCCCCCTTAATCCTTTCCTTCTCTCTTCCCCTCCTCCCAGCTCCTCCGGCTGGCCTGCAAGAGAAACCATGCCACAACCAGGACGGCAACAAGACCTGCAGCCCGTTCACTGTAGGTTTTTAATTGTCAGATCACTTTTCGTACCATGGACTTCTGATATTGCATTTCTGGCGTCTCCAATGTGGTGCCCGTGGGCCCGTCTTGGTGCCCGCCAGGCTCCCTGCCCCTCCTCTGATTTTTATTTTATTTCTTAGGATTAAAAAAATAAAATAACTAGGAGGCTGCCAGGCTCCAAAGCGAAGTGCTGCCCTCCAACGCCATCTCTTTTGGCTTCAAAAGAGTTGGGTTTTTGTTTTGGAGCTCAGACTCCACCTCTGCCTGTCTCAGGTTCAATCCTCGGCATCTCCACTTAAGGCAGTGTTTCTCAACCTGGGGTCCCCAGATGTTTTTGGCCTACAACTCCCAGCATGCCCCAGCCAGCATAGCTGGCTGGGGCATGCTGGGAGTTGTAGGCCAAAAACATCTGGGGACCCAAGGTTGAGAAACACTGACTTAAGGCTAGGAAAGAATTATGCCTCGTACCCTGTCTTTACCACAGCAGGCACTGTGGCTCGGGGGGGGGGGGCACCTGCTTTGCATGCAGAAGCTCCCTGGTTCGATCTCTGGCAGCATCTCCAGGTAGGGCTGGAAAAACACCTGCCTGAAACCCTGGAGGGCCACTGCTGCCGGTCTGCATTGACGACGTTGGTCTAGATGGACCAAGGCAGGTCTGGCTCAGTATGAGGCGGCATCCTGTGCTCTTATTCGGCGGAGATGCAGACCTCCTGATCCACCAGTCACCCAACCACTTCCTGGGGGTTCTAAACTTGGTGCGGGAGGATGTGCATCTGCGCACGGTTCTGCCCTGGTCCACAAGCCGGCAGCGGTCGAGCGTACCTTTTTGCTACAGCCCCGGCAGGGCGCCTTGAAGGAGGAGAGCTGCTTCTCAGCACTGGAGGCCTTCTCCACCTTTTTGGGGTCAAAGGGCATGCGGCAAAGCGGGCAGAGAGGAGACGGGACTTGGAGGCACGGCTGCAGGCATTCCCCACAGAACCTGGAAGAGAAACAGAGCCCTGTCTTGAGAGCCGTGGGAGAGTCATATGCACGCACTCGTATGGCCCGTGCTTTCAAGAGGGGGATGACTATATTGCTCTCTCAGGGTAGGGTGTGGGCAGGCCTAGAGCCAAAGGAAGGTCCCAAAACATGAGGGAGCTACGGAGCACAACTCTATTAATGCCCTAGGTTACGGAGTGTGGACAGGCAGAATTATTAACAGGGTGTTCTCAAACTAGCTGTGAACTGCCCAGAGAGCTTCGGCTATTGGGCGGTATAGAAATGTAATAATAAATAAATAAAAATAAGTCATTTCGGCTCGTACAGGACATAAGGAAGGTTGCCTAGCCTTAAAGCAGGCAGGACTGAAGCAGGTCGGAGCTTTCTGTGTCACAAGCAACACATTTTGCATGTCCTGGGGACAACAGAGCACCAGTCCGAGCTTCGGAACACTACAGGTACTCACCACCTGCGAACCAACTTGCAGTGATTTCTGCAACTAATTTTGCCAAGATGTCGATTACCTCTTGTCCTTTATAACCATTAAGCATCATGAGCCAATTGGTAATCCTGTGCATCCATCAGGAAATCTGTGCCTCTGAACTTGGGATGAGATGCTACAGGAATTTGAGCAATAACCCAAAGAGCCTCGGGCCAGAGAACGGGTTTCAGAAACTGAAGTGAAACAACGGGTTGGAGATCAGAGTGCGTGGCATCTTAAGACGTTCTTATGCCTTTAACTTCAAGTTGGTGGAAGAAGTTCTGCAAAATAACCACTGGGCTGGAAATGTAGCTCGGGGCTACATAAGGAGAAGGAAGAAAGGGCAACCCACCTTCCCACTTGCAACCACACTGGCCTTTCAGAAGATCTAAGCTAACTGGTCCATTTCTTCCTCTCTCCTGCTCCACTGGGTAGGCACTGGCCATGTCCCTCAAAGCAATTCCTTTCCAAGAGAACTTTTTGCTGCCTTACTTACTTTTCAGAGGAGAACCTCTTGGGCTGCTCTGTACTTATCCATCAGCATCTCTCTTCCAGAAGACTTCACAAGAGGTAAAGCTAAAGGATAAGGCGGAGGTCGTGAGGAGGATGTTCACACACTGCTAGATGTAGGGGAAACCAGTGGTTAACCCTATAATTTCCTAGTAAACCTTCACTGATCCAGTCTGCATGGAGAAACAATCCACAGTTTGTTAACTGTGGGTTGTTTGGGGGCTCGCCTGCTTCCGGTGTGCTAAACAACCCAGGGGCGCTACATCCCTGGGTTGTTCTCTGTGATGTCCAAACCTGGAACTCTGGGTTGTTGAGGGAGGAACAACCCAAGTGGGAAACAAGATTAGAATAAAGAAATCAATAAAACTTCATAAGTAAAATGCCTAAAGATACAGTGAACTACAGTGTCAGAATTAAAACTACTCAAGAAGAGAACATAAGAGCCATGCTGAATCAGACCAAAGGCCCATCTATCTTATCCAGCAGTTCTGTTCCTACATTGACCAATCAGATGTCCCAAGGGGAAGCTATGCATGAGTGCAATAGCACCCTCCCACCTATGTTCCCCAGCAACTGGTGTACACAGGCATGCCTCCTCTGATACTGCAGGCAGCATATAGCCACCAGGACTAGCAAGCACTGATCGCCTTCTCCTCCATGAATTTGTCTAATCCCCCTTTAAAGCCATCCAAATTGGTGGCCATGACTACTGTGGTAGCGAAGTCCATAGTTTAATAATAGCAATAATGCATTGAGCAGGGGGCTGGACTCGATAGCCTGGTAGGCTCCTTCCAACTATATGATCTATGACATCTATGAAGGACTTCCTTTTATCTGTCCTGAATTGCCCACCATTCAGAACAATTTACACTGGGAACAATGCAAAGTGCTGGTCTTAACCCATTAAACCAGAAACAGCTTGTGACCTGGGTACCTAAAGGACCACCCGCCTGATTATTAAGACTGGCCTTAGAGGTTCTGAGCCACGTCCCCTGCCATCAGAAGTACAGCTGCTGGTAACTGGAGGCAAGTTATTTCCCATTATGGCATCTTGCCTCTGGGGAGCTTGAACTGAGGAGCAGCTAACAAATCATTTCAATAAATAAATAGTGCTAATGGGGCACTAACTGCCAATGAAGAGACTCTACCATTTTGTGACATTTGGCTAGCAAAGCGGGTAGGCTTAGGTCTCTGAAAAACTGTGACATAGAACTGCTATGACTTAGTTTAACAATATACTCCTTAACACAGCAACAAAGGCAGTTCAGGCATACGGGAGAAGTGAAGCCCCCAGGGGCTGAGGCGCAGACCCATTTTCAGAGCACAGCAGCAGGGAAGAGCGTCCCTGTGCTCCTGTCATGCTTGCGGAGAATCCAGCTGTGCTCATCCAGCAAGGTCAGGGAGATTCAGGTGATTTTGTTAATGAGACACGTAATGCATTTCACTCTGACAAGAATCACGATCCTCCTGGCACTGCCTCTTACGCCAGTGCCCACTGCTACCCTAAATCAATCTGCATATTAAGCCACTACCTTCAAACCACCAGATGTGAGCATATTTGACAAGAACACTGATGGGCCACTGATTAGGTTCAACTGCACTGTCTGAAGAGAGGGACAGCAAGCTAGGCACGCCACAGTCACTTTTTGACTTCTTGCTACTACAGACCAACAGGGCTCCTCTCTACTGCAACCCGTTTCCACAAAAGAGACCTCTCCTAGCAGGGTTTCTTCAGCCTATGAAACATCTCAGAAGATTAAGACGTCAAGCCTTAGACCTCAGAAAAAAATTGCAGGAACAGGTCTTTTGGTTCCATTACAATTTTACAGAACAAGCTAGAGAGAAAAGCGCTTCCTATTTTGTCCATACATGTATGCTGGAAGTATACCAACAGTCACGTGGATGCAGAGGTACCATAATTACTTAACTGTACCGGGAATTTGGTTTTCCAAAGTTTCCAATCCTTACTGTGCAAGCAGTGTCTGGTAGAGGCACCTTAAAGACTACCATATTTATTATGGAAGAGCAGAGGCGGGCAAGATGCGGCCACTGCCACTGCCTCCTGCACGACAAAAAAAAAAGGCTTTTAAAAATGATGAATGTAGCTGCTACAGACTCCTATGAGGGTCAAATCTAGCTTGCAAACAAGTTAGATTTGATCTTTTGGGCACTTCACAATGCTCCAGATGCCTTTTTTTTCTTATGGGTTGCCAATGGGGGAGGGGAATGCCCCCCTCGTAGTTTCCCGCCCCTGTGGTAGAGGGTTGAAACCAAAGAGAATCCCAAGAATTTACATGAACAAAGTTGAAGATCACAACACACTCCTGAATGGATCATTCAGGACAGTTTCAGGTTTATTTACTGTGCACAGGGTACCCCCACCACCACCACATGTACTGTATATGAACCGTAACACCCCACGCATCTGGGCTATAGTCGTCCACAAAAGCTTCTGCGAGAATAAATGTTTTAGTCTTTAAGATGCCACAAGACTCTTTGTTGCTTTTGCTGCAATAGACTTAAAGGAGTATTCCTCTGGATATTATTATAATGGGCAAAGACACTGCAGGAAAGAGTGGAGTGGATCCTCCACCAATATTCTTATCAACCCACAATTCAGGAGCACAGCTCGAGCTTGTCTTTAGTGAGGAGGGCACAGTAGAGATTTCTCTCTTTAGGTTCCTACCAACTAGAACAAAACACGCTGCCTGTCGGTTCATAAGGGAGATGCACAGCTTTCACACGTCATTTTCTTCTGTGTACATATGAAACATTTTCTGGGGGTCCTTTAAAAACTGAACACATGATCAGGGGTATTACCAGTCAACACACCTGCCTCCAGAAGATGACCCTCAGTTATTGCCCACCAGCTGGTCGACTAAATCACCTCTGCCCGCTCCCTCCACAATATTTTGTGCTGCTTCTCTCCACCCAGGAGACTGAAATGGCTTCTTCTTACCCCTCAAGGCAATCACTCCTTCAGCTCGACTGCTTCCCCACTGCTTCCCATCTGACTCCCAACTACATCTCCTTCCCTCTCGGGTCATATCCCCTCTGTCGCTGTCCCTTCTCCTTCCCCCACACCCTAAACTAGCTCAGTACGCCTTCACCTCATCTCCCGCTCCCTGACCGCCTCGCTGTTTTCCACCTTCCCTGTGGCATGGCACTCATGCCTCTTCATCTCCGCCTGCCCCAAACCGATGCTCTCCAGATGCATTGGACCACAACCCCCATTATCCCTGACCACTGGACACACAGGCTGGGGCCAATGGGAGTCGTGGTTTAAAAGATCTGGCGGGCACCAGGTTGGGAAGGATAGCTTCTTTCATTCTGTTTCATACATTTCCATACTGCCCAAGAATCGAAGATCTCTGGGTGGTTTACAAAGCTTACATCACAACTCATTTAAGATTTATCACAAGTCTTGGGGGGGGGCTGTCCAACTGTTCACCTCCCCCCCATACCTCCCCCTAGTTCCTTCCCTCAGCACCCTTCCCTATGCCCCCCACAGCTTCCCTCCTTCACACGTCACCCCCTCCCTGGAGCTGCCCCCTCCCTGTCTCCCCCCTCCTCAAACATTCGCCCCCACCAGAGCCCCCCTCGGGGGGGGGGAGCGGAGCTGAACCCTTTCCTACCTCGTCACCCCCACCCCTGCCCCTCCCACCCGCCACCAGAGCCCCTCCCCTCCCTGCCTTGCCCGCCACGGGGGGGCTGAACCGCTCCCTGCCCCCCGCCCCCCCTCCTCACGTGTGCCTGCAGGGGGCGATGCGGACGGGCCTCTGGTAGACCTCCAGGCAAATGGGGCAGCTGAACTGGGCCTCGAGCGCGGCGCCGGCCTCGGGCGGGGGGTGGTGGGGCGGGGGCGGGGCGGGGGCCGCGGAGGAGGAAGAAGAGGGGGGCGCCTCGCGGGACCCGCCCGCCGACACCAGCAGGCTCCGGAACATCGCCGCCGCCATGGAGGAGGAGGAGGAGGAAGATGGAGGAGGAGGAGGACAAGGGCGGCGCACCCCCGACTACGTCATCACCCCTGCGACACGCCGCGCTCCCTCTCGCTTGCCGGCGTTGACATTGTCTGAGCGCGATGCGATCCCTCCGGGGAAGTCACGGCGAGACGGAGCTCGGGAGCAAATCGCGCGAGAGCTGCCCTCTCCCGTCATCGGGGCGCGCCCGGCAGGGAGCGAGCGGAGCGGGGAGCCGCTTATAGACTTGCATAAAGTGGACTCATACGTGAGTCGAACTTCCGGGTTAGCTTTGCCTATCTATTAAAGTAGTAGCAGTAGTATACCACGCAACTGGCAAATGCCCTTGGGGAGGTTTGAAATCATAAAACGAAGCAGCAGCAAAAATAACCAAAAACCAATGAATAAAAACAACAATGCAAGTATCAAAATAATACAATATTAAATATTAAAAACATTTTTGGAAATGAAAAATATTGAGGGCATGGCTGGCTGGGGCATGCTGGGAGTTGTAGGCCTTTTCTCTTCAAAGAGAGAGAGAGAGAGATCACACACACACACACACACACACACACTGCCTCTGAGTAGGTGCAGAGTGCTTTCCCCACAAAGGGACCAGAGTTCTCCAAATACATCCAGCACTGGGAAGCAAGGGCTTCCAGGCCAGAAATCTGGTGCCAAAGCATCATTCTCTCCCTTCTTCCTCTTGGCTGGCTGGGCATGCTGGGAGTTGTTGGCCAAAAACATCTGGGGACCCAAGGTTGGAGACACTGAACTAACGGGATTGTGTCCTACATGTATACTATGGATATCTGCTTCTATCTATCTACGTGAAATTTTTGAAATAAAATGCAGACCACGAGGAAGAACGCCGCCGCGGAACTATAAAAGGATCGGTAATTAAGAGAAAAAGGGGGTGGTGGTGGTGGTGATGATGATGATGATGAATATATACAGTTATTCTAACATATGCAAGATTTTTTGATATGGCGAGGCTGGTGACTCCTATTTCGGTGGGGCTCCTTTTCCATTGCAGGTTTTGCAGGTTTTACTCGGAGCTCCATAGGAGTTGTCCGTGGTGCTGAACGCCACCCCCGATAGGTTCGCCGCCACGGAGCACCCTGGAGAGCTCCTATGAGGCTCCGAATAAAGCCTGCAAAACCTGTGGTGGAAAAGGAGCCGCACCGAAATGGGAAGTCACCACCACCCTCCCCAAGCAAAGTCAATGGGGCGGGAGGCTCGCGCGCGTCCCTGCGCTGGGCTGGCTGGGCAGCTGCGCGCGCCTTTTCTGCGCGCAGACCGCGGAATCCACAGCTCTGCCTCCAGCTTGCAGCGCGAGCCGCGGGGGACGCTTCCAGGCCGGGGCGCTTTTCCCATTCTGCCTCTGATGGAGGGGCCTCCGCCGCACCAAAGCTTAACTCTCCCCCCCCCCGCGCCACACAACCCTGCAATAGGGGGTATAATGAGAGTGGACCGCACTGCAGGGTTGTTGCGCGCTGCTCTCAAGCCGAGCCCCGGGAAGCCTCCAGCGTGGGATTAACAGCACTCACTGGACAACACTGCAGGGTTGTTGTAAGAAGCTCTTCCAGCCTCAGCCTGATCCCCAAAGGCTCCCCCCCCCGGCCCCTGCAAAATGGGGATAATGGATCCTCGAGAGTCTCGTGGCCCTGGCGGGGCAATTATTAAGATGTGTAAAAACGAAAAGCAGACAAGCCACGCCCCCCACCCCTCCTCTTTTCCAAATGAACTAAGACTTGAGTTCGAAAGAGCGCCTTCATCTCCTCCTCCTCCTCCTCCTCCTCCTCTCCGGGCGGCTGCCCAGCTGCAGCTGCGCCCCAATCCTGGGCTATCTCCTCCATGGTTTTCCACGGGGGCAGCTCGAGGGACCGGCCCCCTCCCAACGGCCTGCGGCGGCCGCTCGCAACGTGGCGCTCTCCAGAGGTTTTGCACTACAGCTCCCATCGCCCCTGGCCGTTGGCCACGCCGGTTGGGGCTGATGGGACTTGTAGTCCAAAACACCTGGAGGGCACCACGTTGGCGGAGTGCATTTGAGGAAGCGGACTCTGGTCATGGATCTCGAGGGTGCCCCCCCAAAGACTCTTCGTTGATTCCGTCCCTCCCCACCCAACCCTTCGAGAAAATATAAACCTCGACATCCAAACTCAGCTCGGAAACTGGAAGCTGTGTATGGCTCTTCTATAAATCTATGGGCTACGCCGACAGGCAAGAGGCGGCGGAGGGAGAGGGCTCGTGACCTCACGAGAACGCGCCGGAAGGCGGGCTTTGCTCAGGCGCTGCGTCGGGCAGGGCGCCCCACGTGGCGGGGGCGGGGAGGCCGCGAGCCGAGCAGGGATGTGCGAAGCCGAGGACGGCGGCTGCGGCGGGGGGCAGCCCCCGGAGGGCGCCCCGGGGCAGGTGAGGAAGGGGTGGGATGCCTTGGTTTGGCTTGGGACAGCTTTCCTGCCACCTGGCGCCCTCCAGCTGCGTTGGACTACCACTCCCATCATCCCCAGCCAGAGCGGCCTGGGATGATGGGAGTGGTAGCCCAACGCAGCTGGAGGGCGCCAGGTGGGAGGAAAGGCAGCCTGAAATGAGATACATTTCTTTTTATATATTCAACTTCTGAGTCACCCTACAGCTAAAGCTCTCAGGGCAACGTTCATTAAAAAAAAAAAAAAGAATAGATCAAACATAAGCCTCAATAAAATACAGTAAGATACAGTACAAAGCAGCAATAAAATACAACTTACTGAAGGCACAATCCTATACAAGTTTAGGCAGGAGAAAAAAGGCCTACAATTCCCAGCTGGCTGGGGCATGATGGGAGTTGTAGGCCGTTTTCCCCTGTCTAAACTTGTATAGGTTTGCACCCTAAGCAGAGGATAACCACCATTAAAGAAAACAAAACCCTGTGAAGATCTAAAGTATCCAGCCAGGTTAACAAAATCTATGTTGTGCAAATTATCACTAGTGAAAATATGACCCAACAGATTCTTTTTCTTTCTGTTATTGGTAACGTTTCTATTGCTGTTGTTACATTATATTAAAAGGGGGGGGAGAGAAGCTAAGGGCGAAATCTTAAGTGCATTTAGACAGAAAAAAGCCCTACAACTCCCAGCATGCCGCAGCCAGCCATGTTGGATTCTGTTTTTCTCTGTAAACACACTAGGATTGCACCTTAAGAGTCTTGTGGCAAGTTAAAGACTAACAAATGGATGATGTCCTGAGGCTGTCAAATACTTTATGCATTAGGTAGGCCTTGTGTGTCACTATAGTATGTCACTTTGCATTCATCAGTAAAAGAGCTTGTGTTTGCCTTCGTAAGATTATGAGATAAACTTTTGAACATTTGGGATTGAGTTTTGTCTCCTGAAACAGCCATGCTTGTTCAGCTTGGTCACTTAAATGTGAATAGCATTGGCTTGCCCTCTCTGAGCTCTCTACGTTTGGTTCAGAACACGCTGTTGGTTTTCTGAACTTGCCCGATACTCCCAATTACTATGGCCCGTAGGAATCTTCATTGGCTACCCATTCGGACTAGGGCCCAATTTAAATTTATTGGTTCTTGCCTTCAAGGCTTTGCGCTCTAATGTCTCTCATTACATATCATCTAGGCCAGTGATGGTGAACCTATGGCACGGGTGCCACAGCTGGCACGCAGGGACCTCTCTGTGGGCACTCGGGCCATTGGTCACCAGACCGCGAAAAGACTGTCCCCTTCTGCAAAACACTAATGATTTTGTTCTTTCTCACAGTGTGGAACAGAATGATTTTATTCTAGAATTCCTGTTACAGAATTCTTTTCTACATTGTTATCACATTTAAAAGATTTTGAAGAATGATGCACAGAGCATGGCTTGGATGTAAAGCCCTAACAGTTGACCTGAGTGCTGCATGTGTTGCTCTCAAACTAACGGAGTACGAGCCAAGGTTTGACAAATTATCAGTATGCATGCAATAGCAAAAATCACATTAATTGTGCAAAAGCATGCCCAATGCAAACTTTTACCTAATGCAGTGTTTGCAGTCCAAGACATAAAGTGTTTAAAATGTGTTAAGCACGTTTAGTTTTCTTGTTTATCTTGCTCATCCTAGTACAGGTTGACTTTTACTTTTACTAATCCGACATCTGTAGAAGCTTGCCCCATACAATTTCAGTCTGGCATATAATCATATTACAAGTTGAGAATCCCTTATCCAAAAATACCTGTGCCTAATTATTTAAAAAGTTTGTATAGATTCCCTTCAGGCTATGTGTACAATGTAGTACTATAATAATTTTTTGAGTTGATTTTTTTTCCCAACAAAAAACTGTTTGTATCATTGAAAGCTCTGTTGTTGTGTTTTTCTTTTTTTTAAGACAAAAGAATTAGTAGTTTGGACAACTGTATGGGTTGTTTTTCTAAAACTAAAACCTCGGTATTCAGGTTTAATTGCAGTGTTGGCACTTTGAAATAAATAAGTTGGTTTTGTGTTGCAATTTGGGCACTCGGGCTCAAAAAGGTTCGCCATCACTGATCTAGGCTTTCCTGGTATGTTCCTGGTAGGAATTTAAGATCAGTGGGCCAGGGATTATTAGCGGTCCCACCCGACACGCTCTGCCTTGTCAAGGCTGCGAACCTTTCAGGACCTGGTTCCACTTTTGTGGAACAGGCTTCCCATGGACCTCCGATTGGAGAAGGATCTTTCCCGCTTTCGAACGGGATTAAAGACTTATCTTTTTAGTCAGCCAGAATGAGTGGTTGGGCTAATGTGGTGGTTGCTGGGATTTGATACTGCATAGTAAGTGGTTGGTGTTGGTTATTTTATTGTATTGTTATGTTTACTGTATATGTTATTTGTCCCGCCCTTTGGTATAAGGGGCGTTATAAATAAACGTTTATTATTATTATTATTAATTCTCATACGTCCATTATGACGACAGTTTGGGTCATTCCATGTAAAATCAACCAATGAATTTACCTGACCGTCACCGATTTTGAAAAAACTTGGTGAACTTGTTGGGTCTGCTGAGAAAATAAGCTGCTCCAAAAATTAGACTTCTGGGACAAAAACTTTTGGAGATATGGCAATCAAAAATATGAAGAAAAACGTTGATTTTTGTGTGTCGGACAACATTAAAATTACAGTAATTCCAGTTCTACAGAACCTAGAAAGTTAATCATGGTGTTGATGGAAAGCCTTTGAAATGCGCTTTCATTTGATATGTAACATAAGTGTTTTTTTGGAATAAATATATATTCAAGGTCAAATAGTAAAATTTGACCTTGAATTCTGCAAAAACTAAAAAAAAATTCCCCCATGATTTTTGTTTTAGTATTTCATCTAACAGTGCTTAATACATGTACCAATTTTCAAAATGGGGTTCTTAACAGAAAACGAGTTACACCTTTTGGGGCGCTCTGTGTGTATGCGTCATAGTTCATATGAATTGCTATCTCACTACGTATCTTAAGAAAATATGCATTATCACTTAGGTTTTGAATAAAACATTGTGCACAAGTATAAGTTACCCTGTCATAATTGTGCAGCTCTGAATTAGGTATTCTTCTTCGCAATAGCATACTTCTGACATTTTGTGTAGAATAATGATACTTCCTCTGGGTGGTCATTCTGGTATGAAATCAAACAAAGAATATTTCCAACTGAAAGCAAATTGCTTAAGATTTGGTGAACTTGTTCTGCTTATTAAAAAATAAGTTGCAGGGCCTATTGTTTTCAGAAGAATGAGGTTTAAAATATGTACTTTAAAAAAGGTACCAGTATGCTTGGGGAAAACATGTTCATTTTATTTTTTTCAAATAAATATACAGAAGTTTGACGTTGAATAATGACAAAAAACTCCTTTTGTTTTAAATAACGTTTAACATCCCTGGAAACATGTACTGTCATGCCTTGGATTGAGAGCATAATTGGTTCCGGAAACGTGTTTGTAATCCAAAACACTCTTATATCAAAACGAAATTCTCCCCAAAAAATTTGTACAGAGATTTTTAATTTAAGCTGTACTACAGTACTTGTATTGCAAGATGTCGCTTGTATATCAAGTCAAATTTTTTTTAATAAATATTAATTTGCTTGTCTTGCAAAACTCTTCTCAAACCAAGTTACTTGTAATCCAAGGTATTACTGTACTTGATTTCAAAATGGGACTCTTATTAGCATACGTAGTTATTTTGATTTACTTAGATGTGGGCTTGAAAAACCATTATTGTGCATAGATGAGATTTTCCATTTTACTTTTATATACGCTGATCAGATTTTATACAGTTCAAATATTACTTGCTAACATTTTGTTAACAAGTCCTAAATTAAGGACCTTTTCATAACAGTAGTTTCTAGTCTTGAAGTTGCTGCTTGACACTCTTTGTCTGTTAGTGTATAGAAGTGCCCTGTTGGGCAACAAGGATCAGCTTTTGTCAAAACATCTGAAGATGGTATCCATAGGACATCTTGTTTATCTGGATACATAAATGATTTTGCTGGTCCAGCTGGATGAAGAAAGCTCACTAACACTTCTGCTCTCTGATCATCTGTTTGTAAAACACAACCTAACCACCATTGTGACATATAAACGCATGTAACAAATCCTCGTATTTCTTGCAATTCCAGTTCTTCTTTAATAGTCACTGTCTCTTTTCTGGATTCGCATTGAAATATCTTTTAGTAGCAACAGTGTGTTTTGTTAATGGAATTACAGCGTGAATTTTCTATGTCCCAGGAATCGTCTTGAATTCTCGAATGACATTTCAGAAGCTTTACTTGTGGTGTATTAAATGCAACCTGTGTGATGTTCTCCTTTGCCCAATCAAAGAGCTGACGAGGGGTCATGATTTGTTTTTCATACGGATGCTGCAAACTTGCTCGAGCAGCTAACCTTTTCACAGTGCCACCGAAACCATCACAAGGCCCTTTTCCATGCGATGTGGCAAAGAAGTGCCATTCTGCATCGATACCAAAATCTGACTTATGCTTACTTAAGTTGTTGAAATTTTTACAGTTTTTATACTGTGCTGCTGCACCATCAGGGAAATAATAGATCTTAGTTACGCTACCTGTAGAAATGGTGTGCAGGAATTCAACTATTTGAAAAGTCATGAACACATTGCAGCAGAAGTGGGGTCAGGCACTTGTCACAGCTTCAGGCCTGCCTTTTACTTTCTTATCAGAATCTGTGAATAAAGCTTGATTTAATGTAGACATCCAAAGAGAGATATCTCTGTGAAGGTTTGAGACCTACCCATGCCTGGTTTGGTTTCAGCCTGAAGGTCCCGGAAGGGAGGGGGAGGGCTTAAGTTTAATTTCCCTCCAAAAAAATCTGTTTTAAGTGTGTATAAGGGGGTGGAGTTATTGTAGGGCGGTACTGTGCATGTATAAGAACATTCACATCTTCTGAACTGTTTGAAACCCCGTTCTGGAAATCGGTACATATACTCAAGGTAAATACTCAAGGAAAAAAATCAGCAAAAAAAAACATTTGGTTTTTTTTGGAATTCAAGGTCAAATTAAAGAAACTGTGACCTTGAATATTTTATTTCACATGCATGCTTCATGTTACATATCAAATAAAAGGGTAGTTTGAGAGCTTTCATATGACACCATGATCTACTTTCTAGGTCAATTCTGAAGGACATTATTATACTTTTTGTGTAGTCACAAATGCTGAAAAATCATGTTTTGGGCATTTTTTGAGCACACTGTACTTTTGAACCGTGAGGTATAATGACCTATAATTTGGTGTATGTTCATTTCTCATGCTGGTCTACCAGTATGCCAGTTTTTTTTAAAATCGCAGACGGTGAGGTAAATTTTTCATTTTTTTTGGTTGATTTTACATAGAATGACCCGTTTGCAACATGTTGGTCACAGGTTGCTCATCTAAATAACGTTCTTTGGCACATATCTGCTACCAGGAAGTCGTCCTTTTAAGAATTTGACCTGTTGTTTCCAGAGCAGCTGGTTCCTGGGTAAACCTAAAGGGGGCAGGTTTTGATAGGTCCTGGGGAGGAGCCTAGGACATTTTTGGCAAGTCGGTCATGGATGGGCCTGGTAGCTCAGGGTCAATAACAAACAAAAGTATAACTCCCCCGATCCCCAGATATCTGGTTTGTTCCACAACAATACCCGATACTTGAGCCTAAGGCAGAAATACCAAATGGTGGAGGGAAATGTTTGAGAGCCTCTACCGTGGCTGGCTGGGGGATGCTGGGAGTTGTAGTCCAACAGATTTGGTGGGCACCAGATTGGGGAAAGCTGACGTAGACACTCTTCCATCTTGTCAAAGCTGTTCGGAACCTGACCTTCTCTTTCTCTTTCCAAAGCCACCCCTTGAAGTGTATGAAGTGCAAAGAAGGCTCCCCGGTGTTAATTATCCGTGTTGGGGATGCTTTTTGCAAGTAAGTGTGGTGGACAATTGTGTTGCCTCAGCAGTGGACAGCTGCCTTGCTCTGAAAGCTTGCTGTGGTCTGCCACAGGGCTGCAAATGCCTTGGCTTCTGTTGAGGGATCTGGCGGGTTTTTCACAGTTGCAGATGCCGTTTAGAACAAGAGAACAGATTCCCCAAGATCTTCCCCAGGTTTTTCTGGCAGCCCAACATAGCTGCTGTGATGCAGCCTCCCTCCTTGAGCATTCTTGCGCACTGAAATCAATGGTGTTCCACCCAGGGCATGTTGGTGATGGGTTTGTTGATGTTATTGACATGCCTCTCTTCTGGTTTGTAGGACCTGTTTCAAGGATTATTTTGTCCACAAGTTCCGTGCCATGCTTGGGAAGCATCGCTGCATTTACCCTGGAGAGAAGGTCCTGTCTGGTTATTTCTTGATTGAGGGGTGGGGTGGAGGAAAGAGGAGATGACAACCCGAAGCGACAGGCATGTTTTCTAACCGTATCTGGATGCATTCCTCCTTTGCTGCAGGTTCTCCTTGCATATTCGGGTGGTCCGACCTCCAGTTCAATGGTGCGGCAAGTGCAAGAGGTACATAGGAGCGTGGAACACGGAAAGCTGCCTTCTACCAAGTCAGACCCTGGGTTCAGCTAGCCCAGTATTGTCAACACTGACTGGCAGCGGCGGCTCGCCCTCCAGGGTTTCAGGCAGGAGTTTTCCCAGCTCTGCCTGGAGATGCCGGGGATCGAACCAGGGACCCTTTGCATGCAAAGCGGGGGCTCTACCACTGAGCTAGCCCCCCCCCCCTTCATGATCCGTCCATGACAGCCAAGCAGGCTAAACAGTCCGACAGTTGAAAGAGTTTATGCTTGGATTTGGGACTAGTGGAGTGGTTCTTAAATGGCGGGGTAAAGCCCCCTGCAAGAGTTGTAAGACATCAAGGCCGGCGAGTTTCCTGCTTTTCTTCGCAGCGGCGCAGGTTTGCCGCCTCTTAAGAGCATTCTGCTGGCAGAAGCTGGAGAGAGGCAGGCAGGGGCATGAAAGGATCTTCTAGCAGCAGCTTCTGCTTCTCTTTTCCCCTGCTTCGGCTGGCTGGCTGGTTTTAAGGGGACACCAGAGATGCCCTGCTGTTGTCACTCCCTTTAATAGCAAACCCGGATGGTGAGTGCTTGACAGGAATTATTATTATTATTACTTACTACATCTCTATAACCGCCCTGTAGCCAAAGTTCTCTGGGCAGTTCACAAAAACTAAAACCATAAAATACAACGTCATAAAACATATAAAAGCTTTAAACTTTTAAAACAGAATAAAACCAAAGTAAAAGCCAGCACTAGTGTAAAGACATGAAAACACAACAACGCACATAAAACATAATAATCCAGGGATTGGGACCTTCAGCCTGCAGCAGATCCCATCCGACCTGCCAGGACGTCCAGTGATGCGACACAGTTCAAGTTCTTTGTACCGAGGCTGCTGTGCCTTGCTTTCTCCTCACAGGGCCTGAGCAGGGAAGCAGCCAAGAAACTCCGCTTCAAGCCGGGAATCATCTGCGTCGATGGTGAGTAACACTTGCGTGTGGGGAGTGCCTCTGCGTTGGGGAGATGGCAGGTTTGCGGTACTGGGACGAGTCCAAGCCAAGGCAGCTTGTTCATGGCCTCAACACACCTTTTTTTCTTCTCCCACATTTAAAAAAACTGCACCTGCAGACTTGGGGTGAGGACATGTTTTCAGCCTGAGGGCTAACTGGCAAAATGGGAAAGGTTTCAGGGGCTACATTCCACCTGAGGGGGCGCGCAAAGGCAGAGTGGGCAGGGCAGATGCGATTATTGCCATTTTAAGCCTACTCAGAAGGAAGCAGGACTGAATCACTCAGCAGATACTTTCAAATAGTATCCCAAATACTAAGCCTCTGCATGTCTGCTCACAAGTAAGTGGGTCTGCCTGTCTGCAAAATGCACAGCTCAGTTCTATGCAACAACTCAATCCTTTGCAGGGTATTTAAAGGTTAATTGCCTTCAAAGATCTTCTTATCTGTGATTGGTGGTAACAGCAAAAGAAGTTTGCTGGCTGGATGGGGAAGCCTCCGACCAAAGCAAACTTCGGCAAGTGTTCTGGATGAGGTGCCTATTTAATTGCTGGGGCGATCTCCGTAGTGAGTGTCTGCCGGGCTAGGACGAGGGATTGTGGGAGTGCTCCACCAAAGCCTTTCTCAGTTGGGTCACCTTTCTTCCTGACCCTCTTTCTTGCCATGTAGAGGGAGCTGTATATGGACAGAGCCCGGACAAGCGGAAGGAGATCCGCAGTCAGGTGGAGACGATCCTGCAAGCCACGGGGTTCCCCTATCACCTGGTGTGCTTGGAAGAGGTAAGGAAGACGTGAAGAGAGGCCAGGCTGTCTGGGCCAGGTCTCTCTCTTGCTGCAATTTCCCCATTTCAGCACGTTGGGGTCTTTCGGTGGTGTTGACAAGGATCTTGGTTTGGCCAATAACGATGCTAGTTCTTTATCGATAAACCAAACTGCCCTCAGTTGGGAATTGTAAGTTGTCAGTGCTGCTCTATGCTGGTGATTTACTTCTGATTCCCTCTAAGTAGGATAGGCTTAAAAGAGGATGTTCGTTAGTTTTGGACTACTTTGCAGGGGAGCAAAGCGGTCAATTAACTCCTCAAGTGGTTTGGAGGGAATATGTCCCAGAACCACAAGTGGGCACTCCTGAGAGCTCATGCCGGCTGCTGTAAATGCCTGGGTCTGATCATGGAAGACTTGCGTGGAAATAGCACACAGCCACCCCCCCGAACCCCTGCGTGCCGGGACAAACCAAGCCGGGACTGGCTGTCTGACTGACTGACACTGCAAGGGAGGCAGATCCTCTTCTTAGAGAGCTACTTTAGAGGCTTTTGGAAGAACCAAAGGGGGAAAGAATTTTCTCGTCACTCATGGTTCTTGCAAGAATTGTGGTCAGCAGGACCTCTTGTGGGTTAGAGTCCTGGCACGAAACTAGGAGTGCAGAACTATACATGGGGGGGGTGGGTAGATTGCCCCACACCAGGCCCTCGGTGGGCCGGCCTGTTAGTGAGCGTAGCCACATCCACTGACAGCAGCACCCCACCCATCTTAGCCTTCCTCCTCGCAGAGAGAGTTCCATGCCTCCCTTAGCACGGAGAAAGGGCCTTGGCCAGTGCTGGGAGAAGCCGCTCAGTCCTGGTGCCTGGAGTCCCTGCGAAGCGAACTTTCCCCCTGCCACCGGCATCCTCGCCGGTATCTCCAGTTTCAGGGGCCAAGCCTCTGACCCCTGGAGGAGCCCATGGTTCCACGGGCTGCATAGGGGAGTGCAGTGGGCTGGACTAGGCCCCATGTGCCGGGGGTTCTGCATCCTGCACCTAACCAAAGGGGAAAGGGTGAGGGAGACTGCCCACTTCGGCAGTGCATCAGTAAAGCAGGACTTGAGTTTAATGAAGTGCATTCTGCAAACTGAAATAGAGAACTAGGAATGCTGGGAGTCCTGTCAAGTACCTTTAGTAGATCACTGTATTTAGAAAAAGGTAACCACCTCCTCCTTGTGTTCCAAGGTTGGGTAAGCCTTTTCTCATCACACCAATAGGCCACTGTACACATTCCAGTTGGATGTGTAGAAGCCTGTAGCCTTTTTCAGAACGTCAGCCTTCAGAGGCGTGCAGGAATAATAATAATAATAATAATAATAATAATAATAATAATAATAATAATAATAATAATAATAATAATAATAATAATAATAAATTTTATTTCTTACCCGCCTCTCCGTCTAGATCGAGGCGGGGAACAACAAAAATATAAAATACACAATACATACTATTAAAACATATTAAAACATATTAAAAACATCATAAACAACATCATTAAAACATCATTAAAACATCATTAAAACATCATTAAAACATCGTAAAAACATCTTAAAGGCAACCTAAAATTCCGCCGGATAGGCCTGCCGGAAGAGATCAGTCCTTATGGCTTTTTTAAATTCCAAAAGACTGGTGAGCTGACGAATCTCCTCCGGCAGGCCATTCCATAATCTGGGAGCAGCAGAAGAAAAGGTCCTCTGGGTAGTACCCGTCAGCCTAGTTTTGGCTGACTGAAGTAAATTCTTCCCAGAGGACCTGAGTGTGCGGGGTGGATTGTATGGGAGAAGGCGATCCCGTAGGTAGCCTGGACCCAAACCATGTAGGGCTTTAAAGGTAATAACCAACACTTTATACTTCGCCCGGAAACTGATTGGCAGCCAGTGGAGTGCTTTTAAAACTGGTGTGATGTGAGCACCCCTAGGTGTACCAGTAACCAGTCTGGAAACGGTGACCCAGACAAAAGACAGGCACTAGCAGTAGCTTGGGTACAGGCTCCACTACAAGCCACGAAGGAAAGAGTAATTTCTAACTCCTGAATTCCTCTGGTCGGTGCTTAATGAGAAATGGGACAGACCACTTAAGCCCTGATATAAACAAAGCAGAGATGGAATGAATGTCAGTGAAAGAGGAAATCTCTCTCTTAATAGTTAGGCAGGCCATAAGACAGAAGAGGCATTTGTCCTGGTAAGAGGAAGATTTGAGGAGGCGCTGCAAACTTCTTCCCACGCAGAAATCAGCCATTCCTTGGAAATCTAAACCAGGGGTGGTGAACCTCAGGTCCGTGGGCTGAAGACCCTTTTAGAATGCGGGGTGGGGTGGTCTCAATCTGGCCCTCTGGGGTTTCCCAGACAGCCATGCCCCCTCCCCCTTTCCCCCAACCACCGATCCTTTGGTGCTTTTCCGGCTTTTGTGCAGGTCCCCCACCCCACCCCGCATTCTAAAAGGTGGGAATGCCTCTCCTCAGGCTCAGTGACTGGCAGGAAGAGCTTTGAGCTAAAATAGGCTGGTATTTTGGCCCCGCCCCTTTCACCTCTAGCCCCCGCCCACCACTGGAATGCGGCCCCCGGGCTGAAAGGGGTTCCACACCCCTGATCCAGACCAGTGGCGAAACGTAATCTTCTGCATGAGTTTTGGGCAGGCCTAACCGCCTTTCGGGATCTGCTTTGGCCAGCACTCTGCGTTTGTCACAGCTGATGCCAAGGCCCCCTCTGTGCACTTTCACAGGTGTTTGACCTTCCCGGTTCTATCCTGCGCTCGCTTTCCCACGATGCCACCGACCAGGACCACAGCTACAAGGAAGCCGTGGACAGCTTCATAAGACAGCAGCGGTGCGGGCAGGGCGAGGCAATGGGGGACCCGGCAGGCACCCTGCAGGACCGGGTGGCAGAACTCGGCATACACGACTGTTCATGGAAGGAAGGACCGGCGGTTCAAGGAGCTGGGCCTCCCCCCAGTTCCCGTACCGAAGAACTGAGCCTGCCTCTTCGCGGCTGTGAAAACCCTGACTGCAAAAGAGGAGCTTCTGCAGACACTCCGGTGAGCCCGCTGCCTGGTTCCCCGACTCGGATAGAACAGACCTTTCCCTCAGTTGGGGCACTACTAGATGATTTCCCAGTGTGCATCACTCCCTAGAGAGGGCAGCCCATAGCCTGTATTCAGAGTTGGTCCCAACAAGTTCCTGCTTTCTCTTTAACTTGCTGAAGAGGGGGGCCTTGAACCCCAGGTCCTGGCTGATGCCATGAGCAAGAGTCCTTGGTGTCAGGGCGGCGGCTGCAAGCGCTCCCTTCTGGTGGCGGAAGGGGTGACAAAGGTGCCGCGGGGGCAGTCGGGGTCACTGATGAAGTAGACGCGTCCTGGCCAACTCCTCCTGAGCAGCAGGTCTCGGGGGCTTGTGGAGGCCAGAATTAAGGTGGACTTTGTGACCTGCCCTCCCTGTGGCTGCTCCTTTTGAGATTGCTCCTCCGTGCAACTGCACCAAGGATGGCAAAAGCAAAGTCATCGCTGCTCGATTTGCTGGTTGCTGTTGTGGTTCGTAGGCCTGGAAATGGGGGCTGCACTGCTTCAGGCTGCGGCTTCGGTTGAGATGCTGCGCTGCAGCCTGGGCTGCAGTGTTCTGCTACGGATCAGAACTTGAGCATGGGTCGGGTTGGGTTCCTCAGAGGGAAGCGAAGCGGAAAGAGATCAGCTCCGCAGAAAGCCCCACGTGGTGCTGGGGCTGGAAATCAGGCAGGGCTGTCTGTGTGTCGCTCCAAGACCGAGCTTTAAATGAGCGTGTTGGAGCATCGAGGCTGGCCGGCCCGGCCTCCGTCCTGACTGGGGCTTTGCCTCTTAAAGGGGGCCTGGGCTGTTTTAGCAGCCTCAAGCTGCAGCATTGTGGGAGTGGCTGTGGCACGCGAGTGTCCTCACGACTCCTTCAGAGTCCAGGGATGGTCACGTGACCCCCTTTGGACGCAGGCGAGTGGGCCCCTGGGTCCTTCTGGAGAGCTGAGTCCCGGAAAGGCGGAAGCCCATGATGCCCTTCCGCAGCCGAGCGCTCCACCTCTGGAGCCTCTTCCTCGGAGCAGCAGGGCTCGGCATCCTCCGAGGATCCGCTCAGCGTCCTGCTGCGCCACGACAGGCAGCCAGACTCTGGTCCAGTGCCAGAACTGACGGGCGATTCCCCCACCCCTCCTCAGGAACCACCTGATCCTGCATGTGGCCCGGACGAGCGGATACACCAAGGTGATGATGGGGGACAGTTGTACCCGGGTGGCCGTCAAGCTGCTAACCAACCTCTGCCTGGGACGGGGGGCCTTCCTGGCCGTCGACACGGTGAGCGAGCGGGGGGCCGTGCGGCTGTCAAGAGCTTTCCCGCCGGCTCGGCCCACTCCTCTCCATCATGTGGGCCGCGGCGTGTGTTTCCTCACCCTGTGCGAGAGCTGCACCGTCTCTAGCCTGGAGCTGCGAAGGGACAGCAGCGGTTCCCTTCAGATCCCTGCTCCCCTCTCCCGAGAGGACGTTCAGGGCTGGCCCGTTTTAGCCTTGGAAAGCGGAGGCGCTGCTGATGCCCTGGCCGGCCAGCACAAAAACAAGCCAGGTTTGGATTTGGAGAGGGGAGCGGGTGGGGGGGGGAGCAGCGTAGGCTCAGGGAGCAGAGCTTTGCAAGCCTACGCACACTTACCTGGGAGTAAGCCCCACTGAACACAGTAAACATACCTAGGAGGATTGTGCTGAAGGGGAGGAGGGGCAGGGTCCTGGAGACCCCCGATTTTGGCTTGTCTTACCCAAGGCCAGCCAAAATTTGTGGAGTCTGCAGTGGATCTTTCTCTTTCTTTCTTTCAGTCACTGTCCTGGGGTTTCCACAGGAGGTGAACATTTCACACAGCTGAGTCAGTCTTCCTCCATCTGTTTGATCTCCCCACCTCCCCAGATTTTATTTATTTATTTATTTATTTTAGACTATTTATATACCGCTTCCCATTTGAAAAGTTCCGGGACAGTTCACAACACATTACACAACCACGCCTCGTTAAAAATATGACAGCATTTCGATAAGTGAACGGTTGGGAGAAGCCTGCGGACGAAAGCTGACCTGGCCTTCTCTCTTCCGGCTCACTTGCCGTCTCTCTTTCTCCCTCATCGAAAGGGCTTTGCGGACAGCCGCCACGGTGACGTGCTCTTCCTGCGTCCCATGCGGGAATTTCCTGCCAAAGAGATCGCCTTCTACAACCACCTCTTTGGAGTGCCCACGGTCTTCACGCCGTCCCTGGACACCAAAGTAAGGGGGTTGCCGCCTGCGGGCTCCTAGACCGGAGTCAGGGCAGAAGCTAACCTGGCCTTCTGGGTGCCTCTTGGGGTACCCTGCTGGGTGCCATTCCATGTGCCAACCCGGGGAAGAGGGAGGGGCTCGGCCCCTTGCCCCCTCCCTCTTCTGCAGGAGCGTGAGAGCCCTGCGCCCCGTTCTCCTCTTCCCCAGGCCCCCGGCAGAGCCAGCATCCACCTCCTGATCGAGAGCTTCCTCTGCAAGCTGCAGTCCGAGTTCCCCTCCACCATCAGCACCGTCTACCGGTAAGCTTGCCTCCTGCTGGCTAAGGCAGGGGTTGGCCACTAGCGGCCCTCCAGATGTTTTGGCCCACAACTCCCGTCAGCCCTGTTCAGCACGGCCAAGGGTGAGGGCGAGTTGTGATCTGAGCAAGGGGGATATTTGGGGAGGGAGACTCTCTTCCCTCCCCTCCGCTGATTGCTTTCTCTGTTCCGTCCCGCAGGACTGGCGAGAAGCTCAGTGTGACCCCTCGAGATGCGGGCCCCGCTGGCTCCGCGGGACTGGCGCGATGCCTCTTCTGCCTCTGCGCCCTGGACACGAACGATGGTATGTGGGAGCCGGGCGGGGCAGTTCAGTTCCACCGTCGTGAGCAGGGGGGTGCGGAGGGCCAGGTGGGAACGGGAGAATCGGAAGGGACCAAAAGGCTAGCTCGCCTTTGCCCCCCACTCTCGGGGACGCCCGTCTCAGCCTGCAGGGCGCCAGAATGGGAGAGCAGCGCCCGCCCCCCCCCTGCAGGTACAGGTGCTCCCAGCGGTTGAAGCCGGGGCAGGAGGTGGGAGGGATGTTTCCCCCCTCTTGGCTCCTCTATCAAACTAGAGTCAGCCCCCAGGGGTACTTGCCAACCTGCCTCCTGTACGACGGCTAGCGGTCGTTCCCTAGAAGTGACAGGGAATCTGTCTGGATTGATCCCGATTACTAGCGTGTGTAGAAGGAGTGGTGAACTCCTGGGGTGCAGAAGGCCTCATGGCGGGTGCAGAAGCTCAGGCTTGAGGTTGAAATGCTGCTCCAAAAGGCTTGGTTACTGGCGGCTAAGCACTTGAGGCTAAAATAGGCTGGTATGTTGGGCATTTTGCCCCGCCCCTTTTACCTTCAGCCCCGCCCACCACTGGAATGCAGCCCCCGAGAGCATCTCTGAAATGGAATGTGGCCCTCGGGCTGAAGGAGGTTCCCCACCTCTGCCTCACATCCAGCATTTAGCAGCCCAGTTGCACCGGTTGGCCCATCTCGAGCCTCTGCCACCGAGGGCAGCCCCTCAGGAGAAACACGCCTCCTCCTTTGACGCGCTGGCTCTGCTTTCCCGACAGTGGACGGCTCCTCCTTCCAGTCGACGCTGCTGTCCGAGCAGCTCTGCCGGAAGCCGCCTCTGCCATCCGCCGGGACCGGCTGCTGCGGAGGGGCCCGGGACCCCCCAGGCTGCTGCAGGGGCTCTCCAGTGATCCGGTAAGGAGAAAGGAACAGGGTGCCCGAGCCAGGGCCAGCCCCCCCAAGCACCTATGCCTTGTATGGGTGAGGTAGACCCCCCCCCCCTACTACTGCGGATCACAGGCATGCCCTCCCCACACCTTCTTCCCTGGGAAAATGGACTCCAGGTGGACAGAACCGGGAAGTCTGATGCTCTGCCTTCCTGCTTTTTCCCGCACCCCAGAGACTCTCCCCGCCACGCCCTGCTTCTCCCGCTGCTCTGCTACGGCTGCCGTTTGACTGTCCGAGACATGGTGAGTGTGCAAGGAGGGGACAAAGCGTGGGATTTTTCTGCTGCAGCAGTGTTCTCGCTGGCTGGGGCATGCTGGGAGTTGTAGGCCAAAAACATCTGGGGACCCAAGGTTGGAGGACACTGGGACAGTCCTGGGAACCGCAGCACGCTATTCTGCTCTGGGGCTTCGGGACTGGCGAGAAACCGCCACCAAGTTGCTTCTGAATGGTCAAGCTTTCCCAGCTGAATTTGACTGTAGCGCTAGGAGTAAACGACGTCGTGCCCGCAGGCACCAGCGCCCCCCCCCCCAGACACCTGCCTTGGTGCCCACCGAAGCACGCTACTCCTCCCAATCTTTATTTTAAAAAATACTTTCATATTTTCTTATTGGCAGCTGGGATTGCTTCAAAGCGAAGTGGGAGCTGTTGCCATCTTAATTTCCCAGGAGTTGCCTCTGGGCAGGTGACTTGTCGTTTGGGGCTAACCACGCCCACCATTTTATGGTTGCGCCCAGAACAGTTGGACGAATTCCCACATGCGCCCACGGGGCCCAGAGGTTTGCCTCCCCTTGCTGTAGCAAGAGAACTGTCTGTACAGCCTTGCCCACACGAGCGGGTGTGTGTGCTGCTAAGGCCAAGGGGCATGCGCAGAGTTGGCACGCTCCCTTGCCGCTCCCTGTGGGCAAAGAGGGTTGCTCAGCAGAAATTTGGCTCAGGAAGATGCCGCCGTGCATTGGACATCCACATCAAGGACTTGGGGTCGGGTGAAAAAGTGGAAAGGCCTCCCCGTCCGCGGTCTTCATTTTACCAGACTGGGGATAGGGGGTGATCGCTGCCAGTTGTAAGCAAGGCTCGGACTTATGTCTCAGCGGGCCTCAACCAAGTTCTCTCCCTTTCCAGAGTGGCTTGGAGCCCCTCCCGCCGTACATCCACTCTGAGGCTGAGCGCCGGCGATGCAGGTATGAGCTGGCGTCTTCGCAGCGGAGGGACTCGTGCAGTGGGACAGCAGAACTATGTCTGGACACAGACTCTAGAGAGAAGGCAGACCGGGGGGGGGGGGCAGTTATCGCTCTGTATGTCAAAGAGGGCACAGAGCAGGGCTGTTGGACCTTTTTCAGGCCAAGGGCCACATTCAATTTCGGAGAAGCTCTCGAGGGCCGCATTCCAGCCGTGGGCAGGGCCAAAGTGAATATACCAGCATACTTTTAAGCGTGAAGTTCTTTCTGCCAATAACTGAGCCTTAGGAGAGGCATTTCAACCTTTTAGAGGGAAACACAAAATGATTGGCAGTCGGAGGCCAGGGGAAGGGGGCTGGATTTGGCCCAAGGGCCTGCGTCCTACATCCCTGGAGTCACACTAGAAATCTCCAGTGGGGCAGACCCTTCCGCAGAATTACTCTGGGTAGCAATCCCAGGTCCCCAGAATAATATAGTATTGGGGACCCATCATCGCTGCCCTGCCAAAATGCTCGGGGTGATCGTGAGATGGAGAATGAAATCAGGGAGGCTTCCCAAGGTGAAGCAAAGAGTGATTTCAGTTAACCCTTACATAGCCGAGACAGATGCGTGTTCAGATTACAGCAAAGACGTGAAATTTCTGGCCAGCCTAAACAGCTGTGCCCTAGAACAGCTGGTCATGGAAACAACCAGAAAGGAGGTGACCTCTTAATACTAAGCGGCACCCATGACCAGATGCAAGATGCGTTTTTGAACTGATTGTGAAACAGAGGTAGGCAGCCTGGAGCCCTCCAGACGTCTTAGAGTACAACTCCCAGAGTCCCTGACTGCTGGCCAAGCTGATTGGGGCAGCAAGGGAGTTGTTGTCCAAAACGCCTGCAGGGCACCAAGCTGTAAACAGTGACTGCAGTAGACAGTTGCTGGGCGGCTCCACCAGTCTCTCTCTCTCGGGTTCAGGGAGGATGCTGTTTTTGCTGACTTGGGCCTCTGCTGCCCGCACACAAACGCAGCTGCTGCCCAGAGGTCCCCAAATGGCCCCACATAGGCACTTGCCTGTACGTTTTCTCCCCCCCCCCCCCCCCGTAGGGCTGCAATGAAGCAAGAAATCCAGGAGTTCTTGCTTGAAGACGACCCGGAACTGTCAGCCGAAGCTCCACCCTGACTGTTTGCCACTCAAATGTTTTAAGCTTTCCCTGGGCTGCGGAGTAAACAAAATGGAGCACACGGTGCAAGAAAAACAACGCCAGCAACTCTGCTAGCTCTTGAGGACTCGTCCGCGTAGGACAGCCTTCCCCAATGTGGTGCTCTCCAGCTGTGTTGGGACTGAACCACTTAGCATTTCCTTGCTGTGTTTTAAAGAGGTTTTTTTAAAATGCAGATAAATCATTTTGAATCCAGTAGTGGTTGGCTTACCCTGTTCCTGACTGGGTTCAACCTGGCATGAGGTTGGAAGGCAGGGGAAGATCTCTTGCTAATAGGAAGGTCTTAAATCGTTGCACGTGTAAAACGTGCTCAGCAATGCTTACTGGTTGCCCCCACAACCCCTCTGAGGTCGAAGTCACCAGCACTTTTATTAGATAATCTTGAGTCTGAGTCTTGAAGAGTGGAGTGTGTTTTGACTCGATGGAATAAAGGTGGCAACTCCCAACCCTGCTTGATCAAGAACATCTCCTGAACAAAGGGAGTACCAGCCTCCTCCGAGGTCCAACATTAATGGATTAATATATTAAGGCTGGAGTCCCCAACCTTTTTGTGTGTTGTGGGAGCTCTCACAAAATGGCTGCCATGGTGGTCACGGCCTGTCGCAAAACACGAATATCCCCAGAAGGCAAACTGGTGAGACTAAAAGAAGAGCAACTTGTCCAAGAACCGAAGTGCAAGGAAGAAGTGAGGTCTGAGCTCCAAAACACAAAACCACTCTGGACTGGAACCCAAATAAAGATGGCGCCAGAAGGCAGCCCTTTGCTTTGCAGCATGGAGCCTCCCAGCTAAAAAGAAAAGTGTAATTTTAAGAAATAAAAGAAAGGTCAGGGAGCCTGGCGGCGCCAAGATAAATGTTTGCAGGCATGTTGATGCTCACGGGCGCCGTGTTGGAGACCTCAGCAATAGAGTAAGACGGCCATAACCTACCATCATGATCTCGGCCGCCACTGCTAAGAGCTGCTGTAGAGAGCAGGTGGGTTAAAAATGTCTGAATTCCCCCTTGCACATTTGTTCTAGCCACAGGTACCCCTATAAGGGAGGGGGCAACGATGAAGCCACAAATCCCAACTACTGAAGCTGCGGGTGGAGGGGGGGGGATGCACTACCTCTCTTGCTCCTCCACCCCCATAATTCCACCCTTGCTCCCCCCCCTACACCCCCATCCTAGTATGAACCAGTATTGTTCATAATCACAGCTTTTTTTTTTTTTAATTTTTATTATATAGATCTGTATAAATAAAACCACCTCCTTTAGGAAAAAAAAAGTATATTCTCCATGCCCTCCCCCTTGTTCCCAGCAGTGGGGGGTGGGGGTGGGGCGGCACTTAGTGATGTCTTGGGTGTGGGGAGGGAGTGTGCAGATTGGCAGGGAGCGTTTGTGGCAGCATGAGAACAAGAAGTGTGGGGGGAGAAGTTCCCCACCCCAAGATCTGGGGGGCGGGGGCAGGCAGGTTATCGCTCTGCCTTGACGCCGGGCGTTTCTTTTGCAGGATACCCCCCCACAAGTCAATCTGCAAAAACTTTGCGGTGTGGGTCGCCCATACAACAGCCTCCCTTAGGACGGGGGTGGGTGGGGAGGTTGAATGCAAGGGGCAGAGTTGACTGCTTACATCCCGCCAATTTTAGAGCTCACTTTTTTTTTCTTAATAAAAAAGGATAAATCTGTTTCAAAAAGTGACCGTGTTTTTCCGCTCCCCCACGGCACTGGGGCAGCAGGTATGGCTCAGAGGTTAAGGGCTGCCCCCACCCACGAAGCTTTAAGCAAGGTGGAGAAAGATGGTAAGTTTCTGTGTCCAGTGGAGCAGCTCGGCATTCCCCGGTCCATATCTGGGCTCGCTATCTGCCCTCTGGATGGAGAAGACGCCCTTCTCGTGGGTCGGGAGTGCTCAGCCGTCTTCCGGTGCCGCCTCCGCTTCCTCACTCCTTCTCGCGAGTCCACTTGATCATGGTCTCTGGCGAGCGGTACAGGAAGATGAGCTTGGCGTACAGCTCCTCCTCCAACTCCAGCTCGCCCGTCTCGCGCACCAGGAAAATGTCGTGGCACAGCTTCAGGATGCGGTCGACGCAGGGCAGCTCCTCAAACATGATGGAGTGCGAGATCTCGCTGAAGAAGCCCCGCACAAACTTGCCGATCACCAGGACGATGGAGACGTACAGTCCCATGATCCTGGGGGAAGCAGGGAGGAAGGAAAGAAGACGGGGATTAACCAAGCCACAGCCAGAGCTGTGCGGAACCCACAGAGTTTCGCAGACGCGCACGGTCGCACAGTCGTGCTCCTTCGGCGCTTGCTCACAATGATCGACACTGATGAGTGCACTGAAATACAGGATCTGAATCGGAGACGTGCCAGTTCCTCACATTCAGGTGTTTTGCTCCCTCTCATAATACTAGAACACTGTACTAGAACCTTCGAAGGGTCAATCCCATGAAGCTGAAAGGCGGGAGACTCAGGACAGATAAAAGGAAGGACTCCTTCCCACAGCGCAGAGTTAAACTATGGAATTCACTTCTGTGAGATGTAGTGATGGCTACCAATTTGGATGGCTTTAAAAAGGGCTTGGACAAATTCCTGGAGGAGGAGAAGGCTACCGATGGCTACTAGTCCTGATGGCTATATGCTACCTCCAGTATCAGAGGCAGTGTGCCTATGTACACCAGTTGCTGGAGACATCTCCTGTCCTGCTTATGGGTTTCCCAGAGGCAGCTGGTGGGCCACTGTGGGAACAGAATGCTGGACTTGAGGGATCCTTGGTCTGATCCAGCAGGGCTCTTATGAATTACCACTGTGACTGAGACCTGGTCTACGGAAATAGCAGACGGTGATGGTGAATGCTCCTCTCTAGAAAAACTGCTTTGTGGTTAAGAAACTAATACACCTCTCTCCCTGCTAGGCTAGGTTTTTTGGAGGTGTGTGTGTGTGTGTGGGTTAACATGCAGGGAGCTTGGTACATGGGAGACACGGCTGGCCATACCATAAGACAGAGTGAGGTGGCCGCCTCAGGCGGCAGGATGCTGATGGGGTGGGCAGAGAATGGCTGTGAGTTATTAGATGACAAAGCTGGGTGTGCCACGTGGGATTCCCTGGGCCCTCTAAGCTAACCTGCTGCCTTTAGGTGCAGCAGAGGATGCTATCCCATCCCCGGTGTTGAAGTAAGATTCAACAGCAGGGTGGTGGACTCGGGGGCAGGGCCCCAAATACAAAAAATACCAGCACGCTTTAAGCGTACAGCTCGCGTGACTGCCAGGAACGACGCCTCAAGTGAGGCATTTTTTCCAACCGTTTAGAATGGGGGAAAAACTAGCTCAAAAGGTGGGAAATCACCAAATGACTGATGGCCGGTGGGGGAAGCGGGAACCACCTTGTGGTCATGGGAAGAGGGCACGGCCTCTGGGGCACCCCTAGTGGGCTATATTGGGCCCCTGGGCAGGCCGCACTTGGCCCCACTGGGCCGGAGGCTTCACGCCCCTGTTTTAAAGGGATCTTGTGCACATATCATGGCGCTAAGCAAACGTGCCCGCTCACTGCTCTCTCTTGTCAGCCAAAGGAAAGCCAATTTGGGGTCTTCTGCTGATTCGACCAACCATAGCTCAGCAGTTGGGCCCGTGCTGTTTATGCACAAGGTCCCCAGGATCCCATCCCTGGCAGGTCCAGGTTGGCTGGGAAAGATCTGGATTACTCACCCATATCCTGCCAGGAAGCCTAGACTGGGGGGGCTGACTTTGTCGCTGAAGATGACCATGGGCAGGAAGCTACAGCCCTGTTTGCAGTCGGCCAGACGGATCACCCACCACTCGAGGAAGCTGGCGCTGCTGTTCCCAGGTCCCACCCGCTGCCGTTTCAGCTGCACCTCTACATCCAAGTAGCTGTCCTTATCATCTGACACAGCATACAGGGGACGGGAGGGGGGAAGAAGAGAGAAGAGAGATTTCGAATAAGGAACCGGCTCTTCCTAAATCAGCCTTCCCCAACCTGGTGCCCTCTGGATGTGTTGGACTGCAACTCCCATCATTCCCAGCCAGGATGGCCAAGTCGGGGAAGGCTCTTCTAAGTAACGGATATTATTACAGACTCTCTTTTCTCCTAACCATTAACCAGGTCAAGTGAAGTGGGTTTATTAGAAACCTTTGAATCTAAAAAAAATATCCCCAAACTTCTGATACCCCTAAATTAGGGGTAGGCAACCTTTTGGGGCCTCTGGGCACATTTGGCAGTGTGAGAACCTGTCCTGGGCACCACCACAAAATGGCTGCCATGGGAGGCGTGGCTAGTCACAAGGGACAAGTAATCTGCCCAAAAGACTGAGGTCAAGGCAGAGGTGGGAGAGGCAGGACCCCTCGGCGGGAACCAAGAGAGGAGTCTGGGGGGCGCACCACGCTGCCAACCCCACCTTAAATCAACCGTGGTCTTATTTAGCATGTTCAGACTTGTATCTATAACCAAAACTTTGAAAAAGTACACTGTGTTAATTTTATACGCTGTATAGATGCCTCAAAAAATTGCCAACAGCCAAAACTATTTGATCTGAAATATCTGATTGCAGGCGGAAGAGAGAAATCAGTAAAGCGTCTTTTGAGTTTAATACTCAAATAATTTCCTAGGGACAGTCATATACTCAACACTAATTTGCGACTCTGAAACTGCCCAGTTTGACTAGCACTGTACCTGGTCATTATGGGACTAATATCTTAGAAAACAATGCATTTCTAAAGATGGACACTTTTCTACCCCGCCTCACTGACCAGAACAATCACTTCTATTCTGCGCCCGTAAGTTAACCTTCTCTGTCCCCCCCGGATGATCCTCAGAGCGGAGCTGCTGCTTCCTAGTCCGGACTTCACGCAAAGCCCGTGGCGGGAAGGCGAACGGCGGGCTACCGAGTTTTCGGAGCCAGCACCGGAGGCCCACTGCAGTTCCGCTGGTGGGAGATGCCACAGGAACTGGGGGCCTCCCCCCCCAAAAAAAAACACACACACACAAGACTCACCTGGCAGCAGCTGCTCCACAGGGCTGGCCTCGGGGCCGTTGGGTGCGCGGATGTAAGGAGGGAAGAGGTGGGGCACTCTCCTGGAACACAGCGGGATAGGAAGAGAGGAAGCCTTGACAGGGAGCACGCATGCGCGGGCAGGGAGACACACACACACACACCCCGGTGCCTTCCCCCATCTTTCCAGTCTCCCGAGCTCAAATCCATTTGCCCGCCCCCCCTTGTCATCCCGCCCTAGCCTAGCACAGACTGCTGAGCCGCCCGCGTGTGCGTCTGCCTGCCTGCCTGTCGTGGGGAGACCCCCGCGCCTAGAACTCACACGGGGGCATCGTGAGTGCCCTGCAGCAGCCCCGACAGATTCCGTCGCACGGGGCTCCTCTGCTTCAGGTCCATCGTGTGCTTCTCGGAGGTGTACTCCACTTTTCCTCCTTTGCCAAGGTCCCTGGAAAGGTGTGTGCGGGGGAGGGAGGGAGAAAAGAGTGACTGAAAGGCAAGCGGGAGCAGGGTCTTCGTAACTGTGCAGGCCCAACAGAACCGGCAGGGTGGGGAGAAAAAAACCCAGAGTTGTTTTTTTTTTTTAACCTGTCCTGACCCTTCGTGGAATTGGGGAGGCTACAAAAAAACTGGGAGCAGAGCTCTTGAGTTACACAAAAACCATTTACAGGCAGAACGAAAAGGAGACCCGTAAAATGTGAGGCTCAAACGTTGGGGCAGATGTTAGCGGCCGGGAAGCGTGTCGCCTTGTCAATGATGACTCGTGGCCCTGTGTATCGCACAAGTCATGGACCCCCTTGTCCAGCAAGGCCCTTGCGTTCTTCTCACAAGCCACGACCCTAATACCACCACCAAAAATTACCTCTGGAAGTTCCACGTAAAGCGCAGAGTGATGTCGGAGGAACCGTTACGGAGCTCCACGTACAGCTGCTCCCGGCTGGGCGGGCTGATGCTCCACAGCGAGCCGGAGCTGCCCTCGATGCGCGCCGTCACGATGTCCTCGTAGCCGTAAAGGGTGATGAACTGCATGGCCAGCTGGGGAAGGCAGAGAGCCCCGGGGGGCGGCGTCAGCGTGGCGGGCCACAGCTCTGGCTAATTCAGCTTGGGTCTGCGGCCCACAACTGCGGAGGGGGAAATGGGCCAGCCCTGCTGAAAGGCCTCCCCCAGGAAGGCTCCCCACTCCCTCAACTGTCACCACCACCAGCCATTCCAGCAGGCTGCACTGAGGGAAATGAGAGTGGGGACCTCATTTTTTCCTCTTCCCTCCCCATGCCGTTTTCCTTATGTATTGTGTCTTTTCAGCCCATGGACAGGGACTGTCATAAGCCACTATGTAAGCCACTCTGGGTTAAAAAATATTTAAAACAAACAGACAGTGTGGTGTAGTGGTTAGAGTGTTGGACTGGGACTCGGGAGATCCGGGTTCTAGTCCCCACTTGGCCATGGAGCTCACTGGGTGACTTTGGGCTGGTCGTGGACTGTCACGCTAACCTACCTCACAGGGCTGTTGTGAGGATGAAATGGAGAGGACGACGACCATGTAAGCCGCCCTGGGTTCCTCACAAGAGGAAAAAAGGTGGGATATAAATGTCATAATAACAGCTCGGCTGCTGTCAGGAACTGCCTCTTTTCAGCATGCAACTCCTTTGCTGGATACCTATTTGCGCCTGGGTCAGGTTTAAGGTTCTGGTACTTGTGTACAAAACCCAAAACAACTTGGGACCAGGTAACCTGAGCGAGCGCCTCCTCCCTTACCAACCTGCCCGGTCACTGAGGTCATCAGATGGCAAGCTCCTGGTGGTTCCTCATGGACCTTTGGCCCGACTTAAATCCACCAGGAGAAGGGCCTTCAGTGTGGTGGCTCCATTTCTGTGGAAATCCCTGCCTCTGGAGGTCAGGCAGGCTCCAACACTGTGTTGTTTTCGGCACCTACTGAAGACCTCCTTGTTCTGGGAAGCCGCCTCTGCTCGTCAACCACCAATGTAATTTTAGTTCGTTTTCAATGTATTGTTTTTCTTTCTTTTATCTGTTTTTGCCTTTTTACTGTTCACCGCTCTGGAATTTACTTAGATGTGGAGTGGTATACAAATACTGTAAATACTAATACTAATACGAAACAAACCACCAGCCTCCGTCTCCGGCACAGCACCAGTGTGGAACAGGAGGTCTGGGCCAGAGGTGGGGAGCTGCCTCTGTCGCCACCTGCAGGTACGGAGGGGCGCTGCCCTCCCTGCCCAGTTTTCTCGAGAGACTCACCGGCTGCCGCTCAAACTTCTGTGTCAACGCTTCATAATCCTGCAGGGTGAAGGGTTCGATTGACTGCTGTTGGGCGCTCATGGTAAACAGAGGCTGAAAAAGAAAGGGCGGGAGGGGATCACGGACTCCTCAAAGCCAGGCGTGCCACACTCGGGGCCGGTGCAAGGCAGTTTGGTGCCCTAGGCAAGATCAGATATTTAGCACACACCCCCTTCCCACTTGAGCCCTCCCTCCCTCCCTATTTCTGGCGCCCCCTTTAGCCCTGCGCCCTAGGCAGCTGCCTAGTTGGCCTAATGGTAGCACCGGCCCTGGCCACACTGATCCCGTAACTGGGGACAGGGCTCATCGCACCCACACACACACACACACACACACACGAATCCCACTTTGGACACCAGAACCCCCATACCTGCTGAAGGGGAAGGGAGATGGGGAGGCACACCCACACCCACAATTCTAGGGTGTGCCCTAGGCATCTTGTGCCCCAGGGTATAACTGACACAGTAATGTGGTTGGAGCATATCCCTCGCCTAAAGATCAACACAGGTCCCTCTACGCCAGGGATGGGCAGAAAGTAGATCTCCAGATGTTTGGGGCTTCAACTCCCAGCATTCCTGACCCTTGGCCAGGCTGGCAGGGGCTTCTGGGAGTTGAAGACCAAAAACAGCTGGAGACCCCACCTTCTGCCCAGACAGGGTGTGCGCGCGTGCTCATGAGCAGCGAAGGAGGACACTGCTGCTGCGATGCAGAGCAGAACAGCTCCAGATGCTGGGACGCCCAACGCAGACGGGCGTTGGGAGTCCCAGCATCTGGAACGCACCAGGCTGGGAAGGCTGCTCCACAAGGGGAAAGCAAAAGGCCGTCAGGTTCTTTGATATTTTCTGGACCTGAGAGGCAAATACCCTTCCTGAAAATGGCGGGCGACTGCCTGCAGTCAGTCTGGCTCGCGCCGAGTGCTTTAGGCAGAACTGACTGGCAACTCGCCCCTGATGAAAGGCATTACGTGGTTATTTCTTCAACTGGCAGCAGGTGGCACCATTGCCTTACTTTGCTGGGAGGCGGAATATCATGCCCAATGAGACGTCCCTAAAAATTAATGACAGGGAGGCAGCCCCCCCCCCCCCGCAGGTCCAGCCCGCCCGCCCTGCCGCCCTCCCTACCTCGTACCCTCCCAGCTTGAGGGTGACGGTGACGTCAATGGGGTGGTTCACCACGCCCACCACGGAGCGCACGAGCGACATGAAGAGCAGCGGGAACCAGATGATGCAGATGAGGACGAAGATGATGATTCCCCCCATGCCGTACTTGACGATCTTCTTCTTCTTCTGCCCCTTGGGTTGTGGGTATTTCTGCAGGGAGAGGTCAGCGCAGGTAAGGGAGGGACGGGGCAAGTTGTGCGGCCGTGGACTGCCCTTAGGCCATGCTACCGTCTGTTGTCCCGGCTTACAATCTTTTACGTCAACCCTCTTTGCTTTCGCACTCTGGCCCAGAGGTGGGCAACCTTAGTCCCGGGGGCCAAATCCAACCCTCTGAAGGCTCCCAGATGGCCACGCCCAGTGCTTTTTTTCTGGAGAAAAAGGACCGGAACTCTTGGAGAGTACATTTCTCGGAGTAGGGATGGAGATTAAATTGAATGCAATTAATAGCAGAAAAGGTGCTGGAAACCATTTCAGTGAGTCACCAGAAAAAAGCCCTGGCCACGCCCCTTTCCCCAGACCACCAATCGTTTGGTGCTTTCCCAGTTTTTGTGCGTTCTAGCTACCCCCCCCCAATTCTAAAAGATTGAAATGCCTCTCCTAAGGCTCAGTTACTGGCAGGAAGAGCTTTAAGCTAAAACAGGCTGGTACTTTTGGCCACACCCCTTTTGCCTTCGGCCCCGCCCACCACTGGAATGCGGGCCCCGAAAGCTACTCCAAAATGGAGTTTGGCCCGTGGGCTGAAAGAGCTTCAGCACCCCAGCTCTAGCCTACGTGCATACGTGCAGCCACGGGAATCCAAGCGACGCACAACGGGCCTGGCAAATCATCCTGTACCCGGTCGAGTCTGCAGAGACCCAAACACCCCAATTCCTGGTCCTAGTCCCCCCCTGCCCTGCCCTGCCCTGCCCCGCCAGCCCACCTTCTCCGTCTCGCGGCTGCACTTGATGATGAAGATGTTGGCATAGATGTCTTCCACACACATCCAGTTGGAGAGAGAGAGGGTGGTGTCGGTCCACACCCAATCCATGACGGCCCGCAGCTCCACTAGGAACGGCACCAGGCGGAACCTGCCAGGGGGAAGAGGGGGGGACGACGCTCAGCTCCCGTGCGTCTCGATCCCTATGCACACCACACATATATGCATCGGTGGTGCAGTAACATAAGGAAACATGGCAGTCTGGGCAGGGGCTCCTGCAGGACCGGTGCAAGGCAGTTTGGTGCCCTAGGCAAGATCAGATATTTAGCACCCCCCCTTCCCACTTGAGCCCTCCCTCCCTCCAGCCCTATGCTCCTGGCGCCCCCTTTAGCCCGGTGCCCTAGGCAGCTGCCTAGTTGGCCTAATGGTAGCACCGGCCCTGGGCTCCTGCAGACATCATGAGGTCATACATGAGACAGCGCTCTCTCTCTCTCTCCCTCTCTCACACACAGGGTCGGAACTCTGGACGTGGGTTGTCCCACCTAACAATTCAACTGAGCAAAACCGAGCAAGACCGCCCTTTGAGAGCTCACTTCGCCCGTGGTGGGAGTGCCCAGAAAGAGTCATTCCGGAGAGACCATGAGAAGGGCTTGGCGTCACTTGGAACCTTCCCACCAGTCCCACAGCCAGACGTTCAACCAAGGAAAAGGATGTGTGTGTGCGCTACCCACTGGTGCAAATTGTTCCAACTGTTAATCCACTTTTGCTTTGTGCTGAATTTGGCTATAAAACACAGAGACAGAGAGAGACAACCTTCCCAAACAGAACTTTTCACGAAGCTCACACACCCCGCGCTGAGCCAAATTCCACTATATTGAAAAAGAACCCCGATCAAGTGCAGGGATGAAGCGGAGAATCTTCTCCCCCACGACGCACCGTCTCCCTTCGACCCGGTTTTGGCCCCAACCTGGACACACACACACACCCTCGTCCCATGCCGGCATTTCCTGACTTGGCATTACCCCTGGAACAGGAAGAGGTTGAGGTGGTTGTATTTCTTGGTGAGGAAGTTGCCCAAGATGCGGGTGGGGTAGCCGCAGCGGATCTGGTAGGCCGACAGAGCGAAGTAGATGCATTTCACAAAGTACCACAGCTGGGCCACAGTATTCAGGCTGAACATCCTGGGGAGGAAAACCACAAGAGGTGTGGGGGAAGACATCGGGGCTGGTACAGGACAGATCAAAGGAAGCATAGCTTTCTTCACACAGCACATAGTTAAACGATGGCATTCACTTTCACAGGATGTGGCGATGGCCACCAATTTGGAGGGCTTTAAAAGGGGGTTGGACACATTCCTAGAGGAGAAGGCTATCCATGGCTACTGGTCCTGATGGCTCTACGCTCCCTCCAGTATTTATTTATTTATTTATTTATTATATTTATACCCCGTCTTTTTTCTGGCAAGGAACCCAAGGCGGCTTACATAATCCTCCTCTCCATTTTATCCTCACAACAACCCTGTGAGGTAGGTTAGGCTGAGAGTCAGTGACTTGCCCAAAGTCACCCAGTGAGTTTCATGGCTGAGCGGGGACTAGAACTCTGATCTCCCGAGTCCCAGTCCAACACTCTCACCACTACGCTACACTGTATGTCCATGTACACCAGTTGCTGGGGAACATGGGCGGGAGGGTGCTGTGGCACTCATGCCCTGCTTGTGGGCTTCCCATGGGCAGCTGGTTGGCCACTGTGTGAACAGAATGCTGGACTAGATGGAATGGTGGTCTGATCCAGCCTCAGGGCTCTTCTTATGCTCCTATGTTCTTACTTGGCTTGCCAACAGCACAGTGCAGGGGCCGTGTGGCTCTGCAGTAGAGCCCCGGCTTTGTGTGCAGAAGGTCACAGGTTCAATCCCAGGTGGAGCTAAACTTGACAAAACCAGGCCACATGGACCAAGGGTCTGGCTCCGTCTTGAGGCGGGGAGCTGGTACCTCTCGGTCACGGCAGGCAGGATGAAGAACATCCAGACGTGGATGCCGAAGACCAGGAAGACCTGGAAAGAGAGCTTGCCCAAGATGCTCTTGCGCAGGTACAGCGCCCGGTCAATCACCATGGTGGAGAACTGGATGAGCAGCATCACCAGGAAGGCCTGAGGGACCTGGTCGTCCGAGAGCGACGACGTGATGTCGGCTGCGGCGGAGTGTTTCTGGGGAGGGAAGAGAAGCCCGTGCTTGAAGGTGCCCAGCCGCCCAGCCCAGCAAACGGAGAAGCCCACTGCTTCTCCCTGGGGCAGTGGTCCTGAGCCCTTTCCAGTGATGTGCATGGTGACCCGTGCCCAGGAATTCACAAACTTCGGCTGGCCTCGGTCCAGAGTGCCATGGCAGAGACCAGGGACCCCCCCCCCCTCTCAGCAAGCTGTGGTCTCCGACACCACACTGAGCTTCACAGGCCCTTGGGAGTCGCCACCCTGCTCAACATTCAAGCACCTCCAAAGCTCAGCAGGGCTCCGAGGAGACCACCAACACGCCCGTCTCGTGCTACATTCATCGGATCAGAAGAGACACTCGCCACTGGCGACCAGGCTCTTGCGCATTCGTGGGGCCCTGCCATAGCCTCTCCTTTGCTGCCCCTTTCCTCCCTTCCCCACAACTGTCAAAGTTTGGACTGGAGGCTCCTTGGGGCAGGGAAGTTGCTCTGTCAGCCACCCAGTACATTGATGGCATCATTATCTATAGGCCCGTGGCTTACGCTGGCTCAGCTTGTCTGAGCGTGGAAAGCTAAGCAGGGTCAGGCCTGGTTATTACATACTTGGATGGGAGACCCCCTCCTCTAGTTTCCTGCATTGAGCAGCGGGGTTGGACTCGATGGCCTTGTAGGCCCCTTCCAACTCTATGATCTATGAAATCTATGTAAACCAGACTTCCCCAACAGATGCCCTCCAGATGTTTTGGATGACAACTCCCAGCATTCCTGGCCATGCCGGTTGTGGCTGATGGGAGTGGAAGTGCAAAACGTCAGGAGGGAGCCAAGCGTGGGAAGGCCGGTATAAATTAACTTGGCTCAAATTACAGTGTTTCTCAACCTTGGGTCCCCAGATGTTTTTGGCCTACAACTCCCAGCATGCCCCAGCCAGCTATGCTGGCTGGGGCATGCTGGGAGTTGTAGGTCAAAAACATCTGGGGACCCAAGGTTGAGAAACACTGGCTCAAAACAACTACCACCAGCCCACGTACCCCGAACGCCCAGAAACCAAAGATGATGATGATGAAGTCGACCACGTCAGCCAGGAACATGAGGGCGTAGACATCGGTAGCGGCCCGGTACTTGCTGTGCAGGATGTCCCGGAAGAACTGCCGCACGGCTGGAACACGCGCCCTGCTCTGGAGGAAGAGGGCAGGGTGGGGAGGGTGAGATGCGCAGCGACGCCCCTCGCTCCCGGCCACGCAGAACATCCCTAAGATTCCAGAACCGGATCTCGTCACGCGGTGAGGACGGGCCGCAGATCGGCAGCAGAGCCCCTTGCTTTGCATGCAGAGGGGTCCCGGGGTCCGTCTCCAGTTAAAAAATGATCGGGCGGCAGCAGCAGCAGCAGCAGGGGACGGGAAAGAGCCCGCTTCTGCTGGGGAGTACGGAGAGCTGCCGCCAGGCGGGACTCGCTCCTGCTAGAGACTTGGCTGGCACCCAGGCCGGTGCCGCTCAGGCTCCAGTTCAAGGCACACTTTATTTGTATGCTTATGGGGTGTGTGGGCAAGTGTTTCATCTGGGATGGTTCTGTTGTGCATCCGTAATGACAAGAGTTATGATTTTAATGGTGCTGCGTTGTTTTTACACGGCTTCTTGGCCACCGTGGGTTCCCAGCAAGGCTGGGCGGGAGCAAAACAAACAAACGAACAGGATGGACAGATGCTCTGTCCTGGGAGGGGGCCGCTTCCCTGGCTCCCGTGCGCTACGTGGCTTCAGCGGTGACCCCCAACTTGGCAACCTGCCCCCTGGTGGGGCGAGCCGGCACGCGGCCCATCACCCCCAGCCCTCGAAGCTCACGTCCGTCCCCACTCACGCAGAGACGAGGACGCTTTTCGCTCGGAGTCCGGCAGCCTTCAGCTTTTCCCGGGCTGGGCTGGACTTCTTCTCTTCTCCCCTGTGTCCGCCCTGCTCCGCTGGGGCTGGAAAGCAGAGCGAGACACGCGTGCGTCAGCTGCAAGGCCGGGCAAAGAGGCTGCAGGCAGGAACTCCTCTCTCTGGAGCCCCCCCCCCCCCCGGCACCGATTCCCACCAAGTCGGTGCTGACTCAGGCTGCCTCCTCCCTCGATCTCGTCGCAGCCTCACAAAACTCTCTTCGTTTGGTCTGGGCTTAGCAGGCGCATCGGACTGTGGGCAGATTTCTAGTGCTTCAGTGAGCTCTTTTAGATATACATGTTAATGGCTCGTTTCCCACCCGGGGGCCTGTAGAATGGCAGAGCCTGAAAACAGACGCTACTAGAAGAGTGAAGAAGAACATCCTCTAGGGCAGGGGTGCAGAACCTCAGGCCCGGGGGCCAAATCCAGCCCTCTGGGGTTCCCAGGATGGCCCCGCCCCCTTCCAACCAATCTTTTGGTGGTTTTCCAGCTTTTGTGCAGTTCTTTCTCCATTCTGAAAAGTTGGCCCGCCTCTCCCAGGGATTAGATATTGGCAGGAAGAGCCTGAAGCTATCATAAGCTGGTACTTTCGGCCCCGCCTGCTCTAGAATGTGGCCCCCGAGAGCTTTTCTGCAACTGAATTCGGCCCTCGGGCTGGAAAGAGTTTCTGCACCCCTGCTCTAGGGAACGCTGGTCCTTCCACATTGCAGGGCACGTGGCGGGTGCGGAGGACCCCCTCCCCACGTACCTCGGCCTCCTGCCTCCCAGTTTCCACCACACACCTTCCTCCACCTGCTCCTTCTGAGCCTTGCTCTGCTGCTGCTTCTTCTTCTTCTTCTCCTTCTCCTTTTTCCTCCTGAAGCGCGAGCGGATCCCCTTCTGCACCTCTGGCTCCGGCTCTGCCTCCACGTCTGCCTCCGCCTCCGCCTCCAGCTCCTGAACCACCACCACGGTTTCTGCTTTGGCATCAGCTCGTGCCTCTGGCTCCTCTACACTCTCTGTGGGCGCCGCTGGTTCCGCCGCCTCGGGCTGTTTGGCCAGGACGTCTTCCTCATGGTCCCAGAGCCCGTAGCTCTGGTGACGACAGACAGACAGATTTTTCAGAACGAGCGTGTGAAGGATTGAGGCCTACACAGGCTTAAGTTTGTTGTAGCCTGAAGGCCCAAACACTTCCCTAGATTAGTTGGAGCCTGAAGGCCCAAACACTTCAGGATGGGAGGGGGAGTTTGAGAGTTTAGTTCACCCAATAGAAGTTAAGAATAATAATAAATAAATATCTCCTGTTCAAAGTCACCTGATTATAACCTTCCAATCCTGGGAAGGCTATATATATGTGGGGTGTGGTCAGCTAGTGTAGAGATGAGAGAGAGAGAGAGAGAGAGAGACTGACTGCAGAGGAGAGAGGTAGTCTGAAGTTAAGCTAGAGAACCTTGTATTATTTGTTTGTTTGATTTTATCATACTTGCTTTTGAATTATAACCACTCTATTATGTAAATACCTTAAAATAAGTAAAGTGTTGTTGTGTACCCTGAGAGTTTGGAGTGACTTATTCACCACGTCTAAAGCCTACACCCATGCTACTGGAAGCAGGCAAAGGATTTGATCTCCTGGAACGGGAGAGGCTTTGAGAAGAGGCAGAGATCTTCCAAAGGCAGGTCGAGGGGGGTCCCTGTAGTAGCGGAACCTTGACAGGGCGCAGGGCTAACGCAGGCACTCAGTCCTGAGCCACATCGCCGGCAACCTCCATCTGTTGCCACGGCTACCAGAGGGTTCCCAAGTACCACTCTCTGCCCAAGGCGGCTCAAAGTCCACCCAAACCTGCTTTTCCCAGGCCAGGTAGATGGGGGCAAACTTCTATCTTGCATCCATGGACCCCGATGCTCTCTTACCAGGAGAAGAGCGCGGTGGAAGAAGAGCGCCAACAGCTGGATCAGGTCATATTTGATATAGTTGTCCGTTTTCTCCAGGCCCAAGATGCGTGGGGGGAAGAAGGGACGGGCTTCGTAGCGCACCAGGGTGGTGTAGCTGTTCCAGGGGAAGAAGCCAAACTGGAAGAGGTACTTCACCACCACCATCACCTGCCCAAGGAGAGAGATGAGAGGAGATATTTCCGGCGCTTCGAGAACTACCAGGCAGCAAAACAATGGCAAGGCATCAGCATGTACAGGCCTGTGGCTCACGCTGGCTCAGCTTGTCTGAGCGTGGAAAGCTAAGCAGGGTCAGGCCTGGTTATGACTTGGATGGGAGACCCCTCCTCTAGTTTCCTGCATTGAGCAGGGGGTTGGACTCGATGGCCTTCTAGGCCCCTTCCAACTCTATGAATCTATGTATATCATTGTTAGAGCAATGCGACACTGGAACCAACTACCTAGGGAGGCGGTGGGCTCTCCCACACTGGAGGTATTCAAGGTGCAGCTGGACAGCCACCTGTCAGGGATGCTTGACTTGGATTCCTGCATTGAGCAGGGGGTTAGACTTGATGGCCTTAGAGGCCTCTTGCAACTCTACTATTCTATGATTCTAAGTAGCAGCAAAGATTTATTTGGGGGACAATTCATAGCAAGCTGACTTATACTGGGTCAGACCCTCAGAAGACTGAGTGGAGATATGATAACATACTTGAAAGGTTGTAGCTCAGAGGAGGGCCAGGATCTCTTCTCGACTGTCCCAGAGTGCAGGACATGGAATCATGGGCTCAAGCTACAGGAAGCCAGATTCTGGCTGAACATCGCAAAAAACTTCCTGACTGTTAGAGCAGCGGGTTGGACTCGATGGCCTTATGGGCCCCTTTCCAACTCTATTATTCTATGATTCTATGTTCACAGACGCTACCACCAAGCCAAGAGAAATATATGTGACGAAGAAAGGAATTTAGCAGTAAGGATATATGGAAAGCGGTCGGGGGCCAAATACAGCCCTTTTGGGGTCCCAATCTGGCCTTCCAGAATTTCCCCAGGTGGCCACGCCCCCTCTCCCCTGACCACCAACCGTTTGGTGCTTTCCGAGCTTTTGTGCAGTTTCTTCCCCATTCTAAAAGGTTGAAATGCCTCTCCTGAGGCTTCGTTACTGACAGGAAGAGCTTTCCGCTACTATATGATGGCATATTTTTTTTTTTTTGGTATTTTGGCCCTGCCCACCCCTGGAATCTGCTCCCCCAAGAGCTTCTCTGAAATGGAATTTGGCCCTCGGGTTCGACACCCCTGACCTACGCAGATTGGCCACCGGCCCACTCCACCATGCCCCCCGTCCACCGCCGCTGTCGCCTGTGCAGCGTGATCCCCGCAGGGTCAGTCGGGAAGCCAGGATAGCCCTGCACTGCTCTCCATCCCACCAGCACAGCCGCCTTCACGGCCCACACTCTTTTCTCCTGCCTGGGGCGTCCGGGTCATTCTCAGCAGTCAAACAGAGACGAAATTGTCAGAGCAATAAGACAATGGAATCAACTACCTAGGGAGGTGGTGGGCTCTCCCAGTCTGGAGGCATTCAAGGTGCAGCTGGACAGACATCTGTCAGAGATGCTTTGACCTGGATTCCTGCATTGAGCAGGGGGTTGGACTCGATGGCCTTGTAGGCCCCTTCCAACTCTACTTTTCTATGATTCTATGATTCTATGAAATGACCATCCGGGAAAGATTTTCCCCGCGAGACTTGCGAGATGCTGCCTGCTTTCTGCGTACCAAACCCCAGGCAACTGCAGCTCTGCTCACGGTTCATGAGGAAGGTGGCCGTCGGGCTGTTTCTACACACCGAGCAAGACAGCAAAGACTTTGCCTCCCCCCCCCGCCCCCGCCCCCGCCGCCGGGAGGAGGTTCCCCACCTCTGTGTACACAATGGCCGTCATCCAGAAGCGTTTGCTGGGCCGCGGGATGGACAGCATGGCCCACAAGAAGACGAGGATGGGGAGGACCACTGAGATGACCGAGGCCGTCACCATGTTGTTGAGGACTGATGATGAAGTAGCAGAGCAGGTCCGAATGCCCCGCCACAAAGTGGTAGCAGGCCAGCAGCAGCTTGGCAAAGCGGTTCTGCGAGCCGTAGAAGCGCTCCTGACTCCTCCAGCTCCTCGAAGGAGACATGTCTGGAGAGAGAGAGAGAGAGAGAGAGAGAGAGCGCGCTCAGGCTGGGACAAAATAAATCAACAAAGTTATTGGGATGGCAAAACGCCATGTGTGCCACGGCAGCCTTCTCCAACCTGGTGCCCTCCAGGTGCACTGGACTACGATTGCCATCATCCCCAGCCAGCATGGCCATTTCAGGATGATGGGAGATCATTGGCAACAATATCATCTGCTCCATATTTTCATTTTTATTTCAGGGACACAGGAAGCTGCCTTATACGGAGTCTAGTCATTGGTTCATCGAGCTCAGGACTATCTATTCGGACTGGCAATTTTTCCAGCCCTCCTTGGAGGTGCCGGGATCGAACCTGGGACCTCGTGCCTGCAAAGCAGCGGCCCTGCCACTCAACTACAAGTCTTCCTCTGAAAACTGATCAATACAATCAGTTGACTTGTACTTCTTGGTTACTGTTCGGGATGTCTTGTGTGTTTTAGGTTGTTGTCCCTTTTAAAATATATTTTTATCATTAAGCCCCCTCGGGCATTTTTTGAAACTAGAAACATGGGATATAAATGCTTTTAATTCAGGAATATAGAAAACTTGTTTGTGCATACGCACGCACACACACACACACGATATATGTAGGTTTTGAGAACCCAATATCCAGAATCCAGCGAAGCAGGGTTGTAACCAGAACTAGCAGAGAACTGAACACGTTCCCTTCAACAAGACAACATGTGCAGCCCCATCCAGGAATGTGAAACAGCGTCTCAATTCCAGGAACGTGCCGGGAGATGCCACAACGACGACAAGCGACTTGCAAGCTGCCATTTGGTAAGGGGATATATCTTTACAGGCGTCGCCCGAAACGGCTCTTACTCTCGGAAGCCAGAGGAGAACACAGTTACGAAAGAATACAGACCCTGGCTTGGCGAGAGAGCAGCTGAAACCAGCCTGCTAAACCAAACCCTCACTCTCTGCTCTGCCCCCAGCAAACTGAAAACATTTCTCTAAACCAGTAGCTGGCTGGGGCATGCTGGGAGTTGTAGGCCAAAAACATCTGGGGACCCAAGGTTGGAGAACACTGCTCTAGTCTAAACCAGTCTTCCGGCACCCTCCAGATGTGCTGGACTACAACACCCAGCATGGCTGGCTGGGGGATGCTGGAAGTCGTAGCCCAACGCATCTGGAGGGCTCCAAGTTGGGGAAGGCTGGGCTGAATTACTCTGACTGCAGAGTAACGGGCAAAACCAATATTCCACATCTTTACTTGGGGCGATGTGAAAGTGCAGCCTGCCAGCCAGTGGGCAGAGAGGTGCGTCAGTGTCGACACACCGTCCCCCGCAAGGTTTTGTGCCACAGTGACCGGCAAACTGTTCCCCATCTAGCCCCCGGTACCTGTCCATCAGCAGCTCGCTGGCCGTGCGGGCCCGTGCCTTGGTGTCGGCCAGCAGCTCTTGGGAGCCGCTGGGAAGGAGCCCCACCTCGTCCCGGGAGCCCAGGGCAGGGATCTGCTCTTCACTAGCGCTGGTGTTGTAGCCGGTGGTGTTGTCGCTCAGCACCTCTGCTCTGTCGCGCCCACTGGGGAGGGTGGGAAAAAAAGGAGGTCACACACCCGCAACCAACCTGAGGGGGGGGGGCGATGCCCTCTTGTGGTGGGCGTGGACAAGGGGAGACACAATCACAGAGTTTTAGAGATGGAGGGGGCCCTCCAGAGGTCACCCCGTCCAACCCCTTCTTGCAACTGCAACATCCCTGACGGACAGCCGTCCTGCACTCTGCTAAAGTAGCTCTCCGGCAAAGCAGAACCCACCGCCTCCCAAGTTTTACCTCCAGATGTTGTAGGGCTGGTGGGGCACTGGAGAGGAGAAAATACCTCCCCATACACACACACACACACACACACACACACACACACCACTATAGGGAAAGGATTCAGAGCCATCGCTGGCATGGGAAGAAGCACAGATCAGAAGACTGGTGGGCGCTTCTTCCCTTTTAGGAACGTGACCAGCATTCCCCAACATGGCACCCTCCAGCTGTGTGGACTACAACTCCCATCATCCTCCAGCCAGCATGGCCGGAGTTGTAGTCCAACGTAACTGGAGGGCGCCACATTGGGGAAGGCTGAACTATACGATCCTGTCAACTAGGGGTGTAAAACCGCAGGCCCGGGGGGGGGTCAAATCCGGCCCTGGGCAGGTTCCAGTCCAGCCCCCGTGGTGGCTCCTCAAAAGCCCACATCCCCTTTCCCTGGCCTCTCCCCCTTTTCCCCGGCCACTGATCACTGGGTGGTCTCCCGGCTTTTGTGCAGTCCCCCCCGCCCCATTCTAAAAGGTTAAACTGCTTCTCTTAATGCCTGGTTAGCGGCTCAGTAACCAGTATTTGAGCTAAAATAGGCTGGTATTTCTGCTTCACCTCATTTGCCTATGGCCCCGCCCACCACTGGAATGTGGCCCCCGGGCTGAAAGAGGTTCTGCACTCCTGCTGAATAGAAACCTGGGAGACCCAGGTTCAAGTCCCACCTCCTGCCCAGATGCCTTCCTAGATACCACCGATCCCAGACGCTTGGTCTGTGGTTACCAGGCCAAGAACGGCACTCTGCATATGCTCAGAAGCCCCCTTTTCTCAACTGCGGCTTGACCCAGATCCCGGCCGCTGAACCCTGGCTCCGGAAGGCGATCCCGGAGCTCTGCTCCTTGCTCAGCCGAGCCCTGCTAGGCACAGCCACGGACCCCACTGGCCACGGAGCAAGAAGGCCCCACAGATCCACGGGGCCCTGGCTCCCCCAACCCCACAGCCCCTCGCCCCTATGCACCTGCCTGGAAGCCGCGCTGTCTGGAGACCCTGCCGCCGTACCCGGCAAGGCGGTATCGTCCGAGGTGCCGTCTGCCGCTGCGGGTTGGTACAGTCTGTCCAAGACGCCCCGCTGAACCTCCTCGGCCTACAAGTGGGGGGGGGGGTTAAAGTGTCATCACTAGATGAACCTCCCCTCCCCCCTCGTCCAACAGAAAGATCCTCCCCCCACACGGATTATTATTATTATTATTATTACCACCACCCTGCCTTTTTTCCTGCAAGGAATCCAAGGCGGCTTACATAATCCTCCTCCTCCTCCTCTCCATTTTATCCTCACAACAACCCTGTGAGGTAGGTGAGGCTGAGAGTCTGGCCCAAAGTCGCCCAGTGAGTTTCATGGCTGAGTGTGGACTAGAACCCGGATCTCCCGAGTCCCAGTCCAACACTCTCACCACTACGCCACACTGGCTCTATTAACTGCAGCACGTTTGCTGATAAGCAAAAAGTGGAGAGGGGATTACGCTTCCATCAACTGAGGAATGGTATCTGAAAGTTCGGGGAAATTGTCCGCAGGGTTAAAACTCCCTCATTTAGTGAGGGCAGCCAAGGAATGAAAGGCTCAGCGAAAGATGGAGGTTGTTTACAACGTACTGAAATGCTAAGGTTCAGGACACAATTCAATATATTGTTTAGGATTAATACCGTGTTCTCCAACCTTGGGTCCCCAGATGTTTTTGGCCTACAACTATGCTGGCTATGCTGGCTGGGGCATGCTGGGAGTTGTAGGCCAAAAACATCTGGGAACCCAAGGTTGAAGAACACTGGAATAGGATTTTTTCCTGTTTCCTTTAGTAATACTAATGAAGGATCAATGTTATAAAATACCGCAGGGTTGTTCCCCCCCCCCCCCCAGTTTGTAATTTGTGTAAAGTAAAACAAACAAACAAACAAAACTATAAACCAAACCCCAACAAAAAGTCAAACCACCCATCAAATAAGACAGGCGCGTGGCTCACCTGATCGAGCTCCTGGGTCAGGACAAACCTCTCCAGCCTCAAGACGGTGGACATCTGCTCGTGCTCCTTGGTGAAGGCCCGCAGCCACTGGGTCAGGCCGTCTCCCGTGGCCTGGCACAGCACCCACAGGAAACGCAGCACGTTCAGCGCCCGCTGCACCACGTTGCTCTTCCCTGGAGGCGAGGAGAGCCGCGCCGGGTCAGACCCCGAAGGCTCCTCCGGGCCAGCCAGCCCCCCCCCCCGGCTCCCCACAATAGGCAACCGGCTGGCTCCAAAAGGCTGAGAAGCAGGACACGAGGGCGCCCCCAGTCCAATCCCACCCGTGGTACTGCCCCCCAGCAAGTGATACTTCGCGGCCAATTGCCCCTGAACATGCAGTTTCAATTTAGAGAACAGCTCAGTGAATCTAACCCCCTTGGAAGCCACCGAAGGGCGCAGTCCTAATGAATGTTTAGACAGAGAAAAGGCCTACAACTCCCAGCATGCCCCAGCCAGCTTAAGCTGGCTGGGGCATGCTGGGAGTTGTAGGCCTTTTCCGTGTCTAAACATGCATAGGACTGCACCTTATTATTTATTTATTTATTATTTGCATTTATCCATCGCCCATCTGGCCGGCCAACCGGCCACCCTGGGCGATGTACAGAAAATAAAACAGAACAAAATACATTTAAACATTTTTCTCCATTAAAATACATTAAAACAGTATAAATTTTTAAAATCTTAGCCCACCCCATATTCCCGCCTGAATAACCAAGTTTTTAATGAGCGGCGGAAGCTCAGCAGAGAGGGGGCATGGCGGAGGTCACTTGGGAGAGAGTTCCACAGTACGGGGGCTGCCACAGAGAAGGCCCTCTTCCTTCCTCGTCCCGACCAGTCTAGCTGCTCTGGCTGAAGGGACAAGGAGAAGGCCGTCTGTGGCAGATCTTGTTGAGCGGCCCACTTGGTGTTGCTGGAGACGCTCCTTGAGATGGCTCCTTACGTTCGAGGCCATCACCCATGTCTTGCGGCAGCGAGTTCCGCACGTTGGACCCGGACCTTCTCTCGCCCATCCCAAATCTCTCGCCAACCAATTTCATTTTGGGTGGGAGAGGAGGACTCGGAGGAAGAAGCCCGGCACTGTATAAATATAGCGCAAGAGGAGCCGGCGTGGATGAGACCACGGGGGGTCCATCCCGTCCAGTCTTCCTTTCCCAGTGCTGGCCAACCAGATGGCTCCGGGAAGCCGACGGGCAGGGCACTCTGACCTCAGAGCGGTGGAGTTCCTTCGTCGTTTGTCCCCAGCATATGATATCTAGAGGTATACTCTGACTGAACATGGAGGTTCTGTTTAGCTATTAGAGCGAACGTCCATTAATGGACATCGGGATTTTTAAAAACAATATATCAAGTGGTATAGAAATGTAAGAAATAAACAAATACGGTAAGCTTTCTCCATGAATGTATAATCTTCTTAAAAGCCACTTCAGCAAGTCACTGGTTCCACGGTCGCGAACTGCTCTTGCCCGTCGAGACCTCCTCCTAATGTTCAACCAAAATCTACCCTCCTGGAAGTTAAAGCCCATCAGATCTAGTTCTGTCCCCTGGGACAGAAGAGAGCATTTTTGTTTGCCCTCTTCTGGGTGGCATTTGAGAGACTATCTTGTGATGAAGGACTGCTGATTAATTCTGTGTTGTGCTAAGAAGTACCGTACTTCCTTTTGCCAGTCGAGGTGGGGACCTCAAGTTCTAGCATATAAGAAAGAGAGGAAGAGGGTGTGTGTGTGTGCCCGTCTTTCTACCCTCTACCCACCCTTTTTCAATTTTATATTCCATTCTCCCGTGCCGTTTTATTTTCAGCGAGTTTTGTGCGATGACTCTGCGAAATAGGAAAAGGCAGCACCCCCCGTTCTGGCAAGTGCCTTGCACCGGAAAGTGGCCCAAAGGCAGCCCAGCACACAAGCCCCCCCCCCCCATCCTGAGAGTGTAGCCCACCTGGGACGGCCTCTTCTTCCTCTTCCCCCTCCTCTTCCTCCTCTCGGCTGCTGGTCCCGTCCTTCAGTTCGCCTTGCTGGGCTTCCCCCTTGGCCACGTCACCTGCTGCAAGACAGACACGGCTGCTCAAACGCTCCCGCCCGCGGCGTTGACCAAGCGTGGCCTAGGCCAGGTGCCCTCCAATGTTTCGCACTACGGTTCCCCTGCCAAATATGGCCAGGGATTCCAGGTGGTGTAATCCAAGAGACCTGGAGGCTGCCTTCCTCTGGCCTAGCACCTTGGGGGGCCACCCACAACGAGGCCTCCTGAAATGTGGAGCGAAGCCAGCCACGTCTGGTCGGCTCAAGGGGGGGGGCAGTGAAAAGGAGGGGGACACACAGGGAGGAGGGGGGCCTCGCTTGGGACGGGGAAAGGGGCAGAGAGGAAGACCTGCCTTCAGCCCGCTCCATCTCCCGCTGCTCTTTTTCCTGCCGCTGTCGCTCGCGCAGAGCTGACTTGGTGTTGGTCACCCACGCCTGATAGGCCAGCTGGAAGAGAAGAGCAATGTTAAAAGCATTAGGGAACGGGGGGAAAGGAGAAAAGGGGTGATGCCGAGGGCCTGGGGGCAGCTCAAGACCTCACCTCGATGCAGCCTCAGTCAAATAGCGTCTAAGACAGTGTTCTCCAACCTTGGGCCCCCAGATGTTTTTGGCCTACAACTCCCAGCATGCCCCAGCCAGCGTAGCTGGCTGGGGCATGCTGGGAGTTGTAGGCCAAAAACATCTGGGGGCCCAAGGTTGGAGAACACTGGTCTAAGAGGTTGAAGATGCAGCCGGAAGCCAAATCCACTGAAGACACGCCCTCCTCCCAAGAAATCCCTTTCTAGGGTGTCCCTTGACCTACAGCACGGGTGTTGAACCTCTTTCAGCCCAAGGGCCGGATTCCATTTTGGAGACGCTCTCGGGGGCCACATTCCAGTGGTGGGCGGAGCCAAAGGCAAAAGGGGTTGGACTAAAAATACCCCCAAACACCAGCATATCTTAGCTTAAAGGTCTTCCTGCCAGTAACTGAGCCTCAGGAGAAGCAGTTCAACCTTTAAGAGTGGGGAAGAAACTGCGCAAAAGCACGCAAACCACCAAACTATCAGTGGTCAGGGGAAAGGGGGCAGAATTTGGCCCCCGACCCTAAAGTTCTGCACCCTTGATCAAGGCAGGGCTCACTAGAGCTTCGACTTGGAACACATTTTCAGTGCTAATGAACAACCCTGGGACACGTGAAGGTAAGTAGCCAAAGCAAGAGCGCCACTGGGCATATGCAGAGCACTTCCCCCTCATTCGTGGGTAGACACAGATGGAGTAATCCATCCAGGATTTGGGGGTGGGGGAAAAGATTGCCTCCAAAACAGAAGAACGTGGACGTGTGCGCGCATAACTACAGATGGTTTCGGGACTCTGTGTTTCAAAGTGATACTGTAAATGCATCCTACTCATTCAGTGCCCTCCGTCCGCCCCCAGGTGTCTGTCGCACCTGCTGTATCACCTTTCCACCCTCCTCTTCCCCTGAGAAGCCCTTTTTAGGGGAGCCACCTCTAACCTGGAAGGCGCTCTGCCTTGGCAGCTTCTGATCCTCCGACGCAGACTCCTCATCCTCCTCGCTGTCTGTCTCGAACAAGAAATAGTCCCCGGAGTGCAGCACTGGAAACACACCACCACCCCAAAATACCAGAATCAGGCGGTGCCTTCCTCTTTCTTTCCTCCTCCCCACCAGAGAGGGGGGGGATGGCTTCACTTCAGAACAGGGGCATGCAAGAAAACGGTGAAGTGTGACGTAAAGACATCTAAGAGAGTGCCCTTGAGCATGTACAGAGAAGAACCACTCCGCTGCTACTCTGGAAATCAAGGCAAGGAGAAAGGAGCGTGCAAAGGCCACGAGAGCTCCCCTCTGACATCAGATTGGAGAATGGGAGCTCCGGTTACAATCCTGTTTTGGCCGGGGACTGAACATTGAGCCCTCAAATCCAAAATCCGGTGCTTCCTTCCCGCAAACGAACAGGGGCCATATAACAAGACTCTTTTTCGGGTGCAGGCAAGTTCACCCAGTGGCACAAGCCTGGTTTGTCTCCGTGATGCCTGGGAGGTTTGCTAGAGCATCTTCCGGAAGCAGCAGCCAGGCAAAGTTCACTGGTGGGACAACCTATGGAGGGCTACGGGAGGAGAGGGGCCATATGAATCTCAACGTGCATTGAGATAACATGCGGAGGCCTTTCGTCAATTGCTCCAGCCTGCCAAGGTTACGGGGCCTTCTCCTTAGTGGCACCTTGGCTCTGGATGTCCCCTCCCACAACTCCATGAGGCTGATGCATACCCTTGTCGGCGCCGCCACTTTGCCTGGTTTTTTTTAATTTGGGTCTGTTTTGCTTCATGCTGCTTTCAGGACATCGTGTTTTATGCTGTCTGATGCTGTTAGTATTTTTTAGCATGTGGGGTTTTATGCTTTGCGCCGTGTGTTGCCTAGTTTTAGTGTATGGATTGATGGTTGTTGTTAATGCCTTGGTATTAGTTTTCATTTGTAAGCCGCCTTGAAACACACACACACACACACACACACACACACACACGGCTTGTTCCCTCCTTTCTTTCTTTTTCTTCCTTCCTTCTTTCCACTGCATGCTGCTTCCCCCAATGCACCAAAATGTAGATATGAAGATACGACAAGAGGAAAAAAAACCTCATGCTTATAACTGCATGCATGGCACAGTGGGAATATGTATATATTTAAATGCAGCATAATATATATTTAAATGCAGAGGAGAATAAAAGAAAAGGTCCTCATTTTATGGTGGATACCGATCATAACGTTCCACTTTGAAAAGGACTTAAAAGTGAGGAGGGAGCAGGGATTTGGATGCTGGGGGGGGGGGGGAAGGGGTGCACACTCGACTATTTCTGAACTGTTTGGATCATGCGGACATTACCACCGTAGTGCCCTCTCCTCCCCACAGTGCCTCGGTCCACCCTAGTAGGAGCGTCTACTTCCTTTCTGGAAAGCAAAGCAGGTAACTCTGGGTGGCCCTCAACTGAACGCGGTCCTCCTTGTGGCATGAGGAAAGAAAAGCAGAGAAGGTCATCCTGAACAGGCTTGTAGGTTAGCAGAGAAGTCGAAGGCACAGATCTGCCGACGCTCGCCACACAAGCTCCTAACGCGCAGTGCCTTTGCCCATGCAAACGCGGCGTCCGAGGTGCTCTGTTGGGCCCGGCCTCCCCAGTGTCACCAGAAGCAAGCTGCCTCGTCATTTGGTCCATCTAGCTCAGTCCTGTCTGTACTGACCGGCGGCAGGCAGCTCTGCAGCGTTTCAGGCAGCCCTTCCCCTAAACAGAAAGATTCTAGTCCTCATGGTCCTCAATAAAGGGAGCGATTTAAGGAAGCTGCCTTATACTGCGTCAGACCATTGGTCCGTCTGTCTCAGTATTGTCGACACAGGGGTTAAACAACTTGGTGCCCTCCAGATGTTTTGGACTACAACTCCCAATCAAATCGGTCAATCGATCAGCCCCAACTTGCATTGCCAATGGCCGGGGATTCTAGAAGCTGTAGTCCAGAACATCTGGAAGGCGCCACATTGCTTAACCCCGGCGCACTGACTGGCAGCAACGGCTCTCCAGGTTCTCAGGCAAGCGCCTTTCCTGCTTGGAGACACCGGGGATTGAACCCAGGACCACCCTGTGTGCAAAGCGCATGCTCTACCCCTGAGCTGTGGGCCCTTCCCTCTCCTCAGCTGTTGAAAACTCCAGTTCTGCAGGTGTGTGAGAGGCGTGGCTGCAATACCCAACCAGTGGGAAACCCTAAAAAAAAAAACACCTCGGGAACCACGTGATGCCAGATATAAGGAACCCTGATGCGCAGAAGGAGTCAAGGATCTCTGGGTTTTTAAAGCACAATCTTAGGACAGAGGACTGTACGCTGTGGTGCTTCTCGGGCATTACTAAGAGAGACAGGCAGAGAAAGAGCCCAGACAGCACCTTTGGGGGCAGGAGTGTCAGAAGGGGACATGCCAGGTTGGGTGGGACAGAGAGCCCTCCTCTCCCAAGGACAGAGTGCGAGAGAAACACCCCCCCACACACACTCAAGACCAGTATTGAATCAGAAGTGATGCAAGACATGCAGAATGGAAGAGCTGGATTCCACCACCCGGATGAGTAATGTTAGCATTTTTTTCCACCAGCGACAGAGTTAAGTGGCTGCCCTAGAGCAAGATGAGTCGGGGTTAGTGCGCCCGCCAAGCCAGGGCTGGGCAGTACCTGTGGCATGGTCCAGCCAGGGGCGCCACCAGTGCTTCCTCTGGTGGGAAGGGTCCTTCTTGGCACCTGTCTCTGTGGAACGGGGCACAAGGAAGCGTGAGGCAGGTGCCACAGGCAGGCGGATTCTCCACCTTGTGTGGCTGTCAACCCAGACCGTGGCATCGTGCCCCCGCTTCCCACCTCCAAAAGCATACAAACGCCTTCCATAAACCCACAAGGGCCTAGGCAGGGGCAGGAATGGATCGGAGAGGCCATTTCTATCCCTGCCCATGGATCCACAGCGTAGGCAACCAGGAGTCAGCCACAGGAAGGACATGGGTGACCCCCCACCTTGCAGAGCCATTTCAAGAGGATAAAAGCAATCAAGGATCTACGATGCTTCACAAAGCCAAAGCGATCCATGAAATGCTTTGCTGTAGTTACAGGTTGAAAGACGCAACCTCGTAGAAGGCAAGCGAGGATGCCGGAACTACAGGGTGTACAGCAACTTCTCCCCATCCCCTGTTTTTTAAACCCCAGTGACTGTGAGTCCAAGTTCCACTCGCCCCGAGTTGCGAGGTCACCCTGTTGAGGATGAGAAGCTATTTCTGGGAAAGGACTTGGGGACCACACTCCGTCTGTGGGCAGGGTCAGAGGCAAAGTGGGCAGGGCCAAAAGCAGAATGGGTGTGCCCAAAATGTGATTACTACTAGTTTTAAGCCTACTCAGAAGTAAGCAGGACGAGGCTTCTGCATGTCTACGCAGAAGTAAACAGTACTGTCAAATAGCATCCCATATACCAAGTCTCTGCATGTCTACTCAGATGAAAGCATAAGCAGCATGTCTGCTCAGAAGTAAGCAGCCTCAACCTGACAAGCCTCAGAAGTAAGCAGGTCTGAATCACTCAGCAGCTTCCTCCCCAGGCTCCATCCCCTCTCCCAGCAGGGAGTAGCTCTTATCTCTTGAGTAGCTCCTGATCAGAGAAAGAGCTTTTCACTCCTGGGAGAGGGGAAGACAGCTGGCTGTATGGGGAACACCCGTGGGCCGTTATCTGGCTTGTGGACTGGAGGTTCACCATCCCTGTATTAGAGGATGTCTTGCGGCAGTGAATTCCACAGGTTAACGATGCATTTGTGGGAAACTGCACGCTGCCTGGTCCACATAAACATGGAAGAACAAGGGGCCACTGGAATCTCCTGAGACTGGGTGTCTGGCACAGGAGGGGCAGGTTGGAGTAGGCCCTTTTTGAGTGCGGCTGCCTTTCTATGTGGACCAATGGAACCGATGATGGGCACTGCAGGAGGGCAAACCCACGGATCTTCTGTGGGGGCTTCCATCACTTTGAAAGTTGGCCACCGTTCCCCATCCCAGCCCTGAGAGCCACTTCGCACCTGGCTTGTCTGTCTCCGGGGTCTCTTCGTTGTCCCTTGCGAGCTGCTCCTGGTGGTACTTCTCCTGCTTGGCCCGGATCCGCTCCATCCTGTGGGCACACGGCAATATTGGGGGCGGGTGTGTGTGTGTGTGTGTGTCTGATTCCACCCAACCGCCCGGATTCTGTTTTCCTGCCCAGAAGGCCTCAAAGAAAGCCCCTCCCCAGGTAGTTTTTCCAGGTGCTCAGAGAACAAAAGTGAACATCCCATGATGCTGACCATCTCCATCTTATACGATGATGGCCTCTAGTCCCATCATCCGTGTAGCTCAGTGTTCTCCAACTTTGGGTCCCCAGATGCTATGCTTGGCTGGGGCATGCTGGGAGTTGTAGGCCAAAAACATCTGGGGACCCAAGGTTGGAGAACACTGCTGTAGCTGCACATCCCGGCACTGATTTCCACCTGCAGATACTTCTGGGCAAGCCGATGGACGACTCAGGCACCGGCAGCTGCCCCATCAGCTCCCCGGCAATGAGCGGACTGGGACTGGGCTACACCTCTGCTGCACGAGGCAGGCTGTTAACACTTGGAGGGCCTTCAATAAGCAGCCCCTGGCGGGCAGCGGGCGCTGCAGCCCATCAGGAGTACTTTCGCCTTGATGCCTAGAGACGTGAAGCCTTCCCTACAACCCCAGGCTGAGGCCACATGAGACACACACCTTGCTGAGGCTAAGCTGGTCTGGATCTGGTCAGTGCCTGGATGGGCGACGGCCTGGGGGACCCCCCCCCGCCCCGCCCATGTGCACCACCATGAGCTCCATGTTGGAAGAAAGGTGGGAGATTGTGCCTGCCTGCCTGCCTGCCTGCCTGATTTCTCTAACGATCGATGTATCTGTCCTATCTATCTCAGCTGTCTATCTATTAAAATAAATCTAAAATAAATCTGGCACTGGGTGCCAAACTGCTTCGGGTAAGGGTGTCTCGGGGCTCCAGACTGAGAAAGGTGGAAATGGGCTTCCTGCCCCGGCCAGTGGTGCAGCCAGAGCAGGAATGTGGGGCAGGAATCCAGGGTCCCCACTCAGCAGAATGAGCAGGAGGGCCCCCAAAGGCAGCAGGGCTGGCTTAGCACATTTCGAACACACATGAGCCCCGTCCCCGCAAGGCCCCTGTGTCCAGGGTTTGAAATTACCTAACTGCACCACTGGCTCCAGTCCTTGAGGGTAGGTGGACATAAGAACACAAGAAGAGCCCTGGGGCTGGATCAGACCAAGGGTCCATCTAGTCCAGCATTCTGTTCACACAGCGGCCAACCAGCTGCCCACAGGGAACCTGCAAGCAGGAGTGCTACAGCACCCTCCTACCCATGTTCCCCAGCAACTGGAGCACTATAGGCATGCTGCCTCTGATACTGGAGCCCATCAGGACTAGTAACCACTGATAGCCTTCTCCTCCATTAATTGTGCAATCCCCCTTTAAAGCTGTCTAAACTGGTGGCCATCACTACATCTTGTGGAAGCGAATTTCATAGTTTAACTATGGTGCTGCGTGAAGAAGGACATCCTTTGATCTGTCCTGAATCTCCCACCAATCAGCTTCATGGGATGACCCCTTTGGGTCCTAGTATTATGAGAGAGGGAGAAAAATGTCTCCCCGTCCACTTTCTCCACACCATGCCTAATTTTGTACACCTCTATCATGTCTCCCCTCACTCGCCTTTTTTCTAAGCTAAACAATCCCAGACGCTGCAACCTTTCCTTGTAGGCGAGTTGCTTCCTGCACTGTTTCCAACTTTACAACGTCCTTTTTAAGGTGTGGGGACCAGAACTGTACACAGTACTCCAAGTGCGGTCGCACCATACATTTGGATAAGGGCAATATGATCTTGCCAGTTTTATGTTCAATTCCTTTCCTAATTATGCCTAACATGGAATTCTCCCTCCCCGCCCTCAAGGGCAACAGCTGCTGAGGACTCTCCTACCCACAAGTGGGGAAAGCAAGAAGGTGCTTCTCCCCTCCCCCCTCCCTCCAGCCACAGCACCCCCCCCCCCCTGAAACTCACTGCCGCTTGAGTTGGACCAAGGACTTATTTTCCGCCTGGTGGTGGGAGCTCATGCGCTTGATCATCCTGGCCTTGTAAAGAGCAAAGCCCCTGCAGAGAGACAAAACGCGGTCAACAAAAACTGGGCCGGGACGTAGACACCTCCCATAAGAATGGATCACAGGATAAGTCTGAATTTGAAATACAATTGTGTACAGGTGATGACCCTGTAATTGCAAAAATGTATAAATTTCTGTTGAAGTTTGGGACAGAAGAAGAACAAGTTAAGGATTATATGTGTGGCGTAGTGGTTAGAGTGTTGGACTGGGACTCAGGAGATCCGGGTTCTAGTCCCCGCTCAGCCATGAAACTCACTGGGTGACTTTGGGCCAGTCACTGCCTCTCAGCCTAACCTACCTCACAGGGTTGTTGTGAGGATAAAATGGAGAGGAGGAGGAGGATTATGTAAGCCGCCTTGAGTTCCTTGTAGGAAAAAAGGCGGGGTATAAATGTAATAAATAAATAAATAAATAAATAAATAAATATTAAATGGGCAAGGAATTTTGGATATAATATAATGATGGAACAATGGGAACGTATGTGGACTAAAGGTATAAAATTTACATTGTGTTCTGATCTTAGAGAGAATTTTTACAAGATGATGTATCGTTTCACCCCTGTGAAATTGGCTAAGATGTATAAAAATGTGTCATATGTATGTTGGAAATGTCAAAATCATGAAGGAACATTTTATCATGTTTGGTGGACATGTAAAAAAGTGAAAACATACTGGGTACAAATACACACATGGATACAAAAGATTTTAAAAGTGAATATTAAACTGAAACCAGAAATGTTCTTATTAGATATAATGGATTTACAACTTGAGAAAGACTATGGAACATTATTACAATATATGATGACAGCAGCAAGAATAATCTATGCCCCAAAATGGAAAGAAGTAGCAATACCAACTATAGAAGACTGGCTGTTGAAAATGTTGGACTTAGCAGAGATGGTGAAATTGACTTGTTTAATTAGAGAAAAAAAATCTATCTTCATTCAAGAAAGACTGGAAACCTCTAGTGGACTTCTTGGGGAGGAGGGAAAGTGACTTAATAATTTTGGGTTTTGATTTTTGAATATTGGTAAGGTGATAGAAATTCTTTCTGTGAAAACAGAGGGAACTTAGATTGGATAAGGATTGGTAATGTTTGTCGGACAATGAGGCGGAAGCCAAATATGATTTGTTGTTGTTTTGGAAAATTCAATTTAAAAAATTATATATATAAAAAAAGAAGAACGGATCGAACTGAGGGAGGGCTCATCTAAGTCCTGCATTCTGCTTCATGGCTTCAGCATCTGGTGCCCAGTCTGAGGCAGACTGCTTCTGAACATGGAGGTTCCGCTCCCAACTACCAAGGCCGAAGAAGAACTCCCCTGGATCAGAAGGAAGGTTCATTTCAGCCAGCATCCGACCGCTTCCCACTGTGGCCCAACTAGATGCTTCTTGGGAAGCCCAAAAGCAGGGAAGAAAGGAAGCAGCCTGCTCCCCCCCCACACACATAGTTGTTCCACAGCGATTGACATGCAATGGCATACTGCAGGGGGATTAAACCTCTTTCAGCCCAAGAGCCAAATTCACTTTTGGAGAAGCTCTCGGGGCATATTCGGGGGGGGGGGGAGCAAAATAGCAGCATACTTGCTGCGAACTGCCCAGAGAGCTTCAGCTATCGGGTGGTATAGAAATGAGGATGATGATGATGATGATGATGATGATGATGATGATGATGATGATGATGATAATAATAATAATAATAATAATAATAATAATAATAATTTTAGCTTAAAGCTCTTACTGTGATAACTAAGCCTTAGGGGAGGAATTCTACCTTTTAGAACGGGTGGGGTAACGTGCAAAATCCTTTTCATCTTGTATTTGTTTTAACTCTGTTATTGTAATTTGAACTGCTGCTGCAAGCTTTGTCGTTGTCTTTAATCTGTAGTTTTAAATCTTATATTTATGTTTTATTGCATTTTTTTTTGGTTTTAACTGTTGTGAACCGCTCAGAGAGCTTCGGCTATTGGGCAGTATAAAAATGTATTAAATAAATTAAATAAATAAATAAATAAATAAAATAAAAGCTGGGCAGCCTCCAGAGTACTGGTGCTCAGGGGAAAGGGGGTGGTGTGGCGTAACCCCACAATTCAGTCCCCTGGTGTATGTCTGCATTAGTATGTTTAGTGAGTATAGAATGTTGAACCGAGTGGGTGTGGTTTGTGATGTCTTGGAAAGGGGTGGGGGTGGAGTATATAAGGAGTGTTGGAGTGATGTCTGGGGCAGTTAGTTTTATGTGAGTTGGGAGTTGGGGAGTTAGGTTAGTTGGGTCATTGTCTTTTCCTTCTTACAGTTATTCGTGTCTTGTCTGTCAGGAGTTTTGAGAGAAATCAGTGCTTGTCTGAAGAGTGAAAGTATTTGGAGTTATAGGGACTTAGGTTAATTACAAAGTGTTTGGTGTAGGCAGGTTTAAAGTTATTTTCCGGAACTAAGATTTTGAGAATTAAAATAAAACTTATTTTTATTTTGTTGGCTACCCAAATCCTACGTGTCAGCTCGGCGTTATTAACCTGCATTACGGTTAAATCTACACATACACACACACACACAGACCTTTGTACCCACAGTATCATAAATTTAAAATAGATCCTTAATATCCTGTAATAATCTTTTACCTCATTGGCAGGGGAAAGGTTTCATTTGACCCTCCCCTCAGGTTTTTAAGTGTTGATGCTTGGCCTGAGAAGGGTTTATGCGGCGGGTCCTAAAGTGTAAGGGACCATGTCGTCGCAGGTGGTGCTAGGGGAAGGCGGCATGGATTTGGCCCGTGGGCCTGAGGTCCTGCACGCTGAGCACCCTGCCTCTAAGTCCGGAAGGTCCACATAACCATCACGGCTGCCAGCCACTGATCAGCGTCTCCTCCGCACTGTGCCGTGGTTCTGCTCTTGCTCTCCTCCCACCAGAGCTCACGCTCTGTAGCCTGGACTGCAGGACCGGACCGGGACATTTTGCCACACTCCACGCGGAGCCCCCGGATTATCCTGGCAATGCTGCAGAGGATGCGGGGTGCGGCTCTCGGATCATGCCCACGGCGTCGGCCGGCCGGCCACCCCTCCGCGCGTCGCCCCACTCCCCAAAGCAACTTCCCTCTGGGCCGGCCCACCTGGAAGCCTGCAGGGCCGAGGCCTGGAGATCCGCGACAACGTGCAGGAAGTAGTAGCTGAGGAAGACCCGGCGCTGGAGGAGCAGGAAGAAGAAGCAGATGCTGTCCCAGATGATGCCGGCCTCCTCCACAGGCAGCGCGCAGTCCTGGTTCTTGTCCGCAGCCTTGGCTGGCGAAGAAGAGGGAAGGGGCGGCTCAGGACACAGGACCACAATGAGGCGGAAGCCAAATATGATTTGTTGTTGTTTTGGAAAATTCAATTTAAAAAAATATATATATAAAAAAAGAAGAACGGATTGAACTGAGGGCTCATCTAAGTCCTGCATTCTGCTTCATGGCTTCAGCATCTGGTGCCCAGTCTGAGGCAGACTGCTTCTGAACATGGAGGTTCCGCTCCCAACTACCAAGGCCGAAGAAGAACTCCCCTGGATCAGAAGGAAGGTTCATTTCAGCCAGCATCCGACCGCTTCCCACTGTGGCCCAACTAGATGCTTCTTGGGAAGCCCAAAAGCAGGGAAGAAAGGAAGCAGCCTGCTCCCCCCCCACACACATAGTTGTTCCACAGCGATTGACATGCAATGGCATACTGCAGGGGGATTAAACCTCTTTCAGCCCAAGAGCCTGCGGCAGGGCAGGGCAGGGCCCTGGGTCCCCCCTCTCTCCCCCTGCCTTCAAGGGCCAACTGGATTCTCCCAGCCACACACACACACACACACACACACACACACACACACACACCCGGAGCGGTCTATCCCGGCTCTTCCAAATAAGGCCCCCCGGGAAGCCATGCTTCCAAAGCCCAGATGGGCCTCCGAATTTTGGGATGCTGGAGGAAACCACAACGGATTCAAAATCAGTTTGGATCTGTACGAATCCGACCTGTGGGATTCCGCAGAGGACCAGCTTTTTCCGAGCCACGTGGATCCCGCGGGCTTGCGAGCCGGCTTTTCGCTTCTGGAGGTGATTTGTGCCAATGTGCATTTGCGCAGGTGCGTTATCAGCGTGAACGCACACTTGCGTTAATGCGAATAAGCTCTAATGTGAACTAGTGCGAGCAGAACGAAATTCTGGTAAAAAAATAAATCTGATTCCATGTCAACGAGCAGACAATGGAACAGAAGACATTAGACCCAAGCTTGGAGAACACTGCATTTGACGATCAGCAAAACAGTGATGGAATGGATTTAACAACATCTGACCCATGACTGGCTCTGATCTTCTTTCCCCCCTACTTGCCTCTTTAAACCATGAGTAAGGATGGGGGGCGGGGGGAGAAAGCTCCAGGGACCCACGTCTCAGTATGTTGGCAAAGCCAGACAGATGATACAGCTACGTCTGGAACTTGGAACCAAAGCCCAGGGGGCCCGCATCCCAGGCCCCCCGCAAATGACCACTCAGAGAGTGGCAGGTACAGAAGCAAACTTCATTTTTTCCCCTGCAGTCATGATGGTGCTATGACCTGAGTGAGCTTTTAAAGCAGCACTGCACATGTGCAGAGTATTTTTAAAATTATCATAATCAGGCTTGGCAAACAGTTTTGTTGTTCTAATGTTTCAGGGATTTAGAAGAAGATTTAAAGCATGGAAGGGTGCTGGTAGTGAGAACCAGAAATGTGCTTCACAACTGAAGTAATACACTTGACCATCTAAAGTGGGACCCCATAAGACCAATAAGTCCAGGGGCGAAAATTACTTAGCTGCACCATTGAAGCCAGAGGCATGATCAAATGCCAAAGTGGGCCTTCCAGTTATGACCATTACATTTATTTATATCCCGATTTTCATAACTGCATGCAAGACAAGTTACATGATGGGAAAAAAAAATAGAAACTACAATAAAATACTGCCTGAAAGATCAGCTTACAACAAAATCAGCAACAGTTAAATCTAGCGGCAACTGAAAACAGCAGCAGAGACATAAAAGATCAGGATCCTGAGAAGAAGGGCCAGCCCTACCATTAGGTGAGTGAGGCAGCTGCCTCGGGCGGCAGATGCTGGGAGGTGGCAGCAAGGTGCTGGAGGAGGGAGCTGTGTGTGCCATGCATCCTCCCTTCCCTGGCCCAAGCAAGTCTGGGTCCTTCAGGTGTGGGGGAAGATGCTGGCCCATTGCCAGCATTGAAGGAAGATTCAGCTATCAGTCCCGCCAGCATTTTTGGACAGGGACTCGGAGGGGGTGCCATCCTGTCCTTCACCTCAGGCAGAAAAATGTCTTGGGTCGGCCCTGCTGAAAAGGGCCACCTAAAAAAAAAGGTCTTTGCCACTGCCTAAAAGTAGTGAGGGAGTCAGGTGTAATTCTCCCAGGAGGCAATTCCAAAAACCAGGGAGCCACCAACAAATAGGCCCTATCCTGGGCACCCACGTGCCTTATCATACCTGGCACTTGGACTCAAAGGGAAGGTCGCTGTAATGGAACAGTAGTCTTGGGCACATTCATGTGGAAGGGATGCAATTCCCAAGACTCAGCTGACTTTCCTGATATTCCAGACACTCGTGTCTTGGTCCCTTTCCCAGTTCACCCCACCTCTCCATTTCTGTACTCAAGGCTTAAAACTGGCAGAAGTCACGATACAACCCAGAAAAGGCAGGACCGGGCACCGTCCTCTCCACCAGCCGCTTGGGAGCTACCAATTGTAGATACTCACGGTCGTAGTAACCCTTGACAGTGCAGGCCAGGCTGAAGAGCTGGATCACCCAGCAGAAGTTGTTCTGCATTTGCTGGACGAAGACACAGGACAGGAGCTAGCAGGAAAGAATTGGGGAAAGGGGAGCCATTGCATGAATTGAAAGGAATTCAGTAAGAGCTGTCCGCATTCTCACCTAAGATCCAGGCTGGCTCAGACCAAAAGCCTCTCTAGTCCAGCATTTTGTCTGCACAGTGATCAAACGGATGCCTCAACGGGAAGCCCACAAGTAGAACATGAGCGCAGCAACACCTCCTGCTCGTGTTCCCCAGCAACTGGCATTGAGAGAGACAGTGCCTCTGGTACTGGAGGTAATACATGGAGCCATCATGACTAGCAGCCACTGATAGCCTTATTTATGTACCGTATTTATTATATTTAGATCCCACCTTCTTTCCTGCAAGGTGGCTTACCCAAGGCGGCTTACATAATCCTCCTCTCCATTTTATCCTCGCAACAACCCTGTGAGGTAGGTTAGGCTGAGAGTCAGTAACTGGCCCAAAGTCACCCAGTGAGGTTCATGGCCGAGTGGGGACTAGAAGCCGGGTCTCCCGAGTCCCAGTCCAGCACTCTCACCACTACGCCACACTGGCTCTAGACTTCTCCTCCATGAATTTGTCCAATCCCCTTTTAAAGCCATCCAGATTGGTGGCCATCACTACATCTTGTGGTAGCGAATTCCATAGTTTAACTATGTGTTGTGTGAATATGTACTTCCTTTGGTCCTTCCTGACCCTCCCGCCAATCAGCTTCATGGGATAACCCCGAGTTCTAGTACTACGAGAGAGGGAGAAAAATCTCCCCCGATCCACATTTTCCATGCCACACATAATTTTGTAGACTTCTGTCATGTCTCCCTGTACTCATCCTTTTCCTTCGCTAAACAGTCCCAGACATTGTAATCTTTCTTCACAGGGGAATTGCTCCAGCCCCTCGATCATCTGGCATGTCCTTTTCTGCAACCAAACGGTTGCAGCCTCTTGGTTGCAACCAATCTGCAACCAATCCAGATTCTGTGCAAAGAAAAGCTGGTTGAATCACACAACCTGTCCCCCAACCCATACATACAAACCAGCCAATTCGGCATGCATTTTGCAAAATTTAGCCTCCTTCTGCAGACTGTGGCAAAGGGCAAGGAGCTGGACCAGTGTTCTCCAACCTGGGGCATGCTGGGAGTTGTAGGCCAAAAACATCTGGGGACCCACGGTTGGAGAACACTGGTCTAGACAGAGAAACGAAGAGCCCCTCTGCACCTCCTCGCTCCCCCCATTGCACAACGGGCCTTCACCCCCCCAAAAAAAACCTACCGCGAGCATGTTCTTGGCCACGATGACAGTGACGTTGTAGAGAATCAGGCAGTCCCACAGCACCAGGCGGGCGTGGCGCGGCCGGCGCAACATGGCTGTGCCGAAGAGCAGCAGGTAGAAGCAGGCCATCAGGTAGCCCAGGCCGAAGATGCTGATGCGGTTGGCTCCTGCCACAAAGACAACGACCAAGACGAACCAGAAGAGGTAGCGGAACACGCACACCTTCAGCATATCCAGGTAAGACCTAGTGAGAGAGAGAGAGAGAGAGAGAGAGAGATTATGAACACCAGGAGAACGCATGCTGGATTAGACCAAGAATCCAGTGAGGCTCTCAAGTCTCCCCTGCTGCTGCTCCCCAGCAACTGGTACTCAGGAGGTAGATTGCCTCTGAAACTGGAAGTTCTACAGTCATTCCTCCACCATGAATCTGTCTAATCCCCTTCTAACGCCATCTAAGTCCATGATTGAAATGTCCTTCCATTTGCTTATCAGTTATAAAGCCAGCTTAAAGAACAACAGCTGTAAGTCAGGAGAGCGCTGTGACTTAGATGCAGACCAGCCTTCCCTGACCTGATGCACCCCAGATGTTTTGGACTCCACCTCCCATCAGCTCCAGCCAGCAGGGCCAATGGTCAGGAATGCCGAGAGTTGTCGTCCAAAACATCTGGAGGGCCCCAGGTTGGGGGAGGCTGGTATAGACTCAGGTGAATCTTTAGGGAGGAAGAATTCCACAGCCACGGCCGCCCAGCTGGCGGTCCTTTTGCTCTGGGACAACTTTGTGCTGCGGTGTTTTGCAGAATTTGCACGTGCCTGGTCGTGGCTGCTCTCCACCTGCTACACCACTGAGGCTGAGCTTAAAATGCAAACCAATGAAAGCGGGGGGAAATAATCCAACGGCCAGGCCGGCTTAGAGACAAGACACAGGGCAAAATTTAGCGCCCACCTGCAGTTGACGAAGTTGGGCACGGGGTTTGGCTCCCCCTGCACCGGTTCAAGCTGCTCCCTGTTGTCCCCGGCCAAGCGCACCCACTCCTCAGTCTGCTCGTTGACGAAAACCTTCCACTGCTGCGAGGCACACAGGAGGAGGAGGAAGTCACCTGCAAGAAGCAAGGGGGGGATCTTAAAAAGCACCAGGAAACACACAAGGGGGCTGCTTTAGCCTGAGTCAGATCATCAGTCTAGCTAGCCCAGTATTGTCGACACTGACCGGCAGCAGCGGCTCTCCAGGGTTTCAGGCAGGACTTTTCCCAGCTCTACCCGGAGATGCCGGGGCTTGAACCTGGGACCTTCTGCATGCAAAGCGGGGGCCCTCCCATGGAGCCACGGCCCTTCCACACATCCCACCAGAAGTGACAGAAAACTAAGAAGGGTGTCACTGGTAGGGGCACCTCCTCCCCTTTCAGAAAGAAGGGAGGACCAAGGGATGAATCCCCTCACTTCCAAAGGGTGCGTGGTCTACCCTAGCCTCAACCTCTAAATCAGGGGTGTAGAACCTTCGGCCCGTGGGTCGAATCTGGCCTGCCTGGAGTCCCAATCCAGCCCTCCAGGGTTCTCCAGATGGCCACTGCCCCCTTCCGCTGGGCCCAACTTGTTTCCCCCGATTGCTCATTGTTTGGTGGTTTCTTGCCTTTTGCATGTCCCCACCCCCCCCATTCTAAAAGGTTGAAACACCTCTTCTAAGGCTTAGTTGTTGTTGTTGTTGTTGTTGTTATTATTTATGTCATTTTTATACCTGCCCAATAGCCGAAGCTCTCTGGGCGGTTTACAACAATTAACAAGACAGTCCCTGCCTGCAGGCTTACAGTCTAAAAAGACACGACACACAAGGAAAAAGGAATGGGGAGGGAAGAAGGGGATACAGGCAATAAGAGCTTTAAACTACCGTATTTTTCCGTCTATAAGACACCCCCATGTATAAGACGCCCCCCACTGGGCAGTTTCGCAACCAGGCGGTTTTCTCCTCGGCTTACTTCCGTGTATAAGACGACCCTCAATTTTTAGTCTAACAATTTTAGGAAAAAGTATAGTCTTATACATGGAAAAATACTGTAAAATATGCTGGGTTTGGGGCTGTTTTGGCCCCCCTTTCCCCTTCAGCCCCACCCCCACCCCTGGAATGCACACACACACCCCAGCTTCTCCGAAAAGGAATTCAGCCCTTGGGCTGAAAGAGGTTCAACACTCCTGCTCTAAGTGGCACAGCTCTGCACATGCACTGGGAGCTGTCCCTGGTGCTGAATTATAGACTTCAGAATCCAAGTTCAACTGGCTATGCAGAATTGAGAGCAGAGACTAACAACGCCCCAAGGAAACCCCAAATGCTACATCCTGTAGGAATTCAGCAAAACCTGAGTACAGTGTGCGTTTGTTGTGCATGGTTTATTCCGCCCCAACTCCGGAGCCCTGGAAAATAGCACGAGGGCCTTTTCAAGGTACTCACTCATGAGATTGATGGAGTTGGGTTTCATGAAGAAGTCGGGGAGGAACATCCACTTGATGAGCACGGAGTTAACGGGGATGGCGTGGCTCCACCTCCAGGGGTAGTCTACAGGAGGCAAGAGACAAAAAAAAAAATCACCGACCTGCAGGGATGCGCCACTAGACAACTGTCGCCAGCGGAAGGGGTGTCACCTAACAAAGTGCTCCTCCTGCCTCCCGCTTCTTCTCTCTCCCTGCCCTGCAGCTGTTGCCTTTGGGCAGAACAGTGTGGGGATGGCCCCCCTGCCATTTCCGCCAAACCACGGGGCCGTGCACAATGCAATCCTATTTCCTCTCTTAAGCAGACATCCTGGCAACTCTGCTGTGTTTCTTGCTGGCCTGTCCAGCCCAGTTAAAATGCCCCCTTTCCCTAAGCAAGGATAAGACACGGAAAGGAAGAATCCAAGGAGATTTTCTTTGCAACATTTGAGCTGTCAGAAGAGAGTCCAACTTCACACGCAACCGGCAGAGCTCCTCAAAACTAGACCGCTGGTTTCACACATTGGGGTTGCACCCAAGGGTTTGGGGCATCACAAAAGCTTCCTCCTTGACGCGTTAGCTTTCCACATGCAGCCAGGGAAGGCTTGCAGGGAGACTGCGATGCGGGCTCACTTTCGAACAAGGACCGGGAGAGGGGAGATTGCAAAGTCTTCAGCGTAAGACAGCCCAGGAGACTGCTTCAGTGCTCCTTTGCATGAAGTAGACCAGTCGCCCGTTAAAAAAGAGGGTCTCAAGACCTGAAACGTGTTTAACATATAGATCCTGGCCTTTTTCCCCCCTGGCAAGGATAGGCGGCTTACATGGTCCTCCTCCACTCCTATTTATCCTCACAACAACCCTGCCGAGTTAGGTTAAGCTGAGCGTTAGTGACTGACCCAAAGCCACCCAGGGAGCTTCATGGCTGAGCGGGGACAAGAATCCGGATCTCCCAAGTCTCAGTCTAGCACTCTCACCACTACACCACACAGGCTCTCTTCAGCCAAACCAATCATTTTCAATGCGCTGCCGAGCTCTCCCTCTCTATAGGGCTTTGTACTGATGCCTTGCTCTGTTTCTGCGGCTGCAACTTCACAGGGATGTGCCCCCGCAAGGGTTCTGCAAGGGGACAGTTACAGCAGGGGGTGGGGGACACCGATGGCCCTCTGGATGTCATTGGACTCCAACTCCCATCAGACCCAGCCCACCTGGTCAGGGATGAGATCCGCAGGTTCGCCACCCCGATTTACTGGGATGCAACCGCTGGAAATATATTTTGCTTTGAAGAAACGCCGATGCTGCGCTTGTAAGCGATCACATGTGTGGGGAAGAGATGCTCTCATGGTGACAAGCAGCTACTACAAAATTGCAGCAATTTCTTGCTTTGGGGTAAAACCACCCAACTGTGTAAAGCAGTGTTCTCCAAGCTTGGGTCCCTAGATGTTTTTGGCCTACAACTCCCAGCATGCCCCAGCCAGCGATGCTGGCTGGGGCATGCTGGGAGTTGTAGGCCAAAAACATCTGGGGAACCCAAGCTTGGAGAACACTGATTTAAATTATCTCCCTTTAGCAGGCCCTTCCCCAGCCCTGCTGCGGTCCGGTCCTTTTGGACTCCAGCTCTTCTCAGCTCCCTCCCAAATGGCCACTGGCCAGGAAAGCTGGGAGTTTTCACCCAAAACACCTGGAAGGCGCCAGGTTGGTCATCTGAACCGCCCTGAACAGCCCGATCTCGGAAGCTAAGCCAGGGTTAGGCCTGGTTAGTACTTGGATGGGTGGCCACCTGGTTAGTACTTGGATGGGTTGGCCACCACTGAATTCAACAGGGCTTGCTTCTGCATAGACCAGTGTTCTCCAAGCTTGGGTCCCCAGATGTTTTTGGCCTACAACTCCCAGCATGCCCCAGCCAGCTACGCTGGCTGGGGCATGCTGGGAGTTGTAGGCCAAAAACATCTGGGGACCCAAGCTTGGAGAACACTGGTGGAAAGGTAAGCATTTTTAAAGGACTGACCCCAAGAAGGGGAGGGGGCGAGGCAGAGAAATCCACCAGCTCTTCAAAATTAACAGGATTGAAGGCTCGCGGCTCTCCTCGATCTCCACGGTGCCCGCCGCGTCGCAGAGACTTACCGATGCAGAGTACTGGAGGGATGCCGACGCACAGGAGGTACTGGAAAAGCAGGAAGAGGGCCAAGAAGAGACAGTATTTGGGCCAGAGCCGGGCGATGGCGTGCCGCCGCCGGCGTGTCAGGATGACAACCAACCAGCAGCCGTGGAAGATCACCATGAAGTTCATGCGCTGGCCAATCACGTTCACCGTCATCAGGAAGCAGATCTGGGCACGGAAGGAAGGGGAAGAGCGAGCAGCAAAGTAAGATGGCGGCCTTGATCATGGAAAGGAGCCCCTGGAAACAGGGACTCTTGAAATAAAGGTCTTGTACCAAGATAGGAGGGGTCTTCTTTCTCCTTTCTAGTAGAGCCCCCCCTTTTTTACTTGGACAGGATAAAATGAGTGGGCGGGGGCAGAACCATGGCCAAGCAAGGGGGGGAATAAAATGTAATAAAACAGGGGTCCCCAAAATTTTTGGGTTTGGTGGGCATATTTGGAATGTTGGGGAGCATGCCATGGGCACTCTCACAAAATGGCTGCCACAGTGGGCACAGGCAGACATAGAACATCCAGTTCCCAGAAGGCAGCTGGAGAGGCTAGAAGAAAGGTAACTTGCCCAAGAACCTAAGTACAAGGCAGAGCTGGGGCCTGAGCTCCAAAACACAAGACCGCTCTTCTGAACCCGAATAAAAATGGCGCTGGAGGGCAGCACTTCACTTTGCAGCATCCCAAGTTAAAAAAATAATTCTAAAAACTTAAGAAATAAAATAAAAATCAGGAGGCACAGGGAGCCCAGCGGGTGCCCAGGGAGGTGTCCGTGGGCACGATGTTGGAGATCCCAGTAATAAAGAGTTGAAACAGAGGATACTGCCTCCACGGGCAGCGTCATGAGAACATAGGATCATAGGAAGCTACTTTATACTGAGTCAGACCCTGGGTCCGTCGAGCCCAGTATGGTCAACACTGACTGGCAGCGGCTCTCCTCGCAGGGTTTCAGGCAGGATTCTTTCCAAGCCCTACCTGGAGAGGCCGGGCTCGTTCTCATGTGGTCCCTTTTCTGATGAACTCCCTGCAACCCCCATCTGGACACCGACTGGAGGGGCAACGTTACCATACTGGCCAACCAGCAGTGTTTCCAAGCTAAGCGGTCCAGGCAGATGCTAAAGCTGGCTGGCTCCCGCTCACCTCCAGGCCGAACTTGTAGAAGAAGTAGTTGATGAAGTACTTGACACAGTTCAGCAAGCCTTTGTCCAGGTTCTCGCGAGTCGCATCTTCGAAGACGGTCTGGGTGAGTGGGGGCACCTGCTGGTGCTGCTTGCGGTAATACTCCTGGCACCGGTACACGATGGCCTCGAAAACCAGCAGCAAGAGCACTTGCAGGTGGTTCTGCAGGAGGCAAAGAGAGATGGGTACCGGGGGCGGAGGGAAGACTGATTGATTGATTGGCTGCATTTCTGTATCATCCAGCAGCAGAAGCTCTCTGGGTAGTTCACAACAATTAAAAGCATAAAAGGCCCTCTGCAAAGAAGCTGCAAAATATCAAGCCCCATAGATCTGAATTCTAATTCAGTGGGTCAGACAGTTCCAAAGGGTAATAAAGACATGGCTAGTTTATCTTACAGGAGTGTTCAGTTCCAATCTCTTCCATCCTTCTTCCCTCGAAGAGAACTGGTCTACGTGGTTATCATCACTTTTTCTTTTTGTTTTACATGGCAAGTGAAAAGGTTCTAAGCTGTAAACTTGGCACCTACTGGGTATCCACAGCAGTGGCCATGGAGCCCCCACTCGCCCCCCCCCCAAATAAAACCAGGGTTGCATGATGTCTAAATGATTATATGAATCAGCCTTCCATTTGGGACCACTCCAGACACAACTGCTCCTTCCCAACGCACTCAGGAGACGACAGAAGGGAAAGAAGGATCATGAAGGCACCAAGATGGAGAAACCACTCACCTGGATGTAGCCCAGGTTGGGAAAGCACTTCCGGATGCCAAACCAGTTGGCCGGGTCGACGGGACCCTGGTAGAGTGTAGAGTTGCCGATCTCCTCCGGCTCAAGATTGGTGCTGTTCTGCTGGGGCTATAGAGTAAACAAAGATTATACCAAATTTCTTATCACACTACAATACAATAGTATACCTTACATTATAATTAGGATTTTTCTAGTGCTTCAGAGAGCATTCAAATCACTCCATTCAAGATCTTTTTTTATGCCGCCCTACAACTAAACACTCCTAGTGTAGCTTATGATATAAAACAGCAGAATAAAATATATAATAAAAACCACTATCCCTGACCATTAGCCATGCTGGCTGGGGATGATGGAAGTGACCGTCCAGAATACAGGGAAAGCACCAGGTAAGGGAAGGCCATAGTGTTCCCGAGAAGAGAAAATGCCTTAAGATGGTGGGGCAGTGTTCTCCAACCTTGGGTCCCCAGATGCTTTTGGCCTACAACTCACAGCATTGAGTTGTAGGCCAAAAGCCTACATCTCACTGGTGCCTAGGGATGAGGCGCACAAAAAGGCTCTCAGCAGCCAGAAGATAGAGTTTTAGGGCTCTGCATCATCCCTTCCCCATAACCAACTATAACCTTTTCTCGCAGCAGCAGATCTTGGCTTGCCTACTTCCAGACTGAACTACTGCTGCAATGTACTCTGCACGGGACAGGAGCCCAGTCTGGTGATGTGGTGCACCTTTATTTTACCAACTTCATTGGCTCCCAATTCGTTTCCAGGCCCAAATCAAACTGCTGGGTTTAGCATTTTAAAGTCCCAAATGGTTTGGCACCCAGATCCTGGAGAACTGTGTCTGCCTGCAGAGAATCTAGCCACACGCTTCGACCTTAAGAGGAGACCCTGCTACATGACCTGCCAACATCTGAAGTGCAGGTGGCAGACAGGGCCTTTTCAGCAGGGGCACCTGAGTTATGGAACACCTTAACCCCAGAGATCTGGCTAAACCCCTCTTTATAGGCATGCGGGCACCTATTAAAACCCCCCTCTTTTCATAAAGCGCATCTGATTTCTACGAGGGTGACTGGCTGTCCCTTTGCTGTTTTTGTGGGATCTGCCATGGAGGCTCAGTTATAGAGCAAGGCGGCAGGATTTTAAAATAACAAATAAAGAAATATTAAAATGAGTTGTAGGCCAAAAGCATCTGGGGACCCAAGGTTGGAGAACACTGCAGTGGGGGAAGGAAAATATGAGCATAAAAAGAGCCATGCTGGATCAAACCAAGATCCATCTAGTCCAGCATTCTGTTCCCACAGTGGCTAATCAGTTGTCCAGGGAAACCTCCTCCCGCCCACATTCCCTAGCAACTGGAGTACATAGGCATACTGCCTCTGATACTGGAGATAGCATAGAGCCATCAGGACCAGTAGCCATTGACCAGTAGCGTCATCCTCCATGAATTTGTCCAACCCCCTTTTAAAGTCCTCCAAGTTGGTGGCCATCACCACATCTTGTGGAAGTGAATTCCATAGTTTTAACTATGGTGCTGTGTGAAGAAGTACTTCCTTTTATCTGTCCTGAATCTCCTGCCAATCAGCTTCATGGGATAACCCCCTTTGGGTTCTAGTATTATGAGGGAGGAAAATGTCTCCCTCTCCCCTTGTTCCACACCATGCCTAATTTGTACGCCTCTATCATGTCTCCCTTCACTGGTCTCTTTTCTAAACAGCCCCAGATGTTGCAACCTTTCCTCATAGGGAACTTGCTCCAGCGCCTTGATCATTTTAGCTGCCCTTTTCTGTACTTTTTCCAGCTCTACAATATCCCTTTTTAGGTGCGGTGACCAGAACTGTACACAGTATTCTAAGTATGGTCGCGCCATAGATTTGTATAACGGGAGTATGACCTGGGCAGTTTTATTTTCAGTTCCTTTCCTCGTTATGCCTAACATGGAAGGAGAAGACCTTGTCCTCACCTCACTGTCCACAGCAGTACATAAATCACGAAGCCTCCTTTTATGAGGTTATAAAAAGTTATCCAAGTCTGTCTTGAAAGCCAGTAAGGTTCACTGCCCTACCAGCTCCTATAGGGAGGCCGATCCAGAATTTAGGATCGAGATCTAGCTAGTGGTTTGTTTCTCTAGTTACTTGCTGGTTTTCCTCACTTATTTATCTCTGGAACTCAGACTCCCAAACATACCTCACTATGGTTAAAAGCACCATCCACACAAACACACGCAGACATACACAGACTGCCAACACACACACAGACACACCAACACAGAAGAGAAGAGCCTTCAGTGTGGTGGCTCCACTTCTCTGGAGCTCCTGGCCTCTGGAGGTCAGGGCAGGCTCCGACACTGTGTTCTTTTCGGTGCCTGCTGAAGATGCCTTTGTTCCAGGAGGCCTTCCTTGCTGACCCAGCCACGGTTTTAAGGTTATCCTGTTTCTAATGCATTGTTTTTTATTCTTTTTATCTGTTTTATCTTTTTATTGTTCACCACTCTAGAATCCGTCAAGATATGGAGCGGTATACAAATGCCCTAAGTAAATAAACCCCCGTGTGCAGTGACTCTGGCCCGTCTCCCATACCTTGGTGCAGTTACTGGCGTACATTTCCGGGTCGACAATCTTCAACTGGTACAGCATCTTGCAAACAATGATGATGCAGACCCAGACTGTGGAGAGGCACGAGGCCATGTGGCAGAAGCGGCTGTAGGGAAGGGCAAAAGCCCACAGCACCACCAGCAGGAAATTCATCACCGACACCTAGGAGAAAGGAGAGGAACGGAGGATGGAGAGTTACCACCGGGGCTGGATGGCTCCCCATCAGCAGGCAGACCAGCAAAATTCAGGACAGTGGTGTCCGGTGTACAGCCCACCAATCTGGGAATATTTGCTGTCTTTGTTCATTCTTAAAAGGTAAGTTTCTAGCCCTCATGTTGCAGGTAAAAGCTCAAAAACATCTCACTGGTGCCTAGGGATGAGGCGCACAAAAAGGCTCTCAGCAGCCAGAAGATAGAGTTTTAGGGCTCTGCATCATCCCTTCCCCATAGCCAACTATAACCTTTTCTCGCAGCAGCAGATCTTGGCTTGCCTACTTCCAGACTGAACTACTGCTGCAATGTACTCTGCACGGGACAGGAGCCCAGTCTGGTGATGTGGTGCACCTTTATTTTACCAACTTCATTGGCTCCCAATTCGTTTCCAGGCCCAAATCAAACTGCTGGGTTTAGCATTTTAAAGTCCCAAATGGTTTGGCACCCAGATCCTGGAGAACTGTGTCTGCCTGCAGAGAATCTAGCCACACGCTTCGACCTTAAGAGGAGACCCTGCTACATGACCTGCCAACATCTGAAGTGCAGGTGGCAGACAGGGCCTTTTCAGCAGGGGCACCTGAGTTATGGAACACCTTAACCCAAGAGATCTGGCTAAACCCCTCTTTATAGGCATGCGGGCACCTATTAAAAACCCCCCTCTTTTCATAAAGCGCATCTGATTTCTACGAGGGTGACTGGCTGTCCCTTTGCTGTTTTTGTGGGATCTGCCATGGAGGCTCAGTTATAGAGCAAGGCGGCAGGATTTTAAAATAACAAATAAAGAAATATTAAAATGACCGGCAGCTCCATCCATCCTAGGAAGGCTCTGGGCAGGGGGAGACCGAAGCGGGCCAACACGACACAGCAAGACATCCCTGCTACAGGGAGAGGACCAGAAGCAAGCCAACAGGAGGAGAAAGGACTAGGACAGTGATGGCGAACCTTTTTGAGCCCGAGTGCCCAAACTGCAACACAAAACCAACTTATTTATTTCAAAGTGCCAACACTGCAATTAAACCTGAATACCGAGGTTTTCGTTTTAGAAAAAGAACTCATACAGTTGTCCGAACTAATTAACATCTTTTGTCTTTAAAGAAAAACACAATAACAGAGCTTTCAATGATACAAACAGTTTTTTGTTGAAAAAAAATCAACTCAAAAAATTATTATAGTACTACATTGTACACATAGCCTGAAGGGAATTTATACAAACTTTTTAAATAATTAGTCACATGTATTTTTGGATAAGGGATTCTCAACTTGTAATATGATTATATGCCAGACTGAAATTGTATGGAGCAAGCTTTACCCCGGGTCCTTTCCCTGCTTCTACAGGTGTCGGATTAGTAAAAGTAAAAGTCAGCCTGTACTAGGATGAGCAAGATAAACAAGAAAACTAAACGTGCTTAACACATTTTAAACACTTTATGTCTTGGACTGCAAACACTGCATTAGGTAAAAGTTTGCATTGGGCATGCTTTTGCACAATTAATGTGATTTTTGCTGTTGCATGCATGCTGATAATTTGTCAAACCTTGGCTCATACTCCGTTAGTTTGAGAGCAACACATGCAGCGCTCAGGTCAACTGTTAGGGCTTTACATCCAAGCCATGCTCTGTGCATCATTCTTCAAAATCTTTTAAATGTGATAACAATGTAGAAAAGAATTCTGTAACAGGAATTCTAGAATAAAATCATTCTGTTCCACACTGTGAGAAAGAACAAGATCATTAGTGTTTTCGCGATCTGGTGACCAATGGCTCAAGTGCCCACAGAGAGGTCCCTGCGTGCCAGCTGTGGCACCCGTGCCATAGGTTCGCCATCACTGGACTAGGATACGAGGCCCGTCGCTTGCAGGTGCAAAGAGCAAGGAATCACACAGAGCGCGCACGGAAGACCAGCGGACCCGGCGGATCCCTCTGGCCATTCCCCTGTTTCCTTGCCTTCCTTCAGCAGACCCTCGGCCTCTTTGCCCCCCCCCACCTCCCCTGCATCCTCACCTCCTGCAAAGCCACCCAGGTGATGTACAGAGCCACCAGCTTCAGGATGTGCAGCTCAAGCAGGCGCAGCACGAAGACGCGGATGCGGCTGAGAACGTCCGAGAACTTCCCGCCCAGCACCATCAGGCGTTCCAGCACCAGGCCCCACTTGCTGGGCACGCCCCCTACAGTGGGGGAGAAATGGGGAGCAGGGACGGGCAGTGAGGAAACTGCTGAGAAAGCATCTAGAACAGGGGTGGCAGATGTCAGGCTTGCGGGATCTACCTTGTTGTTGTTGTTGTTGTTGTACTGGGAACCCCAATATCCACCAACTGGAGCCTGGTGGTGCAAAAGGCGCACGCTTAGAACGGAAGGGTTCTGAGCGCAGGGATTTGTTTTGTGTGCCGGAACAGAAGGGAGCTCACAGTCCTTCCACCGTCCGTGTAACTCCTGATTAGCGCAAGATTTTTTCATCTCAGCAACACAGATTAGGGAGTGGGAGCGGTCATTTTGTTGCTGCTGTTGTGAAACCCTTGCTGGTCTACTGCAAATCGCCCAGTAGATCCCAGTCTACCTTTCCCCCAGCACTGTTTTAATATGCCGTCACCTTCCCCAACCTTTTGGGATTGCGTGGGATACATCAGAAGGGGAGACAGGCCAGGCTGCGCACCCTTGAAATACAAAGGACTAAAGGAAACCAAAGTCGTTAGTTGCGATCCATAAGGAGTATGCAAATCCCAACACAGAGGCAGTGGGGAGGGGTGTTTTCCAGTCCTTTTCCTCCTCGAGGACCATCACGGTGCCTTATGGTGCATGGAGCATTCAAAAAGGTGGTTGTGGAGAGAGGGAGAAAGCCCTCCTTTCTATAAGCTAGGCAAGAGCCTTCTTTGCACCTTGCAACAAGAGAAAAGAGACCCGTAGCACAGTCGTGGAGGCAGGACCAGTCCCTAATTTTCCCCTTAGAGGCAGCCAGTTCTGGACAGGCAAGCAACCCCCTTGGCGGCTTCTTCCTGCTGAGCTGGCGAGAGGAACTCCCGCTTACCTTCAGACCCAGCATCAACGCCGTCTCCCGGTTCGTGCTCTTCAGCCTCTTCATTATCTACCTGCAACAGCAACTGGCTCCCACTAACCTCTTCGCCCCTAAAAATAAAGAGGAATGATGGCAAACAGGACTTGGGGCAGACTCACCCAGAGGAATTCCTGGAGCTCGGTACACAGAGATAGGACAGGCAGCTGGGGGTTTAAACCCCAGGTTTCCTAGAACAGCCTTCCCCAGCCTGGTGTTCTGCATAGGTGCTGGTCTACAGCTTCCATCATCCACCACCAGCATGGCCATTGGCCATGCTGGTGGTGGATGATAGAAGCTGTAGTAGACCAACACCTATGGAGAGCACCAGGCTGGGAAAAGCTGTTCTAGAAGCAAGCCCCTGGCGTGTTGCACGCTGGTCCCTGCAAATGACAACAAGAACAAGACAAATTCAGTTTTGAAAATTGGGCCTGGTGATCCTGGACACACTGTGTTTCTGCCCTACATGTGTGTTCCTAAACTCGGACTGGGACTCGGGAGATCCGGGTTCTAGTCTCCGCTCGGCCATGAAACTCACTGGGTGACTTTGGGCCAGTCACTGACTCTCAGCCTAACCTACCTCACAGGGTTGTTGTGAGGATAAAATGGAGAGGAGGAGGAGGATTATGTAAGCTGCCTCGGGTTCCTTGCAGGAAAAAAGGCGGGGTATAAATATAATTAATAAATAAATAAATAAAAAGAAAAGTATTCTCCAGTGGTGCGTCATGCTTAAATGGGGAGGGGCGGGCAGGAAGCCTTTTCTGAACTGCCTCCCCCAAAGCCCACCTTCAAAACCCCGACCCCGTCTGAAGCGCTTCCAGACTCATTCCCAGCTGTAAATGGGCTTGCGACGGCGTACATGCGGTTTGCTCCCGTTCATCCCTGGCCTTTCTCTCCCGTGTCCTTTAGCCACGCTGGGGCTGGGGATGATGGGAGCTGCGTTCCAACACATTTGGAGGGGGAACCGGGTTGGGGGCTAGAGGCTTGCTGTAGGGGACGTGGGCACCTACCCCAGGGGCTGCGGGCCGCGCAGCCCAGGCGCGACGACATGCTCCAGGTCGGTGACGCGCATGAAGGGGCGGTGGAAGTAGTGCAGCTGCAGGATGCAGGCCAGCAGAAAGAAGCCCGGGATGAAGATGCTGGAGAACAGCTCCGAGACGCTGAACTGCTCCAGGCCCAGGTCGCCCAGTCTGCCGAAGCAAAGAGGAGGTGAGAAATGCCAGACCAGGGGAGTCGAGCCACTTTCAGCCCAAGGGCTGAATCCTGCTACGTTCTCGGGGGCCACGTTGCAGTGCGAGGCAGGGCTGAAGACAAGAGGGCCTTCTCTGTGGCGGCCCCCACATTATGGAACTCCCTCCCTAGTGACCTTCGCCATGCCCCCTCCGTGATGAGCTTCCGCCGTGCATTAAAAACATGGCTGTTCAGGCGGGAATATGGGGTGGGTTAGGTTTTTAATGAGAATTTTTTATATTGTTTTAATTATTATATTTTATTGTGTTGTTTTGCTGTATTTTAATTGTACATCGCCCAGGGTGGCCGGGTGACCAGCCAGATGGGCGATTGATAAATATAATAATAAATAAATAAATAAATAAAAGAGGGGGCCGGGCAGAAGGTGAAAGCGGGGGGAGAACCAAGTACCAAGAATATCAGTCTACTCTAGCGTAAAGCTCTCCCTGCCAGTAACTCAGTCTCAGGAGAGGCAGTTCAACCTTTTAGAATGGGAGGGGTGTGTGGAACTGCACAAAGGCTGGGAAGCCACCCAATGACCGGCGGTTGGGGGGGGGAAGGGGTGGGGCTTGGGGAAGGGGGCGTGGCTATCTGGGGCCCCCAGGTGGGCCAGATTTGGACTCTAGGCCTGAGCTTCTGCACCCCTGTGCTGGAGAGACCTGGAAAAAGGGGCGGAGGACCCAACCCCAACGTAAAGCAACCACAGTGATTGGGGAACTCCCCTATGAGGAAAGGCTGCAACCCCGGGGGTCTTTTTGATTTAGAAAAAAAAACCTAACTGGGGAAGGGAGGAACAGCACAGAGCTCGACAGAGTGAAGGCATGGAAAGTGGAGAGAGAGAGAGAGACAGACAGAGAACATTCTTCTCCTTCTCTTTTAATGCTAGACATTGAGGTCCTCGGATGAAGCTGCCCGGCAGGAGATTCAGGACAGACCCAAGGAAGTCCTTCTTCAACTACGTGGGATTTACGGGGATCGCCACAAGCTCATATGACTTTCATAAGGGACCAGGCAAGTTTCTGGAGGAGGAGCAGAACTCTAATGCTGGCTGCTAGTCAGGATGGGTAGGTGCCACCTCCGAGCTTAGAGGCAGCGTGCCACTCGGCGCCAGATGCCGGGGAACGCAAGCAGGAGGGTGCGCATGTCCTGCTGCTGGCCACTGTGGGAACAGAATGCTGGACTGGACCGGGGCTGTGCTCTGATCCAGCAGGGCTCTTCTTTCTCTCCAGGAGACCTAGCGAGATCCCAGCGTTCTTGGGGGCCCTGCTCCGTGAGCCATTTGGCCCACACATCTACGCCGCCGACGCTGCCGAGGGCGCGACGCTACTCACTGCTCGTCGGTCAAGCCCGTGAAGTTCCGCCAGTACATGGGGAAGTCCTCAAACTGGAAGGTGTAAACAGCGATGAGCACCAGCATGGTGTAGGCCACCACGAGCCACCAGAAGGCCTTCAAGAGCTTCCGCCAGAGACTGTAATACACCTGCGGAAGAAGCAGATGGGGCTTTGGAGCGGGTTGGGGGAAAGAGGCACGGGCCGTGCCCGCAAGGCAGGGATGGCCACCTACCCGCTCGCCTTTCCCTCCGGCCCGGAGTCCAGGGGAGCCGACAAGCCCCCGTGGAAGAGACATGGAGAGAGAGTTGCTCTGAGTCAGCCTTCCCCAACGTGCCGCCCTCCTGACGTGTTGGACTACAACTCCCAGCACTCCCAGCCAGCTTGGCCAGTGCTGACCGCAGGACAACTGCAGCAAAGCTTACATCACCGTGCCCTCTGCCACCCAGGCTCTCTCAGCAACACTGAGGAAAGTCCTCAGAAGCCGCTGGCCCGGACACCGGCCTTCCCCTAACCTGGCGCCCTCCAGATGTTTTGGCCTACAATTCCCAGCACTCCTAGCCCCTAGGGGGCACAGGTTGGGGAAGGCTGTGGTGGTACATGCACCACATACTTCTGGCTGTAAAAGTAGTGGTCGAAATGCCCTACAACAAAACACCCTTCACGCCTCCAGGCTGGCAATGAAGGCTGGCCTCAGAAGCCCCGCTCACAGACTGCTACCGGCATCCAACAACCATAAGTAGATCTTGGACGGTTTGGGGAGCAAGGAGGGGGCATCAAGGAGCCCTGGGGGAATGAGTCAGTGGAAAAGAGAGCGTTCAGGGGCTTACGTGAGCTCTCAGGGCAGCCTTCCGCAACCTGGCGCCCACCAGATGTTCTGGCCTTCAGCTCCCATCAGCTTCAGCCAGCGTGGCCAGTGGCCAAGAATCCTGGGAATTGCAACCCAAAACATCTGGAGGATGCGGGGTTGGAGAAGGCTGGTCTTCGGGTCTCACAATACAAATTCTGGCGCGGTGCTATGAGGTTCCTCTTGGACGTCGCCAAGCAGCAGAGCGCATGCCTTGCGCGCAGAAGGTCCCAGGGTGATGGCCTGCAGCATCGTCAGTTAAAAGATCAGGGAGCTGGTGATGGGACGGACCGTTCTCCGTCCGGGACCTTGAAGAGCTGCTGGCAATCCATGTTGACAGTCCTGGGCTAGCTGGACCAACGCTCTGACTGAGTATTTCAAAACCTTTTTCCACCACTGCTTTTCCAGCCCTTCTGGAAGAGCCCCCGCCTTGCATGCAGAAGGTCCCAGGTTCGATCCCCGGCCTCTCCAGGTAGGGCTGGAAAACCTCCTGCCTGAAACCCCAGAGTGCTGTCGCTGCCAGTCCGTGTCAACAATACTAGATGAGACGGACCACGGGTCCGGCTCGGCGTCAGGCAGCTTCCGATGCCCCTATGCCAACCCCTTAAACTAGCCGCCCACGGCTCTTCAAGCCAGCCCCAGCTCTTACCTGGAAGAGGGTGAGGCAAAGGAGGAAGAGGAACATGTAGACAATCTTGTAGACAACCAGGCGTCCGGCGAAGCTGACGACGATGAACATGCCGGCGCAAACCAAGATCCAGAACTTGGCGTAGAAGCCGGTCACATACGCCCCCAGGATCTTCAGCACATCACGCTTGCGGCCTGTCCCTGAAAGGAACAGGGGGGGGGGGAGGGAGGGAGAAATAGCAGCTTATGATCTAGGGTGCCATTGCAGAACCCCAATATTTGGTCACATGCTGGCACGATGGGGCTTGTTGGTGGGGTTTTCCCCCCCCCCTCTTAAAAGCAAATCCAGACCTACGGGCCCACTGGTCTTGGGGCCCCCCAGTTCTCACCTGAGTCCGCAACCGTCACCTCCATCAAAGGTGCAGGGGGGTGCGTCTTCTTCAGCAGCTTCTCCTTCACAAATTGCCGTACCAGGAGCCAGAAGGTCAGAGTGTACAGGAGCTGCAGGGAAAGATGGGGGAGCGGCGAAGGGAGCCAGCGTTATGGGCACTGGAAGACTAAGCAGGTCCGGGGGAGGCCAGCCGGGATGGTGAAGGGTCTGGAAACCCGAGTCCTATGAGGAACGGTTGAAAGAGCCAGGTATGTTTGTTGGGTTTTGCATAGGCAGAACGAGATTACCACCTGACATCGAGATTATCACCTGACCTGGTGAGTGTCTCTTGAGTTCAAATATACAAGGTCTCTGGTCATGAGACATAGTCTCGAGGTGATGTGACTCAGCAACCTTGGAGCAGATTTGGGATCAACATGTTGATGAATAGGTTATACAACTGGGTGAGTAATATCCTATTTATAGGTGGTATAAAGCTAGCACACTTGTTGATAGCTTCACTTCTTCTCTTCTCCTCTCGTCTCGACTCGACATGTGTCTTGTTCTTGGACTTCACTTCATCTAGCCTTACCACTGGGGTAGTGGATTTGAGTCTGCAATGATGTAGTGAGTAGATGCATTGCTTGCCTTAATCCCATGTAATTGGGTCTTACAAATAAACTCTTTAATCTTTATTAACTGCTGTTATCTCCTCCTTCCGCCTGCGTGACTGGGACTGAGGGTCATTGGCTAGGGGAGCTTTTGAACCCGGGTCAGTCCAGCTCTCACAATGTTTAACCAGGAGAAGATTTAAGGGGAGGCATGACGGTGGTCCTCAAATATCTGAAGGGCTGTCACACAGGAGGTGGAGCAGACTCGTTTCCTGCTGCACCAATGGGTGCAAACTGCAGGGAAGCTGATCTCAGCTAAACATCAGGAGACACTAGCTCATAGCGATCGCTGCGCAACGGTGGAGCGGACGGCCGCATGAGCTGATGGGATTCTCCTTCACTGGAGCTATTTAAGCAGAGGCCGGGCACTCGTCTGTCAGGGACGCTCCAGCTGCAACCTAGACTGCAGATCCTGCCCCCGAGCGTGGGGTTGGACTCGAGGACCGCCAAGGTACGACGGATGCGGGTGCAGCGAGGTCATCCCACCCACGTCATTCGGGCGGGATCCCCGAAACTATAAGCTGAGGGAATAAGTCTGGACAGATTTGCCCTTTTCTGCTCTTGGGGTTTTGTCGCAGATCAGTGCCAATTTCAGGCACTCGGAAATTGAGGTAGAACAGCTGGGCGGCTGTGAGGACAGAAAGGTATGCAGTGTGTGTGTGTGTGTGTGTGTGTGTGTGAAATCACAGCAGGCCATTCTCCTAGTTCAGTGTTCTCCAACCTGGGGTCCCCAGATGTTTTTGGCCTACAACTCCCAGCATGCCCCAGCCAGCTATGCTGGCTGGGGCATGCTGGGAGTTGTAGGCCAAAAACATCTGGGGACCCCAGGTTGGAGAACACTGTGTTGGGTTTTGCATAGGCAGAACGAGATTACCACCTGACATCGAGATTATCACCTGACCTGGTGGGTGTCTCTTGAGTTCAAGTACACAAGGTCTTTGGTCACGAGACATAGTCTCAAGATGATATGACTCAGCAACCTTGGACAGGTTTAGCAGTAAACATGTTGATGAATAGGTTATACAACTGGGGTGAGTAATATCCTATTTATAGGTGGTATAAAGCTAACACACTTGCTGATAGCTTCACTCTCCTTCTCGTCTTCTCTCGTCTCGACTCGACATGTTTCTTGTTCTGGACTTCACTTCATCTAGCCTTACCACTGGGGTATTGGATTTGAGTCTGCAATGATGTAGTGAGTAATAGATGCATTGCTTGCCTTAATCCCATGTAATTGGGTCTTACAAATAAACTCTTTAATCTTTATTAACTGCTGTTATCTCCTCCTTCCGCCTGCGTGACTGGGACTGAGGGTCATATTGGCTAGAGAAGCTTTTGAACCCGGGTCAGTCCAGCTCTCACTCATTGTACCTAGTTCAATGTCTCATGCCACAAAAGGAAGTAGGACAACCCCCCTCCTTTTAGCAAAACACCAGCCTCTAGCGCACGGGTGTTGACCCTCAGGTTCATGGGTCAAATCCAGTCCCCTGGGGTCCCCCAGGTGACCACGCCCACTTTCCCTGGCCCCGCCCCCTTTCCTTGGTTTGGTGGTTTCCCGGCTTTTGTGCAGTTTCCCCCCCACTCTAAAAGGTTGAAATGTCTCTCCTAAGGCTTCGTGACTGGCAGGAAGAGCTCTGACCTGAAATAGGCTAGTCGTTTTGGCCCCGCCCCGTTTGCCTTCGGCCCCGCCCACTGCTGAACGTGGCCCTCGAGAACCTCTCCAAAAATGAATGCAGCCCTCAGACTGGAAGAGGTTGAACACCCCTGGTCTAGAGCAGAGGTAGGCAACGCGGTGCCTTCCAGGTGTTTTGGACTACAGCTCCCATAATCCCTGACCATTGGCCATGCTGGCTGGGACCTATGGGAGTTGTAGTTCAAAACAACTGGAGGGCACGGGGGTCGCCTATTCCTGCTCTAGAGACAACGAGAAAGCAAAAGCAGCAGGGAGACAAGAAGAAAAGGGCACGGGGAGAGGAGAAAAGGAGGCTGCACACAGACATACGCACAGGACAGAGAGGTTGCATATAGATACATGTTGTCTTTACCTTGGCTCCCAGGTAGAGACAGGGGTAGAGGGGTCGCACCAGCCCCAGCTGTTTCAGGGACATGAAGCCGACCCTGGTGGGCAGCTCTGGCTCCAGGTCCATGCCCCAAACGTACTGCAGGCTGCAGAGGGCAACGCCGTAGAGGAGGATAAACGGCGAGCACAGCATGGCAAAGTGGCGCCTGTTCCGCACAATCCAGATGAGGCAGGCCCACAGCAGCAGCACAAAGGTCAGCCAGCTGTGGTATGTGATGCTCCACACCTGGGGAGGGACGACAGCAAAAGGGGTCACTGGACGGGGGCCACCTCTCTCCCACAGGTGTATGATCTTAGGTCGCACAGCTTTCCCTCCAACTCGGAAATCCTCCACCTGTGCTGGGCTTCAGCACCCATCATCCTCAGCCAGCGGGCGCTGGCTGAGCATGATGAGGGTGTAGTCCAATGCATCTGGAGAGTGCAGGGTTGTGGAAGGCCAATATAGCACGGTGCCATTTTTATTCCTTTAATTCATTGCACGCTGCTCTGGAAAACTTGGGTCTAGCTGAGAAGTAACGTACGAATTCTGCAAAGAAAGAAATATCTTGTGCAACAGGGGGCGGGCAACTTGTGGCCCTCCAGATGTCTTGGCCTACAACTCCCATCATCCCTCACCATTGGCTATGATGGCTCAGGCTGATGGGAGTTGTAGGCCAACAACAACTGGAGGGCCACAAGTTGCCCGCCCCTTGTTGTACAGAGTGACCAGGAAAAATAAAATAAAATGGAATTTCCTTGGCCTGCAGACTGGGAATATTTATTCATTTATTTATTTAAACTATTTCTTGGCTGCCTTTCAGGGCAGGAGCCCTGCCAAGGTGCTGTAGAACAATAAAAAACATAATTAAGATGGATACGGTAATAAAATGCACAGTAGAAACAGCAACAGCAGCAGACTTTCTAAAACACAGCAAACACCAGCATATAAAATGAACTTTACAACAACAGGCAACTGGAGCTACAACCCTGTCTGATAAAAACATAATTGGGGAAGTCCGTAGGAAGTTTTCAGGGCCTTCTTAAAAAACCTGCAACGAGATGTTGACAGGGTGGGGCGGCGGGAGAAACACACGAAATTTTAAACTACGGCCTTCCGGCACTCTAATGACCGGACTACTTAACACCTAAAGACGGGAATTCTACTCAATTTGGCTTCGACTGACCCTTTGCCTAGGGCACCACCTGAAAATAACCTCCAGCTTTGCTAATATTTTTCTTTATTTCTGCTCTCTGCGTCCACAGCCCCATCTGCAGGCTACGAAACCTGGGGCAACATGTTTGGCAATGTTCTCCGGGGGACGAGGTGGGGAGGGAGATTCTCTAAAACAGTGTTCTCCAACCTTGGGTCCACAGTAGACGCAAGAGTTGTAGGCCAAAAACATCCGGGGACCCAAGGTTGGAGAACACTGCTCTAAAACACTGGTCCCACACATACGTGAGAGTCCCGGGGCGTGTGAGGCTTAGCTGAGTGTTTGGGGCAGCGGTGGCTGTGCAGCTTTGCTCTTTCTTTAAGCCTGCCGCTCTCTGCGACTGGCCCTTTCTCTTCACTCCCACCCCGGCACCTCTCAGCACGCGGCCCCGGCGCCTCCGCTCCGCTTACCATCATGGCAATGAGGGCGCAGACGTAACTCTGGTTCATGATCTTGTGGCCGAGCGAATGCAGCAGTGCCAGCTTCTCTTTGTGGTGCTCCCGTTTCCTGCCGGCTACAAAGAGGGGTTTTTTTTTTACGGCACGGTCCGGCGGATGCGGGCATCAGGCCCCGTGCTGCGACTGGCAGCCGCTCCCTGGGGATCTCTGGTCTTCCCCAGTGTGAGGATGCCACAGATTTGACCCTGGGACCTTCTGCATCAGCCCCGAGATTATGAGCCACCTTGTACTGAGTCAGAGTATTAGTCCATTTTGCTCAGTGCTGCCCACCCAAGATCCCTATAACCGGGGCTGCCAGTGACTCAGTGTTTCTCAACCTTGGGTCCCCAGATGTTTTTGGCCTACAACTCCCAGCATGCCCCAGCCAGCTATGCTGGCTGGGGCATGCTGGGAGTTGTAGGCCAAAAACATCTGGGGACCCAAGGTTGAGAAACACTGCAGTGACTGAACATTCCAGCAGGTCGAAGCAGAGGGAGATGAGATGAGAAGCAGGGTCATTCCACCAGCCCTACTGAAAGACCACTTGTCTTTCCCCCACCCCTCTGCCTTCCCCATCCTTTTTTCCTTTTGTGATGTGTTTTGTTTCTGCTCCCCCCCCCCCAATTGTACGCCTGCAGGGGCAGGGACTGTCTTGTTTTTATTGATTGTTTGTAAGCCACTCCAGGAGCCCTTTAGGCTGAGAAACGGGATAAAGAGGCTTTCAGTAAATAAATAAAGCCTGAGCATCTTCACGGAGCTTTGGAAGCGCAACAGACCAATCCTGGCACCTCCTGCATGCAAAGCCAGCGCCCGGTCACCCCATCACAACAGAGAGGGCTTGCCCCGAGTCAGTGCACTGGACCATCTAAGCCCAGGATTGTCTGCTCTGGCTGTCACTCCCTCTTCAGGGCCTTCTGCGGCTACCCAAGATCCCTTCACAGGAGTTGCCAAGGACTGAGCCCAGGTCCTTCTGCATGCCAAGCCTCGTGGCTCCATCAGTGAGCTACATCCCAGTCCTGTGGGCTGCAGCTGCTTTGCCAAGGCCTTCTCCTCCCGCCCCACTCCCAGCGTGCAGAGAAAGCCAAAAGGCCACGAAAAGGTCCAGCGCCCCAGCATCCTGCTTCCAACAGGGAGCAGCCAGGTGCTTCCGGAAACTCATAAGCAAGGTAGAATGGCAGCCTCCCCACTTTACTACCACCACCTGATACAGAGAGGTAAACTGCCTCTGAATGTGGAGGCTTCCCAATGGGGCAATCTGCACTCACCGTTGCTTGCAGAGCCCATGCTCCACGAATCTGTCAATCCCCTTAAAAATGCAGCCATCTAAGCTAGTGAGCATCTATAGCTTGTAGCAGTGAATGCTACAAGTTAATTACTGCACTGCGTGCAAGAATGAGCAATTCCAACAGAGAGCCCAGCACGGAGAGGGCAAAGCGTGGAATATGGGGTGAAAAAGACCCGAGCCGCCCAGTAAAGGCACCCTCTGTCTTTAGGTGCCGGATTTCTCATTCTGTTTCCCAGAGCCGGCCCGGAAGGAAGCCTGCCTTGGACTACGCAGCTGCAAGGGGTGCTTTTATGCCTGGGGAAACAGGGTGCTAGCAGACAGAGGAGCCCTGCTGGGTCAGGCCAAGGGTCCATCCGGCCCAGCATTCTGTTCGCTCCCAGAGGCCAACCAGCTGCCTGTGGGAAACCCACATGCAGGACCTGAGAGCAAGGGTGGCCGGGTGACCGGCCAGATGGGCGATTAATAAATATAATAAAAAATAAATATAATAAAATCCGGCGACTGGTATGCAGAGGCATCCTGCCACGGGCACTGGAGGGATCTAGTAGCCACATGGAGAGCGAAAGGGGCACCAGGGGCCCCTGCGGTGATGCCTTTGAACCACTAGGAGGCAGCAGTGCCTTGTGCCAATCCAACCCAGGATGCTTTCAGTGGAGTGAAGGAAGGGGATCCGGAAGACAACACATGTGCTCCCCTTTGCTCTGGGACATCATGACCTGTTGGGCAGAATAGAGCACCCCTCCCCGCCGGAGCCAAAGGCCGGGTTGGGGAGTTTGGCTTTCATTCTGGACCGGACTGTCTGCCATTCTTTACTCCGAACTGATGGCCAGGGGTGCGGGAGCTCTTTCAGCTGGACGGCTGAACTGGGTTCCCGGAGAAGCTCTGGGGGCTGCATTCCAATGGTAGGCAGGGCCGAGGGCAAAAGGGGCGGGATGGAAGGCAATAGGCGCGGGGACAAAAACACCAGCCTATTTTAGCTTAAAGCTCTTCCTCACAGGAACGGTGAGAGGCGTTTCAGCCTTTTAGAAGGGTGGAAAGCTGCACAAAAGCTGAGAAGCCGCCCAGCGATCGATCAGCAGTCAGGGGGGACAGAGGTGCGGCCCTCGGGGAAACGGCAGAGGGCTGGATTTGGCCCAGAGGTCCAGCATCCCTGGTTTGTGCTTTGTCCTTCCTCCAGGCGCTCAGAGAAGCTTAGAAGCTGGGCTCCATCCGGACACAGCCGCCGAACTCGGCACGCAAAACTATGAAGCGAGTGCGCCCAGATTACTCGGAGCGCAGTACCGACCGTGTGCTGGGGAAAGACACCGGTTTTGGTTTTGCTTATTTGCTGTCTGAACCAGGAGGCGGCTCCAGATGTTTTGGACCACAACTCCCAGCATTCCTGATCACTGCCCATGCTGGCTGGGGCTGATGGGGGTTGAAGTCCCAAACATCTGGGAGGAACCATGTTGGGGAAAGCCGTTCCATGCTCTGCTGCCACAGTGGACAGCAGTCGGCACGGGGGGCCGGGGGGCATGGGGGGGGAGGAGACTCCTGCAAGCTGGCCCGAATGGAGGGAAGGCAGAGGATCGAGGGGGAGCAGCCACTGCGGCCCCCGCGGGGCCCCTTACCTGGCTGGTCGGCCTCTTCGATCACATGCATGGTGCAGTTCTCAGCATCGCCACTAGCACCTTCCGTCTCATCCAGCATCAGCTGTGGAGGGAGCAGGTAAGGGGGGGGGAGAAAGGGAGGGGAGGGAGGAAAATAACGCAAAATCATAGAATCACTGAAAAGTAGAGTTGGGAGGGGCCCACCAGGCCGAGTCCAACCCCCTGTTCAATGCGGGAATCCAGGTCAAAGCATCCCCGACAGATGGCTGTCCAGCTGCACCTTGAATGCCTCCAGAGTGGGAGAGCCCACCACCTCCCTAGGGAGTTGGCTCCATAGTCCTATTGCTCTAACAGTCAGGAATAAGTCCGCATTAGGTGCGAGTCCTGGCCTATAAACGCTGGGGGAGAATGAAGTGGTCAAATTCTGGACTGCACCACTTCAAACTTTTGGGGCGGGGGGAAAGGGATGCCATATTGGAATGCAATGCCATGTTTTTTTTGTGTGTTTTTTTTAAAAAAACCCTCCCCGCAAGTAGAAAACTACCACAAAACTGAGACAAAAATTCTCAGCCACTCTTTGCTAGTTTTCTGATTGAAGGGAGCGAGTCTCTCTCTCTCTCTCTCTCTTTTAAATCGTAGAGGAGCATTCAAAAATGTGACGCCCTACCAGCAGTCTAAGGCTGTGCGGTCCTCTCTACCTCCTTATTCTGTTGCACGTACAGACCAGGCCTGCCGTTCAGGCGAGCAGCAGTGCTCTTAGCAGTGCCAGGCAGTGTCCAGCCTGACATCCACCTACGGGGCCGCTCCTGAGACCTCAGCCCCTCTTTCCGCCCCTCACCTGGCTTGGGAGGCCTCAGCGGTCAGAACAAAAAAGAAAGCCCTCCGCCACCTCACGCAGCCATTCTGGGGGGGCGGGGGGGGCCGGTGCCCTCCTCACCTTCGCGTCTTCAGCCAGGGCATCTCGGTCCGTCGACCAGCTCTCCATCTCCACCGAGTTCGAGGTTGAGCTTGCCGCGTCTCTCTGCTTTAAAGACAAACAAACCAGGGTTGGGGAAGAGGCCCTGTCCGGACGGTGACCTTGAAAGAGGAAGCGGGGAAGGATTCTGGCAACCTTGCGAGGCTTCCCCAAGCCGTAGCCAGAAACCAACCAGCCAGGAATCCCACTGATATGTGGGTGGATCTGCAGCATTTATGCAGGGGGCAAAGTGAGGCTCCCTCCATGTGGACCGAACCCCTGTTCAAACTCCTCTCACAGGTACTGCAGCCAGCATAATCAGAATGATGATGATGATTATGATGATGATTTCATTTCTATACTGCCTAATAGCTGAAGCTCTCTGGGTGGTTTACAAGTCAGTAGTCAGTACAACAAAGTCAGTAGTCAAAGAACACATCTCCCAAGAGCCCAAAGCATTTCGCAGCCAGCATTCTCGGAGATCATTAAAATAACCCTGCAAGGTGGGATTATATTATTGTCTTCGTATTATAGTTGGTGAGGGATGAGCTTAGAGCAGGGACATTGAACCTCAGGACCATGGGCCAAATCCGGCCCACCTGGGAGCCAATTCCAGCCCGCTGTGGTTCCTCTGATGGCCTCACCTGCTCCCCCCCACGACCGATTGTTTGGTGGTTTCCCGGCTTCTGCACAGTTTTCCCTCCTTCTAAAAGGTTGAAATGCCTCTCCTAAGGCTGAGTTACTAGCAGCAGGAGCTCTGGGCGAAAATAGGCTGCTATTTCTGGCCCCGCCCATTTAGCCTTTGGCCCCGCCCACCACTGGGATGTCAGTCTGTCCCCCAGAGCTTCTCCGAAATGGAATTTGGCCCTTGGGCTGAAAGAGGCTCAACACTCCTGGAGCAGAGGTAGCAGCTTGCTTAGATTCATAGACTGATAGAGTTGGAAGGGGCCTACAAGGCCATCGAGTCCAACCCCCTGCTCAATGCAGGAAACTAGAGGAGGGGTCTCCCATCCAAGTAATAACCAGGCCTGACCCTGCTTGGCTTTCCACGCTCAGACAAGCTGAGCCAGCGCGAGCCACAGGCCTGTATTTAAAGCTGCCTAGGTGGTTTTTGGCTAAGGTCGAGGCTTGGATTTGTAACATCAAGCTCACAGCGCGTAACCAGCGTGGTCCAGTCCACCCCTGCCTCCACCCCCCACTGCTCAGTGTCCATCTCTCCCTTTGTGCGGTTAACGAAACCCCACCCAAGAGTTGTGCTGGGGACTTGCTCTCCCTTTCCCTGGTGCTGTTCTCCTCAGTCCAGAGTGGCGTAGCTGGTGAGAGTGCTGGACTGGGACTCGGGAGATCCGGGTTCTAGTCCCCGCTCGGCCATGAAACTCATTGGGTGACTTTGGGCCAGTCACTGACTCTCAGCCTAACCTACCTCACAGGGTTGTTGTGGGGATAAAATGGAGAGGAGGAGGAGGAGGATTATGTAAGCCGCCTTGGGTTCCTTGCAGGGAAAAAGGTGGGATATAAATATCATCATCATCATCATCATCATCATCATCATCATCATCATCATCATCATCATCATCAGGCAGCCCTCTGCAAGATCACAGCCCCAAGTGTGTGTTTTTGAAACCTACAAGAACCGGGGTCAGGGGAGCCCTGGCTGTCTGAGCCAAGCAGGCTGTACTGGGGTAGATGAGAAGGGGGGGGGGGAGGGCCATTCCACCAGCCCTGCTGAAAGACTTAAGTTTTCCCCTCTTCTTCCCTCCCCACTCCTTCTTCCTTGCGTGCCGTGTCTTTTAGACTGTAAGCCTGCAAGCGGGGTCTCCGGGAGCTGTTTTGTCTCAGGATAAAAAGGCTTTAAATACCTAATGAAAAGGAGCAACTCCGGACCAGCGTAACTCACCTGCTCATTGGGATGCAGCCTGCGGAACTTCACCAGGGTGGCCAGGACATAATAAAGCAGCAAAAGGATCCCCGGGTTGACGTAGACGGGCCAGGAGAGGTTCTTGTTCAGGAGCAGCGCATTGGGCCTGCCGCACCCCTGGTACAGGACGATGGCCTTCAAGCCAAACAGCCTACAGGGGAAGGTGACAGATGCAGCAGTCAGGCTCAGCGACACCACAGACTTAAAAACGATTTATTTATTTGTTCAGCGTCTTAAATGGCTCAGAAAATAAATTCCTCCAGGTGTTCTGTGAAAACATCACACATGAAGAAAATTACAACAAAATGAACAATATATAAAATGGAAATGGGCCACGACTAGGCACGTCGGAGAAAACCACAGTGGACTCAAATGGGTTTGAATTTCTAAGGTTCTGACCCACGGATTCCACAGCGGACCGGCTTTTCCTGACTTGCGTAGGTTCCACGGACTTCTGTAGTTTGGGGGGATTTGAGCATTTCCGGGAGTGCGAATTTGCCCAAGTGTGAATCTGATTCCATTCAGGAGCGGACGACAGAATGAAAGGCTTTTAAAACTTTAACAGTCTTTTAAAAACCTTTAAATTTTTAAAAGCCTTTTCCTCCTGCTCTTTGTTCAAGAAGGCTCACACGGCGCCCCTGCTCGCAGGCCTACAATCTAAAAAGACACGAGCTGGGGGGGAGGGGGGAAGGACCACCAGAAAAGCCCTCACTCTTATGGCCACCCTCTGGGCCACAAAATGAGGGGGGAATTTAAGAGGGGCTTCTAAGTGTGGGCAGGAACATATGGGAAGAGGCGTTCCATCAGGATGGCTTAACTCTTCTGGCTTCCCCCTAAAGCAGTGTTCTCCAACCTTGGGTCCCCAGATGTTTTTTGGCCTACAACTCCCAGCATGCCCCAGCCAGCATAGCTGGCTGGGGCATGCTGGGAGTTGTAGGCCAAAAACATCTGGGGACCCAAGGTTGGAGAACACTGCTCTAAAGCACTCCTGAGAACAGCTTTCCTGTTTTCCTGATAACAGCGTCAGATATTATTATCTGACGCTCCCCAGCAAAATGCACTCAGAACCTTCTGCATCCGGCCAGCAGTGCCACTTGGCAATGCCTGCAGGAAAACAATTTGCAGGTTTATTTCATAGATCTATAGAGTTGGAAGGAGCCTACAAGGCCATCGAGTCCAAGCCCGTGCTCAATGCAGGAAACTAGAGGAGGGGGTCTCCCATCCAAGTCACAACCAGGCCTGTCCCTGCTTAGCTTTCCACGCTCAGGCAAGCTGGGCCAGCGTGAGCCACAGGCCTGTAGCCAGCCTAAAAGTTTGGGGTGGGGTGGGGTGCAGTTCATTTCAACTGTAGGCCTTTTAAAAACAAAATTGTAAATTGCCTTTAATTAGTTTGTTTAAAAAAAATTGGGGAGGGGGGCAGAGAAAATTTAGGGGGGCCCAGAACCCACCCACCCCGGCTAGAGGCCTGCCAGTGTTGTCATTCTAGGGGCGCCCGCATTTGGGAGACTTCACGCCGAAGCAGGTTTGAAAGTGTTAAGAGCCACAATCGGGGGCCACATTAACACAGGGGGCTGCCTTCCACCAGGCCAGGACACCCTGGCATCGCGCGCTCCGGCTGGCAGCAGCTCTCTGGGGCCTCGGGCAGGGAAGGGCCTTTCCCCATCACCTGCCGCCACCCGGCCCTTTTAGAACCGGAGCAGCCATGGCTCGGTCTCCCGCTACCTGGTGCCCTCCATGCGTTTTGTACGACAAGTCCCATCCTCCTTGGCCACTGGTCGTGCTGGCTGGGGATGGTGAGCCGTGTGCCCCATCACAACTGAAGGGCACCATGGGTGTGGACGGCAGGCCCTGGATCGAACCCGGGTGCTCTGCTACGGAGCTACGTTCCCCAGGAGGGCAGGCAATGCTGCGACCGCCACACTTCAGCGCTGGGCCTAGCGACGTGCCCTGGGAGGAAAAGCTGCGATTTTAACGCCTTTAATATCATCTTAAAAAGAACTCGGGTGGCCAGGGCGTCTCCTCTGAACGCCTCTGGGCCCCGCGTGGAACCAGAGACATCCGTAGGAAGTCTGGGTGGCAGGCGGCGGGAGGCATTTCGCTTTTAAGTGCTCCTGGGGGTGGGGAAGGGAAGAAGGAAGGAAGGGGAAAAGGGAGGAAGAAGGAAATAAAAAGGAGGGAGGGAAAAGGGGAAAAGGAAGGATGGGGCAGACCCCTTGCCACTGCCTAGTAAGCAGGTGGGGAAGGGGAGGCTTGCAGGAAGGAAGAGACCCCTTGCCACTGCTTAATGGGCAGGGGGAGGCATGCAGATGGCAGCAGGAGAACCTTAGGAGGGCTGGGGTGACCTGACAGATTGGGAGGAAGTGGGGAGGCCAAGGCTGGGGTGGGGAAGGAGTCTGTGTGTGTGTGTGTGTGTGTGTGTGTGTGCTTCCCCCACAGATGCTGGACACCCTCAAAGCATGCTGGGTAAGGAGGAGTGCTCACAAACCACGCACCCCAGGTTTCTGAAGTCTGATTCTGCAATACAGGGATTGCAAGCTTTTGGGGGCTTTCGCAAGGCAATAAATGGCGTGCAGTGCGCATTTGCACGCGACGTTTTCACAAGCGCCACTTCCCCAAACGCTAAGTGTGTTGCTCGCAATGACTCTCAAAAGCCACAGGTAAGGATGCAAAAAAAAAAAAAGCAAGGCGGGAAGCTGCCCCACACCTGCCAGCCAAAGGACTTTTCCCACGGGAAACCCTGCGCTCTGAAAGAAAGGGCAGAAAGGACAGGGGAGCCCGTCAGGAGAGCCAGGGAGGTTCAAAGTGGCGGGGCCAGCAAAAGCTCCCTGCTTTGATCCTGAGCTGGCTTTCAGAGAGGGAGGAGGCGTCCTTCTGTTTGCATAGGTGTCACGGAGAGACAGCCTTGCTCCACTGGGCGGTGCAGAGTCAAAACTGGGCATGTTTAGCCTTCAGAAGAGGAGACTGAGGGGAGATATGATCGCACTCTTCCAGTACTTGAAGGGATGTCACACAGAGGAGGGCAAAGATCTCTTCTCGTTCATCCCAGTTTGCAGGACACGGAATAAGGGGCTCAAGTTACAGGAACCTAGATTCCACCTAAACATCAGGAAAAAAATCCTGACTGTTAGAGCAATACGCCATTGGAACCAACTACCTAGGGAGGCGGTGGGCTCTCCCACTCTGGAGGCATTCAAGGTGCAGCTGGACGGGCATCTGTCAGGGATGCTTTGACCTGGATTCCTGCACTGAGCAGGGGGTTGGACTCGATGGCCTTGTAGTTGTAGGCCCCTTCCAACTCTACTTTTCTATGATTCTATGATTCTATGATTCTAACCCCAGGGTTGGGGAGGATTGTGCCTGGGAAGGTGAAGCTGATCCAAAGGAGGCTCAGACTGCGAGGCCCCTGGATTGCTCCACTGGCTCCTCGAGTTTCAAAGGGTTGGGAGAGAGAAGAGAAAGAAACCGGACAGGCTGGATTCCCCTAGACAATCCCGGCCAGCCTCTTGCAGGAGGAATGTGAGCAGGGTCAAGGTGGGTGGGACGTGCCAAGCTGAAACTTGCCCCCAACATGTCTAGCAGTGGGAGATCTTTGTGGCGTGAAGCGATGGCCAAGCCGCACCGCACCCCTGTGCAGGGCTGGCTCAGATCCGCCCACTCAGCAGAGCTATGGAACCGTGGTCCGGCATCTGGAGCTGTGCGATCCAGATTGGAGGAGGAATGGTCATTTGGTGCGGAGAAGTCCCCACATGCCGTAGTATTTTTTTGTTTTTGTTTTAAAAAGAGGTACAGGGGCTCAGGAGTGTTGCACATGCAAACTAGATGACCTGTTCATCTCTACATTTGAGGTTCTGTGTGAAAAACACTTTGCACAAGAGCACAGGTACTCATTACTTCCACATCTCCATCCTTTCCTAATGCTAAAAATAGGTTATGGAGCTAAAGGTCTGATAAAGAGCTAAAGCAGATGAGATGCGAAGCCCGGCTGAAAGACCACCTTGCTTTTTTCCTCTACCCTCCCCATCTCTTCTTCCTTTTGTGACATGTCTTTTTAGATTGTAAGCCTCCAGGCAGGGACTATTCTTGGTTTTATTGAGAGTATGTAAGCTGGTCCAGGAGCCTTTTTCAGCTGAGGTTAAAAATGCTTTACCTAAATAAGCAAGCAAGCTCTGTCTCCAAGTCAGTCCAACCTTACAGCACTTGGTAGATTTGGTTTGGTTTTTTTAACCCCAGGTATTGCTTCCTGAATTTCAAGGTCTGCTCTATGAAATGCCAAGCCAGGCTTCACAGGAAAGGCTGAAGGGCCCTCCGACAATCTCTTCTCCTCCCTACCAAGACCGTGCTCTCTGCTTTCCCACCATCAAAGGGGCATTATGACCCCTTTCCTGTTCTTGCCTCTCGAGGTATGTCCCACGCTTCCCATGCTATTTGGCCCTTGAGTGAATTGCCAATAAAAAAGGGGGCGTGTCACACAGCACAGCCCTCGCGGAAGCACCGTCACCGTGAAATATGGAAGAGGACCAGCCCATTCCCAGCCTCCTGTATTAGAAAATGCAAGCTCCACCATGATCAAACTCACCCCAAACAATGTACTGTTTTAACTCTTTAGAACAGTGTTCTCCAACCTTGGTTCCCCAGATGTTTTTGGCCTACAACTCCCACCGTAGCTGGCTGGGGCATGCTGGGAGTTGTAGGCCAAAAACATCTGGGGACCCAAGGTTGGAGAACACTGCTTTAGAAGTTTTCACATACAAATTTAAATGCTCAACAATAAACCTCAAGGTCCAAAATGCCAGAACTGATGGGTTTCTGTTTGGTACTTAATAAGGGGCCCCGAAGAGAGAGATGTAAAGCTAAATTATCCAAGCCTGGCACTTGAGAAATCAGCTGCAAACATAACTAGCTGTCATGACCCTGGTCCTGCAAATCACGCATTCCAGAACACGCTGACACCGGAGATTCCAATCGGTGAGATCCTTTCATTGCAGCAAATCCCGTGGCACAAGCTTCATGGTTACTGTCTTCAGAGATCATATGGCTGATGGCATTTTGCGACAGGCTCTTGAGACTTTTCCACATCAAGGTACAGGATTAGAATGTCTCTTAAGGACCAAATTCCCTGACATTCTACCCCAAGGGAAGGATTGGAGCCAATTCCAGATGCCCCTGAGGCAAGGGAAGGGGTCCTAGAAACAGGCCTGACTTACCCCCCCCCCACACACACACCACATAGAGAGCTGAACCAACCTTGCCACTGAGTTGGAACCTCTCTCCCTCCCGACACTAGCACTGTCTGTTCTGGGAAACAAGTCACGCCAGGCTTCTGCGCATAGAATCACAGAACTGGGACACCTAAAGGTCACCTAGTCCTGCCTCCTGCATCACCTCAGACAAGACTTCCCCCAGTGTGGTGCCCTGGAGATGCTTTGGACGTCAACTCCCATGAGCCCCAGTCAGCATGGCCAATGGTCAGGAGTGCTGGGAGTTGTGGTCCAAAACATCTGGAGGGCACCAGGTGAGGGAGGCTTGCACCTCCCCACTCTCAAGTCACACACAGAGACACACACTTACCGTGCCCAGATGCTGGCAGGCGGAAAGACTTCCTGCATGAAAGGGGTCTGGTAGCCATAGAGGCAAAGGAGGTGGCCTCCGGCAAAGACGTCCACCACGATGCACAAGGTGCTGAAGGCCAGGTCTCCGGCGGGGAAGTGGCAGGCCCACCAGGTGCAGAGGCCCACGAAGAGCAGGTAGTACACGCTGGACAAGGCGGAGGGCAAGGTGATCCCTAGGATGGGAACGAGAAGGCAGCCGGGATTACTAGGGCACAGGGCAGGGCCAGCAGGGCAGGTCAGCTGGGGAAGGCAACAGTTAAACGCCTGCCAAGTGAGCGATCATGTGGACTAGAACCCCTCTTTAAAGACAAGGGAAGAGACTGAACATATGAAACTGCCTAATAACGGGTCGAACCACTGATCCGTCGAGGCCAGCACGGTCTACTCCAGGGGTGCAGAACCTCGGGCCCAGGAGACAAATCCAGCCAGCCCGCGGGCCCGCCTCTGTTTTAATGCCCCTTCTAGCCTCAGCAGCACTAATGTGGAAGCGACCAGGAGATCTCTTTCGAAGCCGCTGACATGTGGCACTCACCCTCCCGCTCCGCCTTCGCCACCTACCTGCTAGTGCAAGCAACACAATGGCCAGGATCTTCCCAAGGGCCATCAAGAGCCAGTGAGCGGTTTTCCGGAGCTGGGCTGCCAGCCGCACCCGCCGCCTCGGAGAGCCCTCAGCCGGTGCGTCGGCAGGAACTCGGGGGCTGGACGGGGCCCCATCCACCTCTGCTTCTCGCTAAAGGGGAAGGGGAGTGCGACGAAGGATCAGAGAGGCACACGGGAGCCCAGAGCGAAGTTTCTTTACAGCAGCCTCCCCCAGCCCGGCCCCCTTCGGACGCGTTGGGAGTTGTCGTCCCGACCCGTCCGAAGGGGCACCGGCTGCTTTAGAGCGACACAGTCCTAAAGATTGCACCCACAGGGGAGAAATGCATCTGTCACTTACTGGCAGCAGCTAAATGTAACAATGGCAGAATTCTGGAAGAGGAAATGAACACCCACTGCAGAAAGCTGAAGCGTGGGAACCATTAATAATGGACAAGCTGATCGCGTCCCTGAGAAAGTAAACCCTTAATTTTGATAGGAGTATGGCCAGAACTACATCTAAGTTTAAAAAAAAAACAAAAAAACCCGGAACTGCAATAGACACTGGATTCTGTAAACCTGAACTACATTATGCAAAGTCATTGAAGCTGCATCCCCTTTGCTTATTTTGCATAATATCTTTCTTCGTTTCTGAAAGTTAGGAGAAGGGGCACAAGCCCCCTGCTGCGGACATTCTGACCCCCAAAAATGCTGCTCAAGCCTTTCGACATACCCATCTGAGATTTCATCAAACACTTGCCTACACACTTCCACTGCCTATCTTCCAAGCTTAGTCTTAAGGACTAGGAACTTGATACTTTCTTTTAATTAAAAAATCTAAACACTGAATGCAGAGGGTTGGTTTAAAAAAAAACAAAAAACCTGAACATGGATGTTGAATTCTGTATACCAATTTCTGTGTTTTCACACTGCAACTGTAAGAAGCCAAAACTGATGGGAGTCATGATTTCATACACTGAATATATAGGGGGACGTACTCGGAAATCAACCATGGTTGCATAATATGGCAATCTTCAAAGCAAATTGTTTTAGAGCAGCAATATATTGAAGAAATATACGCCAAAATATTACACTGGTTGTGCATCACGCATTTGCAGAGACAAGGTCGTCTTTGAAAAGAAGACTTATTTTGTGAAAGGTCACAAGGCCAGTGAGAGATAGAAGAGGAGGAGGAAACAGGATCAGCCTTGGACTGAGTGATAGCTGTGAAGGCGGCTGATGAGAAGCAAGAGGTCTGCAACTGGATACCCCGCTTCATCTCTTCCCAGGGCAGCAGTGCCAGGGAAAATGAAACTGCGTATGGGGATCACTTACGCTCTCCTGAGAACACGGCTAGGCCAAATGACACTCAATCTCTCACTGTAATAATGGAAACACCCCCAAGTTGCCATCAGGACTGGATGGGGAGGCTGTGGGATTGTGTTATGTGCTCCCATGCGCCTACGTTGCTGCGTGTCTTTCGGCGAGTGGCTAAAACTTGGCTTGGAGGAAGCGCTTCAGCTGGGTTTATCGGAGTTGCAGCAGATGTCCACTCAGAAGAGAATTCCATTTAATTTAATAGGCCTTACTCTCAGGTAAGTGTGTATAGGATTTCAGCCTTAGGCTATACACCAGCCTTCCCCCACCTGGCACCAGGTGGGGGAATGCTGCTATGCCCATTGACCTGGGAGTAAGCCCCACTGGGGCTCACCTCTGAGTAGACATGTAAAGGATTGCACTGCTAGCCTTTTTTGATGGCTGAGATTTAGGTGCTGTTGTTGTTGTTCTTTCTCCATCGGCTGTACTTATCCTGATTTTTTTTAAACAGACCTTTCATTTTTAAATTCCATTCTAAGCTATCTTGAAAGTCATTGACAGAATGCAGGATTATACGTTTATTTTATATGAAGAAATAAAACCACCGGAGTTCGCAGCAGATGACCTCACGCTAGGGACTTTTTCAGTGTCAGTGAGCCTCAAGAAGACGGTCCTGCTGCAGGGTGGCTTTGGCAGTCCAAGATGCTCCAGAGCGAGGGAGCGGGAGAGAGTGCAGCCATCAGGGCTCCTGGCCGGGCGGGACAAGGGTCCTTCCCCAGCCACCAGGCCTCCTGCTTGCCCCTTGACCCACCACCTGGCCTTGTTTATTTCATCCGCCGCTTTGCAAAGCGCATTCCACCGGGGCCTGTTTTTCTTGGCTGCCCGGCCTGGGTTCCCAACCGCCCGAGCGATTTTCCAGCCTGGCACGGCTTTCGCGGCAAAGGTATTTGGGCTCCACCTCCTCTGTGCTGGCCGGGCTCCGTCCGGGGGCTCCAAGTCCAGCCCAGATCAATTGCGCTGAAATGGTGCAAAGCAGAGAATCCGCCCCTCCTGCGCCCCCCCCCCCCGGAGAATCCAGCGGAAAGGGCCATGCAGAAGGGCTGCCTGATCTCAGAGTTTCCAGCTCGAGCTCAGTGTCTGCTCCACAGGCTGAGAGAAGAAGGGAAGAGATTGGGGGACGGGGAGGAATGGCCACCCCAGGCTGGGATGGCTGAGCCTTGAGGCGGAAGGGAGCAGGTGAGAGGCCCGGCTTGGTACCCTAACCCTGCGGATATATACAAAGTGCCGGAGGGGAAGACTAGCTGTAGTTTATTACCAGCATCACCAATACCTACATACCACTTCCCATCGAAGAAATCCCATCGCTGTGCCCACTCAAAGCCCACGTGCGTGCAAATTGGTGGTGAAAATGCACTCTGCACATGCACAGAGGCAGACTCCTGCGTGTGAATGACCTTCAGATACTGCATGGCATGGCAAAACTGGTCCTGATTCAAAAGTTTCGCCCTTGCTGCTCCCCTTTTCTCCCCACTCCACAGTTCGCTCTCTTTTACGGGTTTTCGGCATGTGCCTCTCAAGGCCACTCTCACATGTTGGGGTAACCTGGACAGGACATCGTCATTGGTTTATCTGTATGTTGCCCTTTCCGTGGTCAAGCATGCCCAGAGCGGCTGAGAACAAGATCAGAATAAAGTACAAGATGTAATAAAATGCAATGGGTCTGGAGGGAAGCAACGAGGAAGAGGTCCTTCTCAGCGGCGCCCCCCACCCAATTGTGGGGCAATCTTCCCACTGAGGCCTACCTGGCGCCAACTCTGTTACGCTTTCGGCACCAGGTTAAGACTGCCCTCTTCTCCAGGGCATTCAATGGCATTTAATGGCATATTGGGGGGGGGGTGTGCGTTTATGTCAGGCCTAATTGTATTGAAATCATTTTTAGCTGCTCAAATTGTTTTAAATTCTGTTTTAAATTTTGTATATTGGAATTTTATGCTGTTTTAACGGTATTTATGGTATCCGTTTTTTATGAATTGTTGTGAACCACCCAGAGAGCTTTGGCTATTGGGCGGTACAGAAATGAAGATGATGATGATGATGATGATGATGATGATGATGATGATGATGATGATGATGATGATGATGGCATAATAGTCAGTGTTTTTTTCCTGGAGAAAAAGGTACCGGAACTCTTGGATTACATTTCCTTGGGAGTAGATGGCGATTAAATTGTAATGCAATTAATAGAAGAAAAGGTGCTGGAACTCAGTTCCGGTGAGTTCCACCAGAAAAAAAGCCCTGATAATAGTACAGGTGCTGTCTTCTGTGGCTGGGTAAACTGTGTGTAGTCATTGTAGGGGGAAGAGAGGGAGGGAGGGAGGGAGGGCAGTCTCTTCTATTCAAGGTGTTCTTTTGGGCAAAGTAAACATAAGGTCCTGCATGTTGGCCACGGCGTGAACAGAATGCTGGACTAGGGAGACCAGCATGGCTCTTCTTACATTCTTAATCTACTGCTGCGGTCTTTTTCAGGAACTGAGGTGCAACTCTGTGACCAGTTTCCAGCAGCTGTCAATCACAGGAATAGCCCCCCTCCCCCCCCCCGCGCGCGCGCGCAAAATGCTCTCCTCGACCACTTGCAGGGCAGCCTGGCAAGCGTGATGCTCTCACCCCAGCCTCTTATGAGAACAGAAGCCAAGCAGTTGCAGGGGGTGGAATACCGTGTGAGCCAGAGAAGGGACCCAAGGGGCACACGCTTGCCCCTCTGGGCCAGGCCGGGACTCTCCTGCAGCTCGAAGAGCAACTCAGGCCAGCAGGTAGGTGGCTCCTTGCTGGACGGGGCTGCTGCATTCATCCTCAGCCGTCTCCCACCGGCTCTGCATAATGCGGCCTCTGTCGAAGCCGCCGTGTTTGTTAGGGAGTCTCCACGGCAACTTGGGACCGGCCAAAGTCACTCCTCCACTTGGGCAGACGCGGGGAAACCCGCCTCGGAGCAGGCTGGTGAGTCACCCTTCGAGGTGCCAGGAGGAAAGTGTCTCCCCCACCCCTCCGGGTTTCTGGGGTGGGGAGGAAGGCGGAGGTGAGTGGAGAATCCTGGCAATCGTGAAGGGATAACGCTGGTTGCATCTTCAGCAATGAGAACACAAGAAGAGCCAAAGGGGCCAGGTGAGTTGCATAACCATAGAGCTGGAGGGGGGCTCTTGGAGGCCATCTAGTCCAAGCCGCTGCTCCATAGCTAGAACACCGCCAACAGGAGGCGGTCCAGCCCCTGCTCTCGAAGAGCTCCATGCAGGGAGAGCGCATCACACCCATAGGTCCTTGCTTCCATTGTCGAACTGCTTTTACCGTTGGAAGTTTCTCCGAATGTTCAACCGAAATCTACCTTCCTGTAACTTTTAAGACCATCAGGTCGAGTCCTGCCCTCGGGGGGGGGGGGGGGAGCAGAGAACAAGTGTGTGACAGCCCTTCGGGGATCATTGCTTGCCTCCAACATTCGGTACTCAGGAGCGGACAGGAGGTAGGGAGGGGGGATTTGTTCAGTCCACACCTCATTTCACACTCTCCAGCCCCTACGTGAACTGAAACTCAAGTCGTCCTTCCGAGATGCGCACTTCGAAGTTTGCAATGGAGTTCTCCCATCAAAAAATGCATACAAAAATCCATGAGGGAAATCAGCATTCAAAAATGCATTACATTAGGGAAATGGCTTGCAAAAAAATTATATATTAGGCAAAAAAGGCACACAAAAATGCATATATTAAGAGTAATATATGCACAAAAATGCTTATGGATTTTCATGCAAACATTTTTTAAAATTCTCAAACTTTGGGATGACCCAAACTTAAGACTGGAGAAATAAGAAACAGAAACTGAAACATTCATCCATTGCTACCTGAAGGCCCAATTTAGCTTCATTCTACCTAGCCCTGAGTATGTGAGCTTCAAGTATGACAGGCACGGGCTTTGGTGGGGATGATGGGACTTGTAGTCTAAGACAGTTTCGGAATGCACCTGGTTGGGGAAGAATGCTTTAGCAAATGAGGAAAGGCAGACTGGCTGAAAGGAGGCCGGGAGAACCCAAACTTGACCGATTGCAACAGTGAACGTCTTCTCACCTGTTCTTGGAGCTGGCCAGATTCTGACCGTTGACTCCCAGCTGTCTGTTCACGTGTCGGCTCCAGGCGGCTGCAAACACCCAGACAGACGGCAGAGACCAGCAGGATCCCGAGGTCGGGGGCCACCAAGCGCACCGAGTTGGGGATGTCGTCCAGGTCCAGCCTAGAGGTTGGAGGGTGAGGGAGGACATCACAGTATTGAGGCAGGCTCCTATGAGCAATCAGGGCCGGGCATCTGCCTCGGGAAGCCGCCGGCAGGATATGGTGCAAAAGCAAACAACGCTTGCTTGATGCTGGGTGGCGTCGAGAGCACATGATGCCGGCCACGCGCTGAAGCTAATCAGGTAGGAGCCGGGTCAGTGCTTGGATGGGCGACTGCCTGGGCTGCCCACATCTGTTCTCCTGCATTGAGCAGGGGGCTGGACTCGATTTATTATTATTTATTTATTATTTGCATTTATTTATCGCCCATCTGGCCTGGCAAACCGGCCACACTGGGCGATGTACTTAAGATAAAAACAGAAGAAAATACATTAAAACAGTATAAAATTTTTAAAATCTTAGCCCACCCCATATTCCCGCCTGAACAGCCAAGTTTTTAGTGAGCAGTGGAAGCTCAGCAGAGAGGGGGCATGGCGGAGGTCACTCGGGAGAGAGTTCCACAGTACGGGGGCCGCCACAGAGAAGGCCCTCTTCCTCGTCCCGACCAGTCTAGCTGCTCTGGCTGAAGGGACAAGGAGAAGGCCGCCTGTGGCAGATCTTGTTGAGCGGCCCACTTGGTGTTGCTGGAGACGCTCCTTGAGATCGATGGCCTTATAGACCCCCCCCAACTCTACTATTCTGTGATTCTATGATAAGAGCTACTTTCCAAACTTCTACGGTAACTTTAGGAACACGGGAAGCTGCCTTATACTGAGAGTCAGACCCCCTGGGTCCATCTAGCCCAGCATTGCCGACACTGACTGGCCACAATGGCTCTCCAGGGTTCCAGGCAGGATTCTTTCCAAGCCCTGCCTGGAGGCCGGGGATCAAACCTGGGACCTTCTGCATGCAAAGCAAGTGTTCTGTCTCCCTGGGCTATGTATGGTCCCCTCCCTACAGCACCTGGTATTCCAAGGTGGCCACCCATCCAAGTACTAACCAGGCCTAACCCTGGCTTAGCTTCCGAGATCGGGCTGTTCAGGGCGGTTCAGATGACCAACCTGGCGCCTTCCAGGTGTTTTGGGTGAAAACTCCCAGCTTTCCTGGCCAGCGGCCCTTTGGGATGGAGCTGAGAAGAGCTGGAGTCCAAAAGGACCGGAGGGCAGCAGGGCTGGGGAAGGGCCTGCTAAAGGGAGATAATTTAAATCAGTGTTCTCCAAGCTTGGGTCCCCAGATGTTTTTGGCCTACAACTCCCAGCATGCCCCAGCCAGCGTAGCTGGCTGGGGCATGCTGGGAGTTGTAGGCCAAAAACATCTGGGGACCCAAGCTTGGAGAACACTGGTCTACATCAAAAGAGATGGTCTACATCAAAAGAGATGAGCAATGAAGACGGAAGAAGGCAAGGTTGGAGAACACGGATTTAAAGGAACGCGTGTTGAACCTCTTTCAGCTGGAGGGCCGAATTCAATTTTGGAGACGCTATCGGGGCTGCAATCCAGGGAGGGGGCCAAAAATACCGGCATACCGGAGCGGAATGCCCACCTTGCCAGTAACTAAGCTTCAGGGGAGGCATTTCTCAACCTTTTGGAATGGAGTGGTGGTGGGCAGAGGAACGCTGTGCAAAAGCCAGGAAACACCAGATAATAGGTGGCTGGGGGGGGGGCATCTGCGGAACCCCAGAGGACCGGATCGAACTCCCCGGCACGCCGGATTTAGCCCACGGGCCTCAGGTTCGGCAGCCTGGTTTTAATGGTCAAGACAAGAGCATGACATTGAACTTCAACAGCCCACTCCCCCAGCGGTCTAAAAGTGCAGCTTCGGTTCCATATTGAGGCTTCCCCCCCCAATGGGCCATGCTGTGGGGTGGAGCTCTAAGAGGATTAGGCCCCACCCACCCTTCACGCCCCCCCCCTACACCCTTACCTTGTGACCCCGATGTGCTGGGCAAGAGTTTCCCATGTGCTGCCTGCAAGAATGAACAACAACAACAACAAAAAAGGACACGATTAGCTTCTACCTTTAATGCAGCTCCTAGCAAATAGAAGTGTTGGTCATAATGACATCGATTGAGGATTCTGTTTCACTGATGCTGAGATAGCTGCCTCGGGATTGTTTCCACACTGAAGAGGTTGAACTGGAGGTTGAACTGAGCCGAAAGGACATCTCACCTGGGCAAGGTAAGAAGCAATCGACTCCCCTCCTAAAGGGGTAGGACAAGGCCTGGAAAAAGCCGTGGCCATCTGGGAAAGCTTGGAATGCCAGATTTGGCCCCCAGGCAGGCTGGATTTGGCTCTGGGGCCCGACCATCTGCACCACTGGTATATGGGCAAAGAATCCAGCTGCCACCTTCCGGTTTGGTTTCAAGGAAGTTTGGTTTTAGAGCTGCACAAAAGCACACATCCGTATGAGAAGGGTGAAATCTAAGAAAGCAGAAATTATTGGAAATTCCCCACTGGTCAGGGGGTGCGGTTCCAGTCGCCTGAACAGCTTCATATCTCTCTCTTCCCACAATTAACAAGGCTCTGTCCCAAAGCAAGCGATTAGAGATCCCTTCATTTGCATAATGTATGCAGGCTGATTAGTGGGTGACCTGCAAGGGGGAGGGGCTCCAGCTTTCCGATATGCTGTTCTAGGTGCAGCGACATCGCAGGATCTGCGGCACTAACTGTCCAGAGAGCTTGAGGCGCTGCACCGCCGTGCATGGCAGATGCTAGCATTGTTCTTCTCAGCAGAGCAATGAACACATGCCAAGTTGGAAGAGTGCTCAAAAGGACACTTTGCAAGAATCTGACATTTTAATTTTAATTAGAAAATTAGGTCCCCATATTTCCTTCCACATTTTTATATAAAAAGATCTATTGGCTAAAATTGAAAGGCAATAAACTGTAACATATTATGTATTTGCTTACCTGGGGGGGGGGGGGAGGTTTCAAAGGCTTTCCCGCCTAACAACATGCATAATTGCTGGAACACTGGCTTGACAGGATCTGTGAAATATTCATCATGGACAGGTTCTCCTCACAAATTATTACTGACTACCAAGAATGACTAATAATTTGATGACTATTTTTTTTGAAAGATCTTGTCTTAATTATATGGATTCCACAAATACATCGTACACACGACCTGAGTGATATATATTTTGTGAAATGCTCATGCATAATCATTGGGTGCAGAAAAGGCAACCAAAATGAGCTGGAGCAACTCCCCTCTGAAATCAGGTTACAATGGCTGGGAATGTTTAGCTTAGAAAAAAGGCACATAATGATAGAGGTATATAAAATTATGCATGGCATGGAGAAAATGGATAGGGAGATATTTTGCTCCCTCTCATCTAATACAAGAATCCAATGGGGTCATCCCATGAAGCTGATTGGTGGGAGATTCAGGACAGATCAAAGGAAGGACTTCTTCACACAGTGCCTAGTTAAACTATGGAATTCGCTTCCACAAGAGGTAGTGATGGCCACCAATTTGGAAGGCTTTAAAAGGGGACTGGACAAATACATGGAGGAGGAGGCTATCAATGGCTACTGGTCCTGATTGGCTATAGGCTTCCTCCAGTATCAGAGGCAGTTGCTGGGGAATATGGGTAGGAGTATGGTGTTGCACTCATGTCCTCCTTGTGGGTTTCCCAGAGGCATCTGTTTGGCTGCTGTGGGAACAGAATGTTGGACTAGATGGACCTTGGTCTGACCCAGCAGGGCTCTTCTGATGTTCTTCTGATGTTGCAGATCTTTGGGAGAGTGGCTTTCTATTTGTAAGCAGCGATGTGGCTTGTTACCTAGTTTTCCTTTTCCTGTATCCAGTGCGAAGTCTTCCTTTTGCAGGTACGTAAGTTCCGTAATGGAACATGATCCAGTGAGCCTTGGTTATATCATTGGAAATAAATGGGTTTCTCTGCCTTCTTAGTCTATTCTTTCCCAAGTTCATTTTTGGTAAATGTGTTAAAAATCAAACCAAAAAAGTTGTTGTTTGAAGAAGAGAAAGAGAGGGAGGGATGTCTGGATATTGCTTTGAAGCTAAGCGTGTTTTTGTTGCTCAGAGGCACCCTGCTGATTTGCATGGGACTTCCTTCCCAGAAGGCAAGTTTAGGATTGCAACGTGTGATGCATGCATGTACACACACACACACACACACACACACACACACACACGGGTAGGCCAAGAGGCAGCATTCTCCCTTTTCTCCAGTTCCAGGATCTAGAAGGCAGCAAACATAACATGGGCTCTCCCCTTGTTCTATTTGTGGGGGAAGCCAACTAAGCTCTTCTCCTTATCAGGTCTGGGGAATCCAGATGGGAAGTGTGCCAGGAGAAGGGCCCACTGCCAGCCGAATAAGCCCAGGGTGATGAAAGCTCAGAGGCAGCTGTTCTGAAGGGGCCAGAAGGATCAAGCAGTGCTGATTTTCCTCTGAATCAACCAGTCCCCGAAGGTATCGTCTCTACGCCGGCCCCTAGTGCGCTGGGGCACAAACACAAAACAAGAATGCAGCACCAGAGGGGCTCTAGACTAACCACTCGCTGCAAGGCAGAGTCAATCCGTCTGCTAGTCCCTCAACCAACCCACGCAGTCGAGCCAACCTACGGAGCACAGAGCAGCAATTACGGTATGCAGAACCATGACTGTCTAAAGAAGAGAGTCAGAGAGGACTCGCTCTGCAACTAACTCTAATGTTCCTGGCATGGAAATAAGACTACTGATCCACCTTACAGGCCTGTTGTAGGTGCAAGCTCTCGAGTTCTCCAGAATTCTTCCATCAGACAAGATAGTAAAGAAAGAAAAAAAGGGAGGGGGGAGGAAAAAAGTGGCTGATATTCAAGCTAAGGAGTCTGCATTTGGTTACAGTCTTCAGATGAAAAGTGAGAGCGAGCTGCAGCCATTCAAATTGGGCTCTGGCAGGTACTGAGAACTCAAAAGCTTTCACAGTACAGTATTTTGTGACCTTTGACTTGGCCTAATAAAGGTGTTGTGCCAATGTGGATTTTAACATTTTCCCCATTCTAAAAGGTTTAGAATGCCTCTCCTAAGGCTTTGTTGCTAGCAGTAAGAGCTTGGAGTTCAAATATGCTGGTATTCTGGCCCCGCCCCCTTTGCCTTTGGCCCCGCCCTGAGATGTGGCCCCCGAGAGCATTTCCAAAATGGCATTCGGCCCTCGGGCTGAAAGGAGTTCAACAGCCCTGTTTTAAAGCCATCACATTTCAGGAGTATTGCATCTCAAATCAGAGCCATTATTATTAGAAGAAAAAGCAGGCACACAATTAATTTCAAAACTTTCAGCTTGGACAAAAGAAGTTCCATTTCCTGAGCTGTACAAATGATAAATGAGCTTCCGACAGTTGGAGATGCTCCATCCGGAGGAGATGGAGAGAAGAGTCCGGCAGCCAGGCTGGATTTCCATACAGGCAACATTCTCCGATACCTCCAATTCCATTGTGCAGTGAGAAAGACTGCTGTTTGCCAGAGAGAGACACACACACACACCTCACCCCCCCCCTCGCCCCAGAAGATTCTGCATGTTGTTGGAGAAGAGAGATGTCAAGAAAAACTTGGTGCCGAGAGATTCCAGACCTCCCACTGCGCAGCTGCACTCAGGGTCAGGCCCGGCCTTCCCGGGTCGCTGCTTTACGGCCGCTTGTAAATAGCTTTATAAACCGACGTGTCACCACCACTTCAAAACGACCGCAACCGGGCAGCGGGGTGGCATGCTTCTGGGCAGCGGATCAAGCGCGGGCTCAGGGACTGCAGCGGGAACAACGGGACCACTCCCATCTCCTGCCATGGAAATGGCACGCGTGTTTTGTTTGTTGCACCGCTGAAAGCAGAATGTTTTGCGACGCCTCCATCTTTTAAGGGCAAGCGTAGATGCCCTCGCAGCAGACGCCTGGCCCCAACAGGGATGCGGGGGGGGGGGGCGGCTGAGGGCACTTACAGGGGAGGGGTAGCCAACAGGGGTGGGGTGGGGGGTGAGAGACGCTTGACCCCTCTCAAGCCTGCTGGCTCTTCCTACAAACACTCTATCCAGGCTCTTTTCCCCCTACGCAAGCTCCCATTCAGTTTTGGAGCCCAGCTGGAGGGGGGGGGAAACTGTTAATAAGGACTCGTGCAGGGTGGGGGGAGGCTTTGCAGAGGAGACTCAGAGGGTGGGGGGAGGGTTAAGCACCCCATTCCCACCCGTCAATTCTCTGCCAGCAAATCCCCCTTCCAAACCATCCCATTAGCACACTATGTCCAGGCCAGTGTTTCTCTCGCGGTATTTTGTTCCGCTCTCAGTTCTCTCCAGGACAACTTCCAAGAGAACCAACAGGGGAACATCTTGGCCATGGAGGTGCAGGCGCTGGTAACCTCAGGACTGGACTACCGCAATGCGCTCTGTGTGGGGCTGCCCTTCAGGCTGGTCCGGAAGCTGCAGCTAGTGCAGAGTGTGGCTACCGCTCCATATCAGCATGTAACCCCTCTGTATTGTCTGCCCATCTGCTACTGGGCCAGGTGTAAGGTTCTGGTACTAGCCTATAAACAACTGAACAACTTGGGACCAAGAGTGCTGAGGACATGCCTTCTCCCGTATTATCCTGCCCGATCACTGACGTCCTCATAAGAGGCATTCCTGGTGATCCCACATGGGTCAAAGATCCGCTTGGGGACCACCAGGATCAGGGCCTTGAGCCATGGCGGCACCCATCCTATGGAATGTCCTTCTAAATGAGATAAGGCATGCGCCGCCCTTACTTTGATTTCTGGACTTGCCAAAGACTGTTCTTTTCAGGCAGGCATTTCCGGACTGATGAGTAAATCCAAGCCGCTGTTTTATCGATCTATTCACTTTTGCTATGACTTTTTGTAGCTTGTGTTTTAATTCATTGTACACGGCTCTGATCTCTCTCGACGTGGAGTGATTTATATGTTTTATCATAAATACATGGTAAATAAAACACAGTACTCACAGTTGTGTCCCAGGAGCTGGTCCAAGCTGGGTACAGTGTACAGGCATATTTGGAAGACCAAATGGGCCAGGAGGAAAAGGATGCTAGTCCCCAAGAGAGCTCGGAGGAGGCGTCCCGTATGACCTGCGGGCCAAAGCAGAAATGCAATCCTTAGCACTTATGTCGTGCTTTTAAAGTGTGCAAAAGCACTTCACATGTAAATATCATATTATAATCCTTACAACAGCCTTGTAATATTTTTTAACATGATTATTTTTTACATTTATATCCCGCCTTTCTGCCAAGGTGGCTTACGTAATCCTCCTCCTCTCCTGTTTATCCTCACAACAACCCTGTGAGGAAGGTTGGGCTGAGAGCCAGTGACTGGCCCAAACTCATGCAGTGAGCTTCATGGCCGAGTGAGGGCTAGAACCTGCCATGACATCACCCCAGGCACACGGTACACGGCCATACGAACGCACCACCACACTGCTCCTTTGGGTCAGAGCATGGCACACCCCAGTACCGTGGCTATTATTATTATTATTATTATTATTATTATTATTATTATTATTATTATCAGCAGCAGCAGCAGCAGCAGCAACTAAGGGTGCAATCCTATCGAGATGAGCATAAGCTGAACTCAGAGACGTGCAGGCATCCAATGCAGAGTGGGAGGAGCAGCGGAGGCGATCTCCACCTCCCCACTCCTCCCGCTCTGCATTTTCACGGGATGGACGTTTTCTAGCAACGGCATCTCAGAGGGGGAGGGAAGGAGGCTGGAGCGGCTTCAGGATACCTCATATCCTGGGCCCCCTAGTCTCCTCCCCTTCCCACGCCCCCCATGCCCCCTTTAGCCCCGCTCCGGGGTTGCTTTCCCCACCTTAGAGAGAAGCCGGTGCCGTTCTTCCCACACTGGCTGCGAGGGGGGGGGGGGTCAGAGTTCCAGTTCCCAGCTCCAAGCGCCATCTCCGTCCAACCTCGGAGCTGGGAACCCAAACTATCCTAAGGCCCCGCCAGACAAAGCCTGTGTGTCGCTTCCCACTGCAAAAAGCCGTCTCTTACACTCATACAGAAATCCATAATTCATACAGCAGGGGGAAGAAAACCCCAAATCAATATAAACCATAATCAGCACAATAATACAAATGCAAATAAACTCCAAAAAAAAAAATGATCTAAAAGCAATACAATATGAAAAGTGTCCATCCGCAATAGGCAAAATCTTCTCTACTCCCCCCCCTGCCCCCAGCCTAGAATGAACACCAGAAAAGCGGCCCACACCGAGTGGGCTTCACCGAATGTCCAAATGCCGGGAAAATGAGGATGCCTTTGCCGGGCGCCAAAAAGATGATGGTGTTGGCACCAGAAAAGCCTTTCAACAAAACGACGGAAGCAAAACTGTGGAACGGGGCCCCTCTGGATGCCGTTGAACTAGAATTCCCAGCATCCCTGACCATTGGCCATGCTGGCTGGGGATGATAGCAGCTGGAGTCCAACATCTGGAGGGCCACAGCTTCCTCCAAACCATGCTATCGCCTGCTGCCAGCAAGAACAGAAGGCAGAACAGCAGCAACCAGCCTCAAGCAAGGCGTAGCCAAAAACGACAACAGCGCCCCGTGGTTTCTCGTGGCACTGCTGTGTACTGAGCGGCTCTGCAACGGGAAGCCATGCGGGCGGTGCAGCTCCACGTACAGCTGCGAGGGGGCGACCCGCTGATGGGAAGAGCTGCATCTTCAGGCCAACTTGGCTAGTAGGAATGGACCACTCAGTCATGGCTTCTGCCACATAATTCTGGCTCTGGCATTAAAGTGGTGGAGGGGAACAGGCGCAGGCGATAGACGGCCAAGCTCATTAGCAGCACTTTCCCCCTTCCATTACCCTAAAAGGTGAATTACGTTGGGTTACACTCCTATACTCCAGGGGTGAGGAACCTCAGACCCAGGGGACAAATACGGCCCTCCTGGGGCCCCAATTCCCCCATGGCCACGCCCCCTTTCTCTGGCCACGCCCCCTTCCCCCCAACCACCAATCGTTCGGTTGTTTCCCAGCTTTTGTGCAGTTTTCTCCCCTATTCTAAAAGGCTGAAGTGGCTCTCCTGAGGCCTAGGTGCAGTAAGAGCGTTACAGTACAATATGCTGGCCTTTTTTGTGTCTTTGGCCCCGCCCCTTTGCCTTAAGCCCCGCCCACCAGCAGAATGCGGCCCCCAAGAGCTTCTCTGAAACTGAATTTGGCCCTCGGGATGAAAGAGGTTCAACACCACCAGCGTACTCACTTACATGGGAGAAAATCCTATTATACTCAACAGGACTTACTGTTCTAAGTCCCCCACTCAGCCATGAAACTCACTGGGTGACTTTGGGCCAGTCACTGACTCGCAGCCTAACCTACCTCACAGGGTTGTTGTGAGGATAAAATGGAGAGGAGGAGGAGGATTATGTAAGCGGCCTTGGGTTCCTTGCAGGAAAAAAGGCGGGGTATAAATATAATGAATAAATAAGTAGCTATCAACAGTTCTCTTAGCCTGCTACGGGAAAAACAGAGCCTCAGAACACTTTAAAGAAAAGCAGATTTATGGCATTATAAGATTTCCTGGCCCAGACCCGACTCTGCCAGATGCACAACGAGTTATCCTCAGTTGGCAGAGGCCGCCGGGAGAACGCTTCAGCCTCCAGGCCACTCTGCTGCGGACCTGAAACTTTCCATTCTTCAAAGGAAGAACTTCAAAGGGAGCCGCCGGCATGAAACCACTGAACTAAAACTTATCAGGAAGTTTGATTCTATTTGTTTAGGCACGAATGGGGACAATGGTTTCTTCTCCAACTACAGGAGTCAATTAAAATAGCAAAACCAGGGTGACCCAAGTTACCACCAGTTATTGTTGCTGTGAACGGCAGCTGTACTTATCTTGCATGCGCTGAAGTTTTCCACAGAATGCTCTTGCATTTCACGGCCCGCTGTGCACGGTGCTTCTCTCTACCCCCATGTGCGTTTGCACACACGTCCGTGTAAACCAGTGCTTCTCAAATAGTGGGGCGGGCCCCCCCAGGGGGGGCGCGAGGCTCCGTAAAGGGGGCCTCGTTTGACCTCAGTTAAAAGTTTTTTTTAATATTGTGTTCCTTTAAATCCTGTGCTCCTTTAAATCTTTTCTGCTACAGTTAATAAAGCTATTCTTTGTTGTAAATTGATCCACATTTCTTTCTTTTTTTATTCTCTTATACGTTAATAAGGATACAGTGTTATGCAGAGGTGTACTTATAACAATTTTATAGACAAATGATACTATTTACAGTCGCGCGGGGGGGCGCGAAATGTTTTCTTCTTCCTAGGGGGGGCATGACAGAAAATAATTGAGAAGCACTGCTGTAAACGTACGGCACCAACACTGAGCAACGGGGTTTTGCTAACCGCAAGCCGCAAAGTGGAGCAAGGAAGCCTCCAACACCACTTGAGTGCAGGTAGGAGCAGCCCACTGGTTCAGTGCCATGACATTTTTACTCTGGGGACACGCCGTGGCTCAGCGGCAGAGCCCCTGCGTTGCATGCAGAAGGTCCCAGGTTCAATCCCCGCCATCTCCATTTGAAAAGGACCAGAAGGCAGGTGATGGAAAAGACCCCTTTTCTGGCTGGGACCTTGGAAAGCTGCTACCAGTCACAACAGACAGTACTGGGCTATACAGACAAATAGTCCGACCTGGATTGAAGCAGCTTCCCATGTTGCCACGTGCCTGTATCTGCCAGTTGCCAGCATGCACCTACCCGTACACTATGATCCGCACCTGAGGCCCCGCTCCGACCACCTCCTCCAAGGGAGGCTCAGAGGATGGCGACAGGGGAGAGGGTCTTTTCAGTGGTGTGTGTCCCCCCCCTGCAGAATGCTCTCCCCCAGCAAGGCTCACCAGGCAGCAATTTTGTCATCTTTTTGGCACCAGGTTAAAGCTTCCCTCTACTCCAAGGCATCTGATGGGCTCTTTGACGCCTCACTGATGTTTCAATTGTTTTATGGAGTGCTGGTATTTTAGCAGTTAACTGTTTTTAGCTGTTTTAAACTTTGTATGTTTTAATTTTGTTTTAAGGCACCTTGAGTCCTTTGTTTTTTGTTTGCGAAAGGCGTCTAAGAAATCTAAACAACAAAAACTATTATTATTATTATTATTATTATTATTATTATTATTATTATTATTATTGATAGCACTTGACTTTGCCATCTGATAAAATGTGCTCTACCCCATAAAAGCGTGTGCCACGATAAATCTTCAGGGTGCCACAAGTCTCTTGGTTGCTTTTCCTACAAGGCTAGACTCTCCTCCTTGAATTTCCTAACAGGGCACATCTTGTGACCTGCCCGGCAGAAGGCAGCCCACCAGCCACGTATGGCCGCACCCCAGGGGCTTGACAAGCCTCTGGTTTTTGCTAACTGCCTGGGAGCGCAGAAACGAGGGAGCTGGCCGTGTTGCTGGCAGGCCACTGTTCCCGGCTTTGGGCTGCATCAGGGCTTTGTGGCTCCCGGACCACAGAGACCAGGCCTGCAGGATCACCTTGGCCATCCCAAGAGAGCAAAACCTCACTTGACAACGATGCAGCCCAGGACAGCCGACTGGCCGGGAGCCCTCTCGGTTCCTGGCGGCTCACCTCGCGGCCCACGGCTGGAAAATTCCGACCAAATCTGTTGCAAGGAACAGCCCGAATCAGATCTTCCACCAGATGCTGCTGAGCCCCCTGAGCTGCTCGGGTATGCCTCGTAAATCTGAGACGCGGCCTGCAGGGGAGTGGGTGGGGAGTGGGGAGGAATGTGCGAGGGGGCGGGAAGAGGAGAGCTCACATTTTCCTCTCCAGACTGGAAAAAGAGGAAGAGAGAGAAAGAGAGAGAGAGACTCTCGCCTTCAGCCATCGAGCGTCCCTAGAGGGGACACTGGCAGCCGCCAGAGGGGGGGGAGCCCTTCCCAAAATTCTCACTTGAGTTTTTTGCCGTAAGTTTGCTTTTTAGCTCTTTGGAGAGAGGCTCGGATGACACCAAACCCCATGAAATATTTAAAAGGGTAGAGCCATTAGTGGTGGTTCCAGTTATGGATCTGTTCATTGCTGGAGAGGCGAGAGGCAAAACGTGGGACCATCGGGGAGTGGGGCGGGGGGGGTGAGAGTGGCAGGGAGAAGGAGACCGACCTGTGAAGGATTCCACCCCGGGGGCGGGCAGAGGATCGGTCTCGGTGTCATTCAGGTATTCTCCTCCCCAATCGCGCTATGGCAGCGGTGCCGAACCTCTTTCAGCCCAGGGGCCGAACTCCATTTTAGAGAAGCGGGGGGGGGGGGGGAAGAAGACATCCCAGTGGTGGGCGTGGCCAAAGGCAAAGGGGCGTGGCCAAAATTGCCAGCATATTTTAGCTTAAAGCACTTACTGCCAGTAACAAAGCCTTAAGAGAAGCATTTTGATCTTTTGGAATGGTGGGGTGGGTGGGGGTGAACCACGCAAAAGCTGGGAAAACACCAAATGATCAGCAAGTGGGGAAAAGGGGGTGGAAAACCCTGGAGGGCCAGACTGGGACTACAGGTGGGCTGGATTTGGCCCCTGGCCCTGAGGTGCTATGGAATATGTCCATTATTTATTATTGCACACTGGAAGCAGCTGCTTATACCGAGTCAAACCACTGGCCCATTTAGGCCAGTACTGCCCATTATTCTGGCTGGCCGAAAATCTCCACGGTCTCCTGCCAAGGTCTTCCACAGCTCTAGTGCTAGGGGTGGGCGAGACATTTGTTCGGTTCACATTTCAGGGCAAACTTCGCAAATTTGCACTCCCTGAACCTGAACACAAACCGGAACGCAGTTAGATGACAAAGTTTGTGATGCAGCTGTCAAACAAAGGAAAGGAAAGGAAAACCTGCGCAGAAAAATGTGTACATTTGAAGCCTTGTGTGCAAAGATGGGCATACTTGCAGGGGCGGAAATGCTTGCAGAAATACAGTCATGCCTTGGATCGAGAGCATAATCCGTTCCGGAAACGTGCTTGTAATCCAAAACACTCTTATATCAAAACGAAATCCCCCCCCAAAAAAAACTGTACAGAGATTTTTAATTTAAGCCGTACTACAGTACTTGTATTGCAAGACGTCGCTTGTGTATCAAGTCAAAAAACATTAAATAAATATTTAAAAATTTGCCTGTCTTGCAAAACGCTCTCAAACCAAGTCACTTGCAATCCAAGGTATTACTGTATGTACATTTGAAAAATGCGTACAAAAACCGTGCATGCTTTGAAAAATGTGCATGGAAATACATACAAATTTTCATGTGGAGTAAAAAAAAAAATTCAGCCAGATGCAGAAATGGGACAGAATGAAGTTAGCAGTGGAAAAACGAGAATTTGAGTGAAACCAAGCTTGGCAGATTTGCCCATCACAGGCCAGCGACGCAAGATCCCCATTCCTGCCAGCAGAAATTCCATGGACTGAACTTGGGACTGAGCCCCCCCCCCCGATTTCTTACCACCTCAACACAGAGGGAAGACACACACCTTAACGCCGGTCACCGAAACCCTGACAGAATGAGAATTTCTCGAAGCACAATCTGGACAGCGCTACAATTATCCTCATCCTTCTTTGGCCAGAGGTTTTCCAGAGCAGAGTGCATTCTGCCTTGTTAACGAACAGGTGAGATGCTCAGGATCCAGTCCGCGCAGTACCTTCTCCCACCTGACTCCCCGGGGGGGGGGGGGGGCTCGGAACAGTCTGCGGCTGGCAGCCTTCCCCAACCTGGTGCCCCGGAGATGTGTTGGACTACAACTCCCGCCATTGCCATGCTTGCTGGGGATGATGGGAATTGTGGCCCAACACAAAGATGGGCAGCAGGTTGGGGAAGGCTGGTCTGTGGCTTCCCACCACCTGTCTGTGGCTATCCAGCGGTTTTTGGGTAGGGGGTGAGGAGAAAGAGAAAAGGGGGGGGGCTTCTTCAGAGACTTCAGCCTCCTGAGTTTCCCCCCTGCTCCTGCGCACGCACGCACGCGCACACATACAGACACACACACACACACATGCTTCCCCTCGAGGTAAATAGCCAGGGCCATTGAGGTCTCTTGGTTAATCATTCCCTTTTGGCTGGGACCTGCTATTTCACAACAAGAAGAAACCTGGGTTGTAATTTAAGCCATCAAATTCACACCAGGGAACAGCGGCAAGACAAGAGAAGAACCACCGACCTGCCGAGACCTGGGAGAGGAGAGACCACAAAAGGGAAGGAGACGAGAAGATGCCCTCTTTAGCAGCATGTACGCCCCACACTTATTCCTAAATATACCTGCCAGGGGCGTGCCCGCGCACACACAGTCACAGCCAGAAAGCAGATGGGTGGGCTGAAGTAGTTAGTGACTGAAAGAAGGCCTGATGCTGAAATGGTCACAGCAGAGGCAGAGACACGGCAAAATGCACGGAACCCGTTGCCAAATCTCAGTGTAGCCACAGACACACCCTGTGGCTTTAGGCATGGCCCCATCTTAGCCTCGGCATGCCCCACCTGCAATATGGGCAGGCTTGTAAACAGCCACCACCTGGTCGCCTTTGGCGAGTAAAACTACCTCCAAGCAACCAGGCAAGGAAGCTTTCAGGAACACATTTTTCTTCCAAGGCCCAGATAGCCTTTGTGAAGAAGTTATTTACAAAGCTGATTTTGGAGATGTGATGGTCTGAGGTTCAAAGGTTTCAGGGACTTCCAATCCTGTGCTGTGTGAAGAAGTCCTTCCTTTGGCTTGTCCTGAACTTCCCACCACTCAGCTTCGTGGGATGACCCCACTGGGTTCTCCACACCGTGCATCATTTTACAGACTTCTGTCATGCCCGCCCGCCAGCCCTGCTCAACCTTTTTTCTAGGCTAAAAAAAGGCCCAGCTGCTGTACTGTAACCTTTCCTCTGCACCAGTCTTAAAGTGCATGGTGATTGGCTAAGAGGCAGCAGAGGAGGGAGGGGGGGGAAAGGTATATTTCCCAAGGCGTGGTTTTTGGTCTTTGTCTTTGTTCTACCCGGCTGTGGTAATGGCGGAAAGCCAAGGACCCCAGGCAGCTCCTGGTCAAATTAGCTGGATTGAGGGCTCTAGTAAAGGCAAGCCTTGTGGGAGTTTCACCCATCTCAGACCTGCGGGTAGATGGAGTAGTTCTCCTCGGGCGGCAAGGCTGTGCTGGATTTAACCCTTGAAGAGAACACCCTCAGGTAACTGGTGTGTGCCTGAGAGTTATTAAGGAATCAGGTTTTATTGTGTTTTAGCTCTATTTCTGTGTACTAACGTGTCTCTCTCTTTATTTTGTGTGCTTCCCTCATTTCCCACCTTTTGTTGTAAAATGCTACCAGAATAAACCTGTCTTGGTTTTACCCCACATGGGTTTTGTAGTTGCTCTGTGGCTTCAGTATCTAAATCCAGGTTACAGAATTTGAAGGCGAGTCCCTGAACAGAGATCCAAGCAGGATTGCAGACAGCTGAGGCGGGCAATCTGGTACCTTGAGATCTCAGGGGGTCTTGGTTCCTTTGGAGTAGGAAAGGGTGGGGGTGTGGCGGGCCAGCCAGCCCCCGCTTCCTCCACATAAACATTCTTGGAATTCCTGCTCCCAGTTTTGCCCACTTGCCCAGATGACCCTGGACCTGATTCGGCAGCCCCGCCCTAGTCCCAACCCTGCCCAGATTCTTCTCCACCTCCAGCAGCGTGCACCTTCGCCTGCTTTTGCTGCTCCGGCTGGCACGGGGCTCGAACAGTAACACCACGTTTCAGAAACATCCCGTAAGTCGGGAGAATGGAGGGACACGGCACGGTCGAACTGCCACTCAGCATTGCCACACATACTGTTGTGGCAAGGCCAAACAAGAGGCTTTCTCTGCTGCCACCGCCCAAATCTGCCACTTCATTGGAAGGGCCCTGCTGCAGCATGAGAAGGGGCCCAGTGACTGGAGCGTGGACTCTTTCTGGGACAGAGGTGGGTGGGCTGCATCCGATCCAAACCAGACCGAAGGCACGCTGTGGCTTTTTTCGCCCGCCTCTGCCTTGAAAGTTGCAGGAAAGCTCGAACACACACACAACAGAGCAAAGATGCTCCAGGCAGGAATCGGGAGCAGTTCATCGGCACCTCTTTGCAGCTCTCGGGAAGGGAGTGCGGCTTGCCCAGCGGAGGTGCACAGTGGCACACACGTTGCAGTTTCAGGGAGGCACAGAAGACCCACATCACGTGGACCTTGGCGCAGGGCATCCCCAGAACCTCCGCTTCCATTTACAGACAAGTTCCTATAGTCCCTGACATGGCACCGGGAATAGGCTTGAAAGCACGCAGGCAAAATGCCTGCTTGATATCTCAGGATGTCGAACAGAGCTCTCCAACCTTGGGTCCCCAGATGTTTTTGGCCTACAACTCCCAGCATGCCCCAGCCAGGGCATGGGGCTGGGGCATGCTGGGAGTTGTAGGCCAAAAACATCTGGGGACCCAAGGTTGGAGAGCCCTGATCTAGAGAGAAGTGACTGAATGCAATTTCCCAGGGATTAGGGGAGAGGCTACAAACCACCTTTCGCTCCCCCTTCTGACTAGCCAAACCAGAACAAGTGATGGGGGCGGGAATAGGAAAGTGTGCGGAGTGTCACAGAACTCTTTCTCTTGGCTAAATCCTGGTTGTAGAATGTCAATTTTTTTTAGCGTAGAGTCACACCACCCTGCTGGGTGTATCACGTGCTCTGCTAGAAAATGTCAGTTACGTAACACTGGACTTGCTCTACATTTTGCAATCATCACAGACCACTGCAGAGTTGATTTAACCAGCAGCGGACATGCTCCAAAAATCAGCAGGGAATCTAACGGCGTGCCCACACGAACATTTCCCCCAGGATGGATCTCAGGAATAGCTGGTGTCATTTGCACCAAATCCTGAGTGGAATCCCTCATCAGTGCCAACCCTGCTAGGTTGGCTGTAGAGAAATAATACTTGTTCTTTCTTTCTTTCTTTTTTAATAAGAGGAATATTTCTTCTTTTCACATAATGTCTGGAGAGGCATTTATTTATTTACAAAATGTATAGACTGCTCCCTCTCTCTCTCTCTCTCTATATATATATTATATATATCAAGATTCCTGAGTGGTGAACAATAACAAGAGAAAAAGAATCAAAATACATAATAAAAATATTTAAAATCACATTGTGCCAATATAAACCAATAAAACCAGGGTTGGTCGCTCAGGACAAGCTTGTTTAAAATAAAAAGGCGCTGCGAACAAAACAATGTTGGTGCCTGTTTAACATCAGCTGGCAGCGAATTCCACAGAGGGGAAAACCAATGCACTGAAGTTCTACTGCAAGTGGACTCCAAACAGACGCCGCAGATCCATGCAGAACCACCAGGAGCGGGTTAGTAAGGGACCAGGGCACTCTCTCAAAATATCCTGGTCCCCAAGTTGTTCCATTTTGCATGGAACATCTGATAGGCTGCCTAGCGGGGGCTCTAGATCTGCGTATGAAATGAAGCCCTCTCCAGGTGGCAGAACTGGCGGCAGTCATAGGAACTTCCGAAGCTGCCTTATACCGAGTCAGTCCCTTGGTCCGTCTAGCCCTGGTACTGTTGACACTGACTGGCAGCAATGGCTTTTCCCAGCCCTACCTGGACATGGCAGGGATCATGGAATCATAGAAAAGTAGAGTTGGAAGGGGCCTACAAGGCCATCGAGTCCAACCCCCTGCTCAATGCAGGAATCTAGGTCAAAGCATCCCTGACAGATGTCTGTCCAGCTGCACCTTGAATGCCTCCAGAGTGGGAGAGCCCACCACCTCCCTAGGTAGTTGATTCCATTGTCTTATTGCTCTGACAGTCAGGAAATTTTTCCTGATGTTTAGGTGGAATCTAGGTTCCTGTAACTTGAGCCCATGATTCCGTGTCCTGCAAACTGGGATGAACGAGAAGAGATCTTTGCCCTCCTCTGTGTGACATCCCTTCAAATACTGGAAGAGTGCGATCATATCTCCCCTCAGTCTCCTCTTCTGAAGGCTAAACATGCCCAGTTTACATGGAGTAAAGGCTGTCAATGGCTACTAGGTCCTGATGGCTCTATGCTACCTCCAGTATCAGAGGCAGTCTGCCCATGTACTCCAGTCGCTGGGGAACGTGAGCAGGAGGGTGCTATCGCACATGTCCTACTTGTGGGTTTCCTGTGGGCAACTGGTTGGCCATTGTGTGTGAACAGAATGCTGAACTAGATGGCCTGATCCAGCAGGGCTCCTCTTACGTTCTTCTCGAACCGGGCCCACTGTGCGCGTCTGCGTGCGCGCCATGCTCTCTCTCTCTTTTTGGATCTTGAAATGGGACACTTGAAATGGCAGCTTTGTGAGGGCTGCAGCCAGATCTACCAGGAAGGAGGGCTCCCCTTCGAGCCACATGACCGGAGCCCTCCCAGATATACCCGTGAGTGAGCAGCCCAAGCGGGAAACATGTCCATTCGCCAGTGCAGCCTCCACACCCACAAAACACGGCAGGAGGGCGTTCCGGGAGGGAAAGGGACGAGGAGCAGCGGGTGGCTTTCACCTACTCCTCCTGGAAAATGTGTGTGTGTGGTGTGGACACCACCTACATAGGTTCCAAGCTGTGTCTACATCAATGATCATTTCATTTAATGCCTCAAGCATCGTCAGCGGTTATCGTGAACTGCGTGAGCCTAGTAGGCCCACTGTGTTGTGAAGCGAGCAGCTGCCCCTGGTAACACCAACCTAGGGGGCAAAAAATGCATCGAGACTGTTCACATTAACCCTGGTTTTGGCCCCAGTGGTTGCCGTGTGCGGGCCACGTCGGTTTGCCCACGTGGCCTCTCCCTGTGGCTCCACCCAACTCACTGGCCATCTGGGTATCGAACAAGCCAGTTTTTCACTTGTCGGTTGTTTAATTTCTTAGGGGTTGGGCTTTCCTCCTTCCTTGTTTAAGAATACTAGATGGCAACCCTAGTCTGAAAGCAGAGAAGAGAAAAACAAGGAAAAAAGCCAACACTTGTAGTAAAATAAAATAAAATAAAAACTTAAGGACCTGTCTGGGTGAAGAATGTCCTGCTTGCTTTTTTTTTCCAGGTTGAGAGGGGAGACCTGCCAGGCAGGTGCTGGGTGGACAGACTGCTCCCCGCTCCGAGCAAAAGCAATCACCGGGCAGGGCAGGGCAGGGCAGGGCAAAACAGGAAAGGTTCATTACATCTCCAATCACAATCCGGAGATGGTTGTGGCAGCTGGCCAGAGGCAGGCGGCTGAGCACACAGCAAAGGGCATGTCACACGTAGACCCCTGGGACGGGCTGGTCAGGAAGGAAGCCAGCCCCAAACTGTTCGAGGGGGGAGGGGACCAAAGGAAGAATGGAAAACTAGGCAGTCCATGCCCACTGGGCCCCATCATTCTACTCCAGCAGCAGCAGCAGCAAGCCAAGGAAGCGCAGGAAGTGGCAAGCGGAGGGAATTTTATCGCTCCCCTCCGCCCCAGCGATGCCGCAATTGTCCCCTGCAGTTTCTCCTACACTTTCCTCAACAGCATCTGGTGAGGATTGCTGGGAGGAGACTAGAGAGCAGTCAATCTCTCTGGGTCATTTGTGGTTAACAAACCAAAGTTAAACCAGGGGACTGGAAACAAAGCCCTGTGAGGAGAGACTGAAGGAACTGGGCATGTTTAGCCTTCAGGAGAGAGGACTGGGGGGGAGAGATGATCGCACTCTTCCAGTACTTGAAGGGGTGTCACACAGAGGAGGGCCAGGATCTCTTCTCGATCATCCCTGAGTGCCAGGACACGGAATAATGGGCTCAAGTTACAGAAAGCCAGATTCCGCCTGGACATCAGGAAAAATTTCCTGACTGTCAGAGCAATAAGACAATGGAACCAACTACCTAGGGAGGTGGTGGGCTCTCCCACTCTGGAGGCATTCAAAGTGCAGCTGGACAGCCTTCTGTCAGGGATGCTTTGACCTGGATTCCTGTTTTGAGCAGGGGGTTGGACTCAATGGCCTTACGGGCCCCTTCCAATTCTACTCTTCTAGGATTCTATGAACTGCCACCCTCACTGCCTTCCTTCTGTAGTCCTTAGTGCAAGTCTATCCGCATCCAAAGAGATGCATGAACTGAAAGTGGGGCGTGTGTTTATAGCACGGTGTCACACCTCTTTCAGCCTGAGGACTGAATTCAGTTCCAGGGAAGATCTCAGGGGGAATGCAAAAGTTGGTGGAGCCAAAATACAAAAACATGCCAGCATGGCCAGTAACTCAGCCTTGGGAAAGGCAGTTCAACCTTTTTGAATGGGCGGGGGGGGGGGGAACTGCACAGAAGCCGGTAAACCCCCAAAACGACCGGTGGTTGGGGGAAAGGGGGCACAGCCTTTTCAGGATCCCCAGATGGCCAGATTGGGACCCCCACAGAGCTGGATATGGCCCATGGGCCTAAGGTGCAACACCCCTGGTTTACAGTAAAGAATTTTCTGAATTGTACAGCCAGAATGAAGCATGCAAGCTACATATATATATATATATATATATGCATGTAATTTGCAGAATGGTACAAATTAACACCCCCACCCCCAAAAGCCACATGTTCTTTGATTGCACCAGGTTGGGAACTGTAGTTTTCCTCTTCTGATACAGAAAAACAAAGCTAGGAAAATGTAGCCGCCTTACCTTTAATGGTATACTCCGTAGGGCCCAGGAACCACGGCAGGAGCAGGAGGTAGAGAAGATACACTAAGGAGAGGCAGTTGAACCGGAACAGACATGCTGGGGAGAGGGAGGAAAAAAGAGATGGAATCAGCACAGGCTGACCTGGATCTGGCCACACCTGCTGCAGGGGCATGTGTATGTGTGTGTGTGTGGGGGGGGGGTACCCTGTGCTGCAGATTGTGTTGCTCACAAGAGGGAAATACAGGGAACAAAGATGTTGCAAGAGAACCTTCTCCAACCTGGTGCCTTCCAGATGCGTTGGACTGCAACACCCGTGATTCCTAGCCAGCATGGCCAACGGCCCGTGGCTTCACGCTGGCTCAGCTTGCCTGAGCGTGGAAAGCTAAGCAGGGTCAGGCCTGGTTGTTACTTGGATGGGAGACCCCTCCTCTAGTTTCCTGCATTGAGCAGGGGGTTGGACTCGATAGCCTTGTAGGCCCCCTTCCAACTCTACGATCTATGAAACCAGAGAAGCTGTTGGAAGCAATCACCACCACAGTCACAGACATCTACCTATCTCACAGGGTGATTACGAGGCTGAACAAGCTTTGTTAGTATTATTTTTCCCCTCCTCGTCATACAGGCCGACAGCCAGAACCTTTGTGGCGAGGAGGTCTAAAGATGCACAGGCGGGCTGGCGGGAGGGAAGACAGACGTCCATGCAGAACAGCGAGCACCAGGATATAGAAAGCTCATATGTTTGAAAGTTCTTGTTCAGTTGTATTAAATATGAATAATAATGGCTTCATTAGTGCTGGGGATGCTGGAAGTTTGTTTATTTATTTGATTTATACCCCTCCTTTCTACCAAAAATAAATAAATATGGCACTCAAGAGAGCTTACAAAAACAATTTAAAACAGAGTAAAAAACTAAAACATATGAAAATACAATAGAGCAACAATTACAGAATAAAAACAGCACCCAAATCAACAGACCAACTTCCGGGCCAAAGGCCTTCTTGAATAAAGCAGTCTTTGCCTGCTGGCAGAAAGACAGCAGGGAGGGAGCAAACCTTGCCTCCCATGGGCTGGAGTTCCACAGCCCAGGGAGCGGCCACTGAAAAGGCCCTCTCATGCGCCGCCGCCACTCAATATGCCTGTGATGGTGGAGGTCTCGAAAGAAAGGCGATGTGTTGTCATCCAACACATCTGGAGGGCGCCAGGTTGGGGAAGTCTGCATTAGTGCATTGGGCACTCACTGGGCACACAGAACACTGGGAACTTAGTTTCCTATTGAGCAATTGGGGAGGAAGTTGCCTGCACGCTCTCTGTTGCTTCACCCCAAATACAAACAAATCCTACTCTTCCCACCACCACCACCACCACCACCCCGCGCTCATTGTTACTGAGAGCTGAACATCCAGGAGGAAGAGCTGGAATTTCCAATGGGGAGCGGGCAGGCCCACCCCCAGTGCTACCTAACATGCAGCAAAAGCACAGTCACTCCATTTGGGCGCCCAAACAAGCACCCAGAGGTCTGGGCTCACGAATTTGTACTTCCTTCCTAACCCTTCTCGCCAGCAGCGTTTAAGCTTCTAAAGGGCAATAAGCTTGGTGAGTAGAAGGTGGAGGGCCTTTTCAGTGGTGGCCCCACACCGCTGGAATCAGCTTCCATGGAAGGTTCAGCTAGCCCCTTTCTTTGCAGATCTTCAGGAAAGCTCTGAAGACCCACCTGTTTTCATTGGCCTTCCTGTAGTGTCTTGGCTTGGGGCTGCTGGTTTTATTGGTAACTTCTGTTTTTATTGAATATGTACTTATTTATTTTTATCGTATCCACTTCGTACGTTTGGGGTTTTTTTTTTTTACCTTGTACATCGCCTTGAGAGGATTCCGCCCTTAAAGGCAACTTAAAAGTAATTGTAAATTATAATAATAATAATAAATAATAAGGAAGTGGAAAGATGCTGTGGTCCAAACCCACCACGCCTGCCAATGCAGATCCCAGAGTGTGGGGGTGATGGAGATGCTATTACTGCACATTCCCTGCTGGCACGTACAGAAAATGATTGTGGGTTAAAACGTGGTTAACCATGGCAGAGATTAAGCCCCTGGGCTTCAGCCACAATGAACACGAGGAAGAAGAACAAAAGGGGGGGGGGAGAGATTGCTAAAGCAGAACAAGTTCTCACTTGGATTTTTCCAGGTTCCTTCCTTTTATGTTCCTTTTCCATCCCTCTCTCTGTAGGAACACGGGAGGCTAACTCGCGCAGGGCAGGGGAGCAGTCCTGCCAAGCTGCCCAAACAACCTGTCATTTTCCTAGGTCGCACATCGATCAAACCACCCAGCAGGTTGGCCTGAGAACAGAGAAGCCTACAGATGTTTCCCTCCGGATGGCTCCAAGTAAAGGAAAGATGGTTTATGAAAACCGAGCAAAAGCCAAGCTCACAGGGACGACGACGGGGGGGGGGGGGAGAGCTATCTCGGGTCAAGGCGCTCTCTGAGTCGGCCCGGGTTACCCGAGGGAAATGCAACAGCACAGGTGTGATAGAAAAAGATGCTCACGCGAGAACATGGATCAGACCAAAAATCCCATTTGATCCAGGTAGCAGCAGACAGGCGGATGCTTCTGGGATGCCCACAAGCAGGACATGAAAGCAATAGCCCTGCCCTGTGGTTCTCCCCGCCCCCCCCGCACCCCAGTGACTGGTACTCGGAGATAGACTGCTTCTTAACATGGAGGCCCCATTTAGCTATATCATCATGGACAAGAGCAGTGTTCTCCAACCTTGGGTCCCCAGATGTTTTTGGCCTACAACTCCCAGCATGCCCCAGCCAGCGTAGCTGGCTGGGGCATGCTGGGAGTTGTAGGCCAAAAACATCTGGGGACCCAAGGTTGGAGAACACTGGACAAGAGCTACTGATAAGTGGGAGCCACAACAAAATGTTGCAGCAGAGTGTTTTGTTCCAAGTTCCAGCCGCTCCATTTTATCCCCCGCCCACCCAGTTTTCTGTCTTCCTCCCAGCAGCCAGTCAGCATTCCATGGACACTGAACATGCCCACTCCCCATTGGGCTCTTTGGGGGGGGGTTGCCCCCTTCAGGTTCGGAGAGTTGTAGGCCTTTCCCCCCCCCCCCGTCTAAACTTGCATAGGATTGCACCTTTACTTGTTCTTTAATCCAGGGGTGGACAGATGATACACCTGGATCTAGCGGTAGATCTCTGGGTGACTTGCAATAGACAGGCAAATATTTCTGACTCCCAAATGTTTAAAAACAGCAGCTACAAAATTACACACACACACACACACACACACACACACACACAAACCCTAAATTATGCTGGTGAAATGAAGAGAAGTTGGGGCGGACTTTTGTGTGGAAAGGCCATGAGCTGCATTCAGTTCTGCTACTCAAAACAAAATTTCTGGGCTCAGAAATTCTGTAATTCTAAGTGTATGGGGTGGTGTTTTTTGGGTTTTTTTGCACCAGGCTCCAGTTGATAGATCTTGGGTTTCTACTAACCCCCCCCCCCCACAAAAACCAAGTACGGTAGATCCAGCAAGCCGAAAGTATCCCCCACTACTGCTATAATCTCTGTGCAGCAATTAGTAAATTTTTAGAGCTTTGCAAATGTTAATAAAATAAAATAATAATACGTCTCAAGTTCTGGGCTCTCTCACTGCTCAAGGGTAAAACACACACTACTTTCCAGCTCGCGCTGCTCAGCCCGGCCTCCAGTCCTGACCCTCGACAATAACATTGCTTCGGGAACCCACAGCGAAGGTGAAAGCGAACCAACCAAAGGCTAAGGCGGAGATATCACTTTTCAGAGTAGGGGAGAGGGAAATTAGCCTTCCAGTAAGACCTCTCTCTGCAGGGCAAACAGGCCTATCCAGCCCTGCCCCTTCCACGGGTTAAGTCGCCTGCACTGACTGGGCTCTATGATCAGCAAACACCCCACCCCGTCAGAGGACCACCAGCATGACCAGGAGTCACATGGTGTTCACCCACCCCACTGCAAACACACACAAGGACATGACCTAACACAATCTCCCCCCCCACCCCCGGCCGCCCACTTCCCCAGGGGCTCTTAGCAACGGCTCTTTGCTCTAGCTTTGCAAACTGTACAGCCAGGCTTTCCCTCCCCTCAGCCCAATTTCCATTAGTGCAACCACTTAAAAAATAAACAGCAGTCACTTGAAAGGAGAACGCGTCAGATTTCCCCTCGCTCCTGTCCCGGCCTCCCCCCCGCCCTCCCGACGCTCCGCACACCCCGGCTCCACAGCCCTAAGATTGCACAATCTAAATGCACCGAAGAAGCTGGCTTTTGGGTCCGGCTCCCTTTCCAACCGGCCGGCTGCCAGAAGCAACTCTTTTTACCAGAAGAAGAGAAAACAAGAACGACGGGTGAAATGCAGTGCGTGCGTTTCTAAAAAAAAATCAATCCAATGTGACGCTAACAGGCCAGGAGGCAGGAGGTTGGAGGCACCGATCAGAGCCTCAGATGTGTGTGTGTGTGTGTGTGTGTGTGTGTGTGTGAAGGTTTGCCATTTTCCAGCACGTTGTTCTGTTGTTGGTGTGTGTCTGCAATAGCCTCCCAGCTGCTGTCGCTTTCCTCCCCGGCCCCCCAACCTTGTTGCCTCCCTGAAATAATTCAACACTGTGGAGAAAGCCAACCTAAAACCCCTTTCTGACACACACACACTCACCAAGGAGGGGGGAAGGAGACGGGGGGGGGGGGGAGACAGCCAGTCTCCACAGAGACCAAAGGGGACAAACAACATCTGCATAGAATCACCCCAGGGGGGAAGGCAAGAAGCATCCCCAGGTTCGTCAATGCTCTCGTCTATCAGCCCCATCTACATAAGACTTGAATGCCTTGCCAGAGCTGACACTTCGGCACCCATAAGAAAGGACCATTCAACACCACAGGATGGGACCATTAAGCAAGTGGCTTCAAAGGGACCCACCCCCACAGGGGGAAGGTGCACCCCCTGATGGCCACCCACCTGAGGAGGGTGGCAAACCCACCTGATTGGCCGCCCACCTGAGGGAGGGTGGCAACCCACCTGATTGGCCACCCACCTGAGGAGGGTGGCAACCCCCCTTATTGGTCTGGCCCCACCTGAGGAGGGTGCAAACCCACCTGATTGGCCACCCACTCTGATTGCAGAGGAGGGGACTACCTGAAACCCCAAGGTATAAAAAAACCCTGCGCAAGAGAACTGAGTTGTTGGACCGTGATCAGCAATCCTTGCCCCATGCTGGGGCAAGGGAACGAAGAGATCGGCAACCCCGGGTAGCAGCACCCGGCGTGCTCCAGCTAGCTGAAATCACTGGCCGCTTGGGTTGACCGGACCCCCGAGAAACCAAGCTGAAATCACTGGCCGCTTGGGTGACCGGACCCCGGGAAACCAAGCTGAAATCACTCACAAGCCGCTTGGGTAGACCGGACCTCCGCCGGGAACCCAGCTAGCCGCTTGGGTAGACCGGACCTCCGCCGGGAACCCAGCTAGCAGCATGCGGTTGACCGGGCCTCTGCTGGAGCCCGAGCTGAACTAACTAGCTGAGAGCCCTGAAATCACGGTGTCCTTGAGACCTCTTGCTTGCTACTTTGTACCGTACTGATAAGCTGTATTGCTGGCGTGTGTCTGGGTTAGTGAAGGTAATTTTGTAAATAAACTTGTTTTCTAAAAGATACTTTTGTGGCTATAAGTTATCCCTTTGTTCTGGGCTAAGGGTGATAGTCGCTGAGAGACCTCAGAGAAAGCCTGCCCCCAGGACTCGCTACCCCCTTAGCACTGAACCCGCGCAGAAGACCTGGTTGTCGGTCTTCCACTAACACACACTCCAGAACTAGGCTTTAAATACGGAAATAAATATAAATATATACCAGCCACAGTCCTCAAGCCTCCCTGCACTTATAATGGCAGAAAAGGTTCACTAAAAAGCAAAAGGAGGAAACCGGAGGTGTTTTGTTAAATGACCGAAGATGGTTTAAGATTTTGGACTTATCACGGCCTAAACAACAACAACATAATATATAGGAAGATATGCTGCGAATTAAGGATTTCCACAACCTGACCGTCCTGCCTTCCCATCCACACAAGCTCCTTTTATGCCTAGGTAGGGACCATGCTGCTGACACCTTGGGAACCCAGGCAAGCCCCAGGAGGCTGCCACTCCAGCATCAGCAATAAGCAGCCAGCAAGAGGCCAGTCAGACTTTGCCAGTATCCAAGAGAGCAAGCAAGAACTTGCTTTCTTCTGACCCTGGGCCAATGGCAAATGAAAAAGGTGAGAGCCGCCATCGATAGCCTGACCCAGGTAATTAATTGTGGCTACAAACAGATTGGAACAGGGCAAGGCAGCCGCTGGGCCCGGCGGAGGCTGGGAAGGGCAGAAAAATTGGCACAATATGAACACCGGCCTTCCACACACACCCCACTCCTGTTGTTCTGTTGCTATAATGATGGCTTCTTTCTAGAATGCCACAGATGTATATTTATTTATTTACAGATGTATACAGAGAGAGCAGCATAGAGCTTCATAAACTCAACAAGGTCTGCCACGGACGGCCTTCTCCTTATCCCATCAGCCAGAGCAGCCAGGCTGGTGGGGACTAGGAAGAGGGCCTTCTCTGTGGCGGCCCCCACATTATGGAACTCCCTCCCTAGTGACCTTCGCCATGCCCCCTCTGTGATGAGCTTCCGCCGTGCATTAAAAACAGGGCTGTTCAGGCGGGAATATGGGGTGGGTTAGGTTTTTAAAAGAATTTTTTATATTGTTTTAATTATTATATTGTATTGTTTTATTGTATTTTAATTGTATATCGCCCAGGGTGGTCGGGTGACCGGCCAGATGGGTGATTAATAAATATAAGAAACAAATAAATAAATAAAATAAACTATAAAAGCAGATCTCTGCCCCAGGGAGCTTACAATCCAACACAGGGAGGCAAGAGGAGTGGCGGCGGCGGCAACAGTGTCAAAGGATGAGTGTAAGCAAACACAATGACAGCCACATCACTTCAGTTGAGGATATGGATGAAAAGGCTTGATGGGGAAGGCGAGTTTAAAGGAGGGGTTAGAAGCAGCTTCCCCTCTGTGGGGGACCTTTCTGGGGCAGTTCCCTGCCTCTCTGATTAAGCATCATCCATCTAACAGACTGGCATCCATCCCCCTTCCTCTAAAGACCACAGGACAGCTTACATGGGGTCATCTCAGTTTATTCTCACAACAGCCCTGTGAGGTAGCCCACCCCAGAGATTGTGACTGGCCCAAGGTCACCCAAGAAGCTCCAGGGCATCTTTCAGGTCATTAAAACCCCAGGCCCAACGCACAGGTTCTACTGTGGGCTCTGCGTGCCCTCCGGGTGTGTTGGACCACAATATCCATCATCCCTGACCATTGGCCAGCCGAGCATGATGGGAGTTGTAGTCCAACACACCTGGAGGGGGACAGGTTGGGGGAAAGGCCGATGTACAGGTTGGCCCTGTATAGGTTACGTCGGGTTTGGGTTGTTTGCAGTAATAAGTCTAGTTGCAGCTGTGTCTCAGCAGCCAATAGTCAGCAAACAGCGCCCCGGTGATCTTTGTACCCGTGAGCAAAACAAGCTCTCTGCTGTTTGCTTCGTGCTATCCATCTTCGTTTTATTCCCCTTTCCAACTCATCCCCATCTCTAGCCGACTCAGGGTGAGTAATAGAGCAATAAAGCCAGCAATATATGCACTGCGTAAACAGAGGCTAACATGGCTATTATTTATACAGCTCCTAAAGCAGGGGTGGGCAACATGCAGCCCGCCGGTGCGGCCCCAGCCACTCCCTACTGCCTGCTGGAATTTAGAACAAAAACAAAAATTTACACACAAAAAAAATGCGGTCTGAAGGGCAATTAGAATAAATGATCCTCCCACCACCTGCCAGTTTAGAATCAGCACTTGGTTCACACACACTTTCTGCACAGGATTCAGGACCTTAAAGGCACAAATCAACGCATGTTTAGACGGGACATTTTCCTGTCTAAACATGCACAGGCTCGTGCCCTTCACTAGCTCATCGCCTGACTACAAATCTTCTATTAAAATCACAAGATCAACTGTCCTAGTTGCTGGGGTTTATTTTTAGGCCAAAAAAATATTCTGGGAGTAAAAACCATCTGTCCGGTCCTGAACTTGGTGGAGGAATTTGGAGCAAGGGTGCAAAGAGGCGCCTCAAGGCAGTCTCGCATTCTATGCTCGGCCACTCAACCGCACGGTCGGGGGGGGAAACAGCTGCAGCCCTGCCCTGTCTGGAACTTTTATCAGCCCAGGCAGCTATCTGATCAGAAATGCCACGAAAACACAAACGTGGCACAAATACAAAAGCCTGGGCAGATGGTGACAGGCGCCAATCTTGGAGATACGTAGGCAAAACCTCTATCTCAGATTTTTAGCCAAGTCTACACCACTGAATCGAGAGGCTCCTATTAAGAGGATGTGTGCGTCTGTCCGTCCGTCCACACCATGGTGCCAAGGCCATGAAAGCTACGCACCTAAAACTTGGCATGCATACTAAGGGGACATAAGGGTTATTTTGTTTTTAAAACACATTAATTATGTTTAATTAATGTAAATCAGTCCATGAAGGACCCCAAATGGGGTTATCTTACATTGCCCAATGTTCATCCCATAACCTGCTACATGTACGAAGGGGAAGTGGGCATAGCCTTTCCTGTGTTTACCAGACGAATTCAAGGGAACTCCTCCAGAACATTTCAAAACTAATTCAAAAGAACTGTTCCTCCGGAAGTATGCATGAGCGCACGCAGAGCCAGCGCAATCACGCCTAGCAGGAAATTCGAGGACTCAGGAATGCCACTCGCCTCTTGTTGTGTGCTTTGCAAGCTCTAGTCCAAAGAAAGCTCAAACTCAACTCAAAGGTCACCACCCCCCCGCCCCAAAGTGCAAACTTTTGAGATCTCTTCATCAGGCAAGACGTGACAAAAAGCAAGTTGGTGGCTGGGGGAGTAGAATAGGAGGGGGAAATGTCTTCCCTCTCCTAGTCCCTCCCCACGCCATCCTGCTTTTTACAATATCTTCCCTGATGAAGAGATCTGCAGATCTCAAAAACTTGCACATTTTAATGACCTTTGTGTTAGCCTAATAAAAGTATTACACTAATATGGATTTTGGATTTTTTCCCCCCTTATAGCCAATACCTTCGCTTTTTCAAGTAAAAATACAATTCAAGGGACTGTAGATGGGGCTGATATACACCGGGGGATGCTTCCTGCCTTCCCCCCTGGGGTGATTCTATGCAGATGTTGTTTGTCCCCTTTGGTCTCTGTGGAGACTGGTTGTCTTCCCCCCCTGGGTCTCCTTCCCCCCTCCTTGGTGAGTGTGTGTGTGTCAGAAAGGGGTTTTAGGTTGGCTTTCTCCACACTATCCATAATACTAACATCCCCCACCCTGTGCAAATCCAAGGTCTCCCCCCATCTAAATACTGAGAAGAAGAGAGTTTGGGCCCAGGAGATAGGGAAAGTGCTTTGCTGCCCCTGTATCTCCTGCCCACCACTGGCTCTGCCCCCGGTCCAGCTTAAAACTGCAGGATGTGTGCCCTTGGAGCTGAGCACCAGCAAAGGGTGGTGAAATCAGCACCTGGACTCCAAGTACTCCTCCCGTTGGACTTGATCCTGCAATGACTTCCCCCCCCCCCCAGTGTACCCGGCACTCTCCTGGCTGCCTGCAGCTCAACCCCCAAACCAGGGCCAGATGCTGCCTAGAAATGGTCTCTGGGTGCCAAAGACTGTAACATGCTGAATGACCCACTGGGAGGCAGCGAGGAAGACCCGAAGTGTGGCCCGGGCCTGCAGGAAGTCGCACGCCTGGCTGCAAAAGCCCACGAACTCCCCTGTGATGGTTGCCAAGAGCAAAGCCGTGGATGAGCTCATGGAACAAAAATGCCTCCTCCTGTGCCAGCGAAGCAAAGACGGGACTTTTCCTGAGCGGAGCCTGGATTTGCGCAGCTTATCTAACCGTCGGCTGCAGAGTCCCTTGTGCGCTGGACCACTTTCCGGGGGGGGGGGGGGAAGTCCGCTCAATACGGAACACAAGGTAACTGCAAACCCCAGTTCCTGGAGGGCGGGGGGGGGAAGCCATGGTGTGGATCTATCCGCTCAGGAACTGGAAGGTTTATGTTGGGCACCGTTTCAGCCCCACAAGTGTGTTTTGATAGCAAACGTGCTAAGCTTGTTCTGGTAGCAACTGTTTGCTTCCCTGCCCGCTCATAAATCTTGCCTTAGTTCCCACTGCTTTATATATATATATATATATATATATATACATACACACACACACACACACACACACACACTGGTATATATATATATTTGTTTCATTCCTATCCCACACCTCCTCCCAATGTACATAGTCTTTCCCTTCCCCCATTTAATCCTCACAACAACCCTACGAGGGAGAGCTTAGGCTGAGAGATGGTGGCTCCCCCAAGGTTAACTAGTCAGCTTCACGGCCAAGTAGGGATTCAAACCTGGGTCTTCTACAGCCCAGTTGGGCTGGATCTGGCCCCTGGGCTTGAGGCCCAGCATCCCTGCCTTCGGAGTGCCGTGGTTCTTAGTCACGTAATACTGAGTGAGCACTCTGTTTTGCCAGGCCCGCAGACCTAAGTGGAGAAGGAAGGACCGCTTTCTCTGGCAAGCCGCTCCAAAATGCTTCGCACTGCTGCCGGCCACGATCCACCCCCGGCACGATCCGGAGCAGCAGAGACCTCTGACACCTGGTCCCAGCGACCCTGCAAGGCGACGCAGGGCTTTGTCACGCACCCAGTGCAAAAAGCAAGCAGACACTTTGCCAAGTGTTTTACGTGGCAGGGGAAAGCTGACAACCTCTCGGATGGAAAGAACTCTGTCCAAACACACGCATGGGGTGGATGGGGGCGCCATTGCCTGGGTGGAATGTTTATGCAACTGGCCCAGGAGGGGGGGACCCCAAGCGGAGGTTATTTTAAAAGAGAAAAGAACCTCTCTGGTTCTGTATTTGCACAGGGAGGCTGTGTGGCCAAGCAGGAACCCCCGTAGCTCCCTAATCCCCTTCCCCAGTTCCCATCAGACCTTTAAAAATCTGTTTTCTCCTCCATTTGTGCTAGAAGGGTTTGGTATATTGCATATGCTCAGGTTTCTTTCTGCAGTCTACAGAACCCTCGGAAATTACTTCGGCCTACTATAAACTCTGTACGAGTTTAGCTTTTAAAATGGGGAACTGGATACTTCTGACCACCAGTAACCCAGAGAATGAAAGATACGGTTCCACCCTTCAAGGCGGCCTAAAAATAAGCTTAAATAAATACAATAAATTCAAATCATCAAGCTAGCAGAATTAGTGAAAATAGCACGGCATCGTTGCTTGCCAAATAGTGCAAAGGCTCACGTCACGGGCCGTTTGTTGCCTATAGAACTAGGGTGCTGGGAAAGGAAGCAGAAAAGCTCTGCAACTTTAGAGGCCCAGATATTAAAGTTGTGTCCCTTGGCTTAACTATCGATAGAAAGCAAGAAGATTCCTCAGGACTGGATGGATAATTCCCACAGCAACAGCTGGGCCCTCTCTGGGACTCGCTGCTCCCGACAACCGATTGTGGCAAACCCAACATTCATTTCAAACTATACCACATCCTATCTCAAGGGCTCAAGGCAGGGCTATAATATTACAAAAGCCACAGCGGCAGCCAAAGTGAAACATAAAGAGCAGGCATCTCAGCGGTCTAGTCCCGTCCCCCGTCCCCCCACTGTTAACAAAGACCGGCCTTCCCCAACCTGCTGCCCTCCAGGACTGCAAGTCCCATCAGTCCCAGCCAGCATGGCCACCGTTGCAGCCTGACACATCTGGAGGGGACCAGAGTTGGGGGAAGCTGCCAAAGGGTATCAGAAATGTCCCCCCACCTCTGTGGGAAGGAGACGGCTAGTGCAAGCTCTTCTGCAGTAGGAATGCATAGTCATCAGCAGAAAAGCCACCCAGGCCAGAGGGGCGCATGCACGCACACACAACGCGCACACATACATGCGCGCACGCGCACGTGCACACACACACACTTCCTTCCCCCCCCCCCGCAGCACTTTCCACAGGATGGAAATCAAAGGACTTCAAGAGCTCTGTCTCATTTCCTCAGGTTCACGGTTTTCATAGATTATAGATTTCATAGAGTTGGAAGGGGCCTACAAGGCCAACGAGTCCAACCCCCTGCTCAATGCAGGAAACTAGAGGAGGGGGGTCTCCCATCCAAGCAATAACCAGGCCTGACCCTGCTTAGCTTTCCATGCTCAGACAAGCTGAGCCAGCGTGAGCCGCAGGCCTGTATGTTTTGAGCTAACGGCCAGCAGGCAAGGAGCAAAAAAAAACTTCCCCAGGCCTCCGGCAACGTCTGCCTTCCCTAAACAAGCTCAATTTTAAGAAGGGAAGTCCCAGTTTCAGAGCCTCATAAAATACCCAGCACATACTTTATGCCAGTGTTCTCCAACCTTGGGTCCCCAGATGTTTTTGGCCGACAACTCCCAGCGTGCCCCAGCCAGCGTAGCTGGCTGGGGCATGCTGGGAGTTGTCGGCCAAAAACATCTGGGGACCCAAGGTTGGAGAACACTGCTTTATATGGTCCTCATTGAGATGTCCTCATTTGGAGAACACTGCTTTATGCGGTCCGTTGAGATGTCCTCATCTGGATGCGTGAGGTATGAGCTGCGGGGATGGGAGGGCAGAAGCTTGCTGAACCTGCTTTGGCCCCCCCATCTCCCCCCCCCACGGCCCAACCTCTGCCGAGCCTCACGGAGGACGACAGAAGAGCAGCTGCCCACCTTTCGCCTGAGCTGTGCAACCCATGTTTTGCTATATGTAAGATAAACAGTCTCTTGCTAGCATGCTGAATTACTGGTCACTTTTGCAACGCCTCCTGTTCCTGAAGATGGGTGAAAAAAATAATGCACGAATTACAATTACAATGGTGCACACATCCGCCCAAGGTAAGAACTGCCTATTTCTGGATTCTCACTAAAAAAAAGTCACCTGGCAAATATAGATGCCTGGATTATAACTCTCTTGCAAAACATCTGCACTACATACCATGATGATGATGATGATGATTAACAGTGTTTGTATTCCACCCCATATCTAAGTAGATTCGGGAGTGGCGAACAATAAAATGACAAAAACAGATAAAAGAAACAAAAACAACACATTGAAAACAAAGTAACAATTACAGTGGTGGCTGGAGAGCAGAGAAGGCTTCCAAGAACAAGGAGGTACTCAGCGGGCGCCGAAAGCAGCACAATATCGGACTGAGCCTGCCTGACCTCCAGAGGCAGGGAGTTCCACAGAAATGGAGCCACCACACTGAAGGCTCTTCTCCTGGTGGATCTGTAACCCAAAAATACTAGAATACCTTTGGTGTTTTGCAGAACTGGGAGACTGCATACAAAGGTCTGCGGACTAGCAGTGGGGTTCAAAAGGCACGGTCTCCTCAGATGGTAGCTATCCTTCCAACTCCCACCAAAAGCTTTAAGCCTGAGAAATCTCTGGGTCAGGGCTCTACAAGCTTGGGTCCCCAGATGTTGCTGGCCTAGAGTTCCCAGAATCCCTTGCCATTAGCCATGCTGGCTGGGTATGCTGGGAGCTGTAGGCCAGCAACATCTGGGGACCCAAGGTTGGAGAGCCCTGCTCTGGATCTTTTAAGTCTTGCCATCACCCCGAAAAACAGAGGCTTTAGCCCCCGGTGAGCATTATTAATTCCTTGCACAAGCCATGGCAGCTCAACCTTCTCTGCAATGCAGGACAATGGAAGGTCAAACATATTTGTCCTATAATTCAGCATCTCTGCTCAGTTGTGGCTGGTAGCAGACTCAGACTGCCAGGAAGAGCCTCTTTTTCAAAACACAACCAGCCTCAGGGCAGCTGCTGCTGATAAACAGACCCCAGCGAACCCGAAAAGGGCCAGGCCAAGCACAGCCAAGGGTTGCAAGACGCTCCCCACACACCCCGGCTCCTTGGGGGACTCTGCAACTTCTCCGTCATGTTCGGCCCACGGGGTATTTGGCTGCTGAGTGTGTAGTTGTCAGCCAAACTTGGGCTGCCGCTCCACCAAAACATTTTGTTGAGCCATCACACCTTCCAGCAGCTTGGCAATCTGGTATGACTAATTCCACTTTTGATTTGATGCTCTCAGTCCCAAAAATAACCTTCCAGGCCAAATGGCAAGGATTTGCAAGTGGGAAACACAAACTGGTTAGACGGGAAGCAGCAGTTTTAGATTACTTGGAGAAGGTGACAGAACAGGGAAAACAAGACTTTGGGTCCCCAGGTTCTTCACGACTGGCAACTAGCAACCTTACAAGGCCTGACTTGTTGATTCCTGAGCAGATCAGGACATATTCGGGGGGGAGGGGGGCGCTGAGCCTTCTGTGGCTTGCCATCAATTTCTCAAACCTTTTAGCCAGGGCTTGTTTATAGGACACAGACAGCGAAAGTTCTCCTCTTCCCGGTGCTGCAGCCCAGACCATGTCCATCTATCTCTCTCGCACATCAGGATGCCTCCGACGGGCACCCCATTTGCAGCCCCATGTCTTTGGATGCCAAACTGGTACACAAAAATAAAATGCCCTGGTCTGTCTGGCACTTTGGTGAGTCTGGTTTCCTTGTGGGCAACAAGAGGGCAGCTCGACAGCACTGAGAAATTGGCCAGGCTGGGAGTTCTGTGGGAGGCCATCATTTTGCAAAGGCTCCAGCCTGACTTGTTGCCTTAGTGCAGTGTTTCTCAACCTTGGGTCCCCAGATGTTTTTGGCCTACAACTCCCAGCATGCCCCAGCCAGCATAGCTGGCTGGGGCATGCTGGGAGTTGTAGGCCAAAAACATCTGGGGACCCAAGGTTGAGAAACACTGCCTTAGTGCCATTAGGCACAATGGTGAAGAAGGGAGCTTGCTCGGGAATGGCGCTGACTATCTGAGTATCGGCATGGTGGGGCACCGGGATTGAAGTCATTCTCTGGGTTCACACAACACGACAACCCACACTCAAGGTTGAGTATGGGCTGAGTGTGGGTTGTCGCTGGAGAGTGGGTTGTTGTAGAAACATGGGTTGTTCTGCTGTGTGAACCCAGCTGTGCTAACAAACCATGGGTTATTAACCATGAACAACCCACAGTTCACAACCCAACAACAAACCATGGGTTCTCTTCATGGGTTGTTCATGGTTAACAAACCATGGCGTGTTAGTGCAGCTGGGTTCAGACAATACGACGATCCACGTTTCAACAACAACCCACGGTTCAATGGCAACCCACACTCAACCCATACCCTTGAGTGTGGGTTAGCATGTTGTGTGAACCCAGTCAGACCCTCGGTCCATTTATTTATTTATTTAATACATTTTTATACCGCCCAATAGCCGAAGCTCTCTGGGCAGTTTACAACAGTTAAAACCATAAAATACAATATAAAAGAAATATAAAATTTAAAGCCACAGATTAAAAACAAACAGCAGAGCTAGCAGCAGCAGTTACAATAACAGTTAAAAACAACTAGAAGAATAGAAAGGTCTTCACCTGGCGCTGGAAAGAGTACAATGTAGGCGCCAGGCGAGCCTCTTTGGGGAGCTCATTCCACAACCGGGGTGCCACAGCAGAAAAGACCCTCCTCCTGGTAGCCACCTGCCTCACTTCCTTTGGCAGGGGCTCTCGGAGAAGGACAGCTGAGGAAGATTGTAGTGTCCGGGCAGGTACATATTATGGGAGGAGACGATCCTTCAGATACCCTGGCCCCAAGCCGTTTAGGGCTTTGAATGTTAGTACCAGCACTTTGAATCGGGCCTGGAAACAGACTGGCAGCCAGTGCAGATGAGAAAGCACTGGCATAATATGTTCTCATCGGCCAGTCCCCGTTAACAATCTCGCTGTCCTATCTAGCCCAGTATTGTCAACACTGACTGGCAGCAATGGCTCTCCAGCCCTGCCTGGAGATGCTGTTGGGAAACCTGCACACTTGACCGGCAGCGCACCATCTCCACTACAGCTGCTGGACTGCTGCCACATGCATCCCTTCCTCGTCATCCTCGGTGGACAGTCTGACCCCTCAAAATCCCCTTGGGGCAAAACTGCAGGGGGGGGCCCCCGCCCCCCCACTGTCACATGCACCATCCAGAGAATCATCAGCTCCATTCTGGATTGCACAATTTAGCAGAGTCAGCCTGGCCGAGCAAAAGACCAGCTCACACAAGCCTGGGACAGTTTGCGGGGAGGAAGGGAGAAGCACGACTGCAAGCAGAACCAAAATTCCTCCAGAATCCTGGGCGATAAAAACAACCAACGTGTATCGTGTCAGGTCGCCGTGACACTGACCCCGTGACACAGTCACTTCAGTGAATGCGAGAGACCCTTTCACCCACCCACTGGGGGTGTGTGTGGAGCTGAAAATTATTAGGGACCCCAGCAGTCATGCTGGTAACTATCAGCCCCACCCACAGGTGATGCTATTGGCATTTTATTTTATTTTTTAAAGCACTTTAAATGCAAAGATGCATTTAACGTGGTGTCAAGTTTGGCCCTAATTTTCTGCACGGTTCTGCATGGCACAGCAGCACCAGCGTGTCTGGGAAAAGATTAACACTGGCACATGGGAGAGAATCCCCACTTTTATCTCGCGGCAGAAGAGCCTCTGGTACTGACGGAAGCCACTCTGATGTGGCCAATGTCACGGGAGAGTTTGGTCCTCAGATGTGGGTGAAATTGGGGGCAAGAACAATCCTACTTGTGCCAACGAGTCCGAAATCCTCCCTTGAACTTGTGCCTGTTGCAATCCCAAACAATGCATACTAATTCAAGAACATGATTCAGATCAGATAACGCTAAAAGGCATGCTTGGAGAATTGAAAGTGAGCCATGGGCTCATGAGTTCCCACTTCCTACTTGGTACTAGCCACGGAAGTACGGTTAGCACTCGCCCTCCAAAGTGCCATCAGAAACTACCATTTCAATTGGACTCCAGTCCACGGAAGAATATGCCAGAACCAATCTCTTAGGGCTTTAAGGCATTACAAGACTCTTTCCCACGATCCGAAGGGGGTTTCTTATTGGGGTCTGGACAGCAAAAGCTAACTGTGCTTTGTTGACTCAGACGTCGTGGCCAACTATGGTTACCACAAAACATGAATTGGAGAAGGAAGCCATACTCGAAAGGGCAGAGGAGGGAATGCACCAATCAGCTGCTGATACACAACCCTCCAGAACCATGATTCCAGAGTCATCTGAATTGGGCCCACGGTCAAGGCCAAGAGCCTGAACAGACCGCAGGATTCCAGCTAGCTTGCCCCAGGGCAGGCACCACAATATAGGAGTACGAGATGGATATCTAACGGAGACTTTTAAAAACACTTTGGTTTCTTAGGCCGGAACTCATGTAGGCTAATTCACTATTGACAAAGCATTTAGGCAATGTAGAACTAAGGATCTGGGTTTAGAGCACTGGCTGCAGTGACAACGTTAACTTTTCCATCACTGATTAATCTTTCTCTGTGCATTGTTCACCGCCAACTCTATCTTTATTATCTCCCTTTGTCGCAAAGCAGCTGCTGGAGGAGTCTTGGGACAGGATTCCAAAGGCCAACATGTTGCTGCATTCACAGAGGGCCCAAATTACACCCAGCCCGTCCTGCACCCTTCTCCACCCAGACAGAAGACAGCGCTAAGATTATGATATTCTGGAATAACACCAGCTGTTGCCACATGGTTCAGAAATTTGCATAGCTCAGAAACAGGGAGAGAAGATTTCGGAGAACAATAAAAATACCTTCTATGTAGACACAGGGGTGGACTGAGAGAGCCAGGAAGAAGTGCAGACAATCTCCCTTGTCAATCCCCCCTGCCCTCACCCCCACCCCCATAAAAAGCACTAAATGTAAGACGAGTATATAATTTAGGAAAGCAACAGCATTATTTCACAGCATCAGTTTAAAATGTACAGCAACATCTGCAATGTTACATATAAAATAAGTAAATTATGCCTCCTTGCACAGTCTTTGCCAACAGAAGTTGGTTCAGCAAGCTTTGGTTTAATACAGAGCTCTTTGTTCCTGGGCAGAAGGTACATGTAGCCAGTTAATTAGAAGGAGTGCGACATTATTTCCTAATGCAAACGCATACAGTTGCGTCAGAGAGTTCGCCTCTGGGAGCGGGATGAGAAAGGAGAGCGCGCTGCCCCTTGGCATTGTCTCAGCCTTCCTTCAGCCCCCTTGCCTCTGGGCCCCCTTCCTACTCAGCTCCAGCGACAGATCCTTGTAAAATGTTCTATGACATCACAGCAGTTTAGCCAATGGGCTAAGACGGGTGGCTCCTTGCCAAATCTTACTCAACTATTTACTTAAGGTTAGCTGATAAAAATGGAAGATCAGAGAGATAGAGGTGCTGATAAATGCCAGCCTTTAATGCTAGCGGCAGCAAGAGCTAGGCCAGAGCAGGAAGAAAGGAGAAGGCATTTGTGCAGAGACACAGGACAGGGCTAAAAGTTTATTAAGATAGATGTTATCCACCCCAGTCAAAAGGACGGTGCTTGCAGGAGTAAGGAGAGCAGAATGTTACTCTCCTGACCTTTGTGTTACTAGATTAACAATCCAGAGAGCCTTTCCCCTTTAATGCAGGGGTGTTGAACCTCAGACTGACGGGCCAAATCCGGCCCACCTCCATCCCTCCAGGGCTCCCCAGATGGCCACGCCCCCTTCCCCAACTTCGGGGAGGAGCCCTCCATATTTACCTGAGGGAGATGCGAGGAAGCAGCAGTGGTCTCCTTTAAAAGAACAAGAAATTTTTAGAGATTTACTAATAAGGAGTGAATTTAAAGAAAAAGAAAATTATGGAAGTCCATCCAATGTTCTGTTTGACTCTCACAGGCCAATAGGACACCACCCCTGTGGACATTGCTGCTATTGTAAACATACAAACAAAACTACAGCATTTGTAAATCCCTTGGATCAACAAAAGTTTTTTCTAAAACACTCTACCACCTGCAACAGTTCCTTTGTTATTTATGGAATCCAGGGTAAATGCCCAAAAAATTATGTAGGAAAAGCCATCAGACCCTTAAAAAAACGTATAGGAGACCACCTTAGTAATATAAAAAACAAGGTGCACCACTAATACAACATTTTACAGAACAGCAACATTCCGATACAGATCTTACATTTTGGGCTCTGGATAAAATTAATACTAATAATGAAAAACAATTATTAAGCAGGGAAATACAATGGATCATTAAATTACTAGATACTTTAAAACCTAAGGGTCTCAATGAGGATTTGGAACTGTTCCCATTAATATGACTCTGCAAATTACTGCAGTTCTACAAGAAAGCTGTGTCCAGATTGGATGTCCTTGACATTTTGCCAACAAGATAACACCTAAGAAAAAAACTGTACCAAAATATAGTAACGTTCAAAAAGACCTGTCTTTTCAGTCGCCACTAAAACAGTGAAAGACACTTCAGTTGTGAAAGAATTCTGCAGACTTTTTTACAAGTAAGATATATTTTACATAAAGGAAATGTATGTCTTTGTTTAAAAAGAAATATTTGATTCTCATTATTTTTAAGAAAATGTTTTAAAATGATTTCTATTCAGAATACAAGGAAATTCATTATATAATGAGAATGTATTTTTATTCTGTGTTGTCCTCACCATGTGAACTTATATGTATGTATTTTGAATATTTACAGCTCCCTGAGGAAGGCCTTAGAAAAAAACACAGGCCGAAACGCGTCAGGCTCCTCTATTTACGTAATAAAGGTTTTTGCATCCTGAGAACCTAGTTCTCTCCTTTTTTCGTTGCTACTGGATGCTCATCTCCTCCTGTTTTTGTCTTTGGCTCAGCCGTGGTGGCCAAGTTTCCCCGGAGGTGGCTTCCAGCCTCGCTGGGAGAAGCGTGTCTCCGGGTTGTCAGTCTATCAACCCTATTTGACATTTCTCGGGAACTGCTCTTTCCCACTTATCTTCCATGCTGAGTCAAAGCATCTGGAGGGCCCTAGGTTGCCCACCCCTGCTTTAGACACAGCCTTTCCCAACCTGGTGCTCTCCAGATGCCTTGGACTACAACTCCCAGCACCCGCAGTCAGTACAGTCAATGGTCAGGGATGGTGGGAGTTGTAGTCCAAAACATCCGAGGGGCACCAAGGTTGGGGAAAGTTGCATCACGCGATCTCAGGGTGAGACTCACCTTTGGTGGAAGAAATTTTTTAAAAAGACAACAAAGCCAAAGAGAAGGGGGGTGGCTTTCAGTGGGCAGAGCCCCCGCTCCGCCTGTGGAAGGTCCCAGGTTCAATTCCCAACAGCATCTCCATGCCGGGCTGGAAAAACTCCTGCCCGAAACCCTGGAGGGGGAGCCACGGCTGCCAGTCAGTGTCGGCAATACTGGGCTAGCTGGACCCAGGGCCTGGCTCGGCATAAGGCAGCTTCCGGTGTTCCAGGAAGAAACGCCATCGTGAGCGAAGCTGGAACATCTGATGTTAGTTGAGGGTTAAAAGAATGACTTGGAATTGGCAGCTTGAACGACCGCTGGTTTTATTTTTCAAAACAGAAATAAAAAGCCCTAAACCCCAAATCCACACCCAGACCCAAGAATAGCTCTGTGCCGGCTTTTCTTAGCTGACCTTCATTCTAACAGTTGACCTGGTTTTTCTTCCGCTGACCTTAATTCTACCCATCGCCTTCTTACAGCCCTCGGTCACAAAAGTGCCTTCTCAGTAGTATATGATTTCAGACAGACGTTGGCTTTTTCTTCTTTTTTAAAAAATGGGGGTTGGGGCGGGTGGAGAGAAAGCTACACAAGGTTCTGGTCTGGCTGGGCTTGAAAAGCACATAAACCACACCACCCCTCTTGCTCAGCTAGTTAGGAAGACCAGGCCAAGATCCTGAGCGGTTCTCAATGAGGATGCATTCAGAAGGGAAAGTGATGACATGAAAGCCACCACACAAAGATCTACGTAGTTTGCAAAAGCAAACCAACAGAACTCATTCCATTTAGCATCAGTAAACCCACACACTGGCCAATGCCTATGGAAGATTGAATGCCTATTCAAAGGGAGATTAGAGCAAGAGACCGCTAAATTAGAATTCATCAACAGATTTAATTCTATTGCCAGAGGCTTGAATCAGGATAAAGGATTTTTATCACACTATGTGTTTATTGGCTTACCTAGTGCCAGGATGGAGCTGGTGTGGCGTAGTGGTGAGAGTGTTGGACTGGGACTCGGGAGATCTGGGTTCTAGTCCCCACTCGGCCATGAAACCCGCTGGGTGACCCACTTTGGGCCAGTCACTGACTCTCAGCCTAACCTACCTCACAGGGTTGTTGTGAGGATAAAACGGAGAGGAGGAGGAGGATTATGTAAGCCGCCTTGGGTTCCTTGCAGGAAAAAAAGGCAGGGTGTAAATATAATAAATAAACAAATAAACTGCACTGTGAATGACCAGTTTTAATAATGTGATTGTCGCTCTCTGCACTTAATTCCATCTGACCTCACTGTTTACAATTCTTTTCCGCCCACAACCACACGCACTATATAAAAACATGAAACTCTCCATAATACTCCCTGCATCTGATGAAGTGGGCTACAGTCCACAAAAGATTATGCCAGAATAAATGTGTTAGTCTGTAAGGTGCTGCAAAATTCTTTGTCGTTTTTGCTGCAATAGACCAGTGGTGTGGAATCCCTGGCCATCCTGACGTTGCCGGACTGCAACTCCCACCAGCCCCAGCCAGCATAGCCAAAAGTGAGAGAAGATGGGAGTTGCAGTCCAACAACGTCTGGAAGGCCACGCGTCCCCCATCCCTGCAACAGACAAACATGGCTACCCTCTGGAAATCATTATTATGGAAATCATTATTATGGAAGAGGTGTAGAATTTAAAAATATTTGCTCAAAGAATCACAGCAGTCAATCTTGATCTTCCGCAAGCAGACCAAATACTTCCCTCCATCCAGTGGCTCTCAGGAGCTCCAACCTGGTACGAGGTATGCATTTTCTCCTGGCAAAGTACACAACCTGAGAGGGCCCTAGTCTTCCTAGTGCTGGATTTGCAACAAAGGGGAAAACGTATTAACAGCACAATCCTGTGCCTGTTTAGACATGGGCAGTGGGTTTCAAGGAAGTGTGGAGCAGACACCAAGAAGAGCATCCAAGAGCAAGGAAAGTACCTCTGGGAGTAATCTTGTCTCTTTAACAATCGTAGCACAGCCATGTAAAAACAGCAGGGTTTTGCAGAAGCAAATTACGCAACTTCTCAAGGGCTTAGAAAAGCTAGGGTTTGCTGAACTGGACATTTCCTCTGCTAGAAAAGCCTCCAGCATTGCAGGAGTGGGCGGGGCGGGGGCGGACATTCAGTTGCAATTTTTTTGGAAGCGAAAAATAATAGTAAGGCAGAATGAAGACGGGAACTGTACCATTTCCCAAAGCCACTGAGGCAATCGCACATGGCAGGCAAGCTGGAGACAAAATCCTGAATCTAGGTACTACTGGCCAACAAGTGGGCGAGAGAGGGCATTTCACAAGCAAAGAGAACAGAAGTTGGCAACAGCTCACACAAAAACAGCTGCTTTGCTTTTCCAGCTGTCCAACCAGATGTCCACCAAGAAACAGACTCGGACACTGTCCAGAGACATCGCCAACTACAGCTGTTGTGAGTGCTCACTGGACTTTCTTGAGCTTTGAACAGAAATGTCACACACTGGACCTCTTGGGTTTTCCAGCCACACTGTTTACCGTTTCCCCACCTATGTCTATGCATGTACATGCATGCACTATATATAATCTGCCAAATAAAAACACTTCATGCATCTGATCAAGTGATAATAAAAAAAAGCAACTGCGGATTTCCTTGCAACAGACTAACACAGCAAGCCCGTTCACTGAATACCACGAACATCGCATCCCTCCGATGCTCACAGGCAGATGTTATCTTTACATAGCTTTTGTTGCACAATATAGGAGAGAAACATGAACCAGCAGATTTGGAACTAGTATGAATGCAACACAGTGGCGCTTTCCTGTATCCAAGTCACATTTATTTTGAGAACATCCCACTTCCTGTTAGATTTTGTTGGAAACAGGATGATATTTTCACTCTAAGGCCTGTAACACTTATCTGGGAGTAAGGCAGTCCCATTGGACTTCGATGGGACTCACGTCTGAGTAGACATGCACAGAATGTTGCTGTGGTTTGGACTAGGTACCTAACTTTATGCATGCTAAATAAAACAAACATTGTGAAAGAATGTTAAGAGAGAAGACTTTAAATCTGAGCTAGAAGTCACTTGGCCTCAGAAATGTTTTCACTGTCAAGTATGGAAATAGTGAATAGAAAGATATAGGTATACATGAATGCTCCGTGGGGGCAGGGGATGGAAAAAAATTCGGGTGGGAGAAACATTTCCCCCCAAAAATTTTCAAAAATCCCTGGGAATAAATGGGGGGGGGGAGTTTTTCCCAGGCCTTCACATCTCTCCTTCTCTCGCAGTGTTCTCCAATCTTGGGTCCCCAGATGTTTTTGGGAGTTGTAGGCCAAAAACATCTGGGGACCCAAGGTTGGAGAACACTGAGAGAGAGAGAGAGAGAGAGAGAGAGAGAGAGAGAGAGATATCACACACACACACACACACACACACACACACACAGAGCCTCTGAGTAGGTGCAGAGTGCTTTCCCCACAAAGGGACCAGAGTTCTCCAAATACATCCAGCACTGGGAAGCAAGGGCTTCCAGGCCAGAAATCTGGTGCCAAAGCATCATTCTCTCCCTCTCTTCTTCTTTTTGTTAAATGCACCACCACTTCCTCCTGCAGAACCTAGGACAAGAAGGGGAAGCAGCTGCCCAAGTCTTTTCCTCAATACCCATTTCAGAGCCTTGTCATAAACTTTTTTTTAAAAAAAAAACCACTTAAAAAGAGCCAGCAGGTACCTTCATCACCTCAGTTTTCCATCCTTGGTAACCAAGAAAAGAAGCTGCAATGGGTGGGAAAGAAGCACAAACAGCACGCGGGTGAACAGGAACCAAGCCACTGCATCATCTCAGGCCTGGCTCCCCCAGAGAGCAGACAAGGGGGTCAAGATGTTTCTGGCGTGCAGGCGAGGCCTCACAAATGCTCCAGAGAGCTGAGTTTGGGCTCAGTACGCTTCTTGGGGAGCGAGGTCTCGCCCTGGATATTGGTGTGGGAACAGGGGCCTTTGGCGGTCTGTTGGAACATTTAAAGCCGTGCCTCCACCTACGCTCAGCCTCTATACTTACAGATAAACACAAAATATTACAAAATGCCAATAAACCCCCCAGTAGTACCCTTCTTCCAAGGGGAACCAAACCCAGATAAGCACCGCAGCCTGGGAAATTCTCACCGCTCGGTAAAAATACATAGCATAAAAATACACAGAAAATTAACAGATAAGGTCCCTTCTCCAGACATTCCTTCCACATTCAAAAGTAGCATGCCAAGAAGAAGAGTTCTAGCCTCGCTTTCTTCCTGACATCCTCTTTTTCTATATGCAGGGAATACTGTATTTTATGGACAAGCTTTCCTGTCCTGCGAGTTTCCCACCTGGAAGCTCAAGTGGTACCGCCCAGACACCGGCTGATCACCTCATCTGCTATTTTGCGAGAACGTTGGCCCTAGTCTCCCATGCGCTACAAGACAATGTGAGAGAGCACAGTTTAAAGGGGGCACAACTACCACCAACAGCCATCCCAGCAGGCTGCACTGTGGCAGATGAGAGGGGGAAGCAGGGCCATTCCACCAGCCCTGCTGAAAGACCGCCTTATTTTCCCCTCTTCCCTCCCCATTCCCTTTTCCTCGCGTGTCGTGTCATTTTAGATGGTAAGGGACTGTCTCATTTAACTGATTACACGTAAGCTGCTCTGGGAGCCTTTTTTAGCTGAGGAGGGAGGTGGGGAAATGCTTTAAATAAAATAAACAAACAAATCAAACTATCTTTGGGATGTGGTGGAGGCAATTTATGCCTCGATAGTATGTTCATGAAAGGACGAACATACAGGCAGGCTCGTTTGCTCCCTGCTAGCAATGGAGCCTGCCCCTTCCCAAATTGTGTTTGTTCTTTGAGGTGTGAGCAAAACAGTCTGGTGTGTGTATGTGTGTGTGTGTGTGTGTGTGTGTGTGTGAAAGAGAGAGAGAGAGAATGACTGAGACTTCAACCACTCCTGCACCTCCTGGGCCAAACAGTCGGCCTGTACAAGAACCTAATAAGATTTCTATTACAAGCTGCTAAATTACTAATAGCAAGAGGATGGAAAGATGCCAAAGGGCTAACCATCAATCACTGGTATAATGTGGTATGGGAAATTGCATTAATTGAAAAACTAACTCAAAAATTGAGAATTGCAGGGGGGGGAAAAGAAAACAAACTCTTTTGAAGCAGAATGGTGGCCTTTTATCCAATTTTCATACAGAACATCTACAACAAAAATACCTCAAGCCTTCCAGTACATTTGGATGCAATAAACTTACAAATATCCACCTATCACAAAACTGACTACTTTATGGCCGAAAAAGACTCCGGAAAAGGTGCCCAGTCAGATTTGTTCCTTTGAATGTTGGTTTGGGGGTGGGTGGGTTACTTTGTTCTGATCTAATGCAATTTCTGTAACGGATTAGATGTTTTGTTGGTTGTTCGGTTGTCTTGTATATGTTAAAATTCAAATAAACAAATTTAAAATAAAAAAAAAAGTCGGCCTGTGACAACTGAGCCAAGGCACAAGACGCTGCTGCTGCTGCTACCCTGCGCTGCTCCTCGCAGGCACGCCTCACCCGAGAAATCTATACAGAGGCTGCAATTTCCTTTTACTATCCCGATGAAAAACCAATTTGGTGCTAATTAAAAGAGGGACAGAGTACTCTCTGCTCCCCCCGGGATAACATTAAAAAAAGAAAAAGAAAAAAATCTCCCATGCCAGGCAGCAATATTCCTAGAAAAGAAAAGAAAAGAAAAGAAAAGAAAGGACTGTGTCTAGATTTCTGCTTACTGGAAAAAGGAAGAAGAAAAAAAAATATATCACAGAGGCCATTTCACCCACTGCATCCTGTTTTTATGGAAAATTAATCCAATTTCGAGATCCAGGCGTCCACTAATGGCTTCAGGGGTGAAGTGGGGGAGAGGACAAAGAGACCTCGGAGTGACCAAGAGCAGAGGAGACCCCTGGCCCAGTGGACTTTGCAGCGGGCTGCTTGAAACGATCAAGAGGACTGCTACAGGAAAGCCATCAAAATCAATGCAAGGGCCAACTAACAGCCAAGCTGCTGCAAACCAGGCCTTGCACTGACTGAATAGCTGTTTTCAATGTAAGAACTTATAAGGCGGCAGGTACCATCTTTAAAAAGAGGCATTCTCCCCTCACCCGCACGAAGGAGGGAATGCATCTTCCTTTTTTAAATTAATATTGTAAACTTTAAGGCCTGGTGGATATACAGGTAACACAAAATAAGCATAGGAACGTGCATGAAAAAGAGAACATCAGCACTGCAATGTCTACTCAGAAGTAAGCCCCATTGAGTTCAATGGGACTTACATACACACGCCCCATCCATTTGCCCTATTTTCTTCAGAACCGTTGCTTTAATCATATGCAAATGTTTGCATACTTAAAGAGACAGATTAAAACACATTCAACTGATACACATGAGAGTTATTTAACTGGGTGACAACCACATCACAGGCCCATGTCATGCTTGCCCTGTGAAGCAGGACCGTTACTGCATAGGAATGAATTAGCGCCAGATACAGGCTCCGATTAAACCGAGAAGCGGTGTCCCAGTGGACAATGTCTTCCCCTCGTGCAGGGGTAGGCCACCTTTTGGGGCCTGTGGGCAAGTTTGGCAATTTCAGAAACTGCCCCGGGCACCACCACAAAATGACTGTCATGGGTGCAGTTGCTTGTCGTAAAGGACAAGTAACCTGCCCAAAAGACTGAGTTCAAGATAGCGGTGGGAGAGGTTGGGCCTACGCCTGCCCCAATGTCTTTTTCGTCAGTAGCTCAACAAACTGTCGCTGTGGTTTCAACACTGGATTTATTTATTTGTTACATTCATATCCTGCCTTTCCTCCAAGGTGTCCAAGCCAGCTTGCATGGTCCCCCTCCTCTTCATTTTATGCTCACATCAACCCTGTGAGGTAGGTTAGGCTGAGAGTCCATGACTGGCCCAACGTCACCCGGTGAGCTTCATGGCTGAGTCGGGACTAGAACCCGGGTCTCCCGAGTCCCAGTCCAGCACTCTCGCCACTACGCCACACTGGCTTAGGAACCCTGGAAGCTGCCTTACCCCTGGTCAGGCTATTTGGCCATCTAGGCCAACACTCTTTCTGTGGACCAATTTGTAGGCATCTGGGGTGTTCCTGGAGTTTTAAAATGTTATGATATTTTGGTGCTGCCGCGATTATGATCGATTTTATCATCTGGTGCTAGCTTTACGCTGTAATGAGATTTCATGCGGCGTTTGGATTTCACGGTGTTATGAAGCTGGTTTACGTTTGTTTTCATCGTTACTTGTAAGCCACCCAGAAAACCTGCGTTATTGGGCGGCATATAAGCGTTGTTATGAAATAAGAAACTCTCCAAGGTTTTCAAGCAGGAAAAAAAAGGCCTTTCCTGTCAGGACTGGGGCGAAGGGTAGGCATAGGGGACCTGGCAAGGCCCCACAGCCCAGCAGAACAGAACACTCAAGATTGGTGTCAAGGGTAGGCATCGTCGGGCAGCTGACAAAAGCCCCCTGGAGTTGCTCCTCCTCCTCCTCCTCCTCCTCCTCCTCCTCCTCCTCCTCCTCAACCCCCCCCCCGCTGCAACCTGCTTGCTCAGCTGCCTCTCGCTCTGACCCAGACAATGGCGGGGGTGAGGAGGAGGGGCAGGAGATGCTACGGCCTCCATGCTCACCAGCTCTCTGCCTGCCAAGCAAGCAAGCAAGGGGTGGCAATCAGGGCCAGAGTCAAGGGTTGGCATAGCTGGGCACCTGCCAAGGGCCCACTCCTCAGCAGGGGCCCACTGACAAGAGCCCCCGGAAGGTGAAGGTGCACGAGGAAAAGCAGAGTGCCTCGCTTGTGTGAGATGGAAGATTTAAAATCCTATTCCCGTGTGCAGACGCCCATAAATCCACACACAGAAGTTCAGATCTGTCTCTCCCACTCCCAGCGCAGCGCATCCAGCGTATCGGATGTCAGCCAGCTCAGCTTCCTCCTGTTTGCAGATTCCAGTAGTAAGGAAATAACTCTGTAAACTCCACAGGTCTATTTACTACCTGTTTATTAAGGTACTTAACAAAGCTTATTCTACAGAGTATACATTTCCATGTGCAGAGTACAATGCATAGCAAGCATTTAATCCAGTGGAGCAAGTTGAGCTTCACTCCACTCAGCACAGACATTACATGATTGCATTTAGTCCAGCAAGCACTAGTCAGAAGACAAGAGAGTGAAGAAGAGAGAGCAGTTCAACATCTCTCCAAAATGGCTACAGACAGAGAAACAACAAGTCAGTACGTCATCAGAACATACAAACCATGTGACCAGCTCGTATTTCTTTCACACCTACTTTTCCCATGAGAAACACACAGGAAGTAGGAGACAAAACATACGGTAACTTGTTTACCAGCCATTCTGTTCCTTTCATTTGTAAACAATGTGCCACAGCTGGTGATTGTGATACATGTCACAACAGAAGGTAGATTCACTGAGGGATTCAGGGGGCTCATGGAGGCGTCTGGCCTAAGGGTCCTCAGAAACCCGGTGCCGGCCCCGTTTCCCGTCACCGGCTACCTGGTCCTTTTTAACTGGAGATGCCAAAGACTGAACCTGGGGGGCCTCCTGCACGCCATGCCTGATGTGCTCCACCACCAGTCCACGGCACCTCCGATGATAAGAGGCCCTTGGTCATTGCGTTCATGTTATTTTTCTTATCTGGAGGAATCACTGTCTCCATAGAAGTAATGAGCTGTTGTTTTACATGTAGATCATCCTGGTGATTGTAACAACAAGCCTGCAATGTAGGTCATCTCCGTGTGGCAGTGGAGGCTGAGGCCGGCTTGCTTAAGGCCACCCACTGAGATCTGAATCAAGGGATTTGCTGGTTCGCAGCTCAGTGTCTTAGCCACGAACACAACCCTCTAGCTCAGTGTTCTCCAACCTTGGGTCCCCAGATGTCTTTGGCCTACAACTCCCAGCATGCCCCAGCCAGCAGAGCTGGCTGGGGCATGCTGGGAGTTGTAGGCCAAAGACATCTGGGGACCCAAGGTTGGAGAACACAGCTCTAGCTACACTAGTAAAAGGCAGCCATGACTACGGGCAGAATATGCCCAAGAACCACCATCCAGGCACAGAGAGAGAGGAAAGGGGTGATTCACATTTTCCTGACAACAGGTCCCTTCCTTTCGCTGGGGAAATGACTCAGGAAGCTGCCATGGCGGCAACTGCAGGGTTTTAGCCATAGGGTGCGGCAGAGAAAAAAACCCCAAGTTATTTACCACTGCCTGATAAAGGCAGGATCCCTCCCTCTCACAGGAACATGCATCAGAGGTCACAATAATTTGCTCCCCCACCCCAAGGCATCCAGGGTACCCAACCGCTGTGTGCCATGCACAGAGCATAGAAAACAATGTAAAATCTCAGAGCGCTGACTGACCCTGAATCTTTTTATATTTCTTTTATTTTGCTTGCTTGCTTTCCCATCAGTTCCTGCAACTGAAATGAAGACATCAAAGCCACAACAGACCAGCTCCGGAGACATAAGCAGCGGAAATCCTTAAGCTGCCCCCATCACCCCCCTATCCTCACCAGGCAGGGCAAGGCTGTGTTAAATCGAATTGCAGCAAATTCATAGAAAGCTGCATGCGGGAAACCGAAAAAGCCCGCAGGCCTCCTTCACTTGGGTGATGCAAACCGTTTTCACCCGCAGACTCAAGACAAGCGTGGACCTCGCTATTTTTTTTCATATCGTTCTTTTATCTCAACTCAGCCGCACAGATGCATGTGTGGGGGAAATCACACAGAGATACGGCATCAGAGGGAACCACAGAATCAGGGCACAAGAGCTGCTTTCGACATGTACCCCTGAAAAAGGGCTCCGGCGCTATAGGGAAGAGGCCACAGCGCAGTAGTAGAGCAGATGTTCTTTCAGCAGAAGGCTACAGGTTCAATCCCTGAGCAATCTTCCTGAAGCCAGTGCCCTCCAGATGTGTTGGACTACAACTCCCATCACCAGCCAGCAGACTGAATAGACAGTACTGAGCTGAATGGACAAAACTCTATCAGGCCACTTCTTGCATTCTGGTGCCTAAGTCAGAAGCTCACTCCTGGCATTATGAACAATGGGCAGAATGAGACAGAAGGCGTCACCTCATTTGCTCTGCATTTCTTGTTCCGTGAGGGAATCGATTACATTTTTATCCCACTGTTCCTCCAAGGAGAGCCAGTGTGGCGTAGTGGTTACAGTGCTGGACTGGGACTTGGGAGACCTGGGTTCTAGTCCCCACTCGGCCACAAAGCTCTCTGGGTGACTTCGGGCCAGTCACTGACTCTCGGCCTAACCTACCTTGCAGGGTTGTTGTGAGGATAAGATGGTGAGGAGGAGGAGGACTGGGTAAGCTGCCTTGGGTTCCTCGCAAGTGAGAAAAAGGTGGGATTTAAATGTAATAATAATAAAGGAGCCAAGGGCAACACACATGGCTCCCTTCGTTTTCCCATTCTGTCCTCACAACAGCCCTGTGAGGTAGGTTAGGCTGAGAGAGAGACTGACTGGGTTCAGACAACACAATAACCCACACTCAAGGGTTGAGTATGGGTTGAGTGTGGGTTGTCGTCGAACTAGAAACGTGGTGAACGACCCAGAGTTCACAACCCAACAAGAAACTATGGGTTCTCTTCATGGGTTGTTCGTGGTTAACAAGCCATGGCTTGTCATCTTGGCTAGGTTCAGACAACACAATAACCCACGTTTCAACAATAACGAACATTCCAACAACCCACACTCAACCCTTGAGTGTGGGTTATCATGTTGTCTGCACCCAGTCACTGACTGACTGGCCCAAGGACCTTCATGGCCGAGTGGGGGATTTAAATCCAGGTCTCCCCAGTTGGAGTCTAACGCTCTAACCACTGCACCGCATTGCTAAGACCAACGTGGCAGCTCAGACTCCTGGCTGTCAAACCGGAGAGCAAATACAGAGGCTTTCCTGGGGGAAGGTGGATCAGCAGGTACGGAGAACATAAACCAAGTTGGTATCGCTAAGGATCCAGATTCCTCTGCCCAGGAAAAAAAAACAAAACCGCAACCCTAGCGACACAAAGTTGCAGATGCCAGACGGAACAAAAAGGCAGGCAAACGCTTTGATCAGGGAGCCCTGGGTCATAATGCCTATGTTTTGCCACTAGGCCAAAACTTGGTCTGATCCAGGGGGGGCTGAGCTTCAGTACCCCTTTTGTCAATCCGGGGATAGGATTAACCAATGCAAACCTTAATCGCAAATTGTCCCCTGAACCCTCTGCTGAGTGCAGCAGACTCTGCGGCTTTCTTTCCAAGGATCCGACATAAGCCAAAGAGACACACCTCCTATTATAGATTTCCTCGATATAGAGTTGGAAGGAGCCTACAAGGCCATCGAGTCCAACCCCCTGCTCAATGCAGGAAACTAGAGGAGGGGTCTCCCATCCAAGTAATAACCAGGCCTGACCCTGCTTAGCTTTCCACGCTCAGACAAGCTGAGCCAGCGTAAGCCACAGGATTGGTTTGATGAAAAATGAAACTTTAAAGGATAATTGCTCCTTCTTGTTAGCATCTAACGCCGGGCTCTCCAACCTTGGGTCCCCAGATGTTGCTGGACTACAGCTCCCAGAATCCCTTGCCATTAGCCATGCTGGCTGGGTATGCTGGGAGCTGTAGGCCAGCAACATCTGGGGACCCAAGGTTGGAGAGCCCTGCTCTAAAGCAAGTCGTGAGTTTGCCTTTCTAGATGAAAAAAGCCAGGACGCTCTTTCTCCCTAACAGTAAGATCCAGGGCAACCAAAGCCGACAGCACCCAGAGAAAATCGATGTCAATGCAGCTTTTAAAGCAAGATCTTCTACAATACTGCTGGGCCTTGAATTTGTTTATATTCAGAGACATTTTAGCTCTGCTGCATTAAGGGCGCAATGCTATCTATGCATGTTTAGTCAGAAAGAAAGAAGCCCTACCGCTCCTAACATTCCCCTGCCGAGGTGGCTGGCTGGGGAATGCTGAGGGTTGTAGGACTTTTTTTTCTGTCTGAACATGCAGAGGATTGTACCCTAAGTGTACCGGTGGAATATTTTTCCATGCCATATGCCCAAATGTCATGAAAAAACAAATGCATTTATTTGTCAACCTGCATGTTTTCATGCTTGACAGCACAATCCTATCCTTGTCTATTCAGAAGTTCAATGGGACTTCCTTCCAGGTAAGTGTGTATAGGACTGCAGCCTAAGGGCACAATCCTAGGCATGTTTGGGGGGGGGGGAGACCTACAACTCCCAGCATGCTCCAGTCAGTATGGCTGGCTGGGGCATGCTGGGAGTTGTACGACTTTTTTCTGTTTCTGTCTAAACCTGCATAAAATTGTGCCTTAAGAGAATCTGTCTCTTCCCCTCCAGAACCCTAAAAAAAAGGCACCATCTTAAAAATGGAATATTGCAAAACTGTTATTGAATAAACTTTTAAAAGCCAGGTTAATTTATTCTTTTAAAAATATTTTATTTTAAAAAAACCCTGAATATTAAATGCCTTTGTGCTTGCACAGAGCGCATCTCCTTCTCAACTGAGTACTCCCAGCTTTGATCAACATGCGCACACTCAGGTACATTGGGGGGGGGGCAGTTTGAGCGTGTGGCCCTGAAATAGATTCCCATTCCGGGACCGTTTAACAATTACCACACCACAAGTGGCTAAAGGGGACCTTCAGGACAATTCCAGCAGCTGATCGGGTGGCAGGAGGAGGAGGAGCATGGGGGGAAAAAAGGAGGAGGCAATCTAGCTCAGCAGGACAGATGTTGCAAAGGAGGGAGAGTGAGAAGGAACCTGATGTGAGTGCCACAGCACTGGAAGAGGAGGAGTAACTACAGCCCCCTTGAGCATACGCAGATTGCGCCTCCCTTTTTACAGGGTCATCACAGGCGACCAAGCAAGTAGCCAGCGACAATTCCGGTGTATGTATGATGTTCGACGTTAGCATGGGAGCCTGCTCCCTAAACGAGGCCTGAAGAACAACAAGACACTGCAGGTTTGGAGGGCAAGGACCACGCATTTTAATGCTCAGTGAACATGCATACATAATGGTATATATAATAATAAAAGAGGACGCGTGTCTGTCCATCAGTGCCATAGCTCCAAGACTGTGAAACCTAGACACCTGAAACTTGGCATGCATACTCAGGGGGCCCTAGGAGTGTGCACCTCAAAGTTATTAATGTGTTTTTAAAACACATTAATTAATTTAAATGTGTCCATGTGGTTGAAGCCTGCAGCAACATCTTCAGCCACTGGGCGAAAGGCTTCCCTAACCGCTGCATAGCTTTGCAGCCCAATTTGAAGCCAGAGGAGAGTCACAGGTTGAGGGACAGAGTGATACACCCTAGAGCACTGGTCCTGTAGCTTCCCTTCCCAGGAAACAAGGTGTGTGGCATTTGAGCTCAGATTGTAAGCCCCTTGGGGCAGGGATGTGCCACACATGCTCTTTGTAAAGTGCTAGGTACATAGAGGGCACTATATAAATAAATGGGTAAATAATCTTGTAGCTAGTAAATGACATCAATTCAGTCACTATTCCCCGTAGCAGTTTCCTTTTGAAAGCAGTGCCCAGAAAAGTAGGGCTTGTACCAAAAGAACTCACTGCGGTGTTCACAAGCACAGTTATAATTAAACTTCTCACATCCTGCAGACTCCATGAGTCACCGTTGGGAGGGGGAGAGAGACCGGGGGGGGGGGGGAGAGGCAGACGTGCACGAGCTGGAACAAATAGAAACTCAGTGCCTCTTAAAGAAAGAAAGAAAAGCTTATTTTGACGGTCAAGGAATTAATCTTGGGGATGCTAACCGTGCAGGAAGTCCTCCTGCTTCTCCTGTGGCTTGCAAAATCTCTTCCCCACCCGTGGTGGTCTGCTGTTACCACAAATGAAATGACAGTATGACTGCTCAGTCAGTTTCCGCAGCCACCGGGGGGGGGGGGGGGGAAGGTGGAGCAGCAGGTTGGCAGCAAAAGGGGCCGGGAATGAAACCGGCCAGAATTGCATTATCAGCCAGTCATCGCCCCATCTCAGCCAAGGAGCCTGGTTGCAGAACCAGAAGATGCCACGTGTGGCCTGTTGGCTTGCAAGTATTTCTCTATGTACCCAGGGTGCCAGGCTGGCTGGGGAGCTGCACACCCTTCTTGCTGCCAGCTGAAGAAGGAAACTGCTTACTGGCCTCCCCAGCGAGGCCAAGAAAACCTGGTTGCCTGGGGATTTCCACAGCACCAACAACAACAACAACAGGGAGAGAGAGAGAGAGAGGGCGAGCCTGTCAAGTATAATAATAATAATATCAATAATAATAATAATAATAATAATAGAATGTGGGGGGGGGCAGAGCTTCTTCAGAATGGAATTCTGCCCTCAGGCTGACAGGGCTTCTGCACCCCTGCACGAGGCGATTCTTGTGTCCTTTGCAAACACACAACAGGATTTTCATGACTCATAATCGGATGCAAAAGCAGCCAATCCACTGCCAAAGGACCAAAGGGCTGCCGAGGTGAACGGCTCCGTGCCACAGCTAACCGCGGTACTTGTCAGTCTCCTCCTTAAACCATCCTCGAATGTGCCTTCCCCCCCCCCCCCCGCGGCCGTCCCACACAATTCCTGCTGGTTCCGAGGCAGCCGCTTTACTGATTTCACCTGGCTGAAATTCAAAGGCTGCACAGCCAAGGCCGCTTTCCAGGACCGCAAGGTGACAAAAAGCGCGGGGGGGGGGGGGAGAGAGAGAGAAGAAAAGCAACCTATTTTATATGCTAGGCCTGAGATGGCCCACGGTTCATCTGAGCTTACTGACCCAAGTTGCAATGGAGATCTGACGCATGAGTGTTGAGTGTCCGCTTCGAATCTAGCCCAGTGTTCTCCAACCTCGGGTCCCCAGATGTTTTTGGCCTACAACTCCCAGCATGCCCCAGCCAGCGTAGCTGGGAGTTGTAGGCCAAAAACATCTGGGGACCCAAGGTTGGAGAACACTGGGCTAGCCTGTCAGATGTTCAATATTTGCCTGTAATGCCCTTCCTCACCACATATGTTCCATAACTGTGAAACCCACACTGCTAGATTTTGCAAACTTTTATGACGAGCAGTCCCGGCCCGCAGACCACTGTCTGGAGAATAGGGCAGCCTCCGAGACCATAGAAGTTGGCCCTCTCTGTCCGGGCGTATCTTCCTGCGGAGCTCAGGCATTTCACCCACAGAGGCAAAGAGCAAGCACATTCGGCCTGTCTGCGGTCCCTTTAAGGCCGGGCTCAGTTACTCGCACACATGCCAATACAGAATTAGCTTGCTTCAAACTGGGAATGCAGTATGGCAATGCCACTCTTCTCAAAACTCAGCAGGGAGGCAAACGCCAACCCACCAGTAGCTAAGATGGATTCAGGAGCAAGAGCACACACCCCATTTTAAAATAAGTCACTCCGCTAGTAGCAAAGCTCACTCCCCTGCTATTTGCGACATGCTTTGCAAGTGTGTGTAGTGCGGTGGGGGTGAGGAGAAGCACTAGCCCTCCGTCTCCAGTATGTAAGTGCAGATAGCACATTTCCTACGTGCGGGACAGAAGAACGCTTCCTGCAGCCAGAATGAATGGATTACCCCCTCGAAAAAATCCAGAGCAAATTAGAATTGTGCTCGGAGGGAACATTAGCAAGTCCACAGGCAATCCAAGCTACGAATCTCTAACAGCTGCCCAATGGCCCTCCCCCCCCTCATGTCTCTTCGCAACTCTCCAACCCCTCTCCTTCCGTAGCTGCGGCTGAGTGTAGGCGCTAAGAGCCGTTCCAGAGTTTACCTTTGCAACAGTGCGGGGATGGCGAGGGCGTTGCTTGTTCTCTAAATATTTGTGTATAACTGGACGGCCAGATGCGTGCACGGATTTTCAAACACAGGCCTTTCTGGGGCGCGAAGGGAGGAGGGGGGAAGCGCGTGATCTCTTCGCGTCAACATTTTGGTCAGGAGGAGCCAAGAGAACCATGAGAGAAATCAGTGCGATGGAGAAAAAGCCGAACCGTGTACTCATTTCAAACAATTCGGAACCAACGACACGGAACAAGAGGCAGCCTCGCCTTGCTTCAATCACCGCTGTTGCTCAAGGAAGTCCCTCCTTAGCTCTGCTCAATGTAGTTTTAAACAAACGGGCAGGTGTAGAGAAGAGCTCAAAACACGCAAAACGTGTCGTCTTAAAAGCAAGTGAGCTCCACAGGTCAACACACTCCTGCCAGCGCCCATATCCAAGGAGTCGCCCCATGTGCTTCGGTGCCACTACTCACACAATTCAACTACTGTTTCACTGCCAGAGGGATGAGGCCAGGCAAAACATAGATATTTTATAAAATGCCAGGATTCTCCCCTAACCCCACCCTGTGATAACAGAGCAATGCTTGGCAATGGGGGTAAATTCCTAATCTATATATATAAAAGAAGAAGTCCTGACTGACTGACTCATCAACGCCCAGCTCAAACCGTTTAATCTAGGAACGTGAAATTTTGAAGGAACATAGTTTTTATGACGTAGACATCCACTAAGGAAGGATTTTTGGAAATTCCAGCCCCTAAGGGGGTGAAAAAAGGGGGCAAATCACCCCACTCTCATATCTCCTATGGGCAAAACAACAGGGGAGCAGTTATGCAAATCGGCCTCACCTCATAATTGCTGCAGGAGCCAATAGGAGCAGTTATGCAAATAGTTGGTATGAATTCCTACAGGGGCCAATAGGGGTGGGTATGCAAATCTCCCCTAGGCCATGTTCTCTGAGGGGGTGAAAAGGGAGGGAAGCTTTTTAAATGACTGCCTGACTGTTGTGTGTGGGGCGTCGTCGCATAGGCTCCACTCCATCACGTTTTGATGGATCTACCCCAAACTTGGCACGGTCACTCTTCATCACCTGTAGACTCTCAGGATTAACCTGATTTTTCTTTAAGACCAGATATTTCTGTCAGAAAAGTTTTCTGCTGCCAGTACCCAGCCTAAACGTTACACTTTCAGTCGGAGACACTGTATCTTTTCCATTGTACTAAATCCTAAAATCTATGCGAGCGTGGCCGCGGGCAACAGCTAGTTCTTTATATATAGCACCATCAGGGTTCCTCGCATGTTACAGCATAACACACCAAGCTGGTGTCCTCCAAATGTTTGGGACTACAACTCCCAGCAGCCCCACGTTGGGGAAAGCTGGTGTAACATGATGGGCCTCAGCCCCAAGAAGCATACAATCTACAATCAGACAATCAGAAGTAGAGAACAAAGGGAGGGAGAAGCTAGGGCAGCCTTCCCCAACCTCCCTGGAGGGCACCAGGCCATGCTGGCTGGCTGGGGATGATGGGAGTTGTAGCCCAACACATCTGGTGGGCACCAGGTTGGGGAAGGCTGAGCTAGCAGAGGTATCAGCAACAGCTGAACTGTGAATGACCACTGTTAATATGGTGACTGTCACTGCCAGTAGTTTCTGCATTTAATGTCCTTCTGACCTCACCGTCTGCAATTTATCCCCCTCTCCGCCATGACCATCTGAACTATATAAAAACCTGAAACTCTCCATAATACGCCATGCATCTGACGAAGAGGGCTCTCGTTCACAGACGCTCTTGCCAGAATAAATCTGTTTGTCTTTAAGGTGTCGTAAGACTCCTGGTTGTTTAAACTAGCAGAGAAAGGCGATGAACGGAAAACTGGGAGGGGTGGGGTACGAGGACGGCCCGTTGCTCAACTGACTGCACAGCTGTGATGGTGTAAGAGCTCCGTCCAAAAGGAAGGATTCACAATTTTGATTCAGCGCCTCGTCATACTTTGGTAATTCATTTCTGGGTGAGAAATGGGCCCCGCCCCAAGACAATGCCCTGGTAAGCAAGGCTGGGAAAAATAGTTCAGATTCCTAGGAACTGGCCTTGGCATTTTTGTAGGTGCCAGAGACGCAGAGGGCCGATTGTTTAGACCAGTGTTCTCCAACCTTGGGTCCACAGATGTTTTTGGCCTACAACTCCAAAACTACGCTGGCTGGGGCATGCTGGGAGTTGTAGGCCAAAAACATCTGGGGACCCAAGGTTGGAGAATACTGGTTTAGACATTTCTGACTGCGGCCTCAGATGCTTAGACCACGGGTTTCTTGGCTTATTATCACCACCGTCAAAAAAATCTCTGCTTGTACAGACATTTCACTCACTCTCAATAGGCTCAATGAAAGCTCTTCACTCTTTAGAAGTGGGTTCGCTTTACCTTTCCATAACAGGAAACGCAATGCTGAAACCTGGTCCCTCCGGTTTGCTCCAGAACATTAAGAACACGAGAAGGGCTTTGCAGTTTGATCAGACCACAGGCCTAGAGACTTCACCATCTCGTTCCCCTAAAATGGCCAACCAGATGCCAGTGGGAAGCCCACAAGCAGGACACGAGGGCAACAGCCGTCTCAGGTGGTGTTCCCCAGCGACTGGTGTTCAGAGGCACACTGCTTCCGATCCTGGAGGGAGCACAGAGCCGCCATCATGACTAGTAGCCACTGACACGCTCATGCTCCATGCATATGCCTAATCTCCCTTTAAAGGCATCCAAGTTGGTGGCCGTCACCACAACTTGCAATACCAAATCCCATAGCTCAGCTACGCACTTGTGAAGAAGTCCTTCTTTCTACCCATCCTGAATCTTCCACCATTTAGCTTCCTCGGATTTTGATCCTGGGTTCTAGTGTTATGAGAGAGGGAGAAAAACTGCTCCTGATCCATGTTCGCTGCACCAGCCTCCCCTCCCCCCCTCCCCAAATCTGGTAACCTCCAGGTGTGTTGGGACTACAGCTCCCATCATTCCCAGATAGGAACGATGGGAGTTGTGGTCCAACACACCTGGAGGTGTTATGCACACCGTGCATAATTTTATAAACCTCCCATGTTCACCATTACTGCCCTGTTTTGCTAAGCTAAGCTCCAAACTCTACAAAGCAGTGTTCTCCAACCTTGGGTCCCCAGATGTTTTTGGCCTACAACTCCCAGCATGCCCCAGCTGGGAGTTGTAGGCCAAAAACATCTGGGGACCCAAGGTTGGAGAACACTGTTCTAGGGTGATAAGTGTAGCTGGCTGGGGCATGCTGGGAGTTGTAGGCCAGAAACATCTGAGGATCATTTTAGTTGCTGTTTGCTGCACCTTTTTTCAGCTCTATAATGCCTGAACAGATGCAGCAGCAACCAGAACTGGACACGGTATCCCCAGTGTGGTTACACCATAAATTTGTCTAAAGGCAGTTTTATTTTCTGTCCCTTTCCTCATGACTGCCCACACAGAATTCGCCTTTTTCACAGCAGACACAGATTAGCCCCCCACCCCATGACCCCCGAGGTCTCCTTCCTGGTCAGTCACTGCCTGGTCAGCCCTCCTCAGTGTATGAGGGCAAAGATGGGGCGAGTCCAGGGAAAATTGCCCCATTTTGCAGATTGTGTTTCTAGCCATGTTTTCACTTCACCGTCACACACACACACACACACACACAGGGAGAGAAAGTCTGTTAACACCACAATAATAAACCTTATCAAGGGATGAAAGAACCACATCATCAAGCATGCTTCCTGGAGCATTATTTCCTGTTTTATCCCATGTGGGGCTGGTCCAGAGGCAAAACAATTCCTTGCCACTGAAAGAGCAGCGTGGACAAAAAAAAGGAAAAACAAACACAGAGTTAAAATTACACCTTTCCCTTCTCCCCCAGTCTGCTTGTCAGTACAAATACCCCTTGTTAACAGGACAAGTTACGCACATCATGTGTCTGGCGGGGCAGGGAGGTGGCTGCAGCAGCAGCAGCAGTGGGGCTACTTGCAAGGACCAAAGCGGGCTTTTGCAAGGCGCACCAGTAGCAGCTTCTCCTCCCCAACCCGCCGAAGGTGACTCACAGCCAAATCCCCACATGGGCCATTCAGTCATGAGCAGAGGAATTCCGCAGCTCTGTGAAGCTGCTCTCCCTCCGCTTCTTCTTTCATTAGGCACCCTTGAGCCCAGTAAGGGGAAGGGAAGAGGACCGTGCCCCCAGAGAGAATGCACCAGACACAATATAAAGGGTCCTTAAAGGTCATTTAGCCCAACCCTCTTTGGTGTGCGGGTCATGTACCGACTTTCCAAAGGTTGCTCCGGCAAGCTTGCTTGTCTGGGGGCAAGGCATTCTGCAGAGAGAGGCAAAGAGGGGAGGGGGCTCGCTGCCCGAAGCCGGCTCCTGACTCACTTCAACCACAGACTCCACCAGCGGACTGGGCAGGGGGCCCCGCAATCGCCCAAACTGGGATTTCCCCAATCTGCCCCAAACACACACGCGCGGGGGGGGGGGACTGGCACAGCGTGGGCACGACTTCCGAGCAAGCAGCCCGGGGAGTGGGTCTACCCAGCTGCAAGACGAACGAACTGACGTCTGCAGAACCCAGAAGTTGAGTCAGCAAGCAGACGCTCCGCGGGAGGAAATCTGGAGATGCTCGAAAGCGTCCCCCGTTTGCGGCGCTCGGAGTTGGCCTAACAAAAGGTATTGCACCAGCCTTCCCCAACCGGGCGCCCCCCCCCGATGCGTTGAACTACAAGCCCCATAATCCCCAGGCTGGGGGTTATGAGGGTTGTAGCCCAACACATCTGGAGGGCGCCTGGTTGGGGAAGGCTGTATCCCACGACTTGGGTTTTAGGAGGAGGGAAAAGAGTTCCCCACGCCTGACACACACACACCCCGAAGAGGCGCATCTTCTCTCAACACCTGGGGAAAACGAGAGGCGGCGGCGGCGGCGGGAGTGGGTGCTCGCTCCCCACGTCCAATGCTTACCCGCCAGCAGCGAGAGCGGCAAAAGCAGCCAGTAGAGCCCTCCGCACAGGACTCGCAGCTCCATCCTCGGCGGCGTCTCGTCCCCACGAGCGGGCAGGCGGCGGCGGCGGCGCAGAAGCGCCCTTTCGTGCGCTCAGGCGCAAACTTCGCAGCCGGCCGGCAGGGCGCGCGTAGCAGGCGCCAGCATCGCCGCTTCCCGCGGAGGGGCGGGGCGCCCGAGCCTCCCCCGCGCTCAGGGGGCTCCTCCCCGGCTGCGGGCCCCGCGCAGCTGCGGCATGGTAGCCGCTCCCGAGGCGTCGAGGCGGGCCGGCTCCCGTGCGCTCCGGAAGTTTCTTCCTTCCCCCGCCGGGCTCGGTTAGGCGTCTCCGTCTCCTTCTGGCCCTCGGGGTCGGGGATCTCCAGCTAGACTTCCCGGAAGGACGAGCGGGGCTGAAGGCGGGGAGGCTGCCTCGCCGGCTCTACCGCGCAGTCAACGCGGGGTACCCCGGCGAGGCCACGTGCTCCGGGACGGCCGGACCTGCCCGCGCCTGGGAGCCGCTGCGCCCGCTCTCCGAGGCTGCCTCTGCCCGCGACACGTGCCTGGCTCCGGCCGGGGCGGCGCTGCTTTGCGTCAAACTTGCACTTTGCTGGAAGAAGCCGCCTCCGGCTTGGCTTGGCGGTGCCTGCGCCTCGCCCGGCGCTCTGTCTGCAGTCCCGGCCGGCCGGCCCTCTCCGCGTCGGGAGGCCCCGCAGCACCATCTAGCGCCGCCTCGGCCCCAAAGCAGCCCGTCGCCATCGGCCGTCCAGGGAGAGCCCGTCTGCGTGTGTGAAGCATCAGCAAGGACGTTGCTCTTTGAACATGTGCAGTGCAGAGTGCCTTTTCTGCCCCGGGGAGGAAGAACCAGTTATTCAGTGGCAGCACGAAACTGGGTGTATTGCCGGATGCCCGTCGCTTTGCTTTCTTAGTCATTGTGTACTTCGCTTTCAAAAATATACGCTTCCGACGCAATCCTATCCATGTTTACACGGGGGGGAAAGGCCTACAACTCCCAGCATGCTGGAAATTGTAAGACTCCCCCCCCCCCCCGTCTAAACATGCATAGGATCGGTGCCCTTACCTGTTCAGGAACTTAAAACCTAGTGCTTTTCATTCCAACATCAAGTGTGTGAATTTGAGTTGCTGACTCTTTTGGTGGGGTTTATTGTTAATGAGCCTTTTAGGCATTGTATATTTCAGCCTGGTGTCCAGGCTTCTGGGAATGCTGGGAGTTGTAGTCCAACACAGCTGGAAGGTGCCAGGTTGGGGAAAGCTCTTAGTATGTATGATACATTTGTATACACATTGTAATAAAATGTATATGAGACTTTTCTATACAGATTGGAGTTCGGTGGTCTGGTTATAGCAGTCGTGTGCTCCTTAGCACATGGATATCTAACATCCAAAGACATTTCAGATTTGACATTTAAATTCTGTCCATTGCAGACATTCATTTTGAGGGGCAGATTTCAGCCTCAAGCCATCCAAAATGGGTTATCCTCAAAATTTGATGACAAGATCTGAGTTTCAACCGAACCCCAATATAAAACCTTTCAGAAGCCAGATGTCAAATTTCTCCCGTTAAACTCAAAATTCCCAGGAGATTCTATTTTATTTATTTTTATGTTCACATCCCGCCTTTTCCTCCAAGGAGCCTAGGGCAGCTTACATGGTCCTCCTCCTCCATTTTATCCTCACAACAACCCTGTGAGGTAGGTTAGCCTGAGATTCAGTGGCTGGCCCAAAGTCACCCAGTGAGCTTCCACATCTGAACAGCCCGATCTCATCTGATCTCGGAAGCTAAGCCGGGTCGGGCCTGGTTAGTATGCAGGAGGTCCCAGGTTCGATCCCGGCCTCCAGGAAAGAATCCTGCCAGAAACCCTGGAGAGCCATTGCTGCCAGTCAGTGTTGACAGTACTGGGCTGGGTGGACCAATGGATGGTCTGACTCAGCAGAAGACAGCTTCCATTGTTCCTATGAGCTTCGTGGCTGAGTGGGGCTTGAACCTGGATCTCTGCAGTCCTAGTCCAATGCTGTAACCACTACACCACACTGGCTATTCTGAGCCATTCTTCATCATCATGATAAACGTGCCTTTCATGTAGGACCGGAGTTGGGATAATGTACATTCCCCTGCGTCTGAATGATGTGGCTTGCGCTTAGATCTGCCACAAAATGCTGGCCCAATGCAGAAATCGACTCACACACAGTGGGAAGGTTTCTCACCACCGATTGCTGTGTATTGGAAGCACAGTGAGATTTCCGCCTGCCACAGATTCTAATGTGTGCTGAAGGCTGGGGGCCTTACTGCATGGTAAGAAGACTTCCCCACATCAACCCTGAGGTAAGTTAGCTGTCTGTATCCACCCACTGGGACAGGATGTTTCTCAGACTTGGTAGAGTTGGGCCTCCTTTTTACTTGACTCTGCCTTCTGGGTCATCCCAAAGCAGTGCCAATCACATGTTCTTCTGCCGAGTATGAATCTCCTGAGTTGGGGCACTAATCCCAACACAGGCATGAAAAGAAGAATAGAATGGGACACTTCTGACCCTCTCCTAAAACCATGCACAGGGACACATAAGGAAGGCAGCACTCTTTCCAAGCTCTCTCATGCCCAGATCATTTGGGGAGAAAGTCACCTCCACAAATCCAGCACAGATCGGCAAGGGTCTTTGGTCAGGGGAGCAGGGCTGTAGCCAGGCCATGGGCCCCAAGTTATTTCCTTGGGCCCTGGATCCATTCCCCAGACCCCTGAAAATGGAAGGTTTCTTCATTTAATCGCCATGCAGGGGGGGGGGTGATTCTCCGTCGTTCCTTCTTCCCCACAGGGCTGTAGATGTCAGTTAGCCCTGTGGGGGGGGGGGGGGCAGTCCAACTGGAGCAGGCCCTGATGTTCCCTCGGCCTGCTCCAGCCTCCGTCGTTCCTTCTTCCCCACAGGGCTGTAGATGTCAGTTAGCCCTGGGGGGGGGGGCAGTCCAACTGGAGCAGGCCCTGATGTTCCCTCGGCCTACTCCAGCCTCCGTCGTTCCTTCTTCCCCACAGGGCTGTAGATGTCAGTTAGCCCTGTGGGGGGGGGGGCAGTCCAACTGGAGCAGGCCCTGATGTTCCCTCGGCCTGCTCCAGCCTCCGTCGTTCCTTCCTTGATTTTCAAGGGGGTTTGCAGCTTTGAGAGGGAAGGGTTAACTTGCCTCCCCATATGCTGCAACACCAAATATCTCTCCCGGCCTGGCAATTACCTAAGCTACGAAAACCCTTTTTGCATTGGTTTGGGATGATCTGGGCCTGGCTGCAAATGAATTGAAGAATTTCTTTTGCTTTGAGGTGATTTGGATGAGAAATTAATCGGCTGGCTTTGCCTCCTGTGAAAACTAGATAAATCCTAGTAAGCATTTCTACATTTGCATATATAGATATAAATAGCTTTGGCTATTGGAGGTTATACATATGTAATAAATAAATAATGCACATTTTATGCAGATTTGTGACCTATGAACCCGGGGCCCAAATCTTTTAAGTACAGAGCAACATGCCCGAAAGCGGGCAATGCTAATTCAACTCATGCATGTCTTTGCTCATTAAGGCTTGTAGTTTAGGGCTGTACCCCTCTCTAGAACCTTGCCTTCTGCTTTCAGGTGTTCTCTCCCCTCTCCCACCCTGCCTAGTGAGCTGGCTGCTGTAACAGAAAAGAACAAACATTCAACATTCTTCACATTCCCGGGCGTTTAACAGCTGAGTCCTGCATCCTGAACATGACCAATCCAAGCATAATAATTCACTTGTCCCCCTGGGTTGCTTATTTCCCATTGTTTCATGTGAGTCAACTCAGCTTTGTTCTTTGTTGTGATTCCTCTGTTGCTGCTCGTTTGTACACAGGTTCAAAACATCCTTCATTTCAATCCGCTTACTCATATTAAGACAGCGCCGTTTGTTGCGCGAGTTCCGAGTCTGCAGCCACTTAATATTTCAACTGGTGTGAGGTCTGGCACATATAACAAACAACAGATCCCTCGCTGCCACCTGAAAATTTAAGAGCTGCCGCCGCTTGCGCCTCCTAGAACGCCCATGCAAAAATTATCTGCTTGTGCGTGAATTGTTTGCCTTGAATATGCATTATGTTTCGTTTCTCAGGGGTTTACAGATCTTCTCTCAGGAGAGCTGTTGTGCAGAAAAGAATGCGCTTCTCAAGACCTGTCTTGCATGAAGCTTGGACCATGTGTGCCCGCTTGAGTGTGACGTCTGTGCCAGATCTTGGGGATTAATGCCAAGGTGGCCCGATGAATCTACGAAGCTGCCTTAGATCGAGACTCTGTCTGGCCCAGTACTGTCTGTCCTGACTGGCTGCGGCTCTTAAGGGTCTCAGGCAGAGAAGCATCCCGTCACCTGTGAACTGATCATCTTTGGACTGGACCTGAGACCCCCTTGAATGGAAAGCAGGGGTGCAGAACCCCTGCCAGGCCCCCCAGTCTGGCCTGCAGAGCCCCTGGGGTTCCTCCCTGCTGAACCTCAGATCGGAGAGAACAGTGGGGATGCTGGCGCTAGGGGGACTCTACCAGCACTAGAAAGAGCAGCTGTGCCCACTGGTCATCCAGCTTGTGGAGGGCTTGGTGGGGGCAATCCAGTCCCCCAACAATAAAAGGTTCTGCACCCCTGATGTAAAATGTGTGCTCTGCCACAGAGCAATGACCCCTCTAGTCACCCCTTGATAGCCTGTGGCCACCATGGCTTATGAGGATCGTCACCCTGTTGGCCCGCTCGCCTTCTCCCCACAGAGATCCCCAGGCCTTTAATGCCTAAGCGACAAAGGTATGCTTTGCAGCATCTGCATGGGGAAAGCTTAATTGGCTGAATTGTGCTGGGTCATGCAAATGTTGATAGCACAGCAGCCCTACCAGGAGAAGAAAAAAGTTGGCAACCTCAATTCTGGAATAACTTCCTGATCTGTCCTTAACTTGTCCATTGAAGGTGCTCTTGTGAAGGCTCATGGGAAATATTTGAGGGTGATATGAATGACACGCATGATAGCAGACCCGGTGGAAAGGGAACAATGTGTGTCTAGCAATCCAGAATGCAGATGTAATCCATGCACCCAGAAAGCTAGCATGTAAGGGAGAAGGGATTTAACCTAGCCTGACATGATAGTTTTCTATATGGAGGGATTTTGTTGTTGGGGGGGGGCATGGAGTATTTGACCATCTGAGCCTCCACATGCAGTCTAGAACAGTGTTCCCCAGCCTGGTGCCCTCAGGTGTGTTGGACTACAACTCCCAGCATCCCCCAGGCAGCCAAAGCTGGTCTAGACACAGGTTTACCATCTCAAGTGAAAAAAAAGGCCTAGGAAGCGTCCCTTAGTGATGCCAGTTGCAACCTTGTATTTTGCAAAGTGTTGGTATATGGCACTGGGAGGGAAGAAACTGTAGAAGTAAAATTTGTCCAGGCTTTAGTTTAAACAGAAAGGCCTGGAAGTCAGACCTTTTCCTTGACCTTCTGTAGATTACAACCATGAGGGCAAATCACCCACCTATTGATTTGCCTAAGCCTCTCTTTCCTTCTTATGCTAAAAGTACTGTGAGCCATTATCACCTTGGGAAAGACTACTGATTAGCATGATGGCTGGAAGATGGGCAATACCTGATCTTTTGTTTTTGTTTAAATGTCTCCTTTGAATTGTCTCTCAGTTTCCTGTACTGACTCAATTGTCACCTGACCTCTACATGATGCTATGTAGTATAAATGGAAGTGTCTCCCTTGTGTTCTTGTTGGCATTCCTGACTGTGCTCAGATGCCATCAGTGAATTCACTAATAAACTTTCCTCTCTAAGAACCTCTTAAAAACACAATGCAGTAGATCAATTTTTCCACAACAAAACAACCCAGCAGATCTGGCAAATATTCTTGCAGTTCGTATCAGCTGAGGAGGAAAGGCATCGCATGTGTTGCACCAGGAAGATAATGTTTGAAAGCTCCCTCCCACCTGCGCCTACAGATAAGCAGCAGGGGCCGAGAGGTGGAGGCTTTTCTGACAACATAGCTCCTACTTAGTTTTATTAAGTTTTATTAACTTCTAGTATGGTCATTCTAAACTGTGTTTTTAAATTGGGTTTTAAACTTTCCAACTACATTGTATGTTTTTATTGTTGGTAGATTTTTTTTGGTATGAATTGTTGTGAACTGCTCAGAGAGCTTCAGCTATGGGGCGGTATAGAAAATAAATACATTAATACCTTGGATTGCAAGCATAATTCGTTCCGGAACCGTGCTTGTAATCCAAAACACTCTTGTATCAAAGCGAGTCTCTGGCGGGCGTGAGCGGGGCCGATTTCGGCCCGCTACACCTGCTTGAGGCAAGCGGTTACATCCCTACGACTTGTCTTGCAAGACCTTGCTCGTTTATCAAGTCAAAATAAAAAAAAAAAATTGCTTGTCTTGCAAAACGCTCTCAGACTAAGTTACTTGCAATCCAAGGTATTACTGTAAATGAATATATACTTATTGGGGCATGGGGAAGCAACAGCTTGTGCAGCTGTATTGGATGGGACGGGATATCCACACATGAAGGACTTATCCACCACCCCGGCGCTGCTTTTCAAGGAACCGCGCAAGCGGCCTTGACTGAATGAACTCACTCCCTGTTTAAAACCCACAACTGTTTTTCAAGCAGCCACTGGTGATAATGTAATTGTCAGTGTCTGTACTTTCTGCATTTCATTTCCCTTCGAGCTCACTGTGTACAATTCCCTGCCCCAACCATTTGTACATATATCTGCAACTTACGATAACACTTCACGCATCTGATGGAGTGGACTCCAGCCCATGAAAGCTTATGCCAGCCTTCCCCAACCAGATGTGTTGGACTGCAACTCCCATCATTCCCAGCCAGCATGGCCATTAAGGTGTTGCAAGACTTTGTTGGTTTTGCCGCGACAGCCCAAAACGGCCAACTCTCTGGAAATGGTTTAAAACCTTACTCCCAATTCAAGCCGAAGCAGCAAGAGTTAAACTAAATTCTGACAGTAGGAAAATTTGTGCATGTTGGCCGTTCGTATCTCCTGGCCAAGAGCTAGGTTCAATACTGCATCTTGCAAGGTTTGGACAGGCATTGATCTTCTACGAAATAAATTCCAATGGATTAATTAATGTAAGACTCTCTGGATTCTTCCCTAGGCAATTCTGGCACAGAATGACCTCTGGGAAGGTGCCAGATGTACCAGTGGTTAGAGTGCTTCCAGCAGCTATTCCAGAAGTTAGTTCCAGCGGTATTTCCAGAACATTAAACCAGAGGTTATTAACAGCATGATCCTATCCATGTCTACTCAGAAGTAAGCTCCATGGAATTTAACGGGGCTTACTCCTAGGTATGTACAGGATTTATTTATTTAAAACATTTCTAGGATGCCTTTCTGGCTAGGAGCCCTCCCAAGGTGACTTGCAGCAAAAAAAAATTCTATATAATAAGAACCGATGCAGTAATAAAACAGCCCAAATTCATAAAAATGACAAATGCCAGCAATAAAACATCTGGCCTAGACAGTATTAAAAACCTAGAACACAACTGCTGCTACAAACCAGAACAGTCCAGGAGAAGACTAGAGTAAACAAGTAAGTCTTCAGAGGCTTCCTAAAAGCCTGTTGTGCTCATGGACATGATGGTTTTTAATGTTTAGTTTTCGAAATTTGGTGGAGCAATTTTGTTGTAGGTATTTTTGCCTATTATATATATAAAAATGTATAAACAGTGTGAGCAACCACAACATTTTGCGACATTACCACATTATTAAATGTAGCAGAAATACCATATCAGTTTTAAAATGTCAATACTGTAATTCCAGAGATACACTTGGTTATAGCATCCTTTCTAAAACAATATGAAGATCCCAAATCTCATAATTTCTCTTAATTATTAAATGTTAATATGACTGAACTCGTTTTCCCAGTTCCTGTTCACTAAAAACAACCTTCTCTTTTTTGCCTCTGTAAAATGAACAGTGCAAAGATGGTCAATGTAAAATCGGGTGAGGGAAAAGATATTCCAGCCAGTGGAAGGGCAGGGTCTATGAAAGCACTAATCCCCAAGGTGTCATGTGAACCAGGGTTCCCTAATGCTTAGCCCCAGAACCTGTTTTCAATGTTAGGGCTTAACTCCGGAACATACTGAAGTGAGAACAGTCATGCTCCAAAACACTCTTATATCAAAACGAAATCCCCCCAAAAAATTTGTACAGAGATTTTAATTTAAGCCGTACTACAGTACTTGTATTGCAAGACGTCGCTTGTATATCAAGTAAAAAAAAAATTAAATAAATATCTAAAAATTTGCTTGTCTTGCAAAACGCTCTCAAACCAAGTTACTTGCAATCCAAGGTATTACTGAATATCATTTAAGCATGTGCGGAGTGCATTTCTTCCCTAGATAGGCTGCAACTCAAACAATCCTTATTAGGGCAGAAGTCCCATTCAGCTCAGCCAGTAAGTATGTAAACATGCTAATGGAAAGTATGTAAACCCAATAAGCATATAAACATAATAAGATCTTACGCATTTGGGATAAAGTCTCCCCAAGAGAACACGCAAAGGCGACTTCCAAAGTGGTTTACGCTCTAGAAGGCAATTACAAAATAATAAAATAACGGGAGCTCCAATGTTTCACCGATTATTTGGTTAGATTAAAAAAGTTTAATGGATTAAAAAGGTGCCCTGATTAATTTTTTTAAAAAGTATTATTTCTGATAGAGGTACTTGTAGAAACGGCATCATCTTAAAAGAGGCATTCCCCCCTTTCTCTCAATAGGAAACACCTTTTATAACACTTTCCTGCATCATCTAAAAACAAAACTATGTTTTTTGCTTCAGAATGATTAATCAACTGAAACTCATACATGGAATTGACTAAGGATGCAATCCTACTCGTGTTTAGTCAGATTTAGTCAGAAAAAAGTCCTACAATTCCCAGGTGGGAGTTGTAGGACTCTTTTTCTGTCTGATAGGGTTGCACCCTAAGATTTATTTAATGGAGCGTCGTTCCCTAGAAATGATAACACACCGTATAAGTCTGTTGAGGCTGCCAGCTCAAGAGTTCCAAAATAAGGCAGAGGCAACATGCCTATTAAAGAAGTGCCCAAGTTTGAGATTCCCAGGTGCTTCCAGCAGCAGCAGCAGCAGGAGGTGCTAAGAGAGGAAAGGACCCTTCCCTGCCTGTAGAGCTGGAATGCCCCCACAAGTCAGAGCAGCGCAGCAGATACTATGGGGCTCTAGACCAGGGGCGGGGAGGGAACCCTGCGGCCCTCCAGATGCTGTTGAACTACATCTCCCATCATCCCTGACCACTGGCTGGGGCTGAGGGGAGTTGGAGTCCGACAGCATCTGCAGGGCCACGGGTTCCCCGGCCCTGCTGCAGACTGGCCCCGTTTCCTGGGTTCAGCAGAGGGTAACTTTTGTATCTCACCGTTCTTCAAAGGAGCTCAAGGTGGAGTATACGGTTCTCCCTCCAACTCCTGTCATCCTCACAACAACCCTGCAAGGTAGGCAGGTTAGGCGCAGAGAGAGAGAGAGAGAGAGAGTCACTGGCCCAAACTCTAGATACTAGGATACGAACCTGTGCGGGGACACTCCAATGGATTTGCAGTCCATATAGCACTTTTATGCCGCTTAATTATAACTTAAAATCCCTAACTGAGGTTCACAGTAAAAGACAACATAACAATTTAAAAGTCATAATTAAAAATGGCAGGGAAGCTGGGGATTATTTGTGAGGGCAGCCAGGGACGTTGCGTTTCTTAAGCCCCGCCCTCTCTGCGGGGCAGTCGTTGGGACCTCCCCTTGCCCCTGCTGCGGGGAAAGGCGCAAGGAAAAGGCGCCTTTAAGAGCCAGCGCGGGAAAAGAGAGGGGAGGAGCTCGGACCCGGCGCGCGACAGTTGGGATACATTGTCGCGCCGGATGGAACGCTGAGTGGCCGCCGCGTCCCGTTAGGCGTCTGAACGTTCTATCGGTGGAACGTTGAGGAGCGCGAACGTTCCATCAGGGCTCGCCAGCCGGAGAAGGAGCGCCGCCGCCGCCTCGTCCTCCACGTGGCCGGACCTCCAGCCGGGATGGCTCAGCTCCGCTTGACCGATTTCTTCCCGCAGAGCAAAAAGGGCCCCGCCGGCCCCCTGGGCGCCAAGCGCCGGAAGGTGCAAGCCCAGGCCGGGCCGGAGCCCGAGCCCAGCGGCGCCAGCCCCGCCGAGCAGAAGCAGCTGCTGGCCCTGCTGGCCTCCCCTCGCACCCCGCTCGGCTCCGGCGGCCCGCGGGCCCCGCCCGGCAGCAGGAAGCGGCGCCGGTCCGAGCTGGAGGCCGAGCGCACGCCCAACGCTGCAGGCGGCCGCCGCTGCCCGGCCCCGAAAGAGCAGAAGGGCACGGCGCGGAAGAAGCTGGTGATGCCCGCCGAGGAGGAAGGGGCGGCAGTGAGTGAGAGAGCGAGCGAGCTTTGATTCCCACCCCCGCGTGGAAACGGGGCCTCGCGCGCCGACTCCGGGCTCGCTTGATCCGGATTAGAGCCGGCCGGGCCCCGATTCCGAGGAGAGCGAGGGAACGCGCCGCCTCGCCGGGAGAAGACCCCTCCCGCTGGGTCGGAGCGGGGACTGGCGCCTGCCCGGGGCTCCCTTCGGGATGACTAATCCGGGTGGTGCGAGACCCCCGGGCAGCTCCCGCGAGAGGCCCATCTTGCATGAATTCCTTTCTGGCGCAGGCCGAGACCGGGGAAAAAGTCCTACAACTCCCAGCATCCCCCCGCCCCCGCCGCCATCCATGCTGGCTGCGGAATGCTGGAAGTTGTGGAACTTTTCTCTGTCTAAACATGCATAGCACTGCGCTCTTAAATCATAAAAGCCAGCTAAACTAATCTGACTCTTCTGTCAATGAGCCCATGTATAGATGGTTGTTGGCTTTTAAAAAATATATTATTAAAAAGCCTAGCCCCTTTCTGTACAATATCCTTCCCCAATCGGGCGCCCTCCAGATGTGTCGGACTACAACTCGCAGAATCCCCCAGCCAGGGAGTCTGGGAGTTGTACGTCCAGCACATCTAGAGGGCCCCAAGTTGGGGAAGGCTGGCATAGCATAAGGACGGCCCAGCATCCTGGTATTAAGAGTCTATCAATAACTATTAGCCATGAATTGTTAAATGGAGCCCCCATGTTCAGAGGCAGCATAGCTCTGATTGCCACCTCCTTGTGGGCTGGCCGAAAGTGGAAGCCGAAGGCAACAGAGCTCCCCCATTGCTTGTCCACAAGGAGGTGGCAATCAGAGCTATGCTGCCTCTGAACATGGGGGCTCCATAGATTCATAGATCATAGAGCTGGAAGGGGCCTACAAGGCCATCGAGTCCAACCCCCTGCTCAATGCAGGAAACTAGAGGAGGGGTCTCCCATCCAAGTAATAACCAGGCCTGACCCTGCTTAGCTTTCCACGCTCAGACAAGCTGAGCCAGCGTAATATTATTAGCACTACATCCAGTGAGAGGAAGACCTTGCCCCAAGCAGCCTACAGACTTTCAGTTTAAGCAACGTGGTTCATCCTGTTGGGGCCGCTTAATACCGATGATATCAACACTGAACATTTCTAGGTGGCAGAAAGACGCTCCTGCCTCGACAGATCCAGAAGGGTCCTGAGCTCCAGCACACACCGCTCTTTCAATTCTCGGCACAAATACTATGTTTTAATATTTTAATACTAAGGGTTTAGTTTTAATATTGTAACATGGTATTCATCTTTTGTTAGTGATGTTTTATATTTTATGTATAATCTTTTGTAACTGGCTAAAACCTACGGTATATTTGGTTGCCTTAAACAAACAATACAATTCTCTGCACAACCAATTCAGGGCAGTTTCTCTCGGCAGCCTGCGTGGGAAGGGGGCAGCACAGGAGCGGGGGGGGGGTGTCCCCACCTAATCCAACCTCCTGCTCCCTACAGTTGCCCCTTGGATGCCTCCACAAAGCCGTCTCCTGCTCTTGCCTCTCCCTCCCACAACTCTGGTATTCCCCGGGGGCGGCTGCAGATTCTGAGGGACCACTTCTGTTTTTCAGGTCTCCAGCCCCACTTCCCCCACAGTCTTTGGGCCCCGCAGCCCCTCCAGTCTGGATAAGGCGGCGAAAGATTTGGTGAATGAGATCCTCTCTCCAGGCCCTGCATCTGAGACAGCGACGCAGCCCGGCACGGCCGTGCCGAAGGAGAAGGTTAGCTTCAGAGGGGAGAGCGGGTGGCCCCTGGGTTGCACATACACCACCATCTCTGTGCGTCCGCTGAAGCGTTCTGTTGCACCTGAAACCTCGCTTCACAATAAATCTGGCCGTCTCTGAGCTGCCGCAGCACTGTGTCTTGAGCATACAACTTGGCCAGGCTCTCTGATGCTCTCTGAAGAGATGACATTTCTTCAAAGCTGAGAGAGAGAGAGAGCATAGCTGCGGCCCTGTGCTAGACCTACAGTGTATTCGGATTAAAAATGGCAAGGATAATGATTGAGGAACAGCCGCGAGGATGGTGGTGGCCGGCGGCAGTTGGGTAGAGTCTGCAGTGCTCTTTGCTCTTCGGTTGCTCACCTGGGGGTGGTCGCTGCTTGCCATAGATGATTAAGAAGAATTGTCTTGCATTTTGGAAAGGAACGTTGCCTGTACATAGACCATGTCAGACTCTTTGTTCATTTAGTCCGGTATTTACTCTTAACTGCCAGCAGCTTTCCAGGGTCTCAGAAGACCCAAGAAGGGTCTTTTCCATCACCACCTACCTGACCCTTTTAATACAGAGGTGCCGTGCAATACATTCAAAACTTAAACTGCGAACAAATACAACACGATGAGGAGGGAAGATGCTTGGGGTTTCAAGGAGAGTGACCTTAGAATTCTAATGGGCCGGGGGTGAGGTACTGGTGATCCTCCAGATGTTGTTGGACTCCCAACTCCTTATATCCCTGACCATCGGCCATGCTAGCCGAGGCTGATGGGAGTTGGAAGCCCTGTTCTAGGCTTTTTAAAAACTCTGCTTAACCACTAGAAGTGGACAGAACTGTGGCTTTCACTAACGGGGCTGATGCGTTCTGCCCTTTTCTGGGCTGTGACCAACCTTATGACATGGGCGGTTTCTCCCGATTGTCTGAAATAATGCCCGGTAGGGATGTGAATAAGGCAGGCCTCTTCCTAGCTGAGACTTGTTGCCTTCTGAACAGGAGACCTCCAATGAGAAGCTTGCAGAGCTGAGAGGCCGCCTGGGGAAGATCAACACGCTGGTGCAGAAAGTCAAGTTGCCAGCTGGCTCCTCGGAGGCGGACGGCCGACATACAGAGGAGGCTGAAACAGGCCCGGCTGCTGGAATCCAAGATCCGTGAGAGGAACAAGTCTGAAGAGGAGGAGAAAGGGGGAAACGTTTCTCAACTCCGTCTGGTCACAAAGGATCCTGAGTCTGCAGCGGAGACCAGGTGGGGAAAAGAACTGTCTGAAGAATTGTGCCTGAACAAACGGCCCAGACCTACATAGGAACATGGGAAGCTGCCTTATACTAGATCAGACCCTGGGTCCATCTAGCCCAGTATTGTCGGGCTGTTCAGACGTTCCTAAGGAGAACCCCGCTAATTTGAGGCTGTAAGAGGGCTGGATGTCCTGTAGAAAGTTGTAAAATTACAATATAATAAAAACCATACGACCGGCCATTCCCAGCCTGGTGTCCTCCATATGTGTTGGACTGCATCTCCCAGCATCAGCCAGCCAGCAATACAGCAGTTTACTGTACTCCGCCGGCACGGGTGTCCTGGGGCCACTTTCCGCCTCCCCGAAGCTGCCCATGGCAGCACAAAAATTGGGAGTTTTCCACTAAGGTTCCTTTAACAGGACACATCTAGCTTAAAAACAAATCTGTCCTTTTTATGGACTTTGGCAGCAAATGACCAATTTTTTTTTTCCTCCATTGGCGCAGCAGAGGCCAGACGAGAGGCGTGAGGGTGGACACATGCCACCACCACCCCCGTCCATGACAAAGCAAGGCTCACGCCGAGTGTGGAACTAGTTGCTTTCTCGCACAGTCTTGTGCTGAGGTTTCTTGCGAGTGTGTGGGTGTGCTGGGTAAAGGAGCCCAGGTTGTGGCAGACGGGCCTGATCGTTTCCTTTTCCCAATCTTTTGTCAGTGAGAAGGCTCCGGCCTACCAGCGCTTCCATGCCCTTGCGCAGGACACCCCCCCGGGGCTTGTGCTGCCTTACAAGTACAAGGTGCTGGCCGAAATGTTCCGCAGCATGGACACCGTCGTCGGGATGCTCTTCAACCGCTCGGAGACGGTGACCTTCAGCAAAGTCAAGCAAGGCGTCCAGGACATGATGCGCAAGTAAGCTTGCCCCTCTTCCCCAGGATGGATGGAGGCAGGGACCGTGGGAGGATGTGTCCGATAGCAGTCCGGTCTGACAGGCAGGGAGCGTCACCATAGGTCTATCGAGCAAATTAATGGCGCTTTCTAGTAGGCAATCAGCTTTAAGGTGGTGGTGGCCAACTTGGGTGGTTTTGAAAAGGGTTTAGACAAATTCTTGGAGGATTGAGGCTATCAAGGGCTACTAGTCCTGATGGTTGTATGCTACCTCCAGAATCAGAGGCAGTATGCCTGTGTACACGAGTTGCTGGGGAACATGGGTGGGAGGGTACTATTGCACTCATGTCCTCTTTGTGGGTTTCCCACAAGCGTCCACGGTTGGAGCAGAATGCTGGACTAGATGGACCGTTGCTCCGATCCCCGCACGGCTCTTGATGTTCTTCTGAGCTGTGATAACACAGGGAAGATTAGAGCATTCTCATTACAAAGCGGTGAGGGTAGATTAGGGTTCCCGTGCAGACTGGCTGCGCTTTTAAAAAAGAAGAAATGATAAGCCACGTAATAAAACTGACCACTTGGGCTGAGCAAAAAGTAATAACACTGCACTGCACGCAGCAACTGATTAAAAAGCGTCCCCCAAGCTGGTGCCCTCCAGGTATGTCGGACTGCAACTCCCATCATCCCCAGTCAGCATGGCTAGAAATGATGGGAGTTTGAGTCCAACACATCTGGAGGACACCAGCTTGGGGAAGGCTGGATTAACTTGAAATATTCATTGCAATCAACAAGCATGTGGCTGTTAAGGAGGATTAGGTAAAACCATGGAGGATAGGTACCGCTTTTTATTTTATTATATTTATTATATTTATTATTTGTTATATTTATACCCCGCCTTTTTTCCTGCAAGGAACCCAGGGCGGCTTACATAATCCTCCTCTCCATTTTGTCCTCACAACAACCCTGTGAGGTAGGTTAGGCTGAGAGTCAGTGACTGGCCCAAAGTCACCCAGTGAGTTTCATGGCTGAGCGGGGACTAGAACTCGGATCTCCCAAGTCCCAGTCCAACACTCTCACCACTACGCCACACTGGCTCTCAAGCAGTTGACTGTCCTATTGGCAGTGGAAGCTCCATATTCGAACGCGGTACACGTCCAACTTTCCCCTGGTATTGGGAGATGGGCTTTGCCCTGCTCGAGCGCCTCCCGGGATTTCCGCCTGGTTGCTGTTGGGGCCGAGAGTGCTGGGGTAGAAGGACCTCTGACCAACCTTTAATCTGAAGGCAAATCATCAGAATGGATGGAAATCCGTGTACTGTGCAGGCGTGTCTCTTTGTCTGCCGACCCCACAACATCACGACACTTGCCTTGGGGTGCCGTTCTTTCTGTTGTTACTGATTTAATAGATTTATGTACCACTTACCAGGTTTTAAAAATATGCGTAGAAGTGGTTTACAAAGAAAATGCACTAAAATAAAACCTTTATAAAACTTAAAATCAAGTGCTAGCGATACCATACTTAACGAGCGTGCGCTGGATCATCCCAGGTCTAGCCACCTCCTTCCGGAAGGGTTGGTCTTGTCCGTTAATATTTTCCTTGCCTTTCCGCAGGCAGTTCGAGGAGCGGAATGTGGGTCAGATCAAGAGCGTGTTCCCCGCCTCCTACACTCTGCGCCAGGAGAAATACAGACCCACCTTCGGCGGCAGCAGCGGCCAGCAGCGGCGCTTCTACCAGCTCACCATTGAACCCGTGCTGGGGGCGGGTACGTGTCTGGGCGCCCGTGTGCCGTCTGCATCGCAGGAGGCGCCTCAGCAAGCCAGGCATGTGCGGGGTCATGCAGTCGCAAAGCCCCGACATGTGCCCCATGTTGAGCTCGGCACTCATCCGTCCTGGAGCACCCTTGGCCTGGGCGTGATGCGGCAACCGCTTCAGGTGATCGGTACACCTTGCAAGTTGCTAAAGACTGAACCACCATGAAACTGGAGTTGGGACATTTTGGCCGGATTGCAAAGAAACGAGTCCGGCGCTTGGCATTATAGGGCCTCGTTGCTGCTTCGCTTACTTAATATTATCCTGGGCACTTGACCTCGGGTTCAGTTGCCAGCCTGGAATGTAAAATAGGATGCAGTCGCTTCTTGTGGCTTATATGTGTTGCTCCAACCAAGAGGCAGCTGGGATCGCGTGGACGTGCCTGAGCTGCCTTGATCGGCTAAGAAGCTGATTATCTTTCCCTCTGTTTCCCCGAGTTCATGGGCTGAGTGCCAGTCCTTTGATAACCAAAACAATGGCACCTATGTATGAGAGGGAGGGGCCGGCAGGCTTGGGGGGGGGGAACGCTGAAGTTTGCAGAAGTGTGTGATGATTGCACACGCAAAAAATTGCCAGGGGAAGGAGTGTGGAACAAAACCCCCCGCAAGGCCAGAGTTCAGGAGATGGCCGCAGTCAGTGCTGACGGCTGGCCTGATCGGCGCCCTTAAAGGCTCCTGGCTGCCCCTCCCTGGAGGTGGAATGGTTTCCTGCTCTGGGCAGCCTTTCCACTTGGAAAAAGTTGAATCAGGACTGGCTGATGTCCACCCTGATCTGCAACTTCAAAGCCTCCCATGCAAGCAACATAATGTTTCAGGGCCTCCCTTGTTGTTTCTCGCACCCGTGCTTCCTCTAAAGCAGGGATAGGTAGGCAGCATCTGGTGCCCTCCAGATGTTTTGGACTGCAACTCCCATCAGCCCCGCCCAGTGGTCGGGAATTAATGAGGGTTGCGGTCCAACCCATCTGGAGGGCCCAAAGGTGCCTGGCCCTGCTCGAAGGAGCTTGGGTAGGGATATCCCGTTTTAGCCTCCTAACCATCCCGTAAATGGCCGTGCTGGCCGGGAGTGATGGGGGTTGCCGTCCAGCACACCTGGGAGCCACCAGGATAGGGAAGTCCAGACCACCCCAAGGTCAGGCAGGCTGCTGCCCAGCCCAGGCGGACTTTTGAACCTTACCTCTCCCATCTTGGTTTCAGGTGAGAAGCTGTCAGCATTGCGCCTGATGGAACGCCGGAAAATGTTTGGCAGGAACCTGGTTAACATTGTCAAAGAGCATCACAAGGTGTGCGTCTCCCTTGTTCGTGCGCCAGCGCCTGGCCGCCTCTCCCTTCCTTTGCTTGCCTGTCCAGTATACACAGGGGAAAGTAGTTCCTGGGCAGGGATTGTCCCACAAGTTGTGTAGCAGGGGCGCAGAGCCTCAGGCCTAAGGGCCAAATGCGACCCACTTAGGCCTCAGGCCTAAGGGCCAAATGCGACCCGCTCTCCAGATACCCCCGCCCCTTTCCCCCAAGCATTTGGTGGTTGTGCAGTCCCGTCCCCCCCCCATTCTAAAAGGTTGAAATGCCTTCTAATTGTTCCTAATTAAAATATTCTGGTATTTTGACCCCGCCAACCACTGAATGCAGCTCCAGAGAGCTTCTCCGAAGTCGAATCCGAGGCTCAGCACCCGTGTTGTGTAGCATTGGCTGTTGCAGAGTAAGCAGAGAGGTGCTTCCCTCGTGCTCACTCCTTGCGTCTCCCCGCAGGCTTTCCTGGCTTCCCTGCACCCCCCCATGGTGATCCCGGAGGACAAGCTGACCAGGTGGCACCCCCGGTTCAACGTCGACGAAGTGCCTGACATTGCTGCTGCCGAGCTGCCCCAGCCGCCCCCGGTGCAGAAAATCGCCACGGCCCAGGAGGTGCTGGCAAAGGCATGCCGTGTGCTGACCCCGAAGGTAGGGCTGGGAGGAGCAGAGGGCACTTTGCCTGGGTGCGGGAGAGCCGGGGTGTCGGGTCGGCCGTGGCTGGAAACAGGAGGCTGTGTTGGATCCAGCAGGGTGGCCTGTACGCTCTTGCCCCTGTCCATTTCCTCGGTGCTGGTAAAGGGGCCACCGTCACATCCGTCATGGACCTTTCTGTTGCTTTGGTCCCAAAACCTGGAGCCGTGTGACTTTGGGGTTCCTTCCCTCTCTCTTGTCCTGCAGACACAAATCGGCCAATTTCTTTTGCAGAGCGGATTCAGTTTGGTGCCAGGGTCCAACAGCGGTCTTCCTTTTTACGGATCTGACCTTTAGGTTTCAGGATCAGACAGGGGAAGCTTGTTTACGTAATCTTCATTTTGTGGTTAATTACTCAGGTCTTTCGCCTCTCTGTCGCCATAGTGCCGCACCATTCGGTGCGTGCAGCGCTAGTGCAGCTGCTGTCGTGGCTCCCGCTTAACCTTCTGGCCCTTTTAATCCGCCGTTCAAAGAACTCTGTGTGCGTGTTGGGGGGCGGGAGGGGGAACTGGTACAGCTTGGGAGCATTTTTGCAGCCTGTGCACTCTCAGAGGCCTACCCGGAGTGCCCTTACAGATATTTTTCAGCAGTGTAATCTGCTTGCCGTGTGAGAAACCACTGACTTGTTGATGTTGCCTATCTCCCCCCCCATCCCCTGGCTCTCTCTGCAATAGATGGAAAAGGCCTTGACCAATCTGGCTCGGAGGACAGCAGAAACCAGCCCCTCTGTACCGGAGTCTCCTCGGGGGTCCCCACCTGCTCCAGCTGACACCCCCAGCAGCCTGAAAGGGGTGCCGCAGTCCTTGTTGGAGAGAGTGAGTGCCATGTCTTAAGCTTGCCTTCTCTTCAATGTCCCCTGAAAATGTTGGGGGGGGGGAATCAGGTCTGGGCAGACTAGAGGATTGTAGGATCCACTTTGGGCTTTGCTTTTGTTTGTTTTTGACTAGAACCTGGAAGGATCCAGTAACTAGAGTCTACAGTGGTAGCTTGGCGGGGCAGTGCTGATGACCTCCGTTTGAACAAACTGTACGACTAGTACATTGAAGGAAGAAACCTCTCCCTCCCCCCCCCCCCCCCCCGTTTGAACTATTGTGTCCCTATCTGGCCTCCTGAAATCCAGGCACCCCAGTACAAACAAAACCTTTTATTGCCATAATTCCAGTAATTTGCTATGGCCTTTCACAGAAGCAATAAAGATCCCCAAAACCAGATTATGAGGGCAGCCCCACAAGGAAATCCCACAAAGTTCAGGGTTCCATACACGGCGGGTGGCTTTCCAGGTTGCCGGCATGTTGTCTCCTACGAGTGCGACTGGAAGCCATTACAGGTTTAAATACAGGGGGGTCGCTGCCAAGGGTCGGCGTGCCAAAGGAAATGCCCCCGAACCACCCTCTGCAGCAGAGACCTCCTCCTCCTGCCCTGTTTCCAGGGACGATGATAACCAGGAGCCTCCCCCAAGGTCAAGTCTTCCAGTTGCAGGGGATAGGCTGGATCAGGCTCTAGCGCCTCACCCCCCTCCCTGTGCGCTGGGGAGTGGGAGGCCTGGCGCCACTGAACACGCCGGCCGCTGGTCTCCCACGGCCGGGCCTGGCTCTGGAGTTTCTCCCTCTGAGTCAGACTGGACTGGGGCAAGCTCCCACATACTGGGTGTCTGAAACGGCTCCTCCTGCGCTGCAGGTCGCCCAGCGATCCAGCGCCAGGCCCTGATCTGCGCTCTGCTGGCCCCTCCTCAGTAGCAGAAAGCCAGGACCAGAAGCATCCTGGATCCCATGCGGCTGATGGGGATGGGGTCTCCGTCTCTCTCTCTCTCGGGACTAACCTGCTTCAGCGGACGTGGGCTATGGGAGGCTTGAGCTACAGCAGAGATCTTAGAAGCTACTAGCTCTCTATTCTTTGCTTTGATTTTATTGACTTGCAAACTTTTATAAACCACTCTGTATCTAAAAGATTCTGAAGCGGCGAACAGGAAAGGGGGTGGGGGGGAAAGAATCAAAACGTTTCAAATCAAGCAATGCCAATGAAACTGTAGCTGGTTAATTCAGGAAAAGCTTGTTTAAATAAAAGCGTCTTTAGCAGATGGCAAGAACAAAGCAACATTGGGGCCTGCCTGGCATCAACCAGTAGGGAACTCCACACAGAGGGAGCCAATACCCTGAAAGCTCTATTCCAAGTGGACTCTTAAGCGGACCACGAGTCCGTGCAGAACCACCAGGAGCGCCTCCTCCGATGAGCTCAGTGACCGTTCCAGCTGATAAAGGAGAAGGTGCGCTCTCAACCATCCTGGCCCCAGCAAAACCTTCAGCCTGGGAGCACACGGGCCGCCAGTGTAGTTCACTTGGCAAAAGGTGTAACATGCTGGGAAAGGGGCAGCCCCCAACAACAGCCATCTTGTACTGGCTGAAGCATCTGGACCAGCCTTAAGGGCAGCCCCACGTCGAGCGCATTGCTGTAATCCAGTCTAGAGCCGTGTTCTCCAACCTTGGGTCCCCAGACGTTTTTGGCCTACAACTCCCAGCATGCCCCAGCCAGCTACGCTGGGAGTTGTAGGCCAAAAACATCTGGGGACCCAAGGTTGGAGAACACGGCTCTAGAGGTTGTTGGCTCGTATCCCGCTGTGGCCAGCCCCACATTCTGACTCTGCCTACCCATCCATCTCTCTCCCCAGATCCGAGCCAAGGAAGCTCAGAAGCTGCAGGCATTAATGATGCGACGCCCACAACAGGAGCGGCGGCTGGACATGTTGGGCCGCCTGCCGGAGATGGCACGAGTCCTGCGCAACGTCTTTGTCGCGGAGAAGAAGCAGGCGCTCACCCTGGAAGCGGCGTGCCAGCGGATGATGGCCAGCTACCGGTCCCTCATGACGCTCGGTGAGCAGATCGGGGCTGGGTGACCTCTGTGGGAGAGAAGGTGGCATCTCCTGACGGTCTGAAACTGGCACTTCTAGAGCAGCATGGAGCTGGCTCTACCCAGGGAGTCACTCGTACGCAGAGGTGGCCCGTTGGTCCCTAGCTCTGGACTGTCTATTCCAGGAGTGCAGAACCGTTCAGCTCGAGGGCCGCATTCCATTTCAGAGAAGCTCTCGGGGGCCACATTCCAGTGGTGGGTGGGTGGGGCTGAAGGGGCAGGCCCAGAAATTCCAGCCTATTGTAGCTTAAAGCTCTTATTGGGAGGCGCATTTCAACCTTTTAGAACTGGGGTGGAGAACTGTTATAACAATGAAACTGAAGTAAACTCTGTGGAAACTGTTGCGGGGGGAGGAATGAGTCAGGCGGCATAGCGAGGGGTGGTTCTGTTGCTTCTCTGACCGTCCTATGTCCCTGCAGGAGAGATGGAGAAGCACCTTCGTCTCTTCCCGGAGCTACTTCCGGACTGGGCGAGCATCCTCCCCATCCGGAAAGAGACGTACATCAAGCTGGACAAAGGGGTGGACCTCAATGTCGTCACAGAGAGGTTGGCTGCAAGGCTGCGGGAAGAGGAGAAGCTCTGATCTTCCCTCCGTGCCTGGAGCAAGATCCCCAGGAGTGCGGCTTGGCGTATTGGCTGCGGTTCTTGTCGAGATCTACTTTGGCCAAAGACTCTTCCAGACGGGCTTTACCCAGAGACATTTGTGGATTGTTCTCCCCTTCCAGTTACAATTAGAGGCACGAATAAGGCAAAATTGGGAACACACTGCCTGTTTTTTTTTTAAGAATTAGGTTTCTGTTCTCGGTTTCTGCCCTTTTGGTGAGTTGAGAACGCCAAGCCATGACCACTAGGGGACAGTACTCTCAAAACTCCCTGGAAATCCCCTCTGGTTGGCATAGCTTCAAAGTACGAGACCTTTGCCCAGTTTACATGTTAAATGATCCTCCTCAACGCAGCTTTTCCATGCTGGATTGGGTGAGGCATGGAGAATGACTGACTGTGGCAGGACCACAAAAATTCTACCTTTTTCATGATGCAAGAGTTTCCATTCACTGAGCTGTACTGGGCGGCTCTTTCCAGGAAGGGAGTTGGAATCCGTTTCATCCAGGTTTTTAAAGGGTTGCTAGTGGCGAGGGGATGAAAAGTACCTTTTTTTTTTAATTTTAAAAGATCTGTTCTGTTCTGGAATGCGACTTGTATATGAACCTTGGCATTAAACTTTTTACAAGCGAGAGCTAGGAGGAACGGTTCTTGCCGTGACCCGTCGGCTGCTTGCCCCTTGGCTGCAGCGAAAGGGTCCTGACCCACGAAGCCTGCGTACCAAAGGCTTCTCCATCCACCGATGGTGGGGACTAGCCATTCATGCCTCCAAGCGTTGTCCCAGACACCACATTCCCACAGCAACGACAACACGCCGCCTCGGAGGGAACCGGCTCACAGCTGCCCCTGTAGCAGAGAAAAGGAACCAGTGCAGCGGGTGGGGTGAATGGGGGGGGGCGAGCAGGGGCCAGGTCCATCCGGTATCTACCCCCCAAAAGGGCTCCTTAACTTGAAAGGGCAGTGGGGGTGCGCTCTCCCGCAATCAGGTGTTGAGCCGAAGGCCAAGGAGCCAAATCTGGCCTGCCCAAAGTCCCAGTCTGGTCCTTTGGGCTTCCCAGTCTGGCCCGTGGCACTAGGTGGTGCCCGGCTTTGGCAAATTCTTCCCCCACTCTTAAGAGGTTGAAATGCCTCTGCTAAGGCTTGGTCAGTGGCAGGAAGAGCTTTCAGCTGAAATGCGCTGGTTCTTTTGGCCCTGCTCCTTTGCCTTTGGAATGCAGCCCTGGGGGGGGGGGGAGAGGTTCCCCACCCCTGGCGAAAGGAAGGGTGAGGGGAGAAGACCTCCTTGTGGATGTAATACACGTCACGTCCTGCCCTGGTTTTTTGCAGGGTGGTTCTTTTGCACTCCTGCCCAACTCCAAATGAACCTACAGGGAGACCTGCTGTGCGTCCTGTCCATAGCGGTCAGAGTAGCCGTGGGGGTTCAGAAGCAGACAGGCACCTGGCCTCTTCAAGCAATTAATGAAGAAAAGGCTTTATAAAAAATTGGACTAAGTTCAGATGCTGAACTCAAGCTTCTGTGTGTGTGTGTGGCTTGCTGGCCATCTTAAATCGGCTGAGTTAGGAAGCAACCCAGTACACTCAGAATCACAGAATAGTAGAATTGGAAGGGGCCCATAAGGCCATCGAGTCCAACCCCCTGCTCAATGTAGGAATCCAGGTCAAAGCATCCCCGACAGATGGCCGTCCAGCTGCACCTTGAATGCCTCCAGAGTGGGAGAGCCCACCACCTCCTTAGGTAGTTGGTTCCATTGTCTTATTGCTCTGACAGTCAGGAAATTTTTCCTGATGTTTAGGTGGAATCTGGGTTCCTGTAACTTGAGCCCATTATTCCGTGTCTGGCACTCAGGGATGGTTGAGAAGAGGTCCTGGCCCTCCTCTGTGTGACCACCTTTCAAGTACTTGTAGAGCGCTATCATATCTCCCCATAGTCGTCTCTTCTGAAGGCTAAACATGCCCAGTTCTCTCAGTCTCTCCTCATAGGGCCTTGTTTCCAGTCCCTTTATCATCCTCGTTGCCCTCCTCTGAACCCTCTCGTTTGTCTGCATCCTCCTTAAAAGTGTGGTGCCCAGAACTGGACGCAGAACTCGAGATGAGGCCTAACCGGTGTATCTATGCAAGTGTAGCCCCTCGAGTTTGATGGCTAAATGGGGACTTGAACTCGGCTCACAACCCAAGTCTTTATCTCTCGCCTTGCTGTACCACACTGCTGGAGCTGGTATCAATACTAGATCGCTCTGCCCTATTTCCAAAACCGCCGGTGGTGCAGCATATTCCGCATTCAGGAATCCTGTTCTGCACCCGGAATACGCTGTAAGAGAGCCTTCGCCGACTGCTTGTAGAATGGAGGTTTCTTTAGTCTGCCCTATGCAACTTGCTCTTTCGGCTGTGGCTGCCACTGAAAAGGATTTTAAAGTTGGCCCTCAGTAAATTCTGGGTAGTACATAAGATAGTTAACACCACCAGATGATAAGTGAAGAACAGCAGCAGGCCTTGAAGGCAAGCCCCCCCCCCCCCCCCGCTAATTGCTAGGCCTGTGAGGTCTAGCCAGGCAAGGAATGGGTGCATAACAAGTCTGCACAATGTATTCTGATGGCAAAAGGGAGCAGCAGAATACTTCTGTTTATCTACGGAAAAGAAACGCCTTTTCTCTCGGAAAATAGGGGATCTAAGCCATTTCCCTCTGGTTCCCAGCAATCCCAAGGGCAGCTGCCGGTCCATCCATCGCATGAGCTGCAGACCCCCTCCCTCCCTCTGTGCCCCCACTTCATTTCGGGACTCTGAACATGCAGATACTTGGATCTCACCACCAAGCCAGATTTTTTTCCTCTGCTATCCCCCCACCTACCCTAAACCTGCTTTTTGTAACCTCTTCCCTGATGAAGAGATCTGTAGATCTCAACAGCTTGCACATTTTTTGGTACTCTTGGTTGGCCTAATAAAAGTACGACACCGATACAGATTCTGGATTTTTTCCTCCTCTTGGAGCAATTTTTCAGATAGCAGGGTGGGAAGCCCTCCGACTCACACAGCGGGGCCGCTCCTGCTCTAGAGTTGGGGGGGGGGGGGGATTCTCTGCCTGGTAAGTAATTAGGACAAAATAATGTAAGCAAAGAGGTTTAGGCCTGAACCACAGCAAGCTTTTATCATAATGGATTGGCCAAGTAGTGCAGATGGGACAAACCTTTGCTGCAAGGGATTAAGAGTAAATTCAGCTTAGTAAACTTGTTAACAGCGGCTAGGTTAATGATAGCGAGGAAATGGAAAGTACATCATGTTTTTCTAATAACTGATTGGTATAAGGAAGTTTGGGATATAGCCCTAAACAATAAACTAACTTGGTAGTATTAAATGCAAAAAGGGACAGTGAAAGGAGAATAATTTTATGGATATATGGAATCAATTATTAGACTATGTATTAATAAAGGGGAAGGGGAGTATGCCTTGTCAAGACATGTTATATTTTTGGAATGTGGAATTCAATTGATCAATGGGATGGAAGTACAGTAGTTGGTCCCTAGGCAGGTGGGGGGAGGGGTGGCACCTTATGATTTACTGTAGTTTCATGTTTTTCGTTTTACCATGTCGTATGTAGTTTATAATAACTAAATGTTTTTTTAAAAAAATTCAGCTTAATTTAATTAATTAATTTAATTAATTTCCATACCACCCAATAGCCAGAGCCCTCCGTATTGCTGGGGGACTTGGCGACATGGCGCCCTCCAGGTTGTTTGGACTAGAACTCCCATAATCCCTGACTGATGGCCATGCCAGCTGGGGCTGATGGCAGTTGTAGTCCAAAACATGTAGGGCACTAGGCTTCCTCCCCCTGGACTCTAATCCTCGTACTGTAGATTTCACCGGCAGAGAAGAAACACTTCTTACTGGTGGAGAAAGTCCCTTTTCATCCACGTGCTAAAATAAGACCTCATAGAATCATAGAAAAGCAGAGTTGGAAGGGGCCTACAAGGCCCATCGAGTCCAACCCCCTGCTCAATGCAGGAATCCAGGTCAAAGCATCCCTGACAGATGGCTGTCCAGCTGCACCTTGAATGCCTCCAGATTAGGAGAGCCCACCACCTCCCTAGGTAGTTGGTTCCATTGTCTTATTGCTTTGACAGTCAGGAAACTTTTCCTGATGTTTAGGTGGAATCTGGGTTCCTGTAACTTGAGCCCATTATTCCGTGTCCTGCAAACTGGGATGATTGAGAAGAGATCCTGGCCCTCCTCTGTGTGACATCCCTTCAAGTACTGGAAGAGGTGCGATCATATCTCCCCTCAGTCTCCTCTTCTGAAGGCTAAACATGCCCAGCTCTTCAGTCTCTCCTCCTAGGGCCTTGTTTCCAGTCCCTTTATCATCCTTGTTGCCCTCCTCTGAACCCTCTCCAGTTTGTCTACGTCCTTCTGAAAGTGTGGCGCCCAGAACTGGATGCAGTGCGTAATCATACTGTAACTCATTAGCAAGAAGGGACGGACTGTGCTTGCCTCCCACTATGATTAAGCTAGCGGCGTTTCGAGAGGGCACACTTTGTGAGCTGCACATTTGAGTAAGAACTATAGCACGAATCGAGTCTGAGTTCCAATGACACTCCCCCCCCGCCCTTGGCAGTTCAAAGAGAGGCCAACAAACTTCTCCAAGACAAAGGAAGTGCCCTTTTGTTGCTTTGGTCCTCTTAAAAAAAAACCACACAGCTCACATGAGATACCTAAATAATTAAACCTTCTTAATAATACTTACACAGCAAAGCCCAGGAGCTCAAAGTGCACAATAACTGCTCCAACTAATTGAGAAAGCAAGGGTCAGATAAAGGGGCGGGGCGGGAGCGATAGAACAAAGCTTCTACGGGTCAACCTCACTCTGGCTGATGGAAACCAAGCAAAGGTGGAAGACCTCTATCTAGCAGGGTGCAGTTTCCTCCCCGTGATGGGAAGAGAGAGAGAGAGAGAGAGAAGGGAAGGAATCTTGAGCAATGCAAGAAGCCGCTGGTCTCCCCGGCCTCAGTCGTACTGCAGCAGAGAGTACAGGGGGAACGGTTTGAGCGGTTCTGCTCCTTTGAGGAACTTTAACTCTATGAGCACCAGGCAGTCCAGCACTTTGGCCTGTAGTTTGGACATCAGCTCGCAGGCAGCTCGCATAGTCCCTGGCCGAGAGAGAGAGAAAGAGAGAAGCTGTTAATGCAGGTTGGCAAGACAGAAGAGAGAGGCTCCATAGTTCGGTTGCAACCTGAAAAGTTGTCTACAAATGCTTAAAACAGTTATTAGCGGGTTCAATGACTAGACACACAGTGCAGAAGTTCATAAAAAAAAAAAAAAACAAAGGTAGTCATGCTGGTCTACGAGAAAAGAAAAACCCAAAATCCACAGTTGGGCAGTATCTTTCTTAACAGCAACCAAAATTCTACAACATCTTGCAAGATTTCGAGTTCCCTAGAACTCTTCATCAGGCAAGGTGGTACAAAAAGCAGGGGCTGGGGGAAGAAACAGAGAAGTCCAAAAATGTGGCCAGGTGTTGTGGCCAAAAGGCCTGCAGTTTAGATAGACCCGGACTCAAAATAGAGATTTGCAATCTGAATGGCTTAGTCAGTGGTAGATGTTGCTGGAATCAGATTACACTATAGCAATTCTCTTTCCCTAAGTGCATTGAAGAGTTCTGGGGAAGTCAAAAGCTTGCACTGTTTTATAAACAACTCGCAGTCATTTTTTCCAGCAGCAGAGATGAGCTCAAAAAAGGTTGGCAAAGTCAGGGTGCCCAGCAGCCAAAAAAACCCTGAGCCAATCCTTCCCCCCTTCTTTATTGCATAATGTTTCCCGTTTGCTGCTTGCTCGCTCCCTCCTTTCAGGGGTTTCCCAAATGTCACCCAGTACTGACCACAAGCCTGCAAACTTCCTCCACATCTGCAAAGTTTCTGGAAACAAATGTTAAGCAGTCGAGTCTCCCTTCTGGTACAATCGCAAAGGGCTGGGCCAAAAGATCACGGTTCATGTGGCAAAGAGAGCATTCGGATTTTACAAGAACTGAGACAAAAAGCAAAAGGTAGCCATGTTGGCTCATAAGAAAACTGGCAAAATCCCTATTATTAGGGCCAGCCAAAATGTCACAAAATAGTGTGCAAGCTTTTGAGTTCCTCAGAACTCTTCCATCGGGCCAGATGGAAACCAGGGGGTGGGTGGTGGGTGGTGGGTGGTGTGGGATTGGACTCTGTATGTAGTCATAGTCTTAAAATGGAGCTTGGAAGGAGACTGCCAACAGTCAGATTAGGCTCTAGTATAGCCTTCCCCAACCTGGTACTGGCTGGGGGATTATGGAAGTTGTAGTCCAACACATCTGGAGGTGCTGTGATGGTTTCCAGTCGCACCGTGGCCTGTCCCTAAGGCTCCGGGGATGAAGAAACAATCAACTATCAACCCCCCATTTCTGAAAATATGAGATGCAGAAAGCCCTAGATCTGGAAAGAAACCGCCGCGGATCCTCTGCGCCGACCCACCCAGCCACTCGGCATTCCTCTCACCTCCTGTGGCGATCAAGTCATCCACTATGATCACTTTCTGACCTGGCTTCACCGCATCCTTCTGGACTTCGAGCTCAGCCTGCAGGATGCAAAAGAAAGCCGGGGTTTACTCTTGCCCGAAGGGGCGATACGGGCACGCAGTGGCTCTAATCCCACAGAGACCACGTGCCACTGTAGCCTCAGGAGGCGAGAGGACTGAAGCACGAATCCTTTGCTTCCCAAGTTCCTCTCTACCGGAGCTGGATTTGGGAACCTTTGTCGAACTCAGGCTTCCCCAGCTTGGTGCCCTCCAGCGGTGTTGGACTACAACTCCCAGCATCGCCCAGCCAGCATAGCTGGCTGGGCGATGCTGGGAGTTGTAGTCCAACACCGCTGGAGGGCACCAAGCTGGGGAAGGCTGCCTTAATTCTTTCACCCGCCCCCCCAGCTCCTCAAATAAATGATTACCTTGCCATATTCAAGGGTGTAGGAGGCAGCTTCCGTGGGACCCGGGAGCTTCCCCTTTTTCCGGACCAGCAGAAACCCGACTCCCAGCCTCTGTGCCAAAACCGGCCCGAAAAGGAAGCCGCGGGAATCGAGACCTAGTGGGAGCAGAGTGAAGGATGACACACAAGGAAAAAGGGATGGGGAGGGAAGAGGAAAACACTATTAGCACCTCCTCATCTGTTTGTACGGCTATTCAGGGCAGACCTCAGCAGAGCAAACACAAGTAGTACCTTTTGCTTATAAAGCAGCATTGCATATGACAAAATCTAAATGCTTAAGCACGATAACCCTTTGCAAACTGTCTGGAACTATGGAAAGTCTTCCAAACACCTCCTGCAAGACAGACAGGCCCCTCCTGCAATGCACAGTGTAACACAAGGAAAAAGGGATGGGGAGGGAAGAGGAAAACACTATTAGCACCTCCTCATCTGTTTGTACGGCTATTCAGGGCAGACCTCAGCAGAGCAAACACAAGTAGTACCTTTTGCTTATAAAGCAGCATTGCATATGACAAAAATCTAAATGCTTAAGCACGATAACCCTTTGCAAACTGTCTGGAACTATGGAAAGTCTTCCAAACACCTCCTGCAAGACAGACAGGCCCCTCCTGCAATGCACAGTGTAACCAAAAGCAGCTCTCACCAATCTGGGGGAAGTGCAGAGGGGTTTGCACGCAGGATGAGGAAGGAGGAAAGGTTCACTGCAAGCTTGAGTTCCCATGCCTCTCTCTTCAGAAATCTGGCCCTGCCCACACAAGCTGCACGCCTAGGTGGAAGGCCGCATCCACTTTCTGAAAGCAGGCCAGTCCCCAACTCACCTGCAATGTAATCGATCTCCGGGTGCGCGGCTCGGATGTGGTCTTCTAGCAGATCGATGGTGGCTTTGAACGCAGCAGGGTCCTTCAAGAGCTGGCTGATATCACTAGTGAGAAAGAGCAGCACAGGATTTCACAAGCCTGGAAATTTATACGCTACCTGGAGGAGAAGCTGCGGTTCCCTCCACGGATTCCTATGGCCCAAGGGCCAATTCTGTCTGGAGCTGGCATAATAAATCCTGCTCACACAGGTTCATCCCGAGAAAAGTGTCACAGCACCAACACACTTTGCCTTTATACAGGTTCCCATTCAGTGTAATGGGGCCAAAATGGGAGTGGAACACTACGCAGTTTGCAGGTCGTGACTACTCAGGATTTAAAAAATCCTGGGTAGCTGTGAACAAGCTGGAGCAAGCGAGTGTTGGTTCCTGGCAGCCCGATCACTCCTGCTGGAAATGGGAGGAGGGAAACAACCCAGGGATGCTTCATCTCTGCACCGTTCTCCCGCAACAACCCAGAGTTCCGTGTTCGGACATCTCGATAAACAACCCAGGGACAGGGCCTTCCTCGATCGTTTCGCTCAGCGGGAGTGATCGGGCGACTGGGAGCCAGCACGCTCGCTCGTTCCTGGGGTTCAAAAACACCATGGGTAGTTGTGACATGAGAACCAGGTCTACAGGTTCCAGCCAGAGCTGCTTATGGAACAGGCAGCCAAAACACGGCATTTCCAATTAAAGAAACTTTAGTCTGCACATGATATAAATTTAAGGTTGTAATCCAATATACACTTGCCTGGGAGCAAGTCCTATTAGAATCATAGAATAGTAAGAGTTGGAAGGGGCCCATAAGGCCACCGAGTGCAACCCTCTGCACAGAGAGCCAGTGTAGCGCAGTGGTGAGAGTGTTGGACTGGGACTCGGGAGATCCGGGTTCTAGTCCCCGCTCGGCATGAAACTCACTGGGTAACTTTGGGCCAGTCACTGACTCTCAGCCTAACCTACCTCACAGGGTTGTTGTGAGGATCAAATGGAGAGGAGGAGGAGGAGGATTATGTAAGCCGCCTTGGGTTCCTTGCAGGAAAAAAGGCGAGGTATAAATATAATAAATAAATAAATAAAATAAATGCAGGAATCCAGGTCAAAGCATCCCTGACAGGTGGCTATTCAGCTGCACCCTGAATGCCTCCAGTGTGGAAGAGCCCACCACCTCCCTAGGTAGTTGGTTCCATAGTCCTATTGCTCCAACAGTCAGGAAGTTTTTCTTGATGTCCAGGCGGAATCTGGCTTCCTGTAACTTGAGCCCATTATTCCGTGTCCTGCGCTCTGGGATGGTCCAGAAGAGATCCTGGCCCTCCTCTGTGTGACAACCTTTCAAGTACTTGAAGAGCACTATCATATCTCCCCATAGTCTTCTCTCCTGAAGGTTAAACATGCCCAGTTCCTTCAGTCTCTCCTCACAGGGCTTTGTTTCCAGTCCCCGGATCATCTTTGTTGCCCTCCCCTGAACCCTTTCCAGTCTGTCTGCATCCTTCTTAAAGTGTGGTGCCCAGAACTGGACGCAGTACTCGAGATGAGGCCTAACCAGTGCTGAGTAAAGGGGAACTAGTACTTCACACGATTTGGAAGCCATACTTCTATAATGCAGCCCAAAATAGCATTTTCCTTTTTTGCAGCCACATCACATTGCTGGCTTATATTCAGCTTGTGATCTACAACAATTCCAAGATTAAACTAAGTGGGGCTTATTTCTGAATGGACATTCAATGGATTGCTCAGTCAATTCAATAATTAAATGGTCATATATCTGCATGAATAAAAACAATACACATTTTTCTTTTATCTATTATTACATTTATATCCCGCCTTTTTTGAACATGCTCTTCCTCCTCCATTTTAAGAAGCAAGTATGAAGCAAACCCCCTGCATAGTTAAAAAATTCTTAGATGACACACACGTGCCTGTTACAACAGGCCTCATCTTTAAAAAGGGCGTTCCCCGTCTCTCTCACACACAAGAGGGGGGGGGCTCTTCTGGGACAGCTCCTGCTATTCAAAGCTTATATACGTTCTTTTGTATTAAAAATAGCTTTAAAAAATCTGCTGCCCAAATTCATGAAAGCACCTTGTTATTGATCTAAGCGATTCATCTAATGCAGCCTTCCGGAACCAGATGCCCTCCAGATGTTTTGGACTACAACTCCCAGCATTCAAGACTACTGGCCATGCTGGCTGAAGCTGATGGGAGTTGGAAGTCCAAAACCTATGGAGGGAACCCAGCTGGGGAAGGCGGATCTAACGGTCAGACGGAATGCTTAAATCAATACAAAGGCACCCAATGCCAGCTACCATTTCTAGAGGAGAAGCATTTAAACCGTTATAAAGTTCTCACAGTTTAAGCGCGATTCCCCTCCGGGAAGGGGTTCTGCATTTTCAGCCCCAGCCCGCACCCCAGCTCTTTCCGGACGGAGGCAGCTGAAAATGTAGCCCAGAGGAAGTCGGGGTTGAGTCTGCCCAGATATTGAAAAGGGGAAGGGAGAGGAGGGCGCGTTTCCCCCGCTTTGCCCCGTGGCCTTCCTGCTCTCCCGCCACTCCTGGGGCTCCAATCCGAAGGATTTAGGGCAGCTTTCGCCAATCTGCCGCCCACCAGATGTCTTGGACTACAATTCCCATCACCCCCTGGAAAGTCTGGTCGGGGGGGGGAATGCTGCTCCCCAACTTTTGTGCCAAGTCTTTGCTACAGTAGGCCAATTGCACAACATAAGAAAAGCCATGCCGGATCAGGCCAAGGGTCCTCCGTTTCCTCCCTGGGCTGCTTTCCTCATGGATTGGCATCCGGTCGGGGCAGGGACCCGCGCGTGTGGCTTTCATCGAGTCTTCCCGCTCCGACCGAGCACGGGCTTCAACTGAGCCCTGGAGGCTCTTTCACGCGGGGGGGGAGCGTGGAGAGAGAAGAGCTCCTCCGAGCATGCGAAGAGAGCATTTTCCTCTCCCGCCCCCCGCCCCTTTGGCAACCAGAAAAGCGTGGACTTCAACGGGCGGGCCCCCTCCCTTTCCCCGGGGGCACAGCGGAGTTCCTCGAGGCCCAGTCCCACGCGGGCATTGCTCTCTGCACATGCTCAGAGGCCCTCTCGGGATTGCGTCGCCTGATCCAGAACCGCTTACCGGAAAACGACCCCCGGCGAGGGGAAGTCTGGGAAATCCCTGATCCGCTCCCGGATCAAGCGCCGCTGCAGCTGCTCCTTCTCCGCACTCATGGCTCAAGCCTCGTTCTTCGGCCCGGCGCTGACACGCATGCGCGGGCGAAAGGATGCGCCCGGGAGAAACCACTGGGCGGAGAGGAAACGGGGGCTTCCGAAGGAACCATTGCTCCTGGGCAGCGCGAGGGGGGGGGCCTGCAGCAGATCCCTCCACCGGGATGATTCAGATTCGTGCCTCATTGACACGCGTTTTAAGCTGCACGTTTTGTGCACAAAATCAGGGCTGTTAAAGATTTGGCTAACAAGAGGGAAGGGTTTTTTTTTCTCCACCTTGCTAATACATGTTGGGTGACGGGAGGGAGAAACTATATATATTGGGACTGTATTGTTCCTATTTGTATGAGGGACCGTATGAGCATTGGGACCAATGCTGTTCAACTTATGCATAAATGATCTGGAATCAGGAGTGAGCAGCGAAGTGGCCAAGTTTGCCGATGCTACCAAACTAGTTAGGGTGGGTAAAACTAAAAGGGATGGCGGGGAGCTCCATCAAAAGGAGCTCTCCAAACTGGGAGAACGGGCATCAAAATGGCAAGTGCGGTTCAATGTAAGCAGGTGTAAAGTGATAAAACTTGGGGCAAAAATCCCCAACTTTAAGTATACAGTCATGCCTTAGATTGAGAGCATAATTCGTCCCGGAAACGTGCTTGTAATCCAAAACACTCTTATATCAAAACGAAATCCCCCCCAAAAAAATTTGTACAGAGATTTTTAATTTAAGCCGTACTACAGTACTTGTATTGCAAGACGTCGCTTGTATATCAAGTTTAAAAAAATTAAATATTTAAAAATTTGCTTGTCTTGCAAAACGCTCTCAAACCAAGTTACTTGCAATCCAAGGTATTACTGTATTCTGATGGGATCCAAGCTAGCGGTGACTGACCAAGAAAGAGGAAAGGAAGAAATTAAGACAAAGCCAACAGCGTCACACTCAATAGACAAGATTTTGACATCGTCAATGATGCAAAGAGCCTCTGTACGCAAGGAGGGAGGGGGCTTGGGGGAACAGGAGAACTACTAGACGGGCAGCTGGAGATGCAGGACTGGGAGGAAGAACATTCTGGGGTACCAGCAGATAGGTAGCAATGAAAGATGTAGGGTTTGATGCGGTCCCCCAGGGGCAGCATGGAGAGAGAATAGTGGTGGGACCCAAAGGAAAGAGAGGGGCCGTAGTTCCGTGGTAGAGGCCCTGCTTTGCATGCAGAAGGGCCCTCATTAAATTATTGGCATCTGTAGGTAGGGCCAGGAAAACCTCCTGCTTGCAACCCTGGAGAGCCGTGGCTGCCAGTCAATGTCGACAGATCTGGGCTAGATGGACCAAGGGACTGACTTGGTATAAGAGCAGCTTGCAATGATACCTGTGAGACAGGGAGCGCAAAGGAAGAACATCGCTCTATGAAAAGACTGTATGAGCAATTAGAGAGGCAAGCAAGAGAGGATGAGAAACTGTGTCAAAGGCAGCAAAGAGCTGAAGGAAAAGAGAACAAGAGACCTTTGAATTTAGCAGCAAGATTGTTAGTACTTTTTGTGGAGGCTCTTTCAGTGGAGTGCAGGAAGCAGAAGCCAGATTGCAGGGGTTCAACACTGGAGCTGGAGGAAAGTTGAGGCAGCAGGAGTAAGCAACCTACTCCAGGACTTGGGAGATAAAAAGAAACAGGAAGTTGGGTGGGAGTTAAAAGAAGCAGGATATGTCAAGGACTGGTGGTGATGGTTGGGTTTTTTAAAAAAAATTTGGGTATATGGTGACATGTTTGAAGGTCTAGCAGGAGCTAGAGGGGGACAGGGTGGCTTGTGGCTCAGTGGTAGAGGCCCTGCTTTGCATGCAGAAGGTCCCAGGTTCAGTCCCCGGCATCTCCAGGTAGGGCTGGAAAAACGTCTGCCTGAAACCCTGGAGTCTTCGCTGCCAGTTAGTGTCGACAATACTGGGCTAAATAGACTAAGCAAAAAGCAGTTTCCTACGTTCCTATGTTGATTATGTAGTGGAGAGAAGGGATGGATATAAATGTTTCCAAGTTAATTCCCAATCATAAAGAGTTTTCTCCTATTCCTATAATAATTTGGCCACAACTTGATTTAATATGGTTAGAATAAGGCATTTTGAATCATCCTGCCGCCAAGTTTTGTCCATTAGAACAAAATTCATAGGATCAGCTTTGTTAGGACCAACGTTCACGGAACAGTAGTTAAGCTTTCAAATTATGCAGAGTGCTTCCTCAGGCTGGACAGTCAAAAGATGTGTGTTGGTGAGAGCTCACATGTGTGTGCTTGTGTTGGCACCAGGGCAGCAGCACTGCTGTTTCTTTTGCTGGTATGATTCCAGGAGGGGTGTCATCCATCCAGAAGGATTTGCACTTCTTAGTAAGTTCTTTGTTGGGCAAGGCAGGGAGCAACGATGAAGCAGAAGGTCACTGTGTAGGCTATTTTCACAGCTGTCCTTTTTCAGACTAGGATTTTCCCAAAGACAAATTATCTCCTCCAACACCAGCACCAGTAAAATCCTTTCCTCAACAGCTGCCCCTGGCTGGCCCATCCTTAGCAACCAAAGAAACAAACACTGACCAAGCATACAGCTTTCCATTGGAACACAGAGGTTTTTCAGTGGTTATATCTCTGGGGACAGGAAGTGATTGGATTGGAGAGGGGAGGTTATGTTTTACTGTCAACTTGAGTGTTGTCCCATCAGCTCTTCTGACAGCCCTTCCCGGGTCCCAGGAGAAGGCAACACCTAGTGATTATTTGTGAAGTGCTTGACCAACTTTATTGGATTGGTCTTCAAAACAACCCTGTGAGGTAAGGTGTTACTGCAGAGTTTGATGGAGAAGATGACTTGCTGAAGGGCACAATGACTGTATGGCAGAGGCCAATCGTCAGCTGCCTGCTCTGGAGCCCCCTTAAATGAAATTGTACAAGACTTTCCTCGTGCAGGCACACTGAGAGATCCACCGCAGCCTAAGCTGAACATTGAACACGATTCCAGTGGAATGTACTCGAGAAGCAGCTCTGCTCCTGGCCTTTCCCAGCGCCTCAAAATTTTAAAATGCTGCACTCCAGCATGTGCAGTTAAAACGCAGGGCCTTCTTCCACCATCCCACTGAACGGAGAGCTCTGATAACACAGACACAGCACAGGTGGATCACATATTATATTGGCCTTCATTTCTTACAATCACGCAACTTAGTAATTAAGCCAGAATCGTACTAAAAACACAAAACACACGCGACAAAAGGAGCTCCTTCACATTAATCTTTGGCACTTCATAAAAATGTACAGTTGGACCCGAGTCTTCAAAGGAATGCTAGCAATGGAGGCTGTTTGCATAGCACAGCCTTCCCCAACTTGGGGCCCTCCAGATGTGTTGGACTACAACTCCTAGAATCCCCCAGCCAGCTGGCATAGCATAAGAATAGCCCAGCATCCTGTTTCCAGCAGTGGGCCGGCCAAAAATGGAAGCTGAAGGCAACAGAGCTCCCCCATCACTTGTCCACAAGGAGGTGGCAATCGGAGCTAAACTGCCTCTGAACATGGGGGCTCCATTTAGCTATCATGACTGATAGTTATTGATCGACCGAACCACCATCACATCGCCAATGGACTCTTAATATTATTGGCACTACACCCAATGAGAGGAAGTACCTTGCCCCAAGCAGCCTACAGACGTCCAATTTTAGCAATACTGTTCATCCGTTGGGGCTGCTTAATACCAATGATATCAACACTGAACATTTCTAGGTGGCAGAAAGACGCTCTGCCTCGACAGATCCAGAAGGGTCCTGAGCTCCAGCACACACCGCTCCTTCAATTCTCGGCACAACCAATTCAGGGCAGTTTCTCTAAGCAGCCTGCGTGGGAAGGGAGCAGGACAGGAACAAAGCAGTGAGAGCTCATTTCCGAATGAATTCGTGGCTAGTGGAAGACTAAGGAAGGCTCCCTGGCCCCAATATCTGAAATAATCAGAGATCATTGCCTCCCGGCCCCGCATTTCCCGAGAGGCTGAATGCGCAAGGATTATTGCTATGACCCTGAGAGAGAGAAAGGGGGGGGGGGAGAGCGAGAATCCTGTACACGAAAGCAGCCATTCTGGGACTCATCCTGCAATGCTCTCTTTCTGGACAAAAGATCAGCAGCCGCCGCCGCCTCCATGTCTCCAGTCAGAGGATGGTAGCAGCTTTACAGCAGCCGGCCAGCTGTGTGAAGGGGGAAGACGCTCAGTGAGGCCAAACGCACTTCTTTGGGTCCGGGCTGGGGGGCACCAAACACTTCCCTATCTTCTTGCAGCCTGGAGGAGCCCAATTCTGTGATGAAAGAAAGAGAGTGTCTTGGTCAGTCCCGAGGAGTTCCTAACCCCTGGCGTGGAACAGAGAGAGAGAGAGCGAGAGCTGCCTTCTAGCAGGTCAGACAGTTTGCCCATCTAACCCAGTCCGGTCTACTCCGATGGACAGCGGCTCTCCACGATCTGAAGCAGAGGTCCTGACCATCACCTGTCACCTGATCGGTTTACCTGGAGATGCCGGGAACTGTACCTGGGACTTTCTGCATGCAAAGCAGGGGCCTGTGGGACACATGCTGGGAGTTGTAGGCCAAAAACATCTGAGGACCCAAGGTTGGAGAACACTGTATCAGATGCAATTTTGGGCTGTATTAATAGAAGTATAGCTTCCAAATCGCGGGAAGTGCTAATTCCCCTTTACTCGGCACTGGTTAGGCCTCATCTTGAGTACTGCGTCCAGTTCTGGGCACCTCACTTTAAGAAGGACATAGACAAACTGGAGAGGGTTCAGAGGAGGGCAACAAGGATGATTAAGGGACTGGAAACAAGGCCCTAGGAGGAGAGAGTGAAAGAGCTGGGCATGTTTAGCCTTCAGAAGAGGAGACTGAGGGGAGATATGATGGCACTCTTCCAGTACTTGAAGGGTTGCCACACAGAGGAGGGCAAAGATCTCTTCTCGATCATCCCAGTTTGCAGGACACGGAATAATGGGCTCAAGTTACAGGAACCCAGATTCCACCTAAACATCAGGAAAAATTTCCTGACTGTCAGAGCAATAAGACAATGGAATCAACTACCTAGGGAGGTCGTGGGCTCTCCCACTCTGGAGGCATTCAAGGTGCAGCTGGACAGACACCTGTCAGAGATGCTTTGACCTGGATTCCTGCATTGAGCAGGGGGTTGGACTCGATGGCCTGGTAGGCCCCTTCCAACTCTACTTTTCTATGATTCTATGATTCTATGGTCAGCCTGCAGGCAGGGACTGTGCTGGCTTTTTAATTTTTGTATACTGCCTAGAAAACTTTAGGCACTTTACCAGTAACAGCAACTTACTTCTGCTGGAAAGGGGACATTCCAGAAGAGCTGCAGCATGTCAGGCAACTCTCCCGCTGCGTGGTTAAAACTGGCGCACGGATCCACGCGTGAAGAGCCCATTCCAGCAGACTGGGCAGCCCCGTCTTCTTGGCAGTGGAGTCACGCGTCAGCTGCTGCCCCCGCCCCCCAAATCCCTGCATAATTCTGCGTCTGTCTCTATTCCCTCTTCTGGTATCATGATAAGTGAGCAAACCTTTGTATAGCTGACAGGAAGAAAGAAACAGTCCTGGACTTTGAATGGCTCTATAATTATTTTGCACAGACATATTTGCGGAGATTACCCAAAGAGCTCAGGAGAAGACAGCAGTCTCGGAAGGCCAAGGGTGAGACAGATAAGAACGTTTGTGTTTTAATGAGCAGTTTGATGGATTAGCCCCGCCAATTGATGGATTAGAAGGCATTTACATGGCGACACTGAACAGGGGAACCAAGCCTCTACGCCTCTGTGGTTCGCTAGAATTATCGTGCCCTTGCTCAAGTTTTGTAGAGGAGAGCCAATGTCGGGGGGGGGGGGAGGCTCTGCTCTCCTGGCTCTGCAAGAGAAAATCGCTTCCAGGGCCTAGAAGGGGCGATCAGTCAGACCCGGAGAAGGAGTAAAACTGCCCACCTGAGAAATCCCAAAGGGGACTTTGTCATCCAGCCTCCTGGCTAGCTGTGGCAGCCCCTGGTGCCATGCAGTACAGGGAGGAGGGAAGAATGCCCCAAACCCGCTCCCGAAGCCTGGGGGACATAACTGGGGTGTCGAGAAACTGCAAAAGGGCCTTCCTTCAGCCCAGCCTTCCCTAACCTGGTGCCCTCCAGATGTAGACTTCAACTCCCATCAGCCCCAGGCAGCATGGCCAATGGTCAGGAATCTGGGGAGTTGTGGCCTCCTCTCCCTCAGAAGCACATTCCTGCCTCTCCGCTCTGTGTTTGGAGAAGCGCAGGAAGCACCTGCCCGGCATCAGCTAATGCGGACAAGTCCCTGGACTGTGCCGGGTGAGCCACGTCCGGTGTCCCAGAGTCTCTCCCGCGCGCCCCTCACCTCCTCCGACGTGCCCCCTCCCTCATTTGTCGATCTATGCCGTCTCCCTCCTCCCTCGCCTTGTTAACCGGGTGAAGACTGCATGCCCCCTGGGCCAGCGACGGCCTCACTCCAATGTTCTGTACAGTGGGGTGGCAGAAGAAAGTATAGCTCTCCGGGTGTTTTAGAAATCGGTTTCCAGCATCAACCCCTGACCGCTGGCCATGCTATCAGGGGCTTCTGGAAGTTGAAATCCAAAACACCTGGAGATCTACCTTCTGCCCACCCCTGCTGTACAGCACCTAGCGTGCTCTCGGCGCAACATCCACCACCTCCCTCAGGGAGCAGCCGAGCGCGTCTCCCCGCCCCCTCGGCTTCTCTCTCTCCAAAGCCCACCCAGCCACGGGAGAATCCGGCCGTCAGTCATGAAAGGTCATTCCGGCCTGCTCCGCGCTGCTTGTGTTATTTTTATCTGCTTTGTTCAGCACGAGAGCCCTGCGGGGGAAGAGGGCTTTGGAACTGCGGGAGAGACTGGTGGGGTGGCCTTGCATTCTGCCCAGCCGACACCAGATGGCAATCACAGTCCAGCCATGACAGCAGAGAGGCCTTTTGCAGGCACTCATTCGCCCCCCTCCAATTCAAAGGATAACGGGCTTTCAAAACCTATTTTTCACTTCCAAAAAGCAAAGGGAAGGGCAGCGGAACGGGTGCAGGGTGTGTTATCCTGCTAAGCCCAAAACCTTCAAGGCAGACAGACAGAAGCCTCATTTGCCGGAGAAGCGAGAATCTCTCTGGACTTTACCACTGCAAGAGCCAAATTTCCATCTCTCTAAATGAGCTTATGGAGCTGCAGGCTGAAGATTTGGCCTTGCACCACTGCATGGGGGCACGTTTTAGGGAGATGAGAGGGGGAAGCAGGGCCATTCCAACAGCTATCCCTACTCAACTTTTTTCTCTTCTGTTCCCATCCCTTTTTCCTCGTGTGTCACATCTTTGTTTTACTGACTGCACATAAGCTGCTCCAGGAGCCTTTTTGGCTGGGGAGTGGGCTAAAAATAATTCAAATCAATCAATTAAAAGTACAGGCCCTGCTTGCAGCAAGAGCATCTCCATGCAAGCTCCCGGTCGCATACCACCTCTCATCATCATCAGGCGATCACTCGTGACCGAGTAAGATTGTCTTCCGGGATAAAAGGAGGAAATTCTAAAGAAGATTGTGTAGACTCTTTTTTGACCGCTAAAAATGGTGACCCCACTGGACGCGGTAATCCAGTCAGGGGAGAAAGAGGTAGACTATGTTTAGGGCGCCTTTTCTAGCCCCCTCCCCATACGGGGTGAGCAGAGTGGATCCTAAATAGGGCTGCTCAGTCATGGATACAGCTGCCGAGCTGCTCGACTACCTCGTTCCTTGAACAGGGCGACTGAGTCTGCATCCACCGCCCATGTGCTGGTCCATGGCTAGGGGCTTCCAGATTCACAGTCCTGCCCCTGTCGCCGTTCGCCAGTCGCCATGGGACTTTTTTTATGTTTGTTTGGTTGGGTTGGGTTGGGTTGGGTTGGGTTGCATGGGTTGGAAGACGCCTGTGCGTGAAACTGTTTTATGTGGGGAGATCGGTGCACAACGAATCACCACACAAACTTGACAGAGTACGGCAGAGATCCAATGGCACGGTTACCCTGACGATTGGAAAACCATTCTCTGCTGCAGCCTTCATCCGCCTTCACAGCCGTTGTAATTTAGGTTTAATTATCTTCCGCCTGTTCTGCCGTTGAGGACTTTATGTTTTGGATCGTTCTTTGTCTGGTTCCACTCCGGAAAGCCACTGCACAGGACCCAGCTTGAAACTGGCCCCGTTCTCGATTCAACACACTTGATGTGGCAGCAAGTTCCACAGTCTTGCTGTGCTAACTGAAGGGTGACGCATCAGCCGCATGAACCGATTCGTCTCATTCTATGGACTGACGGCTGGCCGGGTTCACTTTCAGTGTCTCTTGATGGTTCCCTTCCCCGTGTACAAGGACCTGGCACTCTGCAAAACAGAACGCTGCCAAGCTGCACCGAGAAAGGGTGGTGAGATTAAAGAAACTCACAGCCAGTTTGTCAAAGTGACCAGAATTGGCAGCAGAAATCTCCATCAGTGAAATTCAGCAGAAGGTCCTGCTACTTATTGAACCAGACCTTTCTCTTTTACCCCAATTCCTAATTATCCTAACTTTAAGGGGTCTACAAATTTTTCACCACTATCAATACAGCTATACTGTACTAAGCAATGACTAGAAGCAAGCAGGGGCTCAGGGAGAATTCTGAGAAGAAGGAAGTTAAGCCAGAGATGTCTTATTATTTGTCAATGCACTTTCCAGGAACATCGGGAACTGCCTTATTCTGAGTCAGATCCTTGGCCCATCTAGCTCAGGACTGCCTACACTGACTGCCAGCAGCTATCCAGGGTTTTATTTATTTTCACGGCGGTGGACTGTTTCACGCAGGGGACTTTCCCAGCCCTACCAGAAGATGCCGGGGATTGAACCTGGGACCTTCTGCATGCAAAGCGGGGGCTCTGCCACTGAGCTATGGCCCTTCCCATAAAACAGACGCTGCAGTCAGTGTTGGCTCCAGGTTTTGGAGGGCCCTTGGGCAAGACAACAGAATGAAATTTAATAGGGATAAATGCCAAGAGCTGCACCTAGGGAAAGGAAACCAAGTGCACAGTTACAGAATGGGGGACACTTGGCTCAACAATACTACAAGTGAGAAGGATCTTGGAATTGTGGTAGATCACAAACTGAATATGAGCCAGCAATGCGATGTGGCTGCAAAGAAGGCAAATGCTATTTTGGGCTGCATTAATAGAAGTATGGCTTCCAAATCGCGTGAAGTACTAGTTCCCCTCTACTCAGCACTGGTTAGGCCTCATCTTGAGTACTGCGTCCAGTTCTGGGCACCTCACTTTAAGAAGGATGTAGACAAACTGGAGAGGGTACAGAGGAGGGCAACAAGGATGATAAAGGGACTGGAAACAAGGCCCTATGAGGAGAGACTGAGAGAACTGGGCCTGTTTAGCCTTCAGAAGAGGAGACTGAGGGGAGATATGATCGCACTCTTCCAGTACTTGAAGGGTTGTCACACAGAGGAGGGCCAGGATCAATTCTCGATCATCCCAGTTTGCAGGACACGGAATAATGGGCTCAAGTTACAGGAACCTAGATTCCACCTAAACATCAGGAAAAAAATTCCTGACTGTCAGAGCAATAAGACAGTGGAACCAACTACCTAGGGAGGTGGTGAGCTCTCCCACTCTGGAGGCATTCAAGGTGCAGCTGGACAGCTATCTGTCAGGGATGCTTTGACCTGGATTCCTGCATTGAGCGGGGGGGTTGAACTCGATGGCCTGGTAGGCCCCTTCCAACTCTACTTTTCTATGATTCTATGAAGACTCCCTCAATGGGCCCCTCCCTCGGTGAGTCTCCCTTCTCACCACCGTGGTCACCAGCTGCTTTTGCTCCTCGTCCTCTTTCCCATCATTGCTGCCACTTGCTTGCTTGACAGGCAGAGAGCCAGGGAGCAAGTGGGCCGTGGCGTCTGCTGCTGCTCTTCCTCCTCACCACCGCCGTTGTCTAGGCCAGTGTTTCTCAACCTTGGGTCCCCAGATGTTTTTGGCCTACAACTCCCAGCATGCCCCAGCCAGCATAGCTGGCTGGGGCATGCTGGGAGTTGTAGGCCAAAAACATCTGGGGACCCAAGGTTGAGAAACACTGGTCTAGGCCAAAGCAAGAGGCAGGTGAGCAAGCAGGTTGCAATGGTGAAGAGGAGCAGCAAGTCCAGGGGACTCTTGGCGGTGGACCCAAGCTGGGGTGTGGGCCCTTGGCAGGTGCCTGACCATGCCTGCCCTTGGTGCCAGCCCCGACTGCAATAACTGAAGGGAAGGAAGAAACCTCAGGGTGGAAGACGGAGGCTTTTCAGACACCTCTGTAGCCTTTCAGTGTTGCTACACTCCTTGCCTTCGTCAAAGAAGATGCAGCGACTCAACAGATGTGCAGACATCTGTTATCTCAAGCTTCTATTGAGTTGAAGCACCTCCCTTCCAAAAGGGAAGAACGAGGGGGTCTCCTTCCCTGGCGCTTCCTAACATAAAGGGAGATATTCAAAGTCCACAAAATGCATGAGAGGCCAAGGGCTTTAAGGTTTATAATCCCTTACCATGACAGCCCTGTCACAGACGTTTAGCTGAGGCTGCCCGGGAAGCAATGTCTCCTTGTGCTGCTGGACGACCGGGGAGATTCTCTCCAGAACTGTTTGGTATTCAGAACTAGAAAACCTGGAATGCCAGAGAAAAGGAAGAGCAGCTATCAGAAAGATGCAGTGTTGCTCTACCTGGGCCTGGTGGGTGGGAGCTACTAGGGAGCTGCCTTATTCCAGGCCATAGACAGACTATTTGCCTATCTCGCCTAGTGTGGGGCACTCTGTTGGCAGCAGCTCTCCAAGGTCCCAGGCAGAGAAAAGTCTTTCTCATCGTCTGCTACCTCACCCTTTTAAACTGGAGATGCCGGGGACTGAACTTGGGGGCTTCTGCATGCACAGCAGGTGCTCTGCCACTGAGCTATGACTTGAGCTGGGTCGCTCAACTACCTTCTGGAACAGGAGTGGCAGAGAATGAGCAACTGCTTCCATTCAACCTGAAGATGGTGTGGCACGCCATAGGTTGTATAACATTTATTATTCCACACGTTGCACTGCACTGGGTTTTCAGACCGGGATCTTGCACGACAGGCTGCTCATCCTAGCATGTTGCTAATGGGGTGCAGCAAATAGCTGGCTCCACTCCCTGAGCTATCATTTTGCAGCTAAAAGGTGTCACAAGTCTCTTGCCGTAGCAGATTAACACAGCTGCCCTGCTGGAATTTTTTTGCACCTGGCTCTGCTTTGGTGGACCTTGAAGTACATCTCACAAGCCTGAGGTTTGCCCACAGCTGAATTAGGGCTTACTATACCGAGACCAGGGATGGGCAGGAAGTAGATTTCCAGCTGTTTTGGCCTTCCAACTCCCAGCATTCCGGATCACAGGCTATGCTGACAGGGGCTTTTGGGAGTCAAAGCCCAAAGCATCTGGAGATCTACCTTCTGCCCACCCGTGACCAAGACTGATTCAAGAACAGTCCCTCCAAGTCAACAATAAGTCCCCACCACACTGACTACTCTGCCCTCTGATGGTGCTCAGATCTGGATGCTTAAGAAGTGAGCGCACGGTACAGAATACTAAGCCTGAGTTTCAGCAGGAACAAGTTGGCTTGGATATACAATGACCGAGTGCCATCACAGCATGTCCCACCCCAGTCGGCCTCCTCCTGGTAGTGTGCACGGACAGGACAGGATTTGAGGGCACAGGAGTGGGCTGACTCCGTTATGCTTTACACCAGCCCTCCCCAACATTGGTTGGACTACACCACCAATTAGCTGCAGCCAGCATGGCCAACCGTCTGGGATGATCGGAGTTATACCCCAAAACATCTGGAGGGCACAACGTTAGAGAAGGCTGCTTTTTAAACAGATGTGAATTTCACCACTATTGACCATACCAACCCAGAGGGAGCAAAGTGCTGAAGTGCTCAAGGGTATATTTTGTTTACTTGTTACCATTTGTAAATACCGGTACCACTCTATTCTCAACAGCTCAGGGCAGGGAAATAAACAGAAAGACACAGTAACACGTCAGTGAGTGGGGGGGGGGGGTCAAGTCAAATGACTGGTTCTGTTTTCGGGTGTGTGTGGGTGTGTGTGTTGCGTACCGCAGTTGCCCAAACCTGATGTTTTTGGCGGAATCTGTTGTACCAAACTGACCTTGCGAACGTTCCAATTTGGATCTGGATAGCAATGCATCTTATTGTTTTCCGATTTGAGGGGAAATACATTCTGAGTGTGTGGTGACACGTGTTTCATGCACCAGAACATACCAAAGACTACTCACCTTGGTTGAGTAGTCTGTCCAAAACTCCCTGTGAATTACGGTAGCTCTCGTGAGCACCACCATGCTGGGGGCCGCGGGTGTTTTGCGTACAAGAGGGCTTGTTGACTCTCTCCCATGCATGTTAAGGAGGAACTGGGAACTGGCTCCCTTCCGATCAACCCTGTAACAAGCCACCCCTTACTCTTATCAGGATTATGAACTCCAGCAGGTATTTGTTTAAGTGGCTTAACGCTCCCTTTCACTGCGGTATTACTTCAAGTACTTCTTAAATGGAGGATTAATACCCAGTGATCTCATTTTGTCCATCATATTAAGAGTCACTTAGGAAACAAAGAACACCAAATTGCTTTTGGAGATAAAATGGAAACAATGCCGCTCAGGCCTGACCCTGGCCCCCTGTTCACTCATGGTCAGAGCTGGCCACTGGCCCCGGGGGCTCCAGTGCACTTCCTTCTCCAAAATCAATCACGTAAGAACATGCCAACAGTTTCCAGTAAGTCCTATAAATACCATATCTCCTTGGCAGCCTTCCAGTGACAGAAAGTGTATGCGCGCGCATGTGTGCAAGCAAGCCCAATGGTGGAGCTGGACCCAAGCATGACTCACAGCAAAGTAGGAGGAAGTCTTCAAGGCAGAGCGGCGTAAGCTTGCTAGATGTTTTTTTTTTTCCACCTAATGAGCTGCATTCTGGAGAACAGCAGAAAAGTTGTCACCAAGGGTGACCAGACAATTGCAAGAGACTCCTGCTCTGAGAGGAAAGCATTCATGAGACACACACACACACACTCACTCACGTGCCTCAGTAAGAACGTAAGAATAATCAGCTGGTGGGGATCGAAGGTCAACCTAATCCAGCATTCCCGTTTCCTGCAGCAGCCAACCAGATGCTCCCGGAGACCCCATAGGCAGGGCCTGGAGGGCAACAGCCTTCTCTCACAACTGCTCCCCAGCGACTTGCATTGAGAGGCACACTGCCTCTGAATGTGGAGGTTCCATCTAGCTTTCGTGATGGAGGATAGAATGAAAATCTGTCTAATTCTCTTTTAAAGCCAACTGGGCCCGCGGCCACCACCAACAGCTTGTGGGTGGGAATTCCATCAGTTGACCATGCATCGTGTGCGTATGGAGGGCAACAGGTTACAGAGTGGTCCAAGTGGGCCTCATACTTTGTTTCAATAATCCAACAACCCCTTAATAAAGGTTAGCATTATGACGGTGGACTTACTGTGAGAAACTGGGGCTTACCCAAGGCCACCCAGTGAGTTCATGGCAGACCTCCCAGACCACGATGGCCACGCCAATTCTGATACCAGGAAAATACTTTAAAAGTGTAAGGCCTGTGCCTAGGATTTCAAGAGTGATAACCATGTTAGTCTGTTGCAGCAAAAACAACAGTCTTGTGGCACCTTAAATACTGACACACGCACACACGTGCAGAGTGAAAACAAATGTGAAGAGTGAGGAGTTGCAAGGGGTTAGGAATGGGTCTGTGAAATGTCTATGCAGCAGTCAAATGTACACAGAGTAAGAACAGAGCGACCCATTTCCCAGCAGCAAGCAATAGTGAGAAATTAGAATAGCTAGAAAGTAGTATTCATACCGAAAGAGAAATGCTTGAAATGAATTGCTTGTTGCTGATTGTTTAAAATTGTTTTTAGATGTGTGTGTCTCTGTGTGTGTTGTACGTTTATATGTTTGTACGTATATGGTTTTATAATTATTTTTAAGGTTTTAATCTTTGTAAACCACCCAGAGAGCTTCGGCAATTGGGTGGTATAGAAATGAAATAAATGAAATGAAAGAGACACAATCCATTTCTGTACTGGGAAAGATAGCCTCAGACTTGATTGGGTCCGAATTGCATAAATTCAAATTCGTTGATCAATCGTACTTCAGCAATTTCACACTGGAGACTCCCTTTAGATGTTTTTCAGTTGGAGTGTGATGACTTTTTGAATGCCATGGAAGACTGGAACGGCGCTTGGTTCCAGTGCAGGAATGAAAAGGGTGAGCACTCCTTACAACGGGATGAAGTTCCAGAGCTCCTGGGGGCCAGCATCAAAACTGTAGATCTCCAGACGACAAAAGGGAACGTAAGCATCTGCCTTACATGCGATCACACTGTTTTCCATCTGAGCCAGTGCTGTCTCCTGTGACTTGAAGCCGCTCTCTATAGCGTCAAGCAGAGAAGGGCCTTTCCTATCCCCCTGCTGCGTGGCTTTTTAAAAACCAGAGATGCTGGGCATTGAACCTGAAAACCTCTGTATGCAAAGCAGGAGCTCTGCCACTAAGTAGGATCCCCTCCCCTAGATATATTTGCAGCCCTGCCCAGTTGAGATTTACTAGCTTAAGATTTTATAGCTAACAGCAGCATCATTTATTAGTTATATAGTACTTAAAAACCACAAAAGTACATGACAAGAGGCAGAAACATGAAAGAGGGCCTTTTCTGCAGTAGCCCCACACCCTCTGGAATGAGTTGCTGTCAGGCCCCATCACTGCAGGCTCGCAGGAAGGCCCTGAAGACCTACTGGTTTACTCCAGCCTTCCTCTATGTTTTACTGGACTGTTCTGCTCTATGGCTGCAATTATGCTGCAGGTTTTTAGTAACGTTTTATTGCTGGTGCCTGTTGTTTTATGAATATTTGCTGCCTTACAACTGTATCTAGTTTTTTAAAAGATTTATTTTATTATTATATGAATGTTAATGTAAGACGCCATGGGAGAGCTTCTGCCCTGAAAGGCAGCCTACACATATTTTAAATAAATAAAATATTACATCCACAATGCACATAAATGCTTGGTGCTTTAATAAATGGCACCAAATAAGCAAGCCATATGTAATAACTTTTAATTAGTTGCTTATAACCATCCATAATCTAACCCAACATCTACTAATTGTTCATTAATATAAAGGCATGTGGCTTATGCTGGCTCAGCTTGTCTGAGTGTGGAAAGCTAAGCAGGGTCAAGCCTGGTTGTTACTTGGATGGGAGACCCCTCCTCTAGTTTCCTGCATTGAGCAGGGGGTTGGACTCGATAGCCTTGTAGGCGCCTTCCAACTCTATGATCTATGAAGTCTATGAAGTCTACAGCATGGCCCATTAGCCAATTAAGGCCATCTCATCTCTGTGACATGCTGAAGAGCAAAGGCAGGACTTGATATACCTGCCCAGACACTCCTAGAACCCAGCACTAAAAATGGAGTAGTGCTCCCTTGTGGCTGCAGCAGAAAGCAAGGAGAGCTTTGGTGCTATTTACGATCCAGCCCAGGGAGGGAGGCAGCAAGAGACTCTTGTTGTAAGCACCACAGCACAAACTTCGCATCTGCTGGTGCCACGGCAGGTGACAACACATACTTAGAATCATAGAATCATAGAAAAGTAGAGTTGGAAGGGGCCTACAAGGCCATCGAGTCCAACCCCCGGCTCAATGCAGGAATCCAGGTCAAAGCATCCCTGACAGATGTCTGTCCAGCCGCACCTTGAATGCCTCCAGAGTGGGAGAGCCCACCACCTCCCTAGGTAGTTGATTCCATTGTCTTATTGCTCTGACAGTCAGGAAATTTTTCCTGATGTTTAGGTGGAATCTAGGTTCCTGTAACTTGAGCCCATTATTCCGTGTCCTGCAAACTGGGATGACCGAGAAGAGATCTTTGCCCTCCTCTGTGTGACATCCCTTCAAATACTGGAAGAGTGCGATCATATCTCCCCTCAGTCTCCTCTTCTGAAGGCTAAACATGCCCAGTTCTTTCAGTCTCTCCTCATAGGGCCTTGTTTCCAGTCCCTTTATCATCCTTGTTGCCCTCCTCTGAACCCTCTCCAGTTTGTCTATGTCCTTCTTAAAGTGAGGTGCCCAGAACTTCTGAGCCAGAACCATGGTGGCTGGATTTACCCACCTCTCTCTCTCTCTCTCTCTCTCTCTCTCTCTCTCTCATATCTGAACAGCGCTACCATGCAGGGTCAGGCCAACGGTCCGCCCAGCTCAGCATGCTGTCCATCCCTGGAGTCTCCCTGACGTGATGCCTGTGGGCACCAATGTGCCCAATCACACTTCTGTTGGTACCTGCCAGGCTCCTTGTCTGTCTTGATTGTGATTTAATTTCTCTAGAGTTTTTAAATTATTATTTTTAAACTGGGAAGCTGGCATGCTGCAAAGTGAGGGGCTGCCCTCCCTCACCATCTTTATTGGGGTTCAAAAGGGTGGTTCTGTGTTTCGGAGCTCAGATCCAACATCTGCTTCATATTTGGGTTTTTGGACAAGTTACTTTTCTTTTAGTCTCACCAGTCTGCCTCTTGGGAAATGCGTGTTTTGTGACAGACCATGCCTATCAAGGCCTGTGGCTCACGCTGGCTCAGCTTGTCTGAGTGTGGAAAGCTAAGCAGGGTCAGGCCTGGTTATGACTTGGATGGGAGACCCCCTCCTCTAGTTTCCTGCATTGAGCAGCGGGTTGGACTCGATGGCCTTGTAGGCCCCTTCCAACTCTGATCTAAGAATCTATGAATCATGGCAGCCATTTTGTGAGAGCACCCCCAATTCTCTCAACATTCCAAATCTGCCCACTGAGCTGAGAAGATTGGGGATATCTGGACTACCTGCAGTAGGGTGGCACCCTTCTCTGCACACAAGTACCCGACAGCATTGCTGAGACGTTTTTTTTGGTGGCTGGAAGGGAAGATCCAAAAGGCACCCTCCCCCCAGAACCACACAAGCTAATTAACAAGGGGCTCTCTCCACCAGGAAGTTCTCCTTCACACGCTCCACTGAAATTCACAACAGATGTGTGAGAGCAATGGTGGTGCAGTTCTGGTGCATCTCCAGAGTGAACAGGAGAACTTAGATTGTGCTTCATGGGGCAGATCTCTAAGGCAGTGTTCTCCAACCTTGGGTCCCCAGATGTTTTTGGCCTACAACTCCCGGCATGCCCCAGCCAGTGTAGCTGGCTGGGGCTTGCTGGGAGTTGTAGGCCAAAAACATCTAGGGTCCCAAGGTTAGAGAACACTGCTCTAAGGTATCCCAATCTGTTACCTGAGGCTCAAGCTACACCTGATGCACAGCAGCGCAACACTGGAATGCAGAGCAGCATTGGAGGCTGTGATTGATCCACCCAGAACAGGAATAGTGGCAGGGCAGGGAATGCTGAACTCTTCCCATTCCTGCTGCTGCTTGTCCCCTTAGAGCAGTGTTCTCCAACCTTGGGTCCCCAGATGTTTTTGGCCTACAACTCCCGGCATGCCCCAGCCAGCTACATTGGCTGGGGCATGCTGGGAGTCGTAGGCCAAAAACATTTGGGACCCAAGGTTGGAGTACACTGCCTGGGAACATTGGAGGGCAACCACTTTTGCTCTGGAGGCTGAATCACTCCCCGGACCAAAGCTGGCAGGCCGGATGACATCAGGTGGGCGGGCCCCCCCACCCTGAAGCGCCTCCCCCTTCCCATGGCATCATCCCCAAGGGGAAGAGGATCCCCGTGGGAAGGAATGGGAAGAGTTCAGCATCCCTGCTCTGCCACTATTCAATAATAATAATTCTGTGCAGAGAACAAGGCACAGAGCTCCAGGCCTCTCTCTCTTCACAGAGCAGCAGGGTGGAGGGTGAGCAGCACAAAGGAGATCGCATGAGATAGCAGCGGAGACAGCAGGAGGATTCCTTCCCCCCCAGGGGGTGGCGGCTTGGGGAGAGCAGCGGGCAGGGCCTGCAGAGGGTGCACAACCCTTGACAGGCTGGATTGGGTCCCAGCACAGGCCAGATTAGGCCTGTGGGCTAGAGGCTTCCCTTCCCGTGCCTTAGAATTTCCCTCCCGCAACCCGCTTTTTGATCCACAGGGGAAAGGTACAGGGCCCACTAGAACAGTGTTCTCCAACCTTGGGTCCCCAGATGTTTTTGGCCTACAACTCCCAGCATGCCCCAGCCAGCATACCTGGCTGGGGCATGCTGGGAGTTGTAGGCCAAAAACATCTGGGGACCCAAGGTTGGGGAACACTGCACTAGAACACTATAGGGGGCAGTAACACACCTTGCAAAGTTGCTGGGGGTGTGTGAGTAAGATGGTGTTCACAACGCATTTTCACATTGCAAGTGCTGATACACGGTATTACAAATAAAGACGGTCCGCCGCCAATATTGTCCTGCCAAACTGGGTGGAATCTGACAGATTGCTTGCCATCTGTCGATCACACTCGAAGCCAATCCTTGGGAGGTTAAGCAAGAACACTTCCCCAAGCACCACAGCCAAGCAGCAACTTCCTGTATGGTTTGGGTTTGACGCAATAGCCCACGCCTAGAAAGAATTCTGCAACAAGCAAGTTGGGTTTCCTCTGGGGTTCCCCAAACACCATATGAACAGACATTTATATCCTAATTTATCGGCTGGCTTTCCCACAAAGTGCCATACAACAAAGTGAAACAAAACTTAAAAACGTTAAACGTAATGAAAAGCAAATGCAAAATGCCATCAAACACAGAGCCAAACAGCAGTCTAGTCTGGGGGGAAGGAAGTCGCCCCAAAACTGAGGGCCTATCCTGAAGGTTATGGGGGAAGGGGCTACTGAACTTCCGGAGCGAGGGAGAAGTTCTACGCTTTGGACATGATGGAGATGGCCCCGCCCTGCAAGCTTTGCGCCAAGTTAGAACCCTGGTCCATCTAGCCCGGTGCCGTCGACTGTGACTGGCAGCAGTTCTCCAGGGTCTTGGGCAGAGAAGGGGCTTTTCCACCACCTGCAAATTGATCATTTTAACCAGAGGTGTCGGTGACTGAAGCTGGGATCTCCTGTATGCAGAGCAGGAGCTCTACGACAAGAGCTGTAGACCAGTGTTCTCCAACCTTGGGTCCCCAGATGTTTTTGGCCTACATGGGGCCAAAAACATCTGGGGACCCAAGGTTGGAGAACACTGCTGTAGACCCTTCCCAATAACAAGTGAAGCCGCTTTTTCACGGGGTCATAGAATCATAGCATCATAGAAAAGTAGAGTTGGAAGGGGCCTACAAGGCCATCAACCCCCTGCTCAGTGCAGGAATCCAGGTCAAAGCATCCCCGACAGATGGGTGTCCAGCTGCACCTTGAATGCCTCCAGAGTGGGAGAGCCCACCACCTCCCTAGGTAGTTGATTCCATTGTCTTATTGCTCTGACAGTCAGGAATTTTTTCCTGACGTTTAGGTGGAATCTAGGTTCTGACGACTGGTCCACCTGGAGCCGTATTGTCCACTCTTGAGTGGCAGCTGCGCGCCCTCCAGGGAGAGGTTTCTTTCAGTCCCATTACATGAGACGCGCTTTGGAGATGCCAGGGACTGAACCTGGGACCTTCTGCTACCGCCCCCCCCCAACCCCAAGCAGAGAGCCAGAAGCACAAACTGCAGAGCTCCTGACGGCTCCCGCAATCATGCCCAACGGCTGCTTGAACCCGTTAACAGACAGGCTGGTGTGGGCAAAACCTCCCATTCTCATGAATCACAGGCGTTATACGTGGCGCATGAGAGCACCCGCTCTGTAAAGCAAGCAGCTCGAGACCCCAGGGGATCATGTCCACCTCCATTTCATCCCAGGGCAAAACCTGGTGAGGGAATTACGTAATGAGCAGGATCCACAGCAATTTCCATGCTGGCAACGGTGCTGTGCCTGTACAGGTGTTTTGAGAGCCTATTGTCTAAGCAAACTGATGAGCCGCCCTGCCCCCCCGGGCTGCCCGAAATTTGTATTCTGTCTCTTCGAGCCTGCCGAAGGGAGGGTGGGAATTGCAGTGGAAGAATGAGAGGGAAGAGCATGCCAGGGTGAGCAGGTGGCGCGGTGAGGAGTTTGCTTGGAGAGATTCCCCCTGTGTACGCAGAATTATTCCATGCTCAGGCTGAAGGAGCAGAGTGGACAGAGTCCAGGGTCATTACACTAATTGACACTTTACCTCCGGGAAGTCCCTGGAGAGCCAATCAGGGACGGATTGGAGGCGCGAGGTCCCAGGCACAGGTGTGGCGTGTGTTTAGTTCATTTAGCGTAATTGCGCTTCGGCAATCTGTTCTCATCGCCCTCCCACTTCAAGCAAACCTGGACGCAACTCACTCCACTGTTAATCCCCGCCGTGGCTTGCGGCAAAAACCCAGCGTGGGGCTGGAAGGAAGGAGCCGGCGTTAATATATTGCCTCCATCCCTGGGCTATTATGGTCTTAATCTTCCGGTCCTTCACACTCCCTTTCCAGCTTCACGGAGCTCTCTGCGGTTACCAAATTTGAGCGATGATAACAGCTTGGGTTCAAAATGGCTTCTCTTGTGTTTCTCACAACATCTCTATCTCTATCTCTACACACACACACACACACACACACACTCTACGTCCAAATGTCTGCAACAGCGGGTGGTGCAGCTCTTCCTGTCTGCAGTGGCGTGTCCACCTGGTGTCTGCTATGAATGGGCCCCCGATTCAAGAATAAAGCAGGCGAGGCAGGATTTGCTAACAGAAGTTTCTTTGCTGGAGAACGCATCCCCCCCCCCCGAAAAAAAAAACACCCTTTAAGATGCACAGCAATACAAGTTGGTACAAAAAAGGCATCACCTCTTCTACTTGGCTTCCATTTTATCCAGTCTACAGTCTTGTTAAAACCACAACAACATGACAACACATTTCCCTGTTGCTCACTCGACATAAGACCAAGACGCTGGGAAAACAGTGCGGAAACTTTCAGACTACGAAGCTGTGAGGAAGGATGGCAAGAGCACGGATCACAGCAGTAGCAGTCCAGGAGATGCTATTTTACCTCGACAGCAATGCACAGTTTGGGACCCGGAGGATCACTTTCTTAAATATGAACCTGCCTATGCACTGAGATCATCTCTGACGTGAGGCAGCTGGTGACTGGGGAAAGGGCTTTCTTGGTGGTGGCTCCCCGCTTGCAGAATGCTCTCCCCAAGATGCTCCCTGCCCCCGCCCCCAGGTAGCCCCACACGACATTTCCTACCACCCCCCAGCTTACCCTTTTAAAAAACAACAACAACAAAGCACTGGGCTGCAGCCCGCCACCATTTTTTATTTTCTAAAAATGCCTCTGGGGAGCATTCTTGGAAATAAAGATGGTGCTGGAGCGAATAACTTTTCTTTGCAGTGCACCAGCTTCCCAGTTTTAAAAAACCCACATAAATGAAAGAAAAGTCATAAGAAATACAATAACCATCAGGAGGGACAGGGAGCCCAGCGGGCGCCAAGAAAGGTGTTTCCAGGCACATTGGTACCATCTTAGGGTACCACCTTAGACCACAGAGTTTAGGGATCCCCATCTCAGAGCAGTTCACAAATTATACACAGATCTCCTAGAGCAGGCTCCAATATATTCACCAACAGCCACAACTCCTAAAGGCATCAATCCAGCTCTTCCCTGAGCTGCAACAGGTCCAGCTCCTCATCGCACGCAGACTGACAAATGAGCATTGGGCTTGTCCCACCCAAGCCAACAGAGCCAAAAAAAAAACGTGGCAGCCATTAGATACCACCATCCCACAGAAATCACAGGTGAGCATCTGCCCGGGGAGCACTTGCTAGTCATCATCATCATCAGGCGATCACTCGTGACCGAGTAAGATTGTCTTCCGGGATAAAAGGAGGAAATTCTAAAGAAGATTGTGTAGTCTCTAGCGATGGGTCCGTAAGTGACTGTGGAGGCCAATTCTAGATCCACACAGCTTCCCACAGTGAGGACACAGGTTACCAGATAGAAGATGGTCCTGTAAAGGATTCATTTGACGTGCTTTTCGCTTAGCACGTTTCTCCCTTTCACCTTGCACTCGGGCTTCTTCAAAGTCCATGGAACCTTTGTGAAAGGCCAACCTCCATTTAGATTGTTCATGGGCCAGAGCTTCCCAGTTTTCGATGTTTATATTGCATTTTTTTAGATTAGCCTTATGAACATCTTTAAACCTCTTATATTGACCACCGATATTCCGCTTTCCATCCTTGAGTTGGGAGTAAAGTAACTGCTTTGGGAGACGGCAGTCAGGCATTCGAAGATGTTACTGGCCAGGCTCTTGTCCTCTCCATTTTGCAGAACCACTCCTTGAGTCTATGGCAGCCCTTGCCAACCTGGAGCCCTCCAAACAACTCCCAGAATCCCCCAGCCAGCTATGCTGGGAGTTGTAGTCCAACACATCTGGAGAACATCAGGTTGGGGAAGGCTGGTCTATAGACAACACAGAGACTGCCTTCCGCACTCAGCTGGACAGGAGCACCTTCGATATGAAGCAGGACTAAAATGCACGAGGCGCTTTAGTTTGGAATAAAAACTGTGTGCCTTTGTGCAGTGGGGAAGGCATCGCGGAGGTTTATAAAATGATGCCGGGTCGAGAGAAAGTGGGTAGAGATGACCTCTCCATTCTCCGATGAAATCAGTGGGAAGGAAATTCAGGACCGACAAAAGGAAGTCACCTTTCACACAATGCATCATGAGTGGATGGGACAGCCACCGGTGGTGATAGCCACTGGCTCAGGGGGTTTAAAAACAAGGATTAGACAAATTCATAGAGCAGTGTTCTCCAACCTTGGGTCCCCAGATGTTTTTGGCCTGAGAGCTGGATCTTTTACTTATTGATTACGTACATTTATAATCCCACCTTTTCTCCAGCAGCCCAAGGCAGTGTGTGTGGTCCCTCTGCATTTCTGTTTTCATAACACACCTGTGAGGTAGGTTGGGTGGAGAGATGGTGACTGGTCCAAGGCCATCCAGAGAGCTTTGTGGCTGAGTGGGAAATTGAACCTGGGTCTCCCCAGGCGTAGCCCAGTGCTCTAGAACAGGGCCCTCCAACCTTGGGTCCCCAGATGTTGCTGGAGTACAGCTCCCAGAATCCCTTGCCATTAGCCATGCTGGCTGGGGCATGCTGGGAGTTGTAGGCCAAAAACATCTGGGGGCCCAAGGTTGGAGTTGGAGAACACTGTCATAGAGCAAGAAGAAGAGGGGTCGCCGTCTAGAAGCTAAACAGAACACCCATGTAGAGGCAGTATGCCACTGAATAGGAACTGCAGGCGGTGGGGGGGAAGGACCTGGGAGGGCTCTTGACTTCATGCATCTAGTTGGCCACCCTGAGAAGAGGATGCTGGGCATTTGGCCTGATCCAGCAGGACTCTGCTTAGGTTCTCATGAAAGCATGCAGCATCACAAATTTGCAGATGACACAAAGTTGGGTGGAACAGCTAATACTCTGGAAGACAGAAACAAAATTCAAAGTGACCTCGATAGGCTGGAGCGCTGGGCCGAAAACAACAGAATGAAATTTAATAGGGATAAATGCCAAGTGCTGCACCTAGGGAGAGGAAACCAAATGCAGAGTTACAGAATGGGGGACACTTGGCTCAACAATACTACAAGTGAGAAGGATCTTGGAATTGTGGTAGATCACAAACTGAATATGAGCCAGCAATGCGATGTGGCTGCAAAGAAGGCAAATGCAATTTTGGGCTGTATTAATAGAAGTATAGCTTCCAAATCGCGGGAAGTGATAATTCCCCTTTACTCGGCACTGGTTAGGCCTCATCTTGAGTACTGCGTCCAGTTCTGGGCACCTCACTTTAAGAAGGACATAGACAAACTGGAGAGGGTTCAGAGGAGGGCAACAAGGATGATAAAGGGACTGGAAACAAGGCCCTATGAGGAGAGACTGAAAGAACTGGGCATGTTTAGCCTTCAGAAGAGGAGACTGAGGGGAGATATGATCGCACTCTTCCAGTATTTGAAGGGATGTCACACAGAGGAGGGCAAAGATCTCTTCTCGATCATCCCGGTTTGCAGGACACGGAATAATGGGCTCAAGTTACAGGAACCTAGATTCCACCTAAACATCAGGAAAAATTTCCTGACTGTCAGAGCAATAAGACAATGGAATCAACTACCTAGGGAGGTTGTGGGCTCTCCCAGTCTGGAGGCATTCAAGGTGCAGCTGGACAGACATCTGTCAGAGATGCTTTGACCTAGATTCCTGCATTGAGCAGGGGGTTGGACTCGATGGCCTTGTAGGCCCCTTCCAACTCTACTTTTCTATGATTCTATGATTCTATGACATCAGTGGCAGGATTCAGAAAAGCTTCTGTGACATGCAAAAGGGTAGCAGAACCCTACAAGCGCTGACGGAATGCAGACAGCAATGGCCTCTCCCTATTCTGTGGGCAGAATCATGGACGAGGGTCTATCTTTGTTACTTCGGTTGCAGGTGCCCAGGGGAGAGCCGCTGCCAGTCAGGGTGGACAATACTGGGCTAGATGGAGCAAGGGTCTGACTCAGTATAACGCAGCTTCCTAGGTTCCTAAGGGGTCTCGCCAATACCTGCCTTGGAGTCAAATGATCTCTGGGCAAGAAAATGCTCTTTCTCCCTCTGAGAAGCACTAATGTGGGGACTCCCAACAGGCAGACAGCCAAGGGGGATAATTAAGCCAAAGAAAAAAAGAAGAACACCAGCCACACGAGTAACATCCCCGCAAATGAGGATAATTTAATTACGACGAAGAAAGGGAGACCGACTTTCCAGGAGGCTGCCAATGTGATTGGAGATGTGAGGGGAAATAAACATTAGCAAGCTTCACAAATGAACTTTCATTTGGATTATTATTATTATTATTATTATTATTATTATTATTATTATTGAATCTTTCTATTAGGGCCTCCATATTAAAACATTGCTGTTCTCCATAATTGTGGCATAATCTTACCATAAAATTCAATCAAGGCAACAGCTTGTGCGCGACTGGAAAGCAAGAGAGTCAGATGAAAAACGGCTGCAGATGAGAACTCTGGAATGAAGCTCAACTCACAAAGTGTTGTTTTTGAAAGAAACAATTAAACAACAAGGCTGGGAAAGCGCTGTGGAGGGAGAGCTCTAAAATAAGGATTCCAATAGCTTAAAAAAAAATAATAATCCTCAAACCAAAAAGCCAGGAGGTAGTGCGTACTGGACTTCTACATTTGTGCTGTCAAGGCATGGGATTTGCTACTGGGTGCAGAATTCAACATGCTGACAGCCTCAAGTTTTTGGTTTGTTTGAAAGTAGGCTTCTGGCTCTCATGATTGATAAGATAAGCTTAAAAACATTTGGCATTGCCTGGGGTCCAGCAGGACTCAACGCTTGAGTGCTCAGCACAACTTTTTATGCAAATCTGTTGGTCATCCTAGAGCAGGGCTCTCCAACCCTGGGTCCCCAGATGTTGCTGGCCTACAGCTCCCAGCATACCCAGCCAGCATGGCTAATGGCAAGGGATTCTGGGAGCTGTACTCCAGCAACATCTGGGGACCCAAGGTTGGAGGGCCCTGTTCTAGAGCACTGGGCTACGCCTGGGGAGACCCAGGTTCAATTTCCCACTCAGCCACAAAGCTCTCTGGATGGCCTTGGACCAGTCACCATCTCTCCACCCAACCTACCTCACAGGTGTGTTATGAAAACAGAAATGCAGAGGGACCACACACACTGCCTTGGGCTGCTGGAGAAAAGGTGGGATTATAAATGTACGTAATCAATAAGTAAAAGATCCAGCTCTCAGGTTAAGGCTTTTCCTGATGCAGAATTCAGCAGGGCCGACCTTGCCATACAGCAGGGTGACAGAGACTTGCTTCAGGAAGCACCATGAAGGCAGGAATTGGTGTCTGAATAGTGCAGCAAGACTTTTCAGAGTGTCAGGCCTAGCAGGGGGCCACACTTCAGGCAGTTGAACGTCTTGGGGCCAGCACTGAATTCCAGCAACCTTGACAGGCGATTCCTGCTTTTAACCCCTCAAAAGGTTATCCGTAATCTAATCACAAGATGAATTAATGCAATATTTCACTAATTAAAAGGAAGATTCCCTCCCCTCAAATTACACCTCTTCCAAATAAATATAAAAACCACAGCCATTAAATCAAGAAGACTCTATATATCAAAGTTAGGTAAAATTCAACTCACTGGCAAAGGGGTAGGAAAGGAGGGGAAAGAAAAAGCCCTCAAGGCAAGGGAAAGAGAGAACACTGAGCTATGGCCAAAAGGCTTTGAAACCAGAAAAAAAACAGAATATATGATTTTTCAGATCTCTAGATTCTCAGGCCCTGCTTGTGACTTTTAAGAGAGGGAAAGCATATAAAAGCAGAATGTGCATTCTGAAGTATATACCGTACACACTAGACCTGCCCTACCCGCTGCCCTCCAGATGCGCTGGGCTTCAGTTCTCATAACGCCTAGCCAGCGTGGGCATTGGCCAATACATTTGGAAGGCACCAGTTTGGGGAAGGCTGACATACACCTTGGCACCAGGCCCCTGCAAGGGATGAAGTAAAGCCTCAGCCGGGAGGCCATTGCCAGCAGGACAGGGGTTCGGCCTCCTTCCCCTCAAAGAAGGAAGAACGCACAGAAGCAGAAACAAGGTGGCGAAGAATCACTGGCAGAATTTTGCGCTCTGGCTCTCCTTTGGTCACATCACATGAAAGATAGTTCGAAAACCACTAGCAGGGAAATGGTTACTGGAGTTTCTTGCATACGTCATTTCACTTTTGTGCCACCAGCGAATCCAGCATGAACCGGGTCCTCAGTCACCGTAGCTGGCCCAAAGACTCTGCTAGCAAGATGGGACGGGCTCACCCCGCTAATCACGGCCTCTACCTTATTTATGTAGATTTAACGCAAATTGTGCTCATGTAAAAACCTAACTGGTCGGCTGTAGCTCCCCAGCTCACAATTCATCCCCATGCTGCTTGCCCCTGCTGCTAATGCAGCGTGAACGAGCAATTCTCAAGCCACCAAATCAACTGCAAGAAAACCCCTCATTAGCACTGAAAAGCGTACATATGGGGCGCTCATTCGCTCGAAGGCTAGAGACGGCGACTCCTTTCGCTTCCTTCCCTGGGCAAGAACACTGAGTGGGCAGTGGAGGCACAGGACTCTGAGTTCCAAAAGCACCTTGTTGTAAAAGCCACTTTGGTGCAGGTGAAGTTGACAACGCAGGTTCCCTCTCTCCTGACTGCTCCATTTTGTAAACAGGATTTGTTTCCGGTGTAGCAGATTGTCTTCATTAGAAGGCTCGCTGTATTTATTTATTTATTATATTTATACCCCACCTTTTTTCCTGCAAGGAACCCAAGGCGGCTTACATAATCCTCCTCCTCTCCATTTTATCCTCACAAGTCAACAACCCTGTGAGGTAAGTTAGGCTGTAGCTTCCCAACTGATCCGCGAAGCCTCTTCTGTGATTATGCCCACGCACCCACACCGTGTACCTCTCTGCTGCTGCTCCTGGTGGCTGCTGGCATCACTGACCTGCCTGCCGATTCGCACCCTGACACCACTGGGATACAGCAGGCCGTGAAGGAGACGGACAAAGAACTGTGTTTACCAAACCATTGCCATGGGCTCTCAGTTCACATCCAGGGTATACCACTCCTTCTCTCCAAGCGGCCTCAGAGGAGTGTCAAAGGCAGGCGGCATGATGTTTTGATGAATGTGAATTTACTCTTAAGTATAATTCAGGCAACATGTGACCCACGGGCGGCATGCAGCCCACACCACGCTCTGAAATTCGGGGTAACCCCCCCCATTATTATTATTATTATTATTATTATTATTATTATTATTATTATTATTTTAAATTAGCAAACAAAATGGCTATGGAGTGCCAAAAACATCAACATTAACAGGTAAACAGAATAATTGGGACCCATTCTGTGTGTTTCCCCCCCCCTCCCTGTTTTCAGCACCCAAGGGTGGGGGCAGCCCACAACCTCCCTAGTCAGTTATGTCCAGCTCCTGCTCTGCACTTAACGGCACCCCAAATCCCGCCACTCGGGGCGGGTGCCTTGCTTTTGACCTCGAGCCACCTGCCCTCCTCTGCAGGCACAAAAAGCCAGTCTGGCTGGCTTCCGTTCCTTTAAGCAGCTCGCCAGTGGCGCGTCCGGCTGTCACACTTTCACAATAATGCGCTTCGATCCGACTCGGCTCCTTCTCGGCCTTATTCCGAACTCTCCGGAACGCCTTAGTTCAGGGGTGGGGAACCTCAGGCCCTTTGGGGGCCCAATCCGGCCCTCTGGGATCCCCCAGACGGTCATGCCCTCTTCCCCTTTCCCCCAGCCACCAACCATTTGGTGCTCTCCCAGCTTCTGTGCAGTTTTCCCCTCGTTCTGAAAGGTTGACATGCCCCTCCTAAGGCGCAGTCACTGGCAGGAAGAGCTTGAAGCTACAATAAGCTGGTATTTTTTTGCATTTTGGGCCCCACCCCCTTTGCATTCAGCCCCCCAACACCACTGGAATGAGCCGCTCCCCCACCCCCACTCCCCAGCTTCTCCGAAATGGAATTCTGCCCTCAGGCTGAAAGAGGTTCCTCACCCTGCCTTAGTTGTTAAAAGCATCTCCAGCGCTAACTCTTCTCTCTGTGTTGCTAAAGAACAGATCTGCGATGCTCAGAGGTTTGCATCGTTTCCCACAAGGAGAAGGCAAAACAGTTAAAAGGCACGCTTCGTTGCCTCCGCTGGCTCACTGTCTGCTGAGAGTTCTGGGCTCCCCTCACGTACCATTTATCCCGTGCCTTCCTCACCTTATCGGATATTTTTCCCCAGGGTCTTTTCCCAAGTGGAACAGCAGCGGAAGTTTCGAGTGCTCCTCTTGATCGTGGGTAGTCACTCCAGATACATTCTGTCCGGGGCAGAAATCAATGCCCTGCATGAAAGCGTAAAGTAATTCACAAAGATTAGTGACAAGAGCTGGGGGAAAGGCAGACAGACAGTCCCTGGGGGCTGCATGAGGCGGCCCGAGAGGTCTTGAATCCTCATCAGTCTCCATTTTATTAAGACGGAAATGTCTCAGCCTTTCTGATTTAACTGAGAAACCTGGAAGCAAATTAATACTTCCATAAGGTTCATAAAGTTGTTGATTTCATAACGTTCATAAGGTTGTCAAGTTTTACTGCATTAATAGTAATGATTTCAAAAGGCTGAACTCATTTTTCTCGATTAATGATTCATTACCAGAATCTCCCACATGCAAGCTGGCTGCCAGGCTCACTGGAGGACAGGAAATACTTCCTCATTTTCTTACACTGATAGCCCTCCTTTCTTCCACCTGGAAAGCTCAAGGTGGTGCAAAGAGGGCTTCCCAGGGGGTCTCCTACCCAGACAGACTATCTAAGGTGCCGTCAGGCCAAAACAGCAATCATAATTCCTTGGAAGTTCACACACACACACAAATTTATGTGCAGAATGTCAGGAACTGCTGGGGCTAGAACCGGGAACCTACAGCTTGATTCGCCAGCTGCCCTGCATCATGACCAACCAGGGATTCATTCATTTTCATTCATTTATTATATTTATACCCGCCTTTTTTCCTGCAAGGAACCCAAGGTGGCTTACATAATCCTCCTCCTCTCCATCTTATCCTCACAACAACCCTGTGAGGTAGGTTAGGCTGAGAGGCAGGCTGGATTCCAGCAATGGGTGGAGCTGAAGCCAAAAGTGGAAGGGTCCAAAATACCTGCATATTTTAGCTGCAAGCTTTTACTGCAAGTCACTAAGCCTTAGGAGAGGCATTTCAACCTTTTAGAAGGGGGGGGGAACTGCACAAAAGCCGGGAAACCACCCAACTGTCAGTGGTCAGGGTACGGGGCCACGTGAGGAACCCTGGAAGGCCAGATCTGGCTGCCAAGCTTGAGGTTCCCAACCCCTAATTTAAATAAAAGCAGCAAGGGACCAACATATGAGATGCCAGCTCAAAATGGCCCCAGGAGGTGCCTCTTGGCTTACCGGTCACCAACACACATGCCCCCTTTCCCTCCTGCTAGAAACGGACCATATTTCTAGCTAGAGGAGGGGCAGCAGTAGATGCAACCCCTCCTCACACACTTCCATCTTCTGGAGAACCTAGAAGCAGCGAGAGAGAATGCATGGTCGCCTAGCAACAGCCACATATACAACTATACCTCCGTACCTCTAGTTCCCTGAAATGGGTGTTTGAGGCAGCTAGGGATGGAGGCGGGGAGGCAAGGCGAAGAGCTTGCCCTGCCTTGCTTCCTCCTCGCCTGTGCTTGCTTTCGCCCCTGCCATGTGGCAAAAGAGGAAAAGGAAGAACAACGTGCAGATCAGGGTTGGGTCTATTGTACATGCAACACAAGGAGAGGCAGCAACAAAAGTGGCAGAATGGACTGCAAGTGGGGAATTGCATTTTAAAAACCAAAAACAAACCTCGAAGTCCCTTAAAACAAGAAAGTGGAGCAGAAGGGAGAGGGACAGGCTAGAACAGGGTCTCAAACTTAAAACGGGGGCCATTCAGTCCCTCAACGTGGGGCCGGACTTAGTTGAAAAAATAGAATGATCGATCAGTTAAAAAAGGCCAGTCCTTTTTTTTTTACTGAGGTGACCGCCCCCTTAGGTTATTTCCAGTGCTAGGATACTTCCAAATATTTTTATTCATTTTTTACCGCCATACTGAAGCTCTCTGGGCAGTTTACAGCAATTAACAGACAGTCCCTGCCCGCAGGCCTACAATCTAAAAGACACGACACACAAGGAAAAAGGAATGGGGAAAGAAGAAGGGGAATATTAATGAATACTCCTGGCAGGGCTGGTGGTATTTTTATATATAGTTGCACAATTGTTTCATGCCTAATACGAATATACTTTTTTTTTTGCCATCACACAAATGAGCATACTCGACAAAAGAATCGGCACTTGAAGCGAAAGAGTTTTTTAAAAGTCTGCTTCCGCCAATCGGCCGCTGGGCCGGATAAAAAGGCAAGGCGGGCCGGATGTGGCCCGCGGGCCTTAGTTTGAAGACCCCTGGGCTAGAACTTTCTCCCCTGATGCATTAGTTTTCTTCTTGCCAGGGGGGGTTTCCTGCAAGGACTATTCCAAAATGGGAGCTCCTATCTGCACTCTGAAATGGAGCTGTCCATTCGACCATGCCAGGGATTCCGCCACCTTGTTCTGCTGCATGTGTGGACCAGGGCCTCGATCTCCCTGGCTGGGGGGCTGCAAACTGGTAGTGTCTCTTCCAAGAACTCCCCTCCTCCCATACCGCTTAAAAGGTGATCAAGGGTCACTGCATTTCAGCAGCCTTGGGTCAACCCAGAGCTTTGGGTCAACAGCCTAAGTCCCTTAACTTGGAAGTCAACCCCTTCTTCACCAGACCCAACAGAAAACCAAGGTCAGCATGTCCGTCCCCCCCCCCCCAGCAGGAATCCTCTTTGGAGGATGATCTGGAGTTCCCTGAGCCGAATGTCCCCAGGGAACAAGTCATTTCTGGGGACCCCAGGGCGGACCAAGAAGGTCCTGGGCCCTCAGGAGAGGTGGAAAGCTCTGCTCCGGAGTCAGAAGGGGAATGCTGAGCCACCACCCAGCCCTCGAGAACAAAGGAGTGCCCGTGCACAGAAAGAGACTCCTCAAGAGTAAAGGCCTCCTCATGAGCAGGACCTTCCTGACGAGTAGGACTTCTGCCAGAGGGCCTGTGCTGAAGTGCAGCTGAGCCCTGGGTGGGGCTCTGGGAGCTCATGGCAAAGAACTTTTATGGCAAGCTTCCCCAACCATGGTCCCTCAAGATGTGTTGCATTTTAGTCCTTTAAATATTCGTATTGTATTTTTATTGCTGCTTTTGTGTTCTTACTGTTTTTATTGCTTTATTGTCTTTAATACTGCATCAGTTTTTATTATGTTTTATTGTTCTATACCACCTAGGGAGGGCTCCTGCCCTGAAAGGCAGCCAAGAAATATTTTAAATAAATACATTTTACATTTTAACTGTTTCTATGGCATTTTAGTCTTATACCAGTTTGTAATCTGCCCAGGGAGCATTGGGTATTGGGTGAACTATAGAATTAATAAATTTGGACTACAACCCCCATCAGCCCCAGCCAGCATGACCAGTGGCCAGTTGGGGAAGGCTAACTTAAGGGAGGTGGGGTGGCGCAGTTGTACTGTTTGCACATAGAACAAACATGAAGCTAAAAGGCTCTTTGCAGACATTAGAGGGGATTTGATTGGCAAACAATTTTCTAAAAATATCCTGTGTGTCTTTAATGGACAGGCTGGTCAGTGGAGCAGTTAATATTCTGCTTTTCAATAAAGTAAGAAAGGTTAGAAGCCCATGAAATCCCATTTACCTGCACAGAGCTATAGATTCCTGAATCAGTGGCTGGAAAAATAAAAAGAGAGAAAGAGAGAGAGTTGCTTGATAAGCTGCACCAGGCAACCCATAATGGATTTTAAATGCAGGCGGAGGTGATTGACCTTTTCACCTTCTAGTGCTGGAACCCTCAGAGACCAAGCAAGGGTTGCATTTGTGCAAAGTGGAATTTCAAAACTATATTAACAAAAAAAAAGACTACAATGACAACAGCTAATCAAAGCCAAGACATAACTTACAAGTTGTAATTTGGATGCAAATCAAAAAGGCTATTTAATTAAGAGCTTGCTAATTAGTAGAGTGCTCCTCTAGTGCAAATGTTTTCTTTTGAGGTAAGAATGTATTCTCTGGGTATTTGCTTCCAAGCTGCTCTGTTTACAGAGCACCCTTGGCTTCTTGTGTTAATACAGCCTTGTAATTAGGCACTCAACTAGTCACCTGGGGTGGGTTAAAAATGATCTCCAGGCAACCAGGCACAGATCACCACCCCCAGGTGTGAGTTGTGAGCACAGATGCAGTAGCCACTTCTGGCCAAGGAAACACAGCAGCACACTGTGGCGGCTGCACCTGCACTCTCTTGTGTGTCTGGCCTTCGCTCCTGACAGCAAGAGAGACCACTCAGACACGCAGGCAGCTATGTTACACCAACCTTGTTTCCCAAGGGGGCCATCATGGCTGCTACTGCAGAGGGAGGAGCACTGTGCTTCCCAGCCTGCGTCCTCTGCAGTCTGTGTCCTACTCCTTAAAACCCTGTGGCTACCCTGTTCCACCTGAAATCAGGATGGCCCAAGAGTGGATGTTCCCCCAGTTTTCCAGTGGAATGGTGGGGAGTCTAATCTGCTTTACCTTCTGTAAAAAAAGAAGGGGGAGTGGTTGTTACTCCAAATTAACAAGTTATTTTGCGTATGTACACTAAGGAAGACGAGAGGGAGAGCAGGGCCATTCCATCAGCCCTGCTGAAAGAATTATTTTTCCTCCTCTTCCCTCCTCATTCCTTTGTCCTTGTGTGTCATGTCTTTTTAGACTGTAAGCCTGTGGGCAGGGACTGTCGAAGTGTGCAATCCTATGCGTGTTTAGACAGGAAAAAGTCCTACAACTCCCAGCATGCTCCAGCCAGCATGGCTGGCTAGGGGATGCTGGGAGTTGTAGGACTTTTTTTGCCTAAACATGCATAGGATTGCACCATAAATTGATTATAAGTAGGCTGCTCTGAGAGCCTTTTTTGGTTGAGGAGCGGCATAAAAATACTTCAGATAAATAAGAACAGAAGCCATCTTGTTTTGAAGACTAATGCCAGAGGAAACAGGCTGGATCCTTAATAGAGGAACCCAAGCATACATAATGAAGTCTGCCAGTTGACTGCTTCAGTCAGAGGGATCCAAAGTCTGCGCAAGCTCCAGACAGCTTCCCTTGGGCAGGATCCTTGACAAGGGAAGGTGCCTTTAAAAACAGACACAGAATTCCCTCTCTTACCTTCTCACCTATCATAAAGCCAGAAACACAACTGACTTCTCCTTCAAGAGAGAGTTAAATAGCGACCTACTTTTGAATCCCACTATTGATTTGCAAACTTCATGCATCCCCAAGCCTATGACCGCCAGAGCCACTCCAAGTGTGAAGATGCGCAAAGCCCTTTTCTTCTCTTGACCCACCCACCTGTGCCACCTTGGCTTTCTTCAGATGTGCGCATTCCGCCACCTGCACTACTTCCCAAGAACGTAACTTTGTCACACACAGAGAGGTGCGCGTACGACCTTGGCCACAGTGCTCAACGGCTGCCCCGCTCGTGCATCAATTTCCCAAGCAAACGGACCACAGATGCTCAGTCGATAGAAACATGAGGCAAAACAGCAGGCAGCTGCCAGTTGGCTAACTGCCAAGCAGTGTGTGTGTGTGTGTGTGTGTGTGTATGTGTGTGTTAACAAATGGCCTTTGGCAATCCATCACCTGGGCGCTATCCCAGATGGCTCTGACCTGATGAGCCATCGTGGATTACGATATCCGACCGCCCAGTGCAGGGAGCCTCTGTCCTCTTGCCGAGGTTGCCTCATTCCAATGAATAGGAGGCAAAGCTACAAGAGGAAAGTGCTGCTAGGAAAGAGAACTATGAAGAAGCAGGCCGGCTGGGCTGCGTCAGGAATCCCCCGCATGACAGAACTCTTGGCCCTTCAGCTACAGCCGCCCCATGGAAGAGAGGTCATTTTTGCTGACCTAGAGAATCTTAGAATCAGGATGCGACAGCCTTCCCCAACCTGTAGTTGTTGGGACTACAACTTCCAGCACATCTGGAGGGCGCCAGGTTGGTGAAGGCTGGGATACAGAGTGAGGAGCTCCCTACCCACCCTGAAAATGCTGCTATTACTATGGCTCCTTTCGGCAGCTGCTGCTTCAGCCCGTTGACAAAAATCGCTTCTCACATGTTAACTGTCTGGAAGAGACCAGAGAGAGAGAGAGGGAGGCAAATCAGAAAGTCTCCATCGGCTCTCAAGCAGAAGCGATCGATGGCTAACCCACATGCTCAGAGGACCACAATCAAATGTCATTATTTGTGAAGCTCTACTTGGCTTCACACCACACCCCCTACCCCCGCTGAAAAGGTGCTATCGATTGCTTCGCGTCAGACGAGAAGGGCAATCGGAGAAGGCTGCGGCATGAAAAGCCCCTTTGGCATTTTATATTAAAACAATAGGGTCTTTTGTATAAACACAGACACAAAACCTTTTAAAAATACACAGTGGCCTTTATGCTTAAAAAAAATGACCGAAAGCTAACAAGATATGAAGCTGACAGCGCTAGGGAGAAGCTGAAGTTATTGGCTAATATGCAATCCACCCAGGGTCTTTGAAAAATACATCTTCTTACCAAGACTTACAAGTTAGGGCCAGAATGGGGACAGAAGCAAGGTTTGTGGAAGGGCACTGCAGACTGGGAACAAGCGGAGAAGCGCCTTTCAGCTCCTACAAGGAAAGCACCAGGGGCAGGTTAATGAGAGTGGAGGGCCAGCTCAGTTGGATAAGGATGGGGGGGGGGTTCAAATCCCCAGTCAGCCATGAAGCTCCCCTCTAGTTTCCTGCATTGAGCAGGGGGGTGGACTCGATAGCCTTGTAGGCTCCTTCCAACTCTATGATCTATGAAATCTTTGAAATCTATAAGTACCCTTGGGCCAGCCTAACGTGCATTACAGGGTTCTTGTGAGGATAAAAGTGTGTGTGTGTGTGTATGTGTGTGAGAGAGAGAACCAAGTACACCACCCTGACCTCCTTAAAGCAGTGTTCTCCAACCTTGGGTCCCCAGATGTTTTTGGCCTACAACTCCCACCGTAGCTGGCTGGGGCATGCTGGGAGTTGTAGGCCAAAAACATCTGGGGACCCAAGGTTGGAGAACACTGCCTTAAAGGAACTGTGAGATAAAAATGCAATAAACAAACAAGCCGTGGGACTACAAACACACACACTCAACAGAGACCATGTGCATTTTAAAAGTGCAACCCTCTGCCCAGCTGTATGGCAGGATCAGATGCAGGGGGGCGGGGGCACCTGTGGTAGGACTGTGGCGAGGGAGGGCCGCTCACACCCTCCGCTGCTGCATCCTACAGGCCGTGGAAGCTCCCCTCTGGTCCCCAGCATCCGTGCACGTCTGCTGCAAACAAGGCTGATTTCCTCCAGTCATTGAGTCAGTCAATGCATGAGAATGGCCCGTGCATCCATTCCACTGCACATATTTGTGATTGGAAAGTGCAAGCAACAGAACCCAGGTTAGCCCCTGCTTTGCCCCTTTCTGGGTGGAACAGGTGAGGTCAGGGAGGGAGTCCTGACACTTCTAAAGCAACATGGTATATGTGGTCACGGGTCCTTCACCCTTCCAAAAAATCTCCAAGAGCCTCTCATTCCTACGACATCCCTAATGGATTCTCCCACGCAGTCCATGCAGACTTAAAAGAGTTATCTACTATTCTGGCCCAGAAAATAAATTTGCCTCCAAAAATCTAACATCTTAAATTTCTGTTATTTACAAGCATCCCCCCACCCTGCACTAAACTTCCCTTCTGCTCAATACAACCCATTTGTCAGCTTCCGAGTGTTATGACAATCTGAAACGGCATAGACAAGAACCACTTGTAAATCACAACGGCTCTTTTACAGCTTCTGGGTGGCAGCTAAGTAAATATTCCTAATGCAAGCCCTCCTGCACAACTTACAGCTGCAAAGCGACACTGCCAGGTTTGCTTCAGCCACGCGGATTTCCTGTTGAGTGGGCTTATATTTCTTCTTTTGGCACTTCGAGGAAAACAGGTGCTTGCAAAAGAACATTTATATTCATAATCCAGCAAGAGGAAAATACCAAGGTGTTCTAGCTAGAAAACAGACTTTGACAAGGAAGGGACTCAAATGAGAGAACACCAGCTTAGGGCGATTGTTTGTATAGGGTGGTGGGGGTGGGGGTGGGAGAAGCGGAGGACAAGTCTATTCCCCCCCCCCCTCTATCACTGAGACAATAATGCAGACGAGGAAGACCACCTAGAAAAGGTTAAACATCGCAAGAGTTTAAGAAGGCAAAAACAGCCTGTATTTTTGGCACACTGCTGCCATCAGATCTTAGAAACATGAATACCTGAGAACGAATTCAAGCAAGAAGCGGTCTCGGAAGCAAAGAAGAGTAGCCAGAATGACAGCAAGAATGGAGGACCTTGGTTGATGAGCAAAGATGAGCGGAGAAGGGCAAATCACGGCTCACCATCCACCGCCAGAGTGAAAGCCCGTATTTAGCACTCAGGAGAGCACTTACATGCACAAGAAGGTAACTGGACCCCTGAACTCTGTCTACCACTCTCATCACCACAGCATTTTGGACTTTCATGAAACTAATTCAGTCACCACTGACTGGAGGAAGGAGAAATGAGAAAAGATAGCTATTGTTGCTGCCCTCAAAAAACTTAATGACAACAAAAGCTCTGATGGCTGTTTAGACACTCCTGACCAACTTCAGTCCTATTTAGATTGGGCTTAACTCCACTTAAGACCCAAGGGGTGGGCGCGCTTAATCGGAGCACATTTTAATTAGGGCACATCAGTTCTGCTTGTGAAGGCTTGTGAGATGCAATTCTGACTCTGTGGAAGTAGATAGCAAACCTTCCGGTTCCCCTCGGTTTAGTACCGCCCGACATCTGAATCGAGCAGCCGACGATGAGCCAGCCACGGAGAAGACCCAACAATTACCCATGACAAAAGCTCCTCGCATTAGCTGATGTTCCAATGGATGGCAATTCAATGCATGTTCTGCTGACGGCTGGAATTTCTGATGTCACTTAAAATGTATGCATTAAGGCTCCCATTTTGCAATGAAACCAACAAGCTAAAGTCACCCCAGCTTCTGCAACTCCCAACCCCAATATCAATAATATTGATAAGAAAACTGGAGGCAGCGAAAATGAGATTGTGTAGCAATTAAACCCCAGGAGTGTTTCAAGTATCTGCAATCGAAAGCATAATGATATTCAGCGTTGTTGTTGTTGTTGTGTGGTTGTTGTTGTTGTGTGGTTGTTGTGTGGTGTGGTTGTTGTGTGGTTGTGTGGTTGATGTGTGGTTGTGGTGTGGTTGTGGTGTGGTTGTTGTGTGGTGTGGTTGTGGTGTGGTTGTGGTTGTTGTGTGGTTGTGGTTGTGGTTGTGGTTGTGGGTGTGGTGGTGGTGGTGGTGGTGGTGGTTGTTGTTGTTGTTGTTGTTGTTGTTGTTGTTGTTGTTATTATTATTATTATTATTATTATTATTATTATTATTATTAAAGTTAGCTTGGGTTGTAATTAAAGTCTGAGCACCAGAAGAAGAATTGCAACAAATTTTAACCCCAGCACCCTTGGCATGTAGTTAATGGCTGTTCTGTCCACTAATTCTGTGCTCCAATTTTACCCACATCAACCACAGATGACACAAGCGGCAGGAAAGCAAATGAATTTTTAATCATCCCTCTGATGTACAGTATAATTGCTGACTTTTATCAACTAGCAGTTAAACAAAGACTTAGAAAGGAATAAACATTCCTTAATTGCATGTCTGCCACTGCTCACAGGAGGATAACCTTGGAAATGAGTAACTGGTTCCCATTATCACAGCTATACACACACACAGGCAGACATGTTACAAGAAGCTCAGGTCAAGAGCAGGCGTTTCTGCTTTCCTACCCAGCATTGTGGTGTGTGCTAGATGCTTAACTTGCAGCAGACAAACAATTAAACTGATCTGGCTTCTCATCTTTGCATAAAGCATGTGTGCAAGTGGGGTGGGGTGGCTCTCCCTCTCCCAGACTTATGGGTCCCGCCCAAATTTCCAAGAACCCCATTCTTTCCAGAAAGGTGGGTACAAGGGCCGTGGGAGGGCGCAACTAGGACAGGAGGGAGAGAAGCAGAAGCCATCTCCAGGTGCAGTTAAAAATACCGTCAGGATTAGCCCGAATGCTACGTTTCATAAATGCACAAGTCCCAATGCCAGAACAATGCGGCAAGCACAGCTGGAAGAAGGTTGTGCGTGACCAGACAGAGGTGGATGGGAGCAAGTGCAGAAAGCTGCAGTTAAAAAGAGGAGAGCAGCCAATGGGGGAGAGGGAAGAAGAGAGAAGGAATCATTTCATGAGGACCAACTCCCTCACCTGGACAGATCAGGCTGCCCTAGAGCCAGACAGTTTTCTGAAGGGCGCTCTAGGATTTATGGTGTACCATCTGTGGCCCATCAGAGCTAGGCAGGGCTCTCCCTTGGCTACATGAGTTCCTCAGCTCCTCCCTGCTTCTTCCTGATGCATCCGATGCCACTAGAGTCGGGGGGGGGGCACAGTGAAGTGTATATGTAGCTCCATAGCTAGCCCTCCAGATGTGTTGGACTACAGCTCCCAGCATCCCCCAGCCAGCTTGTTCAGGAGGGCAGCTGAGGCACCTACATATCACACAGAGTCCACAGCAGGGAATACAAATCCCAGCTAGACTAGGAACAGAGGGAAGCGGAAGCTGGATGGAAGCCTGGCAGCAACCAGCGGTGGCGCAAGGAGAGGAGGGTCTCCTTGTGCCCACAGTAGGAGCTCAGCACTCTGTCCTGAGACTTCCATACAGCAGAAGACAGAACAGGGGTCTTGCTAAATGTTATTCCTCCACAGAAGTGGAGTGATTATTCACTCCTCCTTGCTGGATGATCAAAGCTGCTGTTTACAACCCCCCCCCCTTTTTTCTTTCTTGTTCTTAACTAAAGCTCTAAACTCTGGGGCATTTCACAACTGGTAATGCCATGAGTCCGGCAGGCTGATTATACCCTTCAAAGTGAAGTAGATTTATTTGGTGCCGCAGCTATTGGCCATTCTGATGAGGGTGGTGCCAGCGATTCCCAAGGTTACTGCTGTATCATTTTACACACTGTAGCTTCTCCAGGCATCCGTGGGTGCAGGTGCAGGTGCAGTTGCTCAAGGCCTTTGAAGATGCTTCAACGGACATGTCATCTCCATACTTGGGGGCAGGGGAGAAAATGTCACGTTTGCTGGAGCCAGTTAGAAAGTTGTGGCCATGATTTTTACACACCACTTTGAGGCTCAGGGAATGGAGGTTTCATTTCTTGTATGTGAATTATCTTGAATTATCAGATAAGACTGAAATTGCAGTTCTTGTCCCTTTCGCCCTATATCTTTCTGATCCCTAGATCAGACTCTAGGGCAGGGGTGGGAAACTTGTGGCCCTATAGATGTATTTGGCCTACAACTCCGATGATCCATCACCACTGGCTATGCTGGTTAGGCCTAATGGAAGTTGTAGGCCGAAATATCTGGAGGGCCACAAGTTGCTCACCCCTATTCTAGGGGCTAGCTTTTTCTGGCCATCAGGGTAGGGGTGGGCTAAAAGCATATTCTTGTCTCATGCAGCTTGATCAAGACCACCCAGCAGTTCTGCAACGAGGCACCCCACACCCACCCCAGGGCACCTTCAGTTAAAAGCAAGTCACATAACAGAATTGACCTGGGCCATGGCCAAGACATGGAAGAACGACAGCAGCCCCTCGGGGTAGGCCTGCGGCTTCCAAGCTGCATTCTGGTGACCCTAAAGTTCCTCGAAGAGAAGGCCAGTCACGGAGGACTAGCTTCCCTAGAAGAAAGCCTGTCCTTGTTATGGGCCTTCCCCGGCACCCAGAGGAAAGGGTGTGTGTGTGGGGGGGGGGGGGTGCAGCCAAGTCACACTGCCAATTCACGTGGGGCAGCAGTGAAGCCCGACAAGTCTGGCCCAAGCCCCATATACACTGGTGCGTGCACTAGAAAAAGCCCCCCAATTCTTCTTCAATGTGGTTGAGTTTGGTGGTGACATGCAGGCAGTCATCCACAGAGGAGCTGATGTGGAGCTGATTCCCCAGACACAGGAAGTGTGAAAAGCAAAAGCACGGGCAGTAGGGACCTTGGTGGGCAGTTCCTTTACCATCGCCTCTTTGCTCACCTATGACTGCACTGCCGTTAGTAGCTCTTCTGCTTTCCGTGACCCTATACCAGGGGTGTTGAACCTCTTTCATTCCAATCTGGAGACGCTTTTGGGGGCCACATCCCAGTGGTGGGCGGGGGCTGAAGGCAAAGGGGGCAGGGGCCAAAATACCAAAAATACCAGCAAATGGTAGCTTCAAGCTCTTGCTGCCAGTAACGAAGCCTCAGGAGAGGCATTTCAAGCTTTTAGACTGGGGGGGGGGGGGGACTGCACAAAAGCCGGGAAACCACCAAATGGTGGTTTGGTGATTGGAGTTCAGGGGAAAGGGGGAGGGGCCACCTGGGGAACCCCAGAGGGCCAGACTGGGACCCCAGGTGGGCCGGATTCAGCTCCCAGACTTGAGGTTCTGCGCCCCTGCCCTATACAATCCTGTTCCTTAATGGGGTCCCTGCAGGCCACATCGAGACAGCAAGGCCTCCCTAAACTGCCCTCCTGGCCTCTGGCTCTTCCTTCCCCTTGCCCCCGTCCAGTAGCTTTCTCTGGTGCCCACAGAGGATGCTGGAGCCCAGTCCCAGCCGCCGTGCTTGCTAACGATGCTGCACAGACGTAGTACATTCCACCAGAAGGAAACAAGGTGGCAGCCAGAAGAAAACATTGGTAGCCACTGCTTGCGGCAGGCGCGTCTACGGGGCACAGCCCCCTGAGCACCAGCTGAGAAGGTGGCCTGGCCCATAATTTACTTAACACTTCCCTAGAACCATGTATTGTGTTAAAATAACCCGAACATAGAGCAAAGTAGAAGTTTTGACAATGAAAGTTTCGCGTTGGGGTGGGGTGGGGGTATTTCCATAGAAGAAAAGAAGGAAGGGAGGAAAGAAGGGTTCTCAATTACCTGGCTGAATTGCTCCCAGGAATTACTCCAGGTCCAGTAATGGGCCTTGTAAAGTCCAACCCGTACTGCCATCATCTCGTTGCCCCGGTAATAAAATATTGGCCTGATTGAGAGAGGGGAAGAGGGAGGGAGGGACAAAGAGAGATGTACAGCCACATGAGAAATGTAACGTGTCCAAACAAGCTGCTTCTTTTTCTTTCTTTTTTTTGGCAGCCACAGAGATAAGGGAGACAAACACTTTAACGGAGCCTGGCTGGCAACTCAGCTATCAGTCAGGAGCAGGTTGCCTTCTAATAGCCTCCGCCGCAAGGTTTTCAATTAGCATTTTTTAAAGCGTCCATCAAGGCGAGAGCCTGCATTGCACAAGCAAGAATGAAATGTTATGCAAGTTGTCTTGCCAGCGATTGTTAATCCTTGAACTACCAGACCGTGTAATTTCACACAGAGCCTGATGACTTGAAATACTCCAAAAAGAGAGGCACCTGTGCGATGGAGACGCAAAAGATACAGGAGGCCAGATTCTCCACGCATGGCCATGAAAAGCCAGGATGTATACATTTGTTCTGAACACAGGCAAACTGGTCACAGAATGGGGGATGTTGGGTTAACTGGACAAATAATTATCTTGTCATCTGCCATTTGAAGGACAGCGCATACACACACAAATAACCACACTGGCAGAGGTCACAAAAATGTAGAGGAACGGAATTTTAAAACAATCTCCTTTCTATGCTTGTGTATAAAGGATGCAAGAGAGAATTTTCCTATCTGTGCTGACACCAACCAGATATTTTCAATGCACACCATGCAGATCAGTGGCTAATTGAACGAAGATTTGCATTGGACTGGTGAGCGGGTGCTAACAATATACCGGTAGATATGCCTACGGAGTGCTCTGCATTCATTCACAATTTTAGGAGGATGCTCAGAAAACCCCATGAAAACAGTTTGCCCTCCCTTCCCTTGTCCTGTCACTGACCTTCCCTGACAAGTGCTTCACTTCTGGCTATTTGTATATGAAACTTAGTACCTAATCAGAGAGGAACTAATATAATCCGCTCACTGCCCCTCGCTTATTCTGAAGCAGATGTTTTGCAATCTCTCTCATCTTGGCTGTTCTTCTGCCCCTTACCCTCCTTCACTATTAACCATTTTCCTTTATCTTTTAAAATGCATTTGCTCATATTCATCCATCCACTATTTTTGCTGCTAATTCCTTTGAGCTGGGAGTACTGGGTTCTTTTTTATCTTTGCGAAAATCCAGTTGCTTCACAACCTCCTAAAGACCTCTCCTCCACCCATCCCACCACCACTTTTCTTGCACACTGCATCGAAAATAGGAAGGTACCTTACAGTGGTTCAGAATGACCCAGTCCATCTAACCCAATGTTGTCTCTTCTGACTGCAGCAGATCTCGGGTTCAGAGATCTTTCCCCTTGCCTGCTGCCTCATCCTTTTAATTGGCAATGCCAGTGATTGAAATTGGGACCTTCTGCATACAAACCATGTGCTCTGCCACTGAGGCAGGTAGGGACAATGGCAGTGACAGAGCCAGCGTGGCCTAGTGGTGAGAGTGTTGGACTGGGATGCGGGAGATCCGGGTTCTATTCCCCGCTCAGCCATGAAACTCACTGGGTGACTTTGGGCCAGTCACTGACTCTCAGCCTAACCTACCTCACAGGGTTGTTGTGAGGATAAAATGGAGAGGAGGAGGATTATTATGTAAGTCGCCTTGGGTTCCTTGCAGGAAAAAAGGCGGGGTATACGGTAAATATAATAAATAAATAAATAAATAAATAAATAAATAAAATAAACATACATTCAGCATTTTATTTAAAATACCCAGCCCAGAAACCCAACAGGACGAAGCACTCGTCCCATGAGAAACACACCAAGAGTGAATGGTCAGAGAGGCGTGATTTAAAAAAACTTTTTAAAATAAACAGAATAAAATAAATAAAAATGGGAGTGCTGGGACCATGAGGGACAAGTTGAAATGAAAATAATGATGATGACGACCACAACTGCTCTAAAAAGAATTCATGAAAGGCAAAAGGGAAGAGCAGCTTCCCCCACCGCGTCACTGGCAAATTGGCAGCATCAGCTTTTGCAGTGTGGCTGGAGGGTGGAAGGGGAGAGGGACTCCGCTTCTGGGCCTGCAGTGGTGTCATCCTGCACTCTGTTCCTTGCCATAGCTTTGCCCAGTTTCTATTTGGCGGAAGGCCACGGGCCCATAAATTGCAGCTGCCACCACCAGCAGCCATTCCAGCAGGCTGAGCTGAGGGTGGCGAGAGGGGGAAGCAGGGCCATTCCACCAGCCCTGCTGAAAGACTTGATTTCCCCTCCCTTCGCTCCCCATTCCTTCTAGTTATCATGGATTAACAGCCATTCATTCACTCTCCTCCTCCTCCTCCTCCTCCTCCTCCTCCTCCTCCTCCTCCTCCTCCTCCTCCTCCATGAATCTGTCTACTCTCTTAAGCCCTGCTGAAAGACCACTTGCTTCCCCCCCACATTCTCCCCATCCCTTTTTCCTTGTGTCATGGAAGCCTGTCAGAAGGGACTGCCTTGGTTTACAGAGTGGGCCTATTCGCATGTAACAGCGGCAAATCGTGGGTTAATTAACCCAAGATGTGTGTGCTGCCGCCATTTTGAATATGTAACCTCCGATATGCAAGTTAACCTAACAACTAATTGTACATTAACTTTGGGTTGTTTAACCCATGATTAACCCATAGTGTCTGAGTTTGCACGTCACAGAGCAACCTCCGATTCGAGATTGCATATTCAGAATGGAGGTGGCACATGACCCCAGCAAATCTTGGGTTAATTAACCCACGTTTTGGCGCTGTTAAGTGTGAAGTGGGTCATTATTTGTAAGTCCCTCCGGGAGCCTTTCTGGCTGAGGAGTGGGATAAAAATACTTAAATATACAAATAAGATCACAAGCTACTTAACATTAAAATATACTATCCACCCAGCCCATATACTTAATGGAAAGGGAAAAAACATACTAGCGCTGCACTTCACATGTTGCAGTATGCAGGCTTTTCCCTATACAAATGAATCCCTGTGCACAAATTTACACCCATTTTAAGCCTCATAGCTCCTAATTAGGGAGTCCTGTGAAGGAACCTGGCCAGTCTGTGTTCAGACAAGGCTACAATGAAACAGACTCATGCTTTGAGCTCAGAAACAAACCTCACAAAAGCTCTAGATCTCTGCTACTTGCTCCTCAAAAATGGGAAGGAAAAAAAAAAGACCCATTCCTAAAATAAGAGGCTCTAAAAATAACCAAGAGTTTCGGCTCCATGCCAATAAGTGGAGGAGGTAAGAGATGGAGGGCCGTGAGTGTGGTGTTCATAACTCACCTGTCAATTAACTTGCCTTCCAGGATGACAGGCAAAAGGTCGATGCCGTCGATCTGTCTGTCACTGGGAGGCTGCAGTCCTGCCAGTGTGAGGCTTGTGGTGAAGAGATCCATCACGCTAGCCAGCTGATGACTCACCTGCAATTGACAAGACAAGAGCATTTGCACAGGGACGGGGACACACACACACACACACACACACACACACACACACTCAGGCAAAAACAGCACAGACCACATGCTGAGGGGACATCTGCTTCCAACAAGGTGGTCTTGTAGAAAATCTCAACTGTCTTTCAAGACATGCAATTCGAGTTGATTCTGGATTCTTGGCAGAGTCTGGTGAAAAGCTCTTCTTTAGGAACAATGGGAGCAGCCTTATACCAAGTCAGACCCTTGGTCCATCCAGCCAACGGCACATGTCGCAATTTGAGAAACTGTCCTGGGCAGCGGCACAAAATGACTGCCACGGGAGGCGAGGCTAGTCACGAGGGACTAGTAACCTGCCCAAAAGATGGGAGTTCAAGGCAGAGGTGGGGTCTGAGCCCCAACACACTAAACAACACCTTGGATCCCACGGTTTTCACTGCCAAAAGAGGCCTATTTCACAGAAGGAAAACTCTTTTTTCTCTCTCCCCGCTCTGCCAGCTAACTCATTCCCCGCATCTCTTTTCCCCTTTCACTCTGGATCACGACAACATACATTCACTCTCTCCGCCACACGCCACCCATCCATCCACATCCGCACGCACACAAGCACGGATCTTGTGGCCGGTGTGATACTGTAAGTTCTCTAAGCCGTGTTGGTTGTACACTTTGGGGGTGGGGTGGGTGGGAGGAATGGTTTATGGTCACTTTTAACAGAACATGTGGGTAAACTCTAAGAGCCTTTGATTCCTGCAGTGTATAAAAAGGCAGGCCAGTGTGGGGCTGCTGGTGACTTCCTTGTACTTGGCCCCTTGTTATTAAGCAGGGCCTGGAGTAGACGGCTCACATTAAACGGCCAATTACATCCCTGGCCTCACACGCTGTTCTCTGTGTAAAGGAGAGAAAACTTCTTAAAAGAAATTAAACGTCAATGTTACAGCCACTTGGATTTATCTGCAGCACCACATTGGAGAGGAGAACGGGGGGGTGGGGTGGAGTAGGAGGAGGTTACTATTTATATATAAACTTTGAAGTATTTTCAGAGGAGAAACGGGAAAAATTTAGCATTTTCTTGTGTCGACTGCACTCTTTCATTCGACTTGCCATTCCCACAACAAGACAGGCGCGGGGGGCGGGGGAAGAATATTCCAGAGACTAACAGCCCAGTGAAAAATAAATAATGAAAAACAGAGGAGCAAGATCAGATATTTTCCATATCAGCAAGGAACAGCTGGTATTACGCACGTTAAGAAGAAGGTATATATATATATATATATATATATATATATAAAATTATTGTGTGTGTGTGTGTGTGTGTGTGTGTATATATATACATATACACACACACACACACACACATACATACACACTCTCGGCATACACAGAATGTCTTTAAGAAAATGAAATCATTTTTGCTTTCGGCCACATTGCAAGAAGAAATAGCCAGTGCCGGCGTTATCAGTGCTTTCAAGCTCTAACTCTGAATCAAAGGCGACAATTAATAAAGTTGCCCCCGCCAGGAATGGAAAAGAGGAAAGCTAAATATTTGAAACTGGGTGAACAAATGTCAGGGTGTTTTTAAATAAAATCCTTTTACATTTATCACAGCAAGCAGACCTGATATCCCTGTCTAATTCAATTTCAATTTGTGCCCTGTGGGAGATAGTGAAGAAAAGGTTGCAGTGCTGTCTTTGGGTTGATATGTTCTTTTCTCCTTCAGGGAGCAGAACCAGGGAGGTGGGAAGAGGGGAGTGGGGGGGGGGAGAGAAAAGGAGGGGACATGGAGCAAAAGGAGGATTCAAAGAGCAGCAGAATACACATTCCTGCCGGCTGGATTCTTCTAGAAGGCAGCACGTGAAAATCTTTAAAGTTTGTTTACTGGGTATGAATTCACCTGGAAAATTCAGCCAAGACCTCTTCTGTGTGTGTGTGTGTGTGTGTGTGTGTGTGTGTGTGACATCCAGCAGGGGTGCTTGTTTATGTTGTTTACTCAACAACCTAAAGGCGTGGGGGTCAAAAAAACTGTGAAAATTGATACAAAGTGCAGCAGGAGAATAACGGTGGTTCAGTAAAAGCACCTCGAGGATTGACTCAAAAACAAAATCTCCCACTCCAATTCTGCGTTCTCATTTTTCTTAATGCTTTTCGTTCTATATTTGCTTCAGTTCGACTACTCAGTATGGCTATAACTGAGCATGTTCCACACATCCACGCCAAGTGCACACACTCTGACCTTGCCATGTATATCGACTGTCTAATAACCCCCGCTTTTACCAGAAGTAGAAGCAAAGTTTCTAGCCCTCATGCCCGAGTGTGTGTACATAACATCTGTAAAAAGCTCAGATGCCATCTTGAAAAGAGCTTCCAATCGTTTCCAAGGTGCAAGACTGCTAGTGCCCTCTCATGGCTAGGCATTATAAACCCTCTCTTCTTCTGCTCTTTACTGCGCTAGTATTTGCTGGATAGCTGCTGCCAGGATGACCAACTGAGATAGATAGATAGATAGATAGATAGATAGATCTATCCACTGATCTATGTGGCCACATCAGATTGCAGCCTTTTCCCATGAATCCTTTGGCACAGTGTTCTCCAACCTTGGGTCCCCAGATGTTTCTGGCCTACAACTCCCAGCATGCCCCAGCGAGAACACTGATTGGAAGCCTCTTGGGGCAGGGACCTGCCCTCTCATCCTTTGTAAAGCACCATGCACATAGATGGCTCAATAATAAAAGAACAGCAGCCAAAGAAAAGAAAAAAAAGGCAGAAGAGTATCGCCTAAGTAATGAGACAGAACCTTTGGTTCAGGTGCAAAAGTTAAAGCCAGCCGGGGGTGGGGAGCAGATCAGATCACTCCTGCTCTGCATCAGCCACAATGGCAGAGTACAGGGTTAATTGAGGATTTTTGTGATCCATTAAACTTGAGTGAAAAGGAACAGTTGCCCATCTTCAAAGCGGGAAAAAACCACTCACGCAGACAACGTCCAGGCATACCTGTACCGATCCCTGGGTGTTCCCAGTGTCGGTTATGCAGATCAGCTATGAGTTACATCAGCTTCAACTAGGCACCGACTCAAAGCAGAGAGTAAATGGAGCAATGCAGATCTGTAGCTAAGATCTCTAAATACGATCCACCAAAATTGGGGGAGAGAAGAGGCCACAGAAAACAGACCACAGACCTTAAGAGGAGAGAAAGAATGCAGAGAGAGCTAAAAGAGCATGGAATGAATCATGCACACCAGCAGAACTTTAGGAAGCCATGACACCCAAAGCAGCTCTTCCCGGCTCACCTGTAGCACAGAGACTGTGGGACATCAGAGCACAGAGGTCTTGAAAGCAAGGAGGAAAGAGGGGTCAACATCCGTAGTTCTGGGTTTATTCAAAAAACGTGATCTCACAGGACACGTGAAGATGCAGGTTTCATCTCTAAAGGTGTGTGATCCCAAAAAAGGAAGCCAACTGCCCAGGACCAAGGGGATGAGGCACAAAACGACAGTTGGAGAGGCTTGGAAAAGCCGATGAACCCTTCTGACTGACCAGCAAGCCCACAGAATCTTGTGACCGCTTCAATCCCTCCATTTTACCCTGCTAAGTACGAGTACTGCTTTCATTCACCACTGAGAGACAACTGCTTTGTGCTTGCAAGGAAGAGTCTGAACAGAAACCAAAAGGGGCCATGCTCCAGATTTTGAAGAGCACTGCACATTGCTGTGTGCAATACGCATTAACGATAAACCAAAAAAACCATCCCTCCACAATATGCTGGGTTTAAACTATCAGGCAGCATCCTTCCCTTTCACAATGTGTAACTCATACAATGCCTTTTTCTGTATTTAATTAAAAATTCTTGAAAGGGAATATAAATTAGAAACTAAAGCTGCAATCCTATGCATGTTTAGACAGGAAAATAAGCCCTAAAACTCACAGCATGCCCCAGCCAGCATGGCTAGCTGGGACATGCTGGGAGTTGTAGGCCTTTTTCCCCTGTCTAAACATGCACAGGATTGCACCCTAAATGTTCTCTTTGTCCAAGAGCACAAAGGATTCATAAGGAGTCCAGATCCTGAATAGCCCCTTCCCTCTGGAATGAAGACATCCACAAAGGAGAGAAAACACCCATCCTTTACTAAGAAGCCTGCCTTGTGCAGACGCTGAGTGCATTTGCCATTAATGAGTACTGGGACAGTTTCTTGCACACGCCAGTGGGGCCACCTGAGGAGAGCTACCTGCTGGTTATTGCATAGCCAAGATTTTTTTTTCTCTCGTCCACGTGCAAGCAGGGGAACAGCCACATCCTGACAAAGAGTGACCCCACCCCCACTCAACACAGCAGTTACTGAATCACAAACTGCAAAATAAGTAACAAAGTCCCACCCCACTCCTGCCTGGTTCAAGCTGTTGGATGCTATACGATAGGGGTAGGGGACCTCTCAGGCCTGCTGGGGCCCAAATCCAACCCTCCTGGAGTCCAAAATCCAGCCCTCCAGGGATCACCAGCAGGCCACGCCCCCTTTCTCCTGACCACCATACATTTGGTGGTTTCCCAGCAGTTGTGCAGTTTTTTCCCCATTCTAAAAGCTTGAAATGCCTCTCCTAAGCTCAGTTACTGGCAGGAAGAGCTTGAAGCTAAAATATGCTGTTATTTCTGGTATTCTGGCCCACACCCTTTGCCTTTGGGCCCACCTGGCCACGGGCTCTTTCCCCGGACCACTGATCATTGGGTGGTCTTCCAGCCTGTGTGCAGTTCTGAAACGCCTCTCCTAAGGCTCAGTTCTGGCAGCAAGAGCTTGATGCTAAAATAGACCGCTATTTGTTGGCATTTTGGCCACATCCGTTTTGCCTTCGGCCCCGCCCACAACTGGAATATGGCCCCCAAGCGCTTCTCCAAAATGGAATTCAGCCCTCGAGGTGTGAGAGGTCCCCCACCCCTGCTGCAGGATGACGTGCCTGGGTTGCTTCACTGATGCAGCGCATTCTCCAGGCACCAGCTATAAGCCTTGCACTGTGCAGCTACAGATAGATTCCTGCCCCCAAGGGGCTCACAATCAAAGCTAAGTCAAGTTATGGAAGAAGAGGAAGAGGAGCAGCAGCACACACATGCTCCACTTTCGAAGTCTGGTGCATCATGTGCTTATTACAGTCAACTGTGAGGGTTAGGTTATCAAAGCAATCTGGAAGACAGTTGGACGGCTTGGATGTTTGGCTCTCACGGCTTTGTTTGGAGTCATAACCGCTGTGTCCCAAAGACCTGGGTTGGGTACCAGCAACTCTACTTGACAACGCTTGACCATGAAGGCTTTAGGCAAGCCTCTCTCTTTCAGCCAGCCCCTGCCCTGGTCTGCAACATGAGGGATGACGACAGTGACTTACTTTACAGAATTGCTAAAACTTACATCTTGATAATAATGCATGTGAAGTGCTTTCCAAACTTAAAACAACAACAACTTTTGTTTAGTGCTTTCATTAATTAGATGATGACGATGGTGGTGGTGATGATGATGATGATTCGCAGCAACAGCTTTATATGGGGATGCCCTGGAAGGCTGAGGCTGCAGCTGGTATAGTAGTGTTCCTCTGACAGCAGCTTAAATGTAATGGTATTCCAGTATTTGCACTGGCTCACTACAGTCTTGTTGGGGAGAACCACAGGTGCTAGCTGTGATCTATAAAAGCTCCAATTGGTTTGTGCCCTATATACACAAGGAAACAGGTTGGACTGCTATTAAAGATGTTTAGATAGGCGAGGAGGAAGCCCTTTCTAACTGTAAGGTGGGGTGGAAGATTGACAGGGCTGTTTTGATGATTATTGCAACTTCAATAATCGCATGATCTCACTCTTTTTACCCCCAGCCTCCATTTCTTTCCCCTTCCTGGTATCATTTTCTAGCATGTAAGCCCCATGGGGAAGGGATCGGTCTACTCATGCTGCACTGCATGCTGGGGCAAAAAATCCCAACTGATGGGAAATGAGATAGCAATGACTGACCAAGAAAGAGATCTTGGGGTTGCGGTGAACAGCTTGATGAAAATGTCGACCCAGAGTGCTGCTGCTGTGAAAAAGGCAAACTCCATGTTGGGCATAATTAGGAAAGGAAATTGAAAATAAACTGCCAAGATCACGCTGCCCTCATACAAATCTATGGTGCGACCACACTTGGAATACTGTGCACAGTTCTGGTCCCCGCACCTAAAAAGAGATATTGCAGAGTTGGAAAAAGTGCAGAAAAGGGCAACTAAAATGATCAGGGTGCTGGAGCAGATCCCCTATGTGAGGAAAAGTTACAGCAGCTGGGATTGACAGTGTATAAGATTATGCATGGTGTAGAGAAAGTGGACAGGGAGACCATTTTTCTCCCTCTCTCATAATACAGGAACCCAATGGGGTCATCCCATGAAGCTGATTGGTGGGAGATTCAGGACAGATAAAAAGAAGGACTTCTTCACACAGCACATAGTTAAACTATGGAATTCACATCCACAAGATGTAGTGATGGTCAGCAGTTTGGACAGCTTTAAAGGGGGATTGGACAAATTCATGGAGGAGATGGCTATCAGTGGCTACTAGTCCTGATGGCTATATGCCCCCTCCAGTATCAGAGGCAGTATGCCCATGTACACCAGTTGCTGGGGATCATGGGTGGGAGGGTACTCTTGCACTCATGTCCTGCTTGTGGGTTTCCCGTGGGCAGCTGGTTGGCCACTGTGTGAACAGAATGCTGGACTAGATGGACCCTTGGTCTGACCCAGCAGGGCTCTGCTTATGTTCTTATGTACAAAATGCCATGTACATAGATAGTGCCAAATAAATGAACAGCAGAATTTTCATCATCAAAATTTCTAACAGCAGAGGCTGGACAAACATTTGCTTGGACTAGTTTCTGCGGATTCATCCAGGCAGCTGGAGGAGTGGCTGGAAGATATCTTACTGTCACTCTCAGCCCTCGTCTCCCAAGTGGCCCATTACTGAGATGGAAATGGACATTGGGGGGGGTGTCTCCCCCTTTCGTTGGTTTGGCAAGCAAGAGGTAACCAGACCAGGATACTTCACTGGAGTATGTGAATTAACTAATTAACTTAGAATTTGGAGGGGGAGATGACATTCCTAGGCCACACTCAAACCCCTTCTTAATAATCAGATCATGTGCATGAGATGTCAAAACTGCAATAATGCAGTTCAGCTGCCCTATTGGTTGATGTCCTTGACAGTTCAGCTTTCTGGTTTCTGACACACATATTCCACAGGGAGCTCTCAAGTGGAGTATATTAAAGACCTGACCCAAAGCCCGATGGAATTCATGAAAGAAGACCTTCCAAGCAGACTGCAAAGAAGATATTTCATTCCAGATTCTCACCTGCCCAGCAGGTACATGTCCTGGCCACCAGGCAATTGCTGGTTCTCTCATGCCACCTTCAAAGGTAGTCTGCTTGCCGCACAGGAAAGGGCCATTGCTACCTCCTAGAAAAAAAGAAAACAATAATTCTAGAAGATCCCTGTACAGGGGAGACAGCAATTAGAACTAAGAAAAACTAAAAAAGAAGAAGAAGAGGAAGAAGAGTACAATGAACCCATTCCAAAAGGACAGTCAACTTGGGTTTTGTTCAAGTCCATTAAACAATGCCAATCACCATCATAATGTGCATATTTACAGCTCCATCTTAGACATTTGCAGTAGCATACTAAATTGTGATACTAGTGTGATGTCACTAAATCATCAACATTACACTATGCACTTAGGGTTGGATTCAGGACCTAACTTCCATATGAAGCAGGGACCTTCCACAAGAGGAAGTGCTCATGGAAGGTCCCTCCACCTGATTTTTGGGAATCCCCGTGACATTCTGTGCAGCATTTTCAGGGGCTAGATGGGCTGCTATGGGAAGGAGTGGCAGAGAAGCCTACTTCCACCAGCACAGTTGGTCCAGCGGAAATCTGGATCCAACCCTTGGTGTTCATTGTTGCTTGACACTGGATTTGAATAGCAACAAGTGCTAAGTGTGGTCTGAAGACAGGTTATTTAAGACACAATCCTATGCATGTTTAGACAGAAAAAAGGCCTACAACTCCCAGCATGCCCCAGCCAGCCAGGGAGTTGTAGGCCTTTTTTCTGTCTAAACATGCATAGGATTGTACCCTTAGTCTACAAACAACCATACGAACCTTAACAAGTTCATCATCTCAAGTGTTCCAGAAGACAGAACAATCATCACCACCATCACATTTTTACAGGTGGGGAAAGGAGGATGAGAAACAGTAATTTGCTGAAGGCAATAAAGCTCGGGTGGGGAACAATTTTCCATCAACAGCCGCATTCCCTTGGAGATAATCTATGGGGGAGGGGCATGGTGATGCTGAGCTGCCACCCCCTTTCCCTTTTTCTCTTGTAACAGAGATCATTAGGTTAAAACAGGGCCGAGCTTCCATAAAGTGGGTTGGTTAACCAATGTCCAAAATAATTTCCAAAGAAACACATCAAACGTTCACTTCAATTCATGTATACCACCATTAATTGTGACTTGAATAAAAGGAAGAACAAGCTGATCAGTGACAGGCAAATTTCCTGGTCTCTCGAAACTAAAGTTCTCACTAGGAACAGCATCATGTTCTAAGGCAGCAGATGGCTAGCAGAGGCCCTTGCTTCACAACTGAACTGCGGAAAGTCAGAACTTGCCGAAGGACACAGAAAGAGCAGATGACTTGACTGGGATTAGAAAGTAGGCAGCTCTTTCAGTCCTGCGTGCTCCTGCAAGCAGGCTCTGGGCTGGCTGGCCCTGGGTGTTTGTGTGTGTGTGTGGTGTGTGAGTACAAAATACAGGGGGCAAGTGATTAATTTACAGTGACTGTGCCCAAAGGAAATAAAAAGCAAAACCCTGTGAAAAGAAGCAAACCTGAACATTCAGGGGAACTGTCATCTCAGCAGCTTTTCAGAAGAGCTCAGTGGATGTGCTTGTAATATCTTTTGCATTTATTGAGACATACTAAGGAGAAGTCACAGATTAGGGGCTTATGTCTGTTGGGATGTCAGCAGGCCAATTTTTTTTATCTGTTAGATCTTAGGAACAATCAGTGCATTTACCATCACCAGGGCAAGTTTGGAAACACAGGATTCCTCCACACAGTTAATTCAACAAGAAATGATAGGAATCCTCCAGAAATTTGTATTTACAAACAACAAGACCTTTGAATTTGTACCATAAGTTCATGAAGCCTCAAATTCTCCACCCCAAATCTGATAAGTTCTGCAACAGGAAAACTGACCTTGTTCAGGAGCTGAAATGAGGGCTGCACCATTGTCAGATGTGAAAAACACAAAGGTGTTCTCGCTTATGTTCAGTTTTTGAAGGTGACTCAGTATTTTCCCAATGCTGTTGTCAATTTCTCGCACTGCATCACCGTACCTGAGAGGCAGGGAGAACAAATTACATAGCCGTCAAGGAAGTGTGTGTGTGGGATGCTTAACACTTGTAGACTCTGTAATATGTCAGTCACATTTATTTGTATATAAACATTTATAAGAAAATAATAAAGAAAAAAACAAACACTTTATAAAAAACAATCCCATTTCAAAAACCACCCAGTTCCAAAAATTTACAAAAACAGCAAAAGTTCAACAGTAGTATTTCATTTACAAAAGAGATCCTGCAATAGGATACTAAGGTTTGAATACGCTGCATTAATATTGGCATTGGAAAGGGAAATAAGTTATTCGCCACACCGGTTTGGGCACCAAATGCTTATAGAACTTATAGCTCTTACAGCACAGAATCCTGTGGCACCTTAAAACACATTACAAGTGCAATCCAATACATGTTCACTCAGAAGTAAGTCCCACAATGTTCAGTGGGGCTAACTCTCAGGTAAGTAAGAAAAGGATTGCAGCAATTTACACTTACTTGGAGGTAACCCCATTGAACACAGTGGGACTTAATTCCAAGTTCACACACACACAGAGCACTACTGCACAAGATGCATGAGGTGTTGTGCCACAACAAATCTGGCAGTTTTTAAGGCACCATGGGGACCCTTTTGTCTTTTGGGGCTGCCACAGACTTAGCATGTCCAAGTGGATATTTGACACCAGAGAAACTTCTTTCAGGTGTGCTCCTAGAGAAGCTGAAATCCTAACAGCAAGAGTAGCCCATGCCCAAAAGGGAGGCTGCTCAACTCCAGAAAGTGGCACACCTCTGGGGTTAGAGGCCTTTTAAAAGTCAGATCTCAATTAAGCTGGGCCTCGCCACATCTCCAAGAAGTAGCCTCAACAGGTAGCGGCAACCTCTCATCACTCGCAGCACACCAGATAGGCCATCCTCACCCGGCACAACAGCGCTCCCCATTTCCAGCTGAGAAAAGACATGGGAGTGTGTGATGGAAAGAAGAGAGGTCACGCTGCAAGCAGCCAGCCATAGATGAGAACTGGTGGGGCGGGGCACACAGAGCACTTAAACATTGCAAGGGAGATATTAAGAGTTTCTTTTTCCTGTACACACCCTGGGTGAATGGACTGCATTTGTGCTTGGCTCCTCCCTCAAACCTGCTTTGGGCGCCTCCTCAGACCTCACCCAGGTACAGGCTCCAGGTTTTTGAGGGCCCTTGGGCAAGGCACTTTCAATGGGCCCCCTCCCTCAGTGAGTCTACCCTCTCACCGCCATTGTCACCAGCTGCTCTTGCTCCTCATCCTGTCTCATCGTTGCTACCACTGGCTTGCTGGCCAGGCAGAGAACCAGTGGGCAAGGAGGCCGCGGCCTCTCCTGCTCCTCCTTCTCACCACCTCCGTTGCCTGAGCCAAGGTGAGAGGCAGGTAAGGAAGCAGGCTGCAATGGACCGGCTTCAAGGGGTGCTCATCAGTGGGCTCCTGCCAGGGTGTGGGCCCTTGGCAGGTGCCTGACCATGCCGATCCTTGACACCAGCCCTGCCCAGGTACCAAAATCTTTGATTTCCCTCGGGGAGACCTTTACTTCAGTTTGTAAGAGATGTGTTCATCTTCAACCCAGGCTGGATCCTCTCAAGCACCTGCTACTCTTTCACATTAAATAAATACACACACTTTTAAATTTTAAGTAGCGATCTCAATTGTTTCAGGGCCATCACTGCTGCTCTCAGATTGCCTTCTAGTGCAATGAGGGTGGGAAGTGGGGGAGAACTTTCGGCTCAAAAGAAAAAATGACTTACAGCCCTCGTTGGCTAGTGCCCAAGAATTCCCTGGAAGCATACACAGGCGCATGAGTGGCATCGATTGCCCAATACAGAAAGAACGGCTTTTGGCTGGCTTGCTGCGTGCTAATGAAATCAAGGGCTTCCTGGAAACGACAAGAGAACTAACTTCAAACATGCCCCCCCCCCCCATGCTGCATACGTAGAAGCAGCTGCAGAAAAGGGCCGTGGGTTTTTAAAACCTTTCATCAGAGTAAACAGTACCTGCAAGTACATTTGTGTTAGGTTTGCTTCCCCCGTCTTATGATCTATTTTTATATCTTCGTAATACCTAAAAGATAAAAACAAGACCCGGAAAAAACATTCCACGTGTTTTTAAGTATACAGCGATGGAGGAATAAGTGCTTTGCTCCCCACTAGTCCCTTGGGAAAACAGCAGCAAGTCATCATGTAATAAGAGACACTACCCCGTTTATGCACACAGCAGACGCAGCCTCAAACGTATCTGCTGAAAGATGTTTCACTGAGGGTTGCTTTAGGGGTAGTTTGTTTCACTGAGAGTTGCTTGTTCCTATATCGAGACGCGGTTCACATGACCACGGTGTGGTTAGCAAGCCACGGTGGCTTGTTAACTGCGCCGTGCGTGCTGGTCACAGGCTTGACGGATTGACCTAATCACCCTCACTGGCGCGGCTTGCTATGTCGTCTGAACCCAGGCGGCATGGCTTGGGGGGCAGGGGGGAGGCAAGCGACCCTCAAGTAACCCACAACAACCATACGAACCTTAACAAGTTCATCATCTCAAGTGTTCCAGAAGACAGAACAATCATCACCACCATCACATTTTTACAGGTGGGGAAAGGAGGATGAGTAACCTCAAGTAACCCACAACAACCATACGGACCTTAACAAGTTCATCATTTGTTCGAATGCCTGACTGCCGTCTCCCAAAGCAGTTACTTTACTCCCAACTCAAGGATGGAAAGCGGAATATCGGTGGTCAATATAAGAGGTTTAAAGATGTTCATAAGGCTAATCTAAAAAAATGCAATATAAACATCGAAAACTGGGAAGCTCTGGCCCATGAACGATCTAAATGGAGGTTGGCCTTTCACAAAGGTTCCATGGACTTTGAAGAAGCCCGAGTGCAAGGTGAAAGGGAGAAACGTGCTAAGCGAAAAGCACGTCAAATGAATCCTTTACAGGACCATCTTCCATCTGGTAACCTGTGTCCTCACTGTGGGAAGCTGTGTGGATCTAGAATTGGCCTCCACAGTCACTTACGGACCCATCGCTAGAGTCTACACAATTTTCTTTAGAATTTCCTCCTTTTATCCCGGAAGACAATCTTACTCGGTCACGAGTGATCGCCTGATGATGATGAACAAGTTCATCATCTCAAGTGTTCCAGAAGACAGAACAATCATCACCACCATGGGTTATGGCAACCACAACAGCCCATGGGTTATTTGAGGGTTGCTGCCCCTTCAAACAAGCCATGACACTCAGGTTTGGACAACATGACAAGCCATGCCAGCGAGGGTAATTAGGGAAATCCAGACAGCACGCATGGCGGGTCAACAAGCCACGCTGCTTGTTAACCACACCCTGATTATGCGAACTGGGTCAGAGTTTAATCTCAGTGTACATAAAGTATATAACATATGCACACATTGTTTTCTCTTTACGGCGTGTACAGAGATTGGGCAGCGCCCCCTAAAATTACAGATTTCTTGCCACATGGCAATCAATTAGAGTAGGCTTACCCCAACTTGGTGCCCTCCACAGACTTTTTGGACTACAACCCCCAGGATTCCTGACCACTGGCCATGTTGGCCGGAACTGACGGGAGTTGAAGTCCACAGCAGCTGCAGGGCACCAGGTTGGGGGAGGCTGAATTATAGGCACTTCTGAAATACCGCTTACCAGAGGGGTACTATATTTCTATTTAGGAAAAGAGTAAGTTAGGAAGCGGCCTCTAGAGCAGTGTTCTCCAACCTTGGGTCCAACCTACGCTGGCTGGGGCATGCTGGGAGTTGTAGGCCAAAAACATCTGGGGACCCAAGGATGGAGAACACTGCTCTAGAGTAATTTTCTCGGGAGTAAATGGGCTGGCGAATTTCAGTCAAAGTTTCCGTCCTAGAGGAAGCAAAGAGGCGGCTGGTGTTTCCTGTGTTCCAAATGATTATAACTCTGCAACATCGCTGTTGTTAATGGAGTTCTCATATATAATTCACTGTGTACGGCAGCTCCTCACTGGGCACTTCAGGCTCCCTCAGTGCGCCTAATATCAGGTGATGTTTTCATCAGTTCACCTCGGGCGCCAGTGGATGGTGATGGGTGGGGGAATTTCTGGAAAACGTGGCCCTGCAGAGGTCCCCAATTCAGAAGGGAAACACCAGCATTTCATGCTCCACTGCGAGAAAGGGCAGCAGGGTGGAGTCTAAGGGTCTCTATAGCAGGGAAACTTAAAAGGAGCCAAGCAAAAGCAGAAGTAAAGCAAAATGCATCAAGGTGTGGGTGACACAGTAAAGGGGCTACCTGCCCATCATTTCCCAGTCCCTATAAACAGGGATGTTTGGGGTGGCTTTGTTGTCATAAGGTCCAAAATGGCAGTTAGGGGATCCAAACCACGCATCAAATCCGTGCCTCAGGGGATGGAACTGGGGCCGGTGGCCAAGGTGCCTAGAAAAGATTAACAGACAAAACACATGGTATGGATTTCATCGAAGAGCATCAATTATCTCATCAGCCCTGGACAAAAAGGACATCGCCACAAGGAGGCTGACAGAAGTAATGGCCCACAGCTTAGTAACAGACAACGAAAGACCTGTAGCCAACCAATGCAGACTGTTTGCCCCTTTGGCCTTCCTGGCTCATCACTTCTCAGCCTCCAAAGGTCCCTTGCTTGGCCACTTCCTCTCTGCCAACTGTGCACAGCAGGTGACAATATTACCTTCCATTGCTCAAATGTACCCATAAGGAGCAAAGGAACAATTAAGTAAAATGAGGGAGTATAGGTGAAGATGCTTAATTTGTGCAATTCGCACATCACAGAATTCAGATTTTGCTGTGCAGAACTTTGATTGGCTCAGCGCAAACAAATACACAGAGCCATGCAACCTACATGGCACCCTCTGGTTCCATAGGTGCCCACCACGCCCTCCCTATGTAGTCAGGAAGAGGAGGAACACAAGAGGAAGGTGCACAGGGTGCACGATGCACTGCATCTCCTCTTCAACAGAGCACCCTTACCCCACCAGCGGAGGCATTTGGCCCTAGAAACAGGCAAGCACAGCAGGATCAGGCCTAACCAATCAGGAGCTTCCCGCACTCACAAGAGGTACTGTGCTGCAAGCTTCAGACTTAATTAGCTTTTTGCTATGGCTCTGAGGTTGTTCGAGATTCGCCACGTTTCAGATAACTCCCTGGAACCAATCTGTATCTGTGCTGTTTATTTCCTTTCCCCAGGTATATGAATTTACATTTATTAGCACTCAGCTGCATCCCATTGCCTGCAGCCCACTGAGCTGCACAGTCCCCCCCGCCTCTTCTTAGGCAGTCTGCTGTTTGAATTTGCAGCAATAAATAATTTACAGCTCCAGGTCCGTTTCCTTTCTTTCCTAGGTCTGCTCTGCATTTCTGGTGGCAAACAACTTGATCGTGAGTGAACGTTTGCTAGCTTGCTTGCAAATCACCTGAAACAGACAAATCCTTCCTTGACTGCACTATCCTGCCCCTATTTTTATCCTGCCCTTTCTCCAAAGAACAAAGAGCAGCACGCATGATCACCCCCCAACCCTTTTATCTTTTGTGAGCTAGGCTAGGCTAGGCTAGGCTGTGAGAATGTAACCAGCCAAAGGTCAACCAAGATTGGGGGGCGCTGGCGCTGAATCTAGGCTCCCCTGGACTATCTATATATAAACCACATCACACTGGCCCTTGAATTTATTCCCCAAACTAATTTTTAAATAAATCACTCAAGTATATGCTACACTTATTAGCTATGTTGCATTGGACTATCATTTTGCATAACACAAACTAGAATGGCAAGCAAAGCTGCCGGGGCTCGAACTGGGGACCTTTGGGTCTGTGTGCAGCTGCCCTGTGTTCTGGTGGAACTCACCGGAACTGAGTTCCAGCACCTTTTCTTCTATTAATTGCATTACAATTTAATCGCCATCTACTCCCGAGGAAATGTAATCCAAGAGTTCCGGTACCTTTTTCTCCAGAAAAAAAGCACTGGTGGTGTCACTGATCTGTACGTTGCTGCCTGCCGCTGCTGCCTAGGGCAGCCTTCCTCAACCTTGTGCTCTCAGATGTGTTGGGACGACAACTCCCATTGTGGCCCACGCTGGCTGGGAATGCTGGGAGCTGCCGTCCAACACTTCTGGAGGGCACCCGGTTGGGGAAGGCTCCTCTAGGGAGCTTAGTATCGCTGAGCCCTGCCCGGACCGACCTGGCCCACCCAGGCGAGCCACTGGATCCTCCTGGACAGGAAAGGCTTGGAAGGGGGCTTCCTGTCCCAGTCAAGCCCTGCTCAAACAACAAGGTCTTCCTGAGCTCTGTCATGTTCCTGTCTGCTTCGATTGTCCTTTGCTCCTGATTTCTCGCCTTTTCTTCAGCCCCTGCCTCCTTTCGTTCTGACTCACTCTTTGGCCTCAATTACTGGCTTCATCCCACAGCTTGCTGCCCACTGCCCAGACCGGACAATGGCATACTTTGCACAAATGCCATCTTACAACGCACCCTGATCTGACAATCCCCATACCCGGAGTTGCCCCATTTGGGGCAGTAGTTCAGTGGTAGAGCACCTGCTTTGCATGCAGAGGGTCCCGGGTGCAATCCCCAGCAGCATCTCTAGGTAGGGTTAGGAAAGAATCCTGCCTGAAACCCTGGAGAGCCGTTGCTGCCAGCCCGTGTCAAGAACACTGGGCTAGATGGACCAAGGGTCTGACTCAGTATAAGGCAGCTTTTTATGTTCCTAGTAGGTCAGGGAAACCTTATAGGTGGCTGTTCAGGTAACATGTCAGAAGAGTCACCGGGGGGGGGGGGGAGGTGATGTAGTTTTCAGGTCAGAAGACAAAACGAAACTAAGCTACAAGCCCTGAACACATGAAAAATCCCACTGGAAGGATCCCCTTGGGGGGAAATTGTGTGACTCCTTGCACTAACCACTGATTTCTCTATCAGCAGTAAATCCATATACCAGCCAGGAAGTCAACAGACAGGGGAGCAACAGGAGGCGAACGGTCACCTGTGTCTCTATTCTTTCTATCTTTTTTTCTTCCAAAGTGGCTCAGAAATCACACTTCCTTCTGCAGCTGCTAAGAGCCTTTCCTTAACAACCATGATTTATATAAAAGAAGTGTTTTCGGTGGCCTTGCTGTTTCCCTTGTTAACACCTGCGCCAGCACCGCAGAGGTTTGTCATCAATTTCAATGATCCAACTCTGAGCCATTTTAAAAGAGCTCCTGGGATACAGCACAGGAAGATTGTGGGTCAATATTTGTTCACTAGCATTCCCGCTTAGCCTCTGCCCACCTAGATTATGCTATGACTCTTTGGAAGAATGCTAGCATCAGTCCTTCTCTCCTTTGGGAAGGGAATGAATCCCTGAAGCAGGATCAAGACATGAGAAGCTTACAATTAGGGTGAAAAGCACCACACCTCAGAAATCAACATTCTGCAGGGGCCAAAGATATATTTTTTAAATGTTAACTATGACAGGCTCCAGTGGGGCAGCCTTATAATTTGTGATGAAAGTAAGTGCAATATGTTGCATCATTCATATATAGATGTCCTCAGCTTTGACATTAAATCACACCAGGTGGAATACTCCACCTGGATTTCTTAGGACAGGGATGACAGACTGAACCAACTTGTCTGAACTCAGATTCCTCCACACATAAAGCAGATCACACACACAAAGAGAGTAGTCAAAAAGGAACATTACCATTTGCCAACTAGTTTATTGACATAGCCTGCTTTCTTCAGCAATTCTGGAAGGAGCAGTTCATAATCTGGGATGCCCCCTGTTATTTCTTGGGGAGTGTAGGCTGCATTAAGACAAGAACACGTCAGCCAGACTGGCAAACTGGTTACAGAAGTTTTCCACAGTAACTGGATTTATCAAGTGTACTCTGCACTGGGCCAGCCTGAGGGCATTTCAAGATTGGAGCAGGAGTTTGGAACTACAGATGAGCAAAAAGAAGGAAGCTAGTTTAGGGATTAGCAGCATCTTTCCAGGCCATGCTGTGCCAAACACTACTAGAACACATTTCAAGCAGCTGTCTCTTAAGTTTCCATTCACTTCATGCATGAAGCTGCACTCTCTCAGGAACAAGGTCCCACTAATTCCCCAGGTCTTGAAAAGCAGAGAACCAGGCAATTGTTTTTAGAAACATGAAGAATGCAAAGGGACCAGCAAACTCACTTGCACCATACATGGAGAGGCAAATTTGCCCCCTGGCTCCCTCACAAGCTGCATTTGGCTTCGGCTGGCTAGGGTAGTAAGAGTCAAAAGCATGGTGGGAGATGGGGCATTTCGGGAGACCTCTGTCACCATAAATAAATGGAGAAGGCACAATAAATCAAGCACAGTTTAGAAGTACTCATTTTAATACGCTTCTAAAAAAATATACAGCTAAAAAATCCTTTCATTCAAGGTTTCTACATTGGTCCTCCATATGTAGAAGCCATATGCTCTTCTATGAAGCATATCCCAGTTGTCTATTCGGGCTATTGCCCCCGAAGAAGGAAAGCTACAGTCTGTAGACCAGGGAGGGCCCAGAGCTGGCAGGCTGCATCTGAAGAAACAGGGTCAGCAACCAACACTGCAAGTAGCAAGACTGAGAAATTCCTACCAAAGGCCCTTGAGATTAACTACCTCAGAAGTTCAGGGGTAGAGCACCAGCTCCACATCAGGGGTGCAGAACCTCTTTCATCCGAGAGCCAAATTCCATTCTGGAGCTTTGGGGGGGGGATATGTTCCAGTACTGGGTGGGGCCAAAGGGGAAAGGGGCAGGGCCAAAACACAAAAAATACCCACAGGTTTTAGCTTAAAGTGCTTCCTGCCAGTAACGGAGCCTTCGGAGAGCGATTTCAGCCTGTTAGAATGGGGAGAGGGGACTGCACAAAACCACCAAATGATTGGGGGGGGGGGTAGGGGAATGGGTGTGGCCATCTCTCAGGTACCTTGGAGGGCTGGATTTGGCTTGCACTCCTGTTTTACATGTACAGGTATAGCCTCAATCTCCAATTTTCCTCCCTAGCAGAGAAGAGCAGCATAGCCTTCTGCCTGAGACCTAAAGAGTCACCAACCATCAATGCAGACTGTACTGCAGTGTTCTTCAACCTTGGGTCCCCAGATGTTTTTGGCCAAAAACATCTGGGGACCCAAGGTTGGGGAACACTGCTGTACTGGATGAGGTGGAAGACTGTTCAGCTGCATAGATGGCAGCCTGGGCTAGATAACATGCTCCTTTTCAGGCCTCAAACACACACTTAAACAAAGGACATGCAGATCTGGCCTGAGAGACCACTAGCTGGTTTTAAAGGCTGCATGCCTTCCTCCCCCCGTAGTACTCTCGTGCTTCTGATATACAAACAACCCTCCTCTGTCAGTGAAGAGACAAACACCCACGCTTGCCAACATGCAGCATGCATCAATCCGGAGCTGTAAATGCATGCTCTAAAACATATGGTCTCCCACAGCATCTGCCATTTTGGAACAAACAACGCTCACACCAACCAGATCGGCCTCCAATCAGCTCAAGCTGGCACCTCCCAACAGGAGTGTGGGAGCAAAGCTGGCTTTGTGGACAGCTTGGAGGTGCCCGCCAGATGCCCTTGCCTGGCTTAGCAGGAAGAACATATTTCTATAAGAGTGGATTTCAAACAGATTGTTAACCTACAATAATCACATGCGACTTCCCCCCCCCCTCCTTCCTTTTGCTGAATGTTAATTAACCCATCCAAGAAAGCAATGTATTTAACAGCAGAAGCAAAAAGAGCCCTGCACCCTGGAATCTGCACTGTAGCAAGAACATTTGGAGATGTCCTCTTTTTGCAGGACAGCTTAGGCCCAGCTGTGACCATAACCTAAACCACAAGTTAGAGCAACCGGGTGCCCATCCACATGTTTTAGACTCCAACTCTCATCAGGCCCACTCAGCATGGCCAATAGTCAGGGATTATGGGAATTGTAGTCTAAAAAATCTGGACAGCACTAGGCTGCCTACCCTTGGTTAGACCCTTGGTTAGACCCCCCCCATTATATGCAAACTTGGTGAACTATGGTTTCTTCTAACTACAGTTAGTTGACAACCAGGATATTAAACCTTGGCTTGTTTAGCTAACTGTAGTTAGAATAAGCCACAGTTCCTAGAGTTTGTATGTAATCATAGAATCATAGAATCATAGAAAAGTAGAGTTGGAAGGGGCCTACAAGGCCATCGAGTCCAACCCCCTGCTCAATGCAGGAATCTAGGTCAAAGCATCCCTGACAGATGGCTGTCCAGCTGCACCTTGAATGCCTCCAGAGTGGGAGAGCCCACAACCTCCCTAGGTAGTTGATTCCATTGTCTTATTGCTCTGACAGTCAGGAAATTTTTCCTGATGTTTAGGTGGAATCTAGGTTCCTGTAACTTGAGCCCATTATTCCGTGTCCTGCAAACTGGGATGATCGAGAAGAGATCTTTGCCCTCCTCTGTGTGACATCCCTTCAAATACTGGAAGAGTGCGATCATATCTCCCCTCAGTCTCCTCTTCTGAAGGCTAAACATGCCCAGTTCTTTCAGTCTCTCCTCATAGGGCCTTGTTTCCAGTCCCTTTATCATCTTTGTTGCCCTCCTCTGAACCCTCTCCAGTTTGTCTACATCCTTCTGAAAGTGTGGTGCCCAGAACTGGACGCAGTACTCAAGATGAGGCCTAACCAGTGCCGAGTAAAGGGGAATTATCACTTCCCGCGATTTGGAAGCTATACTTCTATTAATACAGCCCAAAATTGCATTTGCCTTCTTTGCAGCCACATCGCATTGCTGGCTCATATTCAGTTTGTGATCTACCACAATTCCAAGATCCTTCTCACTTGTAGTATTGTTGAGCCAAGTATCCCCCATTCTGTAACTCTGCATTTGGTTTCCTCTCCCTAGGTGCAGCACTTGGCATTTATCCCTATTAAATTTCATTCTGTTGTTTTCGGCCCAGCGCTCCAGCCTATCGAGGTCACTTTGAATTTTGTTTCTGTCTTCCAGAGTATTAGCTGTTCCACCCAACTTTGTGTCATCTGCAAATTTGATAAGCATTCCCCGTACCTCCTGATCCAAGTCATTAATAAAAATGTTGAAGAGCACCGGGCCCAGGACCGAGCCCTGTGGTACCCCGCTCGTTACCTCTCCCCAGTTTGAGAAGGAACCATTGATAAGCACTCTTTGAGTCCGATTCTGTAGCCAATTGTGGATCCACCTGATAGTTGTTCCATCTAGCCCACTCTTAGCTAGCTTACTAATCAGGATATCATGAGGCACTTTGTCGAAAGCTTTGCTGAAGTCCAGATATATAATGTCTACAGCATTCCCACAGTCCACAAGGGAAGTTACCCGATCAAAAAATGAGATCAGATTAGTCTGACAGGATTTGTTCTTGACAAATCCATGCTGGCTTCTAGTAATCACTGCATTGTTTTCAAGGTGCTTGCAGACTGACTTCTTTATAATCTGCTCAAAAATCTTCCCGGGGATTGATGTCAGACTGACTGGCCTATAGTTCCCAGGTTCCTCCTTCTTGCCCTTTTTGAAGATGGGAACAACATTTGCCCTCCTCCAGTCGTCTGGCACTTCACCTGTCCTCCATGATTTCTCAAAGATAATAGACAGTGGTTCTGAGAGTTCTTCTGCCAGTTCCTTTATTACTCTAGGATGCAGCTCATCAGGCCCTGGAGATTTAAACTCGTTCAGAGTAATCAGGTGCTCCTTGACCATTTGCCTATTAATCTCAAGCTGCAATCCTGCCCCTTCAGTCTGCACTTCAGGTTTGCCAGGGGGGTCATAGACCCTCTTTTGGGAGAAGACCGAGCCGAAGTAGGAATTGAACACTTCTGCCTTTTCTTTGTCTTCTGTTATCAATTTGCCATCCTCATTGCGTAGTTGAACCACCAGTTCTTTCTTCTGTCTTTTACTGTGCATGTATCTGAAGAAAGCTTTTTTGTTGCTTTTAGCATTCCTCGCTAACCTTAGCTCATTCTCAGCTTTAGCCTTCCTGACACTATTCCTGCAGTTCTGTGCTACCTGCCTGTACTCTTCACTTGTAGCCTGTCCTTCCTTCCACTTCCTATACGTGTCCTTTTTTGTTTTCAGGTCGTCTTTGAGTTTATTGTGAAGCCACATTGGCTTCTTCTGTTGCCCTCTGCCTTTTTTCCTTTTGGGAATTGTTTGCAATTGTGCCTTTAAAATTTCCTTTTTTAAAAACTCCCACCCCTCCTGGGCTCCCTTTCTCGTGAGAGTCACTTGCCATGGGATCTTACTAATCATTGTTCTGAGTTTGTTAAAATTGGCTTTCCTAAAATCCAGGGTACGTGTTTGGCTACACTCAGCTTTTGCTTCCGTTAGAATCAAGAACTCAAGTATAACATGGTCACTTTCCCCCAGAGTTCCCGAAACTGCCACTTTATCCACTAACTCGTCTCTGTTGGTTAGAATCAGGTCAAGGATAGCCGATCCTCTAGTTCCTTCCTCCACTTTCTGTAGGAGGAAGTTATCCGCAGCACAGCTCAGGAATTTCTTGGAGGGGCCATGTTTGGCTGAAAAAGTCTCCCAACAGATATCAGGGAAATTGAAGTCTCCCATTACTACCACATCGTGCCTCCTTGAAACACTGGCAATTTGTTTTTCAAAAGTTCCATCCTCGTCTTCTCCTTGATTGGGTGGTCGGTAGTAGACTCCAACCGCCATGTTCGTTTTATTCTTTGCCCCCTTTATTTTAACCCAGATGCTCTCAATGGGGCTGCCAAGCTCCTCTTCCTGTATCTCTGTGCAGAGATACGTATTTTTAACATACAGTGCAACTCCACCTCCCTTTCTGTTGCTTCTGTTCCTTTTGAACAAGTTATACCCTTCAATTGCTGTATTCCAGTCATGGGAGTCATCCCACCAGGTTTCAGTTATCCCTATCAAGTCGTACTTGCCCTCATGTATCAAGAGTTCAAGTTCGTCTTGTTTGTTGCCCATACTCCGGGCATTAGTATAAAGACATCGAAGACTATGTGCTTTATAGTCCGACTTTCCCCCTACATTTTGTGGTAGACTATCAATGGGCACCGCTGGAGCTGTTCTCTCCATTGTGGCATAGAGGCCTTCTTCCATTGGTACCCCCGAGTTTATGTCTCCCTCCCCTGTTGGATTCAGTTTAAAGCCCTCCTGATTAAGTTCCTCATGCTGTGGCCAAACACATTCTTCCCAGTCCTTGTGAGGTGCAACCCATCCTTTGCCAGCAGTCCATCTTCCAGGAAGTGTAGCCCGTGGTCCCAGAATCCAAATCCCTCACGTCGGCTCCACCTTCGTAGCCAGTCATTCACTCGGAGTATTTTTCTTTCCCTTTCTATGCCTCTTCCAAGTACTGGAAGGATGGATGAGAAAACTATCTGGGCCCCGAAGTTCTTGAGTTCCCTTCCCAGCTCTTCAAAGTCTGCCATAATTTCTTTGTAACTCCGCTTGGCAGTATCATTTGTACCCACGTGGAAGAGAAGAAAGGGGTATGTGTCGGTGGGCTGCATGAGCCTCGGCAGCTGCTCTGACACATCCTTAATCCGTGCTCCGGGGAGACAGCACACCTGGCGAGTCCATGGGTCTTCGCGACATACTTTGGCTTCGATCCCCCGCAGGAGGGAGTCTCCCACTATGAGTACTCTTCTCTTCCTCTTGCTGTAGGCCTTGGCTTGATTGCCTCCACTCGACTGACCCTCAGCCTCTTGCTCGCTATCACGTTGGGTGCCCGGTAATCCGTCCTCTGCAGGCTGTCCTCTGCTCTCGTCCTCAAGTACATGGAAGCGGTTCCATAGCTCCACTGCTTCCACAGGCGCAGAGTGTCTTGTAGTTCTTGTGCTCCTAACAGTCACCCTTTTCCAGGGAGTTCCCCCTGCGTTATTTTCCCTTGCCTCAGCAGTCTCCGACTCCGCCTCATCCTGCCGTTGCCCTTCTGGCTCCTGTACTGTGCTTTGGTGCTGTAGATCCACCGTTCTGTCTAAGAACTCCTCGCTTTCTCTTATGCTCCTGAGGGTTGACACTTGCTGCTCCAGTCCTCTGACCTTTTCTTCCAACAGCGTGACCAGCTTGCACTTGTTGCACGTGTAGGCCATGTCGATCTCCGGCAGGAAAACAAACATAGCACACCCCTTGCAGGTCACCACCACTGCTGAGTCCTTTCCTTCCATAGTGCTCGGTTTCTGTCTTCCTAGATTTTTTTTTTTTTTTTTTTAGGGACCTCCCCCTTGACCTCCCCCGCCGAACTCCGCTGCCAAACTCCTGTTTCTCTCCCTGTTCGCTCGCTCTGTTCGCTCGCTCTCTGGGAGCCTGCTTGCCTTATCACAGCCCCAAAAACAGCTGGAGCCTCTCTCCTGTTGTGCTCCTGCTCAGCTGGGAGTCAGGAACAGAATGAGCTCCCAGGCCACACCCTTCCTTTTAAGCTCTCAGACCACACCCTTCCCTTCAGCTCTCAGGCCACACCCTTCCCTTTCAGCTCTCAGGCCACACCCTTCCCTTTCAGCTCTCAGGCCACACCCTTCCCTTTCAGCTCTCAGGCCACACCCTTCCCTTGCAGCACTAGTAGTTGTTGTTTGTACAGCAGCACTTGCTGTTGCAGCACTTGTCGTTCTACTCCGCTGCCAAACTCCTGTTTTCTCTCCCTGTTCGCTCGCTCTGTTCGCTCGCTCTCTGGGAGCCTGCTTGCCTTATCACAGCCCCAAAAACAGCTGGAGCCTCTCTCCTGTTGTGCTCCTGCTCAGCTGGGAGTCAGGAACAGAATGAGCTCCCAGGCCACACCCTTCCTTTTAAGCTCTCAGACCACACCCTTCCCTTTCAGCTCTCAGGCCACACCCTTCCCTTTCAGCTCTCAGGCCACACCCTTCCCTTTCAGCTCTCAGGCCACACCCTTCCCTTTCAGCTCTCAGGCCACACCCTTCCCTTTCAGCTCTCAGGCCACACCCTTCCCTTGCAGCACTAGTAGTTGTTGTTTGTACAGCAGCACTTGCTGTTGCAGCACTTGTCGTTCTACTCCGCTGCCAAACTCCTGTTTTCTCTCCCTGTTCGCTCGCTCTGTTCGCTCGCTCTCTGGGAGCCTGCTTGCCTTATCACAGCCCCAAAAACAGCTGGAGCCTCTCTCCTGTTGTGCTCCTGCTCAGCTGGGAGTCAGGAACAGAATCCTGAATAATGGAGAACTGCAGTTTGTTCTTAACTGAGAACTAGGCAGTTTTTCCTCTCCTCTGTCTGCACACAACAGAGGGGGACAGTGGAGCACACGAGTGAGAAACTTGTGCAGGTTGGTTTATGATTTTCTAAAAAAAAAAACAAACCTGGAATGAACCAGGCCTTCCACTTGTCCCTGTTGACTGGACACACCAGGCCAATTTGTTTGCAATACAACCTGATCCTAAGCCCTTTACTTGGCAGTAATCTCCCACTGATTTCAGTAGGACTCACTTCTGAGTTCAGTGGGGTTGGAACTCCATCCTACAAGTGTCCTCAGTGAGGGAGCTTGAAGCAAGATCCTGGCACTTGGCCTGACTTGCAAAAGTAAAGTTTCATTTGTAGAAAGAGAAGGACGTACCATTCCTGGCATGGGCATTTGTGGTGTAGAAGCCATTCCTGATGGGAAGGCGACCTGTTAGGAGAGCTGCCCTTGCTGCAGAGAGAAAAGAGAAGGCCATGGAGGTGCGTGTACATATCATCCAGACAGATGGTGCTCTTCTCTCAGAGCACATCCACCCTGCTCTAATTCTGCTGTTTCAGTGCATCCAATCACCATAATCCCGATCTGTAGGAGCTTCATCCTGCCCTGCTCCCCAATGGCTCTCCTTGTGACTGGAGGAGACTTGGAGGTGTTCTGCTGTGCGGTGAAACAGTAGTGACACGAACATTTTCTTATGCACCACCTGGGTCCACTTAACATGAGCATTTCAGCTGCGCTTTTTGTTTTTGGTTTTTTTTTGAAAATATGTTTCTATAGTCGCAGTGTTCTCCAACCTTGGGTCCCCAGATGTTTTTGGCCTATAACTCCCAGCATGCCCCAGCCAGCATAGCTGGCTGAGGCATGCTGGGAGTTGTAGGCGAAAAACATCTGGGGACCCAAGGTATTGCCACTACTTAGCACAGCACTTTTAATTTGCCGTGCACTTCATTACACCTATGCTGTGGGGACTGCACTGGCTGCCTATAGACTGCCAGGCCAGGTTTAAGGTTCTGGTACTTGTTTACACAGCCCTAAACAACTCGGGACCAGGACGCTTAAGAGATTGCCCAATCGCCTATCAGCCTGCTCAGTTGCTGTACTCATCAGGATACCCCCTCTGGGTGGCACCCAAGATTTTGGAGGTCTGTTCTGTCGTGGCTGAGAATAGGGCCGTTAGTATGGTAGTGCCTGCTCTCTGGAATTCCCTACCTCTACATAGGAGGCAGGCGCCCACTCTTCTGGGTTTGCGGCACCTTCCAACGGGCATTCCCAGGAAGGTCGTCTTGTCCTCAGAATGAAGACTTGTTTTTGTACATTACTTAGAAATTTCTTTAATGTAATGTAAGGAGAGGGCCTTTTCAGTAGTGGCACCCTGGTTGTGGAATGTTCTCCTGAGAGAGACTCGCCTGGCGCCTACATTGTGGTCTTTTCGGCACCAGGTGAAGACTTTTTTTTAGTTTCCCAGGCTTTTTAGCCTTTCAGTTTTAAAAATTGTGTTAGTGCATTTTTAGATCTTTGCACTGCTACTGGCTTTTATTATTGTTACATTTATATCATGCCTTTTTCCCTCTTGCAAGGAACCCAAGGCAGCTTATATGGTCTTCCGCCTCTCAATTTTATCCTCAGAACAATCCTGTGAGGTAGGTTAGGCTGAGAGTCAGTGATTGGCTCAAAGTCACCCAGTGAGCTTCATGGCCAAGTGTGGACTAGAACCTGGATCTCCCGAGTCCCGGTCCAACACTCTCACCACTACGCCACACTGGCTCATCACACGAGACCACACAATTTTATCTTGATTCCTACTTTGCTTTTATTCAGTTTTAAACATGTTTTTTATACAGTCATGCCTTGGATTGAGAGCATAATTCATTCCGGAAACGTGCTTGTAATCCAAAACACTCTTATATCAAAACGAAATTCTCCCAAAAAAATTTGTACAGAGATTTTTAATTTAAGCCATACTACAGTACTTGTATTGCAAGACGTTGCTTGTATATCAAGTAAAAAATAAATAAATATTTAAACATTTGCTTGTCTTGCAAAACACTCTCAAACCAAGTTACTTGCAATTCAAGGTATTACTGTATTATGTTTTACTATGTTATTTTATTTTATGGTTTCAAGTTTTGTTTTGTTAACCTCCCAGAGAGCTTTGGCTAATGGGTGGTATAGAGATGTAATAAATAAATAAACAAACAAACAAACAAATAAAGGTTCATAAATATTGTTAAATAAATAACCTTGATCCTTGAGCAATGGAGAGAACAATTTGCCTATAGTGACCTCATCACAGACAGAGGCCAGATATCAACTGAGCCCAACTCTCCACCCCCTGGTGCTTCCCTATGACTTTAAAGTTTACTCACATGGAGAACAGAGAGGGTTGGCAGTGTAGAAGCTTGGGAAAAGCATTCCTTCTGCAGCCATCTGGTCTAGGTTTGGGGTTTCTCTAGAAGGATGCCCAAACACACCTAAGTCACCCCAGCCCATCTGAAGGAACACCCGCACACAAGAGAAATAAACAATCATCAGTTCTAGAAGTAGCTTACATTGTTCTCATTTAAGCCACTTAAAAGCTTTGCTATAGCATCCATCACTGTAACCCCCAAACACATCCCACAATAATTTTCACTTCTCCAGCTCTTCTCAGCTTCAGTTACATGAACACAGCATGTTTTATGGGGAAGCGCTTCAGAAAAGGAAGAAAACATGGAAATCTCCCGCCCCATTAAGTGATCCTCAGCACAGAATTCAAAACAAGGAGTAGGTTATTCACTGATTCCTGTTTAGGACAGCAGGGGATGGGCTGACACTGTCTCTGGCCAACCAAACACACCAAAGGGGAGCCAAGAAGGAGCTCCTGCCTGCCATCCCTGGCAACACCTCTCTGGGAAGGCCCGAGGAACACCCTCGCGAGAACTGTCATACTGGGTCAGGTCAAAGGTCCGTGTAACCAGCCAGGAGCATTGAGCCTCTTCCAGCCTAAGGCTGGATTCAGTTTTTTGGAGAAGTTCTTGGGTGCCGCCTTCCAGTGGTGGGCGGGGCCAAAGGCAAAAAGGGCAGGGCCAAAGCATCAGCATATTTTAGCTCAAAGCTCCTACTGCAGTGTTCTCCAACCTTGGGTTCCCAGATGTTTTTGGCCTACAACTCCCAGCACACTGGCTACAGTCTCTGTTATCCTCAGTTGGCAGGTGTGTGTGTGTGTGTGTGTGTGTGTGTGCACGTGCGTGCAGCTATACATGGGTGTAGAGCAGTGTTCTCCAACCTTGGGTCCCCAGATGTTTTTGGCCTACAACTCCCAGCATAGCTGGCTGGGGTATGCTGGGAGTTGTAAGCCAAAAACATCTGGGGACCCAAGCTTGGAGAACACTGTCCTACTGCCAATAACAAAGTCTTTGGAGAGGTATTTCAACCTGTTAGAATGGGGGTGGGGGGCATGCACACAAAAGCCAGGAAAGCACCAAATGATTAGCGGTTAGGGGAAAGGGGTGAGGCCAGGGGAAGGAGAGCCAGTGTGGCGTAGTGGTGAGAGTGCTGGACTGGGACTTGGGAGATCCGGGTTCTAGTCCCCGCTCGGCCATGAAACTCACTGGGTGACTTTGGGCCAGTCACTGACTCTCAGCCTAACCTACCTCACAGGGTTGTTGTGAGGATAAAGTGGAGAGGAGGAGGAGGAGGATTATGTAAGCCGCCTTGGGTTTCTTGCAGGAAAAAAGGCGGGGTATAAATAAATAAATAAATAAATAAATAAGGAGGCATGGCCATCTGGGGAATCTTGGAGGGCCAGACTGGGACCCGAGGCAGGCTGGATTTGGCCTGTGGGCCTGACGTTCAAGACCCCCAATACTCTGTCTCCACCAGCAGTCAGCTAGATGCCCCAGGGAAACGGAAAAGCAGGGCAAAACGCAAATACCGATTCCCCCTGCTGTTTGACCCCAGCAACTTGCAACCACAGCTGTTGTTTCTAAACATGGAAGCTCCATTTCTAGATGTGATGGGGAATAGCCATTGACAGACCTATTCTCCCGTTCCTTCTTAAACTCTCTTATGCAAGTGGCTACCAAAACACCCTAAGCCAATTAATTCTGAAGGCAAATTATGCACTGTGTGATGGTGTAAGCCATTTTGTGGCAGTTGTGTGACTCCCTTGGTGGGGCAAAGCCAAGAGAGCTTCCAAACATTTGCGAAATGGCACCATGCTGAGCTTGTCCGTACCGGCACCTGCAGCTAAACCACTCTCAGCCTGCCTCAACTTTTTTCTTTACATGCATATATATATATACTGAATATAATGGGAAAGAAGCAGGAAAAAGCCTTTCTTCATAGTACAAAAAAAAAAAATACTTAAATCAACAGGAGCCCCTTTCTAAAGGGGGGAAAATTACACCTACAATTTCAGGCAACTAAAACAGGGTTCAAGGAGTAATAGCCTAAAACTAAAAATAAATGCAAGACACACATTAGGAAGCATTTTTCTAACAGTATGGTCAGCCGAGCCATGGAATAATTTCCCTAAAATGGCTGATGAATCACAATCACAAGAGGTGCTCAAAAATAGACCACAACCCCAGACCTGAATTCTAGTAGCAAATCTACATTGGAAAACCTTTTGCTGAAATGAAGTTCCATCCACCATGACAATTCTACTCATTTCAGAGGACTACTCAGAGCTTGTCACCTTCGTGTGGGAGACAGCAATGTTTCCTCAAGCCGCTGGCTGTGAAATGATTATTCTACTCAGCATTTATATAATTGTGTTCGAGTGCCCGAAGTGCGTAAAATTTCACATACATTAGGAACAGAGAGAGCTGCCTAGTATTACCGACAGTGACTGTCAGCAGCTCTCCAGGGTTTAGGGCAGAATTCCTTCCAGTCCTACCTAGAGACCCCAGGGATTGAACCTAGAACCTTCTGCATGTAAAGCATGTGCTCTACCACTGAGCTGTGGCCTCCTGCTATCTTACTGCAATCCTTACAACAGCCCTGCAATGTAGGCCGGTATTCTTATTCCCCATATTGTAAATGGGAAGCTGAGAAATAGTGGGCTGCCTATTCCAGGAGGGGCAACCATTTTAGTCTGTTCCAGACCAAACAAAAAGGTGCCTTGTGTTAAGCCACAATAATCTTTATGGTGCTACATGTGTTAGTCTTGCCTAAGGCTACCTAGTGCATTCATGGCAGAGGCAAAATTCAAACTGAGGATGTCCCGATTCGCAGCTCAGTCTCTTAGCAACTATGCTACATCAGCTACTTCTCCCTTCATCCATTAATAAAAGGGTATGTCCAAGCAGCAGTGTTTTCTCCATAGAGTAACGACGAAGGATCACAGTCTTGCACACCCAGTTTGGAAAAACCTGTCCACAGCAGGTATGTATAGAACAGTGTTCTCCAACCTTGGGTCCCCAGATGTTTTTGGCCTCCAACTCCCAGCATGCCCCAGCCAGCTATGCTGGCTGGGGCATGCTGGGAGTTGGAGGCCAAAAACATCTGGGGACCCAAGATTGGAGAACACTGGTATAGAAGGTCTGTCTTTACTTCTTCTTCAAAAGCTTTGGTGGTTCAGCGGAGGCCTGGGGCTTTTGACCTTTACAGAGTCACTTGTAAAGATCTTAAACTGAAGCTAGTACAAAAGGAAATCAATCTTAACGCTGGCAGGAAGAGACAAAAGAAGAGGTGAGCAGAGTGTGGGCAGTGTAAGAATTTCAAGGCACCACAGTGGACATTTTTTTTGCTTGTGGCCAGCAAGTAAAGATGGAAAGCCCCTCTCAGAGACCAAGGGAGGGGCACCCCCCCCCCCGAACACTTGATGCAAGCCACAGAGCAGGCACCCAGAGAGTCCTGTCTGCAACTTCCACCCCAGCAAAGGCCAAATGTCACAAATGCCAAGTTTACCCAGAAGCCCCTATTCATTTATTTATGCCCCCCCCCCCAAGCTGGCCTCAAGATGGCTTACAAAAAAATGTTACTTACAGCCCAGCTTACATCCCAAGACAGGTTTTATTATTTATTTATTTATTTATTTATTATATTTATACCCCGCCTTTTTTCCTGCAAGGAACCCAAGGCGGCTTACAGAATCTTTCTCCTCCTCTCCATTTTATCCTCACAACAACCCTGTGAGGTAGGTTAGGCTGAGAGTCAGTGACTGGCCCAAAGTCACCCAGTGAGTTTTCCATGTCAAACTGCAAAGCTCCAAGCTGGCAAGCCATTCACCCCAAACGCCCACTGAGCACCCAAGCAAACATGTTTCATAGCCTCTCTACCTGCCATGGGTCAGGGCTCAGTTATCCCCCAAGACAAAATCCCCTGAAAGCAGCCCTTAAGCCTAAAAAGGGGAAACAGATTCCTGCTCTCCTAACTTGGATGTTCACAGCACCCAAAGCAAGTTAGTTTGGCACCTGAGGCAGGAAATCCTACAAGGGCCCCTCCTCCGCCCATGGCAACAACAAAAATCAATAATCATAACAGTAATAAATAAATAAACAAGAATTTGCTGCCCTTTCACAAAATCTGCTGACCCACTCTATCCAGAGCCAGCATAGGCAACTTGGGGCCCTCCAGACGTTTTGAACTACAACTCCCATAATTGTTGACCAATGGCGATGATGGCTGGGGCTTATGAGAGTTGTAGTCCAAAGCACGTGGAGGCCGCTAGCAGGCCTACCGCTTGGTCGCCTTCCCCAACCTGGTGCTCATCAAATGTGTTGGACTGCAATGCTCATCATTCCCTGCCAGCATGGCCGGCAGACTGGGGAGGGTGGGAGTTGCAGTCCAACACACCTGGAGGGCACCAGGTCGGGGAAGGCTGGCCTAACAATACGGTCGGCCCTGCCCCCTCTTTATCTATGAAGCAAGGCTCCCCAGAGCAGCCTTCCCCAATCTGGTACCCTCCAGATGTGCTGGACTACACTTCCCAGCATCCCCCAACCAGCCAGGATGGGGAAGGCTGCCCCAGGAAGATGCCAGACCCCCTCTTCCAGCACCCCACCTCAAGGCTCCCTCCGTGCCCCCTTGCAGGGAAGCCGACCCGCCTCACACACCCCTTTCCGGCCCACCCTGGAGGCCCAGCCCGCCAAGAGGACCGCTCAGAGGCAGCCCCTTGCCTTGCCCCTCCGGCAGGGACCAGCCCTCTTCCTCCCTCTCCCCAGGCTCACGTCGTCCATCAGCAGCAGCACCAGGTTGGGGGGCCGCGGCACGGTGGCGTTGGCGGCCCCCGCCAGGCTCCAGAACCCGGCCAGGCCCAGCAACAACAACACCGCCAGCCCCGCCGTCTCCATGGCAACCAAGCCAAGCAGCGGCTCGGTTCGACTCGGGACCGAGAAAGAGGGGAAAGGGGAGCGGGCAAAGGGGCTCGCAGGACACTCGCTGCGACTATGCAGTCGCTGCCGGTTCTCCGTCGCACATGCGGGGCAAAGCCATAGGGTGGGGCAACGTGGAGATTTGGAGGGAGGGGGTGGGAGGTATAGCGGCGCCCGCATTGTGCAATACGATACCTTTGTGGGGATTTGGTAACCGCAATGGAAGAAAATAAGTACGTTATTGAGCCTGGCCCCGCATATGGCGGCGGCAGTCAATCAATCAAACGAAAGCCGGAAGTGTAAACGCTGTGCGGTAACTCTCATCTGCCATCTCTATGAGATAGGAAACAGAACCCGCTCATTCAGAAGCGGGCGAGTCACGTGAGCCGAGAAGAGCCGCCCAAGGAGGGTTGCTTCATTGGTTCTCCGATCACGTGGACGCAAGTAGGGGCAAAGGAAGCGAGACAGGGGAACGAGTCCGCCAGTATCCAAGATGGCGGTGTGCATCGCCGTGATCGCCAAGGAGGTCTGGGAGGGGCCTGAACTGGTCTTAAGGAAAGATGGGGAGGGGACAGTTGGGGAAGGGGTGTTGTTGGGGGATACCTGGAACGTGGGGAGCGGGGAGACAAGACATAAGGAGAGACTGGAAGGGAGGGAGGCTTGGCATTGAAGGTGATCGGCTGGTGTTATTTCTTCTTACTGATGAGCTGAGCTCAGGTTCTGCCCTTTTTGAGGAAGGGGGAAAAGAAGGCAAATAAAAAGAAGCGCCCCTGATTAATATATAAATCCTATAGAAAGAGTTGGTTGGTTCCTTAGGATTTCCTGGGCCTGAGGGGCTTGCAGCTGCTTTGCCTTGCCTTCCTGCGCCCCTAGTTAACTGAGAAGATGCAAAAAATTCCGGATCTTAAGCAGGTCTGAATATCGTTTTGTGCTGCCTTCCCCAACCTGGTGCCCTCCAGATGCGATGGACTACAATTCCCAGCTTAGACCTTGAGTCTAGGAAAGTCAGAATGCAAATATTTTTTATAAATGTGTACCTAAAAATGTTTGCTCAGGGATCTGTGCTGTTCTTTCAGAGTGATCTCTACTGTGGAGACTGTACAATACTGCAAGCCAGTCAGTGAAGGCTTGTTTTCACCCAGCGGCTGCATCTGTCTTGATTTGGATGGCTATCTGTTGGGGATTCTATATAAAAATTCATCTGAAAAACTGCTGCTTAAAATAACAATCCTTCTGTAGGACAGAGTTAGTATCAGATCTCTTGCTGGATCCCTTCACAATCTTTCTTTCTTTCTTTCTAGAACTACCCTCTGTACATCAAGAGTGTCCCAACAGAAAACGAGCTAAAGTTCCACTACACGGTGCATACATCCCTTGATGTTGTGGATGAGAAGATCTCTGCTATGGGGAAAGCTCTCGTGGACCAGAGAGAGCTCTACCTGGGGCTCCTGTACCCAACCGAAGACTACAAAGTGTATCCTCGATGCGTGTGCAGAATATTCCTGAGCATTGCTTCTTTCAGTCTTGCCTCATCCTAAGGCAGCCTTCCCTAACTGGATGCCCTCCAGAGGTGTTGGACTGCAGCTTCTATAATCTATGCTGGCTGGGGATGATGGGTTGGGGAAGGCTGTTCTAAGGGAACTTGGTTGGGGTTGCTAATGCAGGAAGGTAGGATAACAAAAACTCCCAACTGTAGCTGTGCTGCATTCGTGGAAGTTTCTGTCGGATCTGTTGCTATAAAGTTGTTTTGGGTGCAATCCTATGCATGTTTAGGCAGGAAAAAAGTCCTACAACTCCCAGCCATCCCCAACCAGCTACGCAGGGAGTTGTAGGACTTTTTTCTGTCTAAACATGCATAGAATTGCGCCCTTTGTGTGCTTTTAATGTTTAGCTTAGAAATGAAGCAGTGGATCAGGCATCATGCGACCGTTCTATGAGCTTGTGACTTTTCTAGCCCACAACTACTTTTGAGCAACCTGACCCTCCATCCAGTTAAATAAAAGATCCTGGAATTTGGTGCCACTGAAATTAAAACTTGTGGGTTTGGACTTGCAGAATGAATGAGGTTACAGAGAACCACTGTGCATTTATTCTAAGCCCAGTTACATATAGATGAGATGTTCATTGCCTAGGAAGTATTTGGCTTCACACAGTAGTTTTCAGCAGACTTTTCTGCAGCCAGTACCATAGCTCAGTGGTGGAATACCTGTTTTGCATGCAGAAGGTCCCAGGTTCAATCCCTGACATCTCCAGGTAGGGCTGGGGAAGACCCTCATCTGAAAACCTGGAGAGCACCTGCCAGTCAGTGTAGGCAGTACTAAGCTAGATGGACTGGTGGTCTGACTAGCTCCCTATGTTCCTAACACACATTCCTTGACCAGTAAAGCAGATATGGCTATGTGACGAATTCCAAGGTGAAGTTTGTGATGGTGGTGGATTCTTCAAACACAGCACTCCGAGACAATGAAATCCGAAGTGTAAGTGCAAGGTAGCCACCAGGGCTGGCCCAGGACATTTTGCTGCCTGAGGTGAATTAGCAAATAGCACCCACCACCACCAAAGTCAAAGTGAATAGTACCCTAGGTCGGTCAAGTTACTTTGGCGCCTGAGAGAGGAAGTCTCACAAGCACCTCTTTCCTCTTCCTGGCAGTAGAAGTACAACCATAATAAATTAACTAACAACTTGCTGCCCTTTCACAATACCCAAACCCTGCTGCCTGAGGCAGCCACCTCTCTCTGCCTAATGGTAGGGCCGGCCCTGGCAACCACAGAATGGCTGTCGTGGTGGGGCTTTGCTGACGCACAAGAAAGAGGTTCCTACATGATTGTAACTTGGTTCCCTTTTCAGATGTTCAGGAAGCTGCATAACTCTTACACAGATGTCATGTGCAACCCCTTCTATAATCCTGGGGACCAAATCCAATCCAGGTGAGTCAACTGTTGAGAATACCCATCTCCTTGGATTTTCCTGGCTTCCTCATGTGTAATTCCAAAAGCAGCTGCTGAATTCCTCTAGGCAGATTTAGCAGCATTAGTCTGCCTCTGCTCAGCCCATGGATCACGCCTGGCTCAGCAAGCATCGTCTCCTCTGATTGTCATTATGGAAGTCCTCGCCCCTGTAACAAACCTGCCTTTTATGTGAGGTCTATGGAAACCCTCCACTTATAGTTCCCCTGCTGCCCCCCCCCCACCATATTTTTGGAGGTGAAGCAAGTGGCTACCTTTTTCTTGGGTGATGCCTATCTTATGGACCTCCCTCCCTAGGCATATTTGCCTGGCACCTTCTTTACTCTCCTTTAGGTGCCAGGTGATGTCTGACTCAATTCTCTTGGACTTTTAATAGTACCTGATGGCTTTTATGATGACTGATGTCCAATCCACCCACCCACCCACCTTTAGAGTGGTTGCTGTTTTGTGGATTTTTAGCTGTCGACTCTCCATTTTTAAAAAAATATCTATTGCTCTGTCACTTGTTGCTTTTTATTATGTCGTTATTAAAAAAAATTGTTAGTGGCTTTGAGGTTTGTGCCAAAGGCAGGACAGAAGTCCCTAAACTAGTTACAAGATAACTGCGCATGCGTGATAAGAGAAAATGAGTGGCATGCCAGGTGGTGTAGTTCTGGCTCCAGGGTTTTGGAGGGGCCTTGAGCAAGACATCCTCACTGCCCGCCCCCTCCCTCAGTGAGTCGACCCTCTCACTGCCGTGGTCACCAGCTGCTCTTGCTTGTCGTCGTCGTCGTCGTCCTCCTCCTCGTTACCACTTGCTAACTTGGCAGACAGAGAGCCCGGGGGCAAGCAGGCAGCGGCAAGCAGGCAGTGGCATCCGCTGCTCCTCCTCCTAACTGTTTTCTGGGCCAGAGCAAGAGGCAGGTGAACAAACCAGTTGTAATGGTGAGGAAGGGCAAGTCCGGGGGACTCTCATCAGTGGGCCCCTGCAGGTTCCTGACCAGGCCCACCCTTGATGCTGCTCTCGAGTAGGTGCATGGAGGGAGGACACACCCCTGCCCACCAAGCACATGGTCTTAAACATCTGTATCATCAGATCTACCTGTGGCAGTGGGGACCGTTAGGATGGCAAGAGCGATGGTGTGTCTGCATGGTGGGAAGCTGCCTTGTACTGCTCTTTGAGAGTGCTATCTAGCCAGTCTGTCTTGTGGTTGACTTGTTGGCCCTGGGCTGGCTCCTGTTTCTTTTTAATACTTCCCATCTCTGCTTTTCCAAGGGCCTTTGACAACATGGTGACGTCCATGATGGTGCAGGTTTGTTGAAGCTTCTGTGCCGTATCCCAACTCCTTTACCTAAGACGACTGGCCCCTGTACAGAATTGCTTGGTGTTCTTCTTTGTCTATATTCTGCCCTCTGAAGTTGTGCTCTGTGAAATAAACTCTTTCAGTAAGTCAGCCTGAAGTGCTTGTTCACCAGGGTGTAGAAGGGGACTCAGATGCCATCCTGATGAGCTAGTCTGATGGGTCCCAGGGATGGCAAACAGATTGGTGGATACAGGAGAACTTTGGATCTCTACTTGCACTGTAGCAGCTGCCTTTTCTGTCAGGGCAGTTTCTTTTACTGCTAAGGAACCCTGGGATCTTATAGAAGGCTCTTTCTTGACTCCCAACAGAATAGCAGAAAGCTATATTACACAGTTTAGAAGCTGATGGCAGAGCCCTGCAATCAAACTCAAATTACTTACCCAGAAGTAAATTGAAGTCTGGAAGAGTGAAGTAGTACATCGGCCCTATATTCTAGAGCTGGAAGATTTCAGCTAAGGTTACGTGTGTACACACCACAAACATGCCAATTAAGCAGACCGACAGGGTAGAGAATCAGCTGCTTTGCCAAGATATATAATCTCCAGAGGTGCAGCCAAGTGAGTCTGTTGCAACAGAAACAACGGAGGATCTTCAAGGTACCACCGGACTCTTTCGAGATACGCATAGGCCTCTGAGTTGCCTGCTATTCAGCTTGTTTCGGGGCCAGCTGGTTCCTGTGGCTTCCACTACAGCAGCTTTCCTCTCAGCCATAGATCTGTGTTTCCTCCCATGTACACAATCCAGCTATGCTCACCTGTTACTATCCTCGCTCCCCCCCCCTAACAACCGCTCACAGCGGCAGCTAGACTGTTGCAACCCGTGCCGTCCAGCTGCTGAGAGACAAGTTTGCAAAGCTACAGGACATGGTTCTCCCACCCTGCTTTTCATTATATCTGTACAGAAGCCTTCCCCAACCCGGTGCCCTCCAGATGTGAACTACAACTCCCATCCACCCCAGCCAGCATGGGAGTTGTAGTCCAAAGGCTGCAAGGATCCCAGATGTGGGCAGGCAGCCATGTCTTGTATCAGAATGAAACCCCTACGGGGATGATAGGTAGGGAGGCTGTCATGTCAATAAGATTAATACGCTCCCCATGGTCATGGGAGGGGGGGGAGTTTGCAACACTGCTAGCAAATACAACCATAGAACACAAGAGCAAACTTGTGGAAGCAAACTGAAGGTCCATCTAGTCCACTTCCTATGGTAGCCAGCCAGCATTTGGCTACCAACTTGGGTGGCTTTAAAGGGGGACTAGGCAACTACATGAAGGCGAAGGCTATCGATGGCTATCAGTCATCATGGCTATATATTATCACCTCCAGTATTGGAGACAGTACGCGTCTGTATACAAATTGCTGTTGCACTCGTATCCTGTTTGTGGGCTTCCCACAGACAGCTGGCTGGCCACCGGGTGAATAGAATGGGCCAGTTCGCACGACACGACAGCCCATGGACAGTTAATTTACCCTTGCGCTGCGCTGTGTGCCAGCTGCCATGATGAATATGCAGGCCCAAGATGGGGGTGGCCCACAGACTGTGGGTTATGTGAGGGTTGTTGAACCCGCAAATCACCCCCCGCCAGCCTGGTTCACATGACACGACAACCCCCGCTCGGAGGCTGCATATTTCTCTTGGCGGCCGGCACATGCTGCAGCGAGCCAGGTCAATGCTGGACTAGATGGGCCCTTGGTCTAATCCACCATAGCTCTTCTTACGAGAACAGGCCCACAAGGTAATAGGGGCAGTTTCCTTTCCTTGTCCCACCAGCTTGGATGTTCCATTCAGCCATCAAAACCAGCAGCCTTCAGTTGACATCATACTCCCATGAATTTGTCAAATTCCCTTTGGAAACCTAAGCTGGTGGCCAACCCCCACATCTTGTTTTGTTAATAAAAAGGGGCATGGGGAGTTATTTTTTAAAAAACAAACCATTCCCAGCTTGCAGTCCCAAGACCAAAAGACATGCAGGGCCAGGGGGCACCTCTACGGGTGCCTTCTAAGGAGGCAGGTGAGTGCACAGAAAAATCCACAGTCAGCATTTCTGTTGTGGGTTTAGTTTAATTAATAGGATCATTTATTTTGTTTTTAAAAAACATCAACATCTTACAAAACAGGCCTTTATGACAAACTGCATCTCTGTTTATAGGCATGTGAATGTTAGTACAAATCTCCATTTCCACTCTCACTTATTTCAAGGGCTGCCTATTGACTACTCACTTAGGGTACAATTCCTGGGAAGTGCCCCCTGTGTGGGTCCCCATTGAAACAGGTGGGAACAGAGCTCTTGTGCAGCTCCCATTCATCTCAATGGGGTTGGCACAGGAGAAGGTCCCAGGGGACCGTAAAAAAAAAGGTTAATAAATAAGTTGCATCTTTTCACTTGCCAAAATCAACAGGTCATGTTTTTCATCCTATAATGGGAACTTGAAATCATCCCCAGGTACGTTACATCCTGGAATTGTAGTGCTTAAGCGAAAGAGCTCTGGAAAAGATTACCAAACAACACACATTTCTTTTATATTTCTTTGGCTACTTACTACAAGGGGACTAAAAGTGAAAGATAAAGTAAAAATGTGAGACTAACTGGTCCATTCTAGATATAGTACAATTCACAAGACAAGGTGATGGTTTTCCCTTACGAACTCCACAATATTAACAGGTTGCAAGATACAATTTTTGACCGGGCAAGTCCTCTTTCCAGGATACAGAAAGCTGCTTTATTAATTATTTCATCAGACTTCTTTTGGATTGGAGCAACCAAAAAAAAAAAGACATCTAAGCAGTCATTTAGCAGTTGAGCACAATAATAAAAAATCATTTAAATTTGTTTACTTGAAGAAAGCTTTTTTTTAAATTAGTTTAAAAAGAAGAGGAGGGTATGAGAGGAAAGAAACCCAAGACATGCAAAACAGAGTCAGCCCTCACTGGTAATTTTCTTCCCAGTTTCATCACCCACGAAATCCCCTTATCTGGCCTTCACAGCTCCTCCCAAGCTGCGGAGGGAATGGACGTTTAAAAATGCTCAGATGAGACCATCAGTTCAAGCTCAAGCAGGCGGGAAAGAAGTACCATCTCACACAAATATCACCCCGATTTTCAGCCTTCCTCCACCTGGTGCAGCCAGTACCATCTGCCCTCCAGATGTGTTGGATGACAACTCCCACAATTCCCTCAGCTATGCTGCCTGAGAATTATGGGAGTTGTAGTCCAACACATCTGCAGGACTCCAAGTTGAGGAAGGCTGCACTGTCCCTTCATGACAGGCTCACATAACAAAAAAAAAATGGTTCTGCACAGCAAGGCTTAACCTTGATGCAGAGATAGAGTTGAAGTATTATGAAAAACGCCCAAGAGGTATAGGGCTGGACAGCGTCATAGCACAACTCCGCTGCAAACTTAATCCTGTTTTATTAACTCAGCCACTCGCAACCCAGTGCCCTCCAGATGTTCTGGACTACAACTAACCATTGGCCATGTTGGCTGGGGGCTGATGGGAGTTGGAAGTCCAAAGCATCTGGAAAGCGCCAGGTTGAGGAAGGCCGATTTAACAAATGACTTTGGCCAAGAAACCCTGGGAAGCAGAGGAGTTTGTACTCTGTGACAGAACTTGGGATCGCTAACTGTACTTGTTGACAATAGAATTTCTTTGCAGGAGGTAGCAGGAGGACCACGGCAGTTAATGAGGTTGATGATTCATAGCGTAGGGCCACTCCGTTAAATACAGCTCGGGGGATGGGAAAGGAACAATGGAAGTTCTAGAAGCAAGTCTAGTACACCACTAGCATGCCAATGTTCGCTTCTCTACCTAAGAGTTGGATCAGGCATCATTCAAGGAAACCCAAGTCCTTAGTTTTAGGGACTCCTGTCAGTACACTGCCTTGTCCACTTCCCCAAACCCTCCTTAATGGGCAGAATGGAATTTCTCATCAGCTGTGCCACAGAGATCAGTGGCTGAACTCCCCGATAGTAATGCAGCATGCCCAGTGTGGCAGAGTAGGCTGGGGAAAGAAAAGCAAATGGGGGTCCGGCACCCAGGCATTTTCTATCCACTCGAAAGAATTCAAGAACAGCGTTTAAATGAGAAGAGTCATATTTGCACCCACAGGCCAAGCCAATTGGGGTCCATGTATGGCTTCTTTGCTGTAGCCACCTGTCCTCTTCGCTGAACCCAAGGAGTAAAGATCCTTTGTTTTTCTAGAAGAATGGCACAACAGGTAATCACTCACAGCACAAATAACTCACAACAGGCAATAAAGGAGAATAGCCTCTGCTTCCGTGGGTTCCCTTGCTTTTGCTCCCCTATTCCCTTCCACATTCGGTCCTGAAGCATCACTTGGGTCATCTTGTTCTACTGCTTAGTAGGGTGTGTACCAAGGAGACAGCCTTCCACGGCCCCTGGAGAGGGAACACAGTTTTGCAATAAGGCAATACCTGCAGTTTTACCGCCCTATTCCTAGCCCCATGTGCACAAGAATTTCATTTCAGTTTGCAAATTATCCGAATTTTCCCTGTTCACAACCACAAACATGAATGGGAGCACAAACTAAGCATTTTCACACTTAGTCAATGCAGGAAAATGCACACTTCTGAAAAATGCACACTTTTCCTGTTCAAAATGCTCACCTTTCCTATTTGAATGAACCCCCCCCCCCCCAAATACCCAATATGAAAATGGGAGGAAGCCAGACCGGAGCTTTGAAGTGAAGTTCGGAGAATTTCAGCGAGCTCGGACATCCCTGTTTCTCTCATTCCTATGACTATCCCTGTCATTTATTTGCAGGGTTTTTAAATCCTTATTTTGAATGATAAGCAGTACAGTAAAAGACCAGGAATTCCCAGACAGTTTGCCTGTGATGCATTTTGCCCTCCCCTTCCCCAGCTCACCCAGTCATTCCACATGGAGCTAGAGGTCTCCTTATAGGATCTCCTCCCCCCAACCCTCCCAGCACCCCAACCACCCCTCAAACCACATACCAGGGGTGTTGAACCTCCTTCAGCCCAAGGGCCGAATTTCATTTTGGAGAAACTCTCGGAAGGCACATTCCAGTGGTGGGCAGGGCCAAAGTACCTCCATATTTTAGCTTAAATCTCTCACTACCCGTCACCAGGCCTTAGGAGAGGCATTTCAACCTTTTGGAATGCGGGGAAAAACTGCACAAAAGCCGGGAAACTACCAAATGATTGGCAGTTGGGGGAAAGGGGGTGGGGCAGGGGCATGGTGACCTGGGGAACTCCAGGTGAGCTGGATTTGGCCCCCAAGGCCTGAGGTTCTGCACCCTTGGCATAGAAACGGGAAAGCAAAGAAAGGAAGAAGTTCTCCTATCCAAGTTCTCCTTTCATATAAGCTACTCTCTCGTTAGCTGCAGTAGTCAAGATTTCCAGGGACTGTTGATCAATATCGGGCCCTGTCCAAACTCTCCATCATTCGTACAACCGTTTTCAAGGGCATTTTTGTCACACTGTATTCAGGGTTGTGGCCAAACACATTATGAGCTGGCAAGGATGTGTATATTCTCCGCTTGTGATCTCGTTGCACAAACATGGCATTTTATCGTCTTTGAAACACACGACCTTCCCTGCAAATAGAGGCAGGTTTCCAGTCTTTTTCATAATGTCTATGCAGCTTTTCTCCTATCGGCAGCTATAAAAAAAAAAACCCAAATCAAGTGTTAGACGTTGATAAGAAGTGGTGCAGCAGAGCCAAGGCTCACGGGGCCAAAGTGGCGGGACTTCTTGCTCAGCAGAGCCGCTGACATCTGCCAGCCACACCCCTCAGACTTCCCTGTTCTCTCTGAACTTCGCTGCAAGCCTCACAGTAGCTGGAGGTGCGGGATGTGTTTTCCCTATAACAATATATTGTTGTGAGCTCTCCCTGTTGTGACGCAAGGTATTTCGGAGTGAGTAAGGCTTGAATGGGTAATGAAGACCCATTATCTTTACAAAAGACATATATCAAGCACAGAGTTTGGTGCCAATCTTGCAAGGTGAAAGGGAGAAACGTGCTAAGCGAAAAGCACGTCAAATGAATCCTTTACAGGACCACCTTCCATCTGGTAACCTGTGTCCTCACTGTGGGAAGCTGTGTGGATCTAGAATTGGCCTCCACAGTCACTTACGGACCCATCGCTAGAATCTACTACACAATCTTCTTTAGAATGTCCTCCTTTTATCCCGGAAGACAATCTTACTCGGTCATGAGTGATCGCCTGATGATGATGATGATGATGATCAAGCACACACTCACCGCAGCATAGCTGCCTGAATGTTCAGACTCTCCTTGAGAGGCTGCGGAGACTGTCACGATGAGCACCTGCACTTCAAAATCTATACTACACCCCTGTTGGGAGGTGGGCTTGCTCTTGTGTTCAGTGCTGTGGGAAGTATCAGAAGCCAAACAGAAAGGTATGGGGATTCAGTGCTCCATTCATGCCTCTTTTCGTGGGCTAGAAGCAGCAAAGCAAAAGATGCTCATCTTGCACGATTTAGCTGGCTTCCGCTGAGACCATAACAAGCAGTCTTATACCGTAAGACCCTGGGTCCATCTAGACCAGCTGGCTGGCAGAAGCGGCTCTCCAGGGAGTCATTTACTGGTCTTCCCTGGAGATGCTGGGGAATCGAACCCGGCACCTTCTGCATGCAAGGCAGGGGCCCTGCCACTCAGCTACGGGCCCTACCACCTTGCTTCCAGAAAGCTTGTGGCTGATACAGCTTAGTTTTTAGATCTGGCAGATACCTAACCATAGTGCTATCCTTTACTGTGATCTGTTATGGGTCCCCAGATGTTTTTGGCCTACAACTCCCAGCTTGCCCCAGCCAGCTTGTAGGCCAAAAACATCTGGGGACCCAAGATTGGAGAGGTAACGAGCGGGGAGAGGGGAGAGCGGGGTAACGAGCGGGGTACCACAGGGCTCGGTCCTGGGCCCGGTGCTCTTCAACATTTTTATTAATGACTTGGATGAGGAGGTACAGGGAATGCTTATCAAATTTGCAGATGACACAAAGTTGGGTGGAACAGCTAATACTCTGGAAGACAGAAACAAAATTCAAAGTGACCTCGATAGGCTGGAGCGCTGGGCCGAAAACAACAGAATGAAATTAACAGGGATAAATGCCAAGTGCTGCACCTAGGGAGAGGAAACCAAATGCAGAGTTACAGAATGGGGGACACTTGGCTCAACAATACTACAAGTGAGAAGGATCTTGGAATTGTGGTAGATCACAAACTGAATATGAGCCAGCAATGCGACGTGGCTGCAAAGAAGGCAAATGCAATTTGGGGCTGTATTAATAGAAGTATAGCTTCCAAATCGCGGGAAGTGATAATTCCCCTTTACTCGGCACTGGTTAGGCCTCATCTTGAGTACTGCGTCCAGTTCTGGGCACCTCACTTTAAGAAGGACATAGACAAACTGGAGAGGGTTCAGAGGAGGGCAACAAGGATGATAAAGGGACTGGAAACAAGGCCCTATGAGGAGAGACTGAAAGAACTGGGCATGTTTAGCCTTCAGAAGAGGAGACTGAGGGGAGATATGATCGCACTCTTCCAGTACTTGAAGGGATGTCACACAGAGGAGGGCAAAGATCTCTTCTCGTTCATCCCAGTTTGCAGGACACGGAATAATGGGCTCAAGTTACAGGAACCTAGATTCCACCTAAACATCAGGAAAAATTTCCTGACTGTCAGAGCAATAAGACAATGGAATCAACTACCTAAGGAGGTGGTGGGCTCTCCCAGTCTGGAGGCATTCAAGGTGCAGCTGGACAGACATCAGGCAGAGATGCTTTGACCTGGATTCCTGCATTGAGCAGGGGGTTGGACTCGATGGCCTTGTAGGCCCCTTCCAACTCTACTTTTCTATGATTCTATGATTCTATGAACACTGGCCTAGAGAGCTGCTGCCAATTGGAGTGGGCAGTCATAGACTGCCAAAGTGAGTGTAGGACAGAGCTCAGAGGCGGAGCGCCTGCTTTGCCTGCAGAAGGTCCCGGGTTCAATCTCTGGCAGCATCTCCAGGAAGGGCCGGGAAAGAATCCTGCCTGGAACCCCAGAGAGCCGTTGCTGCCCGTCAGTGTTGACAATGCTGGCCTAGATAGACCAAAGGCCTGACTCGGTATAGGGCAGCCTCCTGTGATCCCGAGAGACAAACGGCTGCCTAAACCCCAGCACTGCAGTCCCCTGCCTTGTTTTCCCGGCGCCCCCAGCCAAACGGCACTGTAACCGTAACATACGGCCTCTGTGCCCCCGGAATGCCTTCATAGCATCTTTCTGCTCCCGCATTGTGTGTGTGAAAACGGCCCATTCCTCGCCTCGCAGCTCTGCTCCCTTGGGTGTGTCTGGCTCAGACATGTCTGGTGTGCATTTCCACCGCTGTCAGCTGTCTCGGTAAAGCGACTGCAGCTGTGGGGGGTTATGGCCACACGTTTAAACCCCCCTCCCTCAAAAGAAAAGAAAAATCCCTAGACCAGTGTTCTCCAACCTTGGTCCCCAGATGTTTTTGGCCTACAACTCCCAGCATGCCCCAGCCAGCTATGCTGGGAGTTGTAGGCCAAAAACATCTGGGGAACCAAAGTTGGAGAACACTGTGGTATATGATGCTCTTGTGAGACTATATACTGTCTTTGCTGTTTAATATTTTGTATTCAGTATATGACTTTATTGATATATCTTTTTAAAGGCTGTTAGCTGCATTGGGTTCATTTTGCTAAGGAAAAGCAGGATGATCACATTTGAAAACTGGTTATTACTTGGATGGGAGACCCCTCCTCTAGTTTCCTGCACTGAGCAGGGGGTTGGACTCGATAGCCTTGTAGGCTCCTTTCAACTCTTATGATCTATGAAATAAATAAATCTGTAATTCTCATAGTTAAACTGAGACTCGAGAACCCACTGCTGCTGTGGATTCCACACACAGACACAGACACAGACAGTCCGATGCGGTGTATGCACAGCCCTGAACGAACACAGATTCCCAGGCTCCTGGATCCTGCTCGGTACACGAGGCACAAGGCAGAGAGAGAGTCATTTTCGGCTAATCTTGGGCAAGGCTGTCGAGCACAGAAACCGCGCAAATGCTGAAACGGCAGAGCAGCCCTAGCTCTGCACTCGCTCCCAGGGACACTCCTGACCAACTGCTCTCTGGGTCGCGGAGGGGACGGGCTCTCGGATGCGAGACGCTGTCGGGCAGCACCAAGTCACTGCTCATTTCTGTCCCTTTTGATATGGGGGGGGGAAGCCACTGCTCACAGGCACTGCCGAGGTGTCCGATTCCTTGTCTGCATGCAGCTTCCAGACCCTGGCTGGCCACACGGATGCACAGGTGACGCTAAGCTAGCCAGACAGTGGAGATGGTACTAGCATCCTCGCGGTTGCCAGAAAGGCAGCATAGCAGAAATATATTCTCTCTCCCCCCCCCCCCCGCCCTGCCCCAGGGATGGGGACTCGGACTCGAGGACTCGACTCGTGAGTCGGACTGAGTCCCCCCTCTGACTCGACTCGGACTCGAGTCCCAATATTTTTAATGGGACTCGAGACTCGACTCGGGACTCGAGACCAAGGACTCGTCGACATCCCTGCTTGATGCCACCTGCAGGTGCTGCCTGGACCCAGTTGCAGTAACAATCCAAGTTTATTTTTTAAAATCATTTTCCTAATGCAACCTTTCAGACATTTTGGGTTTGGCTGCCTCTGCCTGCCTGTTTGGGGTTCCCTGCCTCCTCTGCCTGCCTGGTCTCTTCTTAACCAGTTCCACAGTTTGAATTGTCCAAGACAAAGGCCTCTGCCTGCCTGCTTTGGGGTTCCCTGCCTCCTCTGCCTGCCTGGTTATTTTGGGTTTGTCTGCCTGGTCTGTTCTTGTCAAAATCAGTGGCAGATTTTTGAGATAAAAAGGCACACTTGTGCCTAGAATTTATTTAAGCCACACATCTGAAGTAGCCTTATTTTGTTGGGGAAAAACCCCATTGATTTTAATAGGGACTCGTGGAGTCAGCTTTGGGAGTGACTCGTGACTCGTGAGTCACCATTTTGGAGCAAGGACTCGGACTCGGACTCGAGACTCGGGTCCAAAGACTCGTGACTCGACTCGTGACTCGAGACCAAGGACTCTTCAACATCCCTGCCCTGCCCATTCTCCTTCAACTACAAGCTTCTCTTTATGGTTTGGGAAGAGCAGTCTCTAGCCTCAGATATCAAACAAGGGCCGCATTAAGGATTCTTTGCCTCCCTTTCTGGCAGAAGAGGACAGCAGCCCGCATTCAGTCAGATACAGCTTTTGCCCGGCAACTGGGGCAACCTCAGAACTGCCCCGTATTAATAGGAGCTGAAGCGTGAACACGTTTCGGAGTGAAGCTGGCACCTGCAGAACTAATGAAGCAAGCCTGAAGGAATCGTCGCAAAACCAAGACACAACAATACCAACCCCTGACCACTGGGCCATGCCACCAAGTGTGAAATTTACTCTACCTGGTAGGTTTTCTGAAATCCAGCTCCACTTTTGCAGATGTGGCTCATTCGCACAGACACATACCCTTCTCTGTTCCCGACCTATCGTCTGTTCTAGGAGTTTCAAATGATACTGAATTTAACCGGGCTCATGCCATTTTGCTGTTCTAGACTGGAAATTTGCCTACGGTGAATCTCGGCTCAGATACAGGGAGCAATGGGAGTGGGGAATCCAAAACCCAAATCTGAAGCGATCACACACACCCCTCCCACCAGTCCTTCAGAATCCCCCTGCTCCAAATTTACCCTGGAAACCCTCCAGTCAGGAGCATCTACCAGATCTGGAAGAGTTTGGATTTTGCAGAAGAGTTTCTGGCATGCAGGTGAGTGAGCTGGACCGGTGGCCAGCTATCCTGCACTGTCGTCCCTCCTTCCAAGAGAACAGCTCACCAGCAGGTGCTCCTCTAGCGGCCACTCACCTGTACACCCTTCCACGGGGCCTGGACCGCTGTACCCCACAGAAGCTGGCACGCCGAGGCAGAGCCCCCCGGCTGTGGAAACGACCTCGGGAACCGCCACGGTCGGTGGAGCTGATCCCGGGCATGTTAGTCCGTTTGGGCGACACCTAAAGCAAAGCAAGGGTGACATTGATGGGGGGGGGGATCTTTGTAAGCTGCCATCGCTTACAGCTTGTGAGTGCGGTGTGAGCATGTGCTACGGGAGGAGGAAGCATAGAAATTGATCCCAGGAGGAGGAGATTGGTCTCCAGCTCTGCAAAAGGGAAGAGAAAGATCAGATAGGAAAAGGGAGAGGCTCTAGACTAGCCTTATCCAGCCTGGGCCCTGCCAAGTGTGTTGGATGGATTACCTTCCCCACTGTAGGAATCCGCACCAGAATTTCAGGCTCCCCACTCCTCCTCTTTCCACGGCACCCACCTTGATGACCCGGCCTCTGAACGTGCTCTCGTCCAGCTGCACGGCTGCCTTCACAGAGCTCTTGTCTGCAAACTCGATGTAGGCATATCTGCAACAGGAGAGACGGGAGAATTTCCCCACGGCCCTACGAAAGCCTCTCATGGGGAGAAGCTGCACTGGTGCAACTTCCATCTGGGGCACCAGGGAAAAGGCAGACAACGACAGCTACACTACTGCAAGGCCTCTACTTCATTTCAGTGGCATGGTGGAAGAAATACAAAAGACAAAAGATATTTCAACTTAAAGCCCTTCCTGCCAGTATCTGAGCCTTAGGAGAGGCATTTCAACTTTTTAGGATGGGGAAAGAGCGGCACAAAAGCCAGGAAACCACCAAACGACTGGTGGTCAGGGAACGGCGTGGGGCCATGAGAAGGGGACGTGGCTATCTGGGAACCCCAGCGGGTCAGATTTGGCCCTTGGGCCTTCGGTTGCCCACCTCTGCCCTTTGGTGATCTCCGACTCTCGAGAAACATCTTGGGTCCATGTACAGGGCCCGGGCGGAGACTTGCCACCGCCTCCGTGTGCCGCAGCTCCGGCATCTTGCCGCTACCTGCCCACACGCATCAGAGCCAGGGCATCCCATCCTTCAGCAACCCCGGGACAGAAAGCAGATCACTCGCCCTTTAGGATGGCCGGAGAACTTATCGCAGAGGATGGTCACGCGGTTGATCTGCCCGCAGCCGTTGAAATGGGACTCCAGCTCTTCCGCGGTTCCACCGTAGTCCACCTGCAACGAGCGCCGCACAGAGGAGCGGTCCAGCGATGCAAGAGCAAGCCTGCCTTGATGGCAGCCTTCCCCAGCCTGGTGCCGCCAGATGTGTGGGACCGCAGCGTCCATCATTCCCAGCCAGCATGGCCATTGGCCGGGAACGACTGAGGCTATCAGGCTGGGGAAGGGAGCTCCGTGTTGTTAAAATAGCCACCAATGAATTTGCACAAACGATGATGATGATGATTTTTCATCTCTATACCGCCCAATATCCAAAGTTATCTGGGCGCTAAACAACAATTCTATTATCATTATCGTTATTATTTCCATTTCTATACTGCCCGATAGCCAAAGCTCTGTATGCAATAAAATACAATATACCGATACAATAGAAACAGCATTAACATTTCAATACAAAATTTAAAACAGAATTAAGACAATTCAGTTCCAGGTTATTTCTCCCTCTTAACATCATCTCACTGGGAGTCAATGTGCCATCATTTCTAGAACTCTGCTGCCGACATTTACGCATGCAGACTAAGATCGCTTGGTTTGGGTCCAGATTTACATTTAGAGTAGGCCCACTGAAATCAATGGGACCTCAGGTTAGTTCTGACTCACCTAAGTCCCACTGCTTTCAATGGGTCCAACTCTACCTAGAACTAAATCTGGATCCAAGCCCTTGGATGGGCTGGCGGGCAGAAGTTGCTCAGTGATGAAGGAGAGCTTTCTCTATGCAGGGTGAAGACCAAGCATTCAACGCAAATTCAGGGTGAGGCCCCAGACATTCACATTGAGCCCTGTCTCGCTTACATTTCCCACGTAGATGGAGCGCTGGTCAGCCTCAACCTTTTCCTCGGTTGTCCCAGGTAAAGTAAGACCTGCACCGAGGAACAACCCCCCCCCCAAAAAAACATTGGAAGTTATTATGAGAATCGTCTATGCCACAGGCCCAAGAGCCAGATCCAGCCCTCCTGGGGTCCCCATTGGACCCTCGGGGGACCCTCGGGGGACCCTCGGGGGATCCTCGGGGGATCCTCAGGTGGCCACACCTCCTTCTCCCACCCCCACCCCCTCTTCCTCGAACCCCAATCATTTGGTGGCTTCCCGGCTTTTGTGCAGTTTTCTCCCCAGTCCAAGGGGTTGAAATGGCTCTCCTGAGCCTGAATTACAAGGCAGGAAGAGCTTCAAGCTAAAAATAGACTGACACTTTTGATATTTTCACCACACCCCCTTTGGCCCCGCCCATGACTGGAATGGGGCCCCCCAAGAGTCTACCAGAATTGAAGTGGGCCCTTCGGCTGAAAGAGGTTCCCCACCCCTGGTTTATGCAAGGAGCAAGGTGTTCATTTCCCCTACTTCCTCAGTACTGTCGTTGCTAGCCCAGGTGGGGAACTCCGTGCGCCAAATCCTGAGACTGTTTCAAGAACCTGTGTGTGTGTGTGTGTGTGTGTTTGCGCGCACGTGCGCTCTCTCTATCTCCTACTATAGTGCACCCTCCCTCAAGTTGACACCCCCCAGATGTGTCGCGCTGCAACTCCCAGTGGCCATGCCAGCTAGGGATGATGGGTGTTGTAGTCCATCACGTCTGGTGGCTCCCAGTGTGTGCATTTATTTCTACACTGATATCCTTCCAAGGAGCTCAAGGCAGTGTACCTGATCCCTCCACCCATTTTATCTTCACAACAACCCTGTGACGTAGTTCAGGCTGAGCAATAGCAGTTGGCCCAAGCTTAGGTCACCCAAGGAGTGGGGAGTTTGCCACTGAATACCAGCCGCCTGGAGGCAGCCCTGTGGAAGGGCGCCTGCCCTCGTGTCCTGCTTGTGGGCTTCCTGTCCAGTTGGCCACTGTTGGAAGCAGAACGCTGGGCTAGATGGGCCTTCGGTCTGATCCTGCAGCAGGGCTCTTCCTCCTTTGAAATCTAGGCCAGCCTTTCCCAGCTTGGTGCCATCCAGATATTTCAGACTACAACACCCATCATCCCATCTATGCTGGTGGGAGTTGTAGTCCAAAACAGCTGGAAGGCGCCAGGTTGGAGAAAGCTGGACCAGGCACTATTCACAAAACCAAACAACCCACAACAGGCTCTGCCCACTGACTGACATCCTAATATCACATATGGTGCGGAGGTGTCACTTGGAGGCACATAAGGTGGCAGTGTCTGAAGGGTGGCAAGGAATTCTGGGGCACGCACATCTCTTGGACGGCACAGTGAAGATGCTCGAGGCGACCGTAAGCTGTCGGCCAGCCCTGCTGCAGCCTGAGAGTCATAGATACCTGGGTCGGATCTCATGATGAGGTTCTTGGCTTCGGTCTGCAGCTCCTGGAGCCACTCGTCTTCCTTCTCCATCTCACGGACCTTGGCCTTGATGGCCTCCAGTTCCTAAGCGCCAAGACCGGCAAACATATATGACGAAAAGAAGAGTCACGCACAGTTGTGCTCACTCTGGGGGTACAGCAACAGTATCGACTCTTCCCAGGTGACCTTGGGCCACAGTGCTTAATGTTCAAGAGGAGAAGTTCCTGTGCAAAAGCTTCCTGAAGACCACCCTGGCCCCACAACAATACTCTTACAATACACCCCATTACTTATTAGCAAAGCCAGCTAAGTAGACCCAGAATCAGAGGAGACCACAAGAGGGCAGTCCTCCCGTAGAGCAGCCTTTCCAATCTGGTCCCCTCCAGATGTGCTGGACAACAACTCCCAGCATTGGCCATGCTAGCTGGGAACACTGGGAACCTCTATGCCAAGGCATTTAGTTAGGAGCTTGGAATAGCACGGGGGGGGGGGGAATTGTCACCTGTAGGCTCAGTTTTTATTGCCTTTTGTACTGTTATTTTAAACTGTGTTTTTAAATTTGGTTTTTTAATTCTTTAAACTATTTTGTATGTTTTTATTGTTGTTTTTATGCATAAAGTATTGTGAACCGCCCGGAGAGCTTCGGCTGTGGGGCGGTATATAAATGAAATAAATAAACAAACAAACACTGGGAGTTGCGGCCCAACACATCTGGAGGGCAGCAGGTTGGGGAAGGCTGCCCTAGGGGCTCTGCCCCCTCTGACTCCACCCCAAACAGTGCCATCCAGACTCACGGGGTCCTCCACCTGCAGCAGCTCCCTGCTCTCCCCTTTCAGGGGGCTCAGCTCCGTCTCTTCTTCCAGGTGCTTCTGCCAAGCAGATATTTCAGCTACATCCCAGGGGGAGTCGGTGGCAGCCAGAGACGGAGGGTCGCGCCACCAGGATCCAGCATCAGGGAAGTGGGGGCTTGGGAGAAGACACACAAGCACCAAGGTCAAAGGTGAGGGTGGAGCTCGATACTGCCTGGGAAATCACACCCCCTAAAATATCCCAGGCCAGATGTGCTCCCAAAACCCAAAAGGCGTGTGGGCCAACTGTGGTTACCCAAGGAAGAAAAGACAGTGTTTTGCAGATGCTCAAAAGTCCGCTCGTTAGAGAGCGGGCAGAGGTCAGTCCTCTGTTTGAAGGCATCCCTCATTTGATGGGCAGCCTGTTTCAAAAGTCAAAAGGGAGGACAAAGAAGGGGCCTTGAAGTTGCCCATCGACAGGCGGCAGACCCAGGTCACCTGGCACACAGTCTTCCCTACTATGGTGAGAAGTATCGTCTCTAAATGTGCATGGATGCATATAAATTTGCACATGCAAAATGTTATGCAACTTGGCGTCCTCCTTTTTTTGGCGATATGTCACACAGGACCAGTGTCAAGGGTCGGCACGGTCGGGCACCTGCCGAGGGCCCGTATCCCAGCAGGGGCCCACAGGCAAGAGCCCCGTGGAGTCGTTCCTCCTCTTCGCCATTGCAACCTGCAGCCTCTCGTCTGGCCTGGACGACGGTGGTGCGGAAGAGGAGTGGCAGATGCCGCTGCCTGTGTGCTCCTCGGCTCGCTGCCTGTCGGGCATAGCGGCAGTGATGAGAAAGAGGGTGAGGGCCAAGAGCAGACAATGGCGGCGAGAAGCTAGACTCCCCAAGGGAAGGGCCCATTGTGGGTGTCTCGCCTGAGGGCCCTCAAGACGACTGCACAGGCATAGTGCACCTAGGTCTAAGGGATGGGACTCGGACTCCAGGACTCGACTCGTGAGTCGGACTGAGTCCCCCCCTGACTCGACTCGGACTCGAGTCCCAATATTTTTAGTGGGACTCGAGACTCGACTCGGGACTCGGGACTCGGGACTCAAGACCAAGGACTCTTCAACATCCCTGGGCTGTGCCAGAAGGAGTAGAGAGGAGCGTGATTGCCGGCGAAGAGCGCATGGAAGTGAGATGTGCCGCTGCTCGGCCACTATGGACGGCTACCAGGAGTGCAGCCCCAACAGTGTGTCGAGATTTATTTTGATTGATGTGTTGCGTACTTGGGAGAGGCAGAAGAAGGACCTGAGATTACTCTGTGCGGCTGCTCTGAGTGTGTTTCTGGTTCCAGCAAGTTCATCACCAGTGCAACCTTTCAGACATTTTGGGTTTGGCTGCCTCTGCCTGCCTGCTTGGGGTTCCCTGCCTCCTCTGCCTGCCTGGTTATTTTGGGTTATTCTACCTGGTCTGTTCTTGCCAAAATCAGTTGCAGAGTTTTGAAATAAAAAGGCACACTTGTGCCTAGAATTTATTTAAACCACACATCTGAAGTAGCCTTATTTTGTTGGGAAAAACCCCCATTGATTTTAATAGGGACTCGTGGAGTCAGCTTTGGGAGTGACTCGTGAGTCACCATTTTGGACCAAGGACTCGGACTCGAGACTCGGGTCCAAAGACTCGTGACTTGACTCGTGACTCGAGACCAAGGACTCTTCAACATCCCTGGCCTGAGCCTTGTTCCAATGGGGAGAAAAGAGAAATGCTCAGCTTTCAAGTGTGTGTTTATTTATTTCTTTATTATATGTACACCCCGCCTTTTTTTCCTGCAAGGAACCCAAGGCGGCTTACATAATCCTCCTCCTCCTCCTCCTCCTCTCCATTTTATCCTCACAGTCACAACAACCCTGTGAGGTAGGTTAGGCTGAGAGTCAGTGACTGGCCCAAAGTCACACACTGAGCGTGAGCGGGAAACTAGAACCCGGATCTCCCGAGTCCCAGTCCAACACTCTCGCCACTATGCCACACTGGCTCTCTTGTTGTTGCTGCTTTTTAAAGTGACTGGTTGCACCCACAGTATTAAGATGCCGCAGTCCAGGAGTCCGGTGAATTACAGTGGTATAGAAACAAGCAGTTCCCAAAGGCAGTCTTGCTCACCTTGTTGTGATGCAGGGTGATCAAGCCACACCCTTCCAACCCATAGTGAGCCACAACTATTCAGCTAGAGCATTGTGGAAAAGAAACGCCTGCATAACAGTAAGTTTTCAGCTCAGCCAAGATACATGCAAGGGATGGCTGGGAGACCCTTGCATTCCCCTGCCACGCCCAAATCCTAGCCTTGTTTCTAAAAATGCCATTGTGACTACTTGCCCATGGCTAACATTTCAGATTTCAGGTAGATTGTGTCTAAAGCCCAGCACTAAGGGTGCAATCCTATGCCTGTTTAAACAGGGAAAAGCTGTAGGACTTCGGATCGCGCCCTGACTTGTACACACACACACACAAGCAAAAGAGCACTATTTTAAGGATCATTTGCTGTTGTTTTAAAGAATAGGTCATAACAATCGCTGTGTTACAAAAGCAGCAGAGGACATTTTGCGCCTTTGGCACGCGGGCCAAGCAGTGAGACCCATTTCATTACCTCCAACAATGGCCTGCATAATCCAAAAATTGCTCGCTCCCATTAAAAACTAGAGTTCGGGTGGCCAGTTACACTTTGAGAAAACGTAGAGGACGTGCAGTGCCCCAGAAAAAGGACAAAAAAAAAAAAAGAAGGACAAAACAAGAAACAGGGTTGCACTAAAGTTACATATGCTTATTTATATGTATAGATGCAAACTTCAAAATAATGACTATAATTTAAATAGAAATGCAATACATCTCCCCATAGCGGGGAAGACTATGGCCGGGCGACCTGTGTGCCTGCCCATTCTGCTGACCGGATGCTAACTGCTGATGGACAACGTCAAGGCCCCTGCTCTCTCTTCTTGCAGTTTCTTATGGCCCTTTATCTTTACACTGGAATTGGACTGCACAGCCCTTCAAAGAGAGGACTGTCCTCTGACAGACTTTCAAATAGAGGACTGCCCTCTGTAGCGTAGGACACCTGGCCACCCTAGTCTCGCTCTGCTCACCGATAGAGAAGTCCCATCATTGAGTTCAACAGGATTTACTCCGGCAAGTGCATAGTGTTCTCCAACCTTGGGCCCCCAGATGTTTTTGGCCTACAACTCCCAGCATGCGCTGGCTGGGGCATGCTGGGAGTTGTAGGCCAAAAACATCTGGGGACCCAAGGTTGGAGAACACTGCCTTAAAGGAACTGTGAGATAAAAATGCAATAAACAAACAAGCCGTGGGACTACAAACACACACACTCAACAGAGACCATGTGCATTTTAAAAGTGCAACCCTCTGCCCAGCTGTATGGCAGGATCAGATGCAGGGGGGCGGGGGCACCTGTGGTAGGACTGTGGCGAGGGAGGGCCGCTCACACCCTCCGCTGCTGCATCCTACAGGCCGTGGAAGCTCCCGCTGGCCCCACATCCGTGCACGTCTGCTGCAACAGGCTGATTCCCAGTCGGAGTCAGTTCAATGCATCGAGATGGCCCGTGCATCCATTCCACGGCATAGTTGTGATTGGAAATGCAAGCAACAGGACCCCCATGTTACCTGCTTTTGCCCCTTTCGGGGGGAACAGGGTAAGTCAGGGAGGGAGTCCTGACACTTCTAAAGCGACTGGCCTGGGGCATGCAGGAATTGTGGAGGCCAAAACATCTGGGGGCCCAAGGTTGGAGAACACTGGCAGGAGTGCAAAGCAGGGTCAGCCCCAAGAACTTTTGCTGCTTGAGGAAGAACAGCAAATGGATTTCACACACAGAGAGACATACGAAGGTATACGAGCCTTTAGATTGCAACAAGACTCTTTGTTGCTTTTGCACACGGATGAGCAAGAGGCTGCATCCGTTCGCCTTCCTTCTGCCTAGCACAAACTCCTGTTACCAGGGAGGACCACCCACGCACACCCAAGCCTGACCCCGCAGCTCATGTAACAGCCAGCAGGTGCACTCCAGAGAGATGCTTGTAGGGCCAAAGAGCAAACAAGCACCGAAGCAAGAGAGACAAACAAGCGTGCGAGAGCCGAGCCACCCCCATTACCTTGCTCCGAGTCCAAACATCGCCGCAGTGCTCACACACCCCTTTTTTGCCAGCAACCTCGCGCAGGCACACGCACACTCAAGGTCAGGGGCCTTGGCCACTCACAAGCAACAGGTGCAGCGGGAAGCCTCTGGCGCCCCATTTGATATGCCAGCAGCCAATCATGCAGAATTCGACCCACTGGAGGCGGGGCTAGCTTGCTGGGGGCGGAGCTGGGAAACACCTTCTGACACCTTCGTGCAATGGGCCCTTGAAGCGGCTCTGGGAATGGGCCATTCCTCCCTGGAGGGGGTGCCCCTGCCTGCTCTGCTTGCGGGTTCAGATGGATCCTCCGCAGTCTCCCGTGTCTTGGGCAGCAGGGCTGGCTGGGAAAGACCCTCGAGAGCAGCTCTGGGCCTTTACATAAAAGGGGGCAGGCTAGAGAGCACCCCTTCCTTGGTCATCTGTTGTGCGCCCCCCCCCCAACGTGGAGCAATTAAAGACCCATGTGGCGGCGTGGCTTGAATCCTGTTGGTAATGTGGCTAGGCTAGACTGACCCCACCGCCCCCACCCCATAAATGCGGCAGAGATGGGTCTGGGGGAACAAGAAGGATGGCCAACTTACACTGATATCCCCTGCGGGGGGGGGGGGGTTCTTAGGCACTTAGAAGATTCGGGGGGGGGCAGCCCATAGGACACAAAGCTGCATAATATTTGCATAAGTTAATTTATCTCTCTGTACACAAATTTGTAAATAATGACTAGGGTTTATTTAAAATTCACAGGAGGCAAAGCCTGCCAGTTAATTTCTCATCCACATTTACTCAAATAAAATGAAATTGAATAAAATCAATATTTTCCCCACCCCACATCACCCCAAACCTATTGTTCTTCTTCAATTACAATTAATTAGCAATCTTTCACTGTCCTTTCCCCCACTTCCCTTCTCTCCCCCCCCCCCCCATTCTGTCTCTTGGAGGAAAAGTGCTCCCACCTCATGCAATTAAGATTAGGAGAAAAGCTAAAGAGGATGCAGAACCTCACAGCCTTGACCTGAGCGTCTGTCCACTCCCGCATCTGCTTACACGGAAGTAAGCCCCATTGAACAAAGTGGGACTTACTTCCAGGTAAACAAGATGATTAGGATCCAGCTGCATGATTGCAAAAGTAAACCATTTCTCCGACGGCTGTGTCCTTTCATTTCGTGTTCTGAAGAGCAACACTGTTGACACCAGAATCATTCGTCATGATAGAATATGTGCTCTGGTACGGGGAAACAACCATCTGTGCAGATATGAGGGCGATGTTTATAGCTCAGTGGTGGAGCCCGCACGTTGCATGCAAAAGTTCCCCGGTTCGATCCCCGGCATCTCCAGGTAGGGCTGGGAAAAGACCCCTGCGGGAACCCCTGGAAAGACACTGCCAGTTAATGTAGATCATACCCAATATTGAAGAAAGATATGGAGAGGCAGTGTGGCGTAGTGGTTAGAGTGATGGACTGGGACTCGGGAGATCTGGGTTCTAGTCCCCACCCTGGCCAGGAAGCTCACTGGGTGACTTTGGGCCAGTTACTGACTCTCAGCCTAACCTACCTCACTGGGTTGTTGTGGGGACAAAAATGGAGGAGGAGGAGGAGGATCATGTATGCTGCCTTGGGCTCCTTCGAAGAAAAGGCGGGATACGATAATAAATAAAATAAATAAGATTAGCACTAGTTACTAATTGTTTCCTAGGCTCAAGATCAAGGTGTTGGTTTTAACCTCTAAAGGTGTGATTCTGTGTGTGTTTATACAGAAGAAACATTTTCCAGCATTCTCCAGCCAGCATGGCTGACTGGGGCATGCTGGGAGTTGTAGGACTTTTTCCTCTCTCTAAACACACACTGGATTGCGTCCTAAATGGCTTAGGAAGCCCTCTGCCCTCCAGATGTTTGGACTGTAACTCCCATAATCCTTGACCATTGGCCATGCTGGCTGGAGTTTATGGGAGCTGTAGTCCAAACCATCTGGAAAGCACAACGAAACGCTCTCCCCTTGGGGCTACGGGCGACCCCCCCCCTCTGCTTTTGGAAGAGGTGTGTCCAGTCACATCTCTTTAACATGGACTTTTAAATTCTTTCATTAGTAGCATTGTTCTTTGTTTTAAATTATGGCCTACTGTGTTTTTAAAAAAAATGCTTTTAGGCAGTTGTTGTTTTTATGATTTTTTATTGGTGCACTCCGCCTCGAGGGCTCAGGCAGAAAGGCGGTAGAACAATTCTAAAAACAAATGCAATTTAAAAATGAACTCGCTCAGCCTTCCCCATCCTGGTGCCTTCCAGATGTGTTGGACTTCAACTCCCATCAGCCCCACCAGCACGGCCATTGGCTATGTCTGATACACTGTTTTATTTGCAGATGGGTTTTAGCAGGTTGAGGGAGAAATCCTATGGCCGCTAGACATTGTCTGAGGGGCTACAGGATACTGGCGATTCCGCCCCCCCCCCCGAGGTCGAGGTCGGAGGCAGCACCTCGGAAGGGGGAGTCGGAGATCTGACCCCCCCTCCCCTCAGAACTGGCAGGGGAAGAACCGCAGCTGCCCTCCAAGAAAATCGATAGGAGGAAAGGGGGGTGCTGGTGGGTGGGGAGGGGCAGAGACCAGAGAGGTCAGGATATGAGCTATCCTGTGCCTCTTCCAGCCTCCCTCCCTTTCTGAAGCGCTGTTAGCCCATCTAGGGAGGATGCGGAGGCGAAGATTGCCTCCACTGCTCCTCCTACCCTGCAATGGATGATCAGAAGCCTCAGAGTTCGGGGGGGGGGGGGCTTCCGAACATCGAGGACGCCATCGATCAGATTGCACCCTTAACTAGTGATAATACAGTAATACCTTGGATTACAAGTAACTTGGTTTGAGAGTGTTTTGCAAGACAAGCAAATTTTTAAATATTTATTTATTTATTTATTTTTTTACTTGATATACAAGCGACGTCTTGCAATACAAGTACTGTAATACGGCTTAAATTAAAAATCTCTGTACAAATTTTTTTGGGGGGATTTCGTTTTGATATAAGAGTGTTTTGGATTACAAGCACGTTTCCGGAACGAATTATGCTCTCAATCCAAGGCATGACTGTAGTCATGCTTCAGTTTACAATGTATATGGTGCTTTATGGTGCTCAAAGCGTTTAGATACATTAGCTCAGTCATCATCATCATCAGGCGATCACTCGTGACCGAGTAAGATTGTCTTCCGGGATAAAAGGAGGAAATTCTAAAGAAGATTGTGTAGACTCTAGCGATGGGTCCGTAAGTGACTGTGGAGGCCAATTCTAGATCCACACAGCTTACCACAGTGAGGACACGGGTTACCAGATGGAAGATGGTCCTGTAAAGGATTCATTTGACGTGCTTTTCGCTTAGCACGTTTCTCCCTTTCACCTTGCACTCGGGCTTCTTCAAAGTCCATGGAACCTTTGTGAAAGGCCAACCTCCATTTAGATCGTTCATGGGCCTGATGAAATTGGCTGGAGATTCAGGACCCAGGAAATGCATGATCGACTTATGGAACTTGCTGCCACAGAATGTGTTGATGGACATGGACCTACATGGCTTTAAAAAGGGATTACCGTAAACCAATTCGTGAAGGAGCAGAAGAGCTCTATCGACGGCAATTAGTCACAATAGCTAAATGGAACATCCATTGTCCAAGGCAGTGTACAGTCATGCCTTGGATTGAGAGCATAATTCGTTCCGGAAACGGCTTGTAATCCAAAACACTCTTTATATCAAAACAAATCCCCCCAAAAAATTTTGTACAGAGATTTTTAATTTAAGCCGTACTACAGTACTTGTATTGCAAGACGTCGCTGTATCAAGTAAAAAATAAATAATAATATTTAAAAATTTGCTTGTCTTGCAAAAACGCTCTCAAACCAAGTTACTTGCATTCCAAGGTATAACTGTATCTGATTGCCAGGTAACCAACAGCTGAAGGCTATTGCCTTGACTCCCTGCTTGTGGGTTTCCTAGAGGCATCTGGTTTGCCACTCTGGGGGCAGAATGCTGGACTACATGGACCTTTGGTTGGACTTGGAGCCACCTGCCGGCTCTTCTTTTGGGTTCATGTATTATTCTCAAATATCAGGTAGGAGACTTGAGCTATTTTATACATTTTGATATTGGTCACGTTGTTTTATTTTTAGGTAAGCTGCCTTGAATTTTGGAGTTCTGGTCCATGATGGCTGAGAATCGGGCCTTTAGTATTGTAGTGCCCCCGACTCCCTGGAACTCCCTACCTCTACAAAGTAGACCAGTGCCAATCCTTCTGGGATTTCAGCACCTACTGGAAACATACTTTTCCCAACAAGTATTCCCAGGAAGGTAATCTTGTCTTCTGTATACAGTAATAATAGACATTATTTAATTATGATCTTATAATGACTGGGTTCAGACAACACGATAACCCACACTCAAGGGTTGAGTGTGGGTTGTGATTGAATCATGGGTTGTTGCTGAAACGTGGGTTATCGCGTTGTCTGAACCCAGCTTCGCTAACAAGCCATGGCTTGTTGCTGGGTTGTGAGCTGTGGGTTGTTCACCATAGTTTGTTATCTCGGCTGGGTTTAGACGACACGATAACCCACGTTTCAACAACAACCCACACTCAACCCATACTCAACCCTCGAGTGTGGTTTACTGTGTTGTCTGAGCCCAGCCACTGTACTTTTGTACATCGCTTAGAAATTTCTTTCAGGTCAAACAATTCATAAATATAGCTAAACAAACAAATAAATATACCCATTTTAACCAATAAATAAGAACTATATTTTAGGTGTTATGTAAATGATGAATAATAAATATGAATAGCAACCAACCAACCCCCCCCACACACACCCAATCTCTTCCCTTCCCCTGCTCCCCCCACCCCCACCCTGCTGTTTCTCTTTTGAATTCTTACACATTCATCGGCATTTGGAGTTCCCATGGGAGCCTGGGTGTCAAACCAAAGCTCCCCCAGTTCCCGCATTTGTGCAAACAGGGCCTATGCGGCAGAAGGGAGAGGGAGCCTAAGAAACGGACCCATTTGGGTGATATTAAATTTTCTTTATTACACGGATACAGAGTTAAGAACAGACGTAACCTGAATCATAATGTTTACATCTTTCACAGGTCAAACATACAGTACATTTAGAGAAAGCAGGAAACAGCGAGGGAAGACGGACAGCATGCCAAAAGAAGAATCGGGGGGGGGGGAACAACCCTCCTATCACGTCGTCATCATTTCTCTGGAATGGCCACAGAAAACCCACAAACACCAGGGGAAGAGGGGCAGGGCGGGGGGTTACGGGTTCTCTTTTAATTTTGCTTTGTTTAAATTTCTATGATTCTCCTCTCTTTAAAACATCTTTGCAAACACACACGCACACACGGTCCCTCCCTCCCTCCCTCCTCTCCACAACAGCCTCCGATTCAAGTATTGCACAGTTCTAAGTGTGACACGCCTCTCGAACACCCTGAGAACAGTGCTCCCCTCCCCCTGATGGCCACAGGGCCAAGGTCCTGCCTCCTGCCACGCAACGCCGGCAGCTCTTTTGGCAGAGCCACCCAAGGAACGGGAGAAGACCCAAGCATGTGCCAGCATCCCTTCCAACCAGGAATGCAGCCAGCTGCGAGACTTGAGCCAGCTAAAAGAGCAAGAGGAGGAGCACTTTGGTCCCCCCAGAATCGCTTTGACTAGGTCCTATCCACAAGAGTTACAAGGAAACGAGTGAGGGCCAGCCAAGGTTGCTTTTGCGTTTCAGGAGGATTGGAATCAACGTCTCCGTTGCTGCTCCTGAGCCAGGTTTTTATTTTTTTATTTTTTGGGTTATAGAACTGTCAGAAGCTGGATTGGTTCCCAGAATTTGCCCATCTAATGAGGTTCAGCAGAAAGACTTTAAAGCTAGATTGGCGTTGTGTTTATTTTTCTACGGGCTCCTCTGTGCTTCTTTTCCTTTTCCTCCCATCCGTTTTCTACTCTCCCGAGCAAAGGCTCTACCCCAAGAGACTGAGGGCCACCGCATCTGATTATAATTGCACCTCTGTTGTCTTAAGGTGTGTTGAAACATAACATGGGAAGAGCATCTGTTCCCAAGAGAGCATGTGTGTAGGTCCAGAGACTTCCGAAAAAGTATCCACACTCGAAACAAGCCAATGCACAGCTTACTCTTTCCATATTATATTTTTGCACAAATCAAGTCATGCATGTGGGCAGTGATATTTTCCAAGGATGTGCCTCTGTAAGACACTTTTGGGGAGTTGGACAACACAGGCGGCTCACGAGCACCATGCACAATGGATATCTCCTGCCTGTTTGCACTGCAGATGAGGGGGCAAATCCGAGTCTGAGCATCAGCAGGGCAAACTGCTTTGGGAGAAGTGACAGATTTTGTTAAATCAGTTCTGTCTGTGTTTTGCGGATTGTCAGGCGTCTTTCGTTCCATCGTCCGCTCATTGGCGGAATCAGATTATTATTATTTTTTAAGGATGTACAAGAATTGTGTCCAACTTGCACGAATGCGCATTATTAGCGCAAGTGCGAATTTGCGCAAATCCCTCCAAAAAGTATTTAAAAAACCAGTCCACAAGTCTGCAAAATCCACACAACTTGGAAAAAGCTGGTCCGCTGCGGAGAGAAAGAGAAAGAAAGAGAGAAACAAACAAACAAACAATGACTGAAGAAGATCTGGTAAGAATCAGCAGACAGTCAAAGAGTGTGAAAGCTGAGAAGGCAATTGCTACCATGACCATGGGGAGAATTGGGACTACCAAATTCCAGAGCAAGAAGTCGGAGGGATGATCAAGCAGCCATTTAAACATGGCAACTTCATGCCTCTTTCCTTCCATGGGCTCTGATGCGTCAAGCTGATCTTATGAATGGTACAAGTCCAGATCAAGATGGATGAACAGGACTGTGTCCTTTTTCGACCCATTTCTCAAAGGTTGCATTGTGAATCACAGTGTGATCCACAGACTAAATCAACAACCTATCATCAACAACAACAACCAAACCCAAGGGAAAAGTCAACTTAAATTGTGAAATGGATCCTGGCCTACTCAAATGGCTGTGTCTGACATGGAGAAACAGCAGATCAACGCTCTGCTAGGCAAGCAACTTTGCTTGGGAACTACTTAAAGCACTCGAAAGGGACAGAACATGGTTAGGGAGGAATAATTGAAATTAAAGAGAAGATGACACAAAGGACCTTCACGAGGAATTCTAGAGGCAGAACTTGATTCCCCCACATTTGTAAAATGCCCTTTCTCTTTAAAAATGTCGCTCCTGCTTCTGGAATCCCATGAACCTAATTCTGAAGCGACATTTTGGAGACGAAAGGCATTCTTAGGCTGCAATCCTACACACATTTACGGTACTTGGGATTAAGTCCCTTCTAGGTAAACACTCATAGGATCAGACCGTTCACCCAGAGACTACCGGAAAGTTGTCTGAGAGAAAGAAGCCATTTCAACTTGCTTGTCAACATATAAGGTTAAAAGCACGTCACTGCAGCTTTTTTCCAGGGTCTGCTCTGCTTCCTAAAACAACGCATCCCACAGGAGTTCAATTCCATGGCCCTTGTAAGGAAAATCAGAGTTCACCACCACCACAACTCTCTCACACACACACGTTCAAGAGGGAGGAGACTGCCGCTTTTTTCATCTCTGACCCCTGCTGTTATCAACGATAAATAAAATGCAGTCAGTCCAGACTGTCAGCCACTCTCAAAAGCCCCAGGCAGGAGCACGGAAGTCCCGTTCCTTTCAAAAGGGCTAGCATGGGTATCAAGCCCCCTGCTCTCTGCACCACCCTGACTGGAAGAGAAGATGGATGGAGAGAAGTACTCCCCAGCCAGAATGTGTGCCTGGGGAGCAGGGAGCTGGTTGCACTGACTCTGGAAATCCAGTGATACCACCAAACTCTGACCACATGGCCGTTTCCATATGTCGCTTCCTGAAATTCCTCTGAACTTCATCTGGAAACTCAAGATCTGACCAGAACCCCCTCCTGCTATTTCCTTCCTGAAGTCTGGATGCCTTCTCAGCCTGCCTGTCCTCCTCTTCGCCTACCCTACGATCTGCCTCCCTAGCTCTGATCTATCCGGCTTGCCTTTCAGTTCTAGTCTGTTCTTCTTTCCGAGGACTGCTTCTCATGTCTCCCTTCTATGACCCTTGCCTGTGATGAGATCCCCTGCCGAGGTGGCAACCTTCACTTGATCCTATGAACATTTGTGTCGCTTCACTCCTGCAAGCAACAAACCCCGTGGAGCCTGGCAGCAGAAGGCATTGGGCTCTGACTGAGTGTGCCATGGTGTGTCTTCCCAAATGTTGCCCTCACCCAGATCTCCAACATCACAAAAGCGGGATATTGTCTTCTTGCCATAAGGTGCCAGAAGTTGGATCCAGACTTAGTCATACTTAGAGTAGACGTATTGAAATCAATGTAACTCGAGTTAGTCAACGTGACTTGATTTAATTGGATCTACTGTAAGTCTGGATCCAACCCCAGGTCACACGCCACGAAAGATGCTCCCTCTTTCCACTTGTTTCTTTCCCCTTGAGTGTAACATTATTGAAAGTGGCAGTCCAGCTGGCACGTTTGTGCCAATGGGCTTGAGGATACTATGGGTTGCACAAACGTGTGACCAGATCCTCATGCAATCCACTGGTTGGGTTCTATGGTTTTCCACTCCCATGAGATACAAATGCATCACTTTATTCATTCCAGACATTAAGAAAACCATCCACAGATCCTGGTAACCTCATCACCTCCTGCCTGGGGGCCTCACGGCCTTCCACCACATACACACAATCAAAAACCATGTGCTCTGTCTTTAAATTACTTCAGAATAGCTACCACACCTGATTTCTTATTTAGTCAATTCTGAGCTGATTAAAATCCACCCATAATCATGCGCACGGAACAAGGAAGGCGTATATCTGTCTGCTGCTCTTTAATAACATTGACTAAGGGTATGGCCAAGGATGGTCAAAGAGTATTAAGGAGTATCTTGGAGAAAACCACACCCGAGAGAGGCACACCTGTGTCTTCACCTGCCAAGAAGAAGAGACAGCTTCATTCATTTCATTTCATTCATTCTGCATGAAAGGTCTGAAGGTCCTAGAAGTAGAAACATCACAGAAAGTTTCCACCCTCCCTCTATAGGCATGGATTGGACGGTGCTTGCCAACCCTCCCCTTATTGTCCTCCAAAGGCATATAAATTACAAGGCAACCCAATTTTGGGGTGGACTTTTCTGTAGCTTAGTTTGGGGTTCTCAGACTTTTTTGAACGCAGGTGCACAGAAGGTGCCCACACATCCGCATGCATGCAGCCCATGGCTGCGTAAGCAGGATCAGTGGATTGGGGTACACCAACCCGACACTGGCATTAGAAGACGACAAGAACAGGCATCTCCTTCCTAAAACCAGCCATCCAGAGGAGGAGGAGTGTCAGCCCAGACAGATACACACCTGCCTAGAAAAGCTAGTACCACTTGTACCATAAACAAAAAACTCAACAGCATGTTGTTGATATTCCCAACAAGGAGGAGTTGGTGCGGTCACGGTGGTCAAAAGCTCCCACATGTTCCCTGCCTTTCTGCAGCTTCAAGTGCCCTGGTGGTTGCAATCCTAAATCTCTACTCTTTGGGGTGGGGGTGGCTCTGTCTCTTGTCTGCTGCACGATTCTCCCTGTCCCTGAAATATCACCCCACCTCCAAGAATCTTTTTACCTGCCTGCAGGACAGGCAGCAGTTTCAGCAACTCTGCCTTAGTTCCACTCTTTGTAAACAACCGGGCTGCCCCACCAGCTTCACGGAGGCTACTACACCCACGAGGCTGAGAACACAAGCTGTCCCAGCGCATGCATCTAGCAATACTGTCTGGCGCAACCCACACGGCCCTGCCCACTTCACTTTGAACGGCCAGCCTGTGAAGTTCTCAGCATCTCCTCTCCATGTCTGAGGCTATTATTAAACCCAACCAGCTGCTTTTTTGTGTCCCGGAGGGGGATACCACTTTTGCAGTTGGTGTCATCATGGAAGGTGGAATCTGAAACTAGCAGGATGCAGGGATGTTGAAGAGTCCTTGGTCTCGAGTCACGAGTCGAGTCACGAGTCTTTGGACCCGAGTCTCGAGTCCGAGTCCGAGTCCTTGGTCCAAAATGGTGACTCACGAGTCACGAGTCCTGAGTCACTCCCAAAACTGACTCCACGAGTCCCTATTAAAATCAATGGGGTTTCCCCCCAACAAAATAAGGCTACTTCAGATGTGTGGCTTAATTTCAAAACTCTGCCACTGATTTTGGCAAGAACAGACCAGGCAGACAAACCCAAAATAACCAGGCAGGCAGAGGAGGCTGGGAACCCCAAACAGGCAGGCAGAGGCAGCCAAACCCAAAATGTCTGACCCTAACCCAAACCCCCCACAACAACACATCAATCAAAATAAATCTCAACACATCGTTGGGGCTGCACTCCTGGTAGCTGTCCATAGTGGCCGAGCAGCGGCGCGCCTCGCTTCCATGCACTCTTCACCGGTGATCGCGCTCCTTCTGGCACAGCCAGAAGACTCGTCAACAGCCCAGGGATGTTGACGAGTCCTTGGTCTCGAGTCCCGAGTCGAGTCTCGAGTCCCATTAAAAATATTGGGACTCGAGTCCGAGTCGAGTCAGAGGGGGGACTCAGTCCGACTCACGAGTCGAGTCCTCGAGTCCGAGTCCCCATCCCTGGCAGGATGCTGAAGGCAGAGACATCTTCACAAGGAAGGTGGCCTTGCCCAATGAGTATTGGGAGAGAGAACCTTACACCAAGACATCTCGGAAAGCAAGGGCTCAGTTGACAACGAGCAATGCAAGAAAGCCTCCACTCAACAATGAACAATGCTCTTATTTGACAATAGAAACGCTGTCATTGGTTTTAATGATGGAGGATCAGGGCCCATCCCATCCGTTCTTTTGACCGCCTCCTGATTTTGCTTGTTCCTTGTCGCCCACACAAAGGCCACCAGTTTGGAAGGTTTTTTGGAGGGGCGGCGGAGCAGGTGGGAGGGACACGGAAATACCATTAAAGCTCTCAGATTTGGGATAACTATTTGAGGATCCAGTGGCCGCAATCCCTTCTTTTCCCCCTTAGCTTTTGGTTTGAATGTAACTGTATTTCATTCCTTATCCATTGGTATACTGTTATTTCCTAAGGATGTCTGTCTGTCTCTGGCAGCCTTCTCCAATGTGGTGCCTTCCAGATGTGTTGGATTACAACTCCCAGCATGTTTCAGGCAGCATGGCTGGCTGGGGCATGCTGGGAGTTGTAGTCCAACACATCTGGAGGGCACCAGGTTGAGGAAAGCTGGTCTATGGCTTCTCAGCCAGTTGGAGGTAGTGCTTGTCCAGATTCAGAGTGGATGAGAAATTGCTTGCAAAAAGTGTATATTACCGGTAGGCAAAATTTCATACAAAAATGCACATATTAGGAGAAATGTGCACTAAAATGATTACGAATTTCCATGCAAACTTAAAAAAAACCACACCCCATATTTTGGGATGGATCAATCTTCAGATTGGAAAAATGAGAAATGGAGAAACCACAACTGAGATTCATCCATCCCTACTCAGAAGTATGCCCCATTAAGTTCTATTGGGACTTATTTCCAGGTAAGGTTGGAGAACACTGCTCTAGGACCTCCAGCATGCAAAGCCGCCAGAGGCCCGGCACTCCGTTGCACAACAGAAGTCCTCCCATCTCATCAAGGATCACCATTTGTGCTCCGATCCTGTCCCTCTTGAAATCAATTACAGCAGTCCCATTGGCTTCCATGGCCCAGGATCAAGCTGACATGCCTTCTTGGATCTCTTTTGCCCTAAGCCTTCTTAGGCTTGTAAATGAGAAAGCACACAGTTGCAGCTGCCCAAGGGGACCAATGGGTTGCACCTCGCAGATCTGTCTTCAAGAGGCAGCAAAGCTGCCGGAAGAACGGCGGCCATGCCTCCAGGCTGCCAACGATGAACAAACCACAACCGGCTTAAAAGAAATCCCTCCACAGGTGGGCACAGTTGAACAATCCTTGACCTGCTTTCATTTGGGGGTTGGGGGGACTACGACCTGGAACACTGAACAAAGGAAGGGGATCTTGCTACCGCTGTGAGGCCCCCTGGGCTGCCACTGTGTGGATAAGGGAAAACAAGATGGCACCAGGAAAGAGCAGATGACAAAGCTATGGGTGGCTTGGTATTGCTTCCCCTCTCATTCCCTACATGTCTCTTCCAGGCTTGGGGGCCTGAAGATGACAGTGTGCTCATGTAGATGATAGGAAAGAGAGGGAAACGAGAAGGCCCAAGGCCAACCCAAGAGATGTTGCCTCGAGGCGACGCAGCAGAAGATGTTCCCTCCACAGTTAAGGTGTGCAGCCATAGTATCCAAGACCGGTCAAGCTATTTTGGCACCTGAGTTGCAGGACTTCCCACAGGCACCTTCTCCCCCGCCCCCCAGTAAGAAAAGACAATGCTAACAAGTTAAATAACAATTTGCTGCCCTGTTTGCAACAACCCAAATCAGCTGCTGAAGGCAATCGCCTCCCTCCGCCTAGTCATAGGACCAGCTCCGAGAGGGGGAGGGAGACAAAGGAGCAAGGAACTGTAGGGATGGGTGGATTTTGAAATCCGTTCTGTCTGTGTTTTGCGCATTGTCAGGCGTCTTTTGTTCCACTGTCTGCTCCTTGATGGAATCGGATTTTTTTTTTTTTAAGGGATGTACAAGAATTTCGCTCCACTTCCGCAAGTGTGCATTACTGTTAATGCGCATTAAACCAAGTGCACACTTGCGCTGATGTGAATTTGCACACACACACCCCACAAGTAAACAAGTCTGGTTCGCAAGTCTGCAGAATCCACACAATTTAGTAAAAGCTGGTCCACTGTGAGGTCGGATGCAGAGAAATCCAGACTCATTTGAATCCCTTGTGGGTTTCTCAGATGTCTCTACGAAGAACGCGATGCAGCCAGGGCCGGTGCTACCATTAGGCCAACCAGGCAGCTGCCTAGGGCGCAGGGCTAAAGGGGGCGCCAGAAACACCTTGAAAAAAAACACAGCGCTCTCAAGTGGGAAGGGGGGCGCTAAATATCTGATCTTGCCTAGGGCACTAAACTGCCTTGCGCCGGTCCTGGACGCAGCCATCATCCCACACACCCAGTCAGTTGCCCACAGAGATGACATTAGCTAGGCCTTGTCCTTTCTTTCAAAATCTCTTCGCTGTTGGGGGATGGGGGGAAGAATAGGGGGGAACAAAGTCAAGCATGACGCATTCTGTGAATTCCAGAAAACTACAGCTCCTAACAAGCACATGAATGCGTCCGTCTTTGAAGCCCTGCATCCCAACCTTTACATACTTCAGTGGTTTATCTTTCTTATTATTTGGCAAAATGTCTCTTATTATTATTGTTAGCATCACCATTATCATTCATCATCATAATTAGTCATATTTTTGGACCTCTGCAAATACTATATACATTCACATTAAAGGTACAATATTTCTGCCCTGAGCCCATGGCTGGGCAGTCTGTAAGGGTCCCCCCGTTCCCCACAGCCGTCCCCCGTATTGCACTCCCGTCCTCAGCACTTTGTACAACGATGCAAGAAATGCAACAAACTGACATTGTCTCCTCTTCCTCCTTCTCCAAGGACAAGCACCTGACCTGTCGGTTTCCTCCCCAGAAATAACTGCAAAACCCGATGGGAATGGAAGACAAAAGGGAAAAGAGAAAACCCAGGCCACAGGAGGGGGGTGGGGTGGGTAATAAAAGAACCCTACAAAGAGGTTTGTCACAGGACCTGAAGAAGACATTTTGAAAGATGAGACACAAAAGCCAGGAGTACCTACAGACCATCAACGAAGTCTTCGGGAGGGGTGTGTGTGTGTGTGTGTGTGGTGTGTGTGGATTGAAAGACTTCTTTTGATTCTTGAGGGGGTTTGGAAGATGTCAGGATGACAACCGCAAAAAACTGCCTGGGGTTTGGTAGGTTATGGAGAACAGAGAGAGGTAGTGGCGAAAAACTCCAGGCAGAAAATCCTGGTGGTTAGTTACTTTCTGCTCACGTTCTGGAAAACAGCAGAGAACTGGCAGAAGCTTATCACAGGTTTTTCTGGAACAGTGCTCTCTCTGGAACAGGCCGGGTGGGTGTGTAGGTGGCTGCTGAACTCTTTTTTTTATTTTATTTTAATGCTCTTTGAGAGAAAAACACAACAGGTTTATAATCCACCAAAGGAGGGAGCTTTGAGTCGCTTCTGCCTCGCACATCCATCCACACACACACAAACACGCACTCGCGCGCGCACCACACACACACACACACACACACACAAGTGGTGGATATATATTTTTTGTTTTGTTTTTTTGCTTTATTCTACTAAAATTCCTTTCGATCCCACAGTTGCACGTCTGTCCTCCTTCAAGGATATACATCAGAACGGCCGAAGGTCCAAGTGCAGAACTACCCCACCCACCCCATCCAAAAACACAAGGAGTTGAAATTCCGCCAGCAGTGCCGCCGTTCGGTAGAAAGTTGCAGTCGGTTGTGCTGGACCTAAGATACGTTACTCCTCGGTTCGCAAAAAAACCATAAATAAATAAAAGCCCCCAAAATGAGGAGAAAGAGAAAGAAGGAACCAACCAACCAAACGAACAAAAGAAACTTTGGCAGTGGAAAAAAAGTTTGGATTTTTTTTTTTTCGGTTTTTGGATTTCCTTTGGAGCAGAGGTGAATCTGGTATCTTCTTGGCTAACTAGCAAGGTAGTTTACAGGTAAGCTTCCTTCACTTGGTTTTGTTGGGTTCTTTTTGGATTTTTTTCTTTTCTGTTTTACTTAAAGCCAAAGAGTTTGATGTTTTTATTGTTTATTTTTTTTTTTTTTTACAAAAAAGAAAAATCTTGCTTTTTGTAACTGAAATCCTTTTTTCTCCCCCCCCCCCCGCCTTCTCCTTTCAGGGAAGGGGTTTCACTCCTTTATTTTCTCGAACACATCTCCAGCAGAGACAGACGGAAGTATATCTCTTTGTTTTCCTTCCCCGCCCCCAAGTCAAAGATGTGTGATACCTGCAGACAAATTCCTCATCCAAAAAATAAAAATCATAACCAGAAATTCCCCCAAATCATATCGGTAAGAAGTTTTAATAACAGTAACAATAATTAAAAAAAAACAAAACAACAAAAAGCTGGAGTGAACGGAGAAGGTTGGTATTTGCCTTAACTCCACTTAAAGCCCAGGTTTTGAGAATTCGTGAGGATTTCGTGTGAGAGATAGAGGTCGTTTTGGAGGTCAAATACGTGTCAGGTAGCTGAGGATTTGCATTGAATGCAGTCTTTTTTTTTTTTTCCATTTGGAGAGAAGTGGTAGCAGCAGGTGACAGTTGTTGGTCGGCTTCCCGGTCTCCTTCCTGTCTAGCGGGATGCTGTGTCCAGAGGAGCGGGTGTCGCAGGCGTGCCGGAACGCGAGGAGGCGGCGGCAGAGCTGGAATCGCCGGGGCTGCCCGCCGCAGCGGCGCTGGCGATGGAGGTACTCACGGCCACCACGTCCGGCGGAGCCGAGGCCACGGCCATCCCTATCCCACCGGAAGAGGCTGCCCCGGTGGGGGCCTGGAGGCCTTGCAGAGTCTGCCCACAGACGTGGTGGTGTTTCTCCCAATCTTTGTGCTGGCAGAAGGAGCCGCAGTAGCGCGCCGGTGTTGCAACCGCTGCACGTTTCGCTCGCCTTGCGCCCGCAGTTCCAGCAGCTCTGCGGGAGAAGGCGAAAGCACACAGATCAGGGCGGACCGAAAGACAAGCGCGGGGGGGGGGGGGGCGAGGGGCTGCCTACTCTTCACCACTGGATACACGGAGCGTTCTCTCCCTCGGCTGCATTCGCACCGGGCGTTTGCTCAGGTCCGGGTTGAGCTCAACCCATACATTTAAGGAAAAAGAAACAACACGGACGGGACCACCAGCAAATGCCCTCCAAGTCTTTACTTTCTCCATCCCACCACTCTCTCGCCATTATCCGTGCCGGGAGAGGGTGCCACTACCTCACTGGAGTCCTCCTGCTGGTTAATGACGGTCAGCGCGTCCTCGGAGGCCTGGCGCTTGGCCTCCGCCAGGGCCCGCTCCATCTTGGCCCGCTCCGTCGTGATCAGCTCGTGGGCTTTGCGCTCGGCGTCGGAGACGGCCTTCTGCAGCTCGGACACGGCCTGCCGCTTCACCTCGTTCACGGCTTCTTCTGAAAGGAAGAGCACAGAGCGAGGCGGAAATCATGGAGGGGCGGCCAGCCAAGGGACGGCGTGCCGCAGGCGCGGGGGCGGCCAGCCAAGCTTCGGCTCCCGGGAGGGTGTGGCGGACCCGGTGGCGAGTGCATTTGGATGGATCCCTGGCGGATGGCGAGCCGACCAGCTGGGAAGGGCACATAGGGAGCGGCCTTCTATGGAGTCAGGCCCTCGGTCCATCTGGCCCAGTGCTGACGACAGTGACCGGTAGCCACGGCTCTCCAGCGTTTCAGGCAGGATCCTTTCCCAGCCCTACCTGGAGATGCTTCCGGGGATCAAACCTGGGACCTTCTGCCTGCAAAGCAGGGGCTCTGCCACTCGGCTACGGCCCGCCCCTCCAGACGTCCCTGCCTGTCCCCTCCGAGCTGAGCTGCGAACCCCACAGTCGCTGCGAGGAAATGAATTTCCCCAGCAACAATATATTGCTCCTGGTTGTAATGCAAAGTATTTTGGGGTGTCTTGGTCTGGGGTGCTGTCCCGATGAGTGCCTGCACTTCAACATTTGCCACTGCACCACGGCCTCCAGATGGGTGGGACTACAAATCCCATCATTTCCAGCCAGCGTTTTGAAATGAACGATACCACCTAACTCATGGTGCGTGCCTGCACTTCGCTGTCCCCCATGTTATCTATTTCCCTGTCTCAGCTTGCCTTCCCTAACCCTAGCCCTGGAAACTCAAGGCAGAGTACAGGGGGCTATCCCTTACAACAACCCTGCGAGGTAGGAAAGAGTGAGCAAGGCACCACCCAAAGAGCTTCGAGGCTGAGGAGCGATTTAAATGCCCCCGTCTGAGTACAGCATTCTACTCACGACTTCACCCTGCTTACGGGGAAGGCCGCAGTGTGCCAGAGGAACGGGGAGCAGTGGGCAGGAGCTTGGAGCAGTCTTCCCCAAACTGGTGCCCTGCTGGCCGGGAATGATTGGGAGTTTTCTGTCCAACACACCTGGAGGACACTAGGCTGGGGACGCCTGACACGGGACACGGCCCAGAGTTCCCTCCACCATCACAAAGGATTTCGGTGCACATTCCTACTTGGCTCTGGGTTCAATCAACTCAGAAACGGCATGTGCTGGCCGGAGCTCACGCCAGCTAAGGGCAAAGCCTCTGAAGCATGGACTCGACCCCGGGCCCTAGCAACTGCCTGCTTCTGCTGATTTCTTCTGGCTCCTAGCTACGGAGTGCAGGAGGAGCCAGGCTTGTTCTAAAAGCATTTCCTTACTTCCCAGCAAACTCACCAGCTTTCCTCCAGATTTCCTCCGGCATGTAGCCGGACAGGGGCCTGGATATGAACTCGCGGTGAGTGTCTGGGGGAAAGACAGAAGGAGAGAACTGGTTAAGAAACGGTTTCCAGAGGGGTGGCCTTGTGAATCCGTTGCAGCAAAAACACTAAAGAGCCTTGTGGCACCGTAAAGATGACCACGTGAGAAATGTTAAATGAATGACCGAATTATCATCATCATAATCATCATCATCACCACCACCACCACCACCACCACCATCATCATCATCATCTTACTAACAGAAGAATGACCGCAAGTGCTTAAGACAGGATTGTGCTTCCAGCTGGACCGTCAAGAGTTATCGGCTCCCAAGGACTATGGTGGGCTGAAGGTAATTAAGGGCAGGGATGGTGCCACGAGGGCTGGACCTCAGGGCCGAAGCCTAGAGCCCACAGCTGAGCCCCCCCCCCCATGACCACTCAGAGAGTGGCAGGTGACGGGGCCAGCAGCAAACAGGCCTGGCTTCAGGGCGCCAGGGCCTCCTTCCTTCCTTTCTTCTTATTTTTTTTTTAAAAAAACATTTTATAGTTAGGGGGCAGTGAGAGCGGGGAGAGGCATTGCACATGGTTACAGATGCTCATTTTGCGTGGTTTCTACTTTTAGAATATATTCTTCTTTCCTACAACGAAATGGTGCTTATTCCCAAGGGAATGCGTTGAGCACCAGGGCAGCAGAAGTAAACTCCATTTTATTCATCATGTAGTCATGACTGAAGTGAATTTAAAATGTGAAACTGCACATGGCCAAAGTATTTTATTTTATTTGGGTAGGTAAACATATATTTTTCTTAAATTGTTTTTGTTTACTCTAACACAGTGTTCTCCAAACTTGGGTCCCCAGATGTTTTTGGCCTACAACTCCCAGCATGCCCCAGCCAGCAGAGCTGGCTGGGGCATGCTGGGAGTTGTAGGCCAAAAACATCTGGGGGACCCAAGTTTGGAGAACACTGCTCTAAAGTTTGCAAAGGACACTGCAAAAAGTGGGGCAAAAGGCCACAGAGTGGGATCGAGGGTTGTGAAACAGCCGGGGTGATTCCATCAAGCACCATTAAGAACGTAAGAAGAACCCCGAGGATGGATCAGACCAAGGGTCCATCTCGTCGAGCATCCTGTTCACACAGCGGCCAACCAGCTGCCCACGGGATTCCACAAGGAGGACGGGAGCGCAACAGCACCCTCCCGCCCATGTTCCCCAGGAACTGGCGTGCACAGGCACACTGCCTCCGATACTGGAGGTAGCATAGAGCCATCAGGACTAGAAGCCATTGATAGCCTTCTCCTCCATGAATTTGTCCAATCCCCTCTTTAAGCCCTTCAAATAGGTGGCCATCACTATATCTTGTGGAAGTGAATTCCACAGTTTAACTCTGCCCAGTGTGAAGAAGTCCTTCCTTTTCTCTGGCCTGAATCTCCCACCAATCAGCTTCATGGGGTGACCCCGTTGGGTTCTAGTATTAGGAGAGAGGGAGAAAAGTGTCTCCCTATCCTCTTTCTCAACACTAGGCATGATTTTGCACACCTCTATCATGTCTCCTTTTACTCACCCTTTTTCTAAGCTAAACAGACACAGACATTGTCACCTTTCCCCATAGGGGAATAGCTCCTGCCCCCTGATCATTTTAGTTGCCCTTTTCTGCACTTTTCCCAACTCCACAGTATCCTTTTGTAGGTGCGGTGGCCAGAACTGTGCACACTATTCTAAGTGTGGTTGCACCATAGATCTGTATAAGGGGAGTTTGATCTTGGCAGTTTTGTTTTCCTCTCCTATTACTAGAACCTAGAGCGGTCATCCCCTGAAGCCCCCTGAGAGCTTCTCTGAAAAGGAATTCGGCCCTCGAGCTCAGAGAGGTTCCACACCCCTGCTTCATCCCAAGCGCACACGCCCCACACCGCGTGAGCCCAGCCGCTCCTTTGCATCCATACCCAGAGGGGGAGCTTCGGTGTTGCCGGTGCTGCTGTTGTGGGGCCGGGTGGCGGGGCTGGAGCCCTTCTTCATGTCTTCGGCATCGCTGTAGCGGCGGATCCAGTGGTTGAGCTCCTCGCGGTCGGCCTCCTGGCAGCGGCGCAGCACGGTGAGCGAACGGCGGGTCTTCTCCACCATGTCCATGATGCAGTTCAGCAGCTGCTGGGTGAAAGCCACACTTGAGATCGTGGGTAGCTGGGGATTGTGGCTCTCCCTAGCCCTAACCTACTGGCTTTGTCCCAGGCAGTTCCTCATTTTAGCAGTGGCCTAACTTACAGGGTTGTTGTGCGGTAAGACCTAAAAACTAAGATGAATGGGTTTCTCCACCCCTGCCCCACATCTTTCCAGGTAGCTTTGAAAATGTTTCCAACATGGTGGCCAAGTTGTGATGTCCAAAGGAGAGGAGAACCTGCTGTTGCCTCCTTGAAAGATCACTTGAGCCAGTTGCTGCCATTTGTTTATTTGGATGCAGGGTTTTTTTTAGCCAATATTGTGCTTTTCCCTTATCTATTTTATATTTTGCATCTACCAATTGTTTTTGTTTGTTTGTTTATAGGATGATTTATTTTGATTTGTAGTATGTGAGCTGCTTTGGGTTTATCTCTGATGAAGAAAAAGCAAGGCAGATTTTAATTAATAAATAAATAATTTGTTGTAAGCCACCTTGAGTGTATTTTATAAAAAAAAGACGGAGTATAGGTTAAGAAACTGAACTGAACCCAACATGTGTGTGTGTGTGAGAGAGAGGGAGAGGGAGAGGGTTCAGACAACATGATAAACCACACTCAAGGGATTGAGTGTGGGTTGTTGTTGAAACATGGGTTATCGTCTGAACCCAGTCGAGATAACAAACCATGGTGAACAACTCACAGTTCACAACCCAACAACAAACCATGGATTCTCTTCATGGGTTGTTCATGATTAATAAGCCATGGCTTGTTAGCGCAGCTCAGTTCCGACAACAGGATAGCCCACGGTTCAACAACAACCCACACTCAACCCATGTGTGTAGGTTATCGTGTTATCTGAACCTAATCAGAGAGAGGGAGGGAGGGAGAATTATCTACCAGCCTTGGGGTTCTCTTAACAAGGAGGATGAGGTGTACAGGGATCATATAAACATGGAAATATTATTTTTGCCTGCTTGAGTGAAAACTATCTCCACTCTGGGCAGCTGTGTTTTCCCATCACCCAGTTTTCCAGACAACAGTTGGGATCCAGAAGAGCAAAAGTGAAGTTGCCGATAATAGGAAAAGCGAGAGACTTTTGGATACACAGGGACACTTCCCACCCCTTCACACCCACTTGCAATAACTGGCAATGAGAAAGCCTAAATTGGGCAACTAGGTCTTCCACAATTGGATTAGGGCCAATACACAAGGAAGGGATTTTTCGGTTGTGGCGCCCTGACGCCTTCCTGGTACATGTTTCCCTACCAAGCGCTTTACTTTCTGTTGGGCACCAAGTGGAAACTGTTCATTTGCTGAAGCTGTTGACAGGACAGAATTGTGCTGCTTTATTATCGTGCGGATATTGCTCTGCTGCCGATTTCTGTTGAGTTAATCGCCTTGCCATTTTAGTCCTGTGCTGTCCTAATCCCAGCCCTACCCAACCGGGCACCCTCCAGATGTGTTGGACTACAATTCCCAGCATCCCCCAGACAGCCATGCTGGCTGGGGGATGCTGGAAGTTGTGGCTCAACACATCTGGAGGGTGCCAGGTTGGGGAAGGCTGTATCTAATCTCTCACAACCTGGAGATTGTTTGATTGGAAGGGCGGGGTGTAGACCAGGTGGTGGGCAACTTTGGGAGGTCCGGGGATCATTTTTGCCTCCCCCGGGGGGCCCCCTGTGTGCCACACCCTGTCCTGCGGGTGCCAAAAACGCAGGGGAAATAAGCAAATTAAAAACACACACCACAAAATGATGTCTGGAGCATCAAAAAGGGCAAAATTAGGGTGTTTTTTTTTGCTATAGCAGCTCCAGATGCCATTTTGTTTGAGAGAGAGAGGCTACCAGAGTGGCTGGTTTGTCAGCCAGATGGGCGATTCATAAATGCAACAAATAAATAAATAAATAAATACCTCCAAATTTCGGGGTGGGGGGGGCACACTGACATGCTTGCACCAGAGAGAGGCCACCCCTCTCCCAAACTCCATCGCAGCAACGGGAGCACCGCCCTCCCCCCCACAAAGCCAGGCGGCAGGACGTGGTTACGTACATTGTTGAGGTGCTTCCATTCCTCGGCCCATTCTCTCTCCGTCAGCCTGTGGTCAATCACTTCCTCCTGCCGGGAACTGTGCACAGCTGGGGAAGAAAAAAATGTGCCCATCAGACTGGGAGGGGCGACGGGGTGGTGCACAGGCAACCTCTTACACGGGCATCGGGTCCTCGAGAGGAGTTGTGGGGGGGCCCCCCCCCAAGAGCTGAGGGAACAGGTCACTCAAGGGGCTGCGAGGAGGACGAGGCCTGGGAGCTGCCGCTTTCAAAACACTGCTCCAGAACGTAAACCGTGGGTGCACAACCTCAGGCCTGTGGGATCCCCAGATGTCTGTCCCCCCTTCCCTGACCCCGCTGCCTTTCCCCCCACTCACGGATGCTTTGTTGGGGGTTTCCTGGATTTCGCACATCTCCCCCCCACCACCCCCATTCTAAAAGGTTGAACTGCCTCTCCAAAGGCTCAGTGGCTGGCAAGAAGAGCTTTAAGCTCAAATAGGCTGGTATTTTGGGGCCTTTTTTGGGGGGCCCATCCCTTTTGCCTTTGGCCCCGCCCAGCAATGGAATGCGCCCACCCCCACCCCGAAAGAGGCTCATCAACAGCCCCCATCTATTCTGATGGGCTCTCCGGGGGGTTTCAAGCATGAATTTCCCCAGTCCTACCCGGGGATCGGACCCGGGACCTTCTGCACGCCCAGCAGGCCTTTCCGCCGGCGGGACTCGCTTCCTCCCAACCCTCCCACCTTGCCAGGGCTGGCCAGCAAGCGACACCTTTACGCCCCCATCTCTCCCCAGGGCAGTGCTTCTCAATTATTTTCTGTCATGCGCCCCCCGCGCGACTGTAAATAGTATCATTTGTCTATAAAATTGTTATAAGTACACCTCTGCATAACACTGTATCCTTATTAACGTATAAGAGAATAAAAAAAGAAAGAAATGTGGATCAATTTACAACAAAGAATAGCTTTATTAACTGTAGCAGAAAAGATTTAAAGGGTCTAAAAGTCACACGGGCGGGTTTGGCCAATCAGGCGAGCCCCCCTTTACGGAGCCTCGCGCCCCCCCAGGGGGGCCCGCCCCACTATTTGAGAAGCACTGCCCCAGGGACACGCACGCCGAGTCGGCCGCCCCGTCCACGCCCCCCGTCCCCCTCCCGCCCCTGCCCGAGTGCCGCTCCGTGATGCATACGGTCTCCCCCCACTCACTCACCGGCTTGCCGATGGCGCTCCCGAAGGTCCCGGGGGTCCGGGTGCCGGTAGGTGTCCCGGTAGTGGTGAGCTATGGCCATGTCCTCGAGGCGGTAGTGCTGGGGCGGGGGCGGGGCGGGGTGGCCGAGCCCGTTGGGCTGGTGGCCGAGCCCGTTGCTGGGGCTGTAGCGCTGGGCGGGGCTCATGGTGCACGGCCTTTTGCTGAGGTGCTCGGGGTGCAGGGGTCCCGGTCCAAGCCGTTCTCTTTGGTCCTGTCCCGGAAAGAGGGAGGAGCATCAAATACATTCTGTCCCCCGCCCCCCCCTTTAGACAGCCATATGTGTTATTTCACTCTTGAAGCACTAATAAATAATTATAATAATCATAAATAAGCATAATCATAATGGTCTTTTGCCCCCACCCTTAGACTGCCATGTGCATTACTTCACTTGTGAAGCACTGTTAATAAATAATAATAATAATAATACAGTAATACCTTGGATTACAAGTAACTTGGTCTGAGAGCGTTTTGCAAGACAAGCAATTTTTTAAAATAAATTTTGACTTGATAAACAAGCGACGTCTTGCAAGACAAGTAGTGTAGGGATGTAACCGCTCGCCTTGAGCGGGCGTAGCGGGCCGAAATCGGCCCCGCTCACGCCCGCCAGAGACTTGCTTTGATATAAGAGTGTTTTGGATTACAAGCACGGTTCCGGAACGAATTATGCTCGCAATCCAAGGTATTTCTGTAATAATAATAACAATAATAACAAAAGCCAGTGTGGCGTAGTGGTGAGAGTGTTGGACTGGGACTCGGGAGACCCGGGTTCTAGTCCCCGCTCCGCCATGAAACTCACTGGGTGACTTTGGGCCAGTCACTGCCTCTCAGCCTAACCTACCTCACAGGGTTGTTGTGAGGATAAAATGGAGAGGAGGAGGAGTATTGTGTAAGCCGCCTTGAGTTCCTTGTAAGAAAAAAGGTGGGGTATAAATACAATAAATAAATAAATAAATAAATAAATAAATTTATTCTGTTAATAAACGGTTCAACACGGTAGTAGCAGCAGCAGCAGCTTAAGCAACCGGGTGCACTTTTTAAAGGAAAGTAAGTGTGCATTTTAGGAAAGCTGCACTAAGAGGACCACTTAGGCCCGGCCCTTCCGGCGAAGCCATCCCCCTTCCCTAAACCTAGCAGCCGGCATCGAAGGTAGGCATGTTCAGGCACCTGCCAAGGGCCGACAGCCCAACAGAAGCCCACTAACAAGACCCCCCCTGGACTTGCTCCTCCTCTTCACCACCACAACCTCCTTGTTCACTGTGCATCTTTTCTGTTTTTTCCTCCGTCAACAGGTTTTCCATGGTAGAAAAAAAAAGAGGGAATTTTGAGGACACGGCCCTTTTCACTTTAGGACTAGGCGCACAAACCCTTCTCAGGCCAAGCATCGACACTTGAAAACCTGAGTGGAGGGTCTAATGAAACCTTTCTTTTCCCCTACTAATGAGGGGAAAAGATTAATGCTGGTTATTAAGGATCTAGCTTAAATTTATGATGCTGTGGGTACAAAGGTGTGTGTGTGCGTAGATTTAAAAGTAAAGCAGGTAATAACGCCAAGCTGACACGTAGGATTTGGGCAGTTAACAAAATAAAATAAGTTTATTTTAATTCTTTCAAAATCCCTCTTTCAGTAAGAAAAGGCGGGAGGGCTACGAGTGGAAGAGTGATGGGTGGGTGAATGTGCACAACATTTGCAGTTGCTGCTCTTGGTCTTCCTCCTCCTCCTCCTCCTCCTCCTCATCATCATCATCATCATCAGCGTGGCTCCTGCTTGCTTGCTTGCTTGCTTGCCAGGCAGAGAGCCAGTGAACAAGCAGGCCCGTGGCATCTGCGGCTCCTTCTTCTCGCCACCACCGTGGTCTGGGCCAGAGCGAGAGGCAGGCGAACAAGCAGGTTGCAACGGGGAAGAGGAGGAGTGACTCCAGGGAGCTCCTGTCAGTAGGCCCCCGGTGCCAGCCCTGTAAATGCACAATACCTTCGGACGGGTAGCCCTAGGAGCCCTCCACCTGGAAGCAGGCCTGGTTGCGGTGACTGTGGGTGGGAGGGGGAAGCACACGCCCCACGGCCTCTCTCGCCAGCCGTAGGAACACGGGCCATGGGGAGGTTGTGCGCCCCGATTCCCAGGAAGAACCACACAGCAAGGAGAAGAGCAGCTTGGCTCCATCCATGGGCCAGAAAAGGAGCAGCTGCAGGGAACTTGCTTCCCCCCCCCCCACCTCCCTGCAAGAAAAAACACGGCTCCAACTGCCAGTTAACCCAGGACAAGAAATGCGAGGGAGAAAGGACGCTCTGGCCTCTGCCGTGCCGCCGGCCAAGGACATCAAATAGTTCTTGCATTTTCAGTATTCTGCAAGTTGCCTTTGAGATTCTTTAATCCAATACATCTTGTCTCATTAAAAAACCCAAAAACCCCTCTGTTTCCCTGTGTCCATTTTAGATTGAAAGCCCCCGCCGGGGCAGGGATCTGTCATACCTGTTGTCTGTAAAGCACGTTCTATATCAGGGGTGTCAAACCTCCTTTAGCCCAAGGCCGAATTCTATTTAGGAGAAGCTCTCGGGGGGCCACATCCCAGTGGTGGGCAGCAGTGCAGGCAACCGTGGTGGGACCAAACCACACAGAATAGCAGCCTATTTCCGCTTAAAGCTCTTCCTGCCAGTCACAAAGCCTTTGGAGAGGCAGGTCAACCATCACAAAGTGGGGGAAACCGTGCCAAAGCTGGGGGAACCACCCAACGATCGGTGGGTCACAGGCCTGAGGCTGGACACCCCTGTTCTACATAGGTGACGCTATACAAATGAAGGAATAAAACAACCGTGCTGCTAACCTGGCCGGGCCAAGGCTCCATCCAGCCCAGGACCCCCCCATCTCCAGCCAATCCCACTCCCCGCTTTCCTTCTTGCCCCTCCCGAGCAGCATCGAGGAGGAGGCCCTACCTGTCTGGCGTCCTCCTCTTGCCCCCCTCGTTGACCTCCAGCAGCAGTTCCGAGGAGTCGATGGGCGAGGAGGCGTTGGCGTCCAGGAGGAGCTGCTCGTGCTGGGCCAGGTACTGGGCGGGCGTCTGCTTGGCCATGCGGGCGCAGTGGAGAAGCTCGCGCTGAAGCAAGGGCAGGTTGGCCTGGGAGAAGGAGACGGATGCTTTTTGTTATTGCATCTCCCTTATGGAACTGTTCTGAGCCGCCCAGAGAGCTTCGGCTATTGGGCGGTATAGAAATGAAATTAATAATTGCAATAAAATAAAATAATAATAATAATAATAATAATAATAATAATGTATTATTATTGTTGTTGATGATGATGGTGATGATTAAAGCATCCTCATCATCTTAGATTTCTTAGATGCCCTTCTCAAAAAAGACTCAAGCCGACTTCCAACAAAATTAAAACACACAAGATTTAAAACAGCTGTCACAATTGCCCATTGCAATGCAACCACCCCATGAAACAAGGAGACATCAGGGACAACCAAAACAATCCAACAGATGCATTCAAGAGCCCACCATATGCCATCAGATGCCTGGGAACAGAGCAAAGTCTTCCTCACCGGGGGGGGGGAGCATTCCACTATTGGGGGTCCACCACCAAGAAGGCCCTCCCACTCACTGCTGTCTTTCTAACCTCCTGCGGAGGAGGCCTCAGATGCTGATTGTAGCATATGGGTAGATGATATTGGGAGAGGCGTCCTTCAGGTATTATCTGAGCTTTAGCCATAAGCAAGTATAGCCTGGCCTTGATAGGGATTGACCCTTTTACATGCTCAGTTCTACTAAGGCAGAAATACAGGGAAGTTGTTTTAAAATGCTATTGCCCACCAGTGTCCAGTGGCAAGAGGTTCCATAGGCCAACTTGTGTTGTACGAAGAAATGCTTCCCCTGGTTTGTCTTAAACTTCCTGCCCCACAATTCCAGTCGGTAAGTTTCCACACTGCGAAAGAATTTCATCAGTCGAATCACGACGGCAGTGCGAATCGTCGCGTCATGCCACCGCACTGCCATACTTGGGGCGCTTTTGGAATGGTTTTAAAACTTGTTATTATTATTGAATAGTTTTAATATCTGAAAGAGTACCTGCCCTTCTATATACTGCTCCTTTTAGTAAAGTGGAAGAACGGCCAAATTTCCCCCGGTCAGAGTGGCAACTGATCTAAGACCAGAGATGCATGAGCAGGCGGGGTAGTTAATTTCGAAATGCTGGCTGGGAGCAAAGGCAGTTGCGATCCAACCCATCTGGAAGGCACCAGCTTGGGAAGGCTGCCCCTACAGAGATGCTCGCCGTCACATTTGTATCGCCAGCAAGTACTTAATTGGATCTGAATCTTAGTCGCAGCCTCAGAGCAAGCATCTGTGTGCAGGCTCATTGTATACCAGGCTTCTCAAATAGTTGGGGACCCCCCAGGGGGGGGCGAGGCTCGAAAGGGCTGTTGCCCTCAGTTAAAAGTTTTTTTATTCGTACTCCTGGCTCCTTAAATTTGTTCGCTCAGTTAAGCTATTGTAAATTGATCCAATTCTTTCTTTTTTATCTTATCGTTAATAAGGCTACGGTCAGGTGATTATAACAATTTATAGACAAATGATATATTTCAGTCGCGCGGGGGGCGAGTTTCCTAGGGGCATGACAGAAATATAGAAGCAACTAAGCAGTCCTGGCTGTGCAGCAGCGGAGCTATCGAGGGTCTCATGGCCTCGCGGTTCCCGTCCCAGACGCTCTCAATGGAAAGTGTTTGTAAATACGTTCCCTACCTCCGCCCCCCCCACCGCGCAGCCCCGCTCTTTTGACTCCCCACCCAGCGAGTTTCTCACGAAGCTTCAACTCCCAAGAAGAGCATCCGCAGGAGCAGAAGCGATTAAGCGGCCGAGCGGAGCTTTTGCCGTCAGCCAACCCCGGTTTTTCTATTTAGGCAGCTGATCACCAGCCAAATCCCCATCTGTTGAACATGTTAGAGAGCGAACTGATGAAATGCACCGCTGTGGATTCCAGGGCAGCAAACATCCCCTCCGTTCCCCGTCGCCCAGTGTTCTCCCCCTCCCCTTCCCCCTCCCCCACCATTCCACATTTCAAGAAAGAAAAATAATAAAAAAGAAATAAATAACATCTCTGGGAAAGGCGCACTGGGGGCCGGCTGGTTGCAGTTAGCATAATGAGAAGCATCTGGAGCCCTGGGTGGAAACAGCTGGAAGCAGGGGTGCCGGAGAGCGGAACAGGCACGGGGAATACAGGAGGTGGCGCGCTGCCAAAAGGGTTCCTTTCTAGTCGGAAATGCTGGAATCTCTCTCGGCAGACTGGCAGGAAGGCGGCAGCGTTGCAGGCTGTCCCACAAACTCTGCCAGGAAGAACCAAAGCGGTGGACCGGGGGGAGAAGGAGCTGCCCAGCCGTAGGGCCAAGTTAGACACGGTGGTTTGGCGTCAGGTGCAAGGTTGTTGTGGTTAACCGACAGTCCGTGCTAAGAAGCTTGGACTGTGGCATGCAGGGAGGGGGGACCTAACCCTGTGTCCTTGCCATGGTCCCAAACGGAGTTCCGCCCCCCCACGCCCGCTATTCGCAAGACAAACGCTCCCATCGATGCCGAGAGCGGATGTCCGGAAGCGGGTGCGTGCCAGTCCAGCTGGGGGGGGCCCTTGTGCCCGCTATTCGTGAACAAAAGATCTTGCATACTGGGCCAAACCACACGACAAACGTCATACCTCATCTGATCCTTACTTTTGACTAATTTGGGCCCCTCCCTCAGAATTAGTGCTCTTGCTTTGCATGCAGAAGGTCCCAGGTTCGATTCCCGGCATCTCCACGTAGGGCTGGGGAAGAAACCCTGCAGAGCCGCAGCTGGTCAGTAGACCCACCTCCCCCAACCTGGTGCCTTCTAGATGTTGGACTGCAACTCCCAGCATTCCTGACCATTGGCCCTGCTGGCTGGGGCTGATGGGAGTTGAAGTCCAAACCATCAGGAGGACACCAGGTTGGGGAAGGCTGCGGTAGAGGATCCCGAGCAAGACGGACCATGGGTCTGGCTCGTTCTAGGGCAGCTTCCTACGTTCTTAACAATGCAGAGATTATTCTGCATAGTGGACAATGTAAAACAGTAGCAACGACATTAAATAGTCCCACCACTACACAGCATGTGCAGAGTGCCTTCCTCTTCCTGGGAGGAGGGCAAAAAGCTGCCTGGAAGGTTTGCTTCTTCGATCTGGAAACCCTTGAGTCCTCACCCTAGATGTATAGCCACTCATCGTGGTTCTTTAGTGATGAGGGCAAGGCACTTTGCACATACCCAGAGGCACCTCGTATTTTCCAGGGCTGAATCCGGGCATTACTAACCATTTCCAGGGCTGAGCTCTAGCTGAGAGGCATCTAGTCTAAAGCTCTCTAGGTTTCTACCTGGGACCAAAGTGCACATTGCACTAAGCCAGTGTTTCTCAACCTTGGGTCCCCAGATGTTTTTGGCCTACAACTCCCAGCATGCCCCAGCCAGCATAGCTGGCTGGGGCATGCTGGGAGTTGTAGGCCAAAAACATCTGGGGACCCAAGGTTGAGAAACACTGCACTAAGCATACAATTGACAGCTGCACGCTTGTTTGCTAAGTAAGTAGCCGCTCGAGGAGAGGAGGGGAGAGACAATCAGAATTGGGGCCATGGTGGGGACCAAGGATCCATTTCCCTCCCTCACCATGCTATGGCGGTCTTGGCCCTGATCTGACCCTGCCCTGTTCTGCCCAGCTGCAATTTAGCAAAGAACGCAATTGCTAATTATGTGCTTCGCATGATGTGCAGTTAGACATGTAAACCCATTTGGGGGATGTATTGTGTGGGCCTGAAGAAGATGCCCTCTGCTCAGACAGGATTCTTGCGGCTTCTTCCGAGCCATGGAAATTACAGGCCCAGATAAGGGGGAGCAGTGTGGGCGTGGGCAAGACAAGCGAAGAGGCGAGAGGCGGCCTCCGGCCTCTCATGCCTCTGACAAACAAGGGCAGCTGACAGCGGTCGCTGCTCCGACAGAAATGCCAGCAACTCAACAGACCCTCAAATTGCTGGAGGGACTCAGCATTCAGTTCGGTGGAGGAACAAAGATGGAAAGACTCTGAGTAAAGCACAGGCTATTCATTGCCCTATATACTTCCCTAGGTGAAGGTGGCTTGCAACTGCATTTTGCTCTGAGCGCTTAAATGTATGGGTTCGTGTGCTTCCAGGAGACAGAGCTCAGACAACTGCTTTGCCCAAGGATCCGGGCATGCCAGCGTGCACTTAGCTGTGTGGAAAGGGGCCTCCTTGGTAATAGAAACCCGCCCTGAAGCGATGAGGTTGGAATAAGTGGGATTCAAGCCATGCAAGCTGGACATTTTACAACAGGGCTACCTTCAAGAACGGGATGACGAAGGGACGTAAAGGGAAGTTTGTGGCCTCCTGGAGCTTGGAATGGAATTCCTCAATGGTCAGCGTGGAATTCTGCAAGGCAGAAACAGCAACAGGTCAGCAACAGTTCTCAAGGCCAGCCCACAATGGAATCTGTCCAGTGAATTCCTTTCACTCTCACCCATGGGCAACCATTCATTGGCCCAGTTCTCACGTGACGTAAATTCACCCACCGTGGGTGAATTTCCCCACACAGCTCTTAAGAACATAAGAAGAGCCCTGAGGCTGGATCAGACCAAGGGTCCGTCTAGTCCAGCACTCTGTTCACACAGTGGCCAGCCAGCTGCCCACGGGAAGCCCACAAGCAGGACACGAGTGCAACAGCACCTTCCTGCCCATGTTCCCCAGCAACTGGTGTACATAGGCAGATTGCCTCTGATACTGGAGGTAGCATAGAGCCATCAGGACTAGTAGCCGTGGATAGCCTGCTCCTCCATGCATTTGTCCAATCCCCCTTTAAAGCCGTCTGAATTGACGGCCATCGCGACATCGTGTGGAAGTGAATTCCATAGTTTAACTTTTCATTGCAGTGGCCATTTTCAATATTTGGGGCTGCACCGTAGCTTCTCATGACATGTGAACCTGGTAAGGATGGGTTGTTGGGATGGTTGACAAGCCACCCACAACCCTAATTTACAGCCCATGGGTTCTGGCTGGCTTGTCAACCACCCCAACAACCCATCCTCGCTGGGTTCGCATGTGACGAGGAGTCGCGGCACGGGCTTGGGTGAGCGACTTGGCACAGTGGTGATCGTGCGAACCAGGTCATCATCTCACCTTGGTTCTCTCATCTCCATCCTGCACTCTGCTAACCATTAATTCCTTTCCTTGTTCTGACCATTGTAGAAGTAAATTTCGTTTAGGCTTCAGTTTAACAGAAAGGTCTAGAAAGGCAAGTCAGACCTTTCCTTGACCTTCCAAGAAGATGCCCTGACAAGTCAGACCTTCCATGAACACCTGATGGGCAAATCTCTCATGTGCCTACTGTTATGCTAAAATTACTGTGAGCCATGTCCCCCTTGCAAAAGACTGTGCTGTTTACCTTATGTAAAAGCCTTGATGGCTGTGAGATGGGCCATGTCTGACCTTTTGTCAGACCTAAGTGTTTCCTTATGAATTGTCTCTCAGTTTCCTTGTACTGACTGGTTGTCACCTGACTTCTACATGATGCTATTCAGTATAAATGGAAGTGTCTCCCTCGCGTTCTTGTTGGCATTCCTGACTGTGCTCAGATGCCATCCGTGAATTCACTAATAAACTTTCCTTTCTAAGAACCTCTCCAAAACACAACACAGTAGATCATTTTTTCCACAACACCATGTGATGCTCGGGAGGTGGGAGAAATTTGTTTGGTTCACATTTCAATGCAAACTTGCCTAATTTTGCACTTTCGAACCAACACATGAAGCGAAACTCAGCCGTCCTCTGAAATTCACAGTGGTCTGAATTTTGCGATGGAGTTCTCCCAAATAAAAATGTGTTTGGTATGGCAAAGTGCACACAAAAAAGGCATCTAATATTAAAAATAATGATGAAAAGGTTCATTAAATTAGAAAAGTTGCTTGCAAAAAACGTGTACGTTAGGAAAAATTGCATATAAAAATGCATACATTGAGAGAAATGAATGCAACAATGCATACAAATTCTCATTGGAGTTAAAAAATATATTAATAATTCTTAAAGTTTGGGACAGAACGATTTTAAGAAAAGAAAAAATTCTCAAAGTTTGAGCTGGACCAAATGTAAGATTGGAATCAGATGGGAAGCTGTGAGAAAGCAAAATCGAGAGATTTCTCCACCCTGTGTGATGTCCTTCCTTAATCCCCTTAAGGGCACAATCCTAAGCATGCTTAGACAGAAAAAGGCCTGTAACTCCCAGCATGCCCCAGCCGGCTACGTTGGCTGGGGCATGCTGGGAGTTGTAGGCTTTTTTTCTGTCTAACCTTGCATAGGATCGTGCCTTAAGGTCCTGTTCCATACCTCTGAAACCATCCATGGCTCCTTATTTCTCCGATCATATGCCTTGACCCACCCTGCCCAATGACCTTCCCTCCTCCACCTCCATCAGCCTCCACCATCCAAAGGAATCCTGGGGCCGCCTGGGGCTTCTTTCTCACTTTTCACAGCACGGAGATAATCGTTATGGCTTGCTCACATCTCCAGCTCAAGCTGCTGCTAAAGGTACTGCAGGGGAGGACTGTAGCTCAAGTGGTAGAAGGTCCCAGGGGGTTCAGTCCCTGTCATCTCCAAGCAGGGCTAGGAAAACCTCCTGCCCGAAACCCTGGAGGGGGGAGGCCACTGCTCCCAGTCAGTGTTGACAATACTGGGCTAGAGGGACCCAGGCAGGGTCTCACTCAGTAGAAGGCAGCTTCCGACGTTCCTATGCGCAAGAGTCAGTACGAAAGGAAGTTGGCAACCCGCACATGCAATATGGATTGAGTTTGCTTGTTTTGCTGACAATTTCCTCTCTGGGGGCTCTTTTTGGGATGACACAATCAATCCCTGACCACCTATGCAAAGGTCCATCCACGTTGCATGGCAATTTCCAGAGGGGTAGCTGTTTTAATCTGTTGCAGCAAACCCCCCCCCCCCCACAAAGAATCATGTATATCTTAAAGACTAACCGGTTTTATTCCCTCTACACCAGTGTTTTCCAAGCTTGGGTCCCCAGATGTTTTTGGCCTACAACTCCCGGCATGCCCCAGCCAGCGTAGCTGGCTGGGGCATGCTGGGAGTTGTAGGCCAAAAACATCTGGGGACCCAAGATTGGAGAACACTGCTCTACACCCATGTATAGCTGCATGTGCACGCGCGCACACACACACACACACACACACCTGCCAACTGAGGATAACAGAGACTGTAGCTTATGCCATAATAAACTTGTTAGACTTTAAGAACAATGAAGATTCTTGTCGCGCCTTAAAGACTAACACATTTATTCTGGCATATGCTTTCATGGACTATAGCCCACTTCATCCGATAGAGGAAGTGTTACAGAGAATTTCAATGTTTTTATACAGTTACATGGGGAGGCAGGGAGAACTGAAATCTTGAGGCCAGAAGGAAATGAAATGCAGAAAGTGCTAACAGTGGCGATCACATTATGAAAAACAGTCATTCGCGGTGCAGTCGTTGCTGATAACACAAACGTCCCACAAACACAAACCCAAGCGAAGCTATAGCTGTGCGACTACAGTGGCCACGAGCCCTACATTACAAAGGACAGTCCTCTGTTTTGGAGAGCTGTCAGGGGACCGTCCTCTATTTGAAGGGCTTTCCAGTCCAGGCCCGGTTTAAAAATAAAAAATCCATAAGAAGGGAGAGGGGAGCAGGGGCCTTGAAGCTGCCCATCCGCCGTGAGCGCCCGGACGGCCGACTGCGCCGGCACACAGATCTTCCCCACCGTGGGGAGACGGACTGTATCTCCACCTAAATTATCATTCTTATGTGCGGCTGTTGTTTTTACAGCACCGTGAATTTCAAGGGATCTCTGACTGGAGACAGAGATCTCACCGCCAAGGACAGAAGAAGAATGCCGGATGTGAACTTACCACGAGGCCCAGCACCAGGGTGCGGACGCGCTCCCCTATCTCAGGAGAGATGTCGTTGCCAAACTGCTGCAAAGTGGTGAGGAAGCGCTTCAGCTTGCTGAGCTGGCGGGCACCGCAGGCCGGAGGGAGTTGGTGATTGGACAGGGAGGCGGTGGAGGAAGTCGCGGGCCCGTTGCTGAAGCCATTGGGGGTGGAGGGCGCTCCGTTGATGGCCGTGGGCGAATGGCTGCTTCCGTTCATCACTGCAGTGGGAAAGGGGACATGTGGTGAGGAGCGTGGCGGGCGGGCTGGTCACCACTTTGCAGAGAAACCTTTCGACCTTTTCGCTGGCATCTACCTGCCTGCTCTGCCCACACTTCCGGGTTTGAGGGTAGGGCTTCCAGGCTTCCCCTCCCTCGTTTGTGACCTATAATCCATGTGCAACTCTTACCGAAAGGCCTTAACAGTGCAATCCTAGGCACGTCTACTTAGAATAAGGTCCGATTTAGTTCAATGGGGCTTACTCCCAGGAAAGTGTTCAGTGCAGGCTCCAGGTTTTGGAGGGCCCTTGGGCGAGACACCCTCCGCAGGGGGGCCCTCCCTCAGTGAGCCCACCTCCTCACCGCCATGGTCACCAGCCGCCCTTGCACCTCATCCTCTGTCTCTCAATTGCTCCCACTTGCTTGCTTGGCAGGCCGGGAGCCAGGGAGCCAGGAGGCCGCGGCATCTACTGCTCTTGCAATGGTGAAGAGGAGGAGCAAGTCCTGTATAGGATTGCAGCCCAACCCTAATCCCCCATCCTTAGAACGGCCCCATTCTTAAGAGCACAAGGAAAAGCAACAAAGCCAATCTCTGCTGAAATGCTTTCGTGCAAGCTGCTCAGTTTTGCTCTCCAGGGTGCAGAGAATGGCCCTAATGAGGGCAGGGGGTCTGATTGTGCCTGATAAATCTAATCAATAGTTCTGTCGGGTCTCTGAGAGGCTCAATCAATAGGTTGGCCGGCTGACTGACCAGCCCTTTCAGTGATTCTCTCTCGGTCACTCAAGGAGGGCTGAACGGATACGAAGCTGCCTTCTCCTGGGTCGGACCCTCGGTCCCACTCGCTCAGGCGTGCTTCTTCTGTCTGGCAGCTGCCCCCACGCCTACGTTTCAGGCTGGAGTCTTCCCTAGCTCTGTGACCTGAGATCCTTTCAACTAGAGGGACTGCCATGCTGGGGATCGAACCTGGGACCTTTCAATGTGAAGCATACGCTGTGCCGCTGAGGTATGGTCCCTCCCTCCCTCCCTTTGCCATACCTCATCGTTAGTTAGCACTATTTTCATTAACTGCTTAAAGTTAACGAGACAGGTGCTAGAAGTGTCTGCTAAAGTTAGCAAGTGACTTTTTAAAAACATCATAGAAGCTCAGGATCGTTGGGCACCCCCAAGAAAATAAGATTTGGCCCATAGCTTCAGTATGACCTCAGTGAGCGACTATTGTTCAGGCAGCATTGGCCAGCGCCCGTCCCTCCACGGACTCACGTCATTTCACTTTGTTTTCAGTCTGAAGACTTGCCCGAGTCAGGCTTGACGAGGTCTCTAGCCTGGCCCGCTGGAATGCGTGGGGGATGAATGCAAGCGGAGATCCGCCTGTCCCACACAGCACAATCTGCCTGCTTGTTGAATCACCTAAGGATCAACCCCAGTGGGATGCGGAAGCAGTGGGGAGCATGATATCTACCAGGTGTGTCAGTGACAGAAAGTGGGCGGGATTGCAAACACTGTGGCGGGTGGGATGAGACTTCAAACCCAGCTTGATAAATCCAAGACACATGCTGAAGCCTCATGTCATGCCGAAAACCAATCTAAAGCAAAGCATGCAGTCTTGGACGGAGACACATGAAAAGCACATTTTAAAAGAGGGGAGATGTAGCAACATTGCTGAGAAGGATAGGGCAAGGCAAAATTTATAGTGAATTGCACAGACTGAATATGAGTCAACAGTGGGGTGCAGTTCCAAACCCGCTCACATGCGCACTTTGTGTCCCTTTTGTGTCTGTGTGGTGTGTGGGTGGGGGGTATTCTGTCAGAGCACTGTGGCCAGGATGACGGAGCCTGTGTTCGATCTCCATATTTTAGTAACCAACAAACCCAAGGACTTTTCAAAAGGGGGCTAAATATAGATGATAAACCAACTGAAAAGGACCAAGGAAGATCTTAAGCAACTGGACGGTGGGCACAGCCCGGAGAAAGGAATAAAACCAGGCGGGTTCGCCCTGGCTGGCTTTCTACCCGGAGTGATTTTATTTTTTTCTGTGCATGAAGATGGGCCATTCTAAAAATGCATAAATTTAAACCAATTAACAGATGCAAGCCAGCAGCAGATACAAGGTGTTTTTCCCCTCCCCCTTTCCCTGAGAAAGAGAGCAACGGTAAAGATACACCTCTCAAGTGAGCTTCTCTGAACCCAGACAGGACTCCAGCGAATCCCCAAAGGCAGAGAGAGGCGGGCAAGAGGATAAAGTGAGCGCAGCCTGATGGAGGGGACACACAGGGTTAAATATCAGTCTAACCTTAAGAATAGTCAGGCTGTGAAAATAAACTCCAAAGGCAGGTTACTGACTGTTGTCCAATCCATACCGGAACTGAATGGGACCTGTGCAGGAGACTTTCCTGGTGGATTGGGCCTTGGCTGCTTTACACAAGAGAAGCAACAGTCGCACATGGTGTACCTGGTTCTACTCTAGGAGTGAAGACAGGTTGGAAGATGGTTGCATTTTTAATTGTGCTTTTTAATTTATTTGTTTTTATGAGAGATTTAATTGTTGTTGTTGTTGTTGTTGTTTTAACACTAGTCTTAAGGTTAATTTTTCCACCATTTTTTTGGCGGAAAGGCAAGATATAAATCAAATCAATAAATAATAAAGTCCTTAAGCTGCAATCCTAAAAAGCCACTAACTAGAGAGTAAGCCCCATTGAACATACTGGGACTTACTTCCAAGTAAACATGCTTCGGACTGTGCTGTTGCATGACTCCTCATAAACAGGGCCTGCCTGAGGGACTTACTCCCAGCTAGGTGTGGATAGGATTGTACCCTAAACAACTAGAATAATATTCTACGATAAATTGTCTTCCGCAAAAGCCCTTCCACTTCCAGTCCCTTTACACATAAGGTGTTGTCGGTTTTTCCTCCTTCCCACCCCACCAAAGCAGTAAGCAAGAGAAGGAAAGCCTTCCCATGAAAACAAATCATTTCACATTGAACAGGGATGCCATGTCCCCAGACTGCAAAAACTCTCCTAGGCTGGCGACAAGCAACAGTTTCTAAGACCGTTCAAGGCGGTCTGATACAGGCACCGTGCTACACACACACACACACGCACGCACGCGTTTCTTTCGATCCGCTGTCATCTCAGCCAAACAGGTGTTGCAGGTTTTTAAAAACCATAAGGAAACGCGCCCCCCCCCGCGAAACCTGTTTATCAGAGACCAAAGCAAAAGGAGTGCACCCCCCTCGAACAGCCAAACTGGCTCCCTGAAGACATGACTGTCGGTCTCCAGCCCCGGTTAGGAAAGAACAGCGCCAACGTGCCCCCCCCCCACCAGACCCTGTCCTGCCTTGGAGGGGGTAAGCCTCAAATCCCAGCATCCTTGTGGGAAAAGCAGAGCTCCTGAGTAGGCCTCAGAAGGTGCCAGGTTGACGGGCCTCATTTCCATCCTCACAAGTCACTAACCTTCCCTGCTATAATGACACCTCCTGGGAAGCCGCGGCCCTTCGGACTTATGCCTTTTTCCTTGGGCTCCTGCGTGCTCTCCGGCCGGACGAGAGAGCCGCCGCTTGCTAAAGAGGTGCCGAAAATAACCGCCTGGCCACAACTGCTTTTATTCCAGTGACAGGTGTGTTACTAAGTTAAACTCCACACATGTCTCTGACGCGGACGCTTTGCGGACGGGGGCTGCGCCGGAGGGTCCCCTTCAGCTAAATGGGGAGGGGGGGTTGTTTGAAAAAGTGGGTGTCAGCCATCAACATAACTGTCTCATTTGCACCCGGGTGTGTGTGTGTGTGTGTGTGTGTGTGTGACAGAGCGTGTCCTTGAGCTGCACCTGAGCATAAATTGCTCTGAGGCTGCAGTAAGAAGTTGAAGAGCCCGGGGTGGACAGCCCAGTCTGCAAAAGCGAAGGTGCATGCGTGCGCGCGCGACGGGGAGTGAAGGCGCTTGTCCCCTGCAAAACTGTTTGAGCCATGAATTATGCAAAAGCAACAACGCAAAGCACGCGCACACACATTTCGTTATTTGGCATCCGTTGCACAGGTTGCATCTTTGGGGCCTGTGAGTTATCTTGGTGTGGCATCTTTTTCGCTCCAGCTAGGATATGATGTCTACTGTCCCTCCTGTCCCAGCCAATAAAACTCTGCTCCTTGACAGGCAGCCATAAGAGATCCACAGCCCATGCTGGCCAGAAAAGCATCTTTCCTTCCCCGCGTTATGCATATCGTCCTCTATTATTCCCAGGAATCACCAGCAATGCTGGTGTTCTTTTACAATACTATGCATGCGAAGCGGGATGGGTCCCCGGTGACTGCTGGGAAAGGACAGTGGGCCCCTCCCCCAACCTGTTCTCCAACCTTGGGTCCCCAGATGTTTTTGGCCTACAACTCCCAGCATGCCCCAGCCAGCGTAGCCCCAGCCTTTCAATGACTGGAGGTAACAACAGGGTTTCCTCTTACCATGCCACTCAGCCTCCCAATTAGGAAGGGTTGCATCACAGCAGGGGAATCCCCGCTGTTATCTCCAATCAGTTATTGGAGATAACAGCAGAGATTCCTTTCCCTGCTAGACCTGAAGGGGTGAGGCTTGGGGAGGGGCAGAGTTTGGAGAAGGGACTCAGCGGAGGCCCTGCAGGCAGGATGGGCTGACCTGGTGGGCCAAATGTGGCCTGGAGGTTCCCCATCCCTGCTATATGGGATAGATGAAACTCTGGAGTGCAAGTCATACAAATGGGACTAGCTTGACATGGATCATGTGTTACATATAGCTGCTGGTCTGTGTGTACAATAAGATGAACCTGTAACTGGACACTGCTCTTTTGCAGGGTTTCGTTTGATCTGGGGCCCATCCCATTCCTGGAGCTTAACCCTAAAAACATCCATATAATATGATATTGTGGTTGTAGCAATGAAGCCTCTTGACACTGATTGGCTGAGCTGGTGCGATGGCGGTACAGAATGTTCACAAACATTCCAACTGGCCCAGGGAATAAAGCTGTCAGAATGCTTGCAGTCCAATTTCTCTGAGGAAATGGTTAAATTGTCCGCTTCACTGGGATTAAAGTTTCACATAGGCTTTAGGGGCAGGAGTAAGTTTGTGGGGCAGGATGAGAAGTGGAAGAAGATCCTAGAACACTGTAGAACACTGTTCTCCAACCTTGGGTCCCCAGATGTTTTTGGCCTACAACTCCCAGCATGCCCCAGCCAGCTACAACTCCCAGCATGCCCCAGCCAGCTACGCTGGCTGGGGCATGCTGGGAGTTGTAGGCCAAAAACATCTGGGGACCCAAGGTTTCATAGATTTCATAGATCATAGAGTGGGGAACACTGTCCTAGAATGTTGGGAACAGAAGGGGTAGAGTGTCCAAAGGCAAGATGGCTGAAGGAGATGGAGCAAAGTAGGCAATGGACTTCCTGAGGAGAAAAGCGCTGAAGCAAAAAGGGACAAGCAAAGAGGGAGAGAAGAGAATTGTGAATTTCATATGTTGATTTGGACTAACTACCCAATTCTTTGGCTGCAGGCTTATGGTGCGAAGCAATAATAACAGAGACACGTGCTTCAGAGCATGTCAAAAGTGTTTCCCCCACCTCCTGAGTAACTACAACCTTCCACCTGTCCCTCTAGGACTGGGAGGCGGCGGCTCCAGGTCAGAAGGTGCAGCCTCCTCGGTTTCTCACTTCTACCTAGCTGACGCCATCGCTCGTTCGCAGATGCTAAGTGACGTAAACGCACACAGACCCAAAATGGCCTGTTGCCTCTCGCGACGGGTAAACTATGATATGCCTAAAGGAGCTGGCAAGTGGCAACGAGGCAGGGAAAGGAACACACTGACTTGGGATGTGTTTCTTGCTATGCGGGCTAACTGGGAACCCTTCAATGGATGGGGGGGGGGCAGTGTCAGTAACGGAACAGCACCCTGCAGGCAGCTCTGCCGGCACCCCCCCCCCTCCCCAGCAGTGCAGTTGCCCAGAGGCGCCCCACTCCCAACTTTATCTACGGCAGAAGTGTTGGATCTCTCTCAGCCCAAGGGCCTAATTCCGTTTCAGGGAAGCTCTTGGGGTGGGGTGGGGTGATTCCGGTGGGGGGGAGCCAAAGGCAAAGGGGGTGGGGCCAAAATTACCCCCCCCCCAAAGCCAGTCTATATTAGTTTAAAGCAGTGTTCTCCAACCTTGGGTCCCCAGAGGTTTTTGACCTACAACTCCCAGCATGCCCCAGCCAGCATGCTGGGAGTTGTAGGCCAAAAACATCTGGGGACCCAAGGTTGGAGAAGCATTTACTGCCAGTTAGTAAGAAAGAGGAGAGGCATTCCATCCTTTTAGAAAGGGGAATGGGGGGGGGGGGAGAACTACACAAAAGCCCGGGAACCACCCCACAACCAGCGGTCAGGAGGAATGGGGCGGGGCCGTCCGGGGAATGCTGGAGGGCTGAACTGAGGACCCAGGTGGGCTGGATTCGGCCCCGGGCCCGAAGTTCCCCACCCCTGACCTATGGGAAGTAAAGCTGAGCTACAGCCTCTGCGTCTCTCGCCGGCAGGCGCGTTTCCTCTTACTTACAGAGACACACCATGGACCATTTCAAGCAACCATGAAAACGGCCGCGGGGCAGAAACATCGGTGGCCCAGCTTCGCGATCTGCAAGCAAAATAAAACATACGCTATCAGGACGAGAGACCAGAGGCGGCGGGTGCTTTTCCCAAGTCCCTGAGCTGGGCCGGAGCTGCCCTCTCCCAGTGGCCAGGTAGCGAGCGGGAGGGCCTATGCTTATACGTTTCGGCAAGGAGATTCCGCTCCAGAGAGTGAGTTTAGCTGCAGTGGCAAAACTCTAAATATATCCTTGTCCCAGCTTTTTAGGGTCTTCTACAACAATATGGTTGTGTAGTGCAAAGCCCAAATGCACTATAAGCTGGGCAAACCTAAGGCAGTGGCCTAGAGACAACTTACGCTAGAGTAGTCCCATAAACTGTACTGCGAGCTCAGGGAAGCCACTCCCGGTTAAGTACTTTGTGGATGGTCATATCAGCGTGGTTTGCCCGCACGTGTTATGCTAAAACGAAGGAGGCAGGGGTTGGGAACTGGCGGCCTTCATGCCATATCTGGCTCACAAATGGTCGCCACTTGGCCCGCTGAAGCAAAGAAGCCTCCTCCCTTCCACTTTTCTCTTGCTCCTGTCTGTATGCATGGCACGGGTGCTGTTTCTATTGCCTCATAGCAAGCTCCATGCTGAAAAGGGAACCATCCCAGTGTGGCGTAGTGGTTAGAGTGTTCGACTGGAACCCTGGGAGATCCGGGTTCTAGTCCCCGCTCAGCCATGAAACTCACTGGGTAACTTTGGGCCAGTCACTGACTCTCAGCCTAACCTACCTCACAGGGTTGTTGTGAGGATAAAATGGAGAGGAGAAGGAAGAGAATTATGTAAGCCGCCTTACAATTCCTTACAGGGAAAAAGGCGGGGTATAAATATAATAAATATAATAAATAAATAAAAAAGGGGGAACCATGTGGAAGTTTTCTGGATGAGAAATCTGCCTGTTACAAAGTCTAAGTATGCGTAACAGCTTTATTGCATATTCTTCCCGTTTACCCCTCTCCTCTCTCTGTTGTATCCTCTCTCTCTTTTTAATTGCAAGCTCCTCAGGGCAGGGATCTGTTGTCTTGCACTCTCTAAAGTGCCATTTACACGGTGGCATATATATATATATATATTTAGGAGGCTGGCGTGAACATTCCTTGGTGCTAGCATCAACATTTTACGAACCTGGGTGCCCCTATGCCTGGAGTTTTCCCAGCCCTGGCTTGCATGATGTCTTTACGCAACCCCATTGAGCGTATATGCGCCGGGAGATGACACCCTGGATAGCCTGTCAGTGCAGCTTTCCTGGAAAGGTTTCCACACACAAAAAAAAGGGGCCCCTGTGATGTGATGGATTCCAACCCTCGCTTTGCACATCTGTGTGATCGCAAAAGCCACAACCTGGTTGGGATCTCTGGCATTGGCATTTCGTAGGAGCCCAATGAAGACAAGAGGTCCCGCCACAATTCTCGGGTGGTAAACCGCCAGGCTAGGTGGTTATTAAAGCGGCTGATTTAGGCTGGAACATCTTAGCAGAGCTCTTAGTAAGGGCACAGCACCAGCTGTTTGCTAATATCCACTCGAATTAAGTGCAAAAGTCACAACTTCCAATCCTTCTCTTTCCCCTAACCTCTAAGCGCTTTAAATGCATACACAGCATCACGGGGGGGGGGGGTTGTGCGGGGGGGGGGCGTGGCGTGGACGAGGCCTGGTGTCTGCTATTCCGATACAGGTTCTTGGGTTTTTTTGGCGCGGGGGGGTGGGGGTAGGGGGAGAAGGCAGGAGTAGCCCTTTACAGAAAATCCAGGAGGGACTCAAAGTGGGCGCGCATCTGCTCCAGAGAACGATTAAAAGCCAGCCCCATCAGATCAGAGACAAGCGGAATCCGATTTCTAATTAGAGAACATTTGGTTCCAAAAAGCAAGGCTGACTTAAGAGCTGCCACTCAGAATCGGGTAGTGCGCGCGCGCGCGCGCGTGTGTGTGTGTGTGTGTGTGTGTGGTGGGGAAAACTTTCCCAGCCCCCCTCCCCCCCCATGCACAATAATTCCTTGAGGCTTTGCGGCTGGAAGGTCCACGCAGCCCGCGGGGGCTCGGGAAGAGGTGCCGGGGTGGAGAGGAAGCGGGAATGCGCTTTTCCCTTTCGGATCGCGAGCCCGAAGCCGATCATTTTGACCTGGGCTGTGCGGCTCGCAGCTGAAGGGTAAAGGAATCTGGGAGCGAGCTGTCCCAGCGACAACTATGCCAGCGCTTGCTTTCGACACCGACGCGTGCGCCTGCCGTTGGATCGGCGAGCGGAGCGAAGGCTCCCGTCTGTGCGAGGCGCGCACCGCCTGCCCGCCTGCCCGCCTGCTGCCCGGCGGCATGGGTAGCCCTCCAACCAAACCCCGCGCGGGGCTGGCTGCGCGAGGGGGAAGCGGTTGGCGGGCGGGCGACCAGATGGGGCGGCGGCCCGCCTTGCAGGTGGGCGTGGCTTGAGGCTGGGGCGCTTCGCCGCCCGAACCAAAGGATGAGATGGCGCTTCCCCCCCCCCCCCATTTCCAAGTGCAGGCGGAGCCGGCTGGCCTGGTAATCCAGTCTGACTTCGGCGCGAGCAATGGGGCAGCGTCCTCTGCCTCCGCCCGAGGGCAGCAGTCTGGCGCAGGGAGGCTTCCCCAGCACCCTGGCCAGAGCTCCACCCATAAGCCGGGATGCCGTGAAGGCGAATCCATTGACGTGATACGGTCGGAGCGGCCTGTTCTGGAAAGACCACGTGCCGCTCGGTACGTCGGAAGCGGCCTTCTCCCGCGTCAAGGCGACTCACCCATGCATGCAGCCAAACACTGTCTTTTCTAACTGGCAGCAGTTCTCCAAGGCTGCTGATAGCGCAGATCTTTTCGACTGAAGACGGTGCTGTCTCCGGTCTTTGGAGGGCCCTTGGGCAGGACACCCTCCGCGCATGGGCCCCTCCCTCCGTGAGCCCATCTTCTCACCTGCTGATCTTCCTCCTCCTCCTCCCCCGGTGCCCCTCCCCTTATCACCGCCCCTTGCCTGGGCCAGAGCAGGAGGCAAGCGAACAAGCAGGTTACTTACAGACTTACAGTCATGCCTTGGATTGAGAGCATAATTCGTTCCGGAAAGGTGCTTGTAATCCAAAACACTCTTATATCAAAACGAAATCCCCCAAAAAAAGTTTGTACAGAGATTTTTAATTTAAGCCGTACTACAGTACTTGTATTGCAAGACGACGCTTGTATATCAAGTCAAAAAAAATTAAATAAATATTTAAAATTTTGCTTGTCTTGCAAAACGCTCTCAAACCAAGTTACTTGTAATCCAAGGTATTACTGTACAGTGGTGAAGAGGAGGAGGAGGAAGGCCAGGGGTTTCTTGTCAGTGGGCCCTGCTGGGCTGTGGGTCCTCAGCAGGTGCCTGACCGTGCCGACCTTTGACGTCGCCGGCCCTGAAGATGTGGGGAATTGAACCCAGGACCTTCTGCGTGCAAAGCATGTGCTCTATTCCAGTGCTATGGTGCCTTGCCTCATATCAGTATCATGGGCTTCAATGCCAAACACAGCCTGTAGCATCAGCCAGGTAGGGTGGTCCACAGGGGGGGCTCTATTAACCCACTCCTTGCTGCCTGCCTGCGGCCACAAAAAAAAGAAAAAGAGTTCTTGAGCCGCTGGAGGCCCACATACTGAATGGCAGGTTGCAAGTTGTGCAGCTTACTGCAGCTGGAGCCGCAGCTGCACGTTCCACATGCCCACCCATGCACTGGGCAAGCATCTCACACGGAAGACATCCCGCTCCGCCACTTTCTACATGGGAGCCAAAGAAATGCAAGGTCACAGCTCCCAGGGTGGGTGGGAGCCAGTTTGGTGTAGTGGTGTGAGACTAGGGAGACCCGGGTTCTAGTCCCCGCTCGGCTATGAAACTCACTGGGTGACTTTGGGCCAGTCACTGACTCTCAACCCTCACACAGGGTTGTTGTGAGGATAAAATGGAAAGCAGGAGGAGGGATCATATACCCAGCCTTGGGCTCCTTGGAGGAGAAGGTGGGCTAAAATGTAACGTACATAAATAATATTAACAACCCCCACACCCCCTCCAGAAGAGGATTTGGGTACAACTTGGCTTTTGCAGGATGGCTCCCAGAAAATGGCAGGGGGTCAAGTGTAAGTTGAGGCCAGGGGTGCAGCCATGGATGCCTTGGGGTTTCATACTTCGGGGCAGATCAGCCTGGGGTGGGGAGGATGCAGAGGAAGAGATTCACAGGAAACTGCAACGCTGGCCCTTTTCTCTCTGGGAGGACCGGTGGCGACTGGCAAATCCCACAGTGGGATGTGAGGCACCTGCGGCCAAGCTGTGCGCTGCTCGGTTTTGCTCCACGGCTGCTCCGCAGCCGGTTTAAACCAGGGCTCATTACGGCTCAGCTGCAGAGGCCATCGTCTCTCTGAGTCAGGTCTGGCATCGCCGGTGGGCATGGCCAGGCACCAGCTGGTGATGATGGCGGTGAAAAGGTAGCCTCGCTGAGGGAGGGCGTCCATTGAAGGGGGGGGGGCTTTCCCAAGGGCCCTCCAAAACCTGGAGCTGGCGCGGCTGTGCTTTCCTTTCCTTGCTGTACATCCACACAGCGCACCTCCATGCATCCGAGATTAGAGGTCCAGGTTCTAGTGAGGTTTGGGACATGGCATCTCTCAGTCCAGAAGTCAGTCCAGTGTGTTCAGACCCACACTGTCCGACTGCTAGAGCTAACCTCCTCTCCCTTCCCCCCCTCCTTCTTTCTCCCTCGTTTTATTCCCCTCCTACCAGCGAGCCCCCACTCTGAAACAGCCTGAGCGTGGACGGCTGGCATCCGCAGAAGCAAGCCCTTCCCACGGGGTGGGGAGCCTTCTTGGCACTCCAAATGCTGGCGCCATATGGCACCGCCGTTCGTTTGAGAGGAGAAGCTGCAAGAGGCGAGAAGCGGTGAGAGTGGAGGTGGACGGCATCCAAGCCCACCCACCCCGGCATCCAAAGCAGGCTCTGGGCCCGACGACAGCCAGAACCGTCACGCTCGAGAAAAAAAAGAGTTCGGGCCGCAGAGAACGCCGAGAACCAGGTCTGGCTACTGAACTGTGTTCTGTTTGTTTCCTCCCGGAAATGCCAGTAAGCAGCCTTCAGCCCACAGTCCCTGCTGTGCAAAGCACGAGGGGGCAAAGCAATGCCTTCTCTCGGGTTTCAATTCTGGGAGCAAACCGCGCACAAGTCTGGTGTGCTAGCACAGGGGTGGGCACCGCCGGCCCACGGGCCCAATGCAGCCTGCCTAGGGGTCCCACTACAGCCCTGCAGAATTTCCCTCGTGGCCATGCTCCTTCCCCACCCGCTCCCTTTTCCCTAGGCCGCTGATTGGGGGGTTCCCCAGCTTTTGCCTGATTCCCCCCCCCCGACGCCCCACTCCAATTCTGAAAGGCCCAAGTGCCCTTCCTCAGGCCTCACTACGGGGCAGGAAGAACTTTGAGCTAGAACAGGCTGCTGGGTTTTTTTTTGTATTTTGGCCGCACCCGCTACTGAAGTGTGGCCCCCAAGAGCTTCTCCAAAGTGGGATTCGGCCCTCGGGCTGAAAGAGGTCCGCCAGTCCTGCGCTAGAGGCTGGAGGGTGTTGCTGAGATGCAGCTCTGGGTGACCAATCGGCTTGGCAAAGCATTTTTGGTGCCAGCTATGCCAAGGGGAAGCGGGTTTCTCCTGCCCAGCCTGTCTTTATGCTCCCAGGATCAGCCGCCCAAATTCCTGCTCCTCTTTCCTCATCAAGGTCATTAACCCTACGGCCAAACCTCCAGTGATCAGGAGGAGATCAGATCAGGAGATCACTGCAAAGCTGCCATTCCTTTAACCAGGTGTTCTCCAACCTTGGGTCCCCAGATGTTTTTGGCCTACAACTCCCAGCATGCCCCAGCCAGCATAGCTGGCTGGGGCATGCTGGGAGTTGTAGGCCAAAAACATCTGGGGGACCCAAGGTTGGAGAACACTGCTTAACCAAACCATGCAGCAGAGCCAAGTAAGGCAATGGCTCTCCCTGCGCAAAGGACCGCAGCACACTTTAGTGTTGCCCAATTAACACTAGCCGGACTGGAGTGGACACAGATGGCGATGCACCTGACACAAGGGGCTGGCAAAACATTTGGGCTCGTGACCCCAAAGAAAAGGTGGACAGCCTGCTGCTTAGCGTAGTGCGAGGGTGCAGGACCCAGTTTCAGCCCGAGGGCCGAATCCCATTTCGGAGAAATTGTCGGGGGGCCACAGGCAGAGGGGGCCGGGGCCAAAGCGCCCGCATCTTGTAGCTGAAAGCTCTCACTGCCGGTAACTGAGCTTGAGGAGGAGAGGCATCCCAACCTTTTAGAATGGCGGGCGGGAACTGCACAAAAGCCGGGAAACCATGAAACAAGCAGTGGTTGGGGGAAGGGGCATGGCCTTCTGGGGAAGGGGTGTGGCCTTCTGGGGACCTCCAGAGGGCCGGACCCGGCTCCTGGCCTGAGGTTCTGCACTCCGGGCAGAGTACAAGAGGGGAGCAAGCATTAAGGTTCCTTTCACCAGAGTGAAGAAAAAAAAACAGGGGGAAGGCACTATTAACCAAAGATGAGAGAGGGAGAAAACTCCCAAGTGCCAATAGAGATCTTTGTGTATTTTTATTTGTGCCCGACGCATTTCGGCCTAAGCCTTTTTCAAGGCGCTTATTTTCTAGTGTTGTTCGAGACAAACAGCTTCATCAATCTCGAACAACACTAGAAAATAAGCGCCCTTGAAAAAGGCTTAGGCCGAAACGCGTCGGGCACAATTAGAAAGACACAAAGATCTCTATTGGCACTTGGGAGTTTTTTCTTTCACCAGAGTGACCATTGCACTATGAACAGCAAAGTGGGGGCCGTGTCAAACACTAGGCACGCGCGCGGTGTTGATGCCGGTGTCGGGTGTTAACTTGGCTACTCACTCGGGTTTGGCGTGAAGGTGGGGTGCCGCGTCGCTCCCTGCGTGACGGCTGGTGACGGCGGTGGCATATTCGGTGGCGTGGATCGGGACTGCGTCTTCACGTCGGCTGGTGAGTCAGGCATCGCTGCTGCTGCTGCTGCTGCTGCCTCTGTTCTCTGTGCTACCTGCAACACGGAGAGAGGCGGGGAGACAGAAAGGAAGGGGTGGAAAGCAATGAGGACATGGAGGCTTGGAATGGAGGCGCAGGAGAAAGACACCCTGCTGGCTGGGGGATGCTGGGAGTTGTAATCCGACACACCTGGAGAGCGTCAGGTTGTGGGAGGCTGATTCCAGCCTCAGTTACACCAGGGGTGGGGAACTATTTTGACCCCAGAGGCCGGATTGCCTCCCGGGACACCTCCCCTACTGCAGGCCGGATGCCGTTAGGGGGTGGGGCCCCTCCCTCCCTCCTGAAGCCGCACCCCTTCCCCAAAGCCACGCCCTCCGGTTGCATCATTTCCCCAGCTCAGCGCTACGGAAAGGAAGCCCTTCCTCGCAGGGGTGTTGCTGGACACTTAAAAAGATTCTGGTCCCCGGCCCATCGGGCACAGTTCTGCTCAACATGTGCCCATGCTGATTTCTATCAATATATGCCAACGTAGAACTAATTACTAGGGTTTATTTAAATTCCACAGGAGGTAAAGCCAGCCAATTAATTTCTCATAAAAATAATCAAAAATAAAATCAGTTTGTGTGACCTGACCCAGATCATCCCAAACGAATGGGAAAAGTTTTTTGCTAGGCCAGTGTTCTCCAACCTTGGGTCCCCAGATGTTTTTGGCCTACAACTCCCAGCACGCCCCAGCCAGCATAGCTGGCTGGGGCATGCTGGGAGTTGTAGGCCAAAAACATCTGGGGACCCAAGGTTGGAGAACACTGTAATCTAGGCTTTAATTGCCATGCAGGGAGAGCCTCCTAGAAATGGAGCCAGAATGGGGCTGATGTGAAATGAGAGAGAGATGTATGAGCGTGCTTACAGGAACCCCAAATCTGCACCAGTAATATTTTTTTTAAAAAAATAAGGATGCAAAAGCCCCCCCCCTCCCCCAACAAGCCCAATGATGATTGCACATGCTAAATAGCCAAAGAATATTGAGTGTCGGTTGGAAAAGAAAAATGGAAACTTGGGGGAGGGACATGGAACAGAGGCTCTTGTGTGAGGGCGTGGCTGGCTGGCACCTCCCTCTGGAGCAGCAGGCGGCGGGGGGGGGGGGCAATCAAGTAGACCTTCTCCAGGGGGGAGGGGCTACTACCCCACCCTCCCAGACCAGATTGGAAGAGCAGACGCAACCCTGCCCCTCAAACCCTTGATTCACGAACAAGAACAAGGCGCCCAACCTGTACTAAGAATATTCTATAAGTAGAAAACAACAGCTAAAGAAAGGAAAGGAAAACGCAGAACGGACCCGACTGAGGGAATCATCCCAGGGAAGGGGGGGATCATCCTGGCCTGAGTCCCCGATGTGTACAGCGAGGCAAGAGACTTGTGCCCTGGTCTGCTGGTAGCACAGGATGGATGCCCTCTGGGAGACACAAAGGAACTCCCGGCAGGAAATGTCCCTTTCTCCTGCGGCTCCCAAAGAGCACTGCAGCAGAAGCTCTGGGATGCAGGAGAGCAACAACATCCCAGGGCAGGCCTCTGAGCGGACCAGGAGCACTGGATGCGAGCCTTCGTGCAAGACCTTTCTGCCAAATGCAGCACCCCAAAATGAGAACACATGGATCTCGAAATGCTTAGCTGCTATGGTGAGGCTGTGGCACGGTGCACCACCCACCCGGGGGAATGGTGCTCAGCTTGTTCCAGATTGGGTGTCCCCCCCCCCTCTAAAGTAGCCTTCTCCCAATCTGGTGCCCTCCAGATGGTTTGGACTACAACTCCCATCATCCCCAGCCAGCAGGGTCAGGAATGCTGGGAGTTGTCCTAAACATCCTGGCAGGTAGCAACTCGGGAAAGGCTGCCCTAAAGGATCAGGCCCATTCTCAACAGGTACTCGTCATGATGGCGAAGTATCGCCTCCAGTATCCCAGGCAGTCTCTGCGTTTTCTTTTGGGGCTGTGCTTTATGCTGCTTTTGATCTTATGGTTTTATGTTCTGTTTGGTTTTTGTTCTTTTAAATTGTGTTTCTTTATCGTAAGCCACCCAGAGAACTTTATGTTATGGGGACACGTTCAAATGTCATAAAAACATAATAATGGTTTAGTTTTCAAGTGTATTTTTACTCTGTTTTTACGATTGCTTTTAGCTACGTCTACTTTAATCTTGGTTTTATTACTGTTAGCCGTCTTGAGCACCCTTTTTGATGGAAAGGTGGGGTATAAATCGAACGAACAGATACATAATATTTGTAACAGCATTTCCCAACCTATACCCTACAATTTTTTTTAACTACAGCTCCCATCAGCCCCAGCCAGCATGGCCAATGGCCAGGGATTATGGGAATTGCAGTCTGAAACATCTGGAGGGTACCACGGCTGGGGAAGGCAGGTCTATAACATAATGTAATAGAACAGCCTTCCCCAACCTGGCCCCCTCCAGATCTTTTGGACTACAGCTCCCATTAGCCCCAGACAGAATTGGCCAATGGTCAGGAATGCTGGGAGCTGTAGCCCAAAACATCCAGAGGGCGCTGGGCCGGGGAAGGCTGTAATAGAACATTGCATAGGAGGGGCCCTGCTGGATCAGACTGAAGGCCCATTTTGTTCGCATCCTGCACCCCACGGTGGCCAGCCAGATGTTTCTTGGGAAGCCCATGAGCCAGTGGCATCCTCCCTGTGGACACGGAGCTTCCCAATAGCCATGGTGGTTTGTGGGGTGATGAATGCAACAGTACAGACGGAGCGATAGAAAGATGGGACAAGGGCAAGGAGAAGCAGAGGCAGAGAGCAGCCCGCCAGCCGATTGGAGCAGCTGCTGCCAGCCCGGTCTATGCGAACGGCACCTGCCACCGAAGTTCCAGAGGCCGCCAAGTTCATTTCTTTCCCTGCTCCATTAAAGAGGATGCACTTGAGTTTGACGGATGAGCGCAAGTGTGCCAGCAGCTGTGGCGATCCATCACGCGAAGCCTCGCAGCGGCCAGGCCGAGCCAAAGCCCAGATGAGAACCAAAGAAGGAAAGCATCACCCCCCTTTTGCCGCCCATGCTTGGGGTCAGCCAGCAGTCTCCTCGAGGTGACACTGCCTTTATAAGATCAGCCGAGCTTTCCAGCAGACGGGCGCTACTGATAAACTCTAATCTACGGCACATTCCTAAGATTCTGCTGCATCTGTTGCACCATTAAATTGGCCCTTGCAAGAGAGAGAGAGGGAGAATGCGCTCCAGGCTAAATAAAGCTGCGATCTTAACTAAAGGGAGATGTTATTGGGGTTTGCAGAACAGCAACAGAAGCTCGAGCTGAGCTTTTAAGTGCTCACGGAGCAGTGTCTCCGCAAGGGATGCTGGAGGCCTGAATTCTGCACACAGCAGAGGCCACGGTGCACAGGAATGTTTCTCAAGGCAGAGAAGCCTGGCTTATAACAAGGGCACCAAAGCAGCGCTTAGGCGCTGGATTCCTTGCAGGGGGCACAAGAGGACACACCTGGAGAAGGCAGGTATTTCTCAATTCGCTTGAGAACACCCTAAGCTATTCATTTGAACCCACAGTTTTCAGCACCAACAGGAACCTATTTCACAGCAGTCACAGCTGCTGCTAATAAAAAAATAAGTGAGGGGGCAGGGCACCTTGGTGGGCGCCAAGAAAGGTGTTTGGGGACACATTGGTGCCCATGGGCCCCATGTTGCCTACCCCTGCCTTAAATGCTTGCCGTTCCAAATTTTCGCCGTTTTCTAGTCCCCTCTGGTCAAGGAGTGTCCCTATAACCAACTTTGGAATGTCTCCCTCCCCTGTTCTAACACTCACTGATGGGGTCTGCGTCGTTTGCCAGTAAGTGACGCCAAGTGCAGCGGAAAGACCCAAGACGACCTCTCCTTTCTTTGCCAGTTAGGAGGATGGAGATGTGGCTCTGATTCTGGACCCCCCGAGTGGGTGGGAACGGCTGCCAGCCCCGGACGTAACGGGCCTGACGCGAAGCCACTCCAAAAATGCACACAGCCGTCCACTGTTCCAGGCGGTCCAGTCAGGTTCCCAGGCAGCCGCCGCCGCCGTGTCTGCGAGGAGGCCCCCACAGGCGGGTCATTTTCCATATTATTCTTTTAAAAACACACACACACACACACACACAAACCTCCCCCTCCAAAGGGTTACACGTTGCGGAGAGAGCTCTGGGGGGGGAGCCAGCGATGGAACCACCTCCATCCATCTCCAGCCAGGGCCGCCTTCTCGCCATTCCCAGCATGCGGCTGAGTTGGCCAACAGACACGAGCTTTGCCGGTTATAAATCACGAGGCGGCTCCGGCTGAGGCCAAGGAGAGGGAGAGGAGACTCCTCACCCGGCTCGGCTCTTCGGAGTCCCTTTGGCTCCAATCCCTTTCCTGGCATCGCAAAGCATTCCTGACCTCTCCCTAGTTCAGGCTGGGAAGGGATGGGGGTGGCGTGCGTGCCCGCCCGGCATTCACCTAATCCAGTGATGGCGAACCTTTTTGAGCCCGAGTGCCCAAACTGCAACACAAAACCAACTTATTTATTTCAAAGTGCAAACATTTTATGTCTTGGACTGCAAACACTGCATTAGGTAAAAGTTTGCATTGGGCATGCTTTTGCACAATTGTGATTTTTGCTATTGCATGCATGTTGATAATGTGTCAAACCTTGGCTCATACTCCATTAGTTTGAGAGCAACACATGCAGCACTCGGGTCAACTGTTAGGGCTTTACATCCAAGCCATGCTCTGTGCATCATTCCTCAAAATCTTTTAAATGTGATCCATGTAAAAAAAGATTCTGTAACAGGAATTCTAGAATAAAATCATTCTGTCACCGTGAAAGAACAGATCAGTAGTTTCCAGAAGGCATGGCTAAATCTGGTGGGACCATGGCTAGTGCCCCAGAAGGTCCCTGGTGCAGAGTCACCCGGTAGTTACCATCACGACCTCTCTTTCCCACCGCAGTTATCGAGCAGGCTTAATCGAGCCGGGTTTAGGCCCGCCCCAGAACCTGTCTGGCAGTCAGAGTTCAGACCCGGATGGGATACAATAGCGGGAAGTGCCCTGGTCTTGCAGGACGGGGGCACAACTGCATCTGTGCGGATATGAGGGCTACGCCTGTAGCTCGGGGGGTAGAAGACCAGCTTTGCATGCAGAAGATCCCAGGTTCAATCCCCGGCATCTCCAGGTAGGGCTGGGAAAGACCCCTGCCGGAAACCCTGGAAAGACACTGCCAGTTTATGTAGACCGTGCCCAATACTGAAAGATATGGAGAGGCAGTGTGGTGTAGTGGTTAGAGTGTTGGACTGGGAAGACCCGGGTTCAAGTCCCCACTTGGCCATGAAGCTCGCTGGGTGACTTCGGGCCAGTCACAGGCTCTCAGCCTGGCCTACCTTGCAGGATTGTGTAAGCCACCCTGGGTTCCTTGCAAGAGGAAAAAAGAGGATATAAATATAATGAAATAAAAATAGTTTCCCTTTATCATTGAAGCGTTGCAGCCCTGTGCCCACACATAGTAAGGCAAGGAAGTAGAGCTTCCTGGGAGAAGTTGCAATGAAGGAGACCACTCTGAAAAAGGGGTTGCTGTGAGGCCTTGATAACATACCTCATAGCAAAGGGTCGTTCGTTTCACACATTGCACAGAACCAAAGCAGGGCTTGGTTGGCACCACCCGTACATTCAACAGTTGACAGGCAGCCAGTCCCGTCCCTTTGATCTGTTTTCAAATCCACATCCACATCCATGTGTGACATGTTTAGCAAATGAACACCTACAAACATCCTGTGTGAAGAAGCACAATCGACTGTTGTGCAAAACGAACTTTCATCACGTATTCTGACTGAATAATAAACACACTCTGGCAAGAAGTGCTTGCTTGTATGATAGTTTAATAAACCAGACAGACAGGAGATCCCCTCTGCCAGCTTCACTGAAATGAATAGGACCTGTTACGCACGACACGGGCCCCATCCCTAGCACGGAGCCAGCTGAGGGTGCAATCCTATAGCATATTTAGACAGAAGGAAGTCCTACAACTCCCAGCATGCCCCAGCCAGCCAGGCTGGCTCTGGAATGCTGGGAGTTGTAGGACATTTTTCTGTCTATAAACATGTATAGGATTGCACCTTAACAGTCTGAGCTGCTGGTGTTCTTTCTCCCTCATTCTCACGTGACCCAGAACTTGACAAGTTTGCTTCAAGTCGGGCATACTCAGAATTTTCACTTGCTGGCTTCAATAGGCTGAATCCAAAGTTGTGGCAGCAGTTTGCTCTTAACAGGGGAGCTTTGCCCGTGGCTGCAGCTTCAGCCTCAGCCTATTCGCAGTGTTCTCCAACCTTGGGTCCCCAGATGTTTTTGGCCTACAACTCCCAGTATGCCCCAGCCAGAGTAGCTGGCTGGGGCATGCTGGGAGTTGTAGGCCAAAAACATCTGGGGACCCAAGGTTGGAGAACATCATAATCATCATCAGGCGATCACTCGTGACCGAGTAGGATTGTCTTCCAGGATAAAAATTTACAAAAAGGAAATTTTAAAAGGAGGAAATTCTAAAGAAAAATTGTGTAGACTCTAGCGATGAGTCCGTAAGTGACTGTGGAGGCCAATTCTAGATCCACACAGCTTCCCACAGTGAGGACACAGGTTACCAGATGGAAGATGGTCCTGTAAAGGATTCATTTGACGTGCTTTTCGCTTAGCACGTTTCTCCCTTTCGCCTTGCACTCGGGCTTCTTCAAAGTCCATGGAACCTTTGTGAAAGGCCAACCTCCATTTAGATCGTTCATGGGCCAGAGCTTCCCAGTTTTTGATGTTTATATTGCATTTTTTAAGATTAGCCTTAAGAACATCTTTAAACCTCTTATATTGACCACCGATATTCCGCTTTCCATCCTTGAGTTGGGAACAAAGTAACTGCTTTGGGAGACGGCAGTCAGGCATTCGAACAACATGACAGAGTAGCTGGCTGGGGCATGCTGGGAGTTGTAGGCCAAAAACATCTGGGGACCCAAGGTTAGAGAACACTGGCCTATTGAAACAGGCAAGTGAAATTGTAGACTGGGCAGTGGAAATGTGCCCTGATACTCCCCTGAACACAGACAGACCCATCCAAGATGCCTTTGGCGATATCCTGTCGCTCTCTTAACATCAGCTGCTTAGATGCTTGTGGCACCCCTAACACTGGCCTTCACGGAGGGTTCTGTTCAGCCGGCAATTAAACAAATAAACACACCAATCCAAATATCACTAAAACCGTCCCCGCTCTGCTGAACGGCAAGGCTCCCTCTGTCCACAGAATATGTTGTTGCCCTCCCCACACACACACAAGGAAAAAGGCATGTTGGCAAGCAAGATGTTTGCTGGAAATTTTGACCGGGCTTTAACAAGACGGGCAGCTGGCAGCGGCTTGTTAGACCATACAACACATTTTGCAGCAATGGCCCAGATACCTTTTCAGAGGGTTTCTCTGCTGCCTCAAACCCTTGGCATTTTGGCAGCAAAATCACTCACCTTCCACCATCTGCTTGGCCTCCCAACTGCAGCACGGAAGCCCTGGTGGAGGCAAGGGAAACAACACATTCCAATCATCTTTGTGATACCTACAACACCCCTGCGAGGTGGGTCAGTACTGTTACCCCCCCAATTGCAGATGGGGAAGACTGAGGCCGGGAGAGAACGGCTCCACTAAGGCTACCAACGGTGTCCTTGTCAGAGGCGAAATTTGCACCGGGTGGGGCTGTTCTGATTCATACCTCGGGCGGCAATCCTGCGCACTTTTACTTGAGAGCAAGCCCCACTGAACGTAGGGAGACTTATTTCCAAGTAAACATGCACAGGATTGCACCATCTGTCACCTTGTCACACCAGCTTGATCATTCTGTGTGTCTGGGATTTGTCGTCTGACACATCTGGAGAGCACCAGGTTGGGGACGCGAAGCCAACGCAAAAAACAGGAACACGATGCAGAGAATGATTTACCGGGGACGGGAAAATAGGAGCTGTTGTCCCTGGTTAATAGGAGGCAGCCAGAAGTCATGTTGGGTCGCAACAAAAAGGGGGATATATTTTTTTCTACTCACAATGTCTGTCTAGGGCAGTGTTCTCCAACCTTGGTTCCCCCCGATGTTTTTGGCCTACAACTCCCGGCATGCCCCAGCCAGCGTAGCTGGCTGGGGCATGCTGGGAGGTGTAGGCCAAAAACATCTGGGGAACCAAGGTTGGAGAACACTGGTCTAGGGATTTTTCTTTTCTTTTGAGGGAGGGGGTTTAAACATGTGGCCATAACCCCCCACAGCTGCGGTCGCTTTACCGAGACAGCTGACAGCGGTGGAAATGCACACCAGACATGTCTGAGCCAGACACACCCAAGGGAGCAGAGCTGCGAGGCGAGGAATGGGCCGTTTTCACACACACAATGCGGGAGCAGAAAGATGCTATGAAGGCATTCCGGGGGCACAGAGGCCGTATGTTACGGTTACAGTGCCGTTTGGCTGGGGGCGCCGGGAAAACAAGGCAGGGGACTGCAGTGCTGGGGTTTAGGCAGCCGTTTGTCTCTCGGGATCACAGGAGGCTGCCCTATACCGAGTCAGGCCTTTGGTCTATCTAGGCCAGCATTGTCAACACTGACTGGCAGCAACGGCTCTCTGGGGTTCCAGGCAGGATTCTTTCCCGGCCCTTCCTGGAGATGCTGCCAGAGATTGAACCCGGGACCTTCTGCAGGCAAAGCAGGCGCTCCGCCTCCGAGCTCTGTCCTACACTCACTTTTGCAATTGCCATGTAGTGGGAATCAAGGGGGCTGGGGCTGCCTGACATTGCATGCATGATTATTGTATTTCATTTCATTTCATTTCTTCATTTCATTTCTTCATTTCATTTCTTCATTTCATTTCTTCATTTATTTATTTCTTCATTTATTTATTTCTTCATTTCTTCATTTAATATCCCACTTTTTTCCTATAAGGAACCCAAAGTAGTTTACATAATCCTCCTCCTCCTCCTCCTCCCCATTAAGCTGAGAGTCAGTGACAGGCCCAAAGTCACCCAGTGAGCTTCATGGCTGAGTGGGGACTAGAACCCAGATCCCCCCAGTCCTAGTCCACCACTCTAACACCACACCAGCTCTCATGATGCTCTCTGCAAGCCAGTCCTATTGTCAGGTCACAAATGTGAGCAGCAGCTGTCCTCAGCTAGAGCACCAGGGCCAATGGAGGGGGACAGAGAAGTGAGGCTACTTGGGCAAGGCTCAGATACCAGCAAGGCATGGGAGGGCCAGAGGCAAGAGCAGGGTCCAGAGCAGGCCAAGGTCCAATACAAACAGGGCAAAGCCAGAGATAAGAGCAGAGACCAGAACAGGCCAAGGTCAATTACAAACAAGGCAGGGCCAGAGGCAAAGGGCTAGTCAATCACAAGCAAAGTCAAATACCAGCAAGGTGTGTGGGGCCAGAGGCAAGGGCATCATCAGGAACAGGCATGGGTCAAGTATCAGCCAGGCATAGCACGCGCACGCGCATGCACACGTTACTGTAGCAAAGCTGAGCAGGAAGCCTTTTATAGGGCTTCCTGTGGGCCCCAGCTGGTCTTCATGAGTGGACTGCTCTAGTCCTGCGAGCACCTACAAGTCCAGTGCTAGTCCTGCAAGTATTTGTGGCTGGCCTTGCCTGCCTTCTCCATCAAGCCACCAGGTGGAGCTGTAGCACTGAGCCATGAACCGAGCAGATCCTGACACCGATGAGCCTTTTTTGTGGTACCCATGTCTCCTCAGACCTCTGAGTTCCACTTGGACCTGGCCACAATGTAGTCGGAAAGGTCAATGCTCATCGAGAAAGAAACAATTGCTCGAATGCAACCTGATGTGCTTGCGGCTGGGTGGAGAGGGACCCTCATTCCCTAGATTAAACCAGTGCCCATCGTATGAAATGTAGGCAGCAGCCTTCTACTAGGGTGGATTATTTTTTTGTCCACCTGACTGGCAGAGGCTCTCCAGGGCAGCCTTCCCCACCATGACACCCTCCAGACATGTTGGACTACAACCTCCAGCATTCCCAGCTGGCATAGCTTGCTGTGGCCGATGGGGGCTGTAGTCCAACACATCTGGAACACACACCCTGCCATAAACTTCCATGAATGAGGCAGGGCGATAGTGCAACAGAAGCCTCATTTGGAAGCATCCCCGATCTGTATTTTTAAAACTGGAGATGCTGAGGACGGAATGGGTGACCTTCCTTCTGCAGGCAACTAAGCCTGGGCGCTGCTACTGGGTTATGCCTCTGACGTGGCTCTCTGCAGACCGAGATGGGCTGCTTAATTTCTAATTCAGTCGAGGGGGGCTGAGATGCAAGCTTGCCAGAAAGAAGTCAGTTGGCCTTGGAGACCTTTCGCCCAGATCTTTGTGAGAGGCACTGCACCCTGCACATGCTCAGATGCCCCAGGGCAAAGTGTCTAAATTTTCCTCCTGGGGGTTCAGTCATAGCATTGAGCTTTGGCTGCTGCGAAGTCTTTCTTGGGCCCGGATCCTGTTGATTTCCAGACGGGTCCGCTCGCTCCTATAAATTTTCCACTCCTGTCCGCCATCCCGTGCTGTTTTTGGAAGTGTTGAGCGGCGAGAAGCATCATGTGAAATACTGTGCATCGCCCCGACTGATGACAGCATTCCGGCGACCAGTGAGGCCTGAGAACGGAGCCTGGCGTGGCGTGGGCCCGCTGACACCCCCCCCACACACACACACGCTTCCTGCTTTCTTTATAAATACCGTCCTGAGTGACAGCTCACAGCCAAACAGCAGCTGAGCGCCTTGCGCAGCAGATGGGAGCCAGCAGAAGGCCTGGCATGTCCAGAGCAATGTCATCCTCGGGAGACAGCAGAAAGAAAGACAGCAGATCTGGAATGCAGGCAAGAAGAGCCAGAGCATTTGAGAAATGGGAGGTTTCAGCACTCAGGAAGAGTGACGCTACTCAGGGACAGGCTGGTTTAATGGTCAGGGCTACACAGGAGTATCACATCGCAGAGAGGCCAATTCCTGCCTCCCTCTGCCGTGGCCTTTCTTATTAGTGCCAATCTTCTTGGCGCATGAAGGCCATCTGTATCCCATTCCTTTGCACAACTATCACGCATGACAATACTCAAGCGCAACCCTGCTCAGGTAGTATTGCTGGCTTTACGTGTCCCGCCGTGACGATGTTCCTGGAGGCAGCGCTGCTCAGGTTTGGCTCCCTCTGGGAGGAGAGAGCGCTAGAGGCTTGTTGCGGCATTTTTGTAATAGCGTTCCTTCTAACGGTGAACTCGGGTGGTTGAGTGCCGACAAAATTGGAGCCAGACGAGAGGGAAGTATCAGCATGCTTGTGGGAATGGAAAGGTTTGCAGCAGTACAACAAACAAACAAACAAACAAACAAACCCAAATTAAAAACCATGGGGGCACCCACTAAAAACACACACAAAAGCACCTAATGTTTGCGTTCCTTACAGCTTACGGCCTGGAGAAGATTTATTTATTTATTTATTTATTAATTACATTTATCAATCGCCCATCTGGCCGGTCACCCGGCCACCCTGGGCGATGTACAATTAAAATACAATAAAACACAATAAAATATAATAATTAAAACAATATAAAAAAAAAAAAAAAAAAAAAGATCTGGCTGTTTGGGAACCTTAATAGGATCGCTCCTGCAATGGGTGAGTGAGCGGGTCTCACTTGTCTGTTTTAGTCTACCAGTAGAGAAGTGAAGTAGAGTAAGTGGAAGCAAGGCCTGCACCCTCCTGTCAGTCAGGAGATCTGCTGTCACAAGCATCCCATCTGCTCCTCACAGCTCCCCGCTCCCTCTGCTTATCCCAAAACTTTTCCCCACCACCCATGCATCTACCTCCCCCTCTCCTCCTCCTCTGGGAGGTGGCCTGTGTCACTGTCCAGCCTCAGATAGCTCTCTCCAGTCCATTCAGAACACCCCAGAGATCGCTGCCTGCATAAGGAAACCTCTTCTTCCAGCAACTGTCAGAGGTACACAAACTGGCCTTCCTAGGATGCTCAGAGCATCAGAAGAGCCCTGCTGGATCAGGCCAAGGGTCCATCTGGTCCAACACTATGTTCACACAGTGGCCAACCAGCTGCCCGCCTGGGAAACCCGCAAGCAGGACACGAGTGCGACAGCACCCTCCCGCCCATGTTCCCCGGCAACTGGTGTACACAGGCAGACTGCCTCTGATACTGTTAAGAAAGAAATATTGATGTTCTTTCGTCAGATCTCAGACTCTCATTAAGCATTGCTTTAGGGCAGTGTTCTCCAACCTTGGGTCCCCAGATGTTTTTGGCCTACAACTCCCGGCATGCCCCAGCCAGCATAGCTGGCTGGGGCATGCTGGGAGTTGTAGGCCAGTGTGGTGTAGTGGTTAGAGTGTTGAACTGGGAGTCGGGAGATCCGGGTTCTAGTCCTCGCTCGGCCATGAAACTCACTGGGTGACTTTGGGCCAGTCACTGCCTCTCAGCCTAACCTACCTCACAGGGTTGTTGTGAGGATAAAATGGAGAGGAGGAGGAGGATTATGTAAGCCACCTTGGGTTCCTTTCAGGAAAAAAGGCGGGGTATAAATGTAATAAATAAATAAATAAATAAATAAATAAATAAAATAGGCCAAAAACATCTGGGGACCCAAGTTTGGAGAACACTGCTTTAGGGCAAGACCCAATCAATCCATCAAAGACAATCACCCTAGAGGTAGGCCACAGTTATTCCCATTTCACAGACTGGAGATTCAGGCTTCTGAAAGAGAGGGCCGGATGAGTTTCTGCAGCTGTGCAATAATTTGAACCCAAGCCCTCTTAAGCAGGCATTTTGCGTGAGTGCAGGAGCAGAGCACCAGCCTGGGCTGACACCCCCCACCGCCAGCTCATAGGGAGTATGGGGGCTGGACATTTAAAACACAGCCCTCCCAAGATGAAGCCATTTGCAGCGTATCATCCTGTAACGAAAAGTTGTTGCAGGATCTTGGCGACGTCACAGAGAATCTCATGGTGCATCCTTCCGCACCATTGCCAGGATTCTGGCCCTTGCTCCTGACTCTGAATCACATATGGCTTCTTTGACACTTCAAAAGATATAACTGTTCCTTCCCCCCCCCCCCCCGCCCCAAAGAAGGCTCCTATAAAATGGCACACTCATTGTCTTATGACAGGCGCATGTTCTTCCCAGTAAAACTGGGCAGGGGTCTCTTTGCACTGTGTGCTCACAGCCACACTCACGCCTGCTGGATGAAGCAGAGCGCCAAACATAGCCATGCACTTACCCTCCTGTCCAGGGTCGGATACACCTTTGGATTCACTGGAATGGTGAAAATAAAGGCGGCTCTAATATCCACCTCAACACATCCTGACTTGGTGGCGTTTCACTTCTGCTGCTCAGGTCTAAACAGCAAAACGGCCCCACAGTTAATGGAACTCCAATGAAGCACCTACGGGGCCTAGCAAAGCTGCCCGCTGCGCCACTGACGCTGGCATCACGGCCCTTCCATCTGCTGCACCCTCAATGCTGCTTTCCGTAGCCCATGGCAAGTCCCGCTGCCTTCTTTGGGGGTGCCCATTGCCAAGGTTTAATGGGCTAATTCAGAGCATGCCCCCCAATATTTATGGATTTATTCGATTTGATTTCTATCCTGCCTTTCCTTACAAAGAACCCGGAGTAGCTAACAACTCATATAAAACATACTACATCACACAGGCAACATTAAAATCATGACTCTAAAGTCACAAACATTTAATAAAATGCAATAAAACCATCAACACAAGCAATCAATAATAAAAAACAACAACAGAGCACTTGCCCATAGCCCCAAAGCCTGCACAAATAAATCGGTCTTTGAGCTTTTCTACATGAGGCATTTATTGTGCACTCGTTATTCCTTACTCATGGTTGTTTACGGGTTCTTTAGATCACGTCGTGACCCTCCAGTTTTGCTTCTGTTTCTAAAGAGCACTTTCAGCTAGTTTTTTTAGACCACGGAAATTCGGTATTTAATTGTAAAAGCGAAAGAAAGCACTGTTTTCACTTGTGCATTTGCACTATTTTGCTATAGCACAGCGCCACCTAGCAGTTATGTAATGGAAAAACAGGAAAGGAAAAGCCCTTTGCGTAGAACTCGGATCTCAATTCTGCGACGAAACCAAAAGTAGAAACAGTGGATTAACACCCTCGCACAGAAAAGCTCTTTAACCAGTGCCTAAATGACAACAGCGTGGGGGGCAGCCAAATATCTGCCAAAAGGGAGTTCCAGAGCCAGGGTGCCACCAGCAAAAAGGCCCTGCCACATGCAGTAGCCCCACGGGGACAACATTCCTCAAGGGCCCCACAAACAAAGCCCCAGCCAATCTTCAATCCCAGGTTGGTCAGTACTTGGGAAGGCGATCCTACAAGGTACCTGGGCTCTGAACCATTTAGGTCTTTGTACACTAGCATTAACACCTTGAATTGGGGCCGGTAACTCTCTGGCAGCCAGTGCAGAGGTTTCAAAGCTGGCGTGAGAGGCTCACATCTCGCTGCCCCTGTCCACACACGAGCAGCAGCATTCCGCACCAGCTGCAGCTTCTGGACCGTCTTCAAGGGAAGCCCCGAGTAGAGAGGATTGTGTGATAGTCCAATCAGGAAGTTATCAGACCACGGACTACTTTTGCAAGATAGCCCATACTCTTTCACTTTGTCCCAGATTTTACATAGCCCTGTCTCTTCTCTCCCCGCTTTTCTCTCCCCTTGAAGAGAGAAGTCGTGTAAAGGAGGCTACGGCAAAGGAAACCCGGCGGAAACCCGGGAAGCAACCTCAGACCAAGCCAGATATTTGGTCCCGTCTGCTCTGACTGGCGGCAGCTCTCCGGTGTCTCAGGCAGAGAAAGGGGTCTTGCTCATCAGCTGCTACCTGATCGTGCAAAGTTTGTGCTCTGCTGCTGAGCTATGGCCCCTCCCTCCCTCGGAACACCGGAAGCGGCCTGAGACTGAGTCAGACCCCCCTGGGTCCATCTAGCCCAGTCCTGTCGGCACTGACTGGCAGCTGCTGCTCTCCCTCCAAGGTTTCTGGCAGGAGTTTCTCCAGCCCTACTTGGAGATGCTGCCGGGGATCGAATCTGGGACTTTCTGCGTGCAAAGCGGCGGCGGCTCTGCCACTGAGCTATTACCGTTCTCCCACAAGCAAAAGAAGCTGAAGTGCGTCTTCTTGGAAAAAAGAAAAAGGGGAGGGGGAGAGAGAAAAAGAATGGAAATTCTGAATCACAAAAACAAGATTCTGTGACCTGTATAAATTATGCAAATCTGCATTTATTGCTTTACTTTGCATAATTCATTGTGAGCCATCTGTAGCTGCTTTATTAGCCTATATAGGGTCAGGATCTTTTCTTCTGACTGGCAGTGGCTTCCCAGAATCTCAGGCGAGGGTCTTTCCCAGCCTTGGGGACTTGAGATCCTTTTTAACTATGGGAGACCAGCCAAGACGACTGAACCTTCAGGAACTTGGCCTGCCCCTTCGTAGCCGTGGCAGAGGCGAGCTTGTCGGCCACGGAATCCGCCCCTTATCCCGAAGCCTACGCCTCTCCACCCGGCACCTATGGCTTTGAAGATTCAAGTGTGCCAGATTTTAAAGTCACGAGGGCGAAGTGATAGATTCGTACCCAATTGGACTTTTCTGCTTGCAAATGTACAATAATACAAGCTGTACTAGCATGAAAAAATGATCCTTAACGCAATCAATGCGGTCATGTGTTCAATGCTGACTGCGTCTCCCAAAGCGTTACTTACTCCCAATCAAGGATGGAAAGCGGAATACGGTGGTCATATAAAGGTTTCATAGTTTCATGATCATAGAGTGGAAGGACTACAAGGCTATCGGCCAACCCCCGTCAATGCAGAAACAGAGGGTCTCCATCAGTGCTTGACCTGCTTGCTTTCCACGCTCAACAAGCGAGCCAGGTGAAGCACAGGCTTGGTTTAAAGATGTTCATAGGCTATCTAAAAAATGCAATATAAACACGAAAATGGAAGCTTGGCCCATGAACGTCTACATGGGTTGGCTTTCACAAGGCATGACTTGAAGAAGCCGAGTGAAGGAAAGTGAAAACGTGTAAGCGAAAAGCCGTCAATGATCCTACAGGACATCTTTCTGGTAACTGTCCTCACTGGGAACTGTGTGATCTAGAATTGGCTCCACGTCACTACGGACCCTCGTAGAGTCTACACAACTTCTTAGAATTTCTCCTTTTATCCGGAGACAATCTTACCGCAAGGATCGCCTGATGAATATAATATAGCCACATGTTGAGGATTATGGTACCAGAGACGTTCCAGTGGAGACAGAGCCCAGTTTTCACCGAGGGGGAGAATTCGAGTCACTTTCCGAGGACTTGCTGTGATGTGTTTTGAACTTTTCTGTACATGCCTGTATTGGGCCAATTCCGTAGGCATCCTGGCCTTACCCAGCACAATTCTGCCCCTTTATGCTCAGTCCGTGCGAGCTTAGCAGCCGTTGTTGGGACCTAGGGGGGATGTAGGACAGAGAGCCTGTGTTTGTGCGTTGAAGGGGTATTTGCAAAAAAAAAATCCACCCCACTTCCATATTACGAAGCAGGAGCCAGTGAACAGCGCTCACTTCTTCTTTGTTTGGGCAGGAGTTATAAATGTCACAATGATTCCCTACGATGACTCAAAGGATGCAGGAATGAATGTTTTTTTCCTTGGGGTGGGAAAGGGAATTGTGGCGGGGGGGGGGGAGAAGGAGGAATGAAATAATTTATCCCAACTGCAGAGAGCTGTGTCTGCTTTCCGACATCTGTTTTCCATTAGGAGCTGAGCGGCGCAGACGGCGAAAAAGCGGAGATCTAAAAAAATGAAAGGAGGGCTATTTTTCTCTCCTCTGGACCGAGGGGGCCGCCCAGTTGCACCCTGCACCTCCCAGTGGGAACGGAAGGCCAAATCCTGATCTCCCTCCCTCCCATCCTCTCCCTCCCCATTAATTCTCCTGTGACTGGAAGCCAGAGGTTTGCTACCTTGGTGGATTCCGTCCCATGCAGCTGGACCCCTGTCAGATTCCAGCTGGAGCTCGAAGCGATACAGGAGGGAGTGTCCGCATGCTGGTTTTGATGGAGGACAGATGTGCATTCAGGGTATAGATAAACCCAACAGCCCAACCCAGCCTTTTCCCCAACCACCTCCTGGCACCTTCCAGATGTCTTGGACTACAACTCCCATCATTCGTGTGCCCGGGGAATTATGGGAGCCGCCGTCCAAAAACTCTGGAGGGTGCCAGGAGGTGGCGACTGCAGGAACAGCATTGTTGGCAAGCGCAATTAGGGATGGATGGCACAAATTGTGCCACAGTAACTCCCCCCACACCTGTCCAATCGCCTGCCCTTGCAGTCTGAACCATCAGTGGCCAACATGATGGGGGTACAGCTGGCTGCAGGCTGTGAAGATAAGAACGTACCGTAAGTAAGAGGAGCCCTGCCGAGCCAGACCAGAGGCCTGCCTTGTCCAGCACTCTGTGTCTGAGCTATCCCTGCATCATAGTTTAACTCTGCGCTGTGTGAAGAAGTCCTTCCTTTTGTCTGTCCTCGGTCTCCCACCAATCAGTTTCATGGGACGACACCACTGGGGTTGCTCCCTCTCCCATAACTTGGGGTCATCCCATGAAGCCTGAGAAACCGAGGAGGCTGCACCTTCTGACCTGGAGGTGCCGCCTCCCAACCCTAGAGGGGCAGGTGGAGGGTTGTAGTTACTCAGGAGAGGGGGGGGGACGGGACACTTTTGACATGCTCTGAGGCACGTGTCTGTTATTATTACTTCACACCATAAGCCTGCAGCCAAAGAATTGGGTAGTTAGTCCAAATCAACATATGAAATTCACAATTCCCTTCTCTCCCTCTCTGCTTGTCCCTTTTTGCTTCAGCGCTTTCTCCTCATTGCCTACTTTGCTCCATATCCTTCAGCCATCTTGCCTTTGGACACTCTACCCCTTCTGTTCCCAACATTCTAGGGCAGTGTTCTCCAACCTTGGGTCCCCAGATGTTTTTGGCCTACAACTCCCAGCATGCCCCAGCCAGCTACGCTGGCTGGGGCGTGCTGGGAGTTGTAGGCCAAAAACATCTGGGGACCCAAGGTTGGAGGACACTGCCCTAAAGCAATGCTTAATCAGAGTCAAATTTTGACAGCACTCTGTCACTACTATTTTTGGAAGGGTACAGGGGGGAGGACATGATCTGGGGAGGGATCGTAGCTAAGTGGCAGAGGCCCTGCTTTGCATGCAGGAGGTCCCAGGTTTGATGCCCGGCAGCGGCTCTATTGAAAAGGATGTCAAGTCGCAGAGCTGGGAGAATCAAATACTGTATGGGAAACCACACATATATAGAAACTTAAAAGTCAAGAATTTGTATATATAAAAAATAACCATAAAATATAGTAAAATAGATTAAATTTTATAATGTAATATAAAAATTTCCAGAAATGTTTTTTAAAAAATTATATATATAAAACATGTATAAGACAACAACAATTACGTAGACCTGTAAAATACAACGTCTTAAGGGCTGAAGATGATACAAATGTCCTTTCAGACTTGAGGACCTCTCTCTCTAGATGAAGTAATATTAGTGCCAAAGTTTTTTTGTTTGGTGCTTCCAGAGAATGTCCTCACAGCATGTAAGCTTTCTTAACTTGTGTGTAGAAGCCAAAACGCGTTTCGGCCCAAAGGCCTTCTTCAGTGGCCCTGTAGTTTGCACTAAGGTCAATATACAAGCTAATGCTCTGTATCACTCCAATTCAAGGTTGGTTTCATCTACCAAGCTCCTGAGGCAATGCTCCCCCCCTCCCAAAGCTCTTCCATGGAGCAAGATGTACAGGTACATTACGCATATGGTGCCAACGTGTTTGCTCTTAGGGGCGATCAGCAGGGTGGCTGAGGGAGGAGGATCTGGACCGGGAGAAGGACACAAAGGAAAAGGGTGAGCGCCCTCTCCTCCAGTGACCTGGCCCCAATCTGATTCCAGCGTGGGCCTGTGGCTGCTATTAACTTTTTCTTTTCTTTTTTAAAACAAGTGGGCGATCGTGGTTACCGTTCTCCCACATCACTTCTAGTCACACCCTAAGGCCAGATCTCTGCATGCAGCAGAATTAAGCTGGTAAAGTGGACTAGATGACTTCAGGCTGAAGGCGTTGAGGTGCCTTTTTTTTTTTTTTTTTAAATGCTCGCCCCCTCCCTGATGTAAATTCCCTGCAAACAAAAATCTAGCCCATCAGGGACAAAGGTTGTCGCCCAGCCTCACTCCCTGCTATGCTAGCTTTCTACTTGAAGGGCGTATTATTATTATTATTTAGCATTCTTATTGTTACATAGGAAAGCCCTCAAAATTTCAGCAGTCCAGCCAGTAGTCTGGGACCAGTCCCTCATATGTCGCTGCCGCTGGGGCCCTGTTGTGGTTAGGAAAATCAGCAGTACGGGAAGTATAATAATAAGGGCAAAGGACCTGATGGGGAAGCTGCGTGACAGCTGACGGACCAGCCCCAAAGCACCAGAAGCCCAAGTGACCGCTCTGGGGGAGCCATCTTTTGATCTCAGGGTTGCCCTTGAGGCAGCTCTGCGCAATATGAGCATTATGCCCCAGCAACATCCTTCGTGGCATTGCATGAGACAGAGCCGGGGCGGGGGGGCGGGGGAGGCAAATGTCTGAGGCGCTGCAGCATAGCCACCCATTGCAGAATATTGTTATGCGCGTCCTCCGCACTTCTGAGTGCTGAGAAGCTTCAGGGCCGGGGTCCTGCCTGGGAGGTGTGAGTCGCAGGGGTGGCAGAGATGGGAGGCGCAAGAGAGAAATGCGCCATTCTTCATTCCAGCCCTTTGGGAAAAGGGGTCTGCCTGTCCCAGGCCCCCTTCTTCCCTTCCTTTGACCCTGCGGGAGGGGAGGGGAGGGGGGGGAGGAAAGGGTTAAGGAGGCAATTGCATGCTCTCCAAATGAAATCCAGATGCCGGGGCCGCTGCCTCCCCCTTCCAAATAAAGGCTGTGCATTCCTGCTCCTCAGCTGCCGGTGCCGGCGGGGGCCAAGAACAACTCCCCGATAAGCTCACCAGGGACGGAGCTGGCCCATCTGGATCGTGTTAGGCGGAGCACTCAGCGCCGCTGCAAACTGGGGATGAACTGCAGGCCTCTCGCATGTGGGAAAAGCCAGGGGGTGGAGAGGGTGGGGGGGAGGGGACTCAGCCGGTGTCCTCCTCTCCCTTCCCCAGCCCGCCCCCCCCCCCACAGCTGGGGCAGGATCTACAAGCAGGCTGCCACTCACTCGTGCCCCCTTCCCCTGTTACGAGAATAATTGATATCCCTCCCTGATTTCCTATTTGCTTGCTTGGAATGACACCCTCTGACAGCTCAGAGGCTTGGCAGCTGGCGCCTCTGCGGGCCCTCGCCTCTCCTTCGATGTCCCGCAGGCCGCTGGGGGGGGGCACACCAGTCCCGCTCCCTCTGGTCCCTAAAGGGGCACGGTAGCAGGGCTGGTGGGAGCTGCCAGCAGCCAGACTCGGGGTTGCGCCCAGAAGCGTCACCGACAACAAGTGCAAAATAAGCCCCGTGCCAGGCCTACGCTTGTGCGCTCTCCTTTCCGGGCCGTAGGTCAGTGGCAGAGCACATTTTTTGTGTGTGCAGAGGGTCCCAGGTTCAGTCCCTGGCATCTCTAGGCAGGGCTGGGAAAGACTCCTGCCTGAAACCCCGGAGGGGGAGCCGGAGCCACTGCTGCCACTGTAGCCACAGGCGAACCAGTCAGTGTTGCTTTCACCCGCGTTCCAATTTTTAAAATCTCAGCTTCTTTCCATGCCGCATACTATTTGCTAGCTGTTGTTGCCCGCGGCTTCGCTCGCGTGGATTTTAGGATTTGGCACAATTGTCTACCTGCTGTCAACTCGCACAAACCACCCTAAGTACGGGGCCGGGACACGTTGTCAAAGTATGCATCGGCACTCGCATAGTTGTTTCCATCACTGTCATGGGACATTATAGAGAATTCATCCCAGTTTTCAATGACATGACCAACTATTTGTTCACCACGTACCTCCCTACCTAGATTTTGACTGCCATACATAATGAAAGATAGTGCCCGGAATAGGCTCGCTCCGTCGCCTACAACTGGTACGACTGTGTGTGGTATCATCACACCATTTACATTTAAATTTTCAATTTGCATTTTGATTTTTTTTTTTTTACGGAGAAGACGGGGGAAAAAAACAGGTTTAAAAATGAAAAGGGTTTGGTTTGTTTTTTTCTCCTTGAAGGCCTGCGAAGCTGTATGGAAAAGATACAGTGTCTCTGACTGAAAGTGTAACGTTTAGGCTGGGTGCTGGCAGCAGAAATCTTTTCTGACAGAAATATCTGATCTTAAAGAAAAATCAGGTTAATCTTGAGAGTCTACAGGTGATGAAGAGTGACCGTGCCAAGTTTGGGGTAGATCCGTCAAAAGGTGATGGAGCCTATGCGATGACGCCCCCCCCCCCCCCACGCAACAGTCATTCATTCAGTCAGTCATTTAAAAAGTTTCCCTCCCTTTTCACCCCCTCAGAGAACATGGCCTAGGGGAGATTTGCATACCCACCCCTATTGGCCCCTGCAGGAATTCATACCAACTATTTGCATAACTGCTCCTATTGACTCCTGCAGCAATTATGAGGTGAGGCCGATTTGCATAACTGCTCCCCTGTTGTTTTGCCCATAAGAGATATGAGAGTGGGGCGATTTGCAGAAGTTCCCCGCGGTTCCCGTGTTGTGTGAACGCCGACCTGGGGTGCCCCCGTGGGATGGCTGCACGTGGGACGCACGCAAAGTGACCATGGGCGGTAGAGGGTAAGCCCCTACCGCGCGTGGCCACCCTGCCTTGCGAACAGTGGGCGGCTGTCCCGCGGGGGCCGCACAGAGGCGGCAGCCCAGAGTGGCCGGAGCTGGCCCCGCTCCAGCCTAGTAGGGGCAAACGGCCCCTCTGGGCATCCCGGGCCCTCGCCCCCTACTGCCGGGAGGTCCGCACTGCAGTGCGGGGACTGCCGGCTCCCCCGGGGTCCGCCCACGCGCGCGGGGTGCAGGTCGTCTGTGGCGCCCCGCCGGACCCCGCGGATCGCCCCGTGGTGCCTCCCCCGCCCGAAGCCTGGGTCGTGCGAACCGGCCCTCTGTCTCCCATGAAAGCCGGACATTCTCTCCGTGTGGTTTATGAGCTATAAATCTGTGGAACTCCCTGTCTCTGGAAGTCAGGCAGAAACCAACACTGTGTTGATTTTGGTGCCTGCTGAAGACATCTTTATTTCAGCAAGCCTTCCTTGATTGACCACCCACAGTTTTTATTGGTGTTCTGTTTTTTAAAAAAAACTTAATATGGTGTTTTATTCTTTTATTGTTCACCGCTCCGGAATCTGCCTAAATGTGCAGAGGTATATAAATATTGTAAATAAATAAATAAATAGCTACAATGAAGGAAAGCAGCGGGGTGCAGGGGAAGGAAGTTGTAGGGCAGCCCTTTGAGTAAGCCCTTCGGACACCTGTTGAAGCAAATTCAGAAGAATGGGGACATGAGGAGGGGCTCTTCTGATCCGGCATGGCTCCTCTTATGTCCTTATGACATCAAGGGGTGCAAAGATAACGAAGGACATCTTAAGTCCAATTCATTCTGAACATTGAGATTTATTTTTTTTTAGAAAAGTGTGCATGAAAATTCACATGCATTTTGGTGCATACCTGTCTGCCTATCTATTTATCTAAAATTATTCTTAGGCTGCCTTTAATGGTGGAACCCTTTCAAGGCGGTGTACAAAATAAAAGTCACACGAAGTGGATACAATTTTTAAAAATCCATAAAAAACAGGTTTTCAATAAAATCCATAAAATCAGAAGTTGCCAATTAGAATAATAAAAAACTAACTTGCCCATAAAAACCAATGGCCCCAACTTAATATCTATCTAATATTAATATTTCTCTAAATGTGCACAACATGCCCTTAAAAATTAGATTTGTGTCACTGACAATTCAGCAGAGTTACCCTAGTAATTCGGGTAGTTAGTTCACTTGGCCTCTGAAGTCTTTTTGACCAGTAAAAACCCCCAGTGTCATCAAAACATTTGCTGCGGCGCTGCTACTCTGCTTTATTGCCCCCCCCCCCGCCCTGCTTCCCCAATCCAAGCGTGGCTCACGCTGGCTCAGCTTGTCTGAGCGTGGAAAGCTAAGCAGGGTCAGGCCTGGTTATGACTTGGATGGGAGACCCCTCCTCTAGTTTCCTGCATGGAGCAGCGGGTTGGACTTGATGGCCTTGTAGGCCCCTTCCATTCCAGCAGTCTGAGAGCAGGGAGATGAGAGGGAGCGCAGGGCCATTCCACCAGCCCTGCCAGAAGAATTAATCAATTCCCCCCCATTCCCTTCTTCCCTCCCCATTCCTTTTTCCTTGTGTGTCCTTTTTAGATTGTAAGCCTGCGGGCAGGGACTGTCTTGTTAATTGCTGTAAACCGCCCAGAGAGCTTTGGCTATTGGGCGGTATAATAAATAAATAAATAAATGACTTATGAAATGACTTATGAAATCTATGAAATGGAGGGCTGGAAATGGAAGAGGCCATGATAAAGTGTGCATGGTCAGAGCAGAAAATGTTCTCAGAGGCTGCTGATATTTTTATGGAGTAAACTAAAAAAATAATAATGCTGTATTTATATTTATGCCAATGCTAGAGAACAGACCCAAAGCTGGAGGAAAGTGGTCAAGGGCCACCATCAAGGGTAGGCATGGCCAGGCACCCCAGTAGGGGCCCACTGACGAGAGGCCCCCGCCCTGGAGCTGCTGCTCCTCTCCCCCTTGCAGCCTGCTTGTTCACCCGCCTCTCGCTCCGGCCCAGACCATGGTGGTGGCGAGAAGGAGGAGCAGGAGATGCCGCGGCCTCCTTGCTCACGGGGCCCTCTGCCTGTCAAGCAAGCAAGGGGTGGCCAGGAGGAGGAGGAGGAGGAGGAGGAGGAGGAAGAGCGGCTGGTGACAGTGGTGGTGGGAAGGTGGACTCACTGAGGGAGGAGCCCCACGGAGGGTGTCTTGCCCAAGGGCCCTCGAAAACCCAGAGCCGGCTTTGGATGTGGCAGTGGAGGAGATGAGGGAAGTGCCCACTATAAATCTCCCGTGCCCAATACGAATGCCGTCGACTTCAGATTATCCTCCCGGAATTCACCTCTGACTTGTGGGATTTCTGTATTTCCTACACTTAAAAATTTCCAAATGGTTAATCACAGAACTCTCATTTTCTAAAAATACAAAGTGTGTTGTTGTTATCAATGTCGTCGTCATCATCATCATCAATTTATACAGCACCATACATGTACACAGCACTGTACAAAAACAAACAATAAAACTAACTTCCTACCACAGTGGCTTTCAATCTAACCATAAAAACCATTATGATGATGATTTAAAACAACAACAGTCAAATCTGTGATGAAAAATGCAGAGCTGTCCTCCTTTCTCTATGACAGGGATGGACAAATTCGGTTTCAGTCCATTTCTCATTTTTCCAATCTTTAGTTTGGTTCATCCCGAACACTGAGACTTAAAAAAAAAAAAAAATGCATGAAAATGTGTATGCATTTTTGTGTGCATTTCTCTTAATTCATGCATTTTTATATGCAATTTTGCCAAATATACACATTTTTGCAAGTAATTTTCCTAATACGATGCATTTTTAACATTAATTCCACTGATATACGCACTTTTGTGTCCACTTTCCCCTAATATACACATTGTAAACACCGCTTTTTGATTGGAGAACTCCATTGCAAAATCTGGAGAAAAGGCCGACTTCGAAGGATAACTGAGTTTTGGTTCAGGCATTGCTTCAAAAGTGCGAAATCAGTACGTGTTTCCTCCCCACCTTTCCCTCCTTCCCTTATGCTGTTCACCTACCACTGAATAAATGCAGCACCCCCAAAACATCCACATGATCTTGTTGAACACACCTCCCCTTCCCTGTGGAGGTGCAGGGCAAAAAGGAAGGTCAAGCACATCAGCAAAGGCCTCCCTCTTTTGCCTTGGGCAGGCCATGAAGACTGTGCAAGGGCTCTTCCATTCTAGACTGCTGCTTCATAAAACCACTGAACTGTGGTGGTGGGGTGAAAAAGGACTGCACCCCCCCTTCCCTCCTACCTTCCTTCCTTCTAGAGGGAATTCAAAGCCCACAGAGCTATTAGGAGATGTTCAACATCCCGCCGTTGGCACATGGTTTGACAGGAGTGATTCAGTACCTGCTGAAATGGAAAATCGCGGTGTTAAGGAGCAAAGCCTCCTCTCTGCGCCCGCTCTTCGATACTCATTAGCACATGATGCCAAGGCTTCCTGGGACCGTTCAAGGACTCAGCACACCTGAGACCAGCCGGCTCTCCCCGCAGCTGGGCTTCCAGCCATCTGGACGCTGCCGGCAGACTGCCAAGGCCTCTTTCCAGCATTTGCCTAACGTTTCACTATCCCATTTCTTATCTGCTGCGGGGGCCGTGACTCCAGGAAAGCGAGGCCGAGGCGTGCTGACTGAGGCCTTTTCCACCTGAGGCAGAAGTTAAAGGACCTGCCCCGGCAAGGGAAGCCCCTCGCCACCCCCACCACCCCGAAGGCTGGACTTTTCCTTCAGAAGGAGCAGGACAGTCCAATACGCATTTTAAAAATACGAATTAGAAAAATATATTTTGCAAATGTAATCGCAAGCTTGGGAATATGGGAGCTTTGCCCGAAAAAATGCGTTCACGTTTGGGGGTACGAACGGGGCAAGTTCTGGTGTTTAATGAACTGAAACGAAATTCTCGTACTTCCCCGGACTTCCTGACCTCTGTTGCAAGTGGCAGGAGCAGTCAATCACAACAAATCGTAGGAACAGAAGGACACCGGAAGCGGCCTTCTACTGAGTCAGACCCTCGGTCCGCCTGGCCCAGTGTGGCTGACACGGACCGGCCGCCGTAGCTCTCCGGGGTCTCAGGCAGGAGCGTTGCCAGCCCAACCTGGAGATGCCGGGGATCGAACCTGGGAACTTCTGCATGCAATGCAGGGGCTCCACCACTGAGCTGTGGGCCCTCCAGAGCCCAATGGGATCATCCAATCGAACTGAGTGGTCTGAGATTCACAGGAACACCGGAAGCTGCCTTGCACTGGATCGGCGTAATCCTAGCCCAGTATTGTCAACACCGACTGGCAGCAGCTCTCCGAGGTTGCAAGTGGGACACTTTACTAGCCCTACCAGGAGACGCCGCTGAGGACTCAACCGCCACGGAGCCACAGCCTTCCCCCGTCAGGGAGGCACCACTAAAGGTCTGACGGCTGACTAGTCAAGTGGAGAAGACGAAATTTGCACACACATCCCTCTCTGTCCCTTTGGACTTGCCTGGCCTCCTCTAAGGGCCAAAGTAGGCCTGACATTAAATGGGCCAATGGGGCAGCTCCTTCCGATGCAAATAGCGGCTTCAGATGAGGGATTTTCCTCAGGACCTCAGCAGGGAAGGGAAGGGTTAAATCCCCCCCCCCTCCAAGCCTGCTGAGATCCTGCTGACAATCGTCCTCACCAGCTGATGTGATTTCCTTTTTTAAAAAAATAAATAAATAGTGCAAGGTCAGTGTAAAGACGCATTTATAACTGCACATCTGGTTTGGACTTGCTCCTGCACATGATCTGGTGCTCATTTCTGTGTGAGTCAGATAGATACATCCATCCATGATTTTATTGTAGGTTACATTTATATCCCGCCTTTTCCTCCCAGGAGCCCAAGGCGGCGTACATGATCCCATGCCTCTCCGTTTTATCCTCACAACAACCCTGTGAGGTAGGTTACGCTGAGAGTCAGTGGCTGCCCCAAAGTCACTCAGTGAGCTTCATGGCCAAGCGGGGACTAGAACCCGGATCTCCAGAGTCCCAGGCCAACACTCTAACCCAGTGTTCTCCAACCTTGGGTCCCCAGATGTTTTTGGCCTGGCTGGGGCATGCTGGGAGTTTTAGGCCAAAAACATCTGGGGACCCAAGGTTGGAGAACATTGCTCTAACCACTATACTACATTGGCTCTCGGGTTTTGCACTCATTTAAGACACACCCTCTGCAACAAATTTGGTAATTATGATTACCAAATTACAGTGATACATGACCTGTAGCGCATGTTTCTGTCTGGGTGAGGTTTGAGGCTCTTCCAGTGCCCCGAATTTCAGAAGTGGTTTGAATAACACAAATCACTTTGCTCTTGGCCATGAACTATCACCCCCCCCCCCCCCAAATTATCACCAGTTCAAAAGCAGGCCCCATCACTGCAGGCTTTTAAGAAGGCCCTGAAAACTTGCTACTTTTCTCAACCTAACCCCTGATCCTGTTTCTGTCGGACTGTAGCTCCAGTTGTCTGTCATCAGTTTTGTTTTATGCTGGAGTTTGTTGTTTCTTAGAATGCTTGTTGCTGTTGCTGTTTTTACTGTGTTTTTACTGGTTTTAATACAGTATCGGTTTTTATTATGTATTTTATTGTTGTATGCCACCTAGGGAGGGCTCCTGCCCTGAAAGGCGGCCAAGAAATATTTTAAATGAATAAATAAAACTGTGCCAAGTATTTTGTGGTGAGAAACTGCAGTATTTTGGTGTCCCTACAGTCGTGCTGAGAATGTCCCCAAACACACCAGCCTTCCTAGTGCAAGTTGCTGAAGCCTCATCTGCAAATAAAACAATGTATCGAACCATGGCCAACGGCCATGCTGGCTGTGAATTATGGGACTTGCAGTCCAACACATCTGGGGGAACCAGGTTGGGGAAGGCTGTGAGCGATAACATTGCACGGGCGACGGGCGAGTCTTAGGTGCGTGCATTCACCAGCTTTGTGCAGCAGGTTCTGCTCCCACAAAAATATTCTTGTCCTTGTTGGGAGTGTGTGTACACACACACACACACACACACACACACACCCTGCCTGGCTATAGCAGGAAGCTGCAGAAGTTGCAACACAGCTGTCTTGACAAAGGGGTTTTTTCCTTGGTGCAAGTGCGGAATCACAGAAGCCACGGCGGCCGGCCGTTTGGGGTACTGCTGGCTGAGTGTGATCCCACACATTGAGTCCCTGGGGGCCAGTTTCAGGGCTTGCCTGACTGTACTGGAATCCCAAGGAGTATCTATACATATCAATTAGCACATGCAAATATTATGCAAAATGTCCCCAAACACACCAAAATGTCCCCAAACAAGGGGTGCCCTCTTCCCCCCCTCTTTTGGGAGGGATTCATTTCCTCCTGTTTGGCGATGCATAAACGGCCAGCCTCATGCCTTGCAATCCAAGCAGTGTGCCCCAACCAACCAGCCCCTCTGCGAAGGGACAGAGGATGCCCCAAGTCTCAAGCGGGCGGCACACGTCGGCAACGCAGAGCCCACGTCACCCAGGACAGGTAGAAGGTTTCCTGCATATCGAGGGAGGCCCCAAATCCCAAGCGGAGTCCTGAGGTGAGGCTGGCCTACAATTAGCCAAGGGGGCAGCAAATCCTTGGAACCAAGTCCTCAATCCCCCGCCCTCTGCCGGTGTCCCCTTCGTCAACTCTGCCTCTGGCCTGACGTGGAGAGGCCTGGAAATCTCCCGGCCCCCCCCATTCTTCTATCCTTGGAAGAAGGAAAAAACCCACCCTGTTTTACAAGCCTTCATTCACTATTGTTTATATAAACAGGTAAATTGTTTCGTATCTCAATTAAAAACATCTGCCACATAAATGAATACCAATTAACTCATCCTGTTTTTAATTACTCTGTTAATTACACACAGGCAGCAGCAAGGATGGCATGGGAATAAGGGAAAGCATGCAAGCGAGAGAGCCCACTCCCCGCCCCCACCCCACCCCGCCACACGCACACGCCAATTCACTGTTGGCTCAGATCTGAAATATGCCCGGCTAATGATGGATTAAGGTGGGAATGGCTTGTAGCCATCAGGAAGGATCTTTGCAGTGCACTTCTCTACTGTTAGGGGAAGAGCTCAGGAGAAGGGAACATCAAGAGCCGGCCCCCTTCCCTCGTCCCGCCGGCCACATCCTGCACATGGACTCCTCCTTTACTCTGCACCGCTCTGCCAGGGACGAGCTGTGCGGGAAAGACAGAGGTGGCACATCCAGCTGCAGGGTGTGGAACCCACTTTCTTCCAGCTCCGTGGACTACCCAGGACTCACACTGGTGATATTACCCAGGTGTCGCACAACGACGACGACGACAGGAACTTCTTGAGCGTCAGTGAAAGGAACAGGAGCTGCACAGGAGCATGTTTAGCGCGTCCAGAGGTTCGGTTTTAAGTCCCAGAAGCAGCCGAGGTCCCTGGATACTCTGGGCACCACACGCGCGGCCTCTCTGCTGCTCCTTCCTGGCGAGCTGCGGCCGAGCGGCTTTCTCTCCCACTGCATGGAACGTTGCACTCGCGAAACCCCAAGGCATGTGCCGGAAAGAAGCACCCTCAGGCTGCTGTTGCCGTTGCAGTTGTGGTGCAGAAGTTGTCAATACAAGCCGCGTCATTTCAGTGTTGCTATTTTTTCGGTGGTTGCACACATGGGAAGACGGTGGTGGTGGTGGTGGTGGTGGTGGTGTTACTATTCGCGGGAGCGCACTAGCAGAGTGCCCTTCGAAACAACCTCTTTCCAGCGTTCTGGGGGTTCTCTGCTACCATCCACAGTGGGGGGGGGGCTAACAAGGGGACCTTCCCTGCAGTCAGCAAGGGTAGCAAAGGCCTCCAGGGAACCATTCTTGATGGCTGCTCTTTGGGTTTGGAACTCTCTCCCTAAGCCTAAGTTTCTTCCAGAATGACCGTGAGGCTTTTCTGTTCAGACAAATGTTAGGGATGATCAGGGCATCCTTGCAATGGTAGCTTTTATTTTTAAGATTTCCTACATGCAAGTCTGTTACTGTGATTTTTTTTTAATGTTGTCACCACCCCTGACCCAGTACAGAGCAGGGCTCCCCAGCCTCGGGTCCCCAGATGTGGCTGGCCTACAGCTCCCAGCATACCCAGCCAGCATGGCTAATGGCAAGGGATTCTGGGAGCTGTAGTGCAGCAACATCTGGGGACCCCAAGGTTGGAGAGCCCTGCTGTAGAGAATGGAATGGGTTAGCAGTCTAAAGGAACAAGAAAGTACTCAAGGAAATGGATTGTGGACCCGTGTAAGGGCTCTTTCACCAGCAGCCCGCAATGCATTTCCTTCTGTACTTTTATGTTCCTTTAGACTTCTAACCCAGTGTTCTCCAACCTTGGGTCCCCAGATGTTTTTGGCCTACAACTCCCAGCATGCCCCAGCCAGCGTAGCTTTTGTAGCTTCTGTACTTTTATGTTCCTTTAGACTTCTATCTAACCCATAAGTTTAGACTCACCTCTTCCTGTATCTTTTCCCTTGCAGGGGTGAGGAAGCCTTTCTCCCCATGTATAATTTTTTTAAAAAATATATGCACGGTGTGGAGGAAGTGGAAGAAAGAAACGTTTTTCTCCCTTGTAATACCGGAACTTGGGGGTCATCCAGTGGGAAGGGTGGCCAGAAGATTCAGGACAGACAAAAAGAGGTAAAGCGCGTAACTGGAAGTCTCCAAAACAACCATCTACTAAACACCAGTGGGCTGATAAAATTTGGGAGAACGTGACTATGTATAAGCTAACTCAGCAAGCGCAGCAAGCAAGGAATCCTAATTTTAAGAAAGTTATTATAACACCACAGTTTTCATTTATTTTCTATGTGGAAGCTGTCCAAACTTTTGAGGAAATTCCAACCAAGTACAGCTGTCTATATTTTTTTCTGACTAAAGGTGCAGTCCTATGCAAGTTTAGGCAGGAAAAAGTCTACTGGCTGGGGCATGCTGGGAGTTGTAGACCTTTTTTCTGCTTAAACTATAGGATTGTGCCCTAATACATACACACACACACACACACACACACACACACACGGCTGGCTCAAGACATATTGCTGCCCGAGGCAAGCAGCCGATGGTGCCCACTCCCCAAGCCAAGGGGTGTGGGTGGACCCTCAGCAGGTGGGCCCATGATGCTGGCACTGAGGAGGAGGAGGAGGAGGAGGAGGAGGAGGAGGAGGAGGAGGAGTCCATCAGTGGCCACCAGTCATGAAGGGTAAACAGAGCCTAACTTGCACAGGATTGCACCCTTAGGCAGCTTCTGATGTTCCTATGAGATCGGTTTTAGCAACAGAGAGGGGAAAGATTGTCACCATGAGGAGTCAGTCTGCTTAGCAGTCCAGTTGGCGTCTTTGTCAAGGGACATTGCTGGGCACTTAAAAGATTCAGGGTCCAGGCCCGTAGACACAAATCTGCATATGCTGATTTACAGTGCTTTTTTTCTGGAGAAAAGGGTACCGGAACTCTTGGATTACATTTCCCCGGGAGTAGATGGCGATTAAATTGTAATGCAATCAATAGAAGAAAAGGTGCTGGAACTCAGTTCCGGTGAGTTCCACCAGAAAAAAAGCCCTGCTGATTTATATCTATATATGCCAACTGAGAAAGAATTACCACAATGTATTTCAGTTTCACAGGAGGCAAAGCCAACCAATGAATTTTCATCCAAGCCATCTCAAATAAAAGAAATGCTTCAATTAATTTGCACCTGGTCCCAGATGATCCCAAACCAATGGAAAGGGGTTTTCCCCCCTCCCCCCATTAGCTTCATTGCCATACAAGGGAAACAATTATTTGGGGGATGTTGCAGCATGTGGGAAGGGGAGAGTTAACCCTTCCTTCCCCAGCTGCAAGCCCCCTTGAAAATGTGAGCCCTGCGTGGCAAATTAAGCTGAGAACAAAAAACAAAAACAAAAAACACCCCTTCAGTTGGCACCAAGAGACACTCGGGGCTCTGTGGAATAGATCCAGGGCCCTGGGAAATATGTTCGGGGACAGGGTGCTTCCCACTTCTAGTTGCAGTAGGCATCGCCTGGTGTCACCTGGACACAGCTGAGTTAAGGAGAATGGCGTGGAGTTGGGCTTTTGGGGGGTGTTGTTTTTAAATGACGCAGCTGCCTGCCTGCCTCCCATCAAGGCAGACCTGCGATGCGGACCAGGGAGTGGAGTAGCCCATCCTTGCCCAATAGAGCCCCTCTTAACAGGCGGACATGCTGCTGTTGCTGCGTGACCTCTCAGGCCGTTGGCTCGGTGGGGCTAGATTCCCTTAATCCTTCTCTTCTTGCATGCATCCGAGGTGTGGGAAGCTTTCCCAGCGAGCAGATGGAGCCGGGTGTAACCGGGTGGGTGGGGAAGCAGCCGTTCCTAGCATCAGTAACAGGAAGCAGAGAATCTCCCCCCCCCCCCCCGACAAACACACACCTCCCTCGTGCTACGTATTCTGCAAGCAAACCTATTTTGTGCTTTTCAGCTTCACCTGAAAAAGTCACTGCGGGTTCAGCTTTGCTGTACGACTTTGAAAGCACATGAAATAACAGAGTGTCCTATGGCAGGGAAATTGAGAAGGCATTAAGACAGCCCCCCCCCCCATCTTCCTTCGTGCACAGGAGCCAGAAAATGTGTGCCAACGTGGAAAGGGGGGAGGAGGGGGGAGGTGACCACGTTCCAAAAGTTCCACAGTGATAATTAATAAGCGATGGCAGAAAGCAGGGGCGTTGTTCAGCCCTTAAGGCCCATAGGGCACAATCTACACAAAATCTGTATATGCTAATTTATACATACATACATACGTACACAACACATATATACACATATATATGCAAATTTAGAAATAATTACTAGGATTTATTTAAATTTAACTGTACGCCATGCCAGCCAATTAATTTTTCATCCAAAACATCTCAAATAAAATTCATCAGTTAATTTGCACCCTGACCAATGGAAGAAGTATTTCCCCCCTAAGCTTAACTGCCATGCAGGGGAAGATTTGGGGCGGGGGTGGGTATTGCAGCATGTGGGAAGGGAAAGTTAACTCCCCCTCCCCAGCTGCAATCCCCCTTGGAAACTGCCCGCTGCATGGCAATTAAGCTGAGAAAACACCTTCCATTGGCACCAAATGGACGCTCAGACACTTGAATACATCCGGGTCCCTGGGAAATACATTCGGGGCTGAGGCCCCATGGGCCCAGGTGTAGCAATGCCCCAGGCAGAAAGGACCCCTGAAAGCCACTGAGCCTAGGGGGTAAAAGGCTGGCCGCACTGACAAGTCATTAACACCCATCTCCCCCAGCACCCCGGCACCAAGTCTAACATAGCGAGGTTTTGAAATTCTGAAACACATAGTCATTTGGGAGCTAGATTTTTGTGCCACCGAAAAAGCAGCAAAATGCAAAAAGCAAAAACAGAAGATGCTTCATTAAAAACAAGACGGAACGACGGGGTGTGTGTGCAGAGAAGTGCTCGTTTCAGCCATGCAGCTGTGGTGCAAGCTTCCAGAGTCCAACCGTGATACCTTTTTAGCACACAAGACCCACAGTTCTCTTCTCTTTGCTCAGCAGGATGCAGTACAACCAGAATCAAAGCCAAGCCCCTTTCCCATGCCCCCCCCATGCCACTTTGGCTCTGGCTTCTTGGGAAATGCGGGGCATTCCACAAGCGGACACAAACAAGTTAGGCGGCCGGCTTCCTTTGGCTAGTGCCAATTCCATCCGCTCCAATTTCCTAAAAACTCCCGGGAGGGAGCCAACAGTGCAACCTTCCTCAACCTGGAGCCCTCCAGCTGTGTTGGACCACAACTCCCATTGGCCATGATGGCTGGGGATGATGAGCATTGCAGTCCAACACATTTGGAGGGCACCAGCTTGGGGAAGGCTGTACCAGTAAATGAAGGCGACCAGCCTAGTTATCACACTTGTGTTTTATAGGCAGAAGTGTACTTTTTGGAGTTAAGAGAGTTTGCCACGGCAGCAAAAGAATGCACCGTCAATGCCTACTAGTCCTGATGGCTCTATGCTACCTCCAGTATCGGAGGCAGTGTGCCTATGTACATCAGTTGCTGGGGAACATGGGCGGGAGGGTGCTGTTGCCCTCCTGTCCTACTTGGGGTTTTTCCACAGGCAGCTGGCTGGCCAGAGTGCTGGACGAGATGGGCCCTTGGTCTGATCCAGCATGGCTCCTCATCATACGTTCTTATGTTCGCTTCGTTCGTGCCACTTGCTCTCCGGCCGGCCCACTACGAGGTGCTTCTTGCGCTGTGCGAATAATGTGGCTCTGTTTTCCGAGCATGGACTGGGCGACACTGGGCTGGCAGAAGTATCCTCGGGTTAGAGCAGCGTTCTCCAACCTTGGGTCCCCAGATGTTTTTGGCCTACAACTCCCAGCATGCCCCAGCCAGCTACGCTGGCTGGGGCATGCTGGGAGTTGTAGGCCAAAAACATCTGGGGACCCAAGGTTGGAGAACGCTGGGTTAGAGGCACCGTCAGCTCCACCATCTTGTCAACTGTTACTAGGAAACAGGGACCAGGCAGCTGGGCCGCTTCCTGTCAGAACAGGTGGGAAGCTGTGCCCTTCATGATCTCGTCACCAGACAAAGGGGTTGGCTACAGGGCTCACCCGGGGAACACTGCTGCTGCTGCTGCTGTTTACCAGCCGCCTTGTGCTCGGGAGATGCGAATGTCCTCCCCGACCACCACGAGTAAACACAGCAGCAGGGCCTGGCCTGGCCCTCGGGTGCAGCTGCAGCCGGGGAACCAGAGCCCCAACATGTTGGAAGGTTATTACTTGGATGGGAGACCCCTCCCTCCTCTAGTTTCCTGCATTGAGCAGGGGGTTGGACTCGATAGCCTTGTAGGCTCCTTCCAACTCTATGATCTATGACATCTATGGAGGGACAGGTATGTGTGTACCGGATCCAAGACAGGACCGTGCACCTGTGTCTCCAAAACCATGGGGTGGCAAGCCCAGGGAAATGCCTCTAACAAAAGCTGCAGGCTGAACAGCCCTCCAGGACTAAACCTCCAAAAAGGAGGCTGATATACTAGTCCGCATGCATCCGGAGGAAAAAATCTGAAAATGGCAGAGATTCCTAAAAAAACACGGAAAACGGAGAGTGGCCAGCCATTAGAGCTCTATCCCTCTTCTCTTGAACTAGAGCGGAGTCCCCACCGAGGCTTTCGCTAGGGGTCCCCGTCAAGGCTCAGTCCCCAAACCCGTTTCCTCCCAGCACCATGGCTCAGTCTGCAGCATTTAAATGAATAAGAGTGACCCTGAGCATGTGCAAAGTGCCTCTCCTTCAACACTCGAATGCCACAGCTGGCCTTCCACCAGCTGGGATTAGGAGCAAAGGCAAAGGAGGAGAAGGCAAGAAGCAGGTACCTACTTGACGGGGCCGGAGAGGAGGAGGGGGGCAGTGAGGGAAAATCCATGAGCCTGGACCGGGATATCTCTGAACGGGTGGGTGGGAGGGGGCATGAAGCTGGGTGGAGATCCAGCTGCCGCTGCCTGCCACCCAGGTAATATTCATCCATGGAGAGAGGGGCCATTGCTCAGTGTGACAGAGAGCCGCAACACAGGACCCTTTTAAGCTCAGGGGTGGGAAACCTCAGGCCCGTGGGGCAGATCTGGCCCTCTGGGGTCCCCCAGCTAGCCACTGCCCCCTCTCCCCTGGCCCCCCACACTTCCCCCCCTGCCAATTGTTTGCTGGCATCCCAGCTGTTGTGCCATTCTCTCCCACTCGGAAATGTTGAGATGCCTCGCTGAGGCTGAGTGGCAGGAAGAGGAGCTTGGTGCGCTACAAGAGGCTGGCATTTTTGGCCCCGCCCCTTTCGCCTTCGGCCCCCGCCCACCCCTGGAATGCGGCCCCCGAGAACTTCTCCGAAGTGGCATTCAGGCCCTCGGGCTGAAAGAGGTTCGACCGCCCTGGTCTAGCCCACAGCACCCCCTACTGTGGATCTATTTAAGACATTTATTTATGGCAGTTTAGTTATGACACGCATGGCTTTTCCCCTTCAACCCGTCCCTCTCATGTCATGTGTGTCCATCTGATGTAGAACCAAAGCTCTCCGGAGCAGGGGAGGAATGTGGCTCCTCCACTGCGTACCGCACATGGCACACGATTTGAACTTGTGTGATCTGCTCAACAGCAAACTCTCAAGGTAACCAAGCATGAGCCTGCCTGAAATTTACGACGCCTATCAGAGGCCCTGTTATATGTCCCACCACCAAGTGAGGCCAGGCTAGGCTGATGGGCACACAAGACAGGGCCTTTTTGGTAGCGGTGCCCTGCCTGTGGAAGGGTAGGGTAGTTCGGCCAGTTTGCATGACTCGTCGGGCTCATCAGGGGTTAACCCCCGATGAGCTGCAGTGTGTGCCAGGAGCCATGTTGAACATACAGCCCCCGCTTGGGGGTTGCCATGCTGTGTGAACCCAGCCACCGAGGGTTATCTGAGGGTTAAACAACCCTCGCATAGTCCTCGGTTTGTTGTAGGGTTATGTGCAGGTTGTTTAACCCTCAAATAACCCTCGGTGGCTGGGTTTGCACAGCATGACAACCCCGAGTGGGGGTTTCAAAATGGCGCCTGGCACACACCGCAGCTCATCAGGGGTTAAACAACTCCCAATGAGCCCAGCATGTCCTGCAAACCAGGTCATCGGCTGCATTTCTGCCAGGCTGACCACTTATGCATCGTCAAAAAAGAGGATATGCACCACCAAAAAAGAGTACTACAACTACTTCTTCCTTAAAGCCTTTAAAGTTCTTTTGGCTACACGTGCTCATATTCATCCTTCCCTACCTTTGCTTTCCGCTCCGCTCCGCTCCATTCCGCTTCCTCTGTTGTCTCCCTCTCTGTCAAAATTTAAACTGTAACTTCTTGGGGATGGAGATCTGTCTTATAACACTCTGCAAATTTACACTGAGGATAACACTGCATTGAACAACAATAAAGGTCCTTAAAATGGCTTGGTATCCCTGACATGGTCATCTTATTCCCTCCTCCGTCTCCTGCTTGAGGCACATTAGACAAGGCAGGTGACAACGACACAGGTGTGGTTGGAGGTGCCTTTTTGGTGGTGGTGCCCCATCTGTGCAACTCTCTCCCCGCTCTCTTTCCAGTGCTAAGGCAACCCACCTCCCCGCCCCCCAGAGCTGTGACGTAATTGGGTTTGTTTGTTTTTTGCTGCTTTTTATCTGCTCTTTTAATCTCGTCATTATTTCATTGTATTTTAAACTGTTGGTTGATTTTATCGAAGCCTGTGTGAACAGCTTTGGAAAATGTAACTGAAGGGCAAGTCAGAGATTAAACAAGAACAACATGGATTGTCACACGATCAGGAACTTCTTAAATACCGACTAACACTCCAGGCAGAAAGAGGGGGTGTGGAAGAGGCCGTAACTCAGGGGTAGAGGCCCTGCTTTGCATGCAGAAGGTCCCAGGTTCGATTCCTGGCAGCATCTCCAGGTGGGGCTGGAAAAACTCTTGCCTGAAACAAGCTGACTCTGTGTAAGGCGGATTCCTATATTACATCCCTGCCTGAGTGAGCGCCTGGACTGCCATGAAGAGGAAAGATAAAATAAAGCATAATTTGAAAAACTTATGTATAAAGTGCTGTGTCTCATTTTAGTGCAGCCATATCTTATTTTAGAAAGTAATTTGGTCCCCAGGGGTTGCAAATTGCTCTCTGTCCTCAGGAAACAGTGCTGGGAATGGTCCGGGATGCGCCAGCTGTTGGGGAGATGATCCAAGCCGCTGAGCCAAGAGTTCAGAGACTGGCCAGGCTCAGGACCCTGAGTTCAGTGCTCATGGTTGTGGACACACCTCTGCACATAGCTGGTCGTCTGAACCATAGCTGGTCGTCTTTACATGAGCTTCCCTTTCCCAAGACTTTCCCCCGGGCTTCCGCCACACACAGATCTGTTCGAAGGCCAGGTTCGCAGGAGGAAGCCACAGCACAGCAGGATGGGCGCTCCTCGAACGGCGGCCACATGCAGGCTGTTCCGTCCGTGCAGAGCCGTGCCGACACTCTTCCTCCTCCTCGTGCTACTGCAGATCATTGGGCGTGGGGAGTTGTTGGAGCAAGGGCGCGATCGGCGTCCCCCTGCGAAGCTTCTGCTTGTTTGCTTAAACCAGTGTTTCTCAACCTTGGGTCCCCAGATGTTTTTGGCCTACAACTCCCAGCATGCCCCAGCCAGCTACGCTGGCTGGGGCATGCTGGGAGTTGTAGGCCAAAAACATCTGGGGACCCAAGGTTGAGAAACACTGGCTTAAACTAGGCCTTGTAACAGCTGGACTAGCCATGCTTCCTCTTCCCAGTGCTTGCATTTTACAGAGAGGCATCGAGGTTCAGACAGAATGTTATTACTTCACTTTCTCCGGGGTTGAAACGTGGTTGGCACAGGAGTTCTGGGGTGGGCTTCTGCTAGGCTTCATCTCATATCAAGCACTGTGCCTTCCCTGCCACTGACTGGACCACACAGGCTCAGGTTTGGGTTTTTGCCTCCCATCTACCCTATAGACGAGGGTGGTGCCCTCCAGATGTTTTGGACTACAACTCCCAGCATCTCTGCCCACTGGCCAGGGCTGATGGCTGTTGCAGTCCAAAAACATCTGGAGGGCAAAAGGTTGGGGAAGGCTGCAATAAATTAACCCGGGCCAACAAAGCTTTCTTCGCACAGGGCTGTTTCTAGAGAGAGACAAAGTGTGCGGTCGCCTAGTGTGCCAAGAGATCCAGAGTGCCAAATGAGCCCCAGGGAGGCAACAGCAATAGTCGCCCGGCAAAGCTTGGCACGCGGTAACGGAAAGGACCGCATTGAATGGCCAGTCCAGGCTGCAGCTGCTTTGCCGTTTTTGAAACACAGTATTTCCCCCTAGTGTGAGGGACAAGGAGCTGAACCAATCGGCTAACTGGCTTTGGAGGGGGGGCGGCGCAGCCAATTTTCACAAAAGGTGAAAGGGTGAAGGTGGGTCTCCTGTTGGGAATCTGAGGTGGGTCTCGGGTGTGGACGGCTTAAAGACCACGGGCTTAAAGGATGCATATAGTCAGTTCCAAACGGATGTTTAAAGCACCTTACAGTCCAGAGGACACTGATAAATGCTGCCATGTTAAGGAAAGAAATTAAAAATAGAAGATGTCGCTCTCCCGGGACACTCATGCTTCCCCCCCCCGCCCACCATAAACCCATTTCACGCTGTTCAGGATAGCAAGGGAGGGGGGCAGAACTGTACCTCTTCTAGGGCACCAAAATGCCTTGAGACAGGCCCTGCCTTCCCACACTCCCTCCCTGCCCACAACCACCCAAGCAGGGGGGCATTGCTAGCCCTGGTGCCATATGGCTCTGCCCCTGAATCTATTTCTCAGGGCTCCAGGTCTATTCCACAGGGCCCGGAGAGTCCCTTGGTGCCAAGGGAAAGGGTTTTCCTCCCAGCGTAATTATCACGCAGGGGGGCAATTTTCAAGGGGCACTGCAGATGGGGAGGGAAGGGTTAACTCTGCCCTTCCTACATGCCCCCCTCAAAAACCCTTCTCCTTCATGGCAAAGAAGCTTCCAAAAAACACACACCTTTTTCCCCCCCCGTTGGTTTTGGATTATCTCGAACAGAGTGCAAATGGACTGAAGAATTTATTTTACTTGAGAGGTTTTGGATGAGAAATTCATGGGCTGGCTTTGCCTCCTGTGCAATTTAAATACATAGTAGTAATTACTTCCACATCTGCATATATAGATATAAATTAGCATATGCAGACTTTATGCAGATTTGCATCCTATGGGCCTGGGCCCTGAATCTTTTAAGTGCCTAGCAGTGTTCTGGCACTCAAGCCAGAGTCCTCTTCCTGGACTTAAGTTTATTCCGTTGTCACCTAAGTCTTTCGTGGGCCTCAGTTCTTTCCAGCACTGGCCTAGACAATGAAAATGGGAAAGTGGCAAAGGGTATAATCTGGCTGGTTGGGGAATGCTGGGAGTTGTAGGACTTTTTTCTGTCTAAACATGCATAGGATTGCACACTAATTGTCTCCCCACATTTACATCAGAAATAAACTGGAATTCTGACCCATTCCAGATCAACTGGGAGTGTCCCTCTAGTTGTCCCTACAACACACACACACACACACACACCTATGGAACCCAGCCTCTGCACCCAACAGCTGGATTTCATTCATTCTCATTCTAGCAGCAAGCCAGAGGGAGCTACCTTATAAATAGCCATTATGTCATTGAGAAAATAGAAAACTCTCGCCCACAAAGTCTGGCTCCATCATGCAATGCGCAGCCTCTTGGTTAGTTCCTCCAAGCATTCATCATTTGCTTTGCTGTTGCAAAAGCCACTCCCAATTCCATTTCTTACCAGGGGCGGTACTTAACCTGGCCCCAGGACCCCTTGCACCCCTTACATCTATTTCCCAGGGCCCGGATCTCTTCCAGAGTGTCCACTGATGCCAATGGAAGGGTTCCCCCTGCCAGCTTAGAGTGCAATCTTATGCAGGTTTAGACAGGGGGGGAAATGGTCCTACAACTCCCAGCATTCCCCAGCCAGCGCTGCTGGCTGGGGAATGCTGGGAGTTGTAGGACTTTTATTCTGTCTCAACATATATAGGATTGCACCCTTAGCTGTCATGCCAGGGGCAATTTTCAAGGGGGATTGCAGCTGGTGAGGGAAGGGCTACCCTTCCTATCTTCACATGCTGCAACAGCCCCCCCCCCAATCCCCCTCTGCATGGCAATTAAGCTTGGGGGGAACTCTTCCATTGGTGCCAATGGAAAGTTTGGTCCTCAAATATTTTAAGTGCCTAGCAACACCCCTGTTCTTAACCTTTACAAGTGGAAAGAGAAAGGATGGAGGCCCAGTTTCCCCTGGACAGGCCTTGAAACACCGAAGGAGGGGGCAAGGATAAGTGATGGTCGAGATGGCTGACTGCGTGACCAGGTTTGCTTTGGACATGATCTGGTTAGGCTGCACGTCCTATATCCCATCAGCTCTTCCCCGCTAGCCGCTGGCACTGCACTGCCACATTTTTGTGACAAGTGTCCCAGAGATTAAGAGAAGGGGCGGCAGCCATGTTAATCTTTTGCAGCAAAACCAACCAAGAGACTTGTAGCACTCTAAAGACTTATACATTTATTATTATTATTATTATTATTATTATTATATATATTAATAATAATAATAATAATAATATTTTATTTATTACCGGCCTCTCCATCTAGATCGAGGCGGGGAACAACAGAAAATATAAAATACCTAAACTAAAACAACACCATATATACTATTAAACATCTTAAAACATCCTAGAAAACATCTTAAAACATCTTTAAAACATCTTTAAAACATCTTAAAACATCTTAAAAACATCTTTAAAACATCCTATTATTATTGGCAAAAGCTGCCTTATATTGAGTCAGACCATGGGTCCATCTAGCCCAGTATTGTCGACACTGACTGGCAGCAATGGCTCTCCAGGGATTCTTTCCAAGCCCTACCTGGAGATACCAGGGATTGAACCTGGGACCTTCTCCATGAATGTGCTCCCTCCCTACAGCACCTGGCATTCCAAAGCGGTCACCCATCCAAGCACTAAACAGGCCTGACCCTGCTTAGCTTCCGAGAGCAGATGAGATCGGGCTGTTCAGGGTGGGTCAGATGTTACCGGCCTTGGGTACTATGCACCTTGCCTTGTGGTGAGTAGGGCTGGTGTGTGTGTGTGTGTGAGTGAGGAGGTAGAGACTAGGGCAGGGCTCCCCAACCTTGGGTCCCCAGATGTTGCTGCCGGCCTACAGCTCCCAGCATACCCAGTCAGCATGGCTCATGGCAAGGGATTCTGGGAACTGTAGTCCAGCAACATCTGGGGACCCAAGGTTGGAAAGCCCTGGACTAGACCCTTTGCTGTTATGCCTCAGGCGGCGAAATGTCTTGGGCAGACCCCTGGGTCACACATTTCTCAGGAATGATTGCTTCCTTCATGATCTACATGTCCATTATAATGCAGGAAAACACACACACTTTTGTAGTAGATGTATTTAGATGTCACCAGTTTACATATTTGTGGTCATGCATCTTAGTCCCCCGGATGTCCGATATCGTCATGTTTGGCGAGTGTTTTAGCTGCTGATCTTTTTACAAGGGTAACAGCAACAAAATAAAATAACCACTGGTGGGCTATTACCAGACATATGGTGAAAACAAATTGCAAGTTACCACCAAACAATCATAAAGCGACGGCGCCTTATGTTTTAAGGGGGTTCTGTCAAACCTTTAAGTAAGGCTCCCCCCCCCCTCCGGTTTCCTTTCTAACCTTTAGCCGCTGCCTCCAGCCTTAAGGAAGAAAGAGCTGCTGCTCCACTCATTTGGTTACTCAGAAAAAATGCTCTCTTCTGCGCTAATTAACATATGACCGATTTTTGAGCAATGAACGGAACAGCAATCTGTGTAGCCCTTATAACACATTCTCCTTGCAGAACACCTTTCCACAGCCTGGGGCCCGTGGGCTGGAAGTGATGGCAAATGCCGTCCAACACATTTGGATGACACCAGCTTGAGGGAGGCTGCTGAAGAGGGTGCATTCCAGCCAGTGTGGCCTAGTGGTTAGGGTGTCGGACTGGGACTCGGGAGATCCGGGTTCTAGTCCCCGCTCGGCCATGAAACTCACTGGGTGACTTTGGGCCAGTCACTGACTCTCAGCCTAACCTACCTCACAGGGTTGTTGTGAGGGTAAAATGGAGAGGAGGAGGAGGAGGATTATGTAAGCCGCCTTGGGTTCCTTGCAGGAAGAAAGGCGGGGTATAAATATAATAAATAAATAAAAATAAAAATAATATGGGGCGAGTCCTTTACCTACTCTTCTTACACAATAAGTGGCAATCCGCCCTTGCCCTGCGAAAACTGCTCTTGGACTGTGGAACAATCTGTGTTGGGATTCAAAATCCATGCTAACAAAATGCCACAGCGAGCTTTAGCAGCTCCGTAAAGCAAACGGTCCTGCTCCTGGGCCACTCCAAGACACTTGGGCAGATGAGTGCTGGTATTAATTAGGTACAAATTCAACCACACCCACGACAACCTGTAGAGGGGCTGGATGTATTCAATGTAATAGGCACAGCTGGAGGGGATGCAGGTGGCATGGCCCCACAAGGCCCCAATCCAGAGAAAACAAGTTGTAAACGTGGTGCACTTTGGGGCCAAGTTCCAGGGCCCCGGAGCCCAGCCCAACCCCCAACCCCCCATGGCCAACCAGAAAGCATCAGGCGATGAGGGCGTCAGGGCAGCGGAAGCAAACTCCACTTTATTCCCGTAGTCATGATGGTGCTAGGATCTAAGTGAGTTTAAAATGCAAAACTGCACATGCTCAGAGAGTTGTGTGTGTTTTTTTTAAAAAAAAATTCAGTGTCAGCAAACGGCTTTGTTGCTATTGTCCTAATATACAAGGGTATGCAGAAGCAGGGTGGTTGGGGGCAAAGAGGAATGTCATTTGTGCACTTCACATGGCCCTCTGAAGCCCCGCCCCCACACCCAGGATCACGAAGTCCAAGGTCTAAAATCACCCGGCTGCATCAGTGGTTGCATTTGTTACGTTAACATCCATGGGAGATCTGGGAGAAGTTCCCCGGTGACTGACTTACAGAGCGATCCTATGGCCCTCTAGACTGCGTCTAGAGCAGTGTTCTCTAACCTTGGGTCCCCAGATGTTGAGTTGTAGGCCAAAAACATCTGGGGACCCAAGGTTGGAGAACACTGCTCTAGAGGGCCATAGGATTTTTCCAAGTCCCAGCCCTGATGTTGGAAAACAGCCAACATTGGTTCTTTCCGCCCCTCCCCCCCCTGCTCGCAGCTGGCCCAGAAAGAACCGCACTGGCTGCTTCTCCGAGGTTGTAAGAGCGACCTCGGAGAAGTGGTTTGGGGGCGTTCTGGGGGGCAGGGACAGGAGGGGACGGGTGCTGCCAAGATCCAAGGTATCCTGGCGGCGCCTCAGCCTCCTCCCCTCCTGCTCCGAAGCGCTGCAGCTAGACAGCTCAAATCATCGGCTGTCTAACTGCTCTGCAGGGCGGGAGGAGCACGGAGGCGACCTTCGCCTCCGTGCACCTCTCGCCTGCACTGGATACCCGTAATCCCCCTTACATGCATCCTCATAGGATAGCGCCCTTATGGAACTTAAGCGCAATTCCTTTTCTCTGGATTGAGGCCTGTGAATATCTGAAGCAGGGCGGGGGGGGGGACCTGCTTGTTCCAACCGGCACTTCCAAAGCCCATCGAGAGGTTTCTGGCTCCTCGGCCAATCAGGACCAGTCAAAGCCCCTCCCTTTCCATACTAATTACCATATGACCATTCATCTCTATGGGACTTGCGCAGGAGAATGTCCTAGTGATGGGCTGTCCCCCCCCCCCGTGTCCCCCGCGGCTTTCAACAACACTTGAACAGAGAGAGAAGATTTTGCTGAGAATGCTTGCAGGTTTGGGAGCAGGGGAGGGGGGAATGGAAGAAATCACCTCCCTTTGTTCTTTTAGAGCAGGGCTCTCCAACCTTCGGTCCCCAGATGTTGCTGGACTACAGCTCCCAGAATCCCTTGCCATTAGCCATGCTGGCTGGGTATGCGGGGAGCTGTAGGCCAGCAACATCTGGGGACCCAAGGTTGGAGAGCCCTGTTTTAGAGGGACAAAAATGGCTAGACCTCGAGGTTTGCGATGAACACGCATCCCCCGCCCTGCACAAACGCTCATGTCGCTCATGTACCTAGTCTGCAAAGCATCTAACCTCGAGAGTAGACCTGCCCCAGATGCAGACTCCAGACCAAGCAATTCATAGCCTGCAGCCTACTTAGTTTTGTGGGGCTCACCCCTGTTTTTTGCCCCAGTGGTCCTTTTCAATTATGGGGCTCAGCCCAGAGAACCAGAACGTAATACTAACGAGGAAAATGCATTTGAGCATGGACAAAATGAATCCTCCCCACCCACATAGTCACTGGGGATTTTGGGGGTCAAAGGGCACAAATACCATATAGTTTTGAGTGCCAGGACAGTCCATTTTGGAAACTGATGATTGCAGATGTGATGGACCAACACACACACATCTTACTGCACATTAGCTTGATGAACTCTGCCAAGTCATAATTGCAGAGATTCATCTTGTTCACACTCTGTTGTGTCTTCCACACCCCACACCCATGCTTACTCACACACAACTGGTGCCTGATTTCTAAAAGGAGAGGTGCTGGGGCTTAGAAGCCACATTTTCTGACCTGGAAGTCCCTGCATCCCAGACTGGGCCTGGGAGCTACTTCGGGCCAGACAGGTGTGAGAGAACAACAGACATTCGGAGAATATAACAACATCAGAAGGGTCATGCTGGATCAGACCCAAGGCTTCTCTAGTGCAGCATTCTGTTCCCACAGCGGCCAAACAGTGGCCAAAAAGGGAAGCCCACAAGTAGGACATGAGAGCAACAGCACCCTTCCACCCATGTTCCCCAGCATACTGCCTCCAATACTGCCTTTGAAAGAAGTGCCCCACTCTGTCAGGGGCACCTCTTCTTTTACATCCATGCGCTCTAGGGGCTCAGCCTGGGAGCAAATTTCCCCCAATGTCCAGTCACTTTCAACGGGGGTCCTACAGAACTTCCCAATGAATGCGCTGCCCCTCGTTCCGCTCTCAGTGTCTCTGGGAAATGGCCCGAAGTGGAACATCTGAAACCAGAACCCGAAGGTCCCATGAAATGCAGACTTAAAACGGTACCTTCACAGCTCCCCCCACCCCACCCCACCCATTCCCTTCCTATAGGGTTTTCCATCTTTAAAGGGGTGAGTTGCCAAACGGAATGCCCCCCCGAACGTGCTGCCGGAGGCAGCGACGGCCCCCTGCAGGCCTAGGTTAATGTCTTTCACCCCGCACCACCACGCCCTTTAATTTTTCTAAGAAACCCTCTCCACCCGAGCTTCCACGCAACATCTCCCTGCCCGTGCTGGCTTAGGCGTTTAGGAGGAAGAGGCAGGCAACCCTCGAGCAAAACCAGGCGAGGACGGCGGCTCTGCGGGGAGCGTTGGGACGGGGCAAACAAAGGCATCCCTTGAGAAGGTGGGTGCGAGGGGTCCTACGTGGGCACATGAGGGGTCCCTCCTCTCCTCTCTGGGGCACTTACGCCGCCCTGAATTTGGGCAGAGAAGGGAACTTCGGCGCCCATCCTCCTCTAAGGGGGATGGAGCTGTTGTTCACCCGCTGCCCGGGCAAGTCGCCCCTCGCTTCCAAGTCCCCTCAACGGCGGCGCGCTCCGAGAAGCGCCCGCCGTCTTCGAGCAAAGCGCACCGGGGCCGCAATGTGAGGGACACGGTATGTCCGCCCCCGCACAGCCACACAAAGCACCCCCGCCCCCAGATCCTGCGGTCCACTCTACCGGCCAGTGGGGGGAGGCGAAGGCAAAACACCGTCGGGTCCACGGGCAGTTTGAGAAGGAAGGAGGCGCGCACCTTTCCCCCGCCACTTCAGCCCGTGCCTGTTTCTGGTTTCTGCCCCCTCCCAGGCCATGCAGCCATTCGGGGTTCTTTTGCACAGGAAACAGCTTTGCCAGCCCTTTGGGGGGGGGGGCGAGGGCGAGAAAGGCTGCTGAACTCCGCCGGTCCTGGACAGCCCGAAAGCGCGCGGTGCAAAGCCCCCCCCCCGCGACCCCCCCAAGCGGCGGGCGCACAAGCGGAGCGCACGGAGGCTCCGGAGAAGCACATCTGGCCACATGTTCCTCTTTCTGCCTCTCCAACACCCCCCCCCCCCCACTCTACACACACATTCACTCCTCCGCCTTTGTTCGGAAGTGGCAGGATTACGGGTGGCGGATCTATCCAGGGGGTCCCTCCCAAATGAGATCGGAACCGGAGAGGACGGCAGCGGCTCCCTCCGTCTTTTTAGGTAGTTGAAAGAACTCACCTCGCCCCTCACGCACGCACCACAAACATTCCGGGGGGGGGGACAAGTGTGACATTCAGAGGCCAAGGAATAGATTGCCTCTCTCCCCCCTCCCCCGCAAAACCTTCTCCCAAAAGGTCAAAATGACAAAGACACGAGAAAGCCTCGACTGAGACAAGGGGAGTGGGGACCCCCACCCCAGTCTACATTTCTAGAGAGGCATTAGGTGAGGCGAGTGCCCCCCCCCCATCTCCGCAGCTCTAAAGCCGGCTGGGTACAAGAGAACTTACAGTCCTGAGGTCGGTGGCGAGGTGAGGTAATAGTCCCAGGAGAAGCCAAATAACGCGGCGAGGCGTCGGGCAAGTCCCGGAGAACGACAACAAAAAAGGGTGGGGGCCAATTAATCCAAAAACGGTTCCCGGGTCTTGGGTGCCAAGAGGCTAGTCGAGTACGGGAGGCGGGCTGGGCGACGGCAGGGGCGCTCCAAGTCCTGGCGACGGCCGAGCGCCGCGCCGGGTGCGCCCTCGACAGCTCCGCGGCTGCCCTGCCCGGCGGTCCTGCCCGCTTGCCTGCCTGCCTGCCTGCCCGCCCGCCCCTTGCGGGAGAGCTGTCGCTCTTTTCTCCTGAGTCGCTACGCCCGGGGGCTCCCGACCCAGAAGCGGCGTCGGGGAGAAGCGCGCAGCGGCTGCGGCGGCGGCGCTTGGATCGTCCCAACTGCTCTCGGCTCTTTGGTAAGTGGCGCGTCCTGCGCCCGGACCCCCGTTCACCTGCTGCTGCCGTCGCCGCCCTCCGCTTGCCCGGGCAGGCGCCCCGCTGCCGTTGCACGTGGCATTTTCGTCGCCCCTTCAGGCCCTCGGGGGCTCCCGCCTCCCAGTCGGGGCCATGGGGTGTGAGGCCAGCTAGACGCCGGCTCCCGGGGAAGGCAGGACGCACGGGGCTGCTGTGCTGACACCGGGGGTCAGGCGGGTGCCTTCCTCGAGGAGCGCCGCTCCTTGCTCTCCTCCTCGGGCTGCCTTCGAGCTACTGCAGCCTCCTTCTCCTCCTCGGCTCGTCCCTTCGGTGTGCCATCTGGCGAGGGACCCCCGCCCGCCCCCCGCCCGCCAATGCTCGCTTCTTTTCTCGCTAGCTCTCGTCGGGGCGCGCCGTCCAGCAGAAACAAAAAAAGAAAACCGGTCCCTTGCCCGGCTCCGTCCCTGGGGCTCCCAAACCTCCAGGGGGCTGTCCGCCCCCTTCGCAGTAGTAGCCCGCGGCGGGGGTGGCTCTGATCGGAGAGCGGTGGGCGAGCGCTGCTCCAGAAGGGGCTTCCGAGTAGGGCTTGTATCGGGGCAGCAAACGCCGCTCGCTTTCTCCTCTCTCTCGAACCCAGACGAGCCGGCTCCCTTGAAGGGAAGCCGCCGCCTCCTCCTCCTCCTCCTCCCGCCGGCTCTCCCCCGTTCTCTCAGTGCCTGCTGGGCGGAAGCAGCTGCCTGCGAGCGCCGGGCTCCGGGCTCCTCCGGCGAGGCGACGGCGTCCGGGCTCCCTGGGACATGGCAGGCAGGCAGGCAGGCAGGCAGGCTGCTTTGGTCGGCCGGGGCGGCTTCTCGGCTCGCCGGAAAGCCGGGCGGGGGCCGCGGGCGGCTCGGCGGAGAGAGAGGCAGCGGGCGGCAGCCCCGAGCCCGCCTTCCTGCCTCCGCTGGCTGCTGCCGCTCCCGCTCCGATTGAGCCCTGCCCCGCTCGACGCGCCGCGCCGCGCCGCGCTCCTCCTCGCTCGGATGCGGCGCCTGCCTGCCTGCCTGCCTGCCTGGGCAGCGGCTCGCCTGCTGGATGGCGCGACCGAGGCGGGCGGAGGGCTGGCTCAGAGAGGGACTCCCGCCGCGCCCGGCAGGGGGCGCTCCGCTCCTGCGGCAACGCGGCCAGCCCACCGGCAGCCGGGCGGGATCCGCCGCCGCCGCCGCCGCTTCCCCCACGCGGCGGCTCCTCTCCGGCTCCCTGGGCGCGCGCCGCCAAACGCCGGCGGCGGGGGCTCGGAGGGAATCGCGCCTCCGCTGTGTTGCCTCCGCAGGCGTTCGTGGGAAGGGTTCCGTGGGCGGCGTCCCTTGCCGAAGGTCCAGCCGGCGCAGGGCCGCTGGGCCTGCTGCGAGTCTACTCGGAAGTAAGTGCCGCTGAATTGGAGCGGACTTACTCTCACGCAGGTGTGCGTGTGTGCATAGGCAGGGGTGGGCAACTTGTTGTGGCCCTCCAAATGTTTTGGCTTACAACTCCCATCAGCCCTAACCAGCACGGTCAATGGTCAAGGATAATGGGCCTTGTAGGCCAAAACATCTGGACAGCCACAAGTTTCCCACCCCTGGTGTAGAGGAATCCAGTTCAAAACTCTTTCTCTCTCTGAATCACTGGGTCAACTTTAGATCAGTTTTCTTCCCAGTACCATTGTGTCATTTTAGTAGGGTTAAATTAATCACCTAAAAGTTTAATAGATGATGATGATGATGATCAGGACCGGTGCAAGGCAGTTTGGTGTCCTAGGCAAGATCAGATATTTAGTGCCCCCCTTCCCACTTGAGAGCGCTGTATTTTTTTCCCCAAGGTGTTTCTGGCACCCCCTTTAGCCCTGTGCCCTAGGCAGCTGCCTAGTTGGCCTAATGGTAGCACCGGCCCTGATGATGATGATGATGATAGATTGACTGATTTATATTTCCAGAGGGGAAGTATTAGTATTAGTCTGCTGCAGCAAAAAACGACAGAGTCTTGTGGCAACTTAAAGACAAACACCTTTATTCTGGCAGAAGCTTTCATGGACTATGTAACTCCCTTCATTGGATCATGTCCTAGAATGACCTCCTGTTGCAGGCTCCAGAGATCATTGTAGAACGTGGTGAGGGGAGGTGGTCTGAAAGGGTCCATGGCCAGACAGGTTACACACAGGCCTGGTCCAAAGGACACTTAAGGCGCAATCCTGTGCTTGTTTAGACAGAGAAAAAGCCATGCTGGCTGGGGCATGCTGGGAGTTGTAGGCCTTTTCTCTGTCTAAACAAGCATAGGATTGTGCCCTTAGGCTGCAATCCTATGCCCATTTACCTGGGAGTATGCCCCAGTGAATGCAATGAGACCTCCTTCAGAGTAGACATGCATAGCATACATGTCTATTCAGAAGTCAGCTCCATTGAGTTCAATGGGGCTTACTCCCAGGTAAGTGGGTATAGGATTGCAGCCTTAGACTAATTCTATACACACTTACCTGGCCCCGTGAGCTCAGTGGGGCTTACTTCTGAGTAGACAATGTACAGGATTATTGCAATCCTATGTACACATGTTTGGGAGTGAGCCCCCTTGAAGATAGTGGGGCTCAATAAACAAACATAGGATTGCTTGTTGGGTCTTGCAGGTAGCAGCGTTGGCCCGTTGTACAAGACGCCTTGTTCACCAGAACATGAATGTTTCCTGATTATTGTGACATTTTATTGGTGGTCCACATAAAAGGCTGGATGTGGATGTGGTGAAATAGCCATTTTTCACAGGGTAGGAAGCAGTTTGAAAGACTTGTGGCTTGTAGCGTGGATGCTCAACCCACTTTCCCCTCTGTTAAACAGGTCTTGCAGGTTTCTCTTTTTGTCTTGTTTCAAAAACCTGCAAAACCTATTTGAGCAGAGGCGACAAGGGCGGAGGGGAAGAAATGTGTGTGTATACTCCAGGGGAAGTGATGGTATTTCCACACCACTTTTAACTGTCTTAAACATTACCAGGTGTCTCCAAGTTTAAGAATTCGCCCGTCGGCACAGCACTCATCTTACTGAGCTACTGAAAGCGATTCAGAGAGTTGGCTCTTTTTCTGGATCTATAAGTGCTGAGTAAAGGGTGCCATTTTGTGTAAAAGACAGATCTGCAGGATGCCCAGACCAAGCTGGAAGCTGGCCCTTGACACCCAGCAGGCAGAAAAATGCGGGTAGGCTGCAGTTACTCACTGACAATAGAGAAATCCTCTGTGCAAGCTCAGAGGCATGCCATCTCAAACAACGAAAGAAGAAAACAGGTGCGGATGCAGCATGAAATCCAGCCTCGGGGATCTTGGCCAGTGCTTTGTTCTGGGGTCAGGCCAATGCTAGTAGATTATGAGAGTCCGTGGGGATGGTTGGATGGGCAGAGGCCCGGTTCCTCTTGCGTCCTGTGCCAAGTCTAGTTAGTGCAGCTCCTTTAGTAGAGGTGTCCAGAGCAGCGTCTGGTCCGGTTTTGTTGGATGAATTTCAGTTATTGAGGCCCAGGGATGCGGACAAGGTGCTTGGCCAAGTCCGGTCGACCACCTGTGTGCTTGACCCTTGCCCATCATGGTTTATTACATCAAATAAGGAGGGGACAGCCGGCTGGGTCCAGGAGGTTGTAAATGCCTCCTTGAGAGAGGGAGTGGTGCCAGCCTCTTTGAAAGAGGCGGTGATTAGGCCACTCCTCAAAAAGCCTAACCTGGACCCGGATGATGTTAATAACTACAGGCCGGTAGCTAATATCCCATTCCTGGGCAAGGTGTTTGAGCGGGTGGTTGCTGGTCAACTCCAGGCACTCTTGGATGAAACGGACTATCTAGATCCATTTCAATCTGGATTCAGGCCTGGTTTTGGAACGGAAACTGCCTTGGTCGCCCTGTGGGATGACCTCTGCCGGGAGAGGGACAGGGGGAGTGTGGCCCTGTTGATTCTCTTGGACCTCTCAGTGGTTTTCGATACCATCGACCATGGTATCCTTCTGGAGAGGTTGTCCGGGTTGGGAGTTGGAGGCACTGCGCTCCAGTGGTTCCGATCCTACTTGGGCGGCCGATTCCAGAAGGTGGTGCTGGGGGATTACTGCTCTGTCCCTTGGCAGTTATGCCATGGGGTGCCACAGGGCTCTATTTTATCCCCTATGCTGTTTAACATCTACAATTCTACATGAAACCACTGGGAGAGGTTATCCGGAGGTGTGGGCTGAGGTGTCATCAATATGCAGATGACACCCAGCTCTATCTCTCTTTTTCATCTAATCCAGGTGAGGCAGTGGCTGTTCTGAATCAGTGCCTGGACACAGTAATGGACTGGATGAGGGCTAATAAACTGAGACTCAATCCAGATAAGACGGAGGTACTGTTAGTGGGTGGTTCGTTTGCCCGGCTAAGTGATATTCAACCAGTTCTGGATGGGGTTGCACTCCCCCTGAAGGATCAGGTTCGTAGTTTGGGGGTGCTCTTGGATCCCCAACTGTCACTTGAGGCACAGGTCAACTTGGTGGCACGGAGCACCTTTTATCAGCTTAGGCTGATATACCAACTACGTCCTTATCTGGACAGAGATAGCCTAGCTACAGTTATCCATGCTCTGGTAACCTCTCGTTTGGATTACCTGCAATGCGTTATACGTGGGGCTGCCTTTGAAAACGGTCCGGAAACTTCAGCTGATCCAAAATAGGGACAGCGAGATTATTAACCGGGACTGGCCGACGAAACATATTATGCCAGTGCTTTGTCATCTGCACTGGCTGCCAGTCTGTTTCCGGGCCCGATTCAAAGTGCTGGTGCTAACATTTAAAGCCCTAAACGGCTTGGGGCCAGGGTATCTGAAGGATTGTCTCCTCCCATATGTACCTGCCTGGACACTAAGATCTTCCTCAGCGGTCCTTCTCCGAGAGCCCCTGCCAAAGGAAGTGAGGCAGGTGGCTACTAGGAGGAGGGCCTTTTCTCCTGTGGCACCCCAGTTATGGAATGAGCTCCCCAAAGAGGTTCGCCTGGTGCCTACTTTGTATTCTTTCCGGCGCCAGGTGAAGACCTTTCTGTTCTCCCAGGCATTTTAATCATTTTAATCTTGTAATTGTTTTTAATTCCGTTATCGTAACTGCTGCTGCTAGCTCTGCTGTTTGTTTTTAATCTGTGTTTTAAAATTTTATTTTATATTGTATTTTATGATTTTAACTGTTGTAAACCGCCCAGAGAGCTTCGGCTATTGGGCGGTATAAAAATGCATTAAATAAATAAATAAATAAATAAATAATAAGTCTGCAGGATCGAGGCCCTTGTTTCGAACTAGCGGGTGTATTAACCAGCCGGCGTGGGCCGCCGGCGGCCGCCCTTTCGAGACTTCCCCTTTTCAGCCTATTCTGAAGGCAATACGCAAGGTCAGGCGAAGGAAGGTTACCAGCTTTCCATCTGCGGAGCGGGAGATGACCTTTCCCGTGCGCGTAGCCCCTCCGTCTGAAAAGGCAGAAGCGGGCGCTTTTGTCTGCACGCAGGAGCTCAGCCCGTGTCACTTGGGCCCTACGGAGAGCTGATAGGGAGGGAACTCCAGGCAGCAGCGCATCTTTTGGCCGTAGATGATGGCTGCGGCCTGATATGGCATTTATCTCCATAAGCAGGGAGATGGATAACTTATTCATGGCTCCCTTGCTCAGCAGTTATCAGGTGTTTCTTTGCAAAGAAAGATATCTTTTTTTCTGATCCAGGCCTTGCTGTCAGGATCAGAGTGCTGGCACGAGAACTGCGTGTGAGCCGCCAGTATACCTGGCAGGAATTGAGGTTTTGACAAGGGATGCTGACCATATGCATCACTCAAGACGGTCCTGTCAATCATTTATTTTTCTTCTCCCTCTGGAGTCAATGTAGCTAACAGCATTCCGTGGAAAACCAAATCCCGGACAGGTTTCAGGAAGAGCATGCAATACAGTATCATTCTTCTGACCCACCCCTTCTCAGTGCTGAAAATGCCCTTAATGGGGTTGCCAGCTGACCCAAGCCTGGCCCGCTCCTGAGCTTTTAAAAGCCCCTGCGCTTTCTAAGTTGCTCTGCAGAATGTAGATATTCATGATTGGCAGCTAATGCCTGCAAATCGAGCAGCTGCTAGCTAGAGGCACAGGAGGAGGGGCTAGTGGGAAAAACAAGCTGGGCAACCCTAAGAAGTACAAACTGAAATGCTGAGCTATGTCAATGGGTGAGAAATGGCTGTCTCGAAAAGTGGCAAACCTATTTATGCCGAATTGCGGTGAGTTAATGCAATCTGGATTGAACCTTACAGCCTTCCTCCTCACACCAGCCTGTGTTTCTCTGTCTGTCTGTCTGTTTGTCTGTCTTCCTTTAATTATGTGAAACTTTCCATCAACATTTACTGGGTTGGGGCCTATTGCAAACTAGGCAACCTCCAGGGGACCAAAATGCCAGGAGTACCTCCTTCAGCGACATACTTGTCACCAGGGGTGGAGAAGAAAGGGAGAACCACAGTGTGCGTGCTTGGACTTATCTCCCTTTCCAAGCCATGCTTTTAAGTCAGTGTTCTCCAACCTTGGGTCCCCAGATGTTTTTGGCCTACAACTCCCAGCATGCCCCAGCCAGCGTAGCTGGCTGGGGCATGCTGGGAGTTGTAGGCCAAAAACATCTGGGGACCCAAGGTTGGAGAACACTGTTTTAAGTGAAATGGGGATTGTAATCTAGTTTAGCAATCTGGAGGTGGTATTTAGTCTAGACTCATGTGATGCACAGCAGTGTGTGATGGTGGACCATGGCTCAGCAGCAGAGTTCCTGCTTTGCATGCAGACGGCCCCAGGTTCAATTCCCGGCATGGTGGGGAGGACCCTTCTTTACCCGGGGGGCCCTGGAGAGCTCTTGCCAGGCTAGTTGGACCAGTAGCCTTGACCTGGCAGAAGGCAGTGTCCCATGATAGTAAAGTCACTGAAATTAAAAATGAAAACAAGAAAGCAGCCAATGTTGGATCATTTAATATGCTATTGTTATGCTGCTCTCTGAATAAGATAAAATGCTAATTCACCGAAACCTGACCCTAATGGGGCTGCTGCTCCTGTGAGCTGGGGTCTTTGGGCACACTCACGTCTGCGCCGCTCTGATATGCACAGCACATGGCTGCGTTGGGGAGAGGGACGGCCAGCTGCACTGACTATCCCTGCGCAAAGGAGCAACCGGCTAGCCTAGCAATCGATATCCTCCGGATACAGAGGTCTCCTGCCTCACTGACAGCAGCTATCGACTGAGGCACAGACTCACAAAAGGGCTTTGTCAAGTGCGGAAGAGAAGTCTCTCCCAACGCGATAGCAGCAGAAGGGTCGGCGTTGCCTCACCCACGCTCCCAAACCTCACCGGTTCCAGCCCCACCTGGCTCCAAGCAAGGTGGAAGTCCCTTGTGGACTTGCAGACAAAACAGCAACAACACTGATCGAGATGTGCTTTAGTTGAGGATAACATCACAAGTTTTCTCTTCTCCCTACTGTCCCCTGAATGTCAGTTTGGGCAGCCAAATTCTCTTCACCCCCCTCCCCCGATTTATGCGCAAGGCCTGTAATTTCAGCCTATCGAAGTCATAATTTGCCACTGGGAAAAATCAAGATCTGTCTCAGCTGGTTTCATTGTGAGAGCTGTGTAGGAATGTTAAACACAAGACAGGTTGCTTTGGTTCAATTGCAACTTAAACACACAGCTTTTATCCAGTGGGGTGGGTGGGGGGCTAAAGGCATGGTTGGCGCACCAAGCAGTTGCATTGTGTGAGTGGAGAGGCACTTCCCGGGACTGCTTGCAAAGTAGCAAAAGGGGGGGGCTCGGGGGGGCGCAACTGTTTGCTCATTTGCAGCTGCGCATCACCCAAGAGTTTGCTCTCAACATTCCCTTGTACAGTATAAGACAGTGTTCTCCAACCTTGGGTCCCCAGATGTTTTTGGCCTACAACTCCCAGCATGCCCCAGCCAGCTATGCCCAAGTTGTCTCATCTGCACGACCAGTTTGTGGCGTGCAAGACTGGAGTGTCCTGTCCCAGTTCTCCCACTCCAAGGCTGCTTCTCCAACGGGAAGGAATAGAACAGGTCGTTGCTGTGCAGGGCTGTGTGTGGGCCCGTTCTTAGTGGCACGCAAACCTAAGAGGCCGACGAAGCAAATCTTTTCCACCAACTCTCTGACATCCTCCCATCATCTTTCACATCAGTGGAGGCAGGGGAAAGGGTTTTTTTTTTTGTAATTCCCCCCCCCCCCCGCCCCTGCACACAAGTGAGAGAACACTGGGAAGCATTCTTGGTGGTTGCCTGACACAACTCTGGAGGTTCTCTAAAGGCTAAGCCTGAGCATCTTGTGGAAGGATGGTGAAGACCTTCTTCTGATTACTTTTTGGGGATGACAGGTCTTACATTGGGGAGAGGGAGGCCTTAATAGTTAGTCATTTCATTATTTCAGTGTTCTCCAACCTTGGGTCCCCAGATGTTTTTGGCCTACAACTCCCAGCATGCCCCAGCCAGCATGCTGGGAGTTGTAGGCCAAAAACATCTGGGGACCCAAGGTTGGGGAACACTGCATTATTTGCTCTATTTTATCTATTGGTACTCACCAGCTTGTGAGCTTGGCAGAACTTTAAGAACCTGCATAACTCCCTTCCCCTCGCTGTTGAATCTTGACAGTCTAAGCCTTTCTCTGCGTGCAACATGTACTTGGTTCCCCTTGGGAAGGAAGGAGAAGAGAGAGATGATCAGCCACAGGGGAGAAATGTTCTTTTCACAGCTCTAATGCATTGTTGGAAGGTCTTCCAAGAGGACTCCAAAGCCAAGGGGTACTGGAAAGAGATCTCAAATTCCCAAAGACTGGTGGAATAGAATTATTTGCTGCTTTGCGCCATCCGTGAGTGTTGGTAGGAGGAAACAACCCAGTTCATGATGTGCATGAGGATGATAGTGTGCATAGGAAAGTAGACATGGGTTGTCTTCCATAAGAGCAGCATAAATAAAGGGGAGGGGCCATAGCTCAGTGGCAGCGCAGAGGCTTTGCACATAGATGTTCACATGTTCAGTCACCATTTAAAGGACCCCAGGTAGCAGGAGCTGGGAAAGAACATTGCACTGGAGAGCCAGTCCTAGGAGACAGTGATGGGCTAAAACAGCCCTCCCCAACTTGGTGCTCTCCAGATGTGTCGGATTGCAACTCCCAGCATTCCCAGCTGGCAAGGCCAATGACCATGCCAGCTGGGAATTATGGGACTTGTAGTCCAACACATATAGAGGGTCCCAGGCGGGGGAAGGATGACCTGCTGTTTCTGGAAAGGTGAAGACACTGGCTGTGCACAGTGCTGATTGGCTGATGCCTGTGATGTCACCCAGAAACCTCTCCCGCACCTCCCATGTCAAGAACCTGGTTCACCCTATAAGAAGACAAATACATGGATAAATGTATTTTTTTAAAAAAAAAAATTTTTAAGGTGGTGTGCCTACCTGAAGCATGTGAGCAGGATGGATGGCTGAGCCAGAGTTTGATTTGCTGGAAATTTTGGCTGTGAAGCCAGGAGGAAGCCGTGCTCTCCCTGCCACGAGCTTTCTTTGTATTAGGTCTGTCCTCCTCTTAGCAAGCAAGTGGGCCTCGAGATTAATGGTCGATCTGTCTAGCCCGGTACCGTCTACTCTCTTTGGCTATGACTCTCCCGGGACAGCATCAGTCACAAGGCCTGTGATCCCTAAGATGCTGGACCTGGGCTTGGTATATGCAATGCATGTGCTTGGGCCGCAGGATCATGGCCTTTGCCTCCCTCCACCTCCTGTTTTCGCTTCTGGTTCCACAACCATCAAGGGCCCAAGTGTGTGTGTGTGTGTGTGTGTGTTGTTCTAATGAGTTTCTGTCAGTCACCCAGACACATGATTGATGGCTCCGTGTGCAAGGATTGAGCTCTGGGGATTAAGGGTACATGTTCTGTCAACTTCTCTGCATTCTCTCTCCTCTCTCTCTCCTGCACTTAGATTTTTTTTTTTAAAGAGAAGGCCTCTGTTCCACCATCCCTCCCTGCCACACACATTGAAAATTAACTCCCTCTATGCAAATTATCTGAACAAAGATTTTGGGGGAGGGCCTAACCCCCCTCCCCCAAATCACACCCCTTTGTTATTTAAGCAACAACTTCTGCCCTTTCTAGAGGGGGGAAATGGAATTCATTTCTTGGCTGGAGCTGCAGAGCTCTCTTCTGGCATTTGTGCCCACAGCAGGGTGGGCCACCAGCCGCGTTGTGATGACTCGGGGCTCACCTTGCTGCAGCCCAACGGCTGGGCACGTGGGACATATGGTGCCTCTCAGCAGGGCTTTGGGGCTTTGGTAGGCACTGCTGGATGTGTGCAGCAGATCTCTTTAATACTAAGAAGATCCCTAGACTCGCTCGTCTGTCAATCTCGTGGCTGAGTCAGGATCTTCCAAAACAGCGAAGGGGCGGGGGAGAGAGAAAAGGTGCGAATATATCTCTTCGATGTCAGTTGCTTTGTGCCACGCAGAGCAAACAAGCAACGGCTCCTTAGCAGTTATGAAGTTGAACAGAATAAATTAAGGGAATAAATTCATAGAATCATAGAATCATAGAACAGTAGAGCTGGAAGGGGGCTACAAGGCCATGGAGTCCAACCCCCTGCTCAATGCAGGAATCCAGGTTAAAGCATCCCTGACAGATGGCTGTCCAGCTGCACCTTGAATGCCTCCAGAGTGGGAGAGCCCACGACCTCCCTAGGTAGTTGGCTCCATTGTCATATTGCTCTGACAGTCAGGAAGTTTTTCTTGATGTCCTGGCGGAATCTGGCTTCCTGTCACTTGAGCCCATTCTTCTGTGTCCTGCGCTCTGGGATGGTCGAGAAGAGATCCTGGCCCTCCTCTGTGTGACAACCTTTCAAGGCCTTGAAGAGCGCTCTCATATCTCCCCTCAGTCTTCTCTTCTGAAGCCTAAACATGCCCAGTTCCTTCAGCCGCTCCTCATAGGGCTTTCTTTGTTTTCCAGTCCCCTGATCATCTTTGTTGCCCTCCTCTGAACCCTTTCCAGTTTGTCTGCGTCATTCTTAAATCCGTTGGCCTTTCAGGTGCCACAAGACTCTTTTTGTTGGTTTAGCTCTTTAGCAAGATGTAGCAGGCAAGGCGGGGCAGTTTGCTCAAGGGAGCGAGGTTTGGACAGCTCGGCCTGTGGATGTTTAAACTGGATTCTGGATGCCAGCAAAGCGCTTGCACCATCCAGCAAGAGCACTCTCCAAAACTCTGCGGAGAGACAGACAGCATCACTCCCAGAAGAGTTGCCCTTTAATCCTGGCAGCACTCATCGTGCATAACAATGAAGGTGGAGTGTGTGTGCGTTTTTTAAATGACACCATTTTGTGTGTAGTATTTATTTACCCTGGGACCTGTCTTGCTTTCTGGTTGTGTGCTAGCTTTTCATCTTCACCTCCAGAAAACCTCTGGCTGAAAAAGGTAGGATGGGCTCAAATGCGCACTGCCCTCCCCCCCCCTATAGAAATGAGAGGGTGACATCATGCCTTCTGCATTAAACAGTAGTAGGGTGACATTTTGTGGACATCTACGTCTGGAATGCGGATGATGCTTGGTGATCTGGGGAGGGGGAGGCAGGGCTAGCCTTAGACATGCCACTGCCACTCACAGGTGTCAATCACAGCATCCTCTGCGATTCTGGAGCTGACTTCCAGAAGTGTGTGTGTGCATGCACTGCTTCATTGCTAGGAGGTTGCCAACTAATTGGATGAATGGCTTTAGCAGGAATGGGATCTGCAAAATTAATAATAATAATAATAATAATAATAATAATAATAATAATAATAATAATAATTAAAATCATCAGGTGATGCTCTCTCCACAGCATGGAGATCGATGTTTGTTACCTGATCATTGCCGCAGATCGAATTTGACATTTAAACTGCAGAGGCCAGTTTAAAAGTTGGCAGCCTTATCACCCTAGAGCAGTGTTCTCCAACCTTGGGTCCCCAGATGTTTTTGGCCTACAACTCCCAGCATGCCCCAGCCAGCTACGCAAATGCACATATATTAGAATAACATTGGGAGAGAGGAAATGAGAATAGACACCCACAATCCAGTCCCCAAGCTCCGCCAGAAGACAGCCAGCTGTTGGGAACTGGGGATCCTTACTCCTGTACAGAGAGGCACTGGTGTTTGTAACAACAGAGCTTCTAGAGCAGTGATGGCAAACCTTTTTGAGCCCGAGTGCCCAAACTGCAACACAAAACCAACTTATTTATTTCAAAGTGCCAACACTGCAATTAAACCTGAATACCAAGGTTTTAGTTTTAGAAAAACAACTCACACAGTTGTCCGAACTAATTAACATCTTTTGTCTTAAAAGAAAAACACAATAACAGAGCTTTCAATGATACAAACAGTTTTTGTTGGAAAAAAAATCAACTCAAAAAATTGTTATAGTACTACATTGTACACATAGCCTGAAGGGAATTTATACAAACTATTTAAATAATTAGGCACATGTATTTTTGGATAAGGGATTCTCAACTTGTAATATGATTATATGCCAGACTGAAATTGTATGGGGCAAGCTTTACCCCGGGTCCTTTCCCTGCTTCTACAGGTGTCGGATTAGTAAAAGTAAAAGTCAACCTGTACTAGGATGAACAAGATAAAGAAAACTAAATGTGCTTAACACATTTTAAACACTTTATGTCTTGGACTGCAAACACTGCATTAGGTGAAAGTTTGCATTGGGCATGCTTTTGCACAATTAATGTGATTTTTGCTATTGCATGCATGCTGATAATTTGTCAAACCTTGGCTCATACTCCATTAGTTTGAGAGCAACACATGCAGCACTCAGGTCAACTGTTAGGGCTTTACATCCAAGCCATGCTCTGCACATCATTCTTCAAAATCTTTTAAATGTGGTAACAATGTAGAAAATAATTCTGTAACAGGAATTCTAGAATAAAATCATTCTGTTCCACACTGTGAGAAAGAACAAGATCATTAGTGTTTTGCAGAAGGGGACGGTCTTTTCGCGATCTGGTGACCAATGGCTCGAGTGCCCACAGAGAGGTCCCTGCGTGCCAGCTGTGGCACCCGTGCCATAGGTTCGCCATCACTGTTCTAGAGCTTCTAGAGCTTCTAGTGCAGTGTTGGGAGTTGTAGGCCAAAAACATCTGGGGACCCAAGGTTGGAGAACACTGCCCTAGACAGAGGAACATCGGAAGCTGCCTTCTACGGAGCCAGACCCCCCCTCAGTCCATCTAGCCCAGCATCGTGGACGCTGACGGGCAGCAACAGCTCTCCCAGGATTCAGGCCGGATTTTTTCCAGCCTTGCCATCAAACCGCAGACCTTCTGCATGCAGAAGAGCTGGGGCTCCACCACTGGGGCTATATATATCCCTTTCCCTAGAAACAATGCCAGGGAAGGCAAGTGAAGAGGCAGGGAAGGTTCAGGATCTTCCTTCCCTTCGTCAAATGCGGAGACACGTTGGCCAGAAGGAAAACCAGCACGCAGGTCAGGCAACAGCTTGCTTCTGCTTTGTGCAGCGCTCGCCTGGAATGTACGATCCTTGCCTAAAGAAGGGGAGCCGGGCAGTGCCCACGGACACAGCGGCTCTGATGAAGCGCCTGGGACTGGCCCGGCTGGAGGCTCCTGCCCTTCTTCCTCTTCCGGCGTTCAGAACCTGCCCCACCACGCCAGCCGCTGCCTCTTCTTCGCCTTTTGTTTTCCTTTCCGCCTTCCTTGCCTGCTTAATTCTTCTTACTCCCCTGGCAGCCCCCGCTCCAAGTTGTTTGCTGAGATCACAGAGTTCTGAGCACATCGTGAAGAAGAGCTGATTGGTATTCAGGCGGCATCCCCCCTCTCATAAGTATAAGGGCTGGGTTCTTGAAAAGGAAAGGAAAGGAAAGAAGAAAGCCGGTGGCATTCATCGATCACACTTTCTACACCCTGAGAAGGCCTTCCCTTGTTCACCGAGTGTGGCCGGCTTCCATGGAAGAGTCCCCCCACAAAAGCGCCAGATCAGTCCCATAACAAGAAAGAGAGTCAACATAAGAACATCAGAAGAGCTGCACTGGATCAGGCCCAGGGTCCACCTAGTCCAGCATCCTGTTCACACAGTGGCCAACCAGCTGCCCACAGGAAACCTACAAGCAGGACATGAGTGCAACAGCACCCTCCTGCCCATGTTCCCCAGCAACTGGTGCACAGAGGCACGCTGCCCCTGATACTGGAGGGAGCATATAGCCATCAGGACCAGTAGCCACTGATAGCCTTCTCCTCCATGAATCTGCCCAGTCCCCCTTTAAAGGCATCCAAGTTGGTGGTCATCGCTACATCTGTTTGTGAAGAAGTCCTTCCTTTTTTTTTTATCTGTCCTGAATCTCCCACCAATCAGCTTCATGGGATGACCCCCCCCCTTTGGGTTCTAGAGTATTATGAGAGAGGGAGAAAAATGTCTCCCCGCCCACTTTCTCCACACCAGGCACAATTCTTTACACCTCTTATCATGTCTCCCCAGTTAGAAGCCAATCCCCATCTCAGGGCCTGGGCAGAGGCGGGGGGTGGGAGCGACTGTACAGTTTAGAGCAGGGCCCCCCCAACCTTGGGTCCCCAGAGGTTGCTGGCCTACAAGCTCCCGGCATACCCAGCCAACTGGACTGTGTAGATTGAATCTTTCTCCAGCACTGGCACTGGGGCAGCCAGCGTCCTCCACTGCAACTGAAGATAGCAGGCCACCTTGGGGGACAAAAGGCAGGCTGCGGAGCCCACAGCTCTCTCCTCCAACACCTGTCTCCTGGCATCGGCTGCCTGAGGCCACTGCCTCACTCCGCCTCGTGGTAGGGCCAGCCCTGACTGAGAGACATGGCTCAACCCACCCACTGCGAGCCTGCATGTGTGGGTGGGTGGTCCGTTTGCAGAGGCGAGGGATAGAAAGCTCGTGGTTAGAGCTGACGGCATTCTGTTATTTCTTCCCCCTGCCTTGGCCAAGGCAAAGCCCCAAAATGGACAAAGCGTTCCAGGTCAGCCTCAGCCCTGTGGATGCTTACTTGGCCATGCATTGATATGCACGGGCTGTGCAACCAACTTGAGCAGGACTCCACTGTTGCAGAGGCAGCCTGATTCTCCCCTCTATGCCTCCCCTTACACACGCGCACGCATAGAGACACATTTTCCCCGTTGCCCCAGGTGGGCAATTGGTATTCAGGAGGTGGTGCGTCCTCATCCCCCCCCCCCCCCCACCATGCATAGATGTGTTTGTCTTAATCTCGGCGTCTAAATCCAGCTCGCAGCTAATCCCAGGAGCCAGGCTGCAGAGGGCACATGCTTGCCTTTTAATTTCATTTGAAACAGAAGCGCTCCCCTTTCTCCGCTTTTTTAATTCAGGGCGGAATGCGCGGAGGAGATAAGGGACTTGGAGGCAGCCAGCGGGCTGAGGAAGGCAGCTCCCTCGTGCGCCGGAGTTATCGCCGCTTGCAGCTGCATCCGCCTGGGTGACATCTGTGAGGAGGCAGGAAGTTCCTCTTGCCAGTTCTTGAGAAAAGTGCGTGTGGCGGGCCGGGGGCGGCGGCGGCGGCGGGGGGGGGGGGGCTGCTTTGCTTTGTTATTGTTGCTGGCCACAACTTCTTCCCTCCCCCCCTGTTTGTTTGTTTGTTTGTTTGTTACCATGGATCTTCACGGCTAAGCCGCTGCCCCTCTCTTTTTTGGGGGGTCACAGAGTTGCCAGAAGAGAAAGGGGGGGTGCTGAAATCAAAAAAATATGGGCCTTTCCCCCCTCTTTCCTAGGCGGGAGCCCGCTAAATCTATGCACATCTAAAGCTGCTTCGTAGCAAGTCACATCTTGGGCACATCTAACTGGCCTTGCCTTTTGAAGCTCTGGGCCAAACGCGGTCTGCCTGGGGTCCCAGTCTGGGGCTTCCCAGATGGCCCCGCCCCTTCCCCTGGCCCCACCCCCTTTCTCTGACCACCGAGTGTCAGTCTTCCTCCCTTCTAATAGGTGGAAATGCCTATCCTGAGGCTTAGTTGCCAGGGATGTTGAAGAGTCCTTGGTCTCGAGTCGAGTCACGAGTCTTTGGACTCGAGTCCAAGTCCTTGGTCCAAAATGGTGACTCACGAGTCACTCCCAAAGCTGACTCCACGAGTCCCTATTAAAATCAATGGGGTTTTTTCCCAACAAAATAAGGCTACTTCAGATGTGTGGTTTAAATAAATTCTAGGCAGAAGTGTGCCTTTTTATTTCAAAACTCTGCAACTGATTTTGGCAAGAACAGACCAGGCAGAAAAACCCAATATAACCAGGCAGGCAGAGGAGGCAGGGAACCCCAAAGCAGGCAGGCAGAGGCCTTTGTTTTGGACAATTCAACTGTTGAACTGGTCAAGAAGAGACCAGGCAGGCAGAGGAGGCTAGGAACCCCAGACAGGCAGGGAGAGGCAGCCAAACCCAAAATGTCTGAAAGGTTGCATTTTAGAAAAATGATTTTAAAAAAGAAACTTGCTGTACTTCCTAAAACTTATCCATGTTGCATTTGAGGAACATGATTTTTTCTAAATGTTTGGTCCCCATTCTGAAACGGTGAGATCTCATCACAATTCCACCCTCACTGAACACCCGCTCCACTGGTGATGAACTTGCTGGAACCAGAAACACACTCAGAGCAGCCACACAGAGTAATCTCAGGTCCTTCTTCTGCCTCTCCCAAGTACACAACACATCAATCAAAATAAATCTTGACACACTGTTGGGGCTGCACTCCTGGTAGCCGTCCATAGTGGCCGAGCAGCGGCACACCTCGCTTCCATGCGCTCTTCGCCGGCAATCATGCTCCTCTCCACTCCTTCTGGCACAGCCCAGGGATGTTGAAGAGTCCTTGGTCTCGAGTTGCGAGTCGAGTCTCGAGTCCCATTAAAAATATTGAGACTCGAGTCCGAGTCGAGTCAGAGGGGGGATTCAGTCCGACTCACGAGTCGAGTCCTCGAGTCCGAGTCCCCATCCCTGTTAGTTGCTGGCATTTCTGGCCCTCCCATTTTGGCTTTGGTTCCCCCCCCCCCAGCTTCTCTGAAGTGTTGTCAGGCTGAAAGAGGTTCAGCACCCCGGCTCTGGATGTCTGTGCACTACAACACCCATCATCCCTCGATGTTGGCTGAGAATCCATGACTGGCCCAAAGTCACCCAGTGAGCTTCATGGCTGAGTGGGGACTAGAACCCGGATCTCCCGAGTCTCAGTACACCACAGTGGCTCCGTATTGGCCAGGCAATGATGACGCCAAGGGTATAGCCATGGCCGGGCACCTGCCGAGGGCCTCTCACCCCAGCACTGACAAGAGCTTCCTGGAGATGCACTCCTCCTCTTCACCGCTGCAACCTGCTTGTTCACCTGCCTCTCGCTCCAGCCCAGACAAATAATTCTGGGCGCTAGATTCCCTCTAATCCCACACTCTTACGAAAGGTTTAGGATCTTTGGCTGGGGTAAAACCTCCGCTGTTAGGGGGGGGAATATGTGCTTTGTTCTTTTTACACTTAAACAAACCTACACACACACACACACACACACACACACGAGAGAGAGAGAGACTCTAGAAACAAAAAGGGTGGTTTTATTGGAGAAGAAATACAGAGAAGGTACAAGCGTCTTACTTGTTGGTAAAGCAAACCTAGTGATGTCAGGCAGCAAAATATCCTTACGCTATGGTTCAAACACACCCCGTATTCTGGAGAGGAGAAAGAGTTCCTTTTGCCCTGACAAGCCTGAACAGAAAAAAAAGGGGGGGGGGAGATTCCCGTCTAGAAGGATAGAAAAGCAAGTCCGGGCTACTAGAATTGGCCTCCACAGAATTGGCCTCCACAGTCACTTACGGACCCATCGCTAGAGTCTACACAATTTTCTTTCAAATTCTCCTCTTAAAATCTCCTTTTTGTAAATTTTCTTTTTTATCCTGGAAGACAATCTTACTCGGTCACGAGTGATCGCCTGACTGACTGACTGAGTGATGAGAGTGTTGGACTGGGACTCGGGAGATGCGGGTTCTAGTCCCCACTCGGCCATGAAACTCACTGGGTGACTTTGGGCCAGTCACTGACTCTTAGCCTAACCTACCTCACAGGGTTGTTGTGAGGATAAAATGGAGAGGAGGAGGGTTATGTAAGCCACCTTGAGTTCCTTGCAGGAAAAAAGGCGGGGTATAAGTACTATAATAAATAAAATAAATACCTGTCTGCTGTGATGAGGTCCCAGCTGTAGTCCCGGCGGAGGCGGGAGGGGTTTGAGCGGGCAAGTGGCAGCAGTGAGGAGGAGGAGGAGGAGGAGGAGGAGCAGCGACTGGGGACAATGGTGGTGAGAAGGTGGGCTCGCTGAGGGAGCGGCCCCTTGAGGGTGTCTTGCCTAGGGGCCCTCAGAAATTTTGAGCCAGGCCTGCACCTGGTGCTTCTTTGTTTGTTTATTTTATACCCCCCTCCTTCTGCCCCCCCAAAGGCACTTAACGGTGGCTTACAATACAATCCAGATTAAAAACAAAATCTTAAGACATAACATAAAAACAAATGAATTAAAAACACAGCAATCAAAGAAATAAACAGTACCCATCAACTGAAAACACCCTTCAGCAACAAAGCAGCCCGAGGCCTGCCTGAATAAAAAACGTCTTTGCTTTCTGGCAGAAGGACAACAGAGAGGGGCCCAACCTCGCTTCCCCCAGCAGGGAGTTCCAGAGTTCCTGGGAGCAGCCACCGAGAAGGCCCTCAGGGTTGTTGGCCATGCACTTGAAATGCACGCGGATCTGTGGTCAGAGCCTTGCACAGACTGCCGGTCCTTTGTCCGGCCCTGGTGAGTCGCTTTTGTGAATGGAACAGACCGGAGGCACTGCGGGAAGCAAGCCAATGTCGCGGCCTGGCCTTGGCCACCTGCGCCATTTCCAAGTTCCCAGGCTAAAAACAGGGCTTTGTTATCAGTGGCTGAGGGGCTGCCTGGCCTGTTTGAGTCGACTTCCCTTTCCCCAGCTCCACCCTGCCTGTGCCGGTGCTCCAGGAGATAACAGGTTTCCCACGTGCCGTAGCCAGGGCGAAGGGTGGGCCAGGCTGGAATATCATGCTGCCGAGGGCCACGAGGGGATCGGGAAGTGTACAGAGCTCCCGCTTGGCCAGCAAAACAAACATTTCCCTTGCCGGCGGCATCCGAACGACGTCTTGCTTCCCCTGCATATTCACTTATAGCAATCCCTCGCTGCCCCAAAGGTTGGCGAGGGAGCTGCCCTCCCAGTGGGTTTGTGCGCATGTGTGGAGGTCCAGGATGGCTTATCTTTCCTAGCCCTCAGCGTGCAACTGTGCACGAGGGATGTAGGTACATTGCTGCCACTGCAGGACACCTCTGTGGAAAGAGGATGGAAGTGGGGGGGGGGTCTCTGGGAGGTGGGGCAGGAATTGGGGGAGGCTGCCCCATTGGCCAGAGCTCCACAGCAGAGCAGAGGTTTCCTGTCAGCCTTCCCAGATGCGTGGGACAGCAACCCCCATCATTTCCAAGGAAGCGTGGCTGTTGGCTGGGAATGATGGGAGTTGCAATCCCACACACCTGGAGGGCACGACCTCGACAACCTGCCGCCTTCTTGATGTTTTGGACTACAATTCCCAGCAATCCTTGCTTTGCCTCCCTTGTCACCCCTGGCGCTCCAGAGCAGTAGTGGCAGCGGAGCTGGTGGCAAACGTAGAACTGCCCGAGGAAAGCCCACCTGGCCGCCGGACCGCTCTATCGCCAGGAGTTGGCTCCGGAGTAAAGGGCTCTTTGGGAGCCAGCCGTGAACGATGAACCAGCAGAGGACCAGGCAGAGGAGGAGTGGGCAGTGTGTGTGTAAAGACCCAGCTGCAGCAGCTGAACCAGGAAGAGAGGTGGCCGGGAGCAGGCATACAAGCGCTCAGTCTCCTCCCCCAGGCCTTTGGCGGGCTAACAATTCCCTGCGAGCCATTGCTCCAGCTGCCTGTGCAGGACCCTCAGTCGAAGGCAGCATCCCATGTTCATATCTAGCCTACCGGTCCTGCGCGGAGCTCAGAGCATCAGATATGGAGTTGTTCTTATTATCTAGTTTAATCATCACAACAACCCTGTAAGGTAGGAAAAGTTGAGCAACCGGCCCAAGATCACCCAGTAAACCTTGCTGCTGAGTGGAATTTGGAACCTAGGCATCCCAGGTCCAAATTCAATAGGCCACCAGCCGCACTGGCCCTTTCCAAGCTTGGGTGCCCAAACAGATGAGATACAGGCTCGAGACCTATTTCTGCCTCTCCAAGGGGGCACCTCCTTCCCATCCCCCCCCAAGACAGGTGCTTCCTCGCATGCTGCCGTGGCCGCCGCCTGCTTTCCTCCTCCTTCCAATCCTTCCACATATTTACCTCCTGTTGAGGAGGTGTGTGTCCGATTGGCTGAGCCTCTCACTTGCCTCTGACCCCTGCGCCTCAAGCCCCCTTCCCAGCCACACACACCCCTTTGGAAAACAGGCACATCTCCCACCTGCTCTGCCAGGACCTGCCCCCTGTGTTTGCCGTGACCGGCTCCCTTTCGACTGACACCTGTCCGCCTTGTTGGAACACAACATCCTCCTGCCCCCGAAAGGCTGTTTGATATTTGGGATGAGTCAACAGCTTGGCTGTTGGATGTCAACAGCTGTGTATGTCAACAGAGTCGATGGCTCTGATACTTCGGGGGGGGGGGGAAGAAGGAGTGCAGTCCAACACAGCTGGAAGGCACCAGGTTGGCAAAGGCTGGTGTAGAAACAGAGCTCGGCTCTTGCACGGCCTCCAGCCTTTTACAGGCAAAAATAAGGATGCCTGCAGACTGACCCAGACTCTTGCTTTGGATTGTGGAGCAACGTTCCAAGCATGCACACCCGATACGCATGCGCAGGAGCCCGCTCTGGGAAAATGAGGATGCCGTTTCTCCAGGAGGACACCGAGGAAGCTCCAGGGAGCGAGAGGGCGGTAGTGAGCATGCTGCATTTCACACGGGTGAGTTTTACATGGTTGGGCGTCGGTGCCCCTGCTCGGCCCAATAGTAGGATGGCATCTGCGATAGGTAGGGACACCTGCGGACTTTGGGGAGGGACCGTGGTCCTGTGCTAAAGCACCAGCTCTGCACACGGACACTCTGCGGCTCAGTTCTTGGAGGCATCTGGAGTTAAAACAATCTCATGAAGCAGGTGAAGGGCATGACACACACACACACACACACACACACACACACACACACAGACCCCTTTTCTGCCTGAGACTCAGCAGAGCAGCAGCCAGACACAGTAGACCAGTGTTCTCCAACCTTGGGTCCCCAGATGTTTTTGGCCTACAACTCCCAGCATGCGCTACGCTGGCTGGGGCATGCTGGGAGTTGCAGGCCAAAAACATCTGGGGACCCAAGGTTGGAGAACACTGCAGTAGACCAAGGATGGGGAACTCTTTCAGCTTGAGGGACGAATTCTGTTTCAGAAAAGCTCTCTCGGGGGCCCACATTCCAGTTGTGGGTGGGGCCAAGGCAAAGGAAGGTGGGGCCATATGCAATGGGAGCAGGGTTAAAATACACCCCCCCAAAAAAACCCACACAAAATAAAACCCTGCACATTTTAGCTGAAAGCTCTTCCTGGCAGTGACTAAGCCCTAGGAGATGCATTTCAACTTTTCAGAATTGGGGACAAACTGGGCAAAAGCCACGAACCCACAAATGCTATTTTGGGCTGCATTAATAGAAGCATAGCTTCCAAATCATGTGAAGTAATAATTCCCCTTTACTCGGCACTGGTTAGGCCTCATCTTGAGTATTGCGTCCAGTTCTGGGCACCACACTTTAAAAAGGATGTAGACAAACTGGAGAGGGTTCCGAGGAGGGCAACAAGGATGATAAAGGGACTGGAAACAAGGCCCTATGAGGAGAGACTGAAAGAACTGGGCATGTTTAGCCTTCAAAAGAGGAGACTGAGGGGAGATATGATTGTACTCTTCCAGTACTTGAAGGGTTGTCACACAGAGGAGGGTCAGGATCTCTTCTCGATCATCCCAGTTTGCAGGACACGGAATAATGGGCTCAAGTTACGGGAACCTAGATTCCACCTAAACATCAGGAAAAATTTCCTGACTGTCAGAGCAATAAGACAATGGAACCAACTACCTAGGGAGGTGGTGGGCTCTCCCACTCTGGAGGCATTCAAGGTGCAGCTGGACAGACATCTGTCAGGGATGCTTTGACCTGGATTCCTGCATTGAGCAGGGGGTTGGACTTGATGACCTTGTAGGCCCCTTCCAACTCTACTTTTCTATGATTTTATGAAATCAGGGCTCTCCAACCTTGGGTCCCCAGACGTTGCTGGACTACAGCTCCCAGAATCCCTTGCCATTCGCCATGTCGGCTGGGTACGCTGGGAGCTGTAGGCCAGCAACATCTGGGGACCCGAGGTTGGAGAGCCCTGCACTAAATGGTCAGTGGTTGGGGGGAAAGGGGATCAGGCCAGGGGAAGGGGGCGTGGTTTTCTGGGGAACCCTGGTGGGCCACACTGGGGCCCCAAGAGGGCTGGAAATGGCCTCCAGGCCTGAGGTTCCCCACCCCTGGATCAGCAGTCCTGGGCTAGACAGACCAAGGCAGCCTCCTGCGTCCGTGCTTGTAGCACCCGTATTCCCTGCCCCTCCCCTCCAGGGATAAGCGCCTGAGCCGCCCGCCTCCGCCATTGCTGGCGTCTCTTCTCTCCTTGCTGTATCCATGTACAGTAATACCTTGGACTACAAGCATAATTCGTTCCGGAACCATGCTTGTAATCCAAAACACTCTTATATCAAAGCGAGTCTCTGGCGGGTGAGAGCGGGACCGATTTCGGCCTGCTACGCCCGCTTGAGGCGAGCGGTTACATCCCTACCTTGTCTTGCAAGACCTTGCTTGTTTATCAAGTCAAAATTTTAATTTTTTTTTTTTGCTTGTCTTGCAAAACGCTCTCAGACCAAGTTACTTGTAATCCAAGGTATTACTGTACTCTGGAGTCTGGAATAGGCCTTCTTGCAATGGCCCATTTAAGTGTCCATAAATGGGCCCTTGCAGCCCCCCCTAAAAATTCAAGAATGCTTGCTAGAAAGGGAAGGCTTGCAGCCGGATTGCATGCATGTTTCCTCGGAACAGAAGTAAGGGCGCATCGGATTGTGCCTGTGGTGAAACAGGAAGCGCTGGCTCGCCTCACTTTCATCTTAGAGGAATTATTGATTTTATTTATTTGCATCATTTGTATACTGTCCGATTAACAGTGTCCTCTGGGCGGTTAATAATGCAAGCTAAAAAACGTAAAAAACAACCAAGAAAGCCCTAAAAAACCAAAACAAAAACCAAAACCAGCATAACTAACTAAAACCAGCAACAGCAAAATAATAACGCGCTGAAGCTAAAACACAGAAGATCTTTAAGGGCACAATCTTGAGCATGTTTAGGCAGGAAAAAGGCCTACAACTCCCAGCATTCCTCAACCAGCCATGCTGGGAGTTGTAGGACTTCTTTTTGTCTTAACGTGCATCGAACTGCACCCTAGATGATGTTAAAACAATCTTAAAACACCTGGGAAATTTATTTTTTAAATCTTCACCTGGTGCCAAGAAGACCATAAACGTAAGCACCAGACGAGCCTCTCTGGGAAGGGCGTTGCACAACTGGGGAGCCACCACCGAAAAGGCCCTTTCTCTGGTAACTACCTGCCATACCTCATTTGAAAGGGGCATCCTGAGAAGACTCATCCTGGCTGCAACAGAGAGTAGCCACTTACACGTCACTAAAAAAGAGGACACACAGACTTGCATAAATTTGCATCTCTTAATTTATATGTGTAGATGCAAATTTAGAAAGCATCACCATGATTTAAATAGAAAAGCAGGACCTCTCACCATAGCGGGGAAGACGGTGACCAGGTGGCCGGTGTGATTGATGCTCTGTTTGCTGTCTTGGTGCCAAGTCTCGGTGGGCAATTCCCAGGGATGGGGACTCGGACTCGAGGACTCGACTCGTGAGTCGGACTGAGTCCCCCCTCTGACTCGACTCGGACTCGAGTCCCAATATTTTTAATGGGACTCGAGACTCGACTCGGGACCAAGGACTCGTCAACATCCCTGGGCTGTTGATGAGTCTTCTGGCTGTGCCAGAAGGAGCGCGATCACCGGTGAAGAGCGCATGGAAGCGAGGCGCGCTGCTGCTCGGCCACTATGGACAGCTACCAGGAGTGCAGCCCCAACGATGTGTTGAGATTTATTTTGATTGATATGTTGTTGTGGGGGGTTTGGGTTAGGGTCAGACATTTTGGGTTTGGCTGCCTCTGCCTGCCTGGTCTCTTCTTAACCAGTTCCACAGTTTGAATTGTCCAAGACAAAGGCCCCTGCCTGCCTGCTTTGGGGTTCCCTGCCTCCTCTGCCTGCCTGGTTATTTTGGGTTTGTCTGCCTGGTCTGTTCTTGCCAAAATCAGTGGCAGAGTTTTGAAATAAAAAGGCACACTTGTGCCTAGAATTTATTTAAGCCACACATCTGAAGTAGCCTTATTTTGTTGGGGAAACCCCCCCACTGATTTTAATAGGGACTCGTGGAGTCAGTTTTGGGAGTGACTCAGGACTCGGGACTCGGGAGTCACCATTTTGGACCAAGGACTCGGACTCGGACTCGAGACTCGGGTCCAAAGACTCGTGACTCGACTCGTGACTCGAGACCAAGGACTCTTCAACATCCCTGGCAATTCCATGGCCCCTGATCTTACGGTTCGTGCTCTTTACACACACTGGACTTGGGCTGGACAGCCCTACAGAGAGAGGATGCCTTCAGAGAGGCAACTGTCCTCTGAGCACCCTTCAAATAAAGGCCTGCTGTCTATAAACTAGGACACATGGGCACTCCATGCTGCAGTCTTATGCGCTCTTACTTTGCAGTGAGTTCCACAGAACTCGGTGGGCTTGCTTCTCCCCAAATGACAACAATGGATGTAAATTGGTGGGTAGGCAGCAGCATGGTGCCCTCCAGATGTTCTAGGCCACAACTCCCATCAGCCCCAGCCAGCATGGCCAATGGACAGGAATTATGGGAGTGGTAGTCCAAAACTGGTGTCGCCATTGTTTTACCAACGGCAGATACCAGGAAACAGCAGCTGCCCCTGGTAAATAGGACCGGTGGGCAGAGGTGTCCTTCTCTGTTCGTGTGTGCTTGCTTGTTCCCTGAGCGCCTGATCACAGAATCCTAGAATCATAGAGAAGTAGAGTTGGGAGGGGCCTACAAGGCCATCGAGTCCAACCCCCTGCTCAATGCAGGAATCCAGGTCAAAGCATCCCTGACAGATGTCTGTCCAGCCGCACCTTGAATGCCTCCAGAGTGGGAGAGCCCACCACCTCCCTAGGTAGTTGATTCCATTGTCTTATTGCTCTGACAGTCAGGAAATTTCCCCTGATGTTTAGGTGGAATCTAGGTTCCTGTAACTTGAGCCCATTATTCCGTGTCCTGCAAACTGGGATGATCGAGAAGAGATCTTTGCCCTCCTCTGTGTGACATCCCTTCAAGAACTGGAAGAGTGCGATCATATCTCCCCTCAGTCTCCTCTTCTGAAGGCTAAACATGCCCAGTTCTTTCAGTCTCTCCTCATAGGGCCTTGTTTCCAGTCCCTTTATCATCCTTGTTGCCCTCCTCTGAACCCTCTCCAGTTTGTCTATGTCCTTCTTAAAGTGAGGTGCCCAGAACTGGACGCAGTACTCAAGATGAGGCCTAACCAGTGCCGAGTAAAGGGGAATTATCACTTCTGACAGCAGATCAGTGTAGCCACCTCTGACACACACACACACACACATCCGTGAGTCTCCAAGTGGTCTGCAAAGCCCCTGCAGCAGGGAAGCCCAAGGGCGACTTTGGAACTGTGTTTGATACACTTCTGGATCCTGCGCAGTGTCAACAACACACCTGGAGGTGCATCTCCTGCGCTCACGCCTCTTCTCCTCCTGGTTCCAGGTGTGCTCCTGCAGAAGGCTGATTGGCAAGGGACTGGCACCAGCTAGGCAGTCCACGGGAGCCTTCTGCGTTCACAGGCACGACAGGCAGCAACCCAACAGAAGCAGCTCTCCCTGTGGCTGCATCTCAGTGCAGTGGAGCAAAGCCTCCCCTGTTGGATTCCTTCCTTTCCCTGCAGCTGTCAAAGGCACAGGAGTCCTGCCAGAAAAAGGAAAGGGGAAAGTTGGCAGCCTGGCTCACGCAGAGCTCCCGTGCTGGGAAGCCTCTCTCTCAAGTCGCACCGCGTCTTCTTGCCCAGGGTGTGGGCTGCTCATGCGAGATGGAAAGAGGGTCATGCCCCATAGCGAGAGGGGAAGGCGAAGCAGCTGCGCCGCGGCGATAGTGCAGGAGGCGGGGGAGGGAAGACAGCTGTGCCCCCCTCCTTCCCCCAACAGGAACCATCTGTGTCAGTGGCCGGGCCCCGGCTCTGCGTGATGCGCTGCCAGCCATTCCGGACCCGGTTTCCTAACCGCTTCCCCTTTGTACTTCCCCAAATGTGGAAGCAAGGCCTGCGCGGTGGGCAGGCCAGCCAGGAACTGTGGGCCAGGAACCGGGGGCCTCTCCCTGGCCGGCCATCGAGGGCGCTGGGAGAGGGGTACTACTGTGCAGGGCAGGCCAATCGTCAGGGGTTCCTCCACCCCACTGCACGAGAGCTGGGCGAATGGGAGAAGGGCGGCATTCGTCTAGATCGCAGACGGGACGTGAGAACTGGGCCGTTGGATGATCTTCTCTCGTGCAACCGCTGTGCTCACTTTGAAACAGTGGCCCAGCAGAGTTCTTTCCTTGGAAATGCTGGGGTTCCCCTTCCATCTTGGAGCTGTGAAGCAGGAATAAAGATTGAGCCAGAGGCACCACCAACTGTTAAACCAACTGCCCTTTTTCCTTCTCCCCTTCTTCTCTTTCTGGGCCTGGCCCCTAGTGGAAATCACAGCTCCTCTTTCAGCCATGTTCCTGCCTTTTGGATATGCCTTTTCCGAACCACTCAGTGTTCTCCAACCTTGGGTCCCCCAGATGTGTTTGGCCTACAACTCCCAGCATGCCCCAGCCAGCTACGCTGGCTGGGGCATGCTGGGAGTTGTAGGCCAAACACATCTGGGGACCCAAGGTTGGAGAACACTGTGTAACTAGCTGGAGTGGCAGTTTTCCAGAGTTCATCTCCATCTGCAGGGTCTTGAAAAGTGCAAACTCTGGATGCGAGCTGCAACGTGTCTCGCAACGAGCAGGCGCTGTCCATATGCACACACCCATGAACATTATGGAACCAGTGGTGCGCTGCCTGCCCATTTCACATGCTGGTGGGGGGGTCTACCCATCCAATTAATAGCCAGGCCTGACCCTGCTTAGCTTTCCCTCAACGCTCCAGACAATCTGAGCAATCATAAAGGCCACCCTTGATTGCGGGACAACTGTGTAAGATATATATATGTACCACACACACAACATACACACACACACACACACACACACTCGGCTCAGCAACTTCCTGCCAAGGGAGACCAGGTTGGCCCCTTCTCTGTTCTCCTTCCACCAACAAGGCACAGACATCTTTATTCAGGCCTTTGGCATGTAAGCTGGTGTGTTGCAGAAGGGTTTTTTGTTTGTTTGTTTGTTTGTTTGTTTTAATTAGTTGGGTATTGTCTATTTCTTTTATTGCTGTGTTTTTAATATATTTGTTTTTATTTGATGTTTTAATTAATTTTTTGTTTTTAATTTGGATTTTACTGTTAGTCTCCTTGAGTGTGCCTTCCCCCCCCCCTTTTTCTATTTTTGGTAGAAAGGCAGGATAGAAATTAAGTAAATAATATTTTTTAGAGCATATCTTTCACCTTTTAGTGCATTGCAGAGAAAATATTTTTTAGCAAGCATGGAGTGGAGTCTTACACTATAGATCCTGGGGATGGGGCTCCTCAAGCAACAACTGGGGTGTTATAATCACACACCCATTTTTCATTTTTTTTTTTAGCCACTGCCTCCCGCCCCACACAGATACCTGGGAGGGCACAAGAAGACATGGCTTCTTCCAGACATACTTTGAGTTCCGGCACCCCTCAAAAACAGCCCCCAGCTGGATTCTTCTCTCTTTTAGCCTTAAAATTATCTCCCATATCATCATGAGCAAATCCGCAGGGAGAAAGGAGTGAGTGGTTAGTGGCTAGTCAGTGCTGATGGGGATACGCTCTGCATATGTCCAGAGGCACTCTCTTCTGCACATGCTTGCCCTGTTGTAGCAATGTTCTGTTATTCTTCCTCCACACTTCCTGCCCCCCTGCCTGCCGACTCTGTCAGCATGGATGGAGTAGGAAGAGCGGCTGGGAGGGAAGGAGAGGAAATGACTTGTTGGAGAGAGAATAGGAGAGGCTGAAGGAAATCCACATTAAAAACACAGCTCTGCACACTCTGCAGGACTCCCTGTAGTGCACGATATTGGGCCAGACAGACCAACCGCCTGACCGTTTCCTGGGTCCCGAGCTCCTCGCACATTTTGGGCAGTCTTGCCACCACAAGTCCCCGCCCCCTGGTAGCTCTGTGAACTGAAACCTCATGCCGTGCTTCCCTTTAAGCAGCTACTCAAAGGACCCAGTTCACAATTTCTTGCACGGACAAAGGGGCAGCGTGTGTGTGTGTGTGTGTGATGGCATCAAACGGCAGCTCCTGCTCTCAGCCCCAACCTCTGGCTTGCCTTCCCCGCATCCTTGGAGAGCCCAAGGCCTTCTCTGCATTCTGCTCTTGACTAAGATACAGTCACAGTGGGCACTCAGCAGGGCCTTTTCGGGCATGGCACCTCCCCTCTGGAATGCCTTCCGGAGGGAACATGGGATGGCACACCCTCCCTCCCTCCCTCCCTGTGCTCCTTTTGCTTCCCTGATCCACCCTGCAAGATCCGATTCAGCGTTAGGAGCCCTGGAAGTCAAGCACTGTCTCCTCCGACTGGTGACAACTCTCCGCAGTCCCAGGCCAAGAAGGGTGTCTCCCATCCGCTCCTTCTGGAGTCCTTTGACTGGTCATGCTGGGAACTGAACCTGGGACCATCTGCATGCAAAGCGGGGGCCCTGCCACTGAGCTACAGTCCATCCCATTCCGTTTCCCACCAGAGGCTAGCCTAGTTCTGCAAGGAAGTGCACCACTGGGCCATGGAGTGATACACGCTCTGCACAGTTTGCTCCAGCGTCCAGGATCTTAGGGCTATACCAGCCCAGAGCACAGAATATACCTTTTTAACTTTTTAACTGCTTGCAGCAGCGTTTGGTGGACCTCTGTCTATGAATTCCCCCCTGGCCCGCCCTTTATCTTGCAATGCCGCCGCCACCACATCCTGTGGCAAGGAGGCCACCTCCTGGGCCTGCCCTGCAGCCTTTCTTGAGTGCAGTCATCATGACCCAAGGGACCAAGCAAAAGTCTCGGGCAGCTGGGGCGATGCATCGCTGCTCCGCGTTGCCACCTGCAGCGGCTTGTGTTGCCTGGATTGACATGAATTTCCACGTCGGTCTAGCCCACACCTGCCTGCACTTTTTCCCCAGACGCCCATTTCGTATGCACCAGTGACTCATGTGCAAGAGCAATCTGGCGCTGTGTCCACACACAATATGCCCAGGCTGCTATTTTTGGGTGGGGAACCCCACCAAGTCCACTGTAGTTTCATTATGAACAAGATGAGAACAGATTTTGTTGCTCTCAGCAGGACAGAAAATCCCCACTAAGCTCAGAGGAGCTGCACCAGCTCTCACATCCCCTTCGACAAGTCGGGCCCAGAGAGGGGACACCCCACCCACCCCACTCCCTGAAACAGCTGCTAGCTATTTCAGTTCACTCAGCAGCATCTCACAGGGTGGGGATCTGGGCCTTCGCTGATCTAGAATGGAGCATTTCTCTTGGACAATAGCTGCTCTTTTCTGGAATGCTGTGTCAGCAGGTCAGTTGGGATGGTTCCACCAGATTGTGGGAACATCGGAAGCTTCCTTATTCCGAGCAGGACCGGTGCAAGGCAGTTTGGTGCCCTAGGCAAGATCAGATATTTAGCGCCCCCCCTTCCCACCTGAGAGCGCTGTATTTTTTTCCAAGGTGTTTCTGGCGCCCTCTTTAGCCCTGCGCCCTAGGCGGCTGCCTAGTTGGCCTAATGGTAGCACCGGCCCTGATTCCGAGGCAGACCCTCAGTCCATCTAGGCCGGTATTGTCGACAGTGACCGGCAGCCGCGGCTCTCCAGGGCTCCAGGCAAGAATTTTTCCAGCCCTACCTGGAGATGCCGGGGATTGAACCTGGGACCTTCTGCATGCAAAGCAGGGACTCTACCACTGAGCCACGGGCCCTGCACTAGACAAAAAAAAATACTGCCCCTCCAGTTTCATGTTGGAATTGCCTAGGCAGGGCCAGCTCAAGACATTTGGTTGCAGAGCAGCAAAATGGCACTCATCCACCCACTCACCCAGGTGAAGGCGCATATAGTATCCAAAGGTAACCACCAGGGTTGACTACATTGATCTGTGATGCATGGGCCTGCCCTTGAAGACTGCCCCCAAACTACAGCCAGTTCAAAACCCACAGCTGCGAGGCGATGAACCGAGGCCGGCGGCCACTGGGAACACTTCTCCAAAAAGATCTTTACTGGTTTTTGGTCTTTTCCCGAGTCCAGTTCAAAATGTTGGTGCTTCTCTTTAAAGTCCTACATCAGGGGTGCAGAACCTCAGGCCCGTGGGCCAAATGTCTGGCCCTTCTGGGGCTCTCCAGGTAGCCCCGTCCCCCCCTTTTCCCCAACCACTGACAGTTTGGTGGTTTCCCAGCTTTTGTGCAGTTCCACCCCCACCCCCCATTCTAAGAGGCTGAAATGCCTCTCCCAAAGCTTAGTTACTTGCAGGAAGTTCTAGGCCACGAGTCCATTGCCTGTGGCCCCACCGATCCCTGGAATGCGACCCCTGAGAGCTTCTCCAAAACTGAATGCAGCCCTCGAGCGGAAAGAGGTTCCACGCCTCTGCCCAACCTGATTTGGGACCTGGATACTTAAGCGAGCATTTTCTCCCACATCCACCTGCCACAGGTTGCGTTTGGATGCTCTCCCCTGGGTGCCCCCACCACCTGAGGTAGGCAGGTGGTGAGCAGAAAAGGGCCTTCTTGGTACCTGCCCCCTATTTGTGGAATTCCTTTCTCAGGGAGGCTTACCCAGCACCTACCGCCATGGTAGTCTTTTGTCACAGGCTGAAAATAAATAAATAAATACATAAATACATAAATCTCCCAGGTTTTAAAAGTTTGATTGGTTTATTATTGCCGACTGATCATTCTTGTCTTTTGTATTTGTATTTTATGATTGCGTGGTTCTATGGTCATGTAATCCACCCTGAAAACGTTAGTGAAGGGCAGCATATACGCCCGTAGAAATGAGTGGATACATAAAGTACATTTTCGGTGCCACTATTTCACTGGCCTGTGTGTGTTTTTCAAAATGCAGCTTTGGTTATTTATTTATTGTTCTATTGGTTTTATTGTTTTTATATGTGCTCTGCTGCCCAGTGCATTTTATTGATTGTGTATTTTGTTGGATTTTAAATGCCGTTTGCAATGTGTGTGTGTGTGTGTGTGTGTGTGTTTTGAAAGCTGCCTTGTAAATTTCTTTGAAAGGGAAAGATGGGATATAAATATTTTATATAAATGACTGGGATTCCACGTTATAAAATGGTGTGGGTAGGCTGCATTCACACCTTTGCCTGAACACAGGGAGGCGGAGGCCAGGATCAGGAGCAGCCGGTGTGATGCTGAACTTTTCCCTCCACATGTTTGAAAGGGGCCTCTGAGTGAGGATGATGGGCTGCCTAGTCCAGCAAAGTCTCCTTGTCTCTGTTCCGCAGGCCTTGGATGAAGGTCCCTCCCCGCAGCTCTTGCGTTTCTTAAGAAGAGAGCCACAGATCGAGGCTGGGGTCTTCTGCACACCACACCACGCCCGCCCGTGTGCTGCTACCCCTCCGCTCCGGGAGATGGTTATCTCTGAGCTCCAGCTCTTCCCTGCTTACATATATGACGTGACCTCTGCCAGCCTGTGTGTGCAATGCAGGAAAGGTGCCAAGGAAGAAGAGACCCGTGTGGGCAGGCAGAGCAAACACACACGCAGAGGCAGCTCTAACTTGTTTTTATGGTTCTTCTAACCCCCGGATCAGGAGGGAAGCAAGCAGCTCCTGCGGATCTCTTCAACGCGGCGGCCATGGGCACCGGTGTGCCCACTGATGCCTCTCTTCCTGCAACCTCCAGATTTTTATTTTCTCTCTCGTGATTTTTCTAATCATTATTTATTTTTTTAACTGGGAGGTCGCCATGCAAAGGGCTGCCTTCCAGTGCCATCTTTATTTGTGTTTTAGAGCTCAGCCTCCACCTCTGCGTACCTGAGTGGTTGGCCTGTGGCTCGCGCTGGCTCAGCTTATCTGAGCGTGGAAAGCTAAGCAGGGTCAGGCCTGGCTATTACTTGGATGGGAGACCCCTCCTCTAGTTTCCAGCATTGAGCAGGGGGTTGGACTCATGGCCTTGTAGTAGGCCCCTTCCAACTCTATGATCTATGAATCTTTTCGTTTCGTTTCACCAGTTTGCCTCCTGGGAAATGAGTGTTTTGTGACCGGCCATGCCCACCATGGCAGCCATTTCATAAATGGGTAAGGCACCCCCCCCCATGCCAACCATTTTGTGAGAGTGCCCATGAAAATCTCTCAAAATTCCAGGTGTGCCCACTGAGCCACCCCTTCCCCATGGGACCAAACAGGAGATGAAGAGGTGATCAGAAAAGGATGGGCTGCAGGAGGCGGGGCAGCAGGTATGGGGATGATGGGAGTTGCAGTCCCACACATCTGGAGGGAACCAAGTAGACGAAGGCTGCCCTAACCTCATTGCTACTTTTTAATGCGTCCTCCCTTGTTTATGAACTGATCTCAATGGAGAAAAGGAGATCGCCCGGGAGCAAACTTGAATTCCAAACTTTCTTCACCCCGCTGCTTGAAGTTAAAGATGAGAGTTTAAGCTTCCAAATTTGCCATAATAAATGTTCTTGGTTTTCTTTGAGCATTTCATTCACAGTAGTTACCCAGGGTTTTGTCGTCCCCCCGTCCCCCCGCCATTTGTTCCCAACGTAGAATCAAAAACAGCCCTCCAGTGGGCACCCATATAAAGACAGGCATACATTTTGGCATTGCTGGGCCTTCCTGTTTGATTAATTCATGCAACATAGATACCGGTAGCTAGCCCGTGCCTTCTGCTATGCCCAGATAAAACTGCCTTTGCCACTTCTACAATCTCTGCTCTGCTACTGGCAAAGCTCTGCAACACCAGCCGTTTCATTCGTCACTTATCACAGGAAGATACTGAATGGCCTTATAGGGCGTCAGAGCGCTGGGTGTTCTAGCCTGGGCACGGATTGCCTGAGATCCTAGTTGTAACTGGAAAGGCCAGAGACCAGGGGCATTGTTAGGCCTGGGCTCGTGGGCCCCCAACTCCAAACCTATTTCCCTCAGCCCCGGATCTCTTCCCCAGCGCCTTGAGCGTCCACTGGTGCCAATGGAAGGGGTTTTGTTTTGTTTTGAGCTTAATTGCCATGAGCAATTTTCAAGGGGGATTGCAGCTGCGGAGAGAAGGGTAATCCCCCTACACACATGCTGCAGTGCCGCCCACCCCCCTGCATGACAATGAAGCTTGGGGGGGGGGAAGTATTTCCTTTGGGGCCAATGGGAGGTTAGCTGCCATGCAGGGGAGCATTTCCAGGGGGATAACAGTTTGGGAGGGAAGTTTAACCCTCCCTTCCCTGTGCACTGTGCCCCACCAAAATCCCCCTCCACTTGGCAAATTTAGGGGGGGAGAATTCCATTGATGCCCATGGAAAGGTTAGCTCCTGAATCTTTAAGTTCCTGCAACACCTCTGCCTGGGACCTTCTTTACCAAGCCGCGGCTGCCTTCTGCCCAAGGACAAGCTCAGTTGGTGCTTCCACGTTCCCACAGTGAGGAAATTTGCAAATTCAGGGTGCATCTAGGCAGCAGCTTACTGAACTTTTAGCTGGGCAGTTTAACACCTCACCTTTCACTGTGCCACCCATGTTCCTCTTTCTAATCCTCAGGTCTCTGCCCTTTGGATTGGTGGGGATTAATGTGCAGAGAAGCATCATCTGGGGGGGGGGGGGGGCAAGGGTCAGGTTGGTGCTCTGACATGTGCAAAATCTCCCCTCCACAAGTGCCTTCAATGACTGTCATCACATCTCCAGAGGGGACGCTCTGTTTTGATGTTCGGACCCAGGCATCGTGTCACCCCTGATCTCTCAGCCGTCCGTGCCATGATTCCCATGGGAATCTGAAAGGTACAAAGTCGCCCTTGAAAACAAGAATTACTGGGATGGGGGTGGGGGAAGAGGAGGAAGCAAGAAAGCAACAGACAGAAAAGGGACACAACAAGCTCAAATAAATTATTCTTTTTTGGGGGGGAGGAAGCAATCAAAGGGAGGTATGGAGTGGGAGATAAGAGAGGAGGCAGAAGGGGTAAGTGTAGGAGAGGAAAAGAGAAATGAGGTTAAGAGAGTGGGAAGGAAATAAAAGCCAGAGGAAGAGAACAAGCAAGTTGGGGGAGCAGAGGTGGCGCGCGCACACACACACACACACACACCGCACCCAGCGCCTATCGCCACCCTCCATCGCACTAGCCCAACCTCGAGTAGTTTTTCACCAAGATCGGAGTGATCGGGGAGTGCGGGGCCTTGCAGCTGCTGCTAGGCTGGTGAATAAGCACCTGCTTATCTCTGCCCAACGGCTGTGAGTGGCTCCAGATTGTGCTGGGGATGAGGTGTTGGCTGCTCACGGCAATTTCCATATCAGCACCCTGCAGCCGCTCCGAACCGAATAAACACAACAGCCACGTGGACAAAAGGTTAATTATCAATTTTCAGAGAGAGAGGGAGAGAGAAGAGGCAAGGCGGGGGGGGGGGGAAGGAAGGAAGTACCAGACCGAATGGGGATTTCTGTTACATTCTGGTGTAGAATTCGCGCCGTTTGGGAACCAGTGACCCCCGTCACAGGCGATGCAACGTCAACACTGAAGTGGCTGAGCTCAGTGGACCAGGCTGGGGTGTGGTGGTGGAGTGTTTTGGAGACACCTGAGATACGGCCTTACCTGGGCTGATCTAAAGGCTGCCCACACAGGTTCAGTTCTGAGAGTGGGCTTCGCAGTGCCTACGGAGGTGCCACTGACTTGCCGGATCGGCCCCCACCATGTGCCCCTGTTTTACGCTGGCTGCCCATGGAGGTGCAACGGAGCTTCGGGATTATGCGCTGCAGACTGGCGTAAGCATTATGCCACTGCCTGTGTGTGGGGTCCAGAGGGGCGTCGGTGCAGGGTCATCCGGCATCATATCCTTTCTTCTCTCAGGGCACATCTACATGGGAGTGTCTCCAATTTCTGGCGCACGTTCGCACGCAGCATTTGCTACCGTACCTGTCCACACAACAGACATAGAGAAGTCCAGCCAGTGGGTGGGGTGGGTGGTGCGACCCACATGGGGTCATTGATTGGACCTCTTTCCAAGCTAAGGTGCCACACAAAGCCTTTCCTCTACAGCAGCTGGCTGGGGCATGCTGGGAGTTGTAGGCCAAAAACATCTGGGGACCCAAGGTTGGAGAACACTGCTCTACTACAGAGAGATGTTTATCAAAAGCTTCCAGAGGCAACTGGTTGGCCACAGAATGCTGAACTGGATTAAACTTTATATAGAAAGCTATATAAGGAACTAAAACTTGGAACCCTTGGCTCTGTGTGCAGCTCCCTGTGCAGTGGAACACCAGCATTGCTGTCAGGGCCGGATTAAGAGCATTATGGGCCTGGTGCTGAGGATTTTGGTGGGCCTTTTTATGGAAATAAATAAAATGAAGACGCAATTTTATATTAAAACAAATTAAATATTTTAATTACCATTAAAGTGCCAAAACTCAAAAACTCCTGCAGCTCATCAGTAAGGGTCTTCCCAATTTCCCCCAAATTTATTTATTAAAAAAGAAAAAGCAGCCACAACAAAAAGCCAGGAAGCTTTGCTTGACCAAGAATAATTGTGTTGTTCTTGTTGCTTTGTTTCGTTTTCGTTTTTGTTTTTTTTGTTAAACTAGCATTTGAACAATTGAGCTGCGAATCAGAAAGATCTTTTGCTCGAGGCTGGAGAGAGAGGTCCCTTCTAAATCTGAATATTACAGACCCTAGCAAGCCCCCATGTGCTTCAAAGAAATGTAGTAACAGTGATTGAAATGCAAAAACCTACCATGCTAATTTGAGAACAACAGTTCTTGCTAGGTCTTGCCTCAAGCCTGTAATGCAGATGTGCTTAGAACACCTTTCTAATCTTGAAAAAATCATTAATTATGCTGAATGATAACGATCAGAGCTAACTCAAATCGTGCAGCGTGTCCCTATATTCTGGGCCTATTGTCTGCTTTGGGCCTGGAGCGGCCGCTCCAATCGCCCCTATGTTAATCCGGCCCTGATTGCTGTTTTGAGCATCTTCTGGGGAAGCCTGTGGCCCTCCAGATGTGTGTGTGTGTGTGTGTGTGTGTGTGGCCTACTGCAATTCCCATCATCCCTCACCATTGGCTATGCAGGCTAGAGCTGATGGGAGTTGTGGGCCAAAACATCTGGAGGGTGCAAGGTTGCCGAGCCCCATCCTAGAACAATGGGGCATTTTCATGCTCTGGACTGGCCCCACCCACCAAGGCCAGCCATTGACAGGAAGGCTATTTATTTTATTTATTTATTTCTTCTATTTATTAATCGCCCATCTGGCCGGACACCCGTCTAGTCAGCAACTGTGCCTGAGTGGCAACAGTCCTCCTGGCCCCGGGGTGTCCTTTCTTTGGCTCTGAGTCCCTGGCACAGATACTGACTCTCCTCTGACAGCTGCCTACAGCTCACCCCTGACACATTCTTTTGCTCCCTCGGGCCGTTCTTACAGCCACGTGTTCTTATCTAAAAGGTATCTCAGAACCAGGGCCAGTGCTACCATTAGGCCAACTAGGCAGCTGCCTAGGGCGCAGGGCTAAAGGGGGCGCCAGAAACACCTTGAGAAAAAAAAAAGACAGCGCTAAAATGCGTATTTTACCAACTTGGGGGCGCTAAATATCTGATCTTGCCTAGGGCACCAAACTGCCTTGCACCGGCCCTGCTCAGAACCCTTCTTTCCAGTGGCTCATTTTGAACATGAGACAGAAACAGGACAACTGGTATTGCTCAGTGCTCAAATTTCAGGTCGTGCCCCTCCCTTTTTAAACTACTAATTCCTGCCATGCTGTGCATCATGTGAAATCCAGTCCATTTTAAATTGTCTGCACTTAACGGTCGCATAAATCAGTCGGCTGCGGGTGAGCTGCATGCACAGGCTTCAAAGGGTGAGTGGCAAATTCGCAAAGGGAGGGGCAGGACCTCCACTGGGTTCACACGAGAGAAGTTCGCTACCCCCAGAAGCATGGCTCCTTCAGCAACCTGAGGGAATGCACCAAACTGGAATTGTGGACTGGAGAGAGGTGGGTCCATCAGGAGGCCGGTGGGTCGGTGGCCTTGCTATGGGGAAAGGCTGCTGGGGAGACATTTGGAGGAGACGTTTGATCAGCTGGCATTTTAAATGCCAATTTACCTACCGTAATTTTGCAGTTATGAACCACTATGCGAACCGAAACTCATTTAATCTTTTGAAGTTCACAGTGCCCTGAATTTTGTGATGGGACAGTTCCCCAATAAAAAATATCTGTACAAAAATGTGCATACGTGAACTGATTCTTGAATAGTATTGGTGTGCATTTGAAATGGCAGGGGGTTGGATCCAGTGCTGGCCATCCACCAGTGGAACAGAAACCGCTGGCAGAATGGATTCCCCCGCTGCTGCCCTACAGCCCCTGGCGCACCCCAACATCTGCTCCAGAGAGTTGGAGGACCCTCCAGTGCAGACTTGGGGGGCACGCAGGGAGCTGCGGAGTGGAGCAAGGGGAGGTCACAGCTCACATGACGCTGCACTGAACTCATGAAAACTCTGTCTCTGGTAGTTCATTCACACAAATGCGAGCAGGGCTTTTTTTCTGGTGGAACTCACCGGAACTGAGTTCCAGCACCTTTTCTTCTATTAATTGCATTACAATTTAATCGCCATCTACTCCCGAGGAAATGTAATCCAAGAGTTCCGGTACCTTTTTCTCCAGAAAAAAAGCACTGAATGCGAGCCACCCCTTTCCGTGCTGTGGCCTTCCGGTGATAAACATCCAGGGGTGACAGGGCCGGCCTCAAGAGTCGGCCTGGTTGGGCACCTGCCCAGGGCCCGCTGCCCACCAGGGGCCCCACTGACAAGAGCCCCCCCCCCCCAGAGCTGCTCCTCCTCTTCACCGTTGCAACTCGCTTCTTCACCTGCCTCTCGCTCCGGCCCTGGCAATGGTGGTGCTGAGAAGGAGCAGCAGCAAACGCCACGGCCTGCTTGCTCCCTGGCTCTCTCTGCCTGTCAAGCAAGCGAGTGGGAGCCATGATGATTTCATAGATTTCATAGACAGAGTTGGAAGGAGCCTACAAGGCCATCGAGTCCAACCCCCTGCTCAATGCAGGAAACTAGAGGAGGGGTCTGCCATCCAAGTAACAACCAGGCTTGACCCTGCTTAGCTTTCCACACTCAGACAAGCTGGGCCAGCGTGAGCCACAGGCCTGTAGGAAGAGGAGGAGGAGAGAGAGCCGCTGGTGGCAATGGCGGTGAGAAGGTCGGCTCACTGGGGGAGGGCCCCCCATTGAGGATGCCACCCAAGAGCCCTCAAAAGGCACTGGTGGGTGAAGCCGCTTTAAGATCCCTTCAGTTGCCCATGGAGGCAGGACAGGGTTCCACCTTCACTCCTCACCACAGCAAGAAGCCAAGGCACCCGGTGGTGCCTGGCGTGTACGCGCATCGTGCATACCCCCTCTTGAGAGGGCTCTTGTGCCAGCAGACAACAACAAGCCCAGAGAGAGAGAGGAGAGAATAGTTCTGCTTTTCGCACCTCTTCGCCCGCCATCTGGGATGCTCACCTTTCAGCCATCCTCTTATCATCAAACCTCTGCCAGATTTACCTTTTGTCAGGCCGGGGGTGGGGGGGGGTTCACTGATAGAGGGGATTGGGGGTCAAGAGAGGGAACACGGTGGCTTGGCCTCGGAAGCCCCCGGAGCCCCAGAAAGAGAGACGCGGTGTGTAAGTTAGCTGGCGGGGCTTACATTATCTCCGAGTGCGGCTGCTTGGCCTGTCTTTAATCCTGTTGCTCGGAGAGCCCAAAGCACCCTCCCTGCCTTCTCATTCTCCATCCTCTCTGGGCCAGCGATGAAGAAGTAATAAATCGCTAAGCAGGGCTATGAACCCAGCCTGCATTCTTGCCACCAGGAGAGCTTAGCAGGCCAGAGGTCCCGTGCGTCGGCCACTAAGCCAGTGTTCTCCAAGCTTGGGTCCCCAGATGTTTTTGGCCTACAACTCCCAGCATGCCCCAGCCAGCGTAGCTGGCTGGGGCATGCTGGGAGTTGTAGGCCAAAAACATCTGGGGACCCAAGCTTGAGGAACACTGCACTAAACTATTTGCTCTGGTGCTTTCCTACAGGCCTCTCTTTTGGGGAGAAGGCAGTTGCAGGGGGGGGGGGAAGCCCTAAGTGTCCTTCAGCTGTATGCCCAGTGGCTCCTTCCCTCCCACACGCATGGTACGATGTATACAACAATCCAGTTATTTCTCGGGACAAATGTAGCTCGTTATCTTTGCTCTCTTGCCTTCCGTAAATTCTTTTGCAGATCCTCCCCTAAGGCAAATCCTTCCCAATGATGGCCACTAAATTAATTGTCTTGACTAGTGTCCGGGGGCTTCCGACCTTTTTGGCTGAGTGGGCGCATTTGGGATTTTGAGAGAGTGTTGTGGGCACTCTCACAAAACGACTGCCACGTGCGGTGGGGGCTCGCGCATTCATAAAATGGTTGCTTTGGTGGGCATGGCTGGTCACGAAATCTCCATTTCCCAGCCAGAAGGCAAACTGGTGAGACTAAACAAAAAGTAACTTGCTGTACTGGGAGTCGCGGAAGATGGCGAGGAGTACAGGAGTGTTGTACAGAGTTCTGCCTCTATGCTCTGGGTTTGCTTTAAGAAAGTAGGTTTGCTTTAAGAATCAGCAACCTGCCTTGATTACTTGGCTGCTTGCCAAGCTGATGCAATGAAGGAGCAACTCACCTGCATGTGATCTGGCTGTTGGCCAGAGGGATGACAATGCAAACAGCACAGGTGCTAGCAATGAAGCACGAGGTCTGCAATCCAAGAAACTTGGTGCTATTTAAGAAGTGCAAGTGCAGACGGAGAGGGTGGTTGTTGTTGGTGGTCGTTAGTGGTGGTTGCGTTTGGAGTCATCATCATCAGGCGATCACTCGTGACCGAGTAAGATTGTCTTTTGGGATAAAAGGAGGAAATTCTAAAGAAGATTGTGTAGACTCTAGCGATGGGTCCGTAAGTGACTGTGGAGGCCAATTCTAGATCCACACAGCTTCTACAGGGAGGACACAGGTTACCAGATGGAAGATGGTCCGGTAAAGGATTCGTTTGACGTGCTTTTCGCTTAGCACGTTTCTCCCTTTCACCTTGCACTCGGGCTTCTTCAAAGTCCATGGAACCTTTGTGAAAGGCCAACCTCCATTTAGATCGTTCATGGGCCAGAGCTTCCCAGTTCTCGATGCGTTTGGAGTACTGAAGAACTGGAAGGAGCGAGGAGGAGCAGAGGACGCTGCGCAGAGAGCCTTGCAGAAGCCCAACGTGGAAAGCCAATACCCAGGCGGAGAGCTGCTGGACTTAGCGTTTGGGTTGGTTGAACAGTGACTGTGCAGCTAAGGGGTGGGATTTCCATCGGGGAACTGGGAGTCGCATTGTTGTACTTCAGGCTTAACTTTACAATAAACATGTTTGGCTTTGACTTCCTGGAGGAGGAGTATTTATTATGGTCAGAAAATCCCTCAAAGAACCTTTGCCAATCCCTTTTGGGGATCCTGTGGCAAAACACTTGCCCAAGAACCTTAACTGCAAGGCAGAGGTGGGGTCTGAGCTCCAAAACACAAAACCACTCTATTGAAGCCAAATAAAGATGGTGCTGGTGGGGGGGGGGCACTTCACTTTGCAGCATGCCAGCTTCCCAGTTAAAAAAAAAAGAAAAGGTTTTAATTAAAAAATATCTCTAAAAATAAAATAAAAATCAGTAGGGGCAAGGTGCCTAGCAGGCAGCACACCAGTGTTCCCTGTTGTAGTCTGCTCTGGACCTGGGGTCTCCATTCTGAATGAATTAGTGTACAGTTGGTGTCAAGTGTACACACACCAGTGCTTTTTTTCTGGAGAAAAAGGTACCGGAACTCTTGGATTACATTTCCTCGGGAGTATATGGCGATTAAATTGTAATGCAATTAATAGAAGAAAAGGTGCTGGAACTCAGTTCCGGTGAGTTCCACCAGAAAAAAAGCCCTGACACACACACACACTGAAGATGCCTGCTGCTGTGCTGAGTTAGAAACCACTGGTCCATCTTGCACGGGCCGTCTACTTTGGCCAATCAACCTGGCTTCGTAAAAAAAAAAGAAAGAAAGAACGGCTCTGATGCTGGGTCAGACCAAGGGTCCTTCTAGTCCAGCATTCTCTTCGCACAGTGGCCAACCAGCTGCCCACGGGAAACCCACAAGCAGGACATGCGTGCAACAGCACCCCCCCCCCCTTACATTTGTCTTCCTCTCCTTCAACCAAACAGGAAGTTGGGCCAGGACTTTCTGGGAGCGAAAGACTCCCAATTTGCAAGTAAAGGGAAGTAAGGTGGAACACCTCTCTGACCCCCCCCCCCGCCCCACCAATTTATAATAACTTTCTGTGGAGGACCAGCACCCGGGTCCTCTGCGTGAGTTCGGCGCTTAACGGGTTAACCGGCACTGAGCTACAGCCCCTACAAGCGATTGAAATTGACTAGGAGGTTTGCGCAGCAAAAGGAAACTCCAGAGCCCTTTGTATGACCATATAAGGCGTTTATTGACTACAAGTTAAATGGAGCGGAACTAATAGCTTTCTAGGTATACTACAACGTCAACATGACCTGACGTGATCTCCGAGTTTTATCAATGAATGGGTTCCCAGGCTAGCGTATTGAGGAAAGTCAGTTACCTTAGACCCGAGACTCTACGCTGGTCAGTTTCGTGCCTGGCTCCGGATCCGCCTGATCCGGGGAAGAGAACAGCTTATCCCAGCCACCACTGGGGAATGAACTTGCCGAAGTGACCCGTGTTCCCAACAACCCCCTAAGGGTGGGGAGAGGGGTTTTCTACCCCCAGTTTCCCACTCTCCCGCCCTTGCGTGGTCAGGTGGGGCTTATGCCTGCCCCTTTGTGTCAGGTGGGCTTATCCTGCCCTGCCCCTTCATGTCAGGTGGGCTTATTCTGCCCGGGGGGGGGGGAAGGTGACATACTGGGTACTTCACAGCTCTTTGAGACTGCTCTGCCATTTTGATGGTCCTTTCCTGGGTTTTGTGGATTCTGACCGAGGCGCCCCATTGTTGGTATGCAGATCTGTCTGGTTACCTCCTTGTATCTCCTGGTGCCTCTCTCTCGCCCCCTCGGGGAGAGATGGTAGGCGTATGTGCGTGTGAGTGTATGTGTGTCAGGCTTTCTCCACAGGAGTAAAAGGAGGCAAGGATGCTGATGGCTCCTCTTTCCTCGCTGATGGCGTCACAGGCGCTGTCCAATAGGAGTCTCTGACATTTGGGAGGCCACATGCCACGTGGGCTCTTCTACAACGGCAGTGGTGGTGCTCTTGTAGTTTGAATGCTGAGGAAGCACAATATGCAGGCAACAGACCTGCAAAGAGACTGCACTTACTGCATTGACAGAACGGCCTAGTAGGAAAGAAGCCTAGTCAACGGCAATGAAGAAAGAGCTCCATTTCCGAGCCTCAGCAAGGCCTGACGTGTGATCTTGTGCGGTGAAGACTGCAGAGACAGGAAAGAAGCCTCACCTTTCAGCATTTCCACTTGCAGGTTATTTCAGTCAATAACCGAAAATGAGTTGGGCCGTTTTTGTTTGTTTCTTTCTTTCTTCTTTTGGCTGTTACTTAACAGTCCTGCTGCTGGTTAGGAGCGGCCAGGCCTGCCCATCTGTCACTCTTCAAGCTCTCCCTTGCAGCCAGCACAGAATTTTCCCAGTCCTCGCCTTAACCTCAAGTGCTTTTTGTTTTGTTTTGGGTTTTTTTTAGGCATATTCCCTTGCAGCTGGTTCCCTAGAAATTTTGCCCAGGAGGCATGATGGCTCCCTCCCAACCAGCTTGAACCCCCTGTATTTAGACACTCAAACAACTGACTAAAAATAATCAGAAACCTGAGCAGCGTGTGAAAAGCCCTGGAGCTGCTGGGCTTCCTCTTGCTCGCCCTCTTCCATCCCTCCATCCCTCTCCCCCTAGCAGTTTCCCAGACTCGAAGGAGGGAGGCCCCCCCTCGGCCGTGGTCTGACCCTCCACTTCCTGCCTGAAAAGCTGCTTGCCTCTTCCACACCTGCGCTCTGCAATCAGTTCACATCAGCTCCTAAATCTAACCGAATCCAAAAATATTAAAACCAGGGCCCATCTGTTGTCCAACTGATGAGAGCAGATGTGCGGAGGATTTCAGAGGCTGGTTGGCAACCATTCAAAACCGACAGAACTTGCACCTGCCTCTCCACCACAGTTCCCCCCCCTTTTTGATTTAATACGCTCACTCTCCCCACCCACCCACATTTGCAAAGAAAAAAAAGGGGGGGAATCCTTACCACCACCCCCTCACCCCGCCCCCAGCTTTAGGAGATGTGTGTGTTGTAAACAGATCTAGTAATTCCCCCCTCAGACACATGATGGGTACTGTTGACGGTTCATCCGTGTAAACACGCAAATGCACATATATTAGAATAACGTTGGGAGAGAGGAAATGAGAATAGACACCCACAATCCAGTCCCCAAGCTCTGCCAGAAGACAGCCAGCTGTTGAGAACTGGGGATCGTTACTCCTGTACAGAGATGAACTGGTGTTTGTAACAACAGAGCTTCTAGAGCAGTGTTCTCCAACCTTGGGTCCCCAGATGTTTTTTGGCCTACAACTCCCGGCTGGGGCATGCTGGGAGTTGTAGGCCAAAAACATCTGGGGACCCAAGATTGGAGAACACTGTTCTAGAGAAACAAAAGCCGATCAAAAGACAGGCCCGGACGGTATTTGGTCACTGTTGCTTCCCGGGGTTTCCCCCCATCTTCCTTCGCATGGCAGCAAAGGATACATTCAGGCTCTGGATCAAAAATTGCTCGACGATCCAAATGACATAATGTTCTTTATGCTGGAAAGGTTCTCCTAATCGAGAGGATCCTCAAAGCTGGCCTGGTCACCTTCAGACAACTTCTTCAAACAGAGGCCTCCTTCCACCGTAAATGCAGCTGTTGGTAAAATCACATCGGTCCCCTTTGCAAGCCTAAACTAGACTAGCCAGTCATATTCCTTATTGGTAACTCATAACATAGATTCTGAATAGAGTTGGAAGGGGCCTACAAGGCCATCGAGTCCAAAGCAGGACTAGATTCCCATCCTCATCGGTGCTGCAAGGGAGGAACCAATCAGAGTTACGAATGGGACTTGCCACATAAAAGTGAAGATCTTGGAATGTGTAGCTCACACTGAATAGCCAATGCGACGGGCTGCAAAAAGCAAATGCAATTTTGGGCTGTATTAATAGAAGTATAGCTTCCAAATCGCGGAAGTGATAATTCCCCTTTACTCTCACTGGTTAGGCCTCATCTTGAGTACTGCGTCCAGTTCTGGGCACCTCACTTTAACAGGACATAGACAAACTGGAGAGGGTTCAGAGGAGGGCAACAAGGATGATAAAGGGACTGGAAACAAGGCCCTATGAGGAGAGACTGAAAGAACTGGGCATGTTTAGCCTTCAGAAGAGGAGACTGAGGGGAGATATGATCGCACTCTTCCAGTACTCTTCCAGGGATGTCACACAGAGGAGGGCAAAGATCTCTTCTCGTTCATCCCAGTTTGCAGGACACGGAATAATGGGCTCAAGTTACAGGAACCTAGATTCCACCTAAACATCAGGAAAAATTTCCTGACTGTCAGAGCAATAAGACAATGGATCCAACTACCTAGGGAGGTGGTGGGCTCTCCCAGTCTGGAGGCATTCAAGGTGCGGCTGGACAGACATCTGTCAGGGATGCTTTGACCTGGATTCCTGCATTGAGCAGGGGGTTGGACTCGATGGCCTTGTAGGCCCCTTCCAACTCTACTTTTCTATGATTCTATGATTCTATGATCCAAGTAACAACCAGGCCTGACCCTGCTTAGCTTTCCACGCTCAGACAAGCTGGGCCAGCGTGAGCCACAGGCCACCAATGCCGTTTAACATCTTCATAAATGACCTGGAGTTGGCCGTGAGCAGCGAGGTGGCCATGCTTGTGGGGAATGTATGGGATCTCTCCACACGGGGTGAATGGACGACAAAATGGCAAATGTAGCTACTGCTGCATTTGGGTTGCTACTGCTGTTCTGTCCCAGCAAGTAGATGTTGTCATACTGCAAACGGAAACCAGTTTCAGATCTGCTGAAGTGGCCTGGCTCCTGACCACAGATCCCTGGAACTATAGTTCTAAGAAGATTTCTCCACACGCCCATGACATCACAGCATCCCCCAAGCCAAGATTCTTTGAGGAAAGCCACCACTATAAACCTGGCTTTGATCAGGAATGTAAATTCGTCCCATGTCTAAGGGCAGGAAACAGAGAGGATCTGCAGTAAATAGGACTTCGGGCACATTTAAAGTCATAAGAATGTAAGAAGAGCCCTGCTGGATCAGACCAAAAGCTCGTCTCATTATCCCCAGCTAGCTGGCTGGGGATAATGGGAGTTGTATCCCAACACATCTTGGAGGGCGCCAGGTTGGGGAAGGCTGCTGGTAGGTGTCCTTGTGTGCTCCCAAGCAGGGCATGAAGAGGACAGAGGCGGTCATGTCTCAGGGGCAGGCAGGGCTTGGCCTGCAGAAGGTCCCAGGTGCAATCCCTGCCATCTCCAGGTAAACCAGTGTTTCTCAACCTTGGGTCCCCAGATGTTTTTGGCCTACAACTCCCAGCATGCCCCAGCCAGCATAGCTGGCTGGGGCATGCTGGGAGTTGTAGGCCAAAAACATCTGGGGACCCAAGGTTGAGAAACACTGAGGTAAACAGATCGGGGAGCAGGTAATGGGAGATACCTCTGCTTGAGACCCTGAAGACCCGCTACCAGTCTGAGTAGAAAGCACAGAGTTAGAGGGGGAAATGGCCTGACCTGCTGGCATGAGACACCTTCCTGTGTTCCACGCCAGCTTGAAAGTGGTTTGGAACTACTCAAGCAGATCTCTTTGGGGAAGCACTGCATAAAGGCCCAGGCTCAGTCCCTGGTGTCTCCAGGTAGGGCTGGGAAAGGATCCTGCCTGAAACTCTGGAGAGCCGCCGCTGCCCATCTGTGCAGACAGTGCTGGATTAGACGGTCCAAGGGGCTGACCCAGTACAAAGCAGCTCCCTATAGCATTTCCCTGTTATCGGTCTCCAGCACCTGGTAGTCAAAGGTATACTGCTTCTCTAGCTGGGGGTTCCACTTACCTATCATGGCTAATAGCAGTTGGCAGACGTATCTGCCGAGAATGCCAGCCATCATTTGCCACAGCAAGCAGAGACCAGGAGCAAACCATGGCACTCCGAGAAGTCTGTGCGCCGAGATATAACTCAAGTAAGTAAGCCCAGCGGTGCAGGGCAGCGGAAGGCTCTGTCTTTGTGCACCAGGAATAGGTGGCCACCTCACCTGCCATACGTGCCGCTGGGATCAAGGCCCAGCATTGCCTCTTAATGGCTGGCCTGCATTTGGGCTGCCTCCCGGTGCAGCTAGCAGGCACCTGGGCGAAAAAATGCCATCCTTGCCAAGGACCTCATCCATCGGGCCACGCCGTGCCGCTTTCCACCTTAAGCTGCAGACCCGCCTGCCTGCCAAGTGGCCGACAGGCACAGCCAAATTAAGGTGACTTTTGTTATTGTTCTCCAGCGAATCCCTCAGCTCAGATGCTGACCCCCTAACGATCCCGCAAACCACGAAGTGAATAAATGCCAATAATCCCCTTTTAAATGCATCCCTCGCTGGGAGGGGGATTAGAACCAGCCGAGCAAGGCCAGGGTGCAGGGGTTCTCCGCTCCGGCAGCCCCCGCTGTGGCTGTGCAGATATGGCAGGCAGGGAAGGCTCGCAGGCCCGCCTGGGGATGGCCACGCCATCTGAAGTAGCCCCTTGCGACGTGGCGTGATTAGGATTAGCTGCCTCGGGGATGAGCTGGACATCGTCGATGGAGAGAGATGATAATGACAGGGCCCTTGGCGGGAGGAGGATGACGACGTTTTTTTCACTGTCTCTCCAAAGAGGTGGCCATCTGCATATTTTGCCATGTGCCTTCCGCCTGGAAAATCCAACTGGGCCCCACCAGAGTTTTGCTTTCGTTTGGAAGAAGTGGTGCAGCTAGGTAATCTTAGACCCTGGATCTAATGGTTTTATAGCAGTGATGGCGAACCTATGGCACGGGTGCCACAGCTGGCACGCAGGGACCTCTCTGTGGGCACTTGAGCCATTGGTCACCAGATCGCGAAAAGACTGTCCCCTTCTGCAAAACACTAATGATCTTGTTCTTTCTCACAGTGTGGAACAGAATGGTTTTATTCTAGAATTCCTGTTACAGAATTCTTTTCTACATTGTTACCACATTTAAAAGATTTTGAAGAATGATGTGCAGAGCATGGCTTGGATGTAAAGCCCTAACAGTTGACCTGAGTGCTGCATGTGTTGCTCTCAAACTAACGGAGTATGAGCCAAGGTTTGACCAATTATCAGCATGCATGCAATAGCAAAAATCACATTAATTGTGCAAAAGCATGCCCAATGCGAACTTTTACCTAATGCAGTGTTTGGAGTCCAAGACATAAAGTGTTTAAAATGTGTTAAGCACGTTTAGTTTTCTTGTTTATCTTGCTCATCCTAGTACAGGTTGACTTTTACTTTTACTAATCCGACACCTGTAGAAGCAGGGAAAGGACCCGGAGTAAAGCTTGCCCCATACAATTTCAGTCTGGCATATAATCATATTACAAGTTGAGAATCCCTTATCCAAAAATACATGTGCCTAATTATTTAAAAAGTTTGTATAAATTCCCTTCAGGCTATGTGTACAATGTAGTACTATAATAATTTTTTGAGTTGATTTTTTCCCCCAATAAAAAACTGTTTGTATCATTGAAAGCTCTGTTATGGTGTTTTTCTTTAAAGACAAAAGATGTTAATTAGTTCGGACAACTGTATGAGTTGTTTTTCTAAAACTAAAACCTCGGTATTCAGGTTGAATTGCAGTGTTGGCACTTGAAATAAATAAGTTGGTTTTGTGTTGCAGTTTGGGCACTCGGGGGGCTCAAAAGGTTCGCCATCACTGTTTTATGGGCTCCGCCTTTAGATGGCCCTGTTTATTCCTTCGGTTGTGAAGCATACAACTAACATGTATCTCCTCACAACCTGCCACTCCATGCTTTAAAACCGCTTCTACATTCCAGATACATTAGAACAACAAAACTGTTTGGCAACGCTGTGTGTGTGTATGCTAAGCATATGAAGTTTTGCATTTTAAACTCACTGAAGGACTGCCTTCTTGTTCTTCTTCTTGTTGTTGTTGTTATTATTAATTATTATTATTATTTATTATTATTATTATTATTATTATTATTATTATTATTATTATTATTATTATTATTATTATTATTTCTCTACCACCCCATTGCCAAAGCTCTCTGGGCGGTTTACAACAATAATCCCATATCGGCCTGCCCATACTTTAAGATCAGCAAGAGAGGCCCTTCTCATTTGCCCACCTGTGAGAGCAGTTAGGTGGCTGACCACACGTGAGAGGGCCTTCTCTGCAGTGGCCCCACACCTCTGGAATAAGGTGCTACCACGGGTCCACCAGGCCCCATCATTGCAGACTTTTAAGAAGGCCTTAAGCAGGGATGTTGAAGAGTCCTTGGTCTCGAGTCACGAGTCGAGTCACGAGTCTTTGGACCCGAGTCTCGAGTCCGAGTCCGAGTCCTTGGTCCAAAATGGTGACTCACGAGTCACGAGTCCTGAGTCACTCCCAAAACTGACTCCACGAGTCCCTATTAAAATCAATGGGGTTTCCCCCCAACAAAATAAGGCTACTTCAGATGTGTGGCTTAAATAAATTCTAGGCACAAGTGTGCCTTTTTATTTCAAAACTCTGCAACTGATTTTGGCAAGAACAGACCAGGCAGACAAACCCAAAATAACCAGGCAGGCAGAGGAGGCAGGGAACCCCAAACAGGCAGGCAGAGGCAGCCAAACCCAAAATGTCTGACCCTAACCCAAACCCCCCACAACAACACATCAATCAAAATAAATCTCAACACATCGTTGGGGCTGCGCTCCTGGTAGCTGTCCATAGTGGCCGAGCAGCGGCGCGCCTCGCTTCCATGCGCTCTTCACCGGTGATCGCGCTCCTTCTGGCACAGCCAGAAGACTCGTCAACAGCCCAGGGATGTTGACGAGTCCTTGGTCTCGAGTCCCGAGTCGAGTCTCGAGTCCCATTAAAAATATTGGGACTCGAGTCCGAGTCGAGTCAGAGGGGGGACTCAGTCCGACTCACGAGTCGAGTCCTCGAGTCCGAGTCCCCATCCCTGGCCTTAAGAACATATTCCACGCTCAGACAAGCTGAGCCAGCGTAAGCCACAGGCTTACTCTGGCCTTCTGGTATGATTGCTGCTGTTACTGTTTTTTTTATCCCTGTTTTTATTGCTCCTAATATCGCATTGGTTTTATGTGGTTTATTGTTGTATGCCACCTTGGGAGGGCTTCTGGCCTGAAAGGTGGCCAAGGAATATTTTAAACGAATAGAATAAATAAAATCATAGCGTCATCACAATGACGGGAATAAAATGGAGTTTGCTTCTTCACCTGCTGTTCTCTGGTGGTCATTTTTTTTTGGGGGGGGGAGCAGACTGTGGGGCCCTGGACTTTGACCCCAAGGCCCAGCCCTCCCTGCACGACTGTTTGGGTACAGGACTTCAAGGAGAGATCTGGAAACCAAGCCGTAGGAGGAACGGTTGAAAGAGCTGGGTATGTTTAGCCTGGAGAAGAGAAGATTGAGGGGAGACATGAAAGCAGTCTTTAAATGTCTGAAAGAAAGGGCGTCATGCATGAGATGGAGCAGAGTCTCTTCTTGCTCCAAAGGGCTGGACTAGAAGCAACAGGCGGAAATCGCAAGGAACCGGATTTCAAGAAAATGCTAGGAGAAGCCTGCGAATGAGCTGAGCTGTCTGACATCGGAACAGACTGCCTTATGGTGGGGAGAGGCTCACATCTGTGAGGCATGCGGTAGCTGCAAGATTCTTGCCCTGGTACTAGCGGGTTGTACTAGGTCAGTGTTCTCCAAGCTTGGGTCCCCAGATGTTTTTGGCCTACAACTCCCAGCATGTCCCAGCCAGCTACGCTGGCTGGGGCATGCTGGGAGTTGTAGGCCAAAAACATCTGGGGACCCAAGCTTGGAGAACACTGTACTAGATGACTTCCAAGGTTCCTTAGAACTCTCATATTCTATTACTGACACTGGAATCACACAGTTGGAAGGGATCCCAAGGAGCCATCTTGGCCTACCCCCATCCCATAACAGTTATAAATCCCTGGTCCTAATTATGTTTAAAGTTTAAATTGTTTTCATAGTTTTTATTGGCTTTAATGTTATTGTAAACCACCCTGGGTGCCCTTGTTGGAGCCGAAGGTGGTTTAGAAAAGTTCCTGTAAATAAAATAATAAAATAAATGCTACCGTATTTGCTAGTACGATGTACGCCAGAGCCATGCTGGAACGAGGCATCCATTCAGTTACATGAAGCCACCATGCTGAGGGATAAGGGGGTAGTGTCTTAAAATAACTAACTTGGAACTAATTCCAGAATGTGTGGGTTTTTTGGAGGGTTTTTTTTTTTTTTTTTTTTTTTACTATGTCTTACTCCTACGGTGAGCACTGCAGTTCGGTGCTTATTCATCACAATGGTGTTTTGCATAACACTTCATGAATCGTGTCCTTGGTCTGTGGAAGTACATCCCCTTCTGTTCTTTTCGAAGCCTCCAGCTAGTGGCTAGTGTGTACAGTCACCGTTGGCAACTGGTGGCCCTTGCAGTCCAACTTGCTGGACTGCAAGTCGCATCATTCATTCATTCATTCATTCATTCATTCATTCCATTTCTATACCACCCAATGGCCAAAGCTCTCTGGGTGGTTCATGGCATGATAAAACATAACGGGCACGTTTGCATGTCATGCCAACCCACCCTGGCAATAAGCCACGGTGGGCTGGTTGATGGCCAAACAACTCACTCTGCTCCTGGCAGATGATGACTCACCGTGGGTCATTGGGTGAACCAGAAGGTTGCAACAGTGAAAAGGAGAAATAGGTCAAGGGAGCTCTTGTCAGTGGGCCCCCTGATTAGGGGTGGGCTCCTTAAGAACATAAGAACATCAGCAGAGCCCTGCTGGATCAGACCAAGGGTCCATCTAGTCCAGGATTCTGTTCACACAGTGGCCAACCAGCTGCATGAGGGAAACCCACAAGCAGGACATGAGTGCAACAACACCCTCCCGCCCCATGTTCCCCAGCAACTGGTGTGTACATAGGGTGAGTCGGACTGAGTCCCCCCTCTGACTCGACTCGGACTCGAGTCCCAATATTTTTAATGGGACTCGAGACTCGACTCGGGACTCGAGACCAAGGACTCGTCAACATCCCTGGGCTGTTGACGAGTCTTCTGGCTGTGCCAGAAGGAGCGCGATCACCGGTGAAGAGCGCATGGAAGCGAGGCGCGCCGCTGCTCGGCCACTATGGACAGCTACCAGGAGCGCAGCCCCAACGATGTGTTGAGATTTATTTTGATTGATGTGTTGTTGTGGGGGGTTTGGGTTAGGGTCAGACATTTTGGGTTTGGCTGCCTCTGCCTGCCTGTTTGGGGTTCCCTGCCTCCTCTGTCTACCTGGTTATTTTGGGTTTGTCTGCCTGGTCTGTTCTTGCCAAAATCAGTTGCAGAGTTTTGAAATAAAAAGGCACACTTGTGCCTAGAATTTATTTAAGCCACACATCTGAAGTAGCCTTATTTTGTTGGGGGGAAACCCCATTGATTTTAATAGGGACTCGTGGAGTCAGTTTTGGGAGTGACTCAGGACTCGTGACTCATGAGTCACCATTTTGGACCAAGGACTCGGACTCGGACTCGAGACTCGGGTCCAAAGACTCGTGACTCGACTCGTGACTCGAGACCAAGGACTCTTCAACATCCCTGACATAGGCATACTGCCTCTGATACTGGAGGTAGCATAGAGCCAATCAGGATTAATAGCCATTGATAGTCGCCGCCTCCAGGAATTTGTCCAATCCCCTTTTAAAGCCCTCCAAATTGGTGGCCATCACTACATCTTGTGGAAGTGAATTCCACAGTTTAACTAACGGTAAGTCTTTTGGGGTGGCCTGGACTTTAATGGGCAATTAAGTAAGCATGTGGCTTACTCTGGCTCAGCTTGTCTGAGCATGGAAAGCTAAGCAGGGTCAGGCCTGGTTGTTACTTGGATGGGAGACCCCTCCTCTAGTTTCCTGCATTGAGCAGGGGGTTGGACTCGATAGCCTTGTAGCCTACTAGCTTTACAAAAGACCTGCTCCTGGTAGAGACGAAAATGGCTAGAACTGCAGCATTTTTGGACTCCCCTTGGGGACATGGCTACGGGGAGTGTCATGATGGGTGCCTGCACTTCAAAACTGACCACTGCACCATTCTTCTTATATCCTGGCTCTTCCCTGCCTGTGACCACCAGCGCTAGTGAATTCCACAGTTTAACCTGCAGCTTAACCCTGATCTTTACGCGAAGCCTAAGTTTCTCCCTTTCCAGATACCGTGAGAATATAAGCAGAGCCCTGGGGCTGGATCAGACCAAGGGTCCGTCTAGTCCAGCATTCTGTTCACATAGTGGCCAACCAGCTGCCCACGGGATCCCACAAGCAGGACTTGAGTGCAGCAGCACCCTCCCGCCCATGTTCCCCAGCAAGTGGTATACATAGGATACTGGATCCTTGACAGGCGCGTGACCATGCTGACCCATGATGCCAGCCCAGGCGTTGGGAGTTCAGCTGCTCCCTTGCCTCTTCAGCTCAATCGGTGCTGCCGCTTGGAGGCGGCACGATTGCCTTGGGCTGGGGCTGCTCCTCCCCTGACTCCTAGGGTGGCTAGTTCTCCTCTTTTACAGAGGATAGCCCTCTCTTTGGAGGGCTGCCAGAGGGCAATCCTCCATTTGAAGGTATCCTCTGTTTGGAGGGCTGTCGGAGCTGTCCCATCCAGTTCCAGTTTAAAGATAAAGAAATGTAAGAACTGTTGCCTAATAGCCGCTAGTACCTGACAGGGATGTTGAAGAGTCCTTGCTTGGTCTCGAGTCACGAGTCGAGTCACGAGTCTTTGGACCCGAGTCTCGAGTCGGAGTCCTTGGTTCAAAATGGTGACCCATGAGTCACGAGTCACTCCCAAAGCTGACTCCACGAGTCCCTATTAAAATCAATGGGTTTTTTTCCCAACCAAATAAGGCTATTTCAGATGTGTGGCTTAAATAAATTCTAGGCACAAGTGTGCCTTTTTATTTCAAAACTCTGCAACTGATTTTGGCAAGAACAGACCAGGCAGACAAACCCAAAATAACCAGGCAGGCAGAGGAGGCAGGGAACCCCAAAGCAGGCAGGCAGAGGCCTTTGTCTTGGACAATTCAAACTGTGGAACTGGTTAAGAAGAGACCAGGCAGGCAGAAGAGGCTGGGAGTGGGAACCCCAAACAGGCAGGCAGAGGCAGCCAAACCCAAAATGTCTGAAAGGTTGGCATTTTAGGAAAATGATTTTAAAAAATAAACTTGCTGTACTTCCTAAAACCTATCCATGTTGCATTTGAGGAACACGATTTTGGAACACGAGTCCTTGGTCTCGAGTCCCGAGTCGAGTCTCGAGTCCCATTAAAAATATTGGGACTCGAGTCTGACTCGAGTCAGAGGGGGGACTCAGTCCGACTCACGAGTCGAGTCCTGGAGTCCGAGTCCCCATCCCTGGTACCTGAACATCAGACTGAACAGGCACGGGACACAGATCACCTGGTCACAGTCTTCCACAGTACGCTGAGATATACTGTATTTCTATTTAAATTACAATAATCATTTCTAAATGTGCATCTCTCCATATAAATTAGCACAGGCACATGTTATGCAATTCACTGTCCTCTTTTCTCCTCTATTTTGGTGATGCATGTCCTTTTTGGGGCCACCCTGGGCTCACCTTTTGTGCCCAAAGAACCCCTTTTCTCCCGGGTTGCTCTTGGCATGCTGACTGCCAAGGCTGGAGAGCTGTATAAACAGGGCCCACCTTGTCGAGGAAGCAGATGGAAGCCAGAGACAGACCCGCTGCGCCTATCAGCAGATCCCACACAGCTGTTTCTCCTAGGCTGACAGCTCTGCCACACTACGGCACGGCAACGTTAGCAGTGCCTGGCAAGCGAGGCCGGGGATGGCTGCCCAGAATCTGCCTCCAGGCGGGGCTGAGAGCCAAGGCAGCTGGCCCAGTTCCCTGCCAGGGAACAATAGGCTGGAAAGGCGGGTGAGGCATCATGCGCGTGGGGGGGGGGCGGGGCGGGGCGGGGGGGAGCCAGCAGCTTCTTTCCACAGGACGAGGATGTCACTTGACTTTTCCGGGGAGGGTCACGGCCAGGGGAAAGTCAGCCTGGGTGGGTCAAGGAGAGAGAAAGATCGGTGACCTGGAGGAAGGAGGGTTGCAAGGGTGAAGAGATCCTGTTCCCATGGAACAGCCACGGCTCAGTTCAGGCCAAGCCACAAATAACTGCACTTGGGGGTGGGGGGAACCATGGGGCTTTCTTGTGAGCTGGTTTTTCTTTTCTTTTCTAAAGCTTCTTCATCTTTTCCTTTCTTTTTTTCTTTTTGACATGGGCCAGGTTGAAATGCCTCTCCAAAGGCTTAGCTACTAGCAGGAAGCTAAAATAGGCGGATATTTTTTTGGTACCTTGGCCCCGCCCCCTTTTGCCTTTGGCCCCGCCCCCCACTGGAATGCCGCTCCCAAGAGCTCCTCTGGAATGGTGTCCAGCGCTCCGACTGAGAGCGGTTCTGCATCCTGGTGCAAATCCTGCGTGTTTGTAACCGAGCTATTATCCCTTACATTTTTATCCCCGTTCTTTCTCCAAGGAGGTCAGGCTGGTTACATGGTGTGTGCTCACCCAGTCCATCTTATTGTTACAACAACCCTGTGAGGTGGGTCAGCTCCAGCTGCTGGCAACTGCCCCAAGGTGACCTAGGGAGCTTTGTGCGGCCGAGTGGGGAATAGAATCGGGGTCTCCCTGGGCCAGCCTCCAGCACTTGCTCCACACTGGCAAGTATCATGTGAAGGTTACCGGGAGCTGAGAACATGGCTGGGTTATAATCGTGCAGAGAATGAAGTTTGCAAAAGCTTTAATTGACGTGCTGGCTGCTGTTAATTATATTAAAGAGTGCGAGAGCGAGCCATGGGCTTTTTATTAGCTAATGAGGATTTCCATTTTTCCGCCCTTTGATGTTTGGAAGGCTAATGGCTGCTAAATTAAAATGGTTTGGTTTCTTTCTTCCCTCCTTCCCCCTCCGCTGCTCCCTTGGTTAAGAGCTAGCGAAGGCAGTCACCTGGGTTTGGGGAGTGGGGGGGGGGAGGCATTGGGCCCCGAACAAGGAATTGATTCTGCATAATGAACTGATTTTTTACCCTTTTAGCATCTCTGGCCTGCCCATCAGCGAAGTTCCCCCGCTCCCCGACCCTTCTGCTTGCCTGCCGGCACTATTGTGAGTTAAGAAAATGTATCTTAACTGCACCATTAAAATCATTATTCTGCTGAAAAGGTTCCCTCTCCTCCTCCCAGGGCACTGTGCTGGTGTATAGGGCAAGGGATTAGGCCCCAGGGACCAGGGCTGAGCCATATTTATTGCCATCCTGAGAATTTTCCAGCCACGGCCAAGCCCAGGAGGAGACCAGGGCCGCCTTCTGACCTTTCCCTCAAAGTGGACTTCGTCAAGCTGATCAGAAGGCAAATGAGCTTGACGGCAGAGCGGGGGCGGGGGGGGGGGGGGAGGAGAGGAACGAGCCGGCAGCTTTGCAATATGTAGAAGGGAAGGGGCAAAAGATGAGTTGGTGCAGTGCCGCCTTAGGTCAAGCATTGCTCCTGCTTCTCAATTTCTCCAGCACCGCGTGAGTTTTGCTTTGTTTCTGTATTTTGTGTTGCTTTTGATGTTATGGTTTTTACCCGAATGCACAGAAAGAGGGTGCAGCGCCCCGCCAGCGTGCAGAATATTACCTCCAGTACTGGAGGCAGTATACTGGGGAACACAAGTGGGAGGTGCTACTGCGCTCTTGTCCTGCTTGTGTGGGCTTCCCCTTGGGGCATCTGGTTGGCCACTGTACGAACAGAATGCTGGCCTGGAGAGGCCTTTGGTCCGCTCCAGCGTGGCTCTTCTTACGTTCTTAATGTATATGACAGGGGAAGGGGGGAACTGCACAATCCTACTCCAGAGGGGTGTGTCAGAGGGGAAGACTCGCGCTTGGTCCCCGAAGGTGGTGGATGCATCCAGCTTCAGCATCCCAGGCAGAGACACCCGCTTGGTTGCTTGGATTCCTTCATTTTCAGCACTTTCATTGACGAGATAAACTCAAGTTGATGAAGACGGTAGTTATCTAGCACAGTGTTCTCCAACCTTGGGTCCCCAGATGTTTTTAGCCTACAACTCCCAGCATGCCCCAGCCAGCATGGCTGGCTGGGGCATGCTGGGAGTTGTAGGCCAAAAACATCTGGGGACCCAAGGTTGGAGAACACTGGTCTAGCTGAAGGCCCCTTTAGACATGCAGTGCAATGTTGCTCCTAGGTCACCAAAAGGAGGGTAAAGGTATAAATGCTGGGCAGAGCGGTAAGAGGGGAAGCAAAGATGTGATGGAGCATTTAAAAGATGAGGGACCCAGGCCCAAAGGCTCAATTGCCATGTGGGTGGGTGGGCACAGCACACAGGGAAGGGAGCAGCGGCGCAGTGGAGCCAGGCATCGCAGGGACCACACAGTGCCGGCCCCCTTCTATTAGGAGTGCCGGGCGTCATCTGCCACCCCACTCCGACTTCCTTGTTTCCCTCCACAGTAGGTGGAGGGAGATGAACTTCCCCAGCAACATTAGTTGGTTCCCTGTTGTAATGCGAAGTATCTTGGGATGGCTTGGTCTCTGAAAGGGCAATTAAGGCCCATCAGCTCTGCAAAAGAGCTGCTCCAGGTGAAGATGAAAACTCCTTTGTTGATATGGCCCAACAGAGCAGCCTGATTATTCAGGCTCCCCATGGCTATGCGGGGGACTGTGCTGATGGGCACTTGCACTTCAGATTTTGCCACTACACCACTGGAGGGGAGGATTAACCCTTCCCTCTCCAACTGCAACCCCTCAGGAAATCCCACCTGATTGGCAATTAAACTTAAAACAAACAACAACAACCCTCCCATCTTCTGAATGGAAGCACCTTTTTCTAAGCTTAATTGCCATGCAGGGCCGATTATTGCGGGGTTGCAGTTTGTGGGGTGGAGGGTTAACCCATCCCTTCCCCGCTGCAGTTCCCCTTGAAGATCATCTCCTGCGTGTCACGTGAGAAAAACCCCTTGCATGGGCACAAATGGATGCTCGGGGCACTGGGGAATAGACTGGGGCCGTGGAAAATAGATTTGGGGCCAGGGTCCCTTGGGGCCAGGCCTAGCAGCGCCCCTTTGAACTGGCTGTGTTGCAGTTTGGGTGCAGAGGTGCTGAAGCAGGCCGCCGGGCGTGTGCTGAGCTTGTAGGTTCCGAGGGGCTGTAGCGATTCCGCCTGGGGGCCAGCCCGGCTGCCTGTGCTCGCTGCAGAGCCCCTCCGAGTCGCCCGCCTGTAAATAAGCAGCAAAAGCACCTGAGATCCCCTGTGCTCTTTCTTGCAAAGGCCGCTCGGAACTTTCTACCACGGCGGCGATGGCGGAGCAGGGCCTGGTGTTCCGCTCTGCCCGACCTTGAAAAGAAACTGAGCTGGGGAAAGTGGCTGGCAGAATAATTTCTCCTCCTCCTCCCCCCCCCGCCACGCACTCTCTTTTTAAGAAATCCTTCCCTTCTCATCCTTTTCTTCTTGCCTGCAATGTGGGAAATGCAAGGAGTGGGAAGGAGGCGGAGGAGGTGACACGTCAGCTATCAATGGCCCTGCCTTGATGGGAATAAAATATGCACTGAAAGACATTAAAATGGAGTAAATAAAAGAGATAAAAATGGAACGATCAAGCCGGGAACTTCTTCTTCTCTGATTAAAAAGAGGGGGGGGAGACGGAGGGGGTGTGTGTGCGCTCCAGCCCTTGAAGAGGGCTGCTGTAAGAGCAGGAGGCTGATAAAGGACCTGTGACTGCCTGTTTGCAAGAGATAAAGGCAAGTCCCAGCACTGGCTGTCCTCAATCCAAGTCTTACCATCAATGTTAATACAGCCTGACAAACTGGCATTTAAGATAGAATAAATATAGGCCGGTTCTGCTATTACCTAGACCTTATTAATCTGCTTGCAGGCATTTAAATGGCGTTAAAAATATGGAGTTTACTACTCAGTGCTTCAATAGCTCTGCAATTCATCACGTTTCTCTCTCCCCCCTCCCCCCTCGAGCTATTGTCTCCAAGTCCCAGGTGACCTGTATTTCTGTTTAAAAGTGAACTTTCTGGCAGGATGGGAGGGGGAAAGGCACTTCAAGGGCTGGGGGAAGACAGGTGGGAGCTGGTGCGTGCCGGCATCCAGAAGCCCACGGGGCGTGTCAAAGCACCAGGAAGGTTTGGGCAGATTAAAGCAGGGGTGCAGAACCACAAGCCCTGGGGCCAGATATGGCACTCAGAGGGCCATACACCCTTCCCGGCCAACACCCCCTTCCCCCAACTACCAATCACTGGGTGGCTTCTCAGTTTTTGCACAATTTGGCCCCCACTGTAAAAGGTTGAAACGCCTCTCCTAAGGTTCACTTACCAACAGCAAGCGCTTTAAGCTGGAATAGGCTGGTCTTTTTGGCCCCGCCCCTTTGCCTTCAGCCCCACCCCTCTTTGCCTTCGGCCCCTCCTGCTGCTGGGCTGCTGAAGAGTGGGACCAGTCAAACCTCGGGAGTCAAATGCTGTCTTTGGGTGCCCTGTTGCGCCCATCAAGAGTGAGCACCTGGAGAGCGGACTGAGCAGGTGGGCAGGGGTGCCCGGTCAAGTCTTCTCCACTCTCTGGAGAGCTACGGAGTTTTCATCTAAATTATCGTTATTTCTAAATTTGCACCATGCGTATAAATTTGCATATGTAAATGTTATGCAGATTGGTGCTCCCTTTTGCCCTCTCTTTTTTGCTGATGCATTTCCTCTTCTTTGAGGATGCATAGCGAAGAGGGCACCCTAGATGCAAGTGAAGTGATGGACTTCTTTCAGTCTTTCAGTCTAAACATGCATAGGACTGGGCCCTTAGACCAGTGTTCTCCAACCTTGGGTCCCCAGATGTTTTTGGCCTACAACTCCCAGCATGCCTTAGACCATTACATCCAGGGCCTACAGTGACCTAACTGCACCACCCGATGGGCAGGCAGGGGCTCTGCTCCTGACACGGCACCCTTGGAGATGCACCTGAGCAATCCGGCCTGCACCTTCGCTGGAAGGCAGCTGGGATTTCCTGATATTCCGTGGGAGTCTCTTTTGGGGCGCCTGAGCCCACAAATCCCCACAGTGCCGCTGCATCCTAGCCCTGCGTGGGAACCCTGTCCTCAGACCTCTGCCTGCTTCTCCCACCAGCCATTAAGGACCCTAATGATTTCCCTCCACTGAACTGAGCGGCTTAAATAGCGCCTTTGATTGCCCCCTTTGATGTATCTCTCCCATCCAGGCTTTGCTTTATAAGGAAGGCGTGCAGTCATTAAGAGAAGCTCTTAGCAGAATCAACTATTAATGAGACAGCTCGGGGGGCCAAGGCGTGATGGTTCCCCAATTCTCTTGCCTGCTGGAATAACAGCAAGGCTCCCAAGGGACGCTGCGCTGGCACATCCAAGGGAGGGGAAGCTGGCTGGAGGTGCCGGCCCTTCCCTCCCCCCTCCGCCCTGGAGAACCTGCTGAGAACGGCGCAGGACTGATATCATCGCAGGCTGTGGCGGCCTGCTGGGATGCCATCAGCAGCTTGAGTGGGAGGCAGAGGTTGCTGGCCCTCTCTACCTCACCCCAAACTGGCAGTGGCTTTCCCCGTCTCCCTCAAGCCTGCTGGTAAGTATTAAAGGCCCCTCTGATGTGTTGTGGTTATGATTTAAGGCAGGGCTGGCGTCAAGGGCTGGCACGGTCGGGCATCTCCCGAGGGCCCACACCCCAGCGGGGGGCCCACTCCTACTCCCCAAGAATCGCTCCTCCTCTTCCCTGCGTGCCGGTTTCCCGTGGGCAGCTGGTTGGCCACTGTGTGAAGAGACCGCTGGACTAGATGGACCCTGGGTCTGATCCGGCATGGCTCTTCTTCTTCCGTTCTTCTGTTCCCCCCGTTGCAGGCTGATTGTTGACCCGCCTCTCGCTCCGTGGTGGTGAGGAGGAGGAGCAGCGGATGCCACGGCCGACTTGCAAGCCAGTGGTAGTAGCCGTGATGGGAAAGCGGATGAGGAACAAGAGCAGCTGGCAAGAATCATAGAATCATAGAATCTTAGAAAAGTAGAGTTGGAAGGGGCCTACAAGGCCATCGAGTCCAACCCCCTGCTCAATGCAGGAATCCAGGTCAAAGCATCCCTGACAGATGTCTGTCCAGCTGCACCTTGAATGCCTCCAGAGTGGGAGAGCCCACCACCTCCCTAGGTAGTTGATTCCATTGTCTTATTGCTCTGACAGTCAGGAAATTTTTCCTGATGTTTAGGTGGAATCTGGGTTCCTGTAACTTGAGCCCATTATTCCGTGTCCTTATTATTACACCATTATTCCGTGTCTGGGATGAACGAGAAGAGATCTTTGCCCTCCTCTGTGTGACATCCCTTCAAATACTGGAAGAGTGCGATCATATCTCCCCTCAGTCTCCTCTTCTGAAGGCTAAACATGCCCAGTTCTTTCAGTCTCTCCTCATAGGGCCTTGTTTCCAGTCCCTTTATCATCCTTGTTGCCCTCCTCTGAACCCTCTCCAGTTTGTCTATGTCCTTGTTAAAGTGAGGTGCCCAGAACTGGACGCAGTACTCAAGATGAGGCCTAACCAGTGCCGAGTAAAGGGGAATTATCACTTCCCGCGATTTGGAAGTGATCCAAATCCTCCCTCACTGAGGGAGGGGGCTGATTGAGGGTGTCTTGCCCAAGGGTCTTCCATAAAATGATTTACAGTAAAGTAAGGAGACAGAGCCCTACTCGATCAAGCTAAGGCGGACCCAAGTGGTCCAGCATCTGGCCAAATGCTTACCAGCAGGGCCCGGACGCAAAGAGAGGTTCTCTGTCGTGTGTGCTTCAGCAAATAGAATTCAGGGATAGACTGCTCCTGAATGTGGAGGCTCTACTTTTGCCACCATGGTTCATAGTTGTTGGTAGACCTGCCCTCTTCCATGAATTTGCTCCTTTGGAGCTTTCTAGGCCAGCAGTCAGCAGCACATCTTGTGCCTGCAAAGTTTAAACGGTTTACGCTGTGTGTGTGTGAACAACTGGACAAAAATCACAGCGGTGCTCTGGATAGTCAATCCCCAAACTCTCCAGCCTTCTGGGGCTTCAGAGATCAGCAAAACATCATGCTCGGCAGTTAGGAATGGACACATCTATTCTGCCACTACCCGGTTTTATTGTTTATGGTGCTGTTATGTTTTTAACGTTTTAGGCAGCAATCCTATGCACGTTTAGACAGAAAAAAGCCCTACAACTCCCAGCATGCCCCAGCTAGCCATTCTGGCTGGGGCATACTGGGAGCTGTAGGGCTTTTTTCTGTCTTAATTTGCATAGGATTCTGCCCTTCATGTTTTTAAGTATGTATTTTTATCTTGTCATCTCGTATTTTATTGTGAACCAAATTGGGATTTCCATATAGTAAGTGGTATAAAAGTATTATAAATAAATAAATAAATAAATATCAATTTCCATTTCTCTCAGGTTCTTATTTTTCCAGTCTTCAGTTCAGCTCCTCCCAAATGTTGAGAATTTAAAAAATAAAGTTCACATGAAAACCTGTACACATTTTTATGTGCATTTCTATTATTATTATTATTATTATTATTATTATTATTATTATTATTATTATTAATCGCCCATCTGGCCGGCCCATCTGCCCTGGGCGATGTACACAAGATAAAAACAAAAGATAAAAACAGGATAATACATTTAAAACAGTAAAAATTTAAAAAATTATTAGCCCACCCCATATTCCCGCCTGAATAGCCAAGTTTTTAATGAGCGGCGGAAGCTCAGCAGAGAGGGGGCATGGCGGAGGTCACTCGGGAGAGAGTTCCACAGTACGGGGGCCGCCACAGAAAAGGCCCTCTTCCTAGTCCCCACCAGTCTAGCTGCTCTGGCTGAAGGGACAAGAAGAAGGCCATCTGTGGCAGATCTTGTTGAGTGGCCTACTTGGTGTTGCTGGAGACGCTCCTTGAGATAGACTGGACAAATACATGCACTTTTGTATGCAATTTTGCCTAATAGACACATTTCCCTAATATGCATTTTTAACATTATTTTCACTAATATACACATGATTGTGTGCACTTTTTTCTTAATATACGTACACACTTTTTTTAAATTGGAGAACTCCGTAGCAAAATTCAGAGAAGTGTGAAGAACTGTGGTGCAATTCACGCGTTAGTTCAAAAGTGTGAAATGAGTTGGGTTCGCATTCGAATGCAAGCTGAAAATTTCTCTCCCATTTCTATTAAATTCTAACATAAGAGGTACCAGGGCTTGAGCCCACCTGGAAGCCACACCGTCTATCTGGATGTCTCCCACTTCACTTTAGAAGTTTCTTGGGACTGATAAGAGTGAGATGCAATCATTTTTTAAATTTTTTATATTTATGCCCCACCTTTTTTCCTGCAAGGAACCCAAGGCGGCTTACACAATCCTCCTCCTCCTCCTCTCCATTTTTATCCTCACAACAACCCTGTGAAGTAGGTTAGGCTGCGAGTCAGTGACTGGCCCAAAGTCACCCAGTGAGTTTCATGGCCGAGCGGGGCCTAGAACCCGGATCTCCTGAGTCCCAGTCCAACACTCTCACCACTATGCCACACTGGCTCCAGGACTTTTATGTTCCAGGCTTCTTCCCTAGCACCAAAAATGGGTTCCAGGACTACGCACAAATAAGGTCTCTCTCAAACAAAGCCTAGCTTAAGGCTGATCATGCAGCAATTCAGCTGGGCAAATATATTTTTGTTGGTGTTGGTGCTTCACCTCTGTTTTGTTCTCAGTTAAAATTTGCTTTGGAAACCTGATGAGCTCCAAGTCTAACTGGTGTGTGTGTGTGTGTGTGTGTGTGTTTGCGGGGAGTGGGGAGATGAAAAATGTTCCTCAGGTGCTACTACAAACTCTCTGAAACTGGCAATAGAAGCCTCATAAAATCCTCATGGCTCTTATGCTGGTCGGAGTGCATCCCCCCCCATGCCTTTCGGGGGGGGGGAGTAAGGGAAGGAGAGAATGCTGACTTTGGGTGGGGGGGCTGACTTCTGATGGTGTGGGCAAGGCAGGTGTAGAAGGGGGCACAGGAAGGGGGGGCCAGATGGGGGGAGACAGGAGGAGGAGGAGGAGGCCCTCTTGGCAACCAGACCTGGCCGATGCTTTTGGGAACTCCCAAGGAGTGCAGGAAGATGCAGATGGGGCGTACGATGGACAGAGGAGGAGAAGGTTGGACGAGCGAGCAGGGAAGTTGGGGAGCTGAACGAGCGGCTCTCATTAGAGGTGTATTATTCATGGCAAGCTTCTGTCGCCTGCCATCTGCTCCTCACGGCTAAGTCAGGCAGGCACCATCAGCTGAGTATCGAGGCTCGAACTAGCCCTGCTCCTGCTAGCACACCTGAGCTGACGTGGCTGTGCCAGGTGAGCGGCGGCAAAGGCTCTTGGCAACCTGGAACTGTTCCAGAGTAGGGGAGTGAACAGGAGGGTGGGCGGTGGCCCTTTTGCCTTTGGGACGCCCTGGTGTCAGGTTGGGATGCGCCTGGGGTGCCTTTGTTCTTTTGTGATCTGACGCCATCATCGGTATCCTTTTGCAAGCAAAAGGACTGTCTTGAAGGAACTTTTTGAGTCTGGATGCGGTCTTAGCTTAGGTTCCTGCTGACGTGTTTTTAATCTTTTTGATCCTGTGTATATCTCTTGTTTAGCACTCCCTCTAATAGCAAACTCAGGTGGGGCGTGCCAACAGAAAGGGGGAGCCAGTAAGAAAGAAGAGGGGTGTATCATCATGCTTGGCGGAGGGGCACTCAAGTACAAAAATCTTTAAAACCCAGGTTTTGGAGGGCCCTTGATCCCTGGCCCAGAAAAAAAAAAAAAACAAACCAGAAGGGGCAACCCTGCACTGCAAATACAGTCCAAGGATGACTGAGTATGCCCGGTGGCCACAGAATGTTCAATGTCCATTGTAAATAGGAAAATGGAAAGTGCAGGGGGTGCGAGGGAGCGAAATGTTCTGCTTCAGGAGCACATCTGGTTGGGGCAGGATACCTAAACAGGACCGTTGTGGCTTCGGGATGAGGACACTTGTCCATATTTTGCTGCAGGCCTCACCTACAGCTGTGTAATTTTCAATTGTTTGCTTGTTTTGCTCTCTCCTTCTGTGAGCCACCTTGGGTGGGAGAAATATTATTATTAAAGGTGGGATAAAAATGACTCGAATAATTAAATCAACATTTCAATAATAAATAAACACCAACCTAACCCTTGCTGGAAAGATGAAGGTGTAAAGGCAAGAGGGGCGGGCCCATGGAATAAATCCACCTTCCCCATCCCGGCGCCCTCCAGACACATTGGACTACAACTCCCACCAGCAGCACCATCTGGGGATGATGGGAGCTATAGTCCAACATCGGTAGAGCAAACCAGGTCCGGAAAAGCCACCTCCCGTGACTGAATTATTGCAGCAGTAGGACCGTCTTGTGCAACGTCTCATTGTGTGGGTTTCCGCAAGGGAATGTGTGTGTGTGTGTGTGTTTATGTCGGCTCGACTCGGCTGCTCCCTTTTACTTCCTATTCTGCTTTTTGCATTTTTTCACATGTGATGGCCTGCCTCAGAGCCGCTGAACAGACATCCCAGTCCTCAGACTCCCCCAGGGCAGGGCTTGACTTTCTGGCACCTCTAGAGAGGGAACCGCCCTCTGTTCTTCTCGGTAGAGGTCACGAAGCATTTCCCCAGTGAAGAAAGCCAGTTAGTGCTGGGCCTTAAAAACTCAGCCTATTCCAGTGGCCAAGGGCAAAACAAATTAAATAAAAAAGCACACACACCCCTCTTCCCCCATCACTGAGGAGAAAGTAGTTCACACCACACTAAGAGCCACTGTGGCGTAGTGGTAAGACTCGGGAGATCCGGGTTCTAGCCCCCACTCAGCCATGAAGCTCACTGGGTGGTTTTGCGCCAGTCACTGACTCTCAGCCTAGTCACCCCCTCCCCAGCTTACTACCTCTAAATATGAAGAAGGATCCATATTATAGCCCCCCTTCTCCAACCAGCCAGGTGCCCTCCAGATGTGTTTGACTATAACTCCCATCATCCTCAGCCAGTGTGTGTGATTCAGTGCATGGACTGACTAGCATGGGCTCTGACTATATATGCTTGCTCACCATTTCCTCATGCCCCTGCATATCACAATACAACGTTTTGTAACATCTGGCTGCTCTTTATTTTTCATTTATTTATTTAAAGGATTTTTTAATCTTACTCCTCAGCCAAAAAGGCTTCCAGGGTGGTTTACATACAATCAGTAACACAAGACAGTCCCTGCCCACAGGCTTACCTTCTAAAAAGACACGACACACAAGGAAAAAGGATGAGGAGGGAAGAGGGGGGGGGAAGCAGTGCTTCAGCCAGGCTGGTAGAATGTCTCTCGACTGTCCCCTCTCATCTCCCTCTGTTACAGCCTGATGAAATGGCTTCTGGAAACTGCAACACATCTGTAAATGCATGTTCGAACCAGCCAGGGTGCTGCTGCTGTGACTCTTGATAATAGGCCTGGATCACCCCTTGGAGGCCAGCTCTGGGTCTGCCTCCTCCTCTCTTGCACTGGGTCAGTGTGGGCCAACTGTGAAGCCACAGAGGGGGGATGCCATTTCCAGCTGGGAATTTTAGTAGAGGTGCCATTTCTTGCCCGCTAAAAGTCTGGCTGGCCACTGTGCCTTCAGAAACGCACTGAGGGCTGGAAGAGTGGATCTGGCGGGCTCTGCCTAGTCCCTGGTGGAGTTCAGGGTGGCCACATTTCTCAGGCTGCAGTGGAGACGCAAGGTGGCCGGGAGGGAGAGACGAGGGGCCTGGACATAGTCGTTGGTCCAACGAAGACAAGAAGGAAGACGAGGCCGCTGGAGCCAAGGATAGGCGGGCATTTTGTTTCAGTTTGCTTTTGTTGAGAGCTTAACCAAAATTTGAGAAGTTCCCCATATTCAGGAGAGAAAGCACTTGCAGTTTAAAGAACTTGAATGTGGGAGAAAGTGAAACCGACACATTTGCCCATCATCCCTAGCTGAAGCCCGCCATTTGTTTCTGCATGCTGGGATGGGATCATGGGAGGCCCGGCCCGGCCCGGCCCGAAAGATCAGAGGCACTGCACAAAATCCACTTCCCCTATTTATGTGAAAGATGTTGAACTAACCTTTCAAATGCACACTGTGGGTGGGTTACATACAGCAGCATTAGAAGAAACTCCAAACAGATTTTTAAATAAAACCCAGAGGGTTTTAGATAAAGATCCATAAAAGAACCCGCTGCTTACACAGCATGCTGAACAAGCAAATGTGCTTGAGCATCATCCTGGAACTTGTCTGTGCTGTCCCTTGAGCCCCATTTTGCAGACACGGGAAACCACCAAGGCCCGGAGGAGACAGTGGCCTAGATAGCCAAGGACACATGAGGAGAAGAGTTGGACCGGGGGGGGCGAGCGGAGTGTTCTGCATCACACTGGCTGGGGGTTGTGCTACCATTTTGCAGGATACGGAGGTGAAAGTGGGGTGGGCAAGGCGGAGGGGAAGGGCCCAGAGAGAGATCTGTCTCAAACTCTCTCTCTCTCTCTTATTAGCATTTATATACCCCCCCTTCTCTGCTAAGAAGTCATCAAAGGACAATTGTCTGACCTGCTCTAGGGCAATGGGAGGGCCCCTCCAGATGTGTTGCACTGTGACGCCCATCATTCCCAGTCGGCACGGGGGGGGGGGGAGGCCTGGGGGGCGGCCTGGGGGGCTGGCCCTCTCTCAGGCATACCATCCTTTGAGCACAGAGCCACAGGCCATTCTTGGCCCTCAGGAAGAAGTCGAGGCAACGGGAGGGAATTATACACGGGTATATACACGAGTTCCAGGGAAGTTGCTCAGGTCCACTTGCCCCTTTGGGATGGATCCAGATTAAGGCGCGCACACAGCTGGGCTGGTGGAGGCACATTTCCCCGCCCCCTCCTTCCCACCACAGCCCCTCCAGCCCCCCCCTGAAAACGCTACATATTGGGGCAGGGGACCCTGCTGAATGGGGTGAGTTGTCGTGCAGAGGGGAGCCCCCCCCCCAAATCGGGTGGAGGCACTTTACGTGAGAGGAGCCCTTCCAACCACGGAAGGCAAATCCTGGATCGCCTGACCCATTTAGAAATGAACGAGTAACTAACCAGAGCAGTGTCCTCCAGCCTTGGGTCCCCAGATGTTTTTGGCCTATAACTCCCAGCATGCCCCAGCCAGCGTAGGCCAAACACATCTGGGGACCCAAGGTTGGAGGACACTGAACCAGAGTCTTCAAACCAGCCCAAACAGGTAAGAACCTCCAATGGCAGGCTAGAGTGACTGGAATATTTCCAGCTCTACCTGGAGATGCTGGCAGGGACTGAACCTGGGACCTTCTGTATGCAAAGCAGGTGCTCTGCCTCTGAGCCTGGGGGGCCCACCGGCATTAGAGACCTCAAAAGCCCTCCCACCCCACCTCTGAGCTACAGCTTTCTGCTCTAAGACTGGGTAGGAGGAAGATGAGCTTTCCAGTCACTGATCAGCGACACCAAGATCTACCCCCCTTTACCCCTCTCCCCACACCAAAATACATCTTCATAGAAACCTAGGAATGGAGGAGGGTGCCACTGCTGAGGCCTTCCAGAGCATCTCTGCCTCATTCTTCTTCTCTGTGTCTCTGTCTCTGTCTCTCTCTTTCTCACACACACACACACACACTCACTCTTCCCTGGGCAGAGTTGGGTTTGCTCATTTGGGTTTCTCTCTCTCTCTCTCTCTTCTCTCTCTCTGTTTTCTGAAAGGGAAAGCTCTTCTCTTGGTGATAATTATTGGAAAGTTCAGAGCAGAGGGAGAGAGAGGGGGGGGGGAAGAGAAGGAACCCAGGGAAAGCGAGCGGAGCTATTAAAATGCATGCACACAGCTTGCCTTTGTAGCAGATGTTGGCATAATTAGAGAGGAAAAAATTATGAAATTAATTTGTGGTTCAATGTAAATTTCAGCAATGGGGGGGGGGAAGCGTGGCTCCAATCACCTCTTGCGCATAGATAGCAGCATGTGCCCACACGCACACACAAAACAGCACACACCAGCTGCCGAGGAAGTGGTAATTGTCAGAAGGTATCCAGGGGGAGAGAGACTGGCATGAAAAACAAGGAGAGGAGAGGAAATGGGAGAAATAATTCACCCTCTTAAAGGTGCAGGCATGCTTGCTTTCTTTTTTTCATGGATGGATGGCGGAATTGGACTTTATCTGAAAGCTTCTTCCAGATAAAGGGGTGGGTGGGTCTGAAAAGGTGTCCCTGTCTCCCTAAGACAGAAAGAACAGGGTGGTAGTAAATAGGGATTTCTGAAAGGTGTGTGTGTGTGTATTCTCATTTGGGGGGAATGTAGGAATTTGGTTGAGAGAGGCAAATAGAGTTGGGAAGAGACAAAGGGCTGCTGCACCAGATTGTCTCATCAAGTGCCCCATTCAAAACACACACACACACACACACACACGTTCTTCATGGACTCCCTCCATCCCATCCCATTTTCAACCAGTGGAGGACAGTGCTGGGGAGGCAAAGAAAGGTTCAGCCAGAGTGCCATGATGATCCCAAACTGCATTTTAGCAGCCATGCACTGATGGGGAATTCAGAATTCTCCCTCAACTTGTGGGGAGGGTATTTATTGATTATTGTTAAATTCATATCCTGCCTTTCCTCCAAGGAGCCCAGACTGGTGTGCACAATCCTCCTCCTCCTCTCCATTTTATCCTCACAACAACAGCCTTATGACTTTGGGCCAGTCACTGACTCTCAGCTTTTTCCCCCTCTTGCAAGGAACCCATGGTGGCTTACGTAGCTCTCCTCTTCTCCATTTTATTTTCAAAACAACCCTGTGAGGTACTTGGGACTGAGAGTCAGTGGCTGGCCCGAAGTCACCCAGTGCGCCTTCTGGCAGAGTGGGGACTTGAACACAGATCTCTGGAATCCCAGTCCAATACTCTCACCACTGTTCAACTTATGGTAAATGATCTGGAATCAGGAGTGAGCCATGAGGTGGCCAGGTTTGCTGATGACATCAAATTATTTCCAGTGGTGAAAACAAAAAGGGAGTGCGAATAGCTCCAAAAGGATCTCTCCAAAGTGGGAGAATGGGCATCAAAATGGCAAATGCAGTTCAGTGTAAGCAAGTGTAAAGTGATACACTGTTGGGGCAAAAAATCCCAACTTCAAGTATAAACTGATGGGATCTGAGCTAGTAGTAAATGACCAAGAAAAAGAGATCTTGGGGTTGTGGTGGGCAGCTCGATGAAAATGTCAACCCAGTGTGCAGCTGCTTTGAAAAAGGCACACTCCACATTAGGCATAATTAGGAAAGGAACTGCCAATATCATACTGCCCTTATACAAATCTATGGTGTGACTGCACTTGGAATACTGTGCACAGTTCTGGTCACCACACCTAAAACAGGACATTGTAGAGTTGGAAAAAGTGCAGAAAAGGACAACTAAAATGATCAGGAGGCTGGAGCGAGTCCCCTATGAGGAAAGCTGACAACAGCTGGGATTGTTTAGCTTAGAAAAAAGGCAAGTAAGGGGAGACATGATAGAGGTGTACAAAATTATGCAGGGCATGGAGATAGACATTTTCCTCCCTCTCTCATAATACTAGAACCCAAAGGGGATCATCCCATGAAGCTGATTGGTGGGAGGTTCAGGACAGATAAAAGGAAGGACTTCTTCACACAGTATATAGTTAAACTATGAAATTCACTTCCACAAGATGTAGTGATGGCCACCAATTTGGACAGCTTTAAAGGGGGATTGGGGAAAGCTAAGCAGGGTCAGGCCTGGTTATGACTTGGATGGGAGACCCCCCTCTTCTAGTTTCCTGCATTGAGCAGGGGGTTGGACTCGATAGCCTTGTAGGCTCCTTCCAACTCTATGATCTATGAAATCTATGAAATCTAGTCCTGATTGGCTATATGCTTCCTCCAGTATCAGAGGCAGTACGCCTATGTACTCCATTTGCTGGGGAACATGGGCAGGAAGGTGCTGTTGCACTCATGCCCTGCTTGTGTGATCCCGCGGGCAGCTGGTCGGCCACTGTGTGAACAGAATGCTGGACTTGAAGGACCCTTGGCCTGATCCAGCCCCGGGGCTCTCCCTATGTTCTTATGTTCACTACACCACACTGGCTCTCCAAATTGTTGTGGCTTGGGATGACGCTTAGATTTCCATGCCAAAGTCCTTGCCTTTAGTAGGTGCAGGGACACACCAGCCTAGAACCAAAGTCCTCCTCCCATCACCACCACCTCCACTCCTTCACTTGTTGTTGCCTCGCACCCATTTTGTTTGGCAAATGAGATTCTGAAGGTGGCCCTTCGATAAAAGGCATGGCTGGGGGGAGGCTGGCGCCGGCTCCTGTGTCAGTGGGGCTCCTCATCCATGGCAGCTTTTAGTCTGAGCTTTATAGGAGCTATCCGTGGTGCTGAACTCCAACCCCCCAAAACTGGGTCACCACCACGGAGCACCGTGGGCAGCTCCTGTAGAGCTCGGAATAAAAATCGCAATGGACGAGGAGGAGCCGCACTGACCCAGCCTCCCTCCTGGGCACGGCCACTGAAATGTTTTTATGCGCTCAAATGTTCTGTAATGTGAATGCAAAACCTACATTGGCAAGAAATGATGATGAGTCCACATTCTATTCTACATCCCCCCCCCCCACAATTTGATAGCAGGGGGCAAGTTCAGAGGTGCTGTTCAGTGTCATGCAAGGCGAGGAACTGTCCATAGATCCCTGGTGCTGAATTCCGGGGTCGGGGACGGGGGGACGGGACACAGACTCCTCATCACCGACACTGTGAGCCCTCGTAGGAGCTGGCTAAAAATGCTGTGAGCCGGATCACTATTGCGGACAAGGAAGCCATAGTTTCCGGGCTATGGCTCTTAACCATATGGATTTCTTCCTTTATTTTTACAAAAATGTGGCTCTTAGACTTAGGAGCTTTTAGCAGAACTCTTTAAACATATGCTGCTTATATACGTTACTCAGCTGTATCTTAGACAGAACTCAGCTGCGCTCAGCACCTCATGTACCTGCTGTACTTGTTTGTGCCCACACTTCACAGGGTTGCAAATCTTCAGTGACTTGACGCGCAAAGAAATGGACGTAGCACAAACTTCACATTGCAGGGGTTCCAACTTTCCTTCCTTGTTTTTTAAAATGGGGAAGGTTCCAGGGATGTTGAAGAGTTCTTGGTTTCGAGTCACGAGTCGAGTCACGAGTCTTTGGACCCGAGTCTCAAGTCCGAGTCTGAGTCCTTGGTCCAAAATGCTGACTCACGAGTCACGAGTCACTCCCAAAGCTGACTCCACGAGTCCCTATTAAAATCAATGGGTTTTTTTCCCAACAAAATAAGGCTATTTCAGATGTGTGGCTTAAATTAATTCTAGGCACAAGTGTGCCTTTTTATTTCAAAACTCTGCAACTGATTTTGGCAAGAACAGACCAGGCAGACAAACCCAAAATAACCAGACAGGCAGAAGAGGCAGGGAACCCCAAAACAGGCAGGCAGAGGCCTTTGTCTTGGACAATTCAAACTGTGGAACTGGTTAAGAAGAGACCAGGCAGGCAGAGGAGGCAGGGAACCCCAAACAGGCAGGCAGAGGCAGCCAAACCCAAAATGTCTGAAAGGTTGCATTTTAGGAAAATGATTTTAAAAAATAAACTTGCTGTACTTCCTAAAACCTATCCATGTTGCATTTGACGAACACGATTTTGGAACACGAGTCCTTGGTCTCGAGTCCCGAGTCCCATTAAAAATATTGGGACTCGAGTCTGACTTGAGTCAGAGAGGGGACTCAGTTCGACTCACGAGTCGAGTCCTGGAGTCCGAGTCCCCATCCCTGGAAGGTTCCATGCTACACACACACACATCATCATCATCATCATCATCATCATCATCATCATCATCATCAAAAGCTTCCAACACTCGGGAGGTGTCAAAGTGTTCCTGGGGCTACAGCAGAATTTACAGGATCAGGGCTCTGAGAGGTCTCGCTGTTAAGCTTAGGCCGGACAAAGTGCAGGATCTGATCCAAAGCAATGCAAGAGAGGATCAGAACCAGAAACATCAATGGAAGGCAGGTAGGGAAAGCAAAAAAGGTAGGGGAAAGTCATGGCGGGCGGGGGAGACAAACAGTCGAATCAGAGAAAGGTCCACAGCAAGGGATGTATGGACTTGGTTAAATCCGTTCCGCCTGTGTTTTGTAGATTGCCGAATTTGGATGGTGCCATCAGCCTGCTCATTCATGGAATCGGATTTTGCGCAAGTGCATTTGTACACATTTGTGTAAATTTGCTCTTGAACAAATTCACACTTCTGAAAATGTGCAAATCCCCCCCCCCAAATATACAAATCCCTCCCAAATGCTTATTTTCACACTATAGTCTATGCGGGAGGGGAATGCACACTTTTGGTCGGTGTTTTTTTTATTTTTCATATTTTTCTGCAACTGAATTTGCGTAAAATTATGAAAAGTTAAAAACAAAACAAAACACCACAGTTTATGGAGGTGGAGTTTGGTGTGGCTCCTGGCCCAGATGCCCCAAAGAGGGACATTGTTGTAGGCACTGGTTCAGAGGCAAAGGAATCCAGGCAGCTAAATCAGGGGCGTGTGTGATTCTACCATGATTCTAGACCAGTGTTCTCCAAACTTGGGTCCCCAGATGTTTTTGGCCTATAACTCCCAGCATGCCCCAGCCAGCGTAGGCCAAAAACATCTGGGGACCCAAGGTTGGAGAACACTGGTCTAGACTAGGCTTTCCCCAACCTGTTGCCTTCCAGAGGTGCTGGACTGCAATTCCCATTTATCATGCTGGCTGCTAATGATGGGAGTTGCACTCCAGCACCTCTGGAAGGCACCAGTTTGGGGAAGGCTGGTCTAGACAGTTGAAGATGCTCCTGCCTTCTTCACCGCTGCCTGCCGCCTTTCTCTTCCTTCAAAGGGGTTCCATGACCCAACTCAGGCCCTGCTCAGCTTAGATTTACTGAAGCTTACAAGGAGCTCATTCCCTGGACCATCATTAGGGCTTCCTTCTCAGTTGCACTGAATTAAGATTATATCTCCCAATAAAGAAAGGGAAAGGAAAGATTCCACCTGACCAGAGAGCATCTGATCACACTCTCCTTGCGTTGCTGGCCTTCTGGGGGCCCTTTTGATCGTCAACACATTTTTTACCCAATGTTGAGTGGTGACTCTCGATCCTCATCTTTTCCTTTCTTTATCTTGCCTGTTCTTTCTCTTATCCTGATGCTTAAGAGGCGTAGACTTTCTTCTTCACTGCCGTATTCCCCTGTGGTTTCTCTGAGACCTTAAGCAGAGATCCACATTAATGGGGCCTTTTGTGTCCATGGTGACTACCTGTATCCTTTGATTAAATTTGCTTTTTACCTATGATACCCAGTGATGTATTTCAACTTCTTTTTCTTTTCTCCCTTCTCAATTTGCTAACAAAAGGCCTCGATCCTCCTAGCCAGACATCGGGATGAGATTATCATAAGAGGTAGGGAAGCCGGCAGTTTGCATGGGACAGAGCGGCTGTATTGCACATTCCAGAAGGTGTCATGTCTCTCCCCAGCATCTGAAATCACAATTGCACCAGTGGGAATCATTTGCAGATGTCAAACCTTAAATTACCCCTTTCCCCTGAGCAGACTTTCTATTTGCTTGCGACAATCCGGAGCAATTTTCACTTCCTGATTAATAAAGTGAATGTGAGGAGATAGAGTTTTATTACTTGATGGATCAACATCGTCAGTATTTAACAGTGCTGCAAAGTGTATAATTAAAACAGAGTGATCTGCTGCCCCGAAGGCCTGTTGCAGCTCTCCCACCACATCGGGGCATGGTTGGTGAGCATTCCTGGCTGCCAAGCTAGAGCTGAAATGAATACGCAAAGCCAAGTCAGACTTGGGAGAGATATTCCGCACCTGCCCCCACATTGGTCTTCAACCATCATTGTCTTGCTAGGAATGTATGAGGAAGTTGTTTCAGTTCGTTTTTGAGCAGGATCTACTACCCAGTTCACACACCTTCTGGACTGAAAATGGACTCGGACGCAATCTGCAGTTGATATCTGTACATTTCCGAGCTTGCAGTGTGATTTGCAGACCAAAAAAAATGGTGTTCGAGAGCACGCGCATACATTTGGAAAATGTCACATGATAAAAAATGCGTACTTTTGAAAAATGCACTCAGATGTACGTTAATCAATGGGAGACGAATGCATACATTTCAAAGATGCGCCCAATTGATGCATATTTGGAAAAATATGTATGAAAATATGTATGGATTTTCATGCAAGAAGGGGAAAAAACAAAGCTCGCAATCTGATAGGTACTCGGGTCAGAACTAGCTTCAAGATGGAATTTGGGGAACTTCGGTGAGCTCAGGTTTTCCTGACTCGCACAACCCTACAATCTTGCCTTTGGTGTCTTTTCGCAAAATGGCTGTCGGAGATTCTCCCTCTGTAGCTCAGAATTGGTTGGCTCTTAATTTGAGAATCTTAATTCTTTGAGTGCTTCGTCTTAATGCTTCATCTTTCACATTTGAGAAACAGGATCATCCATTGATCTAGGATAGGGGCGGGCCCCTTGCGGCACTCTGGATGCTTTTGGCCTACAACTCCCATCATCCTTCACCACTGGCTTTGCTGGCTAAGACTGATGGGAGTTGTAGGCCAAAACATCTGGAGGGCTGTAAGTGGCCCACTCCTGCTCTAGAACACATTACAGATGAAGGGATCCGGTGCAAACTTAACTTATCCCCTGCAGATTTGGTCAAAGGGACAACTACATTTCATTTCAAATGGCAGGCATGCTTGCATGGATAAAGTTTTCTATGCAGTTGGTAACTTGGCTATTTTAACCAATATCAGCAAATACCCCCAGGTGGGGTTAATTGGCCCTTCTAATACATAAAGGGCTTTGCTGCTCTCTCTATCACTTGTCCTGTTGTCCACTCAACACCCCTAATTTGAACTCAGGGCTCCCTTGTCAACATTCAGTGTGCTGGTTCGTAAAGACACTCTCCATCAGGGGTGTCGAACCTCTTTCGGTTTTGGGGAAGTTCTCTGGGGCCACATTCCAGTGGTGGGCAAAGGAGGGAGGGTCAAAACACCAACAGTACCAGCCGATTTCCACTTCAAGCTCTTCCTGCAGGAATTAACCCTCGGGAGAGGCATGTCAACCTTTCAGAATGGGGAGAAAACATGCAAAAGCCAGGAAACCACCAAATGATTGGCAGTCGGGGGGGGGAGGGGAGGGGCCATCTGGAGAACCCTGGAGGGCTGGATTGGGACTCCATGAGACTCCCTAGCCCTGCTCTCTGTGGCCCCGCCATAAATATTAGCAGCATTGGGGTGACCTGCTGTAGACAAAGGATGCTGCTTTGATCGTCCTGGGATGACAAGCTTTCATTTGGGAAGGAGGATGGCCCTCCTTCTCCTCCCCTGCCAGGCCCCATCTTTCTAGGCAAATGTGTGTCAGAAGGATCTCCGGTGCCGTAGACCATCTGATCCGGGCTCAGCAGCTTCTCCCTGGCTTCGGAATGGCTCCTCTCTCCACAGGACAGGATTACCCAGCTGTTATCGGAGGTGGCTGAACTCAGGGCCATCTGAGTTTGGAAAGGTTCCCTTCCAGAGGATTAAGGATAATGCATCTGGAATACCATTCGCTCATCCTGCCTTGCGATTTATCTGGAAATCAAATTCCAGTAATCTTGCCTGCCATCTGGTTTCATGTCTGCAGCACTCAGACACAAGCACACTTGTGTACACAGGAGTGTGTGCGCGCGTGCGGCGCGCACACACACACACACACGCATGAGCACACATATGCACAGGCAGGCAGGCAGAAACACACACACACACACACACACACACACACCATTCTCCCAATGAAGATGGATGGAAGATGTAAAGGGATGTTTTTGCATCAGGTGACTGGGGAAAGTGTCTGACAGTCCCTTCTAGCTCAGTTTGAACTAGAAGGGCCATCGGGTCACAAGGGAACTCTTCTCGGACTCGGACAGAGGGAGGCTTCCAAAGGATCTAGATCAGCCTTTCCCCCAAGCTGGTGCCCTCCGGATGTGTTGGGCTACAACTCCCATCAGCCCCAGCCAGTATAGCCAATGGTTTGGGACAGTGGGAGTTGTAGTCCAAAACATCTGGAGGGCACCAGGTTGGGATGGTCTAAAGCTGGTCTAAAGCAACAGGGACACAAGGAGCCATCATAAACCATGAGCGAAAATGCCCTTGGCAATGTCAGTCATGGTAGCATCTGACCCACCATGAACAGCTCGATCTCGTCTGATTCCGGAAGCTAAACAGGGTCGGCCCTGGTTAGTAGGATGGGTGACCGCCTTTGGGATACCAGGTGCTGCAGGGAGGGACCAGAGCTCAGTGTGAGAGAGCACCTGCTTTGGCGTGCACAAGGTCCCAGGTTCGATCCCCGGCCTCCAGGCAGGGCTTGGAAAAAATCCTGCCTGGAACCCCGGAGAGCCGCTGCTGCCAGTCAGTGGCGACAACGCTGGGCTAGATGGACCCAGGGGGTCTGACTCAGGAAAAGGCATCTTCCTACGTTCCTAGTGAGCATCAACCGCCACAGGTTCCACTCTTCATTTTGCATATTCAGTAGGATATAATCTCAGGCACTGCCATCTACCACCGAGTCAGGTCGATGACCCTTCTTCTCATCCAGAAGGGTCTGGGAATAGCAAAAGGCTGGACTGGATGGGGTTTTCCACAGCCCTGTATTCCAGCCAGGATTTCTCCTTTCCAGTTTACTTCTCCAGTCCCCCAAGACACGTTGCTGCCTGAGGCAAAGGACAAGATGGTGCCCCCTCCCAGTCCATGTATGAAAGCCGACGGGACTGGTAGTTGGACCTTCCTTCAACAGTGGCAATGGGACAGCATCCCCGCCCATGCCTGAAGGCAGCAGGGTACCTTAGGGGGTGCAGGGCAGGCTGCGGGGGCCACAGCTCCCTCCTCCAAGACCTTGCTGCCGCCGCGCTGCATCTGCCGCCTGAGGCAACTGCCTCATGCTGCCTCTTAGTAGGGCCAGCCCTGGCAGTCCCGCCAACGAAGCTTCCAGCCAAAGCTACTGTTTCTTTGCTGTGATGGCCTTATGCTCTTCCTGCCAGAGAATAGCACATTGGCCAGGGAAGGAGCTACCAGCGAAAGCTGCCTCTCTCCCCTTTCTTGGCTCCTTCCTTCCCTCCTTCTTCAGCACTGTTCCTTCAGTTCAGCAGGGATATTTTCTGTGGGTAAGCAGAGAGAAATGTGCTGAAATGATTCTCAGAGTTTGGGGATAAATTCCTGCAGGAGGCAGGCACATATGTTCACGCAATAACACTTTTTCTTCCACCGCCCTGCAGAATATTCCTATAAAAGCCCGCGGCAGCCGAATACTGGAGAAGTAAATTCCGAGGCTGGCTACAGAGATTCGGCCCCCTCCACTCAGCTGTTTATACCTTTGATTCCGAACTTTACATTACAGGATTTTTCCAGGTTGGGGGAGGGGGGAGGGGAGATTACCCCCACCCCCACCCCCCGCATCTTCCTCGAAGCAGCTTGTGTGTCCCCAGCTAGGCTCTGCCTCCCAACCTCATCAGCGCTCTCCCATTATTCTGACATTTGTGCGCATCACGTACCGGGAAGAAGTAATTTACTTAGAAGAAATTAAAAGTTCATTTTAATTGAGCGCACACTGCAGTATGCAAATGAGCAGTGCATTATGTACACTGATGCAGAGACAAAGGCAGTAATCACTGGTTAACCCTTGGCGGACTGGCCTTCTCCAAATGGAGCAGCCGGAGGCGGAGGCGGCTTCGCCCGGTCTAGCTGGGAGAGAAGTTGCTTTGCTTGCAGCTGACGCTTTGCAGGTGAGGCTCTGAGATGGCTCGGAGGAGAGTTGCTGATGCCAGACCACTGCGAATGGGCCACCAAAGCCACAGAAGGGCTAGCTGTTCCCAATCTGCGATGGCAGGGCAAACTCATGCAATAGAAGACCAGGCGCCTGTATCCTTAGCAACGGTGGAGAGAAGAGGGAATTCTGGTTGGAGCAGCTTGTTGTGTGGTAGTGCTGCAGTGACGAGAAAAGCTTCAACTGCTGAAATCCACTCGTCTCCCCAACTGTTAAAGGAGCAGGAGCCAGGGTGCCAGGGTGCCTTATGCAAAAGCACATGTGCTGCTCAGGCGAGAGTCCATAGCCTTATCGCGCCAACAGGGCACACGGTGCTTTACAGGGTATAAGAGAACAGATCCCTGCCCCAAGGGGCTTACAATCTGAAACTAACCACAGGTGGCAAAATCACAACAGCAGAGGAAGGGGAACAAAGTGAAAGCCAATGGTAAACCGGCAAGTAATGATGAGCCAGCGGTGGGCAACCTGGTGCCTTCTAGATGTGTTGAACTACAACTCCCATCAGCCCCAGCCAACATGGCCAACAGTCAGGAATTCTGGGAGTTGCAGTCTAACACATCTGGAGGGCACCAGGTGGGGGAAGTCTGCTCCAGCCACTGCGTCGTGCTGGCTCCCAAGCCAAGCGCCTGCGCAATCCAGCCTAGCGGGCTGCAGTGCGTGTGCTGGAGAGCAAACAGATTCAGGTCTAAAGGTCTTCTGGAAGGGGTGCAAGACCTTTCCCCCTTCAAATTGAATGGGTGGGGTGGGATCGGGCAAAGATGGGCTTCTACCAATGTAACTGGGAACTTCGGGATCACCTGCCAGTCACGAGACCTTAACATAAGATGGGATGGAAGTCAAAATAATACTAAATGCACAGCATGCATTCCCTGCTGAGTTCAGTGGGATTGGGTTGGCTTCTGTGGGGAACGGAATGCTGGACTGGGTAGGCTTTCCAGCGTGGCTGGCTCTTCTTATATGCTCTTTACTGACTCTCAAGTAAGTAGTGCATAGGATCACTGCCTGGCTTGTGTGCCAATGCCAATTGTCCAGAGAGGTTGTGGTTCTCTGTCACCCTCTAGTGGTGGCTGCTGCACTCTCAGCCCGGAGCGCCCGTTTGCAGACATCACTTTGGCACTAGCCCAAACCTCCACCACCACCCCAGCAGTGCCCGGGCAAGTTCCCGGCCCCTCTGCCAGCCAGGCCTCTCTCCTGCAGCTTTGCCAACAAACCCCTCCTGGCCTGAGATGCCTCTCTGATCTGCTTGGGGAGAGAAGTGGGATGCAGAAGGGGCGGACGAGGAGGTTTTCTTTTTACTACCTGTCAAACCTGGGTTTTTTTAAAAAAATTTTTTTTTTTAATGACGGTGCAAATGAAACCGGTTCGCAGATGTGAGATGACAGCCAGCTGCAGGAGACAGACAAATTATTGCCAAGCCTGGTTCGAGACGCCCACAGATTCCAAACAAAGGGAGCCATCTCGACTCACTCGGATGAGCAAGAGACAGCGGGGGAGCCATGCCACTGCGCTCTCTCCCTGCTCGCCGCTCCCTCGAACCGGCGTCATGCTGCGCAGCCGGCTCTACCACCCCCATCCTCTCCAGCACATTCAGCTGGAAACGGCCCCAAATGATAAGCAAGAGCATCACTTCTGCAACGCGCAACAGACAGACCAGTTCTGCTTTCCATGCCCCAACCCCACTGACACAAACTAGGGAACCCAGGAAGCTGCCTTCTGATGAGCCAGGCCGCCCCGCCACTGCCCCCGGTCCATCTAGGCCACTATTGTCAACACTGACTGGCAGCCGTGGCTTTCCAGGGTTTTCCCAGCCCAACCTGGAGATGCCTGCCGGGCAGGGATCGAACCTGGGACCTTCTGCCTGCAGGGTAGGGACTCTGCCACTCAGCCACAGGCCCCTCCTTAACTAAGCAAAACTGCCTGGCCAAAAACTAGGTATAAGCGAGAATGTCATTTCAGCTCATTTTAAATAAGAATTTACCGAAATGTGCAAATTTCTTCATATTCAGGACAGAAGGAATTTGAGAGTTTTAAAAAAGAAGAAGAAGAAGAAGAATGTGGGAGAAACTTAAATTGGCAGATTCATCCATCCCAGTCCAGTGCTTTGAGTGGTTTGCTTTTAAAAGTTTGGGTTTGATTCCCTGTGTATTCAAATATGTTAGTGCTGGATTAGAGGTTGCCACTTTTTCCCCTGAGGGGTCCTCATCTTTAACAGGTGTATGGCAGACAGGTACATCGTGGTCCTCTCCATGCTGAGAATAGCTGTACCTATTGGATTTGGTGGGTGCAGAGGGGTGAGAATTTTGTTTCACTTTGATTTTGATAAGAATTTGATAAGATTTTGATAAGGAATTCTCAAATTCCTTCATATTTGGGAGAGAAAGAACTCGAGAGTTAAAAAAAAAAAAACCCAACACAATTGAATGTGGGAAAATGCAAAACTGACAGCTCCGTCTATCCTTACCAAAAACAGGCTGAACATTCACAAATCATGCAAGAGGTTATGTGTGTCTATAGCATGAGCACAGGGCAGCTTCCTTGACATCTGTGCTCGTTTCTGCGGTGGGGTCCTCCAAGGATCTGAACTAGGACTCATGATGGGAAAACTTAGCCCAAGTGAATTCGTTATTTACTTGGAAAATAATGAATTCATCTGTGTGAGCTTGGATGAGAGTTCTCCTTTAATATGAGATCTTGTTCCATATATATGGGGTTTTGCGCATGCGCAATATCAAACTGCATCTTGGGAGTTGTAGTTTGGAATCATATAGTGTGGCATGACATCACCCATCATCATGTTATGTGCCTCCTCTCTGATTGGTTGTTTTTGTGTGGCCCGGTTGTGTGATGATATTATGTGATGTTTACTCGCCGATCACTGGCATATGAGGGAAAGAAGATGGACTGACAGAGTCCTCCTCCTCCTCCTCCTCCTCCTCCTCCTCCTCCTCCTCCTCCTCCTGGAGTCACAGCTGTGGCAGCGGAGACAATGAGGGAAGCAGTGGTGGATGCACCAGATCGCTCAAGGGTTGGTCTAACTCAGCGCATGCGCAGAAATGGCATTGTGTAGATTCAGTCTGCACATGCTCCAAAACTTGCAATCAGTTCCAAATGTAATAGTGAATTTGTAATACATCAATTGCTACAAAGGTGAGCATTATGAACAGATGATTTTCGACCAGCAAGCTGACTAATTACAAAGTTTGGCAGCATCACTACAATAGGATAGGATAGGATTGCTACAATAGGATCATAGAGTTGGAAGGGGCCTACAAGGCCACCGAGTCCAACCCCCTGCTCAGTGCAGGAAACTAGAGGAGGGGTCTCCCATCCAAGTAATAACCAGGCCTGACCCTGCTTAGCTTTCCACGCTCAGACAAGCTGAGCCAGTGTGAGCCACAGGTCACCAATGCTGTTTAACATCTTCATGAATGACCTGGAGTTGGCCGTGAGCAGCGAGGTGGCCATGCTTGTGGGGAAATGTATGGGATCTCTCCACACTGGGTGAATGGATGACAAAATGGCAAATGTAGCTCAATCTAAGTGCACAAAGTGATGCACACTGGGGCAAAAAATCCTGATGTCACATATTCACTGATGGGATCTGAACTGTCTAAGAAAAGGATCTTGCAGTTGTGGTGGGAGGCATGAAGAAAGTGTTGACCCAGTGCAAGGCAGCAGTGGGGAAAGACCAATCCTGTGGTAGGGATCAGTAGGAAAGAGACAGAAAATAAAACTGCCCGTTTTGAAATGCCTTTATACAGATCTATGGGTGTGGTCACACTTGGAATAGCTACATCTGCAAAAGGATAGTGCAGCAGAGGGGGAAGAAAAAGGCAACCAGAATTATGAATGGGCTGGAGCACCTCCCCTGCGAGGAAAGTTTATGATGTTTGGGACTTTTTAGTTTAGAAAACAAATAAGGGGAGACATGCCAGAGGTTTATAAAATTATGCATAGTGTGGAGAAAGTGGATAGAAAGAGGGTTTTTTTAACCTCTCTCATAATACTAGAACCTGGAGTGATCCCATGAAGCTGAATGGTGGGAGACTGAGTCAAGGTGGACCAAAGGAAGTCCTTCCTCACATGAAGCATCATCGGTCTTTGACATTCTCTGCCACAAGATGTGGAGATGGTCATTAGTAGATGCCTCTGACAGTATTTCAAGCCCCTTAACCCAGAGAATTCTCAACAAGACTCACACACACACACACACACACACACACTCACTCAGATTTTAGTTAGCTATAATAGCCAAAATACAGACAGCCGCTTCAAGGAGCACATGACACCTTTCCAGAAAGGTTTTTTTTGCTTGGCACCATTGTTAAACGCGTCTGCATTTTTGGCTGATTGCAAGCTTTCAAAGAAACATCTTTCCTTGCTAGGCTGACTAGTTTCCCTGCATTTTCCCCCCTCCCTTGGCTAGCACTGACAATGGTACACAGACTTGATGCCCAATTCCTGAAACTTGCATGGTATTATCACATCCTTTTGGAGATGATGAAGTGTCCAGGACCGTGGCTGTGGGCAGCGATGGAGCCATGTCCCTGATACCTGTGATCAGGTATCCTTTCCCATTCTCTGCATCCTTAACCTGTGCATCCTTTGGTCTCTGTGGCTGCAATATACACAACAACAGCCTTCCCCAACCCGGTGCCCTCCAGATGAGTTGGACTACAGCTCCCAGCATCCCCAGTCAACCATGCTGTCTGGGGGATGCTGGGAGTTGTGGTCCAACTCATCTGGAGGACACCGGGTTGGGGAAGGCTGCAATAATTCCTTCCTCTCTTCCAAGAAAGATGTTGGATTGTGATTCAGAAGGTATCGGGCCACTTTTCTTTAAATACATTCTATTGGGGTTCTCTGTTGCTACCTCTGGGGGAGAAAATTGTCCCCCAGAATTGACGCATTAGATTCTATGCAAAGGAATGATCACAATAAAGGCAGTTGGTGAGATCCAGGACCCTGGACAGTGCATATAGCCGTACAGCCATCCGGGAACAGCCGTGATTCCTGCAGGGGGCTGAGAGAAGTGTCTGTCCAGGTCAATAGGGGCTTATGATTCTTACTATCCTATCCTGCTGGGTAGGAGGGCAGCAAAGACTTGGACACACTCAGGATCGTATCTAAGAGGCAGAGCGGCTGAGAGACTGAGCTGCAAACCAGAAAGTCCTCGAGGCGTGTCTTGCCTGCGCCACAATCACAGTAGGGAGCCTTAGGGCATGGCTGCGAACCTTAGGCCTGAGGGTCAAATCTGGCCTTCTGGGGGCTCCCCAAAAGGCCACGCCCCCTCCCCTGACTGCCAATAGTAGCTGGTTTCCTGGCATTGCACACCCCCCCCATTCTAAAAGGTTGAAATGCCTCTCCTAAGGCTTAGTTTCTAGCAGGAAGAACTTTAAGCTAAAAAATATCAGTAGTTTGGGTATTTTGGGGGGCCCTTTTGCCTTTGGCCCCACCTGCCACTGGAATATGGCCCCCGAGAGCTTCTCCAAAATTGAATTGGGCCCTCGACTCCCTCTCAGCCTCAGCTCCTCATCTGCAATCTGGAGATTAATATTAGTGGCCTGCCTCACAGGGTTGTTGTAAGGGTTACAACAAGTTAATGTTTGCGAAGTGATTCGAACCCATGCTCAAATTACAGGGTGGAGAAGAGGGATACCGTGCACCCTTACCTTCTGGGATGCCTCCTAAGCTATTGTTTTTAGAAGGCTATGATGGGGTGGGGAAGGGAATGATCTAGTTAAACTGGGTGGAGAGTTAGGGGGTGGGACATGTAGATTTCCTTAAGGGCCCGAAATTCTAGCATGGATCTGAGCATGCTAAAATGTGATATAGATGCTAAATATGACGGTGAGGAAGGGTGACAGTTCATGGGATCCCGTGATATCCTTCCGTAGTCATCTTGGCCTAAATGGTAAAAAATAAATTTAAAAACCCCATGCCGTCTCCCCTGCTTCTCTCGCCGGATGCCATCACGTCTGCCAAAATGGATCTCAGCGGAGTGGATTCAGCTGGACACTGAAGAGCTATAATTTGCCCTGCCTCATCTGGACTGGGAGAATTCCAGAAAACATGTGACCAAATGAACTGAGTCCAAAACCTCCATTAACCACAAGTGCGGTGAAGCATTTTGGTTGGGTGTGAAAAAGCTTCTCTCCCCTCCCAGCTGCGGAAAGGGATCCAAGTGCTGGCAGCAGGGCCGCAGCTCGGTGGCAGAGGCCCTGCTTTGCACGCAGAGGGTCCAGGTTCAATCCCCCGGCGGCGGCATCTCTAGGTAGGATGAAGAAAGCATCCTGCCTGAAAACCCAGAGAGCCACTGCCAGTCAGAAAAGACAGCACTGGGCTAGATGGAACGATGGGCCGGCTCTATGTTAAGCAGGTGCATGCGCTTGCAACTTGTGCTTGCTCAGATTCCTCGCAGACACAGGCTGGCAGCGGGGATCACTTTGTTTCCCATAATGCACTGGCTGCCAGAAATGCGATGGGGGAGGGGGTGGGTGGGATGACCTTAACTAGCCTTCAGGATGCGGCACTGCGGCAGGGATGGTCTGGATTCCCTGGAGTCTGCCATTCACCTGTTTCCCTTCACGGACGGCTTCAGTCTCCCATCCTTATGCCCCCTTGCCTGCTCTGAAACTCCCCAATGGGTCCGGTGTGTCTCTGTGTGTGTATGTGCGTGCGCGCGCACATGGCTCAGTGGCTTTCAGTGGCAGAGGCCCCGCTTTGCATGCAGAAGGCTTCAGGTTCGATCCCCCCCAGCAGCATCTCCAAACAGGGCTGGAAAGAATCCTGCACGATACCCTGGAGAGCCGCTGCTGCCAATCAGACAAGACTAGGCTACTTTATTCCCAACTCAAGGATGGAAAGCGGAATATCGGTGGTCAGTATAAGAGGTTTAAAGATGTTCTTAAGGCTAATCTACAAAAAAAAAAAAATGCAATATAAGCATCGAGAACTGGGGAGCTCTGGCCCATGAACGATCTAACTGGGGGTTGGCCTTTCACAAAGGTTCCATGGACTTTGAAGAAGCCCGAGTGCAAGGCGAAAGGGAGAAACGTACTAAGCGAAAAGCACGTCAAACGAATCCTTTACAGGACCATCTTCCATCTGGTAACCTGTGTCCTCACTGTGGGAAGCTGTGTGGATCTAGAATTGGCCTCCACAGTCACTTACGGACCCATCGCTAGAGTCTACACAATTTTTTTTTAGAATTTCCTCTTTTTATAATTTCCTTTTTGTAATTTTATCCTGGAAGACAATCTTACTCAGTCACGAGTGATCGCCTACTACTAGATGGACCAAGGGTCCGACTCGGTAGAAGGCCGCTTCCTGTGTCCCACAAACCTGCTTCTTCAGGTTCACATGATTTATTATTATTATTATTATTTAATTAAATAATTAATTGATTAAATGTACACCTTTTCTAGGCCATCAGCACCAGGCCCTGGCATTTCATGGGAACATTGCAAGATGTGACTGCTGTGTGTGCCTCCTCCCTCTTCTTTACTGGATTGCCTTGAAAACTCTGGAGAGGGGGGGGCTTGATGCCTTTGTGGGGTTTGTTAGAGGAGTCGGATCATGCAACAAACGCCTTTGTTTTCAGCATTAACTCTTCCTGACCTGGATTCACACAGGAATGCCTCATTCCCTCCCCATGGCCGTCTGATCTACATCCTCCGTGGCAAGATCACGTGGCCATCTGGGCCACAGAGGAATGATAGAAGGCCTTAGGGCTAGGAGTTTCATGGAATGGCTTCCAGCTGGAGCTGGTTGCAGTTTAACAAACTCAGAACAATGATTAGTAAGATCCCATGGCAAGTGACTCTCACGAGAAAGGGAGCCCAGGAGGGGTGGGAGTTTTTAAAAAAGGAAATTTTAAAGGCACAATTGCAAACAATTCCCACAAGGAGAAAAGGCAGAGGGCAACAGAAGAAGCCAATGTGGCTTCACAATAAACTCAAAGATGACCTGAAAACAAAAAAGGACACGTATAGGAAGTGGAAGGAAGGACAGGCTACAGGGGAAGAGTACAGGCAGGTAGCACAGAACTGCAGGAATAGTGTCAGGAAGGCTAAAGCTGAGAATGAGCTAAGGTTAGCGAGGAATGCTAAAAGCAACAAAAAAGCTTTCTTCAGATACATGCACAGTAAAAAACAGAAGAAAGAACTGGTGGTTCAACTACGCAATGAGAATGGCAAATTGATAACAGAAGACAAAGAAAAGGCAGAAGTGTTCAATTCCTACTTCGGCTCGGTCTTCTCCCAAAAGAGGGTCTATGACCCCCCTGGCAAACCTGAAGTGCAGACTGAAGGGGCAGAATTGCAGCTTGAGATTGATAGGCAAATGGTCAAGGAGCACCTGATTACTCTGAACGAGTTTAAATCTCCAGGGCCTGATGAGCTGCATCCTAGAGTAATAAAGGAACTGGCAGAAGAACTCTCAGAACCACTGTCTATTATCTTTGAGAAATCATGGAGGACAGGTGAAGTGCCAGACGACTGGAGGAGGGCAAATGTTGTTCCCATCTTCAAAAAGGGCAAGAAGGAGGAACCTGGGAACTATAGGCCAGTCAGTCTGACATCAATCCCCGGGAAGATTTTTGAGCAGATTATAAAGAAGTCAGTCTGCAAGCACCTTGAAAACAATGCAGTGATTACTAGAAGCCAGCATGGATTTGTCAAGAACAAATCCTGTCAGACTAATCTGATCTCATTTTTGATCGGGTAACCTCCCTTGTGGACTGTGGGAATGCTGTGGACATTATATACCTGGACTTCAGCAAAGCTTTCGACAAAGTGCCTCATGATATCCTGATTAGTAAGCTAGCTAAGAGTGGGCTAGATGGAACAACTATCAGGTGGATCCACAATTGGCTAAAGAATCGGACTCAAAGAGTGCTTATCAATGGTTCCTTCTCAAACTGGGGAGAGGTAACGAGCGGGGTACCACAGGGCTCGGTCCTGGGCCCGGTGCTCTTCAACATTTTTATTAATGACTTGGATCAGGAGGTACAGGGAATGCTTATCAAATTTGCAGATGACACAAAGTTGGGTGGAACAGCTAATACTCTGGAAGACAGAAACAAAATTCAAAGTGACCTCGATAGGCTGGAGCGCTGGGCCGAAAACAACAGAATGAAATTTAATAGGGATAAATGCCAAGTGCTGCACCTAGGGAGAGGAAACCAAATGCAGAGTTACAGAATGGGGGACACTTGGCTCAACAATACTACAAGTGAGAAGGATCTTGGAATTGTGGTAGATCACAAACTGAATATGAGCCAGCAATGCGATGTGGCTGCAAAGAAGGCAAATGCAATTTTGGGCTGTATTAATAGAAGTATAGCTTCCAAATCGCGGGAAGTGATAATTCCCCTTTACTCGGCACTGGTTAGGCCTCATCTTGAGTACTGCGTCCAGTTCTGGGCACCTCACTTTAAGAAGGACATAGACAAACTGGAGAGGGTTCAGAGGAGGGCAACAAGGATGATAAAGGGACTGGAAACAAGGCCCTATGAGGAGAGACTGAAAGAACTGGGCATGTTTAGCCTTCAGAAGAGGAGACTGAGGGGAGATATGATCGCACTCTTCCAGTATTTGAAGGGATGTCACACAGAGGAGGGCAAAGATCTCTTCTCGGTCATCCCAGTTTGCAGGACACGGAATAATGGGCTCAAGTTACAGGAACCTAGATTCCACCTAAACATCAGGAAAAATTTCCTGACTGTCAGAGCAATAAGACAATGGAATCAACTACCTAGGGAGGTCGTGGGCTCTCCCACTCTGGAGGCATTCAAGGTGCAGCTGGACAGACATCTGTCAGAGATGCTTTGACCTAGATTCCTGCATTGAGCAGGGGGTTGGACTCGATGGCCTTGTAGGCCCCTTCCAACTCTACTTTTCTATGATTCTATGATTCTATGATTCTATGATCCCATGAACCTCCCGTGATCCCTGCCTCACCTCCAACAGGCACCTGGAAAACTACTGTGTGGGCTACTCCCCCTGAAACTGCTGTTCCCTTTTCCCTCTTGACTGGGCTCGCCTGACGTATTTTGAGATCTCAGGCAACCCCTGAGCCTCGTCCTACGGGCAGGCGGGCGGGCGGTTTGCAGGCGGCAGCACCCAGCCCAGCGCTCCCGCTCCAGATGGCGCCCGCGAAAGAGTTAAGTCCTCTGTGATCAACACCGAGAAGCAAGTGGTAAACAATTTTTTTCCTCCCTCTGCTAAATTAATATGCAAATTCCAAGGCCCATTCCCCCCCTCCCCTCCCGCTTCCACTCTCTTCTTCTCCTGCTTCAAAATTAGCGAGGTAGAAGGCTTGGGCTAATTATGCACTCAAACGAGCAGGCCTCGTTAATGTGGCGGTAAGAGGAGGCTGGAAACTGATTGTGAGATGATGAAATTTAAATTCAAGCCTGGTGCTCCCTCTGCATCTGGGATCGCTCTTGCATGCCCCAGCACATGTATCCAGACAGTGACCACCAGAGAGAAACATGCCTTTGCACACACATGCACACGCCTCCAGTCTGTGGCATCTCCAGGAAGCCATAGCAATACAATGCCCTCATCCATGCACACTTGTGTGCAATGGCACACACACACACACACACACCTGACCAAGCCACCCCCTCAGCGCCGGGAGTGGTGGTGCAAGAGCAGAGATGTAAGGTCATTCAGTCCCGCAGGGGAAGGTCACTGGCTGCAGAGCGACTGTGTGTCTCTGTTTCAGTTTCATCATGGAAAGACTGTACCTCAGTGGTAGAGCCCCCGCTTTGCATGCAGAAGGTCCCAGGTTCAGTTCCAGGCATCTCCAGGTAGAAAGAATCCTACCTGAAACTCTGGAGAGCTGCTGCCAGTCAGTGTTGACAGTACTGGGCTAGATCCAGTGTTCTCCAACCTTGGGTCCCCAGATATTTTTGGCCTACAACTCCCAGCATGGAGAACACTGAGATAGACCAACACTGAGATAGACACTGAGATAGACCAACACTGTAGAAGGCAGCTTCCAGTGTTCCTATTTATGATGGTGGTGGGTGTATGTGTGTATTTTTATTTCAACGTATCTGTTGCTGCTGGAGTCTCTGGGCAAACCACAAAGGACAAGGACCTAACCCATCTCCGCTCTCACCCTCACATGTACATCCATTTTTTGTACAAACTACAGTAAGTGCTGCTGTCCAGGACTGACATCTCTTTTCAGAGAATACTTTCTAGACCCTTGGATTGAAGAACACACGTAACACCCCCCCCCCCGCATGGTGCACTTGTAACAGTGCCCTGTAAATAACCAACCATCATTGTTGGCACCTTTCTCGTTGCAAGGAACCCAGGCTGAAGAAGAAAAGGTGGCAACCCCAAGGGATCATTCAGAGTAAGAGATGTCTGATCTGCACAACTCAGGGTTCGCCGAAATGATCAGAAGAAACTCCGAGAGCAGCTAGATGCGCTGGTGTTGCAAAACCATTACCAGATGTTCCTCCTGGGACAATGATGCGTCTGTTTCCATAGGTCTGAAAGCTCAAGAACTGCTCTTGTGTGACCTTGGGATGCAGCCAGAGCAGAACAAAGAAAGAAGGCAGGAGAGAAGGAGTGTGTGTGTGTGTGTGTGTGTTTGTTTGTGCTTGTGTTGTGGCACGGGCGGGTGGGGAGAGTATGGCTCCCCATTCTCTGATAATATAATACCCTGCCAGATATACGTAGTTTCTCAACTTCCAACCGGTAAGATCCAAGGGACATCTAATGTTCCAAGGGTTGCTGAGAAACCTTTGTCTTAGTAAATTCTCACTTGAAGGGCCTCATGCCCTGTGGAATAATAGCAGAGATCACCGGTCAAGCTACTTGGCCCACTCCTCCTGTCTCAACAACATGTTCTCTGTTTCCTAATAGCAGCGACTGCTAAAACATCCATATGTAAATCCTGATGACATCGAGGAGATGTAGCTCAAGTGTATGCTTCAGACTGTGGCACCTGTGATGTAGGATATACTCAGCTGAAGATGTTTACAATAACGCCTCCAATCCAAGTGGCTCATGGTTCTTCCCAGCACCATTAATTACCAACTGGATGACATTTACGTACATTCTTGTAGCATTCCAGGTCTTCAAGAAAACTCTAGTTCAAACGGTAAACTTCTGATAACCCAGGTGTTAATGTACATGATATACGGTACAAACAAAATCCAAAACCCATTGGATCGCTGGCTCCATGATGAATGGCCGTGGACTTTGCAAATCCACATGTTTGTTCTGATGTGCTACTTTTAGAATAAGGGGAGATGGACATTGTGTTAAATAGCAAATATCTGAGCTGTTGAGAAATGTATGATATAACCCTTGAGGTCAACTTCTGAGGTCAACACTGACCTGGCCTGTGATGGATGTGGGTTACACATATTGCAGGAAACTAACTGAGCATGTTCTACGAGGACACTGTTGTTGTTTTTAATATATACAATTCCATAAAGTTTTGGGGAACTCCTGTCCACTATTATGTCTGGATCAGGCATTCTGGTGATGCCCAGACCTGTTGTTTTGCTTCTTTTAAAGCCATGTAGAACTTCCTTCTTCAAAAACCATCTCTTGACCATCAGGTTGTTGCTTCTTTCCTCCCCACCAAACAAAAAAAAACACACAAAAAAAAACAAAACCCTTTCCAGTTTCTCGGAAGGAGGGTTCCCTTTCCCTTTGCAAAGATCTTCACCAAAGTGTATGGATTCTGCCACACCAGGAATAGGTGATCCAAACTTTATTTAGCTTTGATAGACCAAACATTGGACCCATTTATAATGGTTCCTTATCTGAACTGGCCTCTTTGTTTGCTTTCTTCCTACATGCCCTAGAAGATGGTAGAGATGAAATCCAAGTACCAAATGATACTGAAGTGGTTCAGGTGTGTTCAAGGTCACACAGTCGATGTTGCAGAGACTTGCTAAGTGCCTCCCTTGTACGTGCTCGCCAACTCTGTGGATTGGAAAGATGGAAATGGGCAAGCAAGAGGGGAAACACACGTTGCTTTCACGCCCGTATGAATTTCTGGATGGGCCCTTGGTCTGATCAGGCAAAGCAATTCTTCTTAGCCAGATCGGCTTGGATGAAGCTCCAATGAAGGAGAGTCCTCCGGGATCCAGTGACAGAGCAGTACCTGCAGAGGTTACCAAAACAATGGGATTTAGATAGGAGAATTATAGACTTAATGCTGGTTTGCACATGATGTTCTTCACTTGCTGATTGCAGCAGCACTCAAGGACTTGGCATGTGTGAATGGACCACCCTGTGAGAGAATATCCCATGTCCATATCCCATCCCATCAAGCATTATGCCGTTGAGTGGAAGGGGTCTGTGTATTCAGCGGGGCAAAGAGAGTTGGGCAATCAAGTCATGAACATGAACCAGCCCTAGTGATGTGTCGGCCGAGGTGCCCTCTTGCATCTCCAGTACCCAGGACGCACAACAGGACTGAGATGGCCCGGCACTGCTGTGGCCAGGTGTCCTACTTAACAGAGGACTGTCCTCTGTCAGAGGACGGCCCTCTATTTTAAACCAGGTCTGCTTTAAAGTGAAAGGAGGGAGAGCAGGGCAGGGCGCTGACTTGGCACATCCCCAGCGAGGAGCACCTGGGCGGCAGACTCTGCAGCAGGTACAGGGCTCACCTGGCTGGCCTTCCCCCCCACCACGGTGAGATATATTGTATTTCTATTTAAATCAGAGGCGGGCAACTTGTAGCCCTCCAGACATTCTGGCCTCCAGACATTCAGCCAGTGTGGCGTAGTGGTGAGAGTGTTGGACTGGGACTCGGGAGATCCGGGTTCTAGTCCCCGCTCAGCCATGAAACTCACTGGGTGACTTTGGGCCAGTCACTGACTCTCAGCCTAACCTACCTCACAGGGTTGTTGTGAGGATAAAACGGAGAGGAGGAGGATTCTGTAAGCCGCTTTGGGTTCCTTGCAGGAAATAAGGCGGGGTATAAATATAATAAATAAATAAATAAATAATCAGCCCTCACCATTGGCTATGCTGGCTGGGGCTGATGGAAGTTGTAGGCCAAAACATCTGAAAAGGCCAAAAGTTCCTTTCGAGTGCATAGTTATTATTTCTAAATTTGCACCTATACATATATACATGTGCGTTGTGCAGATTTGTCCTCTTCTATTGGTGATGCATTTCCTCTGGGGGGGGAGGCAATACATAAGTGGCCGTCCGACCTCTTGTCCCCCCAGTGCTCAGGACGTATAGAAATGAGACGGCCCGGGGGGGGGGGGCTGCCATGGCCCCCCGCTCTTGTCCCACAGCATGTCTGGCGTCTGTGCAAAGGAGGCTCACATCCTGAATATATATATATATATATATATATATATAATATACTGGAAAGTGCCACCTCTCCTTCATTTCAACGGGGCTTGCAGGGGAGACCGTCCTGGTGGATCGCATCCTCCCTCCCCCTCCCCCCCTCCCCTCCCCTCCCCCGCTCAGCTGGTATTTCTCCCTCCGACTATGATGCATGGCAGAGCTAATTTGGCGCACTCCCATTAATTGCAGCACAGCTGCTGCTGCCCCCTCCCTCCTCGCCTCCCTCAAGGCATCTCGCTGATGCGCGCCTTCGCAGCCTCTCAGCAAATTAACATCATTTGTTCTCCAGAACATGTTTTTATTTCTACACGACATGCATAGCTTATTACCACCCGGCCGACTTGGGGGAGCCTAGCCGTTGGGGCGCCTGTCGCAGGGCCTGGCTGTCAAATCCATCTCGCGGGGGGGCCCCCGTCTTTGTCCCCTTCCTCAGTCTGTCGTGGGGAGAAAAGAGCGCGCAAGCGAGCCTCCTCCATCATCGCCGGGTGGCGGGGGCCTGTTCCCAGCGCCTTCTGCGGCCATTTTCTCTCCTTGTGCGATCCTGTCTGTTTGGAAACAGAAGGCCGCTGCTGCGGGAGGGAGCCCGGAGTAAGGTTAATATGCAGGGGTTGCTGCTATTCCCAGGTGTCTATCCTCTTGTAACATCCCCCTTCACAGAACAAAGAACTGCAGGGGGCTTGAGATTTTGGGCCCCAAACAGCTCTGGTCACATATGTAAACCCTGCTAACTTTTCACTACTCGCATGAGAATAAGGGGGAGGGGTGTGCATTTAAATGCACAAGAGAACGTCCCTCGGTCCGGTCCCTCTGGTTCAGAGAAAAGCGGTACCAATCAATTGCACCCTTATTTGGATCGGCATCCTGCCTCTGAATGTAGGCCCCATTTCTACCCGTGACTCCCAGCCCAGCAAGTGATGGGGGCGCTTAAGCCTAGATCTCCTTAGCCGGATCAGGGCAAACATAAGTGAGCACTTTGAACATTGGAAGTGGGCTACATTGCTAGTATCGGATTTAGCAGTGTTAATATTTCAGCCACGTCCTTTAGCAATCTCAAGATTTCATTCATTAAGTTCTTCCATTTTTATCCTGCCTTTCCCCCATTTTGAAGGATCCAAGATACGTTGTATCATGAACAGATAAAAGCGTACTAAAACATGTCAAAGCAACATTCAATAACAGGAAAATCAAAAGGCAGTATAAATAAATCCAGCTCTATAATCCAGGGGTGCCCAACCTCTTTCAACCCGAGGGCTGAATTCAATTTTGGAAAAGCTCTCAGGGGCAGCATTCCAGTGGTGGGTGGGGCCAAAGGCAAAGGGGCGGGGCCAAAATAGAAAAAAAAACCCAGCACGTTTTAGCTTAAAGCTCTTAACTGCCAGTAACTGAGCCTTAGGAGAGGCATCTCAACCTTTTAGAATGGGAAAGAAACTATGCAAAAGCCAGGACACCCCTAAAAATTTGCAGGCAGAGGGAAGGGGTGGAGCCAGGGGCAGAGGCGTGGCCATGTCAGGAAATCCCGGAGGGCTGGATTGAGACTCCAGGTGGACCAGATTCAGCCTGCAGGCCTGAGGCTGGAGACCCCTGCTATAACTCATTTGTAATAAGGATGTTTGGGCCATTCTCTAGAAGGTAACCAAAGATGGGGCTGGGCAGGTCTATCTGGGGAGGGACTTCCACAATCATGGTGCCACCTGCAAGAAGGCCCAGCTCCATGTCACCATCCATCTGACCTCCAGCTGTGGAGACACACAGAACAAAGCTTTCCAGAGGAACCAAAGGGGGGGCTGGGAGGGGCAGATGTTTCCCCTTTCAGTACACCGGGCCCAGGATGTTTGGTGCTTTAAAGGTCAAGACCAGTACCTTCTATTAAAGCTGGGGCAAATTTCCCCTCCTTTCAAGGGACGAGACCAGTCTTTGCCCATAAAGTGAAGGAACTCGGGGGGGGGGGCACACTTATGAATCACCGAAAAAGAGGAAATGCATCACCAAAAAAGAGGGCCACAATTTGCATAAAATTTGCATTTGCTGATTTATATGTATAGATGCAAATTTAGAAATGATTATTATTGTTTAAATAGAAATACAGTACACCTCACCCTAGTGTGGAATGCTGTGACCAGGTGACCTCCTGCGTGCCTCACTCACTCCGTCGGCTCTCGACGGGCAACTTCAAGGCCCTTTTGCTCTTCCTTCCGATGGTTCTTTATCTTTAAACCAGACTTGGACTGGACAGCCCTTCAGACAGACAGGGGTCTCTCTCTCCTCTGTCAAAGAGGACAAATTTCTAGGGGGGGATACACGCAGCAACATTCAGGAGGAGGGTGGGAGGATTCTGAGAATTTCGTGGGGATGCTCTTACGAGGCAGCACAGGGCTTTCCTTTCTTTCTTTTTTAATATTAAAAAAATTGGAGCCCAGTTGAGTTCCTAGGACAGAGTGGTCCTGGGAACAATGCTGCATAGACCACCAATTGCCCCCCCCACAAATTCTCAGGATTGCCCCCCTCCCCTCCAAACTAATCCAATCTTCATTGGCTATGTTTGCCCGATAGTGGAAGAGATGCAAGCAGGGCCGGTGCAAGGCAGTTTGGTGCCCTAGGCAAGATCAGATATTTAGCGCCCCCCTTCCCACTTGAGAGCGCTGTATTTTTTTTTCAAGGCGTTTCTGGCGCCCCCTTTAGCCCTGCGCCCTAGGCAGCTGCCTAGTTGGCCTAATGGTAGCACCGGCCCTGGATGCAAGCCAAGTGCTCCTCCTCTTCTCATGTTGGGCATTCCACTCTTCTAATCCCTGATTCATTGGGCCATTGACTGTGTAGACCGAATCAAAGGTTAAAGTGAGTGTGGAAGCCCCAGGGTGTGGTCTGAAGTTGCTTCTTGTGTCAAGCTCCCTGAAGCTCCCTGGGTCCTCCCTGGGGTGATCAGTGCCTGGATGGGAGATGGCCTGGGAACTTCATATACACTGCCTTGATTTCCACCATGACCATGGGAGGAAGGTGAAACGTATATAAATAAAAATAGAACGTATGAGTTTAAGTGAGTTCAAGGGCTGTTAATAGGCCATGTGTCCTACTTTACAGAAGTCAATCCTGTATTTGAAGGGCTGTCCACTCTCCCAAGTCCATTTAAAAGCCAAACCAGAGAGAGCGCCTTCTCCCTTATCAACCTGCCCGGTCACCGAGGTCATCGGATGGCATGCTCCCGGTGGTTCCGCATGGACCTATGGCCCGATTGGAGTCCACCCGGAGTAGAGCCTTCAGTGTGGTGGCTCCCTCTCTGTGAAACACCCTGCCTCTGGAGGTCAAGCAGGCGCCTAGCATTGTGTCGTTTTTGGTGCCTGCTGGAGACATCTTTATTTCAAGAAGCCTTCCTTGATTGACCAGCTGTGGTTTGTATTGGTATTCTGTGGTTTTTGTTAAACTTTTAATATGTTGTTTTGTTTTGTATATGTTTTAATATGGTGTTTTTATTATTCTTTTGACCTTTTATTGTTCACTGCTCCGGAATCTGTTTAGATGTGGAATGGAATGTAAACGTTGCAAATAACTAAACAAAACCCTAAAGAAGGGAGAGCAGCGGGGCCCCTAAAACTGCCCATCCCGAGGGAACGCCTGGCCAGCAGACTGGGCGGACACTCAGAGGTCACCCGGCCCCCATCTTCCCCGGAATGGTGAGAGAAATACTGCTGTATTTCTTTTTAAATTATACTCATCATTTCTAATTCTGCACGAATACCCACAAATTAGCATATGCAAATGTTATTCAGACCTCTTGTCCTCTTTTCTGATGATGCATTTCCTATTTCGGGGGGGGGGGGAGATTTTTTTTATGCGGCCGCCACTGTAGCTGTCAGCCCAGAATTGGCCCTCACCGTTTGGCTCTATGTATCGAGCCCTCCGTTCTCCTGGCCCAGCACGGCCCCCATCCAGCGCACTTCGTGGAACGGGCCACCAGCCAGAAGGGGCAGGGAGCCACCGGATTGCCTTGAGCCTTGCCGGGCAGGGTGCCTGCCTTGCCCGAAGCCTGCGAGCTTCTTGCAGGCCTGCTGCTATGCTAATTTCCCTTTCACGCTAGCAGTCAGCCGAAAAGCCCCCCCTCCCTTCAGTGTGGCATATGTTTTGATTAGCCAGTCTTTCCGCAGAGCCAGCCAATTCCCCCAGGTCTGGCTCCATTTTTTGGAGGCGGGGGTGGTGGTGGAGATACCTTTGTCAGGAAGTGCTTTCAGAACTGCCCCTGCTGGTAAGACAGCTGGGGGTTTGGGTCTCTGGAGGCTGACGTGGTGGAGAACAACATAGGCTTACTGCTGGAATTCAACCAGCAGCCCCCCCCCTCCCCGTTGCCTTCAATGGAGCGGGGGCAGAAATTCCCCCAAAGGGGGCAAAAGTGAAAAACAACCAGGCGATGAGGCAGGGGGAGTGGGAGTGTGCAGAACCTAAAATCTGGTATGTTGGAGGGACTGCTGGCAAAGCCCCGACTTTGCATGCAGAGAAAGTCCGGGCTTCAATCTGTAGCATCTCCAGTTAAAAGGATTGGGTGCTGCAGCTAGGGCCAAAGGCTTGGGGCCAAAGTCCAGGGCCCCACACAGCCCAGGGATGTGAAGGAATGACCACCCAGAGAGCGGCAGCTGCAGAAGCAAACTCCATTTTTTCCTGTGGTCATTACGGTGCTATTATTTAAGTGAGTTTAGGCACAATCCTAAGCAAGTTTAGACAGAAAAAGTCCTACAACTCCCAGTATGCCCCAGCCACCTAACTGGGGCATGCTTGGGAGTTGTAGGCCTTTTTTTTTTCTGTCTAAACTTGCATAGGATTGCACCCTTTAACATGCAACTCTGCACATGCTAAGAGTGTATTTGTTTTTTGCTTTAATTCAGGGCTGGCAAACCTGAGACCCCCGCAGAGACTCCACCATGCAGAGTAGACAATACCAGACTGGCAGTGCAATCCTATACAAGTCTACTCTGAAGTAACACCAGTTGGGTTCAACGGGCCTTGTCCCGGGTAAGTATGTGTTGGGTTGCCCTCATCTGACCTATGATAAGGAAGCTCCCTGTGTTTCCCGACTTGGTGTTTCTTTGGCTCTCCCTCATGTCTACAAGAGGAGGGCGCTGCGACACCTGCGGACCAAACAGGCATGTGACCTGGAAGAGCTGTCACTGGATCTCCTGGCAGTTTCACCTTTCCCCAAAAGCAGCTGCACGAAACTCCAAGTTTGGGTGCAGTGTTACTGGGGTGTGTGTCTGTGGAGCGAGCAGTTAACTCTTCCCCCCCCCCTCCCAGCACCCCGGCTATTGACTCTGAACTGAACAATTTACAGGCGGCTGTTTATATCTTTTTTTCCGGCTGCAGCAAGGATAACAGCCGTTTTGTGAGGTGCAACTGAGCAAAGGAGAAATGTGGTTTTCTTGGTTGTTTGTTTTTAAAACCCACCCCTCCGCTGCCTCTGCACTGGAGCCCCTCATGGCTGCTTTTAAGGAAAAGATCCGATCACAGATCTCCCGTTGGAGATCTTTTATCCCGTTAGTCCTTAATTCAGTTTTGGGCAGGGCACGCCGACCCGACAAGGCCTTGAGCTGTGGGTTGGTGGGTGCATCTGCAGGAGCAAGCCCCGCTCGGCCATGAAACTCACTGGGTGACTTTGGGCCAGTCGCTGACTCTCAGCCTAACCTACCTCACAGGGTTGTTGTGAGGATAAAATGGAGGAGTGGAGGAGGAGGATTATGTAAGCCGCCTTGGGTTCCTTGCAGGAAAAAAGGCGGGGTATAAATATAACAAATAAAAATAAATAAATAAACACAGCCAGAGGGCGAAAAATAGATCCGAGGGTCCTGAGACCTGCAAGAGGCCCATTGCTACAACTTTGTGTGTAGCACCCAAGAAGTTCCGGCGTGGCTTCAGAGAGTTTTACTTTTCTACACTTCATGCGTTTGCCCTCCTGTCCTGCTTGTGGGCTTCCTATTGGGGCCTCCGGTTGGCCACTGTGGAAACAGAATATTGGGCTAGACTAGATCGGCCTTTGGTCTGATTGAGGAGGGCTCTTCTTATCTTATGCTCCGATATTCTCTTCCAGGTGAAGGGGTTGGGGGCGGCACTGTCCTTTGCTTCCTGCAGTCCTAGAGTCAGCGCCAATGCTTTTGATTATTTATTTATTTATTTATTCAGTCAGTCAGTCAGTCAACATGGTTTTTTCACCTCCAACTCCTTGAAAGATTTCATCAACGTTGCCTCCGGAAAATCCTGCTAATTACTTGGGAAGATAGGCGAACAAATGTCAGTGTACTGGAAGAAGCAAAGACTACTAGCATTGAAAAAATGATCCTTCAACGCCAACTTCAGTGGACCGGTCATGCTTGTTCGAATGCCTGACTGCCGTCTCCCAAAGCAGTTACTTTATTCCCAACTCAAGGATGGAAAGCGGAATATCGGTGGTCAATATAAGAGGTTTAAAGATGTTCTTAAGGCTAATCTAAAAAAATGCAATAAAAACATCGAAAACTGGGAAGCTCTGGCCCATGAACGATCTAATTGGAGGTTGGCCTTTCACAAAGGTTCTATGGACTTTGAAGAAGCTCGAGTGCCAAGGTGAAAGGGAGAAACGTGCTAAGCGAAAAGCACATCAAATGAATCCTTTACAGGACCATCTTCCATCTGGTAACCTGTGTCTTCACTGTGGGAAGCTGTGTGGATCTAGAATTGGCCTCCACAGTCACTTACGGACCCATCGCTAGGGTCTACACAATTTTCTTTAGAATTTTTCTTCTTTTAAAATCTCCTTTTTGTAAATTTTCTTTTTTTTTATCCTGGAAGACAATCTTACTCGGCCACGAGTGATTGCCTGACTGACAACATGGGTAGAACCCTCCAGAGGTGACATAGAAGAGAAACAACACAAAACTATGCATAACAAATACAACAGAAAACAATAAATAAATACTTAATAAAAATACTATTAAAAAACAAACAGATTTCATAGATTTCATAGATCATAGAGTTGGAAGGAGCCTACAAGGCCATCGAGTCCAACCCCCTGCTCAGTGCAGGAAACTAGAGGAGGGGTCTCCCATCCAAGCAATAACCAGGCTTGACCCTGCTTAGCTTTCCACGCTCAGACAATCTGAGCCAGCGTGAGCCACAGGATTATACCAATATAACCTGCAGCCCACATACTGTCAAAGGGCCAGCAACAACCAGCGAGTATTTTAGAGCTTTCCTGAAGACTTGCAAAGAAGGGGCCTGATGAACCCCTGAGGGAAGCTGATTCCAGAGGTGTGGGGACACCACTGAGAAGGCCCTCTCCCTTATACTCACCAGCCTAACTACCTTTAGCAGCAGGCAAGTGAGAAGGGCCTCTCTTGATTACCTCAGAGTGCGGGCAGGTGGTCTTTCACAGAACAATGTCTCACCTCCTCTGTGTTTTGTGGGCTGAACACAGCGACCGACGCTTGGATATTGAAGCAGCTGGTGGCTCAGTGCCAGATATCTTCTTGCCAGTTCATCACCAAAGAAAAAGTTTGCATCCGGGCTGCCTGCACCCACATGCCACTGGGCAAGCTGGTCTGTGGTGGGACTGGCAAGCTGCTCGGCCCCAAAGGAGCGCTTGCCTGCCTTGGGCTGCATGTGGTTGTCTGCTGCCAAGGTCAGAAAAGGAAGGTAGAGGAGGGAAGGGGTCTCCTGATACCACGGCAGTGGGGGGGGAGCTTTCACGGGCCCAAGTGGAGACGTTCTGCACTCCGCTGGCACCAGGCCGCCGGCCAGCCCAGCAACGGAGGCAGCCGCCGGGCCCCGTCTGTGCCTTTATCGGAATGCAGCCTGCGCAGGGCGGATCTCCCTCATTTGGGAAGCTGCAGAAGGCTTCCATGTCAAAAGGCAGCCAGGCTCTATGAATATTTCATTAGCGAAGCAATGTGCTGCTCTACAGAGAACATCTGGCCGGGGGTCTCTGGAGACCTCTGGGCTTTATGCAGGAAGCAGGAACTGTGAAATATGGGAAGGGAAGGGAGAGAGAGAGAGAGAGAGAGAGAGAGTTAGGGAAGGAGCGGGAGGCGAAATGGGGCAGGAGAGGACCCAGCCAGCATCACTCATCCCACCCACCCAAATGTCCTTGCTTTCCCACAGCAGCACCCGGCCGTGCCATGGGAATTGGGTCTGGCCAGTGGCTCCAAAGCCGAACGTCCCTATTTTGCATTTGCAATGGCCAAAGACACACACAGAATGTTGGAAAGGAGAATATTCCCACAGTCTCACTGGCCTAGTGTTTGAAACATCACTGTATCCAGACACCTGGCCACTGCGCACAAGCTGAGCTTTTCACTCCAGCGCACCCTCTGCGATGCTGGGAGAGGAACATACCTTGTCTCACTGGCGCCCTTAAGAGAACGGCACGCTCTCCATGAGACCACTTTAGTTGGCCTGGCCTGCTTGGAATGTGGGGCGGGGGAGGAGATGGTGCCCCAGAACACAGGATGTATTTCCAGTAGCAGAGAAAGGATCCGAAGGATCATCTACTTGTTGAGTCAGGGCTTAACTATTAAAACATATGTCAACTTTATACCCGTTTCACTGGCGTAACCTTCCCCCCAAAGAATGCTGGGAAATGTAGTTTGCTGGGGGTACACAAAATTATTTGTTCTCTAGAATTCTAGCCCCGCCCTGCCCCTTTTCAAGAGTACAGTTCTCAAGGTGCTGTGGGGAAGGAAAAGATTGCTGTTAGACACACAAGAGTCTTGCGGCATCTTAAAGACCAACAAATTTATTCTGGCAGAAGCCCTTGCATCTGATAAACTGGGCAGGATGCTAGAATAAAAGAGTTCGCCTTTGAGGTGCCACAAAACTCTTTTTTGTTTTTGCTGCAAGAATAGACTCACACACCTATCCCACGGGAGATAGCTAGACACCGATAGGTCTGCAGTATAGATGCACCCAGAATATCCTGTCTCCGCGAACACCTCCAACCGATGCCTAGGCTAGCCTAGCTAACTTTTTCTGGGAAACTTTCAAGGATTGCAATTCTGTAACTTCTCATAAGGTTATAAAACAAAACGAAAACAATATCTACTGGGGAGTCCATTCAGCCCCCTCGTCCCTTCTTACACAAATCTACCAATGTAGCCATCAGGCGCCTGCGTCATTTCTACTGAGAATGCCTTTTTGGGGCGCAGGGGGAACTGTTTCTGACCCTGCACAAACACAGCTGCTTCCTGATCTCAAGATTTTCCATCTTTTTTTGCCCGCTGCATCAACATTATTGGGGTGAACAAAGGGGGTGCGGCTGGCATTGTGCTATTTCAGCATTGTGTTGATATTTTTAAGTTAAAAACTTGGGTGCTCTTAAGGCAGTGCATATGTATAGGAAACCATAAAAATATGAAAGGGAGTGGGAGAGAGAGGGAGGGACGGAAGGAGAGAGAAAGATTTGAAATGCAAAGCGAAGGAAAGGAGCGTGGGGGTGCTAAAATGCTCAGGGGCAGCTCCTTCCTTCTCCCCAGAGTTAAGCTGGCTGAGACTGGAGGCAGAGATTAGCAGTGAATTTGTTCTCACATTGGGTGTTTATCTATTTTATATGCAGTTGTTTTTCCAGAGATATTTATTTTCACACTTTGTTTTTTTAAAGCAACAACACACACAATGTAACCAATCCCGAGTCCTAGGAAATACTAGAGATCCAAACTCATGAATAAATAATAGTATGTGACACCAGTTTTGCACCTCACCATAACATCAGTCGTAGAGTAACTGGAGACTGTTAGATACACCAATGACTTCTGTGCTACACCCAGTGCCAATGTACTGGTTATTCTTTAAGCACCTCTCCAGTATGGCATATGCTGGGCGTGGGAAAATATCTACTTGCAGCTTTCTAACACACCAGTTGAACGTATCAGGTTCTTCTTAGTGTTCCTGGCCTGGATTGAAGAGCCAAAGAGAATGCTTTTTCCCAAACTCAGCTCTGATCCAAGTGTTCTGTGGGGCGGTTTCCACTGGATCTGCAACATCCCGGCAGAGTGGAAATAGCAGCTCAGAGCTAGGCCAAGCCAGGGCAATGCATTAACCAGGCAGGCAGTACTGACAATGGCTGGCCCCTGGGGGTGCTGATCCCCATCTGTTTAACTTTCTCCAGCGCCTCCATTTGAAGCAGCCATATTTCTGGGCTTCCCTTTGGCGAGGAGGCCTCCACTCTCAGAGGAAGCAGCTTTCCCAATGGCCCTGTGCCAGGATCTGCCCCCAGCTCGATTCCTCTGCCAGCCCTCCCCAACTGGTGCCTCCCAGTTGTGTTGGACTACAACTCCATTGCCCCCAGATAGCACAGCCTGCTGGTTGTGGGGAGCTGTGGTCCAAGATATCTGGAAGGCAGCAGGTTGGGGAAGGTTGCCCTAAATTATTTGGGCATTTTCTCTGAAGAAAAGCAGGAATGAATATGTGAGGTGAGGGCAGGGCAGGAAGTTCTCAAGCAAAATTTGCAGAACTCAAATTGGCCAGCAGAATTCACATTTCTATTATCCCAAGTTTTAAAAAATTGCTTTTGGCATTCCCAGCTATGGATGTTATAGGATTGAGGCATTTTAGACAAAAACAAGTATTGAATTTGGCCAATGGATGTTCATGTCATCGGCAAGGTTTAGGGATTGGGTTGTTTAAAACAAGCAAGCGATCAGTGCTGAATTTCGGAAGGAAATTTTTGGCAGGCTCAAAATTTTTGGACTTTTGTCCCATTTCACAAATGCTCCAGATTGCATCCCACCCCACTGCTATTCTGCTACTACATCAGTTGGCTGCATTTGCATAATCTAGTGGAGGCAAAGGCTTCTGTCCTCGATGTGTCCAGGCTTATAGTGTCCTGAGAAATACCAGCCCCACAACCCTAGCTGAGCAGGCCAAACCAATCCCCACATTGACAGAAAATGGGGTGATTCCTGTTCCCACTGCTGGTCTCGTCCATGGAGCAACGCAACTGGATCTGTTGATGTGGTTGTGCCATCATCAATGTCTTCCCTCGGTTCGGCTGGGCAGGGAGTCTTTCAGCCTTGCCGAGGCCCAAACTGGAGGGGGACAACAATATCTACCCCCCCCCTGCCCAGATTTGGACAAAGCCTTCCCCTTGTCTGAGAACTGATGGGCATTAAACTCCAGACTTGACAGTTCAATGGGTCATTCTTGTTGGTATAGACACAAACAGAGAGATCGTCAGAAACACCAAACAATGACACATGCTGCAGGAGGTCGTTCCTTCTGTGGGGCCAACACACACCGACCCAGGCTCTGATCTCCTCGAAGCGTCTGACCACGCACAAAGGAGGCACACCAGTGTGTCACTGTACACTCATGCGCTGCTAGCCGGCGAACAGCCATGCATGCTGCACACAGATGGACACACAAACATAGACACACAAATGGTCTTTTTTTCCCCATTGAAAAATGAAGGCAACATACCTTTTTTTTGTGCCTCCTCCAGATTCACTGTCCGCTTGCTACCTGCCATGCCTTCCCAGCTTCTGTGCCTCTTTCTTTCTTTCTTTCTTTCTTTCCTTCCCTCCTTTCTCTCTTTTTCCTCTCCTTTCGCCCAGGCTGCCGCGTCTCTCGGCAGCCCATCCTCCATGGCACCTCTGCCAACTCAGCTGCCACCTGCTTCGCTGTGGGTTGCCAGTTTCTCAGCCTCGTATGTTCCTTTTGGCCCCATGCTGCCTTCTGGCATCCTGGCAGACACGCCACTCTGTCGATGGCATGGCTCCATCTTCCCCTCCTTTGCGATCCAGCCTCCCCGGCTTCTTCCTTTGGTTGCCACCGCAGCCGCCTGCGGTGCCAGCTCGAGCTCGTAGAGGAATTGGCAGGGAATAGACCCAGAGTACTGAGATCCTCTCAGCAGCTGATTTCTAGCCACATATTTTGGGAGGAGGGAGGGAAAAAAACAAGGGAGCCCAAACACACAAACAGCCATTCTGTTTGGAGCAAATGCTGAAGCCACTCTGGCTGGGGGACGTGGGGGGCTTGCGGTGGGTTTGGCAGCCGTGTGCCAGGCAGGAAGTAGCAAACCAGCTCCGCTTTTTCCTGCTCATGCCAAAAAAGGGGAGGGGGGGAAGGAATGTTGATCAATTTCGCATCCCAGATTTTCCAACAGGAAAGGGCCGCTTGTCCTTCTCCGCTTGATCCAGTAAATCCTCCTCTGTCCTTCCCTCAGCGTGGAGGTCACCAGAGACCTGCCAGGTTTCCAAGCGAAATGCTTGCCCCATTGCTTCCATCTCCATCCCTCTCTCACTGTGTGGGGGAAGAGGGGGAAAATAATGCTCCAGGAACAGCAGCCCAATGAATCCCTGGCTACTTTCACAAACAAACCTCAGTCCTCCTGATGCATTGCAACAGGAACTCCCCAAGACACGCCCCTTACCCATCATCCCTTCTCTGCCTCAGGTTTGCAGAGACCTTGGCAAATGGTTGCACACGGAGGAGAGACGTTGCGTTGAAGGGGTTCGGGGTGCTTGGAAACAGACCCATCTGTTCTGCCTCAAGTCAGGGCACCCAAATGGTCTGCAGAGAGCTTGGATATGACCCACTGGAACCAGCTGATAGCCTTTCATCTGGTAGTGAATCACTCTGGGTGTTATTGAGACAGCCATGCTTCTGGAATGCCCCCAGAAGCAGTCAAAGTTTGTTGACAAGAAGAGAAAGTCTCTTTCTGACCACATAGTTGTGCCAGCTGCACAAAGTGGCCATCTGCACGAGAACCCTGAACCCCGGCTCCTGTTTACTTAGGACGTGGCAGGAAGGAATGAAAAGCAATTTGTGCTGATCCAGGCTGATATTTTGGATTCTGACCTGGCAGTCGATTTGAACCTGGTTTGGGATTTCCAACAGTTGGCTTATGGCCTCCTGACTGGATAGACAAAGAAACTACATTCGTCCCTCACGTGCCAAGTATGTGCTCTAGCATGAAGCAACAGTGTCCAAGCCATTGGGACAGATAAGAAGAGACCCACATTTAAGGACTAGAACACATAATCCTTTTTTATCTGCATTTTTGGGGATGGGTGTCACAACAATTCAACCTATATGCACACAAAGGTGACAAGTATAAACTCATATCTGACAGCATAAAGGAGGAAGTGTCCCGTTCCAGACTGTGGGTTGTGCTGATGCTCTGTGATGTTGCTTAGGTTGTAGGGTTCTGCTATGGATGAGATCAGGTCAGGTTTCTCAGGAAGCAAGACAAAAAGAGATCAGCGCCATGGAAAGCTCCATGTGGTGCTAGGGCTGGAAGCTAGACAGGGTGGTCTGTATGTTGCCCCAGCAAAGATCAGAGCAAGATTGAGGTTTCAGTAAGAGTGTTGCTGAATTTGGGCTGGTTGGCCCCACCTCCATGCTGAGTATGGCTTTGTCTCTTAACGCTGGATCACATTACCCCATATGAGTAATGTGCAAATTTGCCCTCCAACTGCATCGGGTTAATAAATGTGACTCTACGCAAAAAAAAAAGAGAGGCCAGCGTCATAAATCACTTTCTCTGCTCCTTAAACTTACAACATCCTGGGTGGGTATTTTTGTAAAAATGCTTTATGTTGGTTTAGCAGTTAAACTTTAACTAACTGATTCTTGTTAGCTGCTTTGGATTTCCTTTGTGTAGGAAAGGTGGCATATCGAAACTGTGGATGAATAAATAAATAATGGTTGCCCAGGGCTTCCATCCAGACTTGACATCAGCAAACACACCACCTGCAAATTTGTCTAGGACTGGGCACATGCATGCATTCAAACCGGAATTCCTCTCTGTGGACTCTTTGGCATTATTGGTGACCACAGGAAGCAACAGAAATACATGCCGTGGCTGCAGGGGAGGCGGTGGCGGTAGCAGATGAAACATTAAATACATTTGACCTCACAGAGCGAGTCTTCAGCAGCTGGGTTCCTGGGACTAGGGATGTGCCACTTTGGCTGAATCTGTTCCATCCATGTTTTGTGGGTTGTCAGGCATCTTGCATCCTGTCATCCACTCACGGACGGAATCAGGTTTTTTAAATCAGTATTTTGTTCTGATTGCTGGTTCGCATTAACTTGTGTTGTGTTAGTGCATTTGCACATTAGTGCAGGTATGCATTCACAGACACCCCTCCACACAAATGTGGAAAGCCAGTCCGCAAGTCCGCAGAATCTCTGTGACTCGGAAAAAGCTGGTCTACTGCGAAATCCAAATGTCGGATTTGAACGGTGACAGTTTTTTTGAAAATCTTGGGTTGCCTGGCATGACCTTCTGTATCACATGCATGTTCCCAAGGAGAAACCTCTTTCCCTGGAGTTCTTTCCCTTCCCGAGTCCTGTAACAAGAAGAAGCTCCTTTTGCCCATTATGGCTCTCTGGCACCATATGTGAAGCTCCACTTTGCTGCTGATAGTGATATCCAGACATTGCTGAACACATTCATCTGATTTCCTCAAACAAGGAAACTAAATCTCCATCAATCACCATTTGATACAATTATGATAATGGGGCCATTTTGCACTTATTCCCCCCTTGAAGTGATATGGCAGCCACTTGATGCAAGCGCTTTACACCTAGGTGCTCTGGTCTCCATGCTGCTAGCTACATCATTCCAGTCTCCAGGAGGGAAGCAGCATTTACAAGGACAGGTGGAAGACCAGGTGACATGTCAGCAGTATCAAAGCATGGGTCTGGTGGCACAGGGGGTGGAGAAAGACTGCCTTAGAAGCACCCACCTTGCCAGAGACTCTGATGGGAAGGGAGCCCCAGCAGCTAGGGCTGCCTTCACCTGCATGGCCTGAGGAAGATGCTCTGCCCCCTCCTCTGACTCCAGGGAATCCTCATCAAAACCTGTTATGTTCTCCAGCCTCAGTTCTTCCTCTGGCTCAGAGGAGGACTCAGACGGGGAGGAAACTTAATCCAGGAACTCATCATCTGCTACAGGTCAGAGGACATGACTTTACTAGACTCCTCGAACTCAGAGGGCACCCCTCCTCCAGTGCAGTCCTAACTGCCTCCACACTGTAGGAGCCAGTGGCTGCAGAATTGGGTAATGGCCCTTTAAGAAGTAAGCAGCTCCTCAGAGAGGGCAGTGTTAACAGCAGTCCAGACCTGCCAGCCTTCATAAAGCTTCAGAAGGCCTCTGTGTGTTACTGAGACAACAGCTCTTCCAGAGTGAGTTCTATGCTAGCCAGCATAGATCTGTCCAAGGTCCTGAAAGATCCAAAAAGAGAGAGCCTGTGGCTTATGCTGGCTCAGCTTGTCTGAGTGTGGAAAGCTAAGCAGGGTCAGGCCTGGTTATTACTTGGATGGGAGACCCCTCCTCTAGTTTCCTGCATTGAGCAGGGGGTTGGACTCGATAGCCTTGTAGGCTCCTTCCAGCTCTATGATCTATGAAATAAGATGCTGGGAAAAATATTTTTAAAGAAGGCTTCTTAAAGAATAAAACTATTGTCTTCTGCAACTTGAGACCAGCGCTCCCTTCTGGACTTATTTTGGGTGCTTTCCAGTTTTCTCATGCTTTCAGGGTCCTGAAAGGCCTGGCCTGGACTCGGCCTCTGCAGTGCAGAAGGGTCACCCTTCTGCTATCGCATCAGGGGCAGCAGGAGGCTTCCCAAGAACCAGTGCTTGGCGGGACAAGGGCATAGTTCTTTTAAGATCCAGCAGCCTTCCTCAGAGACCGAGGGGTGGAGCTTGAGACACCCACCTGAGAGCAGCACCACTCAAGCACTCAGTTGGCTCCAGACGATCGCTGAAGCAACATTCTAAGCTTGCTGCTCCTGGGTGCCTTGTGGCCAGTCTGACTCTATACCCAGTGAGTTGACCGCGGTCCTGATCATCCTGTAAACTCGCCTGTATTCAGTTGCCATATTGCTGATGAGTTAGCAAAAATACAAAAGGGGCCCTTGGTACTGTGCAGCCCCAGCTTTTTTAAAGAGAGTCCGCATTTGCACAAGCTGCTTAGCAGTATTGGCTGATGCAACCCACACCAAACTGCCAGAACTTGCTCTCAGAGATGCACCCTCCTCCGGCACGCATCCTCAACCCGCATTAGCCAAACAGGTTAAGCTTGGGAGAGGGAGCATCTGCTGGAGAGTCCCTGTAAAGCTGACAGGTATCCTGCGCATCACCCTGCCCATGCTTCAAAGAGGAAGCCGTTTCTCTTTGTTCTCTCCTTGGCAGGAACTGCATTGTTGTTGCTTCAGCTAATAATTACCAATGAACTCAGACAATCCCAGGGAGCCAGGCAGCCGTCAGATTTAACTAATGCAATCTCCCGTGCCCCACAAAATTGAGCTATAAAATGCTCTCCCGTTTTTCCATGCTTTGTAAGCCACATTTTCCAAAGGGGCATTTCCCAGACAAATCAACCCGGACCTTTTGCTCAGTTGCATCTTGGGATCAGATTTGCTTCTGCCATACAGCTGCCCCTTCCTGGTGACTCTTTCTTTCACAGGTTCTTCTGGCCAAGCCAGCTCATCCTCCTCTTCTGCTGGTGAATTTCTCTCTTCTTCTTCTTCTTCTTCCTAGTCTGTAACACTTTTGCAATTATCCCTGCTGAATTTCATTTTACAGCTATCAGTTTTCCAGCCCTGCCATTTATTCATTTTGAATTTCCAGCTTTCCCTTCTAGGTTGGGCTCTGTTTAATATCTTTGATAAAGCAGCAAACGGTACACTTATCAATTTCACAGATGATGCTACGCCAGGAGGGATTTCAAAGCCTGTGATTATTTGTTTATTTTTTATACCCCGTCCTAGGGCTGTTCATTTCTAAAGAGAGAAGCATTGGGATCATGTTCTCAGGCATGGAAACACTGGCCCCAATCCTTGGTGGGTGGGAGCCAGCTGCATTTTCCTGGGGCTGAGAGTGTGGCAGAGGTTGTGTTCTCCAGGTCTTTTTAAATACCTGATAAGAAACTTACATTGCAATGTCTTGTGTACCCCTGAAACCTGTACTGGGCCTAAGCCGTGCTTCAAGCCCAAGTAATATGGTTTCTTACCAATAAGACACAGAGGAAAGTTCTCTGTGTATGCTCAGACATGCTCTTGTTATTACTTCACCTGCTTTCGGAGTGAGACCTGTCATCCCAAATTGGTTCCAGGGCACAGCCCTGACTCAAATTATGCCTTGCTTCTGTGCAGTTATTAAAGGCACAGTTGTCTCCTTGGTGCCGGGCCGGGGTTTTCAAGCCCCCCTGGGAAAGCTGCCTTGAGTGGGGCCCCTTCCTGAGTGAGCTTGACGCCTCCTGCTGCTGACTCTTCCCTTGTTCTCTCCCTCTGGACTAGGGTGGCCAAAAAAGAGGGCACGCATCACCAAAAACTAGGACAAAAGGGGGATGTGGATTTGCATAAAATTTGCGTGTGCTGATTTATATGTATAGAGGCAAATTTGGAAATGATTATTGTGAAAAGGACCAAAGCCGGTCCTTTGTGCGGGTTCGGGTACCAAGGGGTTAACCGGAGCGGGGTTAGCCCTTTATGCGCGGTCTGCGGCACCTAGGCAAAAGCCGTGGCCAATTTTAATTCTAGGACAGTGAAAGAAGCAGTCTTATGAATGGGAGCCACTACACTGTTTATAGGTGAACAGAGTCTAATTGAGCGTATCAAAACATACACAAAGGCAGTATGCAAAGCATGCGCCTGCAATTGACATGGGTATAGAGTGAGTCGCAGCAACAGTACACACAAGGTTTACCTGGAATGACCCTGATTCCTCGACAGCCACGTAGCTCAGTGGCTAGGCGAATTCAGCTAGTTTCACCGGGAGCTGCCCGGGGCTGGATCCTGAGGTCAGACCGAAGCCCTGGACCTCCGTGCAGCTTGCTGCCCACGACCAACAACGTTTCCCGCCACAGGCCCCTTTCTTTATACCCTCTTCTTGGCTCCCCCTCCCTCCTACGTCCATTGCTTGAACTGAGTCAGGAGGAATAACCTGTTTGGGGATGCTTCACACTTCACAGCTCATTTGGCTGCCAGGGGAGGGGAAGCTGCCCAGGGGGGTATGCAGATGTGTCCCATTGTGAGCCTCATTGAAGGGCAGGAAAAAAACAAGGTTAAAGGTGGATACCTGAGCTGCTGCTGCAAGTGGGGTGTGCGTGTGCATGTGCCTGACCCGGCTTGCTCTTCACAATTCATTATAATTTAAATAGAAATACAGTACATCTCAGCATAGCGTGGGAGACTGAGGCCAGGTGACCTCCTGTGTGCCTCGCTCCGTCTGCTGGCCAGGTGTTGAGGATGGGCAAGATTCGAGAGCACGTGCTGAAGCTAAGCAGGTAGGAGCCTGGTCAGTGGCTGGCTTGGATGGGCGACTGCCTGGGCTGCCCACATCTGTTCTCCTGCACTGAGCAGGGGGTTGGAACACTCAGTGGCCTTATAGGCCCCTTCCAACTCTGCTGTTCTATGATTCTATGATTGAAGGCTCTTCAGCTCTTCTGGAGACGGTCTCTCCCTCTCCCTCAGACACGCAGCCTTCCCCGCCCCCAACACACACACACACAGAGCAGCCCCCAGCTGGGGAGCAGGGAGGAGGCTGGCAGGCCACATTGTAGCCAGACAAGACCCCCCATGTGGCCCACAGGCTGCCCACCCGTGTCCTAGGACAGTGTTCTCCAACCTTGGGACCCCAGATGTTTTTGGCCTACAACTCCCAGCATGCCCCAGCCAGCGTAGCCAAAAACATCTGGGGACCCAAGGTTGGAGAACACTGCCCTAGGACACAGACAGGATCTGCTGCTAAGTCTCTGGGTAACTTGCCGCAGACTGGCAAGGATTTCTGACTCACAACAGTTTAACAATAGTGTTCCCCATCCACAGCTAGCACCTGGACAGCAGGTTGAACAGGTAGGCACACGCCACGGCTCACCTGGTCACAGTCTTCAACAGCACACTTGACAGAACTTCCATTTCTATTTAAATAATAACAACAATGATAATTTCTAGATTTGCATCTGTGCAAATTCCCCTCTTCTGCCCTCTTCTTTTGGTGATGGATTTCCTCTTGTCTGGCCATTCATAAGTGGCCACCCTACTTCTCTGTCACAACTTGGGGTTGTTGTTGTTGTTGTTTTGGAACATTGCTTAGAAATTGATTTAATATAAGTGATCCATAAATAACATTAAATATATAAAATTCCTCTATTAAGTCATTCAATCCTTCCATGGATAGGACAGGTCTCACGGCCCAAAATACGCCAAAGAGTTAAATCCCAATTCCTTGAGGAAGCTCGCGGAAGGCACGCTGCGTATGGCCCTGCAATGAGGAATTAATGGGGTTTCTCCTGACTCATACCATATGGCTGGCTGGGCGCGCACCCCCCCCCCCAGCTTTTCATTGTCTCCCACCCTCTGCTGAGGCCTCCAGTGTTTTCTGATTAAATCCCTGCTTTGCACCCAGGCAAAAGTGGTTTTGGGGGGAGGGGATGTCTCTTTGGTCCCCAGATATCAGTTGAATGGGAGACCCTTCTGTGGGACAGACTGAGATGGGATTAGGGATTAGAAGAACCCCTGGCAGATGGAGGGAGGAAGGGAGTGTTTCACATCGCCGTGTTTACTGCAAATGCCACTAGCGTTTTGGAGGGAGCTGCGGAACTTGGGAGCACAAAGGGATGTAGGGTGGCCGATTGTGCGGCCGATTGTGCAATCGGGGGAAAAAAGAGGAAATACATCATCCGAAAAGAGGACAGAAGTGGGGAGCGATTTGGATAAATTTGCATATGCTAATTTACGTGTATAGACGCACATTTAGAAATAATTGCCATAATTTAAATAGAAACACAATAGATTAACAGAACTGTAGAATCTTAGAGCTGGAAGGGGCCATCCCTCTCTCCATCATGGGGAAGGCTGTGACCGGTGACCCACGTGTCTGCTCAGTCTACTGTCCCAGTTCAGTCTGTTTATTGCAGGGCTCTCCAACCTTGGAAGCCAAAAACATCTGGGGACCCAAGGTTGGAGAACACTGGTTTATTGGTAACTTGGAGGCATCTGCTCTCCCTTCTTAGGTTTCTTTCTCTTTAAACTGGTCTTGGACAGGAGATCCCTTTGAATACAGGTTGCTTTCAAACAGAGGACTGAGAGCCCTTCAGATAGTGGACGATCCTCGGCAAAGTAAGACACATGGGCCACCCTAGAGGGCTGGCTCCGCTTGGTACCATGTTCCTCTTCTGTTGAAACTAGGGGGTGGCAGATCCACACTTCAGATGAACAGCTCAGCAATGGAACAAGATGCCTAGCACTGGTGCCTGCCACTTGTGTATGTAATTAGGGGTTTGTTTGTTTGTTTGTTTGTTTATTTGTAGGACATTTCTGTTCTGTGCTGCTCTTCAGGAAGAGCTCCCAAGGCGGTGTACAATAAGATGATAAAAGCAGTAAAGACAAGAAGAACAGGAAGTCAGACCAATAAAACAGTGGCTGAAATGAAATCATCAGTTTCAGCAGAATGGGTAAAACAAACTCAAGAAACAGCCAGATTAAAGGAGGCAGCAGAAAGTCTGGGCAAATGAAAAGGTCTTTGCCTGGGGCCACAATGCCTTCAGGATCGGTGCCAGGTGAGCCTCTCTGGGAAGGGCATTTCACAGATGGGGGGGGGGTCACTACTGAAAAGGGCCACTCCCCAGCCCCCACCTGCCTAACCTCAGAAAGTGAAGGGGGAACACAGAGGAAGGCCTCCAAAGATGACGGCAAAGTTTGGGCCAGCTCCTGCCATAGGAAGTGTTTTTTCTGGTCCCGGGTTGTTTGATGTCCCCTTAGGGTGGGATCTTCAGCCAGATGATCCATGGGATCCTTTCCTTGGTGAGACGGGGCACTTCTATTGGTGGGATTCATCTTTTGGTGCCAAAGGTGCCATGGGGAGCAGGAGGGGACCGGGAGGAGCACCGAACTTTATTCGAAAGAACAGCACAGGTCAGAGCATTGATCTACTTAGCTCAGTCTTATGGGCACTGACCACCAATGGCTCTCCCCGGGTCTTAGACAGGGGGGGAGGGGCTTTCACTCCTGGAGCGTATAAGTGGCTAGAAACAGTCCCTTCCCAGAAACCTGACACATTCTTGTGTGATACAGTTTGAATTTAACTTATTTGCTCTCTGAACCCATTGTTATACCATGTAAAAGTATGGAATTTTGTATCAGGTGCAGCATTCAGTGACCTAAAAATGGTCAAAATCTTTTAAAAACAACCACCACCAAGGTTCTAGCACTTATTGATGCAAAGATACATCTCAGGGAACTGAGCAAGATTTCCAATCAGCTGCCTTAAACCAGTCAGCAGCCAAGTACCATCTATATCAGGGGTCCGCAACCTTTCTGGGTTGGAGGGCACATTTGGAATGTTGGCAGCGTGTCATCGTGCAACATGGCTGCCATTGGTGGTGGGGGGGCAGCGGCTTGCCCATTCATAAACTGGCTGCCATGGTGGGTCCGGCTGCTCACAAAACACTGATTTCCCCGGAAGGCAAACTGGTGAGGCTAAAAGAAAAGCAACTTGCCTGAGAACCCAAGTCCAAGGCCAAGGTGGGGTCTGAGCTCCAAAACACAAAACCACTCTTCTGAACCCGAATAAAGATGGTGCTGGAAGGCAGCCCTTCGCTTTGCAGCATGTAGCTTCCCAGTTTTTAATAATAATAATAATAATAATAATAATAATATTTTTTAAATGTTAAGAAAATAAAAATGAAAACCAGAAGGGGCAGGGAGCCTGACTGGTGCCCACAGACAGCACGCTGGAGCCCCAGGGCCACCTTGACTGGCAGTGTCTCCCCAGGTTCTTACGAAAGGGCCTTTCGCATCCGCACCTGGAGATGCTGGAGGTGGAACCGGGGGGCATTTGGCATGCAAAGCAGGTGGGCTTCAGCCACCGAGCTACACCCCTTCCCTACTTCAGATATGGCCTTGTGGGGACAGGGCCTTGAAAGGTCTGGGACGCCCCTTGCTGAAGCCCAAAATACTAGTTTGCAGTGGATTCTAGACACACACACTCTTCCCTGCCAGTGCTATGCCTGGGTCCCCGGGGCACCAGACGGGCCAGGGCCTTGGCACAGCAAGAAATAACAATCTCCGATTAATTGGATTAAACTGCCCTCCATCTGTCTCTTAGGAGCCGGCCTCTGCTGGTTGCTCAGAGTGGTGACAGAGCCCGGCGTTTTATTAAAGGGACAGATTGCATCTCTTGGCCCATGGTTAGTTGGTTGCCAGACAGACAGATATTTGCACCGCCTGGAAAATCCCATCCGCCACGTCCGTGCACCTGTTGAATGAGCTTGGTCCATCTGGAGCCCCTTGTGGTGTCCCTCCAGATGGGTCTGCTCTCCCCCCCCCCCAGCATCCCATCCCCACCCCCCCAGGCAGCCAAGGAAGGAGCAAGATGTGGCCAGGGAGGGTGCCTGGACAAGTACCGAGGGGGAAGCCTGATCTGCATTTGTCTGAAAGGAAGGGGCTGCAACTGAGGACAGCCCGACTGCACCAAGCGACCTTCTCTGAATTAGTAATTCCTGGCAGTCCTGATGACTTAACAGATGTCCCTTGTATTAAGATCCTGTCCAGCAAGAGCATAAGAAGAGCTGTGCTGGGTCAGACCCAGGGTGGCCTCTCTGGTCCAGCATCCTGATCCCACAGTTGCCGCTGGGAAGCCCAAAAGAGGCACATGAGCACAACAGCAGCACCCTCCGGCTCGTGTTCCCCAGCAACGGGCATTGAGATGCGTGCTGCTGCATCGGGTCCAGGAGGTGGCACATCATGGCTATTGTGACTAGTAGCCATTGATAGCCTCCTTCCTCCATTAATTTATTATTTTTATTTATTTATTTACAGCAGCATTTGTATACCGCTCCATATCCAGAAAGATTCTGGAGTGGTGAGCACTAGAAAGATAAAACAGATAAAAGAATAAAAACAATGCATGAAAAACAGGATAACATTAAAACTGGGGCTGGTCAGCAAGGAAGGCCTCCCGGAACAAAGACGTCTTCAGCGAGCACCGAAAACAACACATTGTCAGAGCCTGCCTGACCTCCAGAGGCAGGGAGTTCCATAGAGGTGGGGCCACCACACTGAAGGCTCTTCTCCTGGTGGACTCCAGTTGGACAGTATGGCCCATCTGGAACCAACAGGAGAATTTGTCTAATCCTCTTTTAAAGCCAGTCAAGTTGGTTGCCATCACTACATCTTGTGGTAACAAATCCCACCATTCTTTAAAAAATCTATTTATTACATTTATAGGCCTCCTTTCCTCCAATGAGCTCAAGGCAGCATACATAGTTCTCCCCACTTTTATCCTCACAACAGCCCTGTGAGGTAGGTTAGGCTGAGAGATAGTGACTGGCCTAAGGTCACCCAGCGAGCTCAGTGGCCACTGGCCAGCTAGGGATTTGAACCTGGGTCTCCCCGGTGCTAGTCCAATACTCTAACCCAGCCTTCCCCAACCTAGTGCCCTCCAGCTGGGCTGGGGATGATGGGCATTGCAGTACGACACATCTGGAGGGCGCCAGGTTGGGGACTCTAAGCAGCCCTCCACGATGCGCTGTGTGAAGAGGTCCCTTGCTTCTGTCTGTCCAGAATCGCTCCCCGTTGCGGTTCCTGCACCAGGGGAGAGGAAGACGAACTCCTCCCTGTCGGCCTCCTCCACGCTAGGCCTCATCACAGCTCTTCCGTAGAAAAAGGCGGCAGTGGAGGACAAATGCCCAAGGAGGCAGTCTGTCACACAGCAGGGGCGAAAGCGGCCAAGAGTCCTGCAGGCGGCTGCAACTTAAGGCCTGACTAACCAAATGAAAGCGGGAGCCTCCGTTAGGCTACCACAGAGGCCCCCGCACTGTCAGATGCCCGCTGAGGTAGTCAGGGAAGCCGGTGGTGCTACTTCACATTCATGTCTTTGTCTTAGCTGTTTGAAGACTCTGCCATTCCTCTTGGACTTGCAACGGACGGAGCCTTATTTCAGACACAAACAAGGGTGCTGCTGCTGTGCAGTGTCCCCGATCAGTCAGTAGTGATGCCTGCCAAATTTTGTCATTAGTCAATTCATTGGCCGAAACTTGTCCGTTCATAACGCTCATCTTCGTAGTGAGCCTGGATTGATGCGTTACAAATTTTGCTATTAAGCTTGGAATTGATTGCGAGCTTTGGAGCATGCACGGTAAAGTAGTACACACAGATTCCTCCCCCCCCCAATTTTTCAGTTGTCCTACCACCAAGACTCCCCAAACTTACTTGAAGCAGTCTCCTTAGCTGCTTCTCTTGCCACCGCAGCTCTGGCTCTGAGGAGGAGGAGGAGGAGGTTGAGCAGGGGGTTGGACTCGATAGCCTTGTAGCCTAGGCTCCTTCCAACTCTACCCTGATGATGATGATGATGACTCTGTGGGTCCATCTGCATACCGGCGATCAACGATGATGAGCAAACATCACATGACCTCATTATGCAGACAGGCCATGTGAAAACGACCAGTCAGTTAGTGCAGTGTTCTCCAACCTTGGGTCCCCAGATGTTTTTGGCCTACAACTCCCAGCATGCCCCAGCCAGCATAGCTGGCTGGGGCATGCTGGGAGTTGTAGCCAAAAACATCTGGGGACCCAAAGTTGGAGAACACTGAGTTAGTGGTCACATAACATGGTGATGCGATGCATGCCATTGTGTCACACTACGCAGTTCCAGACTACAGATCCCAAGATGAACCTTGATATTGCGCTGCGCATGTGCAAAAACCTCACATTCATGGAACGAGATTTCGTATTAAAGGAGAACTCTCGTCCAAGCTCACACGGATGAATTCGTTACTTTCCGAGTAAAGCACGAATTCACTTGGGGTAAGTTCGCCCATCGCTACGGCTCTGTCAACCTCACAGCTACCCTTATTTTTGCAGCAGGCCACAAATCATCCCCGCCGCCCGAGTGTTTGTGCTTTGTGTGTTTTTGCACACGCACACACACAATCATGCCCCTCCTCTCCCTGTGCCTCCAGTGGCGTTTTACACACTCGCCCTGAGCGGTGTTCTCGCCTCCTTCCTCCCTCTCTTTCCCTTGCATTAAGCAGCCTCTTGATTAATTATAGATTGAGGCAGAATCTTTTACTGCATTGGAGTTTACTTGTGATGGGGCCCCTATTTATTTTTTAAAAGTAATTACGGACGTGGCATAAAAGCGGCTGCTTTATATTGGTGGCTTAATATGCAGGAGGGGTGAGAGGTGTCCTATTAATGTAGATTAGGGAGTCCCAAGAATGAGCCATGAGGCTGGCATAGGGGAAAGGAGGCAGGAGGCCCGTCCTTCAGCCCAGAAGAGAAATGGGAATGCTAGAGCATTGGATCTGGCCCACATTTTGAAGCCAAACGACCAAATTCCGGGCTAATACGCAGACTGGAACACAGTTAAGCTTTGGATTCATCATTTCTTTGAATTTGGTGGTGCAGTTATCAGCTCAAACAGTGCAGACTATTTATTCGTTTAGTTTAATTTATTAATCAATCAATCAATCAATCAGTGTTTATTTGGTCCATAGACCTTTTCCACACAACAATACTCAAAACAAGCATTAAGACACCATTGTTAAAATTATATTAAAACAGTGATAATAACATACAATTATTTTAAAAAAACATTATTGTTAAAAAGTTTGTTATTAAAACAAAAAATAGGATGTAATATACATCAAAACATATGGGTAATCGTTAAAATAGTTAATTAAAAATATACATACAATTTATTAGTAACATTTTTATACCGCCTTATCTGCTAAAAAGCCATCAAGGAGGCAGTGTACGAGAAGTAAAACCATACAACAATAAAAACAAGAACAGTAAAAACAGTGAAGACATTAAGGGCGTAATCCTATGGCCACTAGACACTGTCTAGACGGCCGTAGGATAGATCGGATTCCAGCTCCAACCTCAGGAAATGCGTCCTGAGGTCGGAGCTGGAACTCCGACCTCGGAGCGCCCTCTCTCCACCCTCGCAGCAGCTGCGGCTCTGAAGTTGCAAGACCGACTTCGGAGCCGGCATTGGGGGAGGGGCGTTCTGAGGGCGGGGAAGGGGAGGAGTGAGGCTCCGCTGGGTTAAGATGTATTCTGGTGTCGCCTTAGCCCCTCCTCCTTGCAAGCAGGGGCAAAACACTTAGATGGCCGAAATTGGTCGTCTTAAATGTTTTGCAGGTGCGGGAGAAGCACAGAGGCAATCTTCACCTTCGCGCTCCTTCCGTCCTCGATTGGATGTCCACAATTCTCCGAGTTCAGAGGGTTATGGACAGCCACATTGGATGGCACTGTAAAGCATTTTTCAAAACTACACATTTTAAATGGCTAAATTGAAAAGATGCATCTCTACGCCCTTTCTAAAGGCCAAGAGAATAGGGGCCAATCCTAGTTCTTGAGGAAGTGCATATCATAGTTTTGGAATATGCATACATTATAGAAAGATATGTACAATATGCATACAAAATGCATATGTTAGGGGAAGATAATATGAAAATGAGCATATTAGAGAAAGATGCCTACATGGAATGCTGATTTGAAGGCACTAAGAGTCTGTCCATGTAGTATTGGTGCAATAGAAACACTATCACATGTCTTTTTATATTGCATTTTATATAGGATATGAGAGCTCATTTTATTTTTCCCATGCTTTGTTTATATCCAGGAACTTCTGATGTGTTTTATATTTCTATAGTTATGGCAGATACTAACATCATGATTGCTGAAAATGCAGCTAAATTCCTTGCTGCAGCCCTTAGAACAAGGTCACCCAGATTTTAAGTGAGGCTGCCTTGTTCTGGGTTTGAACTTGTAATGTGATGTTGTATTAACTGAATGTATATATTTTAATTTTGGCTTTGGTTGGCGGGGGGGGATTTTTTGGTGCCTGGATATTTTGTTGTTTATGGTCTGTGGACTGAAAATAACGAACTACAAAAATGCATATATTCGGGAAAGATGCATACAGGAAGGCATATGTTAGGGAAAGTTGCATATGAAAAGAAATGTGGATTTCCATGCAGTACTTTAATGCTGCAGAAATTGGATGGGACAGACTTATATGACTGAAGAGGGGCGAAGCTGTCGAGGAGCAGGCATGGACTGATTTGTACTTCCCTAGCAGAGTCCTGTGTTTGTGGACATAAGCTAGGAACAAAGCTGTTGCCTCATTGACGTGACTCGTGGCAGGGAAGGTGATGTTACCCATGAAGGAGTCTCCAGCCTGCAAGATTATTTATTTATTTATTTATTTCATTTTTATACCGCCCAATAGCCGAAGCTCTCTGGGCGGTTTACAGCAATTAACAAGACAGTCCCTGCCCGCAGGCTTACAATCTAAAAAGACACGACACACAAGGAAAAAGGAATGGGGAGGGAAGAAGGGGGAATATTAATGAATACTCCTGGCAGGGCTGGTGGAATGGCCCTGCGCTCCCTCTCTTCTCCCTCCTCTCAGCCTGCTGGAATGGCTGCTGGTGGTGGCAGTTGAGGGAGGAGGAGCCATCAGGAGGGCGGCCTTTCAGCAGGGCTGGAATTTACTATGTATCTTCTGATAACAAAAATATTTATTCATTTGTTTTAAGAAATTTATAGGCCACCTTTCATGACAAAGCCCTCCCAAGCTTATGTACAAGCATAATTGAAACAATCATGTTTAAAATGCATACAAAACAATCCAATGACAAAACTAAAAACAGCTGCATGTTAGCAAAATGCAGATTGAAACATTTTTTAAAAAATTAAAGGTCCATTTAAAAGCTTACTTCCTTTGCTGGGGAGAGTTCTAGAGATATGGGGCCATGACTGAAAAGGCCCTGCTTCTCATTCTTGCTAGTCTGGTGGACCTCGACAACCAGCCTGCTGGCAGAATGTTGCTAAAGTGTGATGAATAGGATGAATGAGCAGATATACCGGTAGAATGTCATAGCCTTTTCTCTCCATTATGGCAGGACAATGATCCTTGTATCAGCTCCGCTCTTCACCATGTGTTTTGCAAAGCCATTTGGATGAAGACGGGGCCTGAAGCGGGGGAAAATGCACTGTTGAGGCCAAACCGTGCCAGGAACGTGTGCCCTTGGACCCATGCACGGTGCTGCACCATGGGCAGAGCATCAGCCTCATTGGGCACCTGCCCAGGACTATACCACAGCAGGGAGCCCACCGCTGCAGGCCCCCAGAACTTTCTGGCCCTGCTCTTCCACATCTTCTCTGCTGCTGTCTGTTCACCTGACCACTCTGAGCAAGTAAGCAGTGACCAGAGCAAGGAGAAGCAGCAACAGCAGCCTCAGGTTGCCTTTCCCTCTCGCCTTCTGGGGGCAGCAATGCAGATTGGGCCCAGACAGAAAGAGCAAGCAGAGAGGGAGCAGTGGCTGTGGCAAGCAGCTGGACCCAGTGAAAGTTGCTTGCCCATCCACCCCACCCCCCTGTGCTGCTCGTGTGCAGGCACTTGCAACACAAAGGTAAAATCATCCCAGACGCCTTGAAGAGGAAGGAAGGAACCTGTGAACTGGCAATAATGCATTTGTCCAGTGGGAGACAAAACATTTCAGTCAGAAGCCACCATTGTCAGTGGGAGACACAGAAATGCCAAGGTACCCTTTCTGCGGGGCTTGGCAGCAGAATATTCACAAGCGGCAATCTCTGAGCTGCCAGGCCATGTGACTCCTTTCCTGGGCCTGAAAGGGGAACTGTCCCCTGCCAAAAGTGAGAATTAAAATCTGCAGAAATGGCCAGGAGACAGGCGACTTGAGGAATGAATAGGCTTTTGTGCTCCTGAATTCTCCCAGTCTTTGCCAGGTGCAAGCAGAGAACACAAAGTCCCTAGAAACAGTGCAGAAGGAGACTTGCTGGATATTTGGATTGGGGGACTTAACCTGAGTCAGGCTGGAACGCAATAGGAAACTCCCCCCCCCCTCCCGCCACCGGCAGGACACAGAGCTGGATCCCATGGAAAAGAGTACCTCTGAGCATATGCATCCAGTGTCTTTCCCTCACCACTGAGTAGCACCCTACAAGTTGAGATTAGATAGCCCAGGGACAGCGTTTGCTCCAGAATTTGGGGAGCCCAAGGAAAGGCATACAGATGCATGGTGTGGTGGTGACCCCCCCCCAAGGGCATTGCCTCGCCTCAAGAAACTCAACAGGATTCCCATATCACTCTGAAACTCCCCCACCCACACCCACCCCATTGCCAAGGATCCTGTGCTGCTGTTTCAGGCCATGGGTTCTACTGATGATGCTCTGTGATGGGGCTTGGGTGGCAGCAGGGTTCTCCTACAGATGAGATCTGGAGCAGGGTTCAGGTTAGGTCAGGTTTCTCAGGAAGCGAGACGAAAAGAGATCAGCACCACGGAAAGCTCCAGTGTGGTGCTGGGGCTGGAAGCTAGACAGGGTTGTCTATACCAGTGTTCTCCAACCTTGGGTCCCCAGATGTTTTTGGCCTACAACGCCCAGCATGCCCCAGCCAGCGTAGCTGGCTGGGGCATGCTGGGAGTTGTAGGCCAAAAACATCTGGGGACCCAAGGTTGGAGAACACTGGTCTATATTGTGCCATATATGCCCCTTTACTAAAGTGCCCCTTTACTCGGCACTGGTTAGGCCTCATCTTGAGTACTGCGTCCAGTTCTGAGCACCTCACTTTAACAAGGACATAGACAAACTGGAGAGGGTTCAGAGGAGGGCAACAAGGATGATAAAGGGACTGGAAACAAGGCCCTATGAGGAGAGACTGAAGGAACTGGGCATGTTTAGCCTTCAGAAGAGGAGACTGAGGGGAGATAGGATCGCACTCTTCCAGTATTTGAAGGGATGTCACACAGAGGAGGGCAAAGATCTCTTCTCGTTCATCCCAGTTTGCAGGACACGGAATAATGGGCTCAAGTTACAGGAACCTAGATTCCACCTAAACATCAGGAAAAATTTCCTGACTGTCAGAGCAATAAGACAATGGGATCAACTACCTAGGGAGGTCGTGGGCTCTCCCACTCTGGAGGCATTCAAGGTGCAGCTGGACAGACATCTGTCAGAGATGCTTTGACCTAGATTCCTGCATTGAGCAGGGGGTTGGACTCGATGGCCTTGTAGGCCCCTTCCAACTCTACTTCTCTATGATTTTCTATGATTCTATGATATTGTTGCAGCTGCGAAGGAGCTGAGAGCTTGCCTGAAGCTGAGCCTGAGGTTTTGAACAGGCTCGGGTGGGTACCCCCAATGCCAGCCTAGCCCAAGCCGCACAGTCACCCTGTTACAGGGATGCTTAGCCCACAGTGGTCTCCCACCACCACCATTCACGTGGCAAACACAGGACAGGAGTGGGTGCTCAGGGCGGGATCTACACACAGTCTCTGTATGGGAGAAAAGGGAACTGCTTTTCCTCCACTCTGTGCACTTATGGTTTAGTGCAAAAACACTGAGCCACGAGCGTGGGACGCTACCGTGCAAACACACGTGCTAGAGGAGATTTCGCTTCTCCATTTATATATATATATATATATATATATATATATACACACACACTTTTTTTCTGGAGAAAAAGGTACCGGAACTCTTGGATTACATTTCCTCGGGAGTAGATGGCGATTAAATTGTAATGCAATTAATAGAAGAAAAGGTGCATATATTGCAAAGGAGCTGCAGGCTTGCGTCATGCTTACCTATAGCCTCGTTCTAAGTCTTTGCAAAGCTTTGATCATTCCTTGCTAGAGAAAACCGAGTGAGACATTTTGTAGCGTGTCAGGGGAAACTGCCTAGAACAGACACTGGCAAAGCAAGTTCAACAGCGGCAGAGAGGAAGATGGATAGCCCTAAAAATCAGCCATTGGAGGAACAGTAGCCTTGGCTGATTGGAGCATCTTCCCAACTGCAGAGCCCAGGCCTGGGAATTGTTACTGAACGCTACTGCCCTCTGCTGGGAGGCGGGGCCTTCCTTTCATGTGTTTAGCTAGCTGCAGACATCCAGGTAGCATTGTAGCCATTTGGTGCTGCCTCCTTGTTTGAAGGGGATGCTCCCATTATTACTATAAACAGCTCTCCTCCTCCTCCTCCTCCTCCTCCTCCTCCTCCTCCAACATCTTAAACCATACCTCCTATTTTCTACCCTGAACTAAGCTCCCTCCCTGCCTACAGCCAACGTGTTCCTTACTTCTCTTTTCCACTGAGGCACTTGGGGATATATATATATTTTAATGTTTCTTGTTTTGTTTGCAATCGAGGGCACTCAAAATCCTGTTTTGTTTTGTTTTGTTTTCTTGAACTGCAGAGTCAAATTCAGCATAGCCCGGTGTTTCTCAGACTTTCTGAGCTTCCTTCTGGACTCTCTAACCTTAATCTGCATTGGGCTCCCTCCTGCAACCCAGCGCCAGTCGCCTGTTCCACGGCAGCGTGTGCCCAGATCCTTGTGTGCACGACCTGCTGCTGCCTGCAAAGTTCTGTTGGTTGAAAACACTCATCCAACAATGGTGTGACAACAAGCACGGTAGAACTAGAGATCTCTGACACACACCCCTCCTAAAACCGTATATAGGGAAATGTCCTAAGACAAAGAACAAAGCAGAAGGTGGAAGCAGCCCTTTCCAAGATCACATCTTCCTTGTTTGTTTGTTGCTTTGCAGCCAGTTACTAAAAAGAAGAAGGAGCAAGGGGCTTCTTCGCTGCCCACCTATTTTTAAAGATCTTTTTTTTTCTTTTGGCTGTACTTCTCAGGTGCAGACACGCTTTTCTGCTGGACTTCACCCCAGATTCTTATCACGGCACCATCTGTTCCACAGCAGTTGTGATAAGAATCTGTGGAGTGCCCAGGTTCGTGGGCAGCTGGACTCTGAATGCCCGCTGCTGGGCAGAGCAGTTCTGTGCCCACGTCCTGCTCGCGGGGTTCCAGAAGCCAAAGCAGGTCTGACCACAAAGCTGGGGAAGAGCGGAGGTGTTGTGGAGAGTCAGAGGGTCCATCTAGACCAGCCTCTTGTTTTCCATGGTGGGTGCACCCCCCTGGGAAGTTCCCCATTCAGCCTGCTAGCTTCTTCCGCTCTTATCTCTGCTTTGCAAGCAGAAGGTCCCAGGTTCAATCCCTGCCATCTCCAGTTAAAAGGTTCAGGTAGCAGGTGATGAGAAAAGCCTCTCTCTGACCGTGACGGGCCAAAAGCCAGACTTGGCACAAGCTCAGGCAGAAGGTCCCAGGTTTCCTCCTGCTACCAACTGCCATTGCTGAGGCCATCGGAGGGAGAAGGAGCAACAGCCCTTCCATAGTGTTTGGATTCCAGTCCATGACCTGCTGAACTTTGCAACTAAGAATCCAGTGCCTGGATTCGCTTTATTCCTCCTCCCTCCCAGTCCCCTTTCCTTTTGTGCCGTGTTTTTACATTGCATCCCTGCAGGCAGGAATGGTCTTATTTCTGCTGTCCGTAAGTGCTATCGGAACCTTGGCTGAAGAGAGGGATAAAAATGCCTTGAATGAATGAATGAATGAATGAATGAATTGGTGGCATCTTGAACTAGGAAAGACCCTGGAGATGCTGCCACTCTCCAGAGTAGATGGCACTAGGCTAGGTGGGCCAGTGTCCTATGTTCATTTATGTTGCTGGAGAATGAGGAAACATTGCTGAATAATCAACCAGAATCTGCCTCCCTGTATTGTCACCCAAAACGTAGGAGGTATGAAACCGAGTCATGTATGAACAAACAGAGTCAGTGGGGAGACATGCTCTCAAGCATGTAGCTGTTATTTGGAGTCACATCTAGTTTCCAGCTGTCTGGAGCTGTGGCCAAAGCCACAGGTAGCTGACAAAGTGTAGCGCAGCCTGGCAGGTCCCAGCTGATGTGTGGCGGGTGGAGGCAAAGAGGCCTCCGCCCCCTTTGCAGCTGCTTTTGGAACTGGCAGATGCGCCTGACGTGCCGCGAGTCTGAAAACAGAGCCCGAGTCTCGAAAGCACAGGGGCTGTGCCAAGGCTGCTCACGTCTGCCACATGACACATGCTCTGGTGCTGCAGGAATTCCCCCGTAGCGTTCGCACAGTCAAATATGTTTTCTCTGTGGCAGGCAGGCTGTGGTTGGTTAATATCTTTTCTTTTAAGGTCCAGGGGCTCAAACCTCTCTTGGATGTCAGGGCGCTGCTGATTCTGGTTCTGTTAGACGTAACGGCTAAATGAACAGATCCTCTCTGTAGAGGGGCAGTATACCTCCACACACCAGAAGCTGGGACAAATGGCAAAGGAAGGCCGTCACATGCCTACCTACCCCAGTAGGGGGGCGGGGGCATCTAGATCAGTGCAAGGTGAGAAGGAAGTACCGTAGATCTTCGGATATCTGGGACTTCGGCTCCCAGCATTGCTGACCCATTGGCCATGCTGGCAGGGGCTTCTGGGAGTTGAAGTCCGAAACATCTGCAGATCTACCTTCTACCCACTCCTGATCTAAAGGAAGAGGATGCTGGACAAGATGAGCAGCAGTCTCATTGCAAAGCCAATTGCTACAATCCAGCCTAATGGTGATGGGAAAATACCAGTGTCAGTGGCGTAGTGGTGAGAGTGTCGAACTGGGACTCAGGAGATCCGGGTTCTAGTCCCCTGCTCGGCCATGAAACTCACTGGGTGACTTTGGGCCAGTCACTGACTCTCAGCCTAACCTACCTCACAGGGTCGTTGTTGTGAGGATAAAATGGAGAGGAGGAGGAGGATTATGTAAGCCGCCTTGGGTTCCTTGCAGGAAAAAAGGCGGGGTATAAATATAATAAATAAATAAGTAAGTAAGTAAGTAAATACATGGCATGTGGTCGGAGAAATACTCACCTGTATTTTGAGGGAGATCACATGATTAAAGATATCTCAGTTGATTAATCCCTTGAGGCTTTGGTCGATTGATCTATTAATTAATTGATTAATTGTGCAATCTTATGCATGTCTACTCTCACTGGGTTCAGTGGGGCTTACTCCCAGATAAATGTGTACAGTATAGGATTGCAGCCTAAATCTGCAGAGAAGTGTATGTGAGAAACTGTAGCTCTAAAGGAAAGGAAACTTACCTGCTTTTTAAGGTAGTGCATGGATGTGTTAGATCAGACATCTGCTTAGATGAGGCATTCCACATTCTCTCTCACACACATAGCATGAGATGCCTCTTTTAAGAGGGCACTTGCCATCTGCATGTTTAATAAAGGTTTGTACATTTTTTTAAATGGTATGTTTACGAAATCTGCGGACCGATTACTCAAGAGCAACCTTGTAGTCGATCAAAAGGTTTTTAACTGATTCATCTGAACCAGCCTTCCCCAACTAGGTGCCCTCCAGGCATATTGGACTACAAATCCCTCCCACCCCCATGGCTGGGGATTATGGGAGTCGTAGTCCAACACATCTGGAGGGGACCTGGTTGGAGAAGGCTGAACCAATGCATTGACGACATGTTGTTGCCCTAACGTGCACTTCATGTACACCACACAGGCTCTTGTGGTTGACAAGGGTCTTTCACTGAAGAGATGCACCGTTGCGTGTGGCCAAGGATCACATGTTCCATGGAGCACTGCCACGAGGGTTTCACCCTTTCCACTTTGGGAAAGTGTCTGTGTGTATGCACATGCGTGTGCTTGTCGTTCGGAGGCCGCCTTGCTCCTCCTACAACTCCCACACCTCTGTGGGAGGAGGAAGTGTGGTGGATGTGTCAGCTGGCATCTGGCAGAAAAGCTGCATCCAGGCCCAGCGTCAAGGGTCGGCTTGGTCAGGCACTTGCCTGTGGGCCCACACCCCTGCAGGGGGCCCACTGACAAGAGTCCCCTGGACCTGCTCCTCCTCTTCCCCATTGCAGCCTGCTTGTTCTCCTGCCTCTTGCTCTGGCCCAGACAATGGTGGTGCTGAGAAGGAGGAGCTGGATGCCAGTGGCCTCCTTGCTCCCGGGCTCGCTGCCTGTCAAGCAAGCAAGGGGTAGCAACGGTGAGGAGGAGGAGGAGGAGGAGGAGGAGGAGGAGGAGGAGGAGGAGGAGGAGGAGGAGCTGGTGACAGTGGTGATGAGAAGAGAGGGGGCCCTATTCAGGGTGCCTTGCTTGAGGGCACTCTAAAACCTGGAGCCAGCACTGGCTGCATCCTTTGTTATCTAGCCGGCCTTGAGGAGAGGATGCCAAGTAACCCAAGCAGGCAGGTCCAGTTAAAGCAGTGTGCGTGCGTCTTTCCCGAGACAAGACGAGACAGATCTGCTGCTGGAGATACCCCTCTGCAGATTTAATGGAGCAGAAGGTGCGATGATCTGCTGTCCTCAGCACTTTTGAGATCAGTAAGTCGGAAGGACGAGGGAATGCCACGTGATGCCTTTGGCTTTGCAGCAGTCTGGGACCCAGGAGGTGCACAGCCACCACCATTTGGTCTCCACCAGAGACCTGGTGGAGACCAGGTTCCACCAGGTCTCTGGTGGAACCTGGGACCTTCTGCATGCAAAGCATGTGGCTTTATCTCTATCTCTATCATCTCAGGGGGGTGATGATGTAGGTTCCTCACCCACTGCCTGCCCTGTATCTTCGCAGGGCAGGGACTTCCTGTGTGATTACAGGGCTGAGCTACATCCAGCCAAAGGAGTGCTCTACAACTCCCATACACTCCAATTTTAAAAAGTCACACTAGGTCTACACATGCAATAGAATGAGGAGTTAGGTGTGTATGCATCCATGTACTTAGTTTGTTGCAGAACCTGTAGCCCTCCAGATGTTGCTGAACTACAACTCCCATCAGCCAGACAGCATGGCCAGTGGTCAGGGATGCTGGGTATTGGAGTCCAGCAACATCTGGAGGACCACAGTTCCCCCAGTCATGGTTTATAAAATGTAATATCCTGTCCTTCAGTGCCATTCTGAATTCTCAGGCTTACAGATCTAGGGGGAAAACAAAGAAAAGAAACATCGGATATCAATACAATGCGATACAGTCTAAAAACAGAAGCAGACTAAGGCTGAAATCATATGCACACTTACTTGGGAGTAAGCCTCAAACACACTGGGACTTACTTCTGAGTAGTTATGGGCAGGATTGTGTTGTGAGAGAGCAAGAGAGGATCGGGAACAGTACAAAAAGCATTAAATAAATAGATTAAAAGGCCCAGGTAGATAAAACGCCTGGTAAGGGAAAGACTCTGGGCTAGACATGCTTCTCTGGGAAGGGAGTTTCACAGGCAGGGGAGCAAGCACTGAAAAGGCCCTCCTCGCTCCAGTCATCACCCACCTCCTCTCAGATGGCAGGGGCATTCAGAGAAGACCCTCTGAAGATGGTCTTTATAGGCAGAACGTTAAGATGGGAGAATTGTCTGGACCTTCAGGCTGCAGATGGGGGATAATACTTTTTAATTCTCTCCCGTATTAAAAAAAAGAGAAAAAGCTCCCCTGCAAGTAGAAAACTAGGATGGCAGGAAGACAGGCTCTGTCAAAGCTTTTTGCCAGCTGTGCTGTTGTATCATTCATTTACTGGAAGTTTGTTGTTTTTTAAACACAGGGGAACATTCATATATGAGATTTCCTAGCTTGAGACTGACAGGGCATGGTCCATTATGACACCTCATTCTAGCTGCATGGGTAGACCAGGCTTGACGCAAAGGGCCCTAACAAGTGCACAGAGTTGCACAGGTGTGTGAAGGCACAACAAGGGTTTGGCAGTCCCAAAGGCTGATCAATTATACATCACACCTCCAGGGGGAAAATCATGACATTGACTTAAAGATCACAAGGCCTTTATACCACAATACTCTTGGGGCCTGCTTAATTGGCGTTTTCGTTTCTGAGCCTTTAGGGTCTCTACTCCAGTCAGGTTTGCAAGCTGTTCTGTGCATTCGTGATGGGCTTGACATGCACCTTGTTGAAATGAAAGCCGGAATACAAAAACAGGGTGATTTAAGATGAAATGTGTGCCTGGGATGTCTTTCACAGGAGGACTTAAATCTAGGGAAAGGTCTGAATGAGAGAGACCATTTGTCATGCCCTCACCATGACACTTTGGGTTTCCTGTAAGAGTCGGGTGAACTATGGATAAATAAAAGACTAAGCAAACGTCTCACAACTCTCTTTACATTTGTGAGCCCCTGGGACCAAGATTCATCCTGCTTTTAAAAGCATGCATATTTCTGCAGCACCTTGTTAATTGCTGATGTGTTGTAAATTTGTACCTATCAGTATTTGACAGAGGAAATTAGGTACAAGAAAGTACAAGCGCAAAAGTCGTTTATTTGCCGCTTCGCTCAAAAGTATTTTCAAAATACTAGGCTCAGAATACAAACAGGCCTGCAATGCAGAAAACCAGGTTAATATTTAGAGGTCATGAAATCATAGATTATTACTGTCCTGCATCATCTCACTCCAGAAGTGTAAACTATTATATATTTATTTCATTTCTATACTGCCCAATAGCCGAAGTTCTCTGGGCGGTTCACAACAATTCATAAAACACAGACACAATAATAACAATACAGCATAAAATACAGATGCAATAAAATATAGCATAACATTTCAATATACAAAATTTAAAAACAATTTAAACATCTAGACCTGTTAAGCTAGACTTGTTTAACTAGGCCGGTTAAAACAGCTGACATGTTGCATCATATGCAATTAAATGCCTGGAAGTAGAGGGCAGTCTTAACCTGGCACTGAAAAGATGACAATGTTGGTGCCAGGTGGGCCTCATTGGGGAGATCATTCCATAAATGGGGGCCAGCACTGAGAAAGCCCTTTCCCTTGTCACCACTCTGCAAGCCTCCCTTGGGGGTGGCACTCGAAGGAAGGCCTCAGATGTAGATTGTAGTGTCCGGGTAGATTCCGGTTGGGAGAGGCGCTCCCACAGGTATTGTGGTCCCAAAACATAGAAGGATGTATAGGTTAAGACCAGCACTTTGAATTAGGGTTCCGAAGTGTACAGGGCAGGCAGCCAGTGCAAGCGGGCCAGAATCAGTGTTATATGTTCAGACCTTCTGGTCCTTGTTATCAATCTGGCCACCGCATTTTGCACAAGCTGCAGCTTCTGAACCGTCTTCAAAGGCAGCCCCACGTAGAATGCTTTACAGTAATCTAGCTTAGAGGTTACCAGAGCATAGACAACTGATGCCAGTTTATCCCTGTCCAGACAGAGGTGTAGCTGGGCCACCAGCCAAACCTGGTAGAAGGCACTCTGTGCCACTGAGGCCACCTGAGCCTCAAGTCACAAAAGACAGCTCCAGGAGGACCCCCAGGCTACAGACCTGCTCCTTCAAGGGGAGTGCAACCCTGTCCAGAGCAGGTTGAGCACCCTCCATCGGGTCAGAACCATCCACTAACAGCATCTCAGTCTTGTCTGGATTGAGTTTCAGTTTATGAGCCCTCAACCAGTCCATTGTTGCAGTCAGGCACAGGAAAATTAACAGATTTTCAGATTGTAATGCACAGAAGCAAAGTGTGTGAGATCCAAGTGCTGTGAGATCAGATAATCCTGCGCTAGCCAGCCAAATAGGTAAAGTCTGCAAGCAAGTTCTAATATTAGGCAATATAGGGATGGGGGGGGTGTCCTCCAAATAACTGATGAGAAAATGATCAAGATGCTGGATGACGACAGCTTATTATCTGGAGTCAGCTTTTGTTCCAAATCAAGATGCCGAGGATAGCTGCTGCAAAATTTGCAAATTAGGCCATCTGATGCCAATTTTGCAGTCCTGAGCCTGTTCTTGAGACCGCCCCCCTTTTTGTAATGCCGACCCCCCCCCATGGCACAACATGCACATAGATTATAGATCTATGACATCTATAATGGACAGGGATAAACTGGCATCAGTTGTCTATGCTCTGGTAACCTCCAAGCTAGATTACTGTAAAGCATTCTACGTGGGGCTGCCTTTGAAGACGGTTCAGAAGCTGCAGCTTGTGCAAAATGCGGTGGCCAGATTGATAACAAGGACCAGAAGTCATAGATTCTATGTCATAGATTATATTGGTTTATGACGTCAGGAAAGGACACGAAGACGTCGACCGGTGGGGGCAGTGCCGGCTCAACGCACCGCCCACCAACCTTTCCCTGGAGTGACGTCACCGGGCGTGCACGCGCGCGCCGGTGACGTCGCGCGCGCGGACCACCCCCCCCCTCGCAACGCCTGACTCCCTCAGGCCCTCACGTGTCCCGGAACCCGCGCGGCGGCTCCTGGTTTCCGAGGGGGAGGCTGTTGGAGGGCGGACCGGCAGGCCGGACTCTAAACTCCGGCGCTCCGCCTTGTCTTGCGGGTGAGAACAAAGCGGGGAGGGGGTAGTTGGGGGCTGCCTCACAAGGGAAGCCCCCCTCCCGCCTGGCAGGGTAGGCTGGGCTTCCTCTCCTCTTTCCATGGGAAGGGGAAGCTAATTGCCCCACTTTGGTCGGGGGGGGGTGTGCTAAAAGAAAAGTGTCCCTGCTTTTTCCTCCCCCCCCCCCCCAGATAGGATTAGTTTTCCCTCTGTCTCTAGTCCGGCCTTCCCCAACCTGGCGTGCTCTCCAGATATGTTGGACTACAACTCCCAGCACACCAGGTTGGCGAAGGCTGGACTAGTCCCTGAAAGGGGTGTGGGGAGGGAAGAGGGAAACACATGCTCGCCGCCTTTCTCCAGCCCAGCCCAGGCGATACCTCCCTATCTTCTGCCCCTTTAGCTGCATAGAGTACAACCCCCATCATCCTGACCATTGGGCATGTTGACTGGGGCTTATGGGGGCCGGAGCCCAAAGCATCTGGAGGACACCAAGTTGCCTGCCTTTGCGTTAGTTGTTTCTGTCTCCTCACACACACACTGGGGTGTGTGGGGGTAGTAGGGTTGCCACCAACCTCTCAGGCTCCGCTCCTGTGCCTGGCAATGCAGGCGTTTACAAGGTGACGTCCCCTTCACCCCCACTGCTTCTCTCTCTCTGCCAGGAAAAAAAAAGGGGGGGGAAAAACTTCACCACTTCTTGAGCTTCCAGACAGGCTGCTGTTAAAAGGCACAGAGGCAGGGCTGGGGAGGGAGGTGGCAACTCCACTACCCACCAAGGGTTTGGAGGGGATAGTTAATTGTCTCTAGGGCACCAAGAGAGGGAGACGTTCAGGCATCAACTGTGCTGGAAGGAGGCATTTATGATTTATCTCCCTGCTCCCCTTCCTTCAAGGAGCAGAGAGAAAACAGCACCAAAGAGAAATAAAACGGAAGTAAGCTAATTTGCTGTTTTGCCAGGGTGCTATTAAAAGCACAGGCATGGGCCAGAGGAAAAGGGAGCAGCCGTATAACCTCGAAGTATGGGGGGGATAGCATCACAGTCTCTGTGTTACAATGCAGGCCTTGGCAGTTACCTATAAAGTGGGGTGTGCACTTAAAGCATAGCATGGTCAGTCTGGAGGGGGGACTGAATTATTTCCCCTATTTGCACTTTCCCCAAACTGTTTCTGCTGGTGAGGCTCTAAGATCAGAAGTAACATTTGCCAACAGAGGGTGTGAGCTGGGGAGAAGAGGTTTCCCAAGTTGGGAAGGGGGAGTGTGTGTGTGAGTGTTCAGAAAAAGCACACACACCCCTGCCACCATTAGCACCCTGGAAGTCAATCTGTACCTAAAACTTCATGTGTGATTGCATGTACTATATCTACCATGTTTGCAGTCTGCGCTATGCCTCTGATAGTCTATCAAAAAGCAGAAGCTCGTTAAGGTGCCTCAACACGTTATGTATAGAGGACACTGCTGCGGATGCAAGAGATCTCTGCTGTGTTATCAGTCCTTCAAGATAATTTCATTCGGAATATTTTCCATGCCTGCTCTTACCCCTTTTGTCCAAGGCAAGGCAGCACTCTGGACCACAGACAAATGGAAGCTGTGTCAGGCTTCCACATGATAAACTAAAAGGGTGGTTATTATGAGCATTAGGGTAAACAGCCTTTTGAAATGAGCATGCAGTGTGCGTAGATGGGAAGTTGTGGTTCCAGGGAAATAATAGCTCTGCCCATTACTTCAGTCTCATGCTTAACTTCCCACTAATCTGGCCAAAGTTCTCTTCCACAGAGGGAAAAGCTTCTGCTTTCAATCCATGCTGTTTGGGATGGATAAGGCAGGAAGGGAAGGGTTCTGCATTGCCACTTGTCTTTGAATTCCTGCTGACCATAATGTGAGATTATTAGCGCCTTGTAATGTGGCTAAATTGGTGGCATGTTCAGAAATTCTGGCTTCATCCAGTGGTTCTGTTGGCATCTTGAGAGGACTCCTGAATTTGAATGATGCATGATGCAAGGGCTGCCTTCATTTCCCCTGCTCTGTAGAAATGTCATTTCTGTCACAGAGAAGAAGGTGGGCAGAGAGAGAGGAATAGGAGTAACACGGATTTTAGTTCTGGGTTGGTTATTCTGTTTCTCAGTTTATGAGGCAAACTGCCGGAGGTTGGGTTAGGCAAGGAATGGGGAACATGTGACTCTCCAGATGTGGTTGGATCCCCAACTCCTAATCAGCCCCAGCCAATATAACCAATGATCGGGGATGATGAGAGTTGTGGCCCATCCACTTTTGTTGTCTACTCCCTACTGGAGCTGTGGTACTTTGAGACTTTGTACACATGATGATTCTTGCTTGATGGAGATTCATGTTGGGATCACAAAGCCACATGAAAGGAGCCCTGTCAAAGTTGCTTGCAAGAGCTGAATGGGTTTATAGGGCTGTTAATAGCTACCTCTCAATTAAAGTTTAGTTCAAAGGAAAATCTTCCAAGATTCAATACATTAAGGAACAAAGTGCATTTTTTACTACAAAACCCAGCTGGCCTCTCTCTGTCTCATCTAAGCTAAAAGTCAGAAAGTTTTTGCACATTTGCATCAACCTTCCCGACTTTTTTAACCACCCTGAAAGAAGCTGCTGATTTTGCGTAGGAAGGGCTTTTAACCAAATGTGTCATACACCAATGGGGAAGGAAAAACACATCTGATGACAGCAGCTTGCCCCCTTTCCATTTCACACATGCCTCTCTAGAAGCACAACCTAAAAAAGAAGTGTGTGTATGTGTGTGAGAGTGACACACACACACACACACACACAATGAAGATAGCAAAAGCCAAACCACCTCCTAACTTTGAAGCCTCCCCCCCCCCCCCGGACAGCTTCTTGAAGGTGCATGTGAGAACTGTTAACGGGGGTGCTAATTGGGAGTGTACATCTTCCAGATGTGGGGAGCCAAGCCATGATAGGCCACAAATTCTACTGAGAAGATGCAAGTTCCTATACTAGAATGGTATCCTCAAAGGATTTTCGGCACAGCTTGCATTCAAATTCATAAATGCCAAGGGTGCAAATTCAGGATCGCTTGCACAGCTTAGTTATCGTTCTACATATACAGTAATACCTTGGATTGCAAGTAACTTGGTTTGTGAGTGTTTTGCAAGACAAGCAAATGTTAAAATATTTATTAAATTTTTTTGACTTGATATACAAGCGACGTCTTGCAATACAAGTACTGTAGTACGGCTTAAATTAAAAATCTCTGTACAATTTTTTTGGGGGGGGATTTCATTTTGATATAAGAGTGTTTTGGATTACAAGCACGTTTCCGGAACGAATTATGCTCTCAATCCAAGGCATGACTGTATTAACCTTTCTACTGCTCTCACAACCAGGCTTATGAAACAGTGCCTGTTTCCCAGCCTTTAGATGCATACCTATTGAGGAAACAAGGATTCTAATCCACTTCATGGGAGGGAGGGGAGGGAGGGAGGGAGGGAGGGGGGGCAGCACATAGATTCAATTTCCATAGCTTAACCAAGTTCTTCTCACCACCGACAACCATTAAGATGCATCCCCAGTTTCAACAGCTGCATCCAGCCAAATAAGTGTCACTGCTTTGCGGTCGTGGTGGAGGAATCATGATCATTTTTGCTTCTCATTTCTGACCACCCTCTCGACTGGGTTACATCACCCCCTCAGCATTTACCAGAACAGAAAGGATGAGCCCCCAGTTCTCTCCTGCACATCCCTTCACATCACTCACTATACCCTTTGTGACTTGCTTTGTTTTGGGCACAGCAGGGTTTGTGATTCTTGGGCATGTTCTGGATCAGACACATCCCTAATTACCAGCCAGGATCATATCTTTTGTTGGAGCAGTGTCTGTTAAACTGAAAACAATATAGTTCCTGGCCTCATCTTGTTTTTTCTTGTATCCTGAGGGGCTCATGCAGCTGTGAGACAAGGGTTCCGCGGTGCAAGTATGTGCTGATATTTTACTGGCACCATTGCCTAGATGAGAAATTATTATTTAGTCCTGCATAATACTGCTGAGTTTTTTTTTTTGTTCACAATAAAGTTGCTATGGCAGCCTGTGAACTGAAAAGATACTTGTGGGATTGTCTTAGAAGTTGATATGTTGTCCTTCTTGGGCACCTTTTGGGCTGCCCCTCTGGGTAAAGCAGAGGTGTTCTATCCCTCTTTCAGCTAGAGGGCCGGATTCAATTTCAGAGAAGCTCTTGGGAGCCACATTCTAGTGGTGGGGTAGGGCCAAAGGCAAAAGGGGCGAGGCTAAACTACCGAAAATACCGGTACTTCAAATTCTGGCATATTTTAGCCGAAAGCTCTTACTGCGAGTAGCTAAGCCTTAAGAGAGGCATTTCTTATGTTCGGAAACCACCACATGATTGGTGATCAGAGAAAGGGAGCAGGGCCAGGGTAAGAGGGACAGGGCCATGTGGGAATCCCCAGAGGGCCAGGTTGGGCCCTAGGTGGGCTGGATTTGGCCTGCAGGGCTGAGGTTCAGCACCGCTGGGCTAAAGACTCTGTGCATTGACTGAATCCTTTGGTTTCTTCCTCCAGCAGCACAGCCAAGGGACACCAAAGAAATGTCAGCCTCCCTGGTGTTTTTGAACGGGTGCCCCTTGACCCGATGTCTTGCTCGCAGCCATTGTTTTCCAAAACAGGCCTGCTCTGTCTCCAGGGCTGCTCCTGGTGCCTTCAGAGGCCTGCATACCAGCAGGACCTCTTACCGCGGGCAGGTTGCTCCTGTTTTTACCAGAGCACCAGCCTTTGGAGAGAAAATAGCCATTGTGGACCAAAATGGAGAGCACACCTACAAGGACCTGTACACTCGAAGCCTCCACCTGTCCTGGAAAATCTGTACGACTCTCAGGGAACGCGACTGGAGACCTGAAGGGCGCACGGATTTCGTTTTTGTGCCCCAACGATGCCTCCTATGTGACTGCCCAGTGGGCCTCCTGGATGAGTGGCGGCGTAGCTGTTCCCCTGTATAAAAAGCATCCTGTCTCGGAATTGGAGTATTTCATCAAGGATTCTCAGAGCTCTCTCCTTGTTGTAGAGGAAGAGTATGTGGAGAGGATCACACCTAGTGCCACGAAGCTTGGAGTGCCTGTGCTCTCGCTACTCAAATCTGGGAAGTGTGGTTCGACAGTGGACAAACCCATTTTAGAAGCTGGTTGTCCCATTTCAGAGTGGAAGGACAGGGCTGCTATGATCATCTACACAAGTGGCACAACCGGGAGACCCAAAGGAGTCCTCAGCACCCACCAGAATGTCCAAGCTGTGGTGAGTTTATGCTTCACCCACTGAGTTGGGCTCACTTAGGAATCTGTTTCGGTGTGGCCTGGGCTCAACCTGGGAACATAGCCAGCAATAAGAAGAGAGGGAGTGCCTTTGAGCATATGCAGAGTGCCATTCCCTGTCAATCATAGCATTTAGAGTCGAGAGTAGGGCTCCCAGGCAGATTTAAACTCCAGCACCCGTATTTTTAAGACATTATTGCTCTGCTGTATTTACTTTTCTGGAGAGCAGAAGTGACAGTTTCAGCTCTGAACAGTCGCCTCCCTTATGCATTTGCATTGCTGCAAGATGACTACAAAGATGGCTACAAAGGCATCCTGAAAAGTCTGTTTACTCTTTAGCCGTTTACCCCCAAGGCTGAAATATCCATTTGCTCCCTGAGCCAAAAAGAGTTAGAAGTTTGGAGTCTGCTGTCTGCCACGGCAACACGAGGTCTCTTCCTGCATTGGATAGAATTGTACCCGTAGGGAGACAAAATGCCCCGACTGCGTGGCTGGAGCAGATCAAGAGCTGGGAGTGCCGCCTTTCTCCATCTCTGTTCCATGCACTATGGTTTTCTCTTGCTTCCTGATAGAAGAAGATCCCCCTTTCTTTTTCTCAGTGGCACAATCAATAATATCAACTAGATTTGAACAGGAACTGCAAAAAGTGCCAGCTCATAGAAAAAAAGTGGAGTAATGCTCTCTTGTCTGGATCTGGACTAGGGGTCTTTTTCAGATCATCGCTCAGAGGGCAAACACGTGAAAGGAGCCAGGCCAGCTGACTAGAAACAGTGCTGTGGGGTGGGAAATTTTTCACTGCTTTATTCTTCCATGCAAAATTTTCCATTCCATGAGTTTATTAGTAAAAAATGAACATATTCTAGTTGCAATACAATATTAGGCGAGCTTGGCAGTTTCAAAGTTGCAATTAATGTTTTTCAGGTGATTATCCTTTGCAAGTATGTGAGAGAATACATAGATGTCATTGAAATGCATACACGACTTAGTGTGAACCGATAAGTAGTATCACAGCGAAACTGAAGGTCCCCCAACAATCCCAACGGGAGAGACTTGAACTCTGCTGAAATAGATGAGTGGTTGTTAGCATATCATGCACAATTCTTTGGGTTGCTAAAATTAATTAGTGTGTTAACAGTTTTCAGTACCAATCACATTAAGTGTGCTTTACTTCCTCACCCCCCCCAAAAATATTTCAGGTCAAATATTTATGGTGTATTGCAGTGTTCTCCAACCTTGGGTCCCCAGATGTTTTTGGCCTACAACTCCCAGCATGCCCCAGCCAGCTATGCTGGCTGGGACATGCTGTATTGGGACAAAAAATAGCATAGGGTACTGCTTTAGTTGTTTACAAATAAAATAAACATGCTCGGTTAGATCACCCTCTAGGGCATCAGAACACTTTCTGATGCCAACTGAAGAATATCCGATATAAATGACCCATTGCAAATGAGCCTGATTTGCATAGGAATTTTTCCTGAAAATCTTCCCATTCAAAATTTTCTGGAAAACCCACATTGCTGACTTCAATCCAAATCCAGGCAATGTTCAGGTCTAAAGTGTCAGTCGGTAGGGTAGCCTTCCCCAACTGGTGCCCTCCAGATGTTTTGGACTTCTACTCCCATCAGACACTGCCAGAATCAGAATTTTGATAATGTCTGCATGCATGTCCTTCTGACTGGCTGCCCATGGGAGATGGGCAGGGCACATGACTTGCGTGGATCCTACAGAAATTCTACAAGTGCCGCTGTAGGTTTTCTTTTCTCTATTCTTGTCTTTCACACACAAGTGGTAGAACCTAACATCCTGGAGCAGGAAGTTGAGGAGAGGTGGCTCCAAGGAGAGTGAGTGACGGAGCTCACAAGAAAGGTGGTGTGTTGTTGGGGGGGGGTGGCGGAATATAGGCCAAGGAGGCAGTGGTGATGAGGGCTGAGTTTCATGGTGTTGGGAGCTAACTATACAAATGTTTGACTGCAGGTCTCTGGTAGTAATCAGATTCCATTGCTACTAATGTCATAGTTGAGTTTCTTCCACTACTGCTATTTAACCATTTCTCTGGCGTTGATTGTAATCTTAAACAACAGAAGAGGAAACTCAGGTGTGCTAGAAATGTCCTTCAGCCCAATGCATTTAGAGAAAAGGCTCTTTGCCAGGGGACTGGGAAAAGAAAGCAACTGTCTTTATTCTCTTTTGCAGAGCAATTAATTACTTTGCAACAGAGAATGCAGAATACTGGTAGTATGGATGGTTGGTGTTTTTTTTTAACCTGTGCCCTTGGTGCAGAGTCTTCACTTTAAACACGTTGGACCTAATAAGCGGCACATTTCTAGCACATCCTGGAGGTTTCCCCTTCTGTTGTTTTCATATTAGTGCCTTCTCTCCCACTGATTGTAGTCTAAGCACTGGGCCCTGCACAATCTCCCCTTTGAAATAAATAGTGGGTGTGCAGCTGTAGGGGTGTGTGTGTTGGACTGTGGCCTCTATTCCTGATGCTGTTTCTTTATTTGTTCATTTATTGAAACATCCTTGCAGATAACAGGGCTGGTTGACAAATGGGAATGGACGAAGGACGACATTATTCTCCACGTGTTGCCTTTGCACCACGTCCACGGGGTGGTCAACAAGCTGCTGTGCCCCCTCTGGGTGGGCGCAACATGCATCATGCTCCCCGAGTTCAATGCTCAGATGGTAAGTTTGCCAGTGGTGTGGGGGCTGCCAGCCTGCCTGCCTGCTTCCCCTTCAGATGCAGCGCAGCAGGAGACAGTGCATTTTCATTAGAGCAAGTTTCGAGTGCGGTCCTTAAGCTGGGCTCGCTGTAAGTAGTCATCCTCTTGTGGCGAGGAAGGATGTCCTTCCCAGTGAGCAGAGAGGGAAGCTTTTGTAAGTTAAAATTAAAAAGAGGAGGTTCTTTCTGGCCATCAGTGTGCAGCCAATGGCCGAGATAAGTACGTTTTGTGCAGAAGGCTAGTAAAAATCTTTGTGGTCTTGAATCGTTTTTGAGGAAACCTCAAAGGGGCACAGAGCATGGTTTCTTGGCCCAAATGCATTTTTAGTCGACTGACTGTTCCTCGGAGGCAACTGAGTGGTTCTTTCCTAAAATGACCCAAAATACCTTCCACTCCATGGCAGCAGTAACCATTTCCTGTGCACCATTTGAGGTCTCCTCTCTATGTTCCTGCATTTGATGGCCTTCCACCTTTCCTTCTCTGGTGGCTATTCCATGTCCGCCGAGCAGGGACGGCCCAAGTCATTTTGTCCTCTCCCACCGCCACCCAAACGAGTGCATGTCAGGATTATAAGAACATAAGGAAAGCCATGCTGAATCAGACCAAAGGCCTATCTAGTCCAGCATACTGTTCACACACAGTAGACGACCAGATGTCCACAAGTAGGACGTGGGCACAACAGCACCCTTCCCCAGCAATTGGTGTACATAGACATATTGCCTCTGATACTGGAGGTAATATGTAGCCATCGTGACTAGTAGCCATTGATAACCTTATCATGGGAGGGAGTGCTGGGAGCAACTTACTCATCAGTTCTTAAAATTCTCGTCAGTTCCTCTCTTCTAGGCGGGAAGTCATGGAAGGTGGACATACCTTGTGTTCTGTAGCTGCACTTTCCCCTCATTTCCCATGAATTAGCAGCCTCTTAGCAAAAGCTCTTGATGCCTTGCTGTGCCTCGCCTTGCCCAATACCTGCCACCTTTCTGTGGAGCCGTCACTTCCTCGTTCAGCTGCTCTTGTCGCTCTGATTGGCTTTTGCTGTGTTCTGCAGTAAGGCCTAGCACAGCCTTCCCCAACCCAGTGCCCTCCAGATGTGTTGGGACTGCAACTCCCATCAATTCCAGCCAGTGGCCATGCTATGTGCGGACGATGGGAATTGCAGTCCCAACACATCTGGAGGGCACCGGGTTGGGGGAGCCTGATGGTGTTCCAGCTGCCCCACCTGAGACTGACTGATTGTCTTTGATATTTTGAATTCCGGCTTCAAGATGTTTTTGCAAATGTTATTTATTTATACCAGCATGGATGAATCGCTTGCATGAAAAAGAAATTTCTAAGCGATATGCAAACAATAAAACCATTATAAAATACTATATAAAAAGAGACAATGACAGTAAGAAAAAAAGACAAGATCATTGTTCTGGGAAAATTTGTTGGAACAAGTAAGTTTTCAGAATGTGCCCCAAACCCAGAAGGGTCAAGTGCCTGTCTGCTATGTACTGGTAGGGAGTTCCATAGAGTGGCTGCTGGGATTTATTTATTTTTATTTTATTTATTTAGTATATTTGTTCACCGCCCATCAGCCAAAAGGCTCCCTGGGCGGTTTACAAAGAGAAACAAGATAAAAACAGTCATCAGGATGCTAAAGTCCCTATTCCAAGCCTTCGCAGACTGGACCTTATCTCTTGACGAGTACAGCAGCTGAACAGGCAGATAGGGGGCCAAGTGATATACCTAAGTATATATACCTAAGTAAAGGTATCTTATACTTAACTATTTAAGTAAATATTGATTTGTTCATCCATGTTAAAACTAGGTGGTAGATCTTTTCCCTTGTTCCTGTTAGCGGAGAGATTTATCAAAATGGTCGCACTCTTGAATTTCAAGGAGAAAGGGGCTGCAAGCCCCGCTGCCCTTGCACGCTCAGGAGGCAAAAGTAGTGCCACGTCCGTGCATGTCTTTTGTTTCCCTCTGGCTAGAAGTGCAGAGACTGCAGCAAATTGTCGAAGGTCATGTTTCCCTTAATGGGACGAAGCGAGCCACACTTCTGGTTGAACTTCTGCTAGCTTGGCCGCCTCCCCGCCCCACCCCCCCCCACGTTCTGACAAGTTTTTGGGGAAGGGGGTCTCCCATCGTGTGCTCGCTCTAGCCCGTTCAGTGCCTTGTGGTGATGGGGCCGCTGACCGGCAGCCCTGTGATGGTTGGCCTCTCCCACACCCAGGGCTGGTGTGTGTCACCCGTCCCTGCATCGGCACAAATTCCATGCCAGATGCTGAGATCGTGGCTTTGCGAGAGGAGACAGCTTTGATGTGTGCGCTCCATCCCCGGAGACAGCGCCACAGCGGAGCAGATGAAAGGCACAGCGGCAGCCCCATCATCAGCGCTTATGAAGCGAGATGGTAGCAAAGGGCCTGAGCATTTGGCAACGGTGTTTACACCAAGGAGCTGAAATCAGCCTGGATTATTAGGAGAGAAGAAGGAGCAGCATTTCCTTGCAATGAACTGTCTGCCTGGTGGAAATCCAGGCAGTTCCCGGGAGCAGCAAGAATCATATTCCTATCACCTGCCTTCGCAGCTAGAGCTGCTGTTGGTCTGTGTGTGTGAGAGAGAGACAGAGAGAGAAAGAGAGAGAGAGAAACCCCTTTTCCTAAGATCTCAGCCATGAATCATCCTCCCTCTTTCTCTTGAACTCTGAAGGAGTGCGAGGAAGCGAGGCGTGGAAATGGAGGGCCACGTTACTGCTGTGCCATGTGGAATCTGGTACAAAACTTTGCCACTCCTAAATCATTTTTCTTAAATCCAAGTTTCAACCTGTTACATTTGCGAAGAAAAGCTTGAAAGTGTCCATTGATACGTACTGATAGGGAGTTCCATAGAGTGGGTGCTGCGATACTAAAGGCCCTATTCTGAGACTTCGCAGACCAGACCTCCAATACCTTAGGCACCACCAGGAAAGTATCTCTTGATGAGCACTGCAGCTGAACAGGCAGCCCTCCTTAGGAGCCCAAAGAGGGACTTGGGAATGGAGATTCAGAGAGCAGGTTTCCCTAACTCACCCTTGCCCTCTTTGCTCCCCGTGACCTCGAGTATTACCCTCCTCTACGTCATTCAGAGCCCCCAAGAGCCACCGTTCTACTCAGCACTGGTGAGACCACTGCTGGGTCCTTGTGTTCCTTTTGGGGCACCCTTTCTTAAGAAGGACCTTGACAGATTGGACAGGATTCAGAGGAGAGCTGCAAAGGTGATAAAGGTTCCTTTAAAGATGGGATGGAGGAGTTGGGCATGTTCAGCTGAGAGATAAGGAGCACCATCTGCCAGTGTCAGGACTGAGCAGTAGCCATCCATCCAGCAGGAGCCAGAGAAGCTGGGAAGTCGCACCGGAGGTCAGAGGTGGGGGACTGAGCCGGGAGTTGGAGATGAGGGGTGGGGCGATCAAGTCAGGGAATAGACAAAAAATAAGCCAGTTCTAGGAAATAGTACCCGTGCCAAGGATGGTCCCAGCGCTTTTGTAGTCCTTCCTTTTGAGGCAGGCCAGTGGCCAGCCTGGGTGGGCCAAAATGCTCCACTACAGGGAATCCTTCACTGCCCAGGTAGATGCTCCAGCCTGCAGCTCTGGTAGCTCACTACATGGCTTCTGAGCTCAGCTCAGGGTTGCCAGGTGAGCCGATCTGAAGCAGTTCCGTTACTAGAAGGGTGAGGCAGAGTCTAATCTAGCTATGCAGGATGGCAAGGCAGGGCTAGAACAGACAGGGTCTGTCAGGATCTATGCTGACTGGAACTCACTCAGGAAGAGCTGTTGTCTCACCAACATGCAAAGGCCTTCTGAAGCTTTATGAAGGCTGGCTGATCTGGGCTGTTAACCCCACCCCTTCTGGGGCACTGTCTGTCTTTTGAAAGGCCATTGCCTGATTCTGCAGCCACTAGCTCCTCCGGCATGGGGGTGGCATGGTCAGCATCGGGGGGGGAGGGGTGCCCTCTGAGTCCAAAGAGTCTGGTAAAGCCACACCCTCTGGCCTGGAAGGTCTTGGGGTAAAAAAATGGTGGCTCGTTGAACAATACCTCCTCCAGCTCGGAGTCCTTCTCTGAGACAGGTGGGATCAAGGGCAGGGGGCATTACCTCTTCCCCCTCTTCTAGGCCCAGCAGCTCTGACTCTTCTGTGTGAGCCCTGTTCAAAAGAAAGTTGCCTCCATCTCACATGCAAAACAGTCTTGACAAGTGCATCTGGCATATTGTAAAGTCCCTTGTCCTAGAACAGGCATTTGCGGGTAGGAGTGCACAGGGGACATGATCTCCGACGGAAGCCAATTGAAAGCTCCCTTGTGGGTCCATTTGCATCCTGTGTCACTGGAAGATCGATTGTCCCCCATACACTCGTGTTCCTCTGTGTCTCTCTCCCAACGTCTGCAAACCCATGAGCTGATGGCATAGGCCTGCGTTCCAGTTGGGGGAGAGGGAGCCTAAATGGATGTGTAGTAATCTGAGAGCTCAGCTGAGTGTGACAAGCAAGGGTGAGAGAGGGCGCTGCTCAAGGAGGCCCAGCAGTGCTCTCACTTGCCCTTCTTTGTCGCCTCAGCCCAAGAGTGACTGCACCATGACCAGCTGCCTGGCCCAATTTGCTCCACGAGCTCTGCAGTGCAGGAAGTCCTCAGGAGAACTTTGTGTGCCTTTTTATTTTTTCTTTACTTCTCCCCCTATTTCTCCATCCTTTTTTATATAAGGGCCTCCCAAGCAAGCAGGGAAGTGGCTTGATTGACAAAGGAAAGTGCATGAGGGCAAATCAGGCATTCTTGTGGAGTTTAACACAAGGCGCCTTTGAGTCCCAGTCTATTTTCACCAGCTGTTTGCAAAGTGCCCTTTGCTGCCCAAATCGGCTCTTGGAAAAGCAGCGCCGTTTCAGTAGAGGATTTCGCAGAAGGAGCCCGAGCTTTTCCGCCTGCCTTTTGTATTTCTGTTTCTTTGCACCTCGAGAGAGCAGTCAATTACAGGGTGATATAAAGAAACCCGAACGGCAGCTCAAACGCTTGACATGCCGATCAAAACAAAGCCGGGAACTCGCCTCTAAAGCTGCCGCTGCTGAAATCAGCCTTGAGTGATACTGGCAAGGGTTCAGGGGAAACCGCAGCGGCGCGCCCAACCTTTCTAATCACTAACACTTCATTATACACAATAAATACTTTATTATTACAGTGTTTATTAGATTACTTAATTCGCAGCGTGCCTTTGCAGTTGCAGATACAGGTAGTAGTCTGGCTTGCTTGTCTTTGTGACAGGCCATGCTCCTTGCAGGGTCAGTCGATGCAGCAGAACCCTTAGGTCAAGTGTTCACGCAGCGTCTTCACCCGTGCCCTGTCCATGCATCCCATAGAAAGAGCAACAGCACCTAGAGAGGCCTCTGCAGGCTGTTCCCCTCATCTGCTGTTGGAGAACCCTAATAGAACAGGGGTGGGCAAACATTTTTCCTGTCAAAGGCTACATTTCAGTGATCTCTCAAGGACTGCATGTCAGCAGTGAAGCCAGCAGTGGGCAGGGCCGGAGTCTAGAGTGGATGGGTCACCCCTTTCTCTCTTTCTGCCACCCTCTTCTTTTCTCTCTCCTCCTTCCTGCCTAGTGAGCTGCCAGGGAAGGAACTGACTGCTCTTGCCAGGGATCTGAACTGATCGCATGCAGAGGGCTTTCAAAATGAGGCTGAGGGCTGCAGGTTGCTCATCCCTGCAAGAAAACGATGCAGTTGTGCACAGATTTCTATCAAAAATGCTAGGCGCCTCTGCCAGCCACTTCTAGCACCAACAGTTTTTTTTAGGGCCAAATAGTAGCCATTATAGCAGCAGCAATAATGAAATACCGCATGGTTGAAATAAAGCAGGACATCTTTGTATGTGGAACTTCTGTACCAGTTAATCGTTCAGCCGCCTCTTGGACGCCCCCAAGGAAAGAGATTCTTCAGCGTCCTTCGGCTTTGTGCTGCAGTGCTCAGCTATTCCTGCAGTTAGAGACTTCTTCCTAATGTTTCACCTAAACCTACTATCTGCTGCTTTGTGGCACAGCAGAAGGCAGGATAGTGTGAAGTGGTTCAGGGGAAGGTTGGGTTTTGTTTCTGTTTTCAAAGGGCAAGTCAAGGGGTAATCTGAACATTTCACATTTGAGATGAGCACAAGACAAACTCAACTGAGGCTGGCAAGGGCATGGTTTCAATAACAGGCCTGCCCTCTGCACCGCCATGGTGTCGCTCAGTCCTTGCTATAAAAGGCATCCCGATTCCCCCAGTGAAGGGGGTGGGGCGGAGGGTAATTTTGTGGTCTCATTTTGTGGCTTTCGGGCTTCCTTGTCATTGCTTCTGATGCGGAATTCCCCAGATGAAGGTGAAACGCAGAGATGCCCCAGAGCTGTCATTCCTAGCATGGTCACTTCTGAAGGTACGAAAACAGCCCTCTGTGCCGACGTCGCCGTGTGCCATTGGGCACCTGTGATTAAAGGACGGTGCGTGTTGCTTCTGAGTGTTGATGTGCGAGTTATAATTCGCTTCACAGCACCATCTGCTTGGAGAGGCTTGCTCAAGCTTTTCCTAGCATCCTTTTACTGGAAGTTATTAAAGGATATTACTGCCCATTAATCATTTATTAAAGGTTTATCCACGGCCCACGTGTTCCCGGCCTTGCCGTCTGCTTCTTACGCAGCCTGCCGTCTGCTTTGCTGGGGGCTCCTGTCCTGCGGGGGGGCTTTCCTGTGCCATTGACAGATCCACATGCGCTGACAGGGCCTTCCCCTTCCGGCTGGCAGAGTGAATGTTGCTGGAGCTGCCGTCCAAAGTGACAGTGCAGCCCGTGGTGTTCAGTAGGGCTGAGGGTGCTTCCAGATAGAGGGCTCCTAGCGCTACCTATCAGAAGGTATTTTGCAGCAGTTCCGTCTTTTTTTTCCTTAACGGATTTTCTGTGGTAAGGAAAAAGACGGAAGGAGCAGTAGAAAACACAGGTGGGTTACGAGTGGAAGGCCAGGACATCTGGAGCCCGCATAAAATTCTGTGGATGAGGCAGGGCGATGGCATGGGAAAAGCCTCATCTGGAAGCACCCTTACTCCCAGGCAAGGATGCATAGAATTGCAGCCTAAGAATGCTGCTTTGCCTGTAATGTGAGGGTGCTTATTGCATGTTATGCGGGAAAGGGACATTAAAAAACAACGGGGGAAACTGGGTGGCCCCCAGAAATATCGCTGTTAAATCTGAGTGATGGGGGTTGTGGGTTTTCATATTGCTGTAATGGAAGTTTTAAAGAGGCAGGATTTTGGTTGCTATAAAAGCAGTGTTCTCCAACCTTGTGTGGTCCCCAGATGTTTTTGGCCTACAACTCCCAGCATGCCCCAGCCAGCATAGCTGGCTGGGGCATGCTGGGAGTTGTAGGCCAAAAACATCTGGGGACCACACAAGGTTGGAGAACACTGCTATAAAGAAATGGGGTGGGGAGGTGCGGTGCGGTGCACCACAGTCCTTGAATGCGAACGCAGCGGCTCATTTTGTGGTGGCCTCCCAGCCTACAGGGCTGTGCAGGCACAGGGAATACGCCTGAAAGAGGCTTCTGCTTTGCGAAAAGAAAAGGCGGCAGCAACTCCCGTTGTGATTGGCTGCCAGTAACTCTGTCTGGGATTGGTCTCTCTAGGTATACATGCTGCTGGCTGGTTAGCTGAGGGGAGGGTTGCCTGCCTGCCTGCCCCGTCTACCTTGGCATGCCCCAGTGGGCGCAGCCTATTCCGGAATCTCAGCTCCCGAGCATGTCCCAAGCTCCTTTATTCCTAGCCTCGCAGGTGCCTTAGTGCACTTGTGGGACGCATCTCGGGACATCTTCTTGCCACCCACCAATGCCCCAGTCCCAGACTCACTGCAGTGCTCACTGCAGAGGACTGTCTGCGCACATTTCCAGCTCTTCCCTGTCCACTGTACGTACTGGGAGAGGGGCTAGTTTGAGCCGCAGTTTCAGAGTCCCAGAAACAAGACTCCCAGCACCCTGAAGTAGAGCTATCTGGATGTGACGCCCATTATCGATGATGTGAGTGAGGTAAATGGAATTTCAGGGCAGTTTACATGGCATACACTATATTCAAAGTATGGATGTTATTCTGCACATTCTAGAGTCAGGTCCAATTTATTAAGGAGAGCTTTTCCAGTCTTATTTTTCCTGGAGAAAGTTGGTGGTGGTTCTATCCCCTAACGTCCTTTAATTCAGCTCTCATCTTTTCCCCTCCGGCTCAAAGGAGATGCTGGCAAGAGCACAGGAGGGACTGGTCGCCTGTGGACGGATCACGCTGGATCTGTTTCTCACAAACCTCAGCTTGAAAAAAGTTATTTTTTCCCCCTTTCCTCCTTGCCAGATCTGCCATTTGTCCTCAGCATCTGTTACAGAGTAATGCCTTTTGATATGTAAGGGGGAGAAGGTAGGGGGGCGGGGGGAGACGATAAAAAAAAAAACGGAAACCAGGGCCTGTCATATTTTGTTAGATTCCTGGGTCCTGGGGAAAGTGTTTGCTTCTTTCAGCATGCCTGCAGCGTAGCGAAGGTTTAAAAGCTGTAGCCAAGGATGCTGAGGGAACAGCAGAGCCTCCTGATGAATAAGTGATTAAAACAGAGCCATGCAGAGCACACAAACAGTTTGAGGGTGTAGCAAACAGCAAAAGCCCAGGTTGCCATTCGAGGAAGGAGCCGTCCTCTTCTCCCATCTTGCTGGAAACTGCCTGGGTCAACAGAGGCTCAACAGACGTAAGAATTTCGGCATGGCGTCAAGCCCTTCATCCATCCAACTGAGCAGTCCTGTCTTCCCAAGAGGGGCCAAGCAGATTGCTCCAGGATGTTCGCAATCAGGGCAGGATGGTGTTCTAGCCCTGCCCCGTTCCTTTGCCCTGCACATCAGGGCAACAGGTGTACCTGCTTTTGAGCACAGCAGCTGGGCTTTCGGAAGTCATGACGACTAATTGTAAGCCAGCCATGTTCTCCATGTAGTCATCTCATCCCTTTAAAAGTCGCTTAGGTTAGCTGCTCTCGTAACATCCTGTTGCAGGGAGTTCCATAAGAAGATGATTACGATTTTAAAGTAAACCTTGATGATTAGGATTGCTGGCTGTGAAAGGGCCAAAATGCCATGAAATGCAAGCCCGTGGCTGGATTTTCAGGGCAATGCCTCCCGTCCACACCCACTTCCTCAGGGCAGCCATACTTAAATGCACCGTAAGCAGAGAATGTTGAGCAAGGGGCACAACACTGAGTTGACTCGGGAGCCAAGCTCCAAAGCAAATTTGTTTGTTTGTTTGTTACTGCACCTTTCCTCCAAGGAACGGGGTGCATTTTATCCTCTTCCTCTCCACTGTATCTTCACAACAACCCTGTGAGGTAGGTTAGGCTGAGAGTACGTGACTGGCCCAAATTCACCCAGTGAGCTTCATGGCCGAGTGGGGACTCGAACCCAGGTCTCCCGAGTCCCAGTCCAGCACTCTAACCACTACACCACACTGGCTTGCAGGACTAACAGTCTTGCCACACAGACTGTTGCCCCATAGAGCACAGCGCTGTCAAGTAGCAATATTGAGCCGGACATATTTTGACGCAGAGACACAGCGATCTGCGTAAAGCTGAAAGCTTTTAGAGAAACTCTGGGCAGAGCGGGGGCGGGGGGGGGAGAGAAGCACGGCAGCATTATTTCGTTACAGGCGATGTAACCAGCACCCTGTCAGTCAAGTGGAGAACATAAAGCTGCCTCAGAGATCAAAAGAGAAGTAAAGGGATGATTTAACATGCATTAAAAAGATTGTTACTTGTGAAAAGGCCCTTTCCACTTTCTTGGTAACAACATGAATTGATACGCCAATTTGCATCTAGTTTACCAAAGAGGCTCTTGTGGATTGCATATAGATACAGTTATCTATTTGGGGCGGGCGTGGGGGCTACCTTTTTTGTTTTCTAATTTATTTATTTTTTAATTGGAAATTTGATTGAGATTTAGAAACACTCCGCTAGAAAAAAAGCTATGGGGATTAAAAGAGTGTGCGTGGAAGGAAAAGACTGAATGGAAACCGTGATGAAGAAAGAAAAATATCAAGGGAATTCTCTGTTAACTGCTGTGCTCTCTTGTGAGTATACGCAATATCTAAAGTCTAAAATCAGGTGTGTATGTGTGTGTATAGTCGTAGGCATCAAAACCTCATGCTGGAATCTGATAGGGTTTCCAAGACTTGGGTGTGTTCCTGTTACCTGTTAATTTGAGGCACAAAGACCCAAGGCCTCCAAATATAGAAGGGGATCTATGCAGACACTTTCCCAACCTTTGCAGTTTTAGAATCCTGAGGGACTAAAGGAAGCATTTGAGTAAACAAAAAGTTTGATTGTCAGTGACTGAGTTCACACAATACGATGAGCCATGGTGGCTTATGAGCTATGGTGGCTTATAAACCATGTTTGTTTCAGAGTGGCTTGTTGCATTGTCTGAACCCAACAGCACAGTCTGTTAACCACACACAAGCCAGTGTGGCGTAGTGGTGAGAGTGTTGGACTGGGACTTGGGAGATCCGGGTTCTAGTCCCCACTTGGCCATGAAACTCACTGGGTGAATTTGGGCCAGTCACTGATTCTCAGCCTCACCTACCTCACAGGATTGTTGTGAGGATAAAATGGAGAGGAGGAGGAGGATTATGTAAGCCGCCTTGGGTTCCTTGCAGGAAAAAAGGCAGGGTATAAATATAATAAATAAATAAATAATAAGCCGCTCTGGCCGGGTTCAGACAGCATGACAAGCCACGCTGAAACAAACATGGTTTATAAGCCAACATGGCTTATTGTGTTGTGTGAACCCGGTCAGTACCTTGTCTACAAGCAACTGATATGCTGATAGTGTCAGGATAGGAGAGAGAAAGAGAGGAGCGCTCTAAATCCGGGGTGTGGAACCTCTTTCAGCCTGAGAGCCAAATTCCTTTTCAGAGAAGCTCTTGTTGGGAGCCTCATTCCAGTAGTGGGTGGGGCTGAAGACAAAAGGGGTGGGGCCAGATTTCCAGCATATTTAGTTTAAAGCTCCTGCTGCCGGTCACTCAGCCTGAGAAGAGCCATGCCGGCCTTTCAGAATGGGGGGAAACTGCACCAAAGCCAGGAAACTGCAAATGGTTGCGGTGGGGAGGGTGCATGGCCATCTGGGGAACCCCAGTGGGCTGGATTGGGGCCCTGAGCCTGAGGTTCTGCACCCCTGCTCTGAAGGTACTAGGGGATTAGGCAAATTCATGGAGGAGGTAGGGTATTTATTTTACATTATTTTTTCTCTGCTTTTAAGGGTGGAACCCTCTCATGGTCTAGCAATGGCTGTTAGTCATGGTGGCTATTGTTGTAAGCTGGACACTAACAGTGGTCCTTTGGAATCCAACCAGACTTCATCAGCCAAAGAAGACAGAGGCGAGACTTTGGTTCCAAAGCTTTATTGAGTGCACTCAAGGCAATTCTTCACAGGACTGACCAGATAGGAAGAGCCTTGCTCCGCCTGGGCAAGGGTTAGATAAGCAAAATACTTTCTTCTACTGCGCTTGCGTGTTACTAGGCAAGCCTTACTTGTGCCCTGTTTTACTACAACCTGATTGGGGCTTTTGTCTGTTGCTAGCCCCTGTATCTGCCTTGGGTGTCGGGGCTTTCCAGCTTCCAGACATCAGCGCCGTTTTGAAGTGTTTATGGCGCAGTTTAATATTTCTACAACACTATATGGGATCTCCAGGCTCAGAGGGATCATGTGCCGCTGAATACCAGCTGCCTGGAGGCAGCCACATGGAGAGGCTTTCGCCGTCACGTCCTGCTTGGGGAGCTTCTCGGAGGGGAACATAGTTAAACTGTGGAATTTGCTTCCACAACAGGTGTAGTGATGGCTTTAAAAGAGGATTGGACAGATTCATGGAGAAGAAGGCTATCAATGGCTACTCGTTCTGATGGCTATATGTTACATCCAGTATCAGAGGCAGTATGCCTGTGTACACCAGTTGCTGGGGAACATGGGCGGGAGGGTCTTTTTAAGTATGCTTGTCGGAGCCAATGGACCCGAGTTGGCCCCTGATGAAAGAATGGATCTAGATGGCCTGGGTCCATCCAGCTTGACGGGCCTGGTCAGTGTTCTTAGCATTTCTGGATCCCTCTCTCATACCTTCAGTCTGAACTCATGTCATCCCATGAAGGGAAGGCAAAGCCAGATGCAGGCAGAAAGGAGCAGATCATTGGACGGACCAGTCTTATGCTGTCCGAAGTTGGATGGCTCTTTTCAGACAAGGTGGATGTCTGGAACGTAGGCATGTTCTCCAACCTGGTCAGGTTTTGGCTACATCCAGCATGCCCAGCTGTACGTTGGACAATATTCTAGCTGGACTCGCCACACCACTGGTATACTCCAGTTTTCCAATAAGGGATCCTGGCAGACCTAAAGCCCAACCTCCCTGGCTGGTTCATTCCGGGCATCTGAGTAGGGTCAGAGCTCCTCTAGCTGTGTGTGTGTGGGGGGGCATGCATTACTTGGACATGCCCTTCTATATTAGCAGGAGCAGAGCAGTTTCAGATTTTAAGCCAGAGTTGGACAACTTGCGGCCCTCCAGTTGTTTTGGCCTACAACTCCCATCATCCCTCACTACTGGCTGTTCAGGATAGGCTGATAGGAGTTGTAGGCCTGAAATCATGGTCCCCCATCCGTGTTTTAAACACCGAGCGAAGGGGTGGCGGGTTTAGGTAAGTGGGGAGACATCCAAGGGAGGCAAAGCTCAGAGCAGAGGAGTAAGGGAATGGAGCCGTAATGACGGCATGAAGGAGAGCGGCTTGTTCACCTTCAGTCATTTCACGCCTTCCTTCCTTGTTGCATGCGCCTCCATGCGCCTGAGCATGGTGAGCTGGGGGCAGGGGCGGGGGAAGGCACCACAGTGTCATGATTTGTTAGAGAATACATTTGTCAGCAACAGGGCAGGAGCCAGGAAGAAGAGGAGGGGAGGGTTGCCATAACAGAGCACGCAACCGTCATTTATTTATTGATGGGGTTCCTCCCTCCCGCTTGGCAGAGGGAGACAAGAGCAACAGCGTCGGGGGGGGGGGGGCACATTAGGCAAGGTGAAATATTCATTATGCTACCTGGCCTCCAGACGCCCCTGGGGCCAGCTGCTCAATAAGGCCCCACGGCTCTGGAGTCAACCTGCCAGATGGGAAGAGTTTGACCCACTTTGGGCGAGGGAGGCGTTTACTTTCCCTTTTGGCTATTTGTGGTTCTGCGGGCTAGAGCCCAGCTGAACTTGGGCCTGGCCCAGTCAGGTTTCCCTTCCAGTGCATCCCCACTCTGCTTCTGCCCGGTGCATTAATGGACCCTCTTGCTAGCAGAGGGACTGGATGATAGTGCCCTAAAGCCCGCTGGTTGATCATCCGGCAGTGTGTGGAGCTGCAGAAGGAGAAAAGGGGCCCTGGACTGTGTCGCCTGAGCGGCAGCAAACCTGTGGCATCCTGAGGACGAGCGGACGCTTCCCACCTGGCCCCAGCGACTGCAGTGGGGAAGCTGCGGGAAGCGTTCCTTGGCTCGTCGGGGTAGCTCTTTCAGGCAGCCGTTCTGCTTCCCTGTTGCAGGTCTGGGAGATGCTCCTGAGCTCCCGAGCTCACCGGGTCAATGTCTTCATGGCCGTGCCCACCATTTACGCCAAGCTGACTGAGTATTACAACAAGCACTTCTCTCGGCCTCACGTCCAGGATTTCATTCGTGCTTCCTGCCAGGAGAATATCCGGTAGGTGGGTGAGGGATGAATCCAAGCAATAAACAAAGTACAAGTGCTGTTCTTGACCTTCAAAGCCCTACAAGGCGTACCACCCGGATATTTGTTGGTCCACCTGCCCCTGTGTCAGTCCGCCTGACTGCTGAGATCATCACCTGGGGCCTTTCTCCTGGTGCCGCTGCCCTGGAGAGAGTCTTTTCAGCAGTGGCTCCTCGCCTTTGGAATGCCTTCTCCAGGGACGCCCGCATGGAGCCCTCCTTACTGTTATTTAGGTGCCCGGCAAAAGCACTTCGGTTTCCCCGGGGACTGGAAAACTGCTGATATCAGCATTTTTAACTGAGAGCTGTTTGATTTTGATGTATTTTTTGGAGGTGCGGGATATACATTATGTAAATAAGTAATTTGAACACAGTGAAAAATCATGAAGGGTATGCCGCTGATCGGCAGGTGACCTTGGCTCCTCTTAAAGTTGCTGAGGCCTTCCCAGTGGTTTCTGAGAGTATATAGACAGCCATTAAGCTGCCCCTACAAATCGCACAGTCTAGTTCCCTAGATTTCCATGGGTGCCTTCCCTTTGCACCCCTCTGAAGCTCTCCAAGGAAACTTGTGGTGTTTGCAATGGATTAAACTGCCCAGGGAGCTTACAGCATTTCCTTCCTTGGAGGTTTTCGGAAGGCCGGGCCAGGCACCTGGTGGGGGTGGTGGGATACTTTAGGGACAGGACGGTCTGCTTTAGGGCAGGAGGTTGGATTACATGGTTGTCTTCCAATTGTGTGATGTCGGTTCTCTGACTCTGCACAGCTTTCCCTCCGAGAGAGGAGAGCAAGGGCTTCACCTTATTCTCCAAGCTAACCTCCTGTATCTTGTTAAAAACCATCTGTCACATCTCTGCTCCCGGTTTGGTTTCCAAGATGTAGCTGCAAAGCCCCTTTTCTGTTCTGGCAGGCGCCCAGGCCTCGTCCTGCCGCCGCCACTTTGTAACTGTGAATGCCATCCTGTTCTCTCGCTGAGTGGCGATTGCCAAGGGGCACCTTGGTTTGGGCCAGGCTGGTCCTAGAGGGTGGCATGTCCAGTACATTTTGCTTTCCTGGCTGCTGTCCCATGGAGTTGCATTCTCTGCTGCATATTGTCCAGGGTGTATTCCTGCACACCACGTGGAACATAGGAAGCTGCCTCATACAGAGTCAGACCCTTGGTCCATCGAGCCCAGTATTGTCAACACTGACTGGCAGCAGCGGCTCTCCCTCCAGGGTTTCGGGCAGGATTCTTTCCTAGCCCTACCTGGAGATGCTGCCGTGGACTGAACTTTCTGCATGCAAAGGTGTGAACAGCACCCTTTGCAACCTCTGTTGTGGTTATTGAAATTTATGACGTATGATTAACATTTATAAACCACCTTATTTGCTAAAAAGCCATCAAGGTGAGGCACAACAAATTAAAGCAACAAAACTTTAACACAATAACATTAAAAACACTGACCTGGTTCGCACATAGTGGCAGCAATTCCTGGGTTGTTCAACCCAGGAGTTGTGGGGACGAGTGGAGTGTGCGAGCTGTGTACTTGTCATTTCTGCTTTTAATTATCAACCCAGGAACACTCCATTCCTGGGTTGTTCCTTGACATGCGGACCCAGAACTCTGGGTTGTTTGGTTCCCGCGTCATGAAACAACCCGGGAATGGTGTTTTTCCTGGGTTAATTAAAAGCAGAAACAACAAGCACACGGCTCGCACGCTCTGCTCATCCCTGCAATTCCTGGGTTAAACAACCCAGGAATTGCTGCTGTGACATGCAAACCGGGTCATTAAAACGACTACATAATTTAAAATGCCAAATTAAAAAGATGTGTCTCTGCACGGTTTCTAAAAGCCAAGAGAGGGGCGGGAGGCATTCTGTTTCTTGAGGCAGTGCAGTCCAGTTTGGAAGCAGCAGAGGAGAAAGCCCTTTCACGCGTGCCGGGCAAACAGGCCTCCGTGGGTAACGGTGTCCTTGTCTCCTTAATGCCCAACGAGACAGAGAGTCCCTTAGAATCCATCCCAAGGCGTGTGCGGGGGCTGGGGGGTGGGGTGGGGGGCTGGCAATGAGCTCCCCATTTGAGGCAGTACTGCCAGAAACACCATCCAGTGCCTGCGCCTACGTTGTTCTGAACAGATGTTGCCTGCACTGCATCGTTAGGGGCTTAACCCCAGCTGGCATTCCTGCTTGCAGGTTGATGGTGTCAGGATCCGCAGCCCTCCCCGTGCCTGTCCTGGAGAGGTGGAAGAGCATTACCGGGCACACACTGTTGGAGAGATATGGGATGACGGAGATCGGGATGGCGCTTTCCAACCCGCTGCACGGCCCTCGTGTCCCAGGTGAGCACCCGGAGAGGGTTTGCAAGCTGTCATTTGGAAGCTGTGCGTTATAGCAAAACCATTCCTCCCCTCCCTCCCTCCCCCCCAATTACAGCTAGACACAAATCAGGACTAGTTAACGAAGGGGTGGGGCAGCGGTTCTGAGAGAAAGCAACGTCTTGTCCAAGGCCACGCAGTGATTCTGAGGCAGAGGCAGGACTTGAACCCGGGTCTCGCAAAGACACATCCACCCCTCTGCCTACTGCAGGGGTGCAGAACCTCAGGCCCGGGGCCCAAATTTGGCCCTTCTGAGGTCCCAGAGGGCCAGGTCCCTTCCCCTGGCCAGCCCTCCGTGCCACTGTTCATTTTTGTGGTTTCCTGACTTCGATACGCCTCTCCTAAGGCTGAGTTACTGGCAGGAAATATGTTGGCATTTTTGGCCCTGCCATCACTGGAATTGCAGTCCGCGAGAGCTGCTCCAAAATGGAGTTTGGCCCTCTGGCTGAAAGAGTTTCAACCCCCCTGACCTGCTGCACCAGAAACTGGCTCTTAGTGGCCCTGCTGACCTGAGCAGGAGGACATAAGCCTGCCGGCTCACCTGCTGCTGTTCATTCCCAGCCAGGGCAGAACTGTGTGTGGGAAAGTTCTACTGCACTCTTAACGCAGAGGAAGTGCTGCACTGACGGGTCTTGCTTGCGCCCTCTTTCTCTTTCAGTGCTTTCCCCCTTACTTATTCCTTTCTCCTCAGACCTTTCTTACTTTGGGGCATGATTATTACAAGTTGCAAATGGCAGTGTTCTCCAACCTTGTGTGGTCCCCAGATGCTTTTGGCCTACAACTCCCAGCATGCCCCAGCCAGCTACGCTGGCTGGGGCATGCTGGGAGTTGTAGGCCAAAAACATCTGGGGACCACACAAGGTTGGAGAACACTGGGCCTTAGAAAATGTGGGCTGCTTTGGACACAGCTGCCCACCTTGACGGTTAAGAGTGCACAAATGTATCAAGGCAGATACAAACCTGTGCCTCATGCCAGGGGTGGGCAGAAGATAGATCTCCAGATGCTTTGGACTTCAACTCCCAGAAGCCCCAACCAGCATGGCCAAAGGTCAGGAGTGCTGGAAGTTGAAGTCCAAAACACCTGGAGATCCACTTTCTGCCCACCTCTGCCGTATATCATGTCAGACCATTGATCCGCCTAGCCTGGTATTGTCAACTCTGATGGCCAAATCTACTGGGGATCTGAAGTGGAGATCCAAACTGATAGCCAGCATGCGCGTGCGAGAGGCAAATGCTGGTATTATAGAGTATAGCTCAAATGCGGGATGATAGTTCCCCTTACTGCTGGTTAGGCCTCATCTTGAGTACTGCGTCCAGTTCTGGGCACCACACTTGACTGGAAACAAGGCCCTATGAGGAGAGACTGAGGGAACTGGGCATGTTTAGCCTTCAGAAGAGGAGACTGAGGGGAGATATGATCGCACTCTTCCAGTATTTGAAGGGATGTCACACAGAGGAGGGCAAAGATCTCTTCTCGTTCATCCCAGTTTGCAGGACACGGAATAATGGGCTCAAGTTACAGGAACCTAGATTCCACCTAAACATCAGGAAAAATTTCCTGACTGTCAGAGCAATAAGACAATGGAATCAACTACCTAGGGAGGTGGTGGGCTCTCCCAGTCTGGAGGCATTCAAGGTGCGGCTGGACAGACATCTGTCAGAGATGCTTTGACCTGGATTCCTGCATTGAGCAGGGGGTTGGACTCGATGGCCTTGTAGGCCCCTTCCAACTCTACTTTTCTATGATTCTATGATTCTATGATTTAGGCCGTGCAGAGGGAGAAGAGAGGGAGCGCAGGGCCATTCCACCAGCCCTGCTGAAAGGCCTCCCTCATGATGGCTCCTCCTCCCTCAACTGTCACCACCACCAGCCATTCCAGCAGGCTGTGCAGAGGGAGAAGAGAGGGAGCGCAGGGCCATTCCACCAGCCCTGCCAGGAGTAATCATTCATATTCCCCCTTCTTCCCTCCCCATTCCTTTTTCCTTGTGTGTCGTGTCTTTTTAGATTGTAAGCCTGCGGGCAGGGACTGTCTTGTTAATTGCTGTAAACCGCCCAGAGAGCTTCGGCTATTGGGCGGTATAAAAATGAAATAAATAAATAAATAAATAAACAGTGGCTCTCCTGTGGCATGGCTAGAAAGAGATCCCTCCCACCATCTGCTACCAGATCCTTTTAGCCGGAAATGCCAGGCTAAAAGCTATTTCACTCATGTCCCGCTTGTAGGCTTCCCAGAAGCATCTAGTTGGCCACTGTGGGAACAGGCTGCGAGACTAGGTGGGCCTTTGGGCTGATCCAGCACCTTCTGTTCCCATGAATTGCATCTGGGATTTTCTGTATGCGAAGCAGGTGCTCTTCTACGGCCTCTCTGCTGGTCAAGCTGGACAAAGGTTACCTGTTTTCTCTGCACAGTGCCTACTGTTTGGTATTCTTTCCTTCTGGCTGGTCCTGCTCACCTCCAGGGATCTTTTTCAGAGCAACTGGCATTATCTGGACCAGCAAAACTCTCACCCTCAAATACTTAATCAGCTGTGATGCCTGGAAATTGCTCCCGGGAGGAATGGAAGCTCTTTCTGCCATTGTGCCGTAGTATACACCGAGAGGCACGCAAGATAAAATCAGCTGCGGCAGATTTCTTTATGGCTAACCAGAGGAGATGGTGTGATGAAACACCCCGAGCACTGCACCTTTTCAGGTTTCAGGTCTTCAGAAACGGCAGCCGGGGCACCATAAAAGTGCTCCCAGCGCCTCAGCACTCTTCCGTTGCTCTCATGTTCAGCAGTAGGATGTATGCCAAGAGTCTCCCTAGGGACAAAGATGAAAAAGAAGCGAGATGCTGAGGTTGACACAACACAGACAAAAGCGAATAATTAGAACAACCGAAAGCTTCAGGAGTGGACAGCTGGCACTGCGGGGTATAGAGTCAGCAGGCAGAACAAGAAGACCCAACCCCAAGTCAATTCCCAGGGAGCCTCACTATAAAGGCAACATCCACGCAGTTGCTTTCTTCTCTCTGTGGCGCAAACTCCCACACCTGGACAGCTGAACTCCGTATTTTTAAAAAATGGCTCTTGGAAGGAAGGTGAGCAGAGGGACGAGGCGCTCCTGCAGCTCGCCCCCTCTGTCGACCTCCGTTGGGAGCCTGCACAGCAAGCTTCCAGGGTGCCCACCTGTGTTCAGGATGCCTCATTCATTCCAAAGGAAGGAGCAGATCTGCCTGTGTAAAGGAATGTGCCCCACAGATCTGCTTTCTCTGTTGGAATGACAAGGAAAGCCGTTGTGTGCACATCGGTGTGTCTTGGAGCTCTTTCTCACTTGCACGCATGTATGCAAGTATATTTTTCACCGTGAATTTATTTTATAGCACTGGGTGTGTGTGTGTGTGTGTGTGTGTGTGTGTGTGTGTATACACACACAGAGGTACATCCTTCTTCTCCTGCCATCTTTGCCATTTGCAGAGGCATCCATATCCCTGCCTCCCTCTCCACCTGACGCCTCCTCGGGGGCTCCAGGGACCGTGTTCTATCATCTGTAAGGTCCCTGACACTTCTGCTCTCAAGGTGCTGAGATCTGAAGGTCCAGGGGAGGCTTCCATTTGAAAGGAGAGGAGATGAAAGATCTAGAGATAAATGTTTCGCTTGTACATGGTTAAAACCCTGCTTGAAATGCTTCTGTTTTCTGCAGCAGCGCTCTCTCTCTCTCTCTGTCTCTCGCTCGCTCTCGAATCCCCTCGGTGTTGTTACTGTGAAGGGAGATGAATAATTCATGGCCAGCGAATGCCTCACTGGGCCTAATCACCACTTTAATTGGAGGTTTAGATCAGAGGCGGCTAATAGCTCCTGCAGCGGGGACTCCATGGATTGTTGACAGGGAGAGTGCTGAGAGCCTTATCGTTGGCCTGTTTCAATTCTCCCAGGACACCGGCGCGCATAACAGCATCCAGCTCCCCTGATACCGAAGGACACAGACCGCAGGGCCAATTAAATTTATCGGGGAAGAACTGACAACTAACTTAAACAGGGGAGGGGGGGGGTTTGCTGGTGGAGGACTAATAGGGTTGCTCCCTTCTCTGACAGCTGCCTGTCTTGGGTTGCCAGAGCTGATGCCAAATGTCCAGGCGCTCATAAACCAAAGGAGAAAGAAAGAAGCGGCCGTTTCTCCCCATTTCTATGGTGAGATGCTGGCCAGGACTAAGAGGAAACCAAGTCTGTTTTTGCTTTGCTTTTTAAACTCTTGATCTACTTAAGATTGAATCCTCCTTCCCCACCCGCCCCCATGCCCCATCTTTGCTTGCATCGCTGGGGAGTCCAGATTGGGCCCTCGGTTGCAGACTTAATTTTTAAATGTCATTCGGGCCCAAGCAGCGCAAGTCATTGTCTTCACTCGAAGACTTTAATTGCACTGCCAGTACTGGTATCGCTATAATTAACGTTGTCAGCGTTTCCCAGCCTTTTATAGACCTCTGCTTTCAAAGGTTTGTCATTTTTGGTCAGGAGAGGGGAAAAAATAGACCCTTTCTGCGAAGAGTGTGATAAGTCAGCTCTCAGTGGGGGCTCCTTTTATATATTGCATTTATTTTGGCAATAGAACGGAATTGAAGCGCAAGAGACTTTTGTTTGGTTTTTCTCTGGAGTGGGGAGAGAGGGAGGGAACGTTGCATATTCTGGGTGCAGACCTCCCTCTCTTTGCAATAATTAAATTGCTGCCATGTCTTCAGAGCACATGCAGCGACTGTGAATCAGGCGCACATGTACAGCTTACTCAGGAAGAAGCAAAATACATGGTTTCCTTTTTTTAATTGGCGCTGGAAGAAACAGTATCAAAACACCACCGTGCTTTCAGATCCTGGTTGTTGGTGGTAGGAAGAGGCCTTTCTTTCCCCGATCAGTGCCGCAGTAATCCAGAGCCAATCGCCAATTAGGACACGTTTGAAAGGATCATTTGCTGCAGATGCATTCGCATGAACAGGCTGTTGACAGGTCACATGGCCAGCCCAGCCAAGCAACCCAGTTTTCCGGGTGCAACTTGTAGCAGCCCAGACAAATGCAGAAGGTCATGTTCTGCCGGGCCTCAGCTGGTATATAGCACCCTTGGTCCTTGGGTGGTTTTTTTTCTGCTGGCAGGGGTCTCTACCTCTATTCTGAGCACACAGGTGAAGCAAGGGACTCAGCGAGAGCTGTTAACCCAGCAAAGATCTGGATGAAGACTTGAGGGCTTATATACTTGCTGACCCTGGTTCACCAATTGCCACTGGCTCTTCTTCTTTATTGGCTCAAGCTGGGTCCTCCTCCTCCTCCTCATGAGTAGACCCTTCCTCCTGAGTAAACCCTGGATGGCAGGGCCTTCTGGCAGCCAGGCAGGCGTGCTGACAGTGCCGCTGAGCATCCCACCTGGTCCATCGCTGCTGGTGCTCTGGAGGGCCGTGGGACGAGGGAAGAGAGTCAGGGACCCCAGCAGGACTGAGGTCAAAGGGATTCTGCGGGACCTCGGGTGAGGCACCCCTGCGACAGGGCTCCTCGCGTCGCTCCACGTCTTCTGTGGGAGTGAGGTGTGCGGAGGGATCGAAATCCTCCTCCTCCTAAGCGGTCTCCCCTGGGCTTGGGTTGGCTGGGAGCCTGGCCCGCCTCTTCCTCGGCTCGCTCACTCCACTTACCTCCATCCAGGCTGCTGCACTGTGTCCTCTTTGACATGTTGAGGCAAGCTAGCCTCTTGGGCCGCTCTCCCAGATCACGCAGGGAGCAGCTCCCCTCTCCAGACCTTCCCCCTCTGACACATGGAAGGCGGCGGCGATGTGACTGGGGGGGGGCAGTGAAGCCCACCCGCACGGTGCTCTCTGTCCCCCTCCTACAAACAGAATCACCTGAGGGAAAACACCCAAATTGGGGTTTTGCGTTAAATAGGAAGTCTGTGACTTTTCTCCTGCCGCTACCCTGTATGTCTCTGCTCAGGACTGTTGAACCTCAGGCCAACGGGCCAAATCTGTCCTGCCTGGTGGCCCAATCTGGCTCTCAGATTGCCTAGATGGCCCTGCCGCTTTCCCCCAACCGCCAGCCGTTGGGTGGCATCCCGGCTTCTGCAGTTTCTTCCCCATTCTAAAAGGTTGAGATGCCTCTCCTGAGGCTCAGTTACTGGCAGGAAGAGCTTTAAGCTAAAATATGCTGGATTTGGGTGTGTGTGTGTGTGGTATTTTGGCCTTTGGTCTGAGCCCCCCCCCCCCCAATGCAGCCTCCGAGATCTCTTCCCCAACTGAATTTGGCCTTCAGGCGGAAAGAAGTTCGGCACCCCCGCTCTACTCTCTCCGGGAAAACATCTGCTGAATTTCCCAGCTGCAACCGGGGTTCCCTGCAGGGTGTGGGCCATGGCCAGGCCACCTGACTCCTCTGTTCCTCATACCTAGGGTATGCTGGGTAGCATTCTGTGCCACTCCCCAAGTTCAGGGCCAACATAATGATGCTATTCCATATGATGCACATTAAGGCTAAGGGCACAATCCTGTTGCGATGATCGTCGAGCCCCTGGACTTGGAGGCTTGAGTTCATCCTACGCAGGGCAGGAGGAGCGGGGGGGGGGCGACCTCTGCCTCCCTGCTCCTCCCGCCCTGCATCTTTGCTAGGTGGGCTTTTTTGCCCATCTAGCGACAGCATTTCAAGGGGGGGGAGGAGGCTGCGGAGGCCTCAGGATAACTCGTATCCTGGCCTCTCTGGTCTCCTCCCCGCCCTGCCCACCTGGACGCCCCCTTCTTCCCCCCTCTCCGAGGTCGCCTTCCTGACCTCGGGGAGCAGCCAGCGCGGTTCTTTCTGCGCCGGCTGCGAGGGGTGGCCGCTGCTCCGATTCCCAGCTCGGGGCGCTGTCTCCCAACCTCAGAGCTGAGAATCCGAACTCTCCTATGGCCCCCTCCTGCAGTGTCTAGGCGCCATAGGATTGCTCCCTAAATTGGGCAAAGCAAGTCGTCGTACTTTTTGTATAATAACAAACACTTAGCATGTTTTGTGAGCGTTTATGGCAAGCAACAGTTGAGAGAATTGCCCTCTTTGACGAGGTTGGGTTTTCTCACTGAAACGAGGAAACCTCCTGCCAAGGAAAGGCGGGCTCCTGACTGAGGGGACTCACATCCTGACCTGTGGTTGTTGCTGAGCCTTGTCTCTGTCCAGTGGCTCCTTTTACCAGCTTTCACTGCCCTCTTACTTCCCTTTTTCCAGGGTCGGTGGGGACTCCGCTGCCCAGAGTAAAGGTGCGCATTGCCACGGAAAGCCCGCAAAGAGATGGTCTTGCCTACACCGTCCATGCTGAAGGCGATGAGTACAGCACAAAGGTAAAATGGCCGTAGGTGGTTGGGGCAGGGCAGCTTGCTGCTGGTTGAAGCACGGGGCCAAAGAGGGTAGGAAAGCCACGAGGAGCTTCAGAGGTTCCCTTCCTCACCCCTCCACCCTTCAGCTTGTGTCCATTTGTCAGGAGGAGTGAAGTATTGCTGAGCCTGCTTGAGGGCCGTTTTGAAGCTTCCGTTTTGTCAAATAAAGAAGAGCACCCAAGTTCACTTTCTGAGTGGACATAGGGCCATTGTAACCCATCTTGCCAATACTGGGGAGGGACTCCCAGTAGTAGAGCACAAGCTTCAAAAGCCCCCAGACCTCAATCCCTAAGGGATCAGGTAGCAGGTGATGGGGGAAAGGTTTCTTTGCTGGGGAACCACTTCCAGTCAGAGGAGTTATAGCTGGCCTAGACTGAGAAATAGACCTGGTTCACACATAACAGCTGCACCACGATGCAGTTTGTTGAAATCTGGCTTGTGGTTTCGCCTGAACCAATCCCAGCAAGCAAACTGCAAACCACAAATAGAAGCCATGGTTTGTTGTCTTATAAAGCACCGACCGGCCCTCAAGCAGACTCTGCTTGTTGTGATGTCTTAACCCGGAACCATGGCTTATCCTTGGCCTGTTTGCGCTGCTGAAACAGAAGTGCCCGCCAAGAGCAACCTGAACATGAAACTGCCCTGAAGGTTGGCAAAACAGGCAGGAGAGAAACAAACCAGAAATAGGGAAAACAATCCATGGTTTGTTTGCTCATCTGCAAGATGATTCATGGCTAAAGCAACAAACTGTGGTTAACATAAACCATGGCTTAGCATCACATGCAAACGCAACAAATACTTAACACATGTTCAAACGGTGGCTCGCTGTATCCTGGCAAATCTTCCAAAAGAGAGTTGAATCCAGAACCCACAACCTGGACAAATGCCAGCTTATTCACAAGACTAGTTTAGCACTCCAGAATCCACTGGCAAAGTCAACTCAGATCAACTTAGCCATTAAAGAAGAATAGTTGTATAAACCTCCCCTTTCATCTCTGGCCTGGCATCCTTTGGTTTCTCTTGCCTTGCCTCTTCCTCAGGTTCCAGACTAGTCCCTCTTAGACCACTGATCTGGTTCTCTTTATATGCTCTTGAGGGTCTCCTCTCCTCCTTTGCCCAGACTCTACCCGCAGGCTCAGCCGTTGGCCGATTTCTCATTCAACACCATTCGCACAGTAGTATGCATTTCCTGGGTGTCCTCGGATTTGCTTTACAAGCTCAGAATTGCTGTCTGGCATTGGATTTCACATCCTGGGAAGTGTTGACTTTTGTTTAGAAAGTGATGCTTCCAAGCTTCACGGTTGTGGAGAAAAGCTTATTATCTGCCTCTCTTCTCTTAATAAATGCAATACAAAAACGTAAAAACAATCCTTACAGTAAAAAAGTGTTGTGATATGTATCACATTACCAGCTGCAGCACATTGTTTACACATGGTAGGGACAGAATGGCGAGGTAAACAGGTTTATTATGTCTTACTAGAAACTGTGGTTTCTGGACTGTGAGAACTGTATGAGCTAGTCACATGGTTTGTATGTTCTGATGACGTGCTAACTTGTTTTACTGTCTGAAGCCATCTTAGAGAGAGGCAGGACTGCTTTCTCTCTTCTTCTTTGTTCTTCTTGCTGGGCTTTTGTTACTGCAACAATGTAACGCCTTTGCTGAGGTGGAGTGAAGCTCAACTTACTCCACTGGATGTAATGCTTGCTATGCATTTATACTCTGCACATGGACTGTAACTAGGAAATGTATACTCTGTAGAACTTTACTTGCTAAAGCCAATGTGGCGTAGTGGTGAGAGTGTTGGACTGGAACTCAGGAGATCCGGGTTCTAGTCCCCGCCTGGCCATGAAACTCACTGGGTGACTTTGGGCCAGTCACTGACTCTCAGCCTAACTTACCTCACAGGGTTGTTGTGAGGATAAAATTGAGAGGAGGAGGAGGAGGATTGTGTAAGCCGTCTTGGGTTCCTTGCAGGAAAAAAGGCGGGGTATAAATATAATGAATAAATAGAATAAGTGAATAAACAGGTAGAATTAGACCTGTGGTGTTACAGAGTGTTTCCTGACTCCATGAATTAATCTGCAAACGGAGAAGCTGGAAGCAGGTCAGATTACAAAGCACGCTGCGGAAAGGGGGGAGGTCTGCAAGATCTGTGTGTGGAATGTCTGAGTTCGGCTAGCACACAGAGACAGGATCTTAAATCTCCCCACGCACACGCACTCTGCTGCTTACGCTGACACGCACAAGCAACTTTAAAAAGTTCAATATGTATGGATGAACATATGTTAGAATCATTGTTCTATAGGAGCTTTCCCCAATGTGGTACCCTCCAGATGTGTTGGACTACAACTCCCAGCATCCCCAGCCAGAACACACACACACACACACCTGGTTCCCACTCCTTTGTTCTCTGCTGGAATGGGAGTAGTGTGGGATGGGCTTGGTGACTCTTGTCCTTACTATACTTCTGTTGGGGTCCCCCGTTATCCCTCTGTGCTGAGAGGAGTGGCACCAGCCCCGGCTGGGTCTCGGGAGCATGTTGTGCTTGCAGAATAGTCAGGTACATTTTAATCTTTCTCTCATATATAAAGCAGGGGGTGGGATGGGGGTCTAATTTTTAGAGCACAAGGGGCATGTGGATGGAGGGGTTTAAATTCTACTCCTGCCTACAGCTTACCTCTCTGTAGACTTTTCCAACTAGGCAGTTTTCTCCTCAGCTTGGATGGAAGCTCAGCTTGGATGGAAGCTGAGCTGGGATGGAAGCTCAGCTTGGATGGAAGCTCAGCTTGGATGGAAGCTTGGATGGAAGCTCAGCTTGGATGGAAGCTTGGATGGAAGCTCAGCTTGGATGGAAGCTTTTCCAACTAGGCAGTTTTCTCCTCAGCTTGGATGGAAGCTGAGCTTGGATGGAAGCTCAGCTTGGATGGAAGCTTGGATGGAAGCTCAGCTTGGATGGAAGCTTGGATGGAAGCTTGGATGGAAGCTCAGCTTGGATGGAAGCTTGGATGGAAGCTTGGATGGAAGCTCAGCTTGGATGGAAGCTTTTCCAACTAGGCAGTTTTCTCCTCAGCTTGGATGGAAGCTCAGCTTGGATGGAAGCTTGGATGGAAGCTCAGCTTGGATGGAAGCTTTTCCAACTAGGCAGTTTTCTCCTCAGCTTGGATGGAAGCTCAGCTTGGATGGAAGCTTGGATGGAAGCTCAGCTTGGATGGAAGCTTTTCCAACTAGGCAGTTTTCTCCTCAGCTTGGATGGAAGAAAAGTGGGGGGATGGGGGAGAGACCATGAACTGGGAGGGAGGTGGGGCATAAGAACACAAGGAGAGCCCTGGGGCTGGATCAGAGCAAGGGTCCATCTCGTCCAGCATTCTGTTCACACAGTGGCCAGCCAGCTGCACACAGGATCCCACAAGCAGGACCTGAGTGCAACACCACCCCCCACCCATGTTCCCCAGCAACTGGTGTACACCGGCAAGGGGGTGGTTGCATTCTTCTTCACTGGTGGCTCCCCAGCTGTGGAATGCTCTGCCATGGCAGGCTTGCCTGGCACCCACTCTGATGTCTGTCTGGCACCAGGCAAAGATGTTTTCATTTCCCCAGGCTTCTTAACGTCTGTCCGTCTATTTTACCTGGTTATTTCAATGCTGCTTCTATAAAAAAAATTTAAAATTTTTGATTACTTTAATATACTCATGTCTCGTGGTGCTTTTAATATTTTATTTATTTTAAGCCGCACTGAAAGTATTATTAGACTGTCAGGATAGAAATCTAAATAACAAATGAATAAAATTATACTTGCTGGGGGTAGACTTAGCTTTACAAAAGTGGATTTGCCACTGTTAAGTTGACATTGGCTCTAAGCTTGTGGTAGCCGTGGGATACGGACGAACCTGGAGGTCCAAGTTCATACACTTACCTGTGCACCCCGATGATTGCTACACACCTTATTTTTTAACCCCACTACTGGGGCACTCCTTGTACTAACAAAGAATGTATTGTATTGTTTATTCTTTATTTTATTTATTTATTTCATTTATTATATTTATACCCCGCCTTTTTTCCTGCAAGGTACCCAAGGCAGCTTACATAATCCTCCTCCTCCTCTCCATTTGATCCTCACAACAGCCCTGTGAGGTAGGTTAGGCTGAGAGTCAGTGACTGGCCCAAAGTCACCCAGTGAGTTTCATGGCCGACCGAGGACTAGAACCCAGATCTCCCGAGTCCCGGTCCAACACTCTCACCACTACGCCACACTGGCTTTTTAAATCTTTAAAAATTTTAAATCTTTAAAAGATTTTTAAATCTTTCTATTAATCAGTCAAGGAGGAGTAACAATGTCTTTGTGATCTCTTGAACAAGGAGAAGAACCATTATCACCAAAATTCATTCTTTTTTCAGATTCTTTATTAGGTATGATAAAGATCTGAACCAGCCTTCCCCAGACTGGAACCCTCCCGTTGTGTTGGACTACAATCCCATCATCTTCAACCAGCATGCCCATCACCCATGCTGGCCAGGGGGACGATGGGAGCTGGAGGCAAACACACCTGGAGGGCACCCGGTTGGGGAAGGCTGATTGAAACTTAAGCGACGATAAAAACAAAATTGCAAAAATGGTAACAATAAATAGTAATACTCTAAAAACCAGTGTTCTCCAACCTTGGGTTCCCAGATGTTTTTGGCCTACAACTCCCAGCTGGGGCATGCTGGGAGTTGTAGGCCAAAAACATCTGGGAACCCAAGGTTGGAGAACACTGCTCTAAACAAAGGCTGGGTCAGCCTTCAAGCTAGATATTTTATAACATTATTCTTTATCAGAATAATAATCTCTCACTAAGGCAGGGGTGGGCAGCTTGTGGCCCTGCAGATGTTTTGGCCTACAACTCCCAGCAGCCCAGCCAGCCCAGCCAATGGTGAGGGGTGAGGGGAGTTGTAGGCCAAAACATCTGAAGAGCCACAAGTTCCCCACCCCTGCTGTAAGGGAACACTCTTATTAAGACTTATCCTACAACCCACTTACCTGGGAGTAAGCCCCATTGAGCTCAGTGGTACTTTCTTCTGAGTAGACATGTTTAGGATTGCACTCTAAAGTGCCCTTTCCAGTATAGAATAAACTCATTCCAATTCAAGTAGAGATTCCCAGTTCTATGAGTGCTTTCTCAACGTTCCCTGAATCTAACCAAGAGAGTGAGTTAACACTTAAGTTGTTCTAAAAGCTCTCCAGCATGGACTGGAAGATGGAAGGTCCTTCCATCTTTTCCCCATTTGTTTATTATCTCTATTCTTACTGCAGTCAGTAAAGCTCCTGATGATTTAAAAAAAAATTTTTTTTAGCTATTTAAAACATTTATGCCCCTGCTTTCCACCTTGCAAGATCTTCAAGGTGGTGTACAGTCCAGAATAAAATGGTTTATGATAAAATCCACATCAAGTTAAAAGTCAGCAATCAAAACACAGTACAATAAACAGAGCTAGCACCAACATTAAAATAGCAGCAGAGATCGTATTATTGCTGGCCAAAAGCATGAGAAAATAAAACTGTTTTGCCTTGATGCCTAAAAGATAAAAGAGAAAGCACCTGGTGGATATTTCTGCAAAGGATATTCTGTAATCGAGGTAGCACCACCGTGGAAAAGGCCCTCTTCGCAGTCACCTCAGAAAGGAGTAAGGGACGTCCTCTCAGATGATGGACTTCAGGAGTGGGCAGGTTCAGACGGGAGAAGGTGGTCCTTCAAAAATGTAACACATGGACAGTTTTAACAGCAAGAACAGCAACAACTAATGTTTAGACATGGCTGAATTTATTTAGCTTTTGTTTTTGAAATTCCTCAGTGCAGCTTACAAGAATCATAATTAAATCTGCACCTCAAAAGAAAAGATAAAGAAACTATAACGGTAATGAAATTCTGTGGGAAGAATTCTCATGCTCACTTCAGAAAGTTGCACTTGGCAGTCCAAGAACCGTGTGGTGGTATAGCTGAAGAGCTGATGTAATTTGCAAAGCTAGTTTCTGGCACAATCAAAAAATCAATAATCTACTTAGCGGGAAGTTTTCTGGCTCTCCCCACCTTCTCCCTCCCACTTTGCTTCATTAGAGAGCAGGCAGAACCCTTTCATGGACCTCGGCACCATCCACAGTTTCCGATTTGGCTTCAGTGGTTATTAACCTCCATACCATGCTTTTGGCCTCAAGAGACCAGAATTAGAGGTGAGAGGTGGGTGGGCAGCAGCTGTCCTAGCTCTGTTGCTGTTGCTAATCATTGCTTATATATATATATATGTTACGATTTCATTGTGATTGGTTTATTTTCAATACATATACAAATAAGAAATTACTACAACGCACAAATGATGGATCGTGTTGTTAGTGTGGAACCTTGTTTTCTTCATCACATATATATTATGTGATGCATTATTATTATTATTATTATTATTATTATTATTATTATTCAAAATGTTTTATTAAATCAAATCAAATCTTTATTACGGTCCAAGACCAGCATAAACAGACAATAGATACACAAAATTTGTACAATACCAAGTTTTAGGCTGTCCTTCAGTAAACCATATCAGGATGGCATACAATAAAAACAAAATATCAGTATAAAATCACACTTAAATATGAGGAAGACAGAGCAGGGTTTTGGCCCTTTCTCACAGCTTCAGACAAGGCCTAAGAAGTTATAAGTGTATGGCGTGTTCTTGTAGCCAGAAAGCAAAATTTGGCAACCTTATATGTTATAGAAGGGTCTCTGTCCACAAGTAAATGCATGGTGTAAAATCCATCAGTGTTACCTGGAAAATCATGTAACAAGGGATGGATCAAGTTTGACCGGGCATCTAAGTAGAACAAGCAGTATAAAAGGACATGTGTAATTGTCTCTGTCTCCCCTGAGTCACATGGGCACAGCCTCTGAGCGACTGGTATATTTTGATATCTGCCTTCTAGAAACTTTGAGGGGAGAGCATTATAGCGAGCCCTAGAGAATGCCCATCTATATTTATAATAGGTAAGAGAACTTAAATAAGCCGCAGGCCCTCTATTCTGTATATCTCGGGGGGAGCGGTAAATATATATGCTTTGACTTAAGTCATTTTGAAGTTCTATATCCCAGATCCGTTGTTTTATAATATCTTTTGCTTTCTCCAATCCTAAATTTAGCAAATATTCAGGATAGAGACCATATGAGTGCAATTTGTTATCTATGGTGTTCCACCATTTTGTTTGGTAATTATCTTGTAATATTAGGGGGAGCAACCCAGTTGGAGTCAAATTAAGTTTAAGCCAATAGGATAAGGTGGTTTGCCACACAATAGCTTCAATTCTGAGTAATCCATTAAATATACTGGTGGGGCCGGGGTCTGAAGAGAAGGTGATGAACCAGGAAAGAGATCTTGGCGTCGTTGTGGAGAGATAGCTCAATGGAAATGTTGACTCTGTGCTGCAGTGGTGAAGAAGGCAAATTCCATGCTGGGGATTATTTAGGAAAGGGACTGAAAGCTGCTATAATAAAGCCCTTATATCAGGAGTGGGAAACTTGTGGCCTTCCTGATGTTTTGGCCTACAACTCCCATCAGCCCTAGCCAGCATAGCCAGCGGGGAGAGACGATATGGGTTGTAAGCCAAAACATCTGGAGGGCCACAATTTGCCAACTCCTGCCTTACATAAATCTGCACAGTGCAGCCACATCTGGAATACTTTGGGCAGTTACGGTTACCCCATCTCACAAAGGATGTTGTAGAGCTGGGAAAGGCATGGAAAAGAGCAACCAACATGATGAAGGGCCTCCAAGCGGCATCCCTACGAGGAGAGTCTAAATTGTTTGGGGCTAATTCACTTTGGAGAAAGACGACTGAGGAGGGATATTATAGAGCAGTGTTCTCCTGGCTGGGGCATGCTGGGAGTTGTAGGCCAAAAACATCTGGGGACCCAAGGTTGGAGAACACTGTTATAGAGGCTTATAAAATTATACATGGGGTACGGGGAGAGAATGTTTTCTCTCTCTAATAATATTAGAACTTTGGATCCTCCAATGACACCTATCGGCAGTAAATTTGAAGCAGGAAAAGAGTCCTTCTTCTGTATTAAGTTGATGGAATTTGCTGCCACGAGATGCAGTGCTAGCCACAGGAGCGATCACTTTTACACTGTAAAGGGGAATAGGCACATGCACGGAGGGCAAGTCTCTCAGCTAAACAGTGGCAACGTGCCTTTGTGAATTGTTGCTGTGAGCTCTTGGGGGGCAGGAGTGGGAGGCCTCCCTTCAGGCCCTGCTTGTACATTTTCCAGATGCTTGACTGCCCCCTGTTGGAAACAGGATACTGAGCTAGATGGACCCTTATTCTGGTTGGGGCAGGTTCTCCTTGCCTTCTTACTCACCACCCAAGGCTTCCCCCCTCCCTTGCAGCTCTAGGTCTAGGCATCTCCTGTCCTCCTGCAAACCAGGCCTCCACAAGGGTGCGTGCGCGCGCATGCATGTGTGTGTGCGCGCAGCGCGCACATGTTCTGGTGGAGAAACTGAAGAGAAGTTGGGAAATGTTTTCCCTGCCCTGCATAACTGTCTTGAGCTGCTATGCCAGCGGCCTAAACAAGCCCCCCTCCCTTATTAAGGGTAGCAGAGAAGAATTCTCCAGGAAAGAGTTGCTCCCCCCCACCTTGCCCTCCGATCTTGTCAGTTTCATTCGGTTTCGTTCATTCCTCTGCATATAGTACAGGAATTCAGCTTCTTTTCTGGAGGAACTTCTTTGCTCCTGTGGCCACTACTGGGACCCTCACTCTCGTACCTTGACAGCATTGCATGCAAGGCAGGGTTACTCTTTCTTTCTTTCTTTCTTTCTTTCTTTCTTCTGTTACCCAGCCCTGGATATTTCATCTTGCTTTCTTTGCAGCGATGCATATTTCATAGGCTGTAGCTTCCCAGCTGGCAGGAGCCTGCAAACTCTTGGAGCATAGCGGGTATTGTCTGTCTGTTAGTTTGTTTGTTTCTGAAGCTGCCACCACCGCCGCCACCCCCACCACTCTTCCCCCTCCCCTTAAAAAGGAAAGAAAAGAAACGCTCGCTTGGAGAGGAGAGCTGAGCCGAGCCAAACTCTGAGCCTTGACAATGGATGGGGCGCCGTCAGCAGATAAAACGGGGTTTGCAGCTGTGCGGGGAAAGCCACATTTCTTAACTGGGAGATTTTTTAGAGTGAGCCGTTTCCGTGCTGCGGGGCTTCAGAAAGAGATGGAGCCACACGTGGCTAGCCGAGCAATAGTGCACACTCTTTGCCTGGGCTCGGTCCTACTTAGAAGGAAGTTGGGTGGCAGCCAGGGATGTGCCAGGCCTCGGCCCCCTGGTCCATCTCGCTCAGTATTGCCTGCTTTGACTGGCAGCAGCTCTCCCGGGGCTCCAGACGGGGTCTTTCCTGGCCCAACCCGGGATGGCAGGGATTGAAGTGTGGACCTTCTGCGTGAAACCATGCCTTCCCAAGAGACACAAGCCCGCTGCGCCTCAGATCAGTCCCCATGGCAGGGGCCACCCCAAATGCTTTATTGCAGTGTTCTCCAACCTTGGGTCCCCAGATGTGTCGGCCAAAAACATCTGGGGACCCAAGGTTAGGGAACACTGCTTTAGTGCAAGACATTGCGTGGAGATGCGTCTCAAAGGGCCGTGCTGGAGCACGATTAAAAGATTTAACAACCTGGGAGTGTAGGATTTGTTTCTCTTCCAGGGGGGAATAGGTTAGAATGGACTCTTGCCCCCCCCCCGGCCCAAAATGCAGCCATTCTCTGCATTACGCAGCTGACACCATTTCCCTGCAGGGGAAGAGGTGAAAGTAGCAGCAGGCTGGTCCGGGGGCCAAAGCTGCGTGAGGTGCCCCTGGGAGGCCCCCTTTTTGCTGGAGATTTTGTGGGCGTGTGGACAGGTGCAAATCATTTAGCACATGGGTGGGCGACACGTGACCCGTAGGCTGCACGCACACCAGCAGTGGCAAAAAGGGGGACGGAATTACGTATAAACCAAAAAATGGTTTATAACAGAGTCCTGAAAGGGCCAAATTTAGCTTGAGAACAAGCTAAATCTAACCTTTTTAATGCTCCATAATGCTATGGCTCAGTTTGCTGTCAGATTTTGGCAGCAAACTGCTATTTTCCCCACTTTTGGGGGCAGGGAGCCTTGTAGAGTAGTACCGTGCACACAGGGGGTGGGGTGGGGCAGTCGCCTACCCCTGATTTAGAAGGATCTCATTAACTGACACAGGTCAGTCAGTTACTGCAGTTTTTGCTTTTCAATCGGCTCACCTGCTCTGCTGTTTTTAATTGGCTGCTTTGATGGTTTGTTTTTAGGATTTGTTTTGGTATGTGCATTTTATTCATTTATTCCAAGGATTCATACCCCATCCTTCAATGACTTCCCAAGGCTGTTTATTTTTGTTACATTATATTGTCCGTTTCTAAACTTTTGTAAGCTGCTTTGTGTGGTTTTTAAACAGAAAAGCCAGGGTGAGGATGGATAAATAAATAAATAATAGGTTGGTGTAGAAATATGCAGGTTTTGAATCCCCAGCATGGCATCCCCTTTTCTGATCTCTTTGTCTCCAAGGCATGTCTGTGAATTAAAATTAATCACCTCTTTAAAACAGAATAGACAATGATTTAAATTGTGCTTGGGAAATTTCTGGGTCATTTCTTGTGAACGTGGAAGTGTTTCGTGACATGCAAATATGTTCAGTTCTGTAAGCATGAGATTTATTTTATTTTTCCCCCAAGTTTGGGTCTCTCCACTTCTAGGGTTTTACCTGCTTTTTTCATAGATCATTTGGCTATCGCATTACAAATACTTCGGCCTTGTCCATAAATCACTTCTTTCTTGGTGATTTACAGATTGGGCCTGGTATTTAAATCTCTCTCTCTTATTCTTCCTTTCCCTCATTCGTCTCCCATTTCTTACCTCCCTTCATTTTAAAATGTGAAACCTTCCAAAATGAAAAGCGAAGTGATCGCATTATTCCCAGTCTCCTTTATGAAAAGTTACCATTGCAAAGCCAGATGTGAAATGTGGCGTTTGCAGATTACGGTCTGGGCTTTGGGTGGCTTTTTTTCCTCCTTCATCTCGGTGTTGTCTCCCCAAGGAGCCAAAATCTGCCTTCTCTCCAGCAGGAGGGAAATCGCACTGCCTCGCAATTGCTGTCTGTAGTCTGCTGCAGGACACGCAGCTCGTAGCAGAGATAATGCCGCTTGCGCAGAAAGGGAGCTTATGGGGGAATTTTTAATTACAAATGGGTATGTGGGACCAGGTTGCCTAGGAGATTGGTAATGTGCTGCTGAGCGTTTTACTACTAGCAAATCTGCCAGAATAGACAGCGATTAAAAGTTTATTGCTACCTGATGCCTGATTGGTCGACCTATGCAAAATCGAGCCCCTTTGCTCTTAGTCCACACCAGTGTTCTCCAACCTTGGGTCCCCAGATGTTTTTGGCCTACAACTCCCAGCATGCCCCAGCCAGCGGGGAGTTGTAGGCCAAAAACATCTGGGGACCCAAGGTTGGAGAACACTGGTCCACACCTTGCAAAACCACTGCAACAGGCAGATTGCCATGGGTCAAGCAGTCCTGTGCCCCTGGAAAGTGCCAGCTCCGGGTTTTGGAGGGCCCTTGGGCGAGACCCCCTCAGTGCACCAAATAGTGCATGGTGGGGTGGTTATTTTTTAAAACTTCTTTACTGGTCACGTTGCATTAACTTGTTTTAGCTATTTGTGTCATTTTAAATTTGGTTTTTAAATTTTTTTATAATGTTTTTATTGTGTATATTTTATATTGTATTGTGTGTGTTTTACTGATTGTTGTAAACTGCCCAGAGAGCTTCAGCTATTGGACGGTATAGAAATAAAATAATAAAATTAATAGTAGTAGTAGTAGTAGTAATACTACTACTACTACTAATAATAATAATAATAATAATAATAGTGGTGGTAGTAGTAGTAGTAGTAGTAGAAGAAGAAGAAGAAGAAGAAGAAGAAGAAGAAGAAGAAGAAGAAGAAGAAGAAGAAGAAGGGCCCCCTCCCTCAGGGAGTCTGCCTTCTCGCCACCAGCTGCGATCGCTCCTCAACCTCTTTCTCCTCATGGCTCCCACCTGCTTGCTTGGCAGGCAGAGAGGGGGTGAGCAAGCAGGCCGTGGCATCTGCTGTTCCTCCTCACCACCACCACCACCACCACCGTTGTCTAGGCCAGAGGCAGGTGAACAAGCAGGTTGCAGTGGTGAAGAGGAGGAGCAAGTCCAAGGGGCTCCTGACAGTGGACCCCTGCTGAGTGGGCCCTTGGCAGGTGCCCAGCCGTGCCTACCCTTGACCCTGGCCCTGGATACAGATGGGCGGGAGGGTGTATTGCAGAAGTATAAAGGAAAGGGAGAATGGTTCGGCCTTGTTGTGCTGTCTCTTGCCCCAGCTCAGTTTGGGGACAAAGCAGGGCTCCCAGAAGGTCTTTCCAGATTTCATAGGATCATCTGTAGGGAGTTGGCAACCCATCCTGTTCCCACCAGCCTTGAGTGGTGGGGAGCTGTCCAGCTATACGGGGGCAGCAAGAACCCGGAATAGAAAAGCTATCCTTAATCGGCAGAGGAGCTGTCCAGCAATGAGTCAGGCTAGAGCACAGGTTTCTGGGTAGGAGGAGGTGCAACTGAGCAGTTTTATAGCTGGCCCTGGCAGCCTCACCCCTTCCAGGAGTACCAGCAGGTCCCGATCTAGAGTACCTGCTGGTCCTCGCTTCATTCTCCTAAGTCGGATTCACAGCCGAGGGCAGCCTCAGCAGCCCAAGGAGGACTGAGAATGCTCAGTAGCCAAGGAATGTTGTGTCTGCTGGGGGGGAAGAAAAGGAAAAGAGGAAGCACAAATGGAATGGAGAATCCTGGATGGTGGCAGCAGGGGCTGGCTGGAACCCGGGGCAGGAGCACCCCTCTTAGCAATGGCAAGTGGAACCTGCAACAAGATGTTGCAGTGTGTCCTTTCCTCCTAACAGCCATTGGTGGCTTTATCTCCTATGAACTTGCCTAACCCCTTTTAAAACCATCTAAGCTGGTGGCTGTCGTCATACCTCGGGCCATAAACCAGTCACGCGCACTCCTAAAATGGGAGCTCTTTTAAGAATTTGGACCTTGGGGTTTTGCCATTGGTGAACGGTTGGCAAGCAAGGATTGAATCTCTCTCCTCTGTCTGCCCTTGGCGTTAGTAGCACGTGGCTAGTGTTGTGTGCACAGCTGCCAGTGCGAGTGTTCCGCAGCGTGGCAAATGCCGTGTGGCCGGCATCATGCAGCAGGATAGAACCAGGAGGGGGGCCCAACTAAGAGCTCCCTACTGTTTTTTTTCCGCTCTGATTAAATATTGTTTATTCAGATTTCTGATTTTTGTTAAGCAAATGGATTACTAAAACGACTCATTTATGCAGTCGGCACAAGCAGGAATGATTTCCTCCTGCTGAACAGCCCCACCCCTGCCAAGAAGAAACTTCCTAGTATTCCTTAAGTACTTTGATTCAGGTAATCATTTAATTGCAAATATAAACCAGCAGTGCAAACCCTTTGCATTTTTAACCAGTGCCAGGCGGTGATGATGGTGGAAGTGGGAATATGCCATTCTGGAAGAGCTTCTTTAAAATTTAAATTTTATTGCTTTTTCTGTGTGCTGCCTGCTGGTGATCCTAGAGAGCACAGCTGGCACGTTTACAACCCCGTCCCCCTAGAAAGATTAGCATTTTTTAAACTTTTGCTGCCTTGGTTTGCTCTTTGCAGGGAATGCTGATATCCACGTGCAATACCCATATTTGACCCTCCTCTAGAGCAAGGGCGCCATCCAGCAGGGAACATCCCCTGCTCAGTGCTTTTGGAGCAAATGGCCCACATTCCCAAGATGCAGTGCGCTCTTGCACAACTCTTCTGTGTTTCAAAGGGGCTTTGCACAGGAGATGTGCCCTTGTGGTTGTGCCCATCATGATATGTCCAAGGGCAGGGCGCGTATCTAAATTTCACTGTAAGGAGATTTTTGACTCTTTATTTCTGCTCTTCCACCTCAGTCCAGTGCTTTTATTTGGTAACTGGTGGAATCTCGAGGCCAGGATACCACAAGCTGCAGGAGTTCTCACAAGTTCCAGTTGTTCTGCTGCTTCCTGGGGAGTGGAAAATGTACCAAGATAGCACCTACATTTCCTTGGTGGTAGATCAGACCATCTCCTCTAGCGTTTCATTCCCAGGTGCCCCTGAGGTTCATCAGGCAGACCAAGAAGGCGATGGACTCCCGCTTTTGCTTGTTACTGGGATTTGTTATTCAGAGAGGCACACTTCCTCTGTACATGGTCCATTCTTAGCTGTCATGCTTGGATAGCTACCGACAAACTGGTCTGCCATGGATTTTTGTAAGAACACAAGAGTTCTCGGGATAGCTCACAACAAGAGATAAAACCGTTTAAAATGCAGTGGCAGCATGGATGAGGGCCAGTCGCACAGGTCCTGATCCGGAAAACCTTGGGGAGGACTTCGTGGCAAGGCCTCATGCAACTGTTGCCCCGTCCATGTAGTTTGCAGCGCTGAATCCACAGGGAAACACCGTCTTCTGCAGCACTGCCATAGCATTAAGAGATCATTGTCGTTTCCCATGCTCAGGTGGCAGGTGGAAGGCTTTGTTAGCCACAGTTTTCTTGAGTAACACGAGTGGAGGTTCTTGAAGCAAGGCCTGGCCAGGTTAAGAATATGACAGCTGCCTTGCAGCATCAGATGAAAGGGCCATCTAGTCCAGCACTCTGCCTCCAGCAGTGTTAATCATAGAATCATAGAATAGTAGAGTTGGAAGGGGCCTATGAGGCCATCGAGTCCAGCCCCCTGCTCAATGCAGGAATCCAAGTCAAAGCATCCCTGACAGATGGCTGTCCAGCTGCATCTTGAATGCCTCCAGTGTGGAAGAGCCCACCACCTCCCTAGGTCATTGGTCCCATTGGCGTATTGCTCTTAACAGTCAGGAAATTTTTCCTGATGTCCAGGTGGAATCTGGCTTCCTGTAACTTGAGCCCGTTATTCCGTGTGCTGCACTCTGGGATGGTCGAGAAGAGATCCTGGCCCTCCTCTGTGTAACCGAGCGCTCTCATATCTCCCCTCAGTCTTCTCTTCTGAAGGCTAAGCCCTAACCCTAACCTAATGTTCATCAGAAGTTCGTGGAGTTACTGTAGTTCGTGGAGTGCAGCAGGCTTAAGGGCCAGCTTATCCTAGGAATCACCCATCAGCAACTGAGTCCTGCTGGGGAAGCGGGGCTGGGCAATGTATCAGGGATGGCTCTCACCTTAGCCAGCCACCTTGACTGCCGGCTAATAGAGAGGTAAAATTGAAGCATTGAAAATATGCATTTTATAATCACCCGGATTTATTCCTTCAGAGAGTTTATTACAACCTTTTTATTTTCATGCGTGGCAAATGTAATCTTATCTGGCGCGCCGGCTGGCCTCGCTCAGCTTGCGGAATCCATTTTGCGGCAGAAAAGCTATCAAACGCCAGCCTTCCAGGGCACACTGTGTCTGCATGTTAAAGTTGCTTGAACGCATTAAAGCAGCTGAAACGTGCATTAAAATATGGCACTTGGAGAATAGGATATCTATGCAATTAGCCATCTGATGCTTTCAACAGCTGCTTGTAAGTTAGATCCGGTGTATCAACAAAAGGGTACCTTGGAGATTTTGCAGAAGAAAGGAAGGAGAGGAAGCTATCTGGCTTCAGAGGAAGCCTTCCGTCGGGAGCAAGGAGCATCTTCAGTTTGGGGTGGGGGATTGAGGAGGTGTCTATGTCTAGTTTGTGGGTGCACCATAGATGGACAGCCGTAGCTCACGAGCCTCTTGAAACGCTCCATGGCAACTCCCACGCACACGCAGAAAATGTTCAGGCATTGCGAGCTGATAGTGCTGAACCGGTCCACATGCTTCTGGGGCGCTGGGGAGCCTCACTCCCGCCACTGCGCGTTCAGGACACAAAATCCCATTAAGATAACGTCACGGGCTCTCTGTTTTACTATTTGCAAGCCAGCAGCAGCATCATGAAATGGCACAACAGGGAGATTCCTGCTGCCAAGGAGCTGCGCTCTAGATAAGGCTGGGAAGGGGGGTGGGTTGAGCCTCTGCCAGGATCCAGGCTGAGGTGACGAGGAACTGGGAAGTCTGCTGGAACACCATCTCACCCGCCTGGCTGGGGATTTCGTGCCGGTTCCGCCACCAGCAGCACCCCCACACCATCTTCCCAGAGGATGGCAAAATGGGCCTGTGGCTCACGCTGGCTCAGCTTGTCTGAGCGTGGAAAGCTAAGCAGGGTCAGGCCTGGTTAATTACTTGGATGGGAGACCCCTCCTCTAGTTTCCAGCATTGAGCAGGGGGTTGGACTCGATGGCCTTGTAGGCTCCTTCCAACTCTTATGAAATCTATGAAAAGAGGGATGTTCTGCATTTGAATTGTTTTGGCTTTCTTTGAAAGGGCCACCTTGTTCTGTTCACGGCAGTGCAGGGTGGCTGATTCCCCAACCTGCCAGCGGCAACCAGGCAGTTACATTTCATCGAGGTCTAAAAGGGCATTGTTCTGGGTTCTCCAGTGTGCTGCCTGCAGGCACCAATGTGCCCGCGGACGCTTCTCTGGTGCCCGCCAGGCTCACTGCCCCGCCTGGTTTTCATTTCATTTTTTAAGATGTTTTTTTAATTTAAAAAAAAAACTGGGAGGCTGGCATGCTGCAGAGTGAAGTGTCAGCTTCCAGCGCCATGTTTATTTCCAAGAATGCTGCTGGGCCCCGCGTCTCTGAGCCTCAACAGTTTGCCTTCTGTGAAACGACTGTTGGAGCAGAAAACTGGACTCAAAATAGGTGTTGTGTTTTGGAGCTCAGACTCCCACTTCTACTTTGTCTTCAGATTCTTGGACAAGTTACTTTCTTTTAGTCTCACCAGCTTGCCTTCTGGGAAATGAATGTTTTGTGGCTGGCCATGCCCAACATGGCAGCCATTTTATGAATGGGCAAGCCAACCTATGGCAGCCATTTTGTGAGAGTGCCCACATCACACTATCACAATTCCAAGTATGCCCACTGACCCCTGGAAAAATTTGAAGTGGGGGGTATCTGGGGCCCGGTCAGCTTTCTGCACATGCCAGCCCTGCCACGGCTGGGACAGCAGTCTAGAAATTATAGCCTGAAGCTCCAGATTTGGACCCTGAGTGATCTGCCAGCTGCCCATCCCTGCTCTAAGAAGTATTGCCAAGCAGGCTATTCTTGTTATTTATTGAAATAATTATTTATATTATTTATTATTTACATTTATTTATCGCCCACCTGGCCGGCAAACCCATGGGTGATGTACATACGATAAAAACAGGATAAAATACATTTAAAACAATATGAAATTTTAAAATCTTAGCCCACCCCATATTCCTGCCTGAACAACCAAGTTTTTAGTGAGCGGTGGAAGCTCAGCAGAGGGAGAGAGTTCCACAGTACAGGGGCCACCACAGAAAAGGCCCTCTTCCTCGTCCTCACCAGTCTAGCTGCTCTGGCTGAAGGGACAAGGAGAAGCCCGTCTGTGGCAGATCTTGTTGAGCGGCCTACTTAGTGTTGCTGGAGACGCTCCTTGAGATAGACTGGACCGGAGCTGTATAGGGTTTTAAAGGTCAAAACCAACACCTTGAATTCGGCTCGGCAAGCAACTGGTAGCCAGTGCAGCTCCTTGAGCACTGGCGTGATGTGATCCCGCCGGCGGCTGCCTTTAACCAGGCAAGCCGCCGCGTTCTGTACCAGCTGTAGCTCCCGGACTGTCTTCAAGGGTAACCCCACGTAGAGCGCATTACAGTAGTCTAGGCAAGAGGAGACCAAGGCATGAACCACTGATGGGAGCAGGTGATTAGGAAGGTAGGGGCGCAGCTGCCGCATCAGATGGAGTTGATACAGCGCCGCCCGGCTCACAGCTGACACCTGAGCCTCCATGGACAGCTGGGAGTCTAGAATGACCCCCAAGCTGCGGACCTGGTCCTTCAGGGGTAGCTGTACCCCATTCAGCACCAGGTCAGCATCCCCTAACCTCCCCTTGTCCCCCACCAGAAGTGCCTCGGTCTTGTCGGGGTTCAGCTTCAGCGTGTCATCGTCGTCGTCATCATCATCATCATCATCATCATCATCATCATCATCGTGGTAGTTCTCGTTGTTGTTGTTGTTGTTGTCGTCGTCACCTTTCTCTTATAAAGACCCAAGGCGACTTACAACAAAATTGAAACATACAACATATAAAATAGCTAAACACCATTTCCATTAAAATATCAAAACATAATAAAATAGGTAAAACATCAGTACAGACCATACCGCAAACCACTGGTGCATAGAAAGCCCATCATATGCCTTCAGATGCCTGGGAGCAGAGGAAAGTCTTGACCTGGCACTGAAGAGATGACAAAGCTGGCACCAGGCGGGCCCCACTGGCGAGAGCATTCCACATTGGGGGGGGGGAGCCACCACTGAAAAGGCCCTCTCCCTAGTTACTGTCCTCGTCGTTGGAGCTCTCTTGGAGGAGGCACTCTGAGGAGGGCCCCAGGCTAAATCTGAGACGGTCACTGTCCCTCCATTGGCGTCTGCCTCTTAGTGTTTCACGCCTGCTGCTGCTTCCTGCAGTGGGTTGATGCAGCCTGCTGGCAGATGACATAAGAATCCACAATCTCACAGGCATCCAGGGACTTGTTGGGAGGCTTCTTGTCTGGGGAGGGTCAGGATCCTTTTGGTACAGTAGTAGACTGCAGCTGTCTTGGGGAGATGGATGCAAACAACTGTTGTGCTGGCGGAGTACATGGTGTCTCTGTTTCTCCAGGTGACTCCGGGTTTGGATGGCAAAGAAGGGGAACTCTTTGTGAAGGGACCTACGGTGTTTCAGGAATACTGGAACAGACCTAAGGAGAGCCAGGATGCCTTTACACCTGACGGCTGGTTCAAAACAGGTACTTTGCTTGGGGAGGGGCAAAAGGTGAGTGGTGGAGCCACCACCTGCTTTGCAAGTAGAAGCTCCCAGGTTCAATCCCTGGGATCTCCAGTTAAAAGGGTCAGGTAGCCTGAGACCCTGGAGAGCATCTCCGGGCAATACTGGGCTAGACGGGCTAAGAGACTGACCTGGTAGAAGACAACTACTTGTGTACCTATCTATGTATTCTATAGGACAGGGTCCCCAAGCTTTTTGGGTTGGAATTTTGAAAGTGTCATGAGCTCTCTCACAAAATGGCTGCCATGGGGTGCGGGGGATGGTCACAAAACACCCATTTCGCAGAAGGAGAACTGGTGGGACTAATAGAAAAGTAACTTGTCCAAGAAAAGTAGTACAAGGCAGAGGTGGAGTCTGAGCTCCCAAAAATAAAACCATTCTTATGAACCCAAATAAAGATGGCACTCAATGGCAGCCCTTTGCTTTGTCGTATTGCAGCCTGTCAGTTTAAAAAAACCCAAATTTTTAATTAAAAGAAAGTTAAGAAATAAAATAAAAATCAGAAGGAGCAGGGAGATTGGTGGGTACCAAGAGAAGTGTCCATGGGCACACCGGTGCCCATGGGTACCACGTTGGAGACCCCAGAGCTGGAGAGCCCTTGTGGAGCATGGCCAATTGCACCACTCCATGCTGGTTTGTGGCGCAAGACTGGGGGCAGGCCTTCGGTCCTGGTCTGTGTGGCCGAGAACCAGTGGCTGATGTAGCACTTGTGCGTGGCCGCAACTTGGGGAACATTACTGGGCTTTTGTTGGCAATATGGATAAATTGCTGTAGCATTTGTATGCTAAAACAGCAAAGGGTCTTGTGGCACCTTAAAGACTAACAATTTTATTATGGCATAAACTTTCATGGGCTACAGTCCTCTTCATCAGATGCATGAAGTATTATCCTGAGTTCCGTGTCTGTCTGTCTGTGTGTGTGTGTGTGTGTGTGTGCACGCGTGTATGCACACACACACACACACACACACACACAGTTGGGTTTGTATATATGGTACTGTATGTACAAACATGGTTTGCATTCTATTATGCAAATAACACTTAGCCTATTTTATCTCATTTGTTCATACAACAACCCTGTCAGATCAATATAATTCCATTCAATGTACACTTAAATTTCCCTGTCCGTATTAGGCAGGGATTTGAACCCAAGTCCCACTGAGCCCCATTTGCACTCTGGCTACAGGAGTAAATGGCTGTACTGTGTTTGCTCGTGTGGTTGAGCCGATGGAATTTCTGCTGCTCGTATGTACCCTGGTTGACCTCCGTCCCAGAAACCTCTCTCATAATACTAGGAACTTGGCAGCATCCAATGAAGCTGAATGACGGTTGACCCAGCACATACAAAAGGATGGAGCGTGCAGCTGGACTATGGAATTTGCTTCCTTGCGATGTGGCGATAGCAGCCAATGTGGATGGCTTTAAAGGGAGAATTAGACAGATTCATGAAGGTCTAGTCATGATGGCAATACGCTACCTCTAGTACCAGAGGCAGCATCCCTCTCAGTGCCAGTTGCTGGGGAACACGAGCAGGCAGTGCTGTTGCGCCCATGTCCAGCTTGTGGGCTTCCCCATGGGGCATCTGGTTGGCCACCGTGCAAACAGAACGCTGGACTAGAGAGGCCCCGTTGGGTCTGATCCAGCTTCAGGGCTCTGCTGATGTCCCTAACTTCCCCCCTGTCCCTGATGTGGATGCCGTGCAGTCCTTCCTTCCTAAAAAGGAAGGGTTCCTGCTGCTCGCTACACCCCCTTGGGTGATATGGCTGCACAAGGGCGTCTGCAGCAGAGGTCTGGAATGCAAAGGCACCCATTAGAACCGTGTTTGGCCTCTTAAGCCTGCTGCCCCAAAGCCCCCTGCTTGTCTCCTCCTCATTACTGTCCTCAGCTTCCGTTTGAGTAAGTACTGAAGTACACACAGGATATGCATCCTCTCTTTGTATGGCCCTTGTTGTCCTTAATCGTGTGGGGGACAAAACAAGCTTGGTTAATTCAATTCCCGTCAGTCGGCCTCTTTCCATCCCTGCCCACCCCATCGTTTGCATGGGGGCTCCTCCTTTCAGCACCGCTTCTCGATCTGCTGGGGCCAGGAAGGCACACGGCGCCAGGAAGAGAGCTATTGTAGAAGAGCGCTTAAGAATCTGTGCCGCCCGCGAATGGCAAAGGTCCCCAATTTGAGCCTCGCCTCTGCAATAACTTGCTAAGTGGCCTTCAGCAAGCCTGTGTGTGTGTGTGTGTGTGTGCGTGCACGTGCGTGCGTGCGTGCGTGCGTGCGTGCGTGTGTGTGTGTGTGTCTCAGCCTCAGCATTCCATCTGCTTATGGGGCTATAGATACTGACCTACCTCACAGGATCGTTGTGTGGAATACAAGATAATGTATGTGAAGCATAAATGCTTACTGTTGTTGTTACGGCTGACTCAGTCACCCCCCAAGCCGACTTCTTGGTGCCTTCACTATGGCCTTTTTATGTGTGTTTTGCTGGTTTTGGGGAGTTGGAGGGGGTCACTTGCATAACAGCTGTAGCCAGGCAAGTTTGGCTCCTGCAGCCCTCCTCACGCGAGCAGTGCTGAGACTTTGGAGCTTGATGGTGACAGGCAGTGCCGAGCTGTGGGGTGATTGTAAGAAACGTTGTTGTTGTTGTTGTTGTTGTTGTTGAAGTCGACCCTCCTGATGAATATTTCAGATGCAAAGGAATAGCATGCATTAATTATTGTAAAGAGATGTCTTTAGGAGAAAATGATTTTGAAATTCAGTTTAATTTCATTGTAATGCACCGCAAACAGGAAGGGAGTATGTGTGTTTAATTGGCTGGGGGGGGCGGGGTCGGCCTGGAAGATGGCATGCCTTTGTCACAGACCATTAGCGATACAGACTGCATAATGAGAAACTACAATCAGCTCACAGCTGCTGGCTCCTACGGGGAGAGAATGATATTAAATGGAAATCAGTATAAATTAAACTTAACCCTTTCGCGGGCCAAATTTAACTTCCAAGCTAGAAATGCTGGCTTGGGTGGGTGGGGAATAAAAGAACAGTTCCTCTGGATTAGAGGCGAGTTGGAGATGCCTCGGTGGCAGCCCTCAGTTTTTCCACTCTTAATCTCATTTGACAGAGATGGGAAGAGAGTGGTGGCATTTTGATTGTTTTCCCCTTCCCAATTTTCCTCCTGTCTCCTTTTTGAATCCTTTGAAAATATTGGGGTAGGCAACATATTTCCAGGGGTGGTTCCGCCTGATCAACGGTGAAATGCAAATCTCAAACTGCCTTGTTAGCTATTCAGAGAGCTGCGCATACTCTGCACGCACATAATACACACATGCAGGCACAAACACACACGCGCATTCCTCAACCCTCCCCCCTTTGCCGATGGCTGATGTCACTACTTGAGGGAGGCTACCCACCCACCCACCCCCCAGTTGTATTCTCTGCTTTTACCAAGCACTGCCCTTGTGTTTACAAACTTATCTCTGCAGGAGTAAGGTCTAAAAACTCTTCTTAAGAAAATGTATATACTGAAATACTCAGGAGGCTGAATCCAGGGCTTGCACTGTGCCGGCGTCAAGTGTGCAGAAATCGCCCAGCCTTGGCGGTCCACAACAGACCATGCAAGCTCTCAGATTTTAGCCTGGAGTGGCGAATACCAGGGAGATGCCTACTCCTATGGGTTTTTTTTTAATGAGTAGCTGCAAAATGACTGCTACTAAGTGCAGTTCTAGAGGATGCATTTGAAGTGAGCTAAACAGAGTTAATTACTGCCATAGCATTCCTGAAGAATGCAAATGAGGCAGATTATAGCTGCAACAAGGGCATTTACTGACAGAGCTCTACCAAGGCTGGGGGGAAATATCACAAAATCCTACTAGCCAACATTAGATTCTTAAGTGTTCCAGCGACCAGGCGCCTAGGATTATTCCATCCCTGAGCCCTGATTTGTTTGAAGCGCACCCACATATCAAGGGAGAGTCTGAGAAACACAGAAGTGAACAAGTGGAGCCGCTCTACTTAAGGTCCAAGCCGCTTAGTGCAAGTAAAAGGCTACCTGGGTCCCCAGACCCAGTTTCCACCTTGTGTCTCGACACAGTCGCATGATGTGCTTCCCCTGCGCATCCTGGGCGAAGGGCCCAGTGTGGGGAGGCTGCTGACAAGGCGTTCTTCAAGGGCGGGCACGGGGGAAGCAGGCACTCCGTCGGGGTGGGAGTGCAATTGGAGCAAAATAAGCCGGGCGACAGTGCGCCGTTCCGCCTCTAATAACTTCTGAGCCATAATTTAGCATTCTGCTGATTGCTAATGACAATCCTAGAAACCAGCAGGTCAGCAAATGAAGAATAATTGCTGGCAGCAAAAGCACATGGTGGCGCTAACAAGTTACACCTTGTGATGGATTGAGCCATATCAAGGTGGAGCTCCAAAATCCTAAGCAGCTGATGTCCACCAGGGGTCAAGTAAGGGACCCAGAAGTAGGAAGTAATGCCCCAGTACTGGAGATAAAGGAGCGCTGTCAATGGGGTGGGTGGGTTGGGGGTGGGTTGTCTGTTATGAAAAGAGATGCTGCAGCTGTCTGTGTCTCTCCTTGCGACTGTTAAGGATCTTACATCAGGATGGCAAACCTTTAATTATCTATATTACATGTCTAGGTTCTTCTGCATCTTGGCATGTTAGCAAACAACCCTACATATTAACTGGCATTTGCTAGCCTATGTGTGCAAAACCCTCCCGGCCATTGGCTGAGCTTCTGTGATGTCATGGAATATTCACTAATACGGTTGCTCAGTGATATGTTGGCAAATTTGTGCGAAGAGTGTGAAAGGTCACTTTGGTTAGGGAAAACCTTACACATCACACACATCCTGCTGCCATGATATAAATTCATAAAATAAAATACTAAATGCATCCCACCTCACCAGGACCGAGCTGAAGTGTTCAGCTGTTCCATGAGCTGAAGTGATCCAGGTGCATGTAGAGCATGGATATTTCAGGTCACTCAAGCAAGTAAGCCAAGTGATACGTTCTGAGGCTCATGCCTACAGTGACAGCTGCTTGTGTTGGCAGTTTTCCTGGCATACTTGCTAAATGGCAGAGTGCTAAGAAATGCTGGTGTAAAAAACAGTCCTTGCACAGGAGCCACATGTCCACCTTTTGAAAATCCAATCTTTGCTTTTGTGTTCTCCCAAGGCCTAGATGGTTCCAGGAATATTTCCTTCCCAGGCCCAGTGGAAACGGAACACAAGGGTGTAGAATGGATATACCAGTTCAGCTTGAAAGGTGGGCTTTCATCTTGAGTGCATACGTGCCTCCTCCCTGCCGTGCAATGGATTTCTCCCAAAGGAAACGTACTCTGTAGTGTGAATGGCACAGAGAGGCAAGATCATATAGCCACGTTCTCCCCAAGGAAATGCCAGCTCCATTCACATTTGCCAAGACATCCAGGAAACTAGAACCTGGGAGTATTTGGAGAGATTTATTTTCAATTACAGGTTGAGACAGAGGCAGGAGGTAGTGCCGACGTTGAAAGCAGTGCATAAATCCTGCGAGCAAATCCATGTATATCAGCTCCATATAATAAGACTTTATTGATTGCTATATTGTATCTGTCAGAATAAAACTCCCTTAATGCCTGCATCAGGGCCAGGAAGATAGAGGGCTCGGCTGGTAACGGAATCTGATTCAGGAATCAATGCAGTTTGATTAATATGTCGTTAAGAAAGTAAGAGTTATTTAACTTGTTTGATGTGGGCTTTAAAATGGTGACTCATTTCTATTAAGCTTCCACTGCTTTTGAGGGGCTCAAAAAACAAATGCAATCAATGCCACTCTTTTGCATGTAACCAAATCTCTCTTTTTAGCATTCAGAGCTTTTATTGGGTTCCTTTTATAGAGGTCACAGTCACCATCTTTCAAATGTGCTTCTTATAGGTCAAAACGAGGGCTTCCACAAGCACGCAGAACATAATACTTGAATTCAACATATTTAGAGTCTTAAGTGTTGTTGTTTTTTAAAGGGGGGGGGGAGTATGTACCCCAGGGATGGGCAAAATCTATCCCTTGATTTCCATAGAGTTTTCTGCCTTTCCACCCCATTGGTCTCTGATATCATCATCATCACCACCACCTTTTATTTGTATGCCGCTTTTCCACAATATTGTGCCCAAAGCGGCTCACAACATAACAAATGAATAACAAGAAATATAATTTTCAAGATATCAAAGGGCAATAAATATACTATTCAAAAATACAATAGGTACAATGACAAATAACCATAACGTTGGCAGATAAATGCGTAGTAGAAATATTGATAAATACAATACCCAGTAAAACAAATAAACTAATCCAACAACTGAGCACTGAACAGAAGAATAAAGCACAATCCAGACATATTAAAAAATATAAATAAATCTCCATTCTACATGAGGGTTCTCCATAATTAGCCTGCAGCCTTCCTTCTAGCTCTCACCTGTATCTTCCTTCTCCACTTCTCACCTGGAGAGATAAAGATTGCCAGTCATTCTTCAAGCCCCACATACCCATAAAGTTTTGACATTACTCAGCCTCTCTCCACCAAACACTCCTTCCAGCACTGGTCTTCAGGCAGCAGGATTGATCAGGCTCCAAGGTGGTGGGTGGGGTGAGGGAGGTGGAAATGCTCAGTCAGCCCCTTGATGTTCGTCCCCCTCAAGCCCTTAATTATATCTCCCCTCATAAAGCTACAGTTCCCAGCAGGGCCAGCATCCTTGAGCATCTACTGGGTCCCCAGTGCTCGGGCTGGGACTAGCTATACTGGCATCTTGCCCGGGCCCCTTGTGCCAGGTGGCTGCGAGCAGCCATTTTGAATTTCCCACAATGCCCCACATAACACTGCTCGGGGTCATTGTGGGAAATGTTGGAATGACAGCTGCCCAGCATTGATCAGAGGAGTGTTGCTGATATCTATGGAAATTCTGCAAAGTATCTTGAATATCATTGCTTTTAGGAACTGCAGCTATAAAGAAGGTATACATCAGTGTGCGTGTCCCAATGTGGGTGATTCCATTGCTCCAGTGGGATGCAGGTGCTGTCCGTTGCTTTCTGTGCAATGCACACCTGCATGTGGAGGCGATCTGTTCCTAGTGGCTTGTTCCCAGAGTTCCAGGTCTTGAGAGGATACAAAAACAACTCTATGATTCTGATATATTTTACACCACCATTTCCGAACACTTTGCAATCTAGGAAGCCTGTCAGGAGAACTGCCAACACAAGCAGCTGTCACTGTACACCTCATGAGCCTCAGAACATGTTTTTGTGTACAATCCCGATATATTTTCTTTTCCTCGACGGAAAGGAAAGCACAATAGAATTAGACAGAAGGTATGTTCAAGTTCATTGTCTGCGCCTTTGGGACTACTTGCAACATTCACTTCAGAAATGGGTGGATTTCCTTCTGGCAAGTTAAGCTTGAAAAGATCTGGACCTCAGATGGCAGCTGACCAGGCGTCCCACTGATCAGAGGGCAAGGAGCAAGAGTTCTGCCAAATGCCTGCCTCTTCCCCAGTGCTCTTAGAAGCAGGATAAATTATGTGAGATTGGCAGATGTGCCTGGTTTGCATAACCCATTCAGTGTGGGATGGCTGTCACCTCGGCACGGCATTTCAGTTTGTTTTGCTTTGGGTGCCGCAGGTTCTACTCAAAGTCCCCTCTGACCCCCTTGCTCTTCAGTCCCAAGAGGACAGGCACATGGAAGGCCGAGAAGCCCCTTGGCTTGACCTTGACTGCTCTCATTCTCTTCCCTTGAACACCAGCCAGCACAGAGGAGGTTAAGCAGGTGGCACACTGGGGTACCTGCGCCGTGATTCGGCGGTGGCTTTCCCTGGCACCTTCCCAGCCTCCGGAGAGAAGCAGGTGTTTCCCACGCTGAGCCAGGCGTTTGTTTCCATTTGTGGGCGTTCACACCTGAGATGGAAATCGCTTGCGCCTGTTCAGTGTGAGCTATAAATAGAAATGGGTCTAATTAAAATCCTGGCAGGCGACATACCCACCCCACCCCCGTTTGTTGACATTGTCTCTCTCTCTCATAAATTCGATTAATGCTATTTTTGTTGTTTAAAATTATTGCTTAATTATGATCTCCTGCAAACGTTGCATATGTCTTATCAGCAGGGTGAGCCCCCTGCAAGAAATACAAACACACACCCCCAAGGCTGGGAGGAGGGAGGGTTTTGTGGTGCCTGCCAAATGCCTCAACCCGGTACCCTCCAGATGTGTTGGACTGCAACTCCCATCATTCCCAGCCAGCATGGCCAATGCCGTATCGGTAGACCCAGTGTGGCCTGGAAGAGCCTGGGGAGATCTGCTCTTTAATGCCAGCTCAGCCTTGACCTCCGCGTGGCTTCTCTGCGTGACCTCTTTCTCAACTTATCCTTGCCTATGGATGCCCCCCTAACCTCCTTAGCCCCAGCAGCAGAGGAACTCGGCCTTGTTTTCCGGTTTTGACCGTAGAGTGCACTCTAGCAGCACCATCCCTGGACCAAGAATGCCGCCAGGGCTTCTCCACCTCCAGAGTCGCAGGAAGCATATCAATGCCCCTGACTTTTCAACAGCCATTTCTATATACCAGAATGGGTGATCTCTACATAAGAGAACAAATGGACACAACAGGGACATTAAACATGGAAATAATATATCAGAAATAGTGGTGAGACAATTCAGTCCCCTTGGACAATTCTGTCTTTGGCCTTAAGGACACTGTCTTATGAGAAAAAGAAAATCTAGGGAGCGTTGAAGTGAGCAGTAGCAGAACTGAGATTCATTAACTAGTTTTAACCAGTGTCTCAGAGCTGTGGGTAGTTCTTGAACGAAGAAGAGGTAATTGTCCCTCATTTGCTGTTCAAGCTTTGATTCACCAGCAAATGCAGGTTTTATGCTCAGGTTATGTATTATATTTATGTTTTCAAAAGCCGACTATTGGGGATACATGTTATATAGTCCCGCTTTCTTTAAGTCAGCTGATCCCTTGCTATGCCGTAACTCAAGTGCACCTTTGGACTTCCAGTCGTGCATCTGATGATATTTTCCTCCACTTCATATTCTCTTCCCATTTCACATTTCATCTCCCCACCGAGGCTTGAAAGGTAGCGTGGCCGCTCAGGCCATGCAGTCTCCTGTTTCTTGGATGTAAAGGAATTCCTTGCATTCCTTGAATAAGAGCCTGCCTGGGTTTTAAGGTTTTCCAGGGAGGCCCAATGATCCCACTGACATCGGAGGCACATTTGGTGGGGACATGAGTGAGAGCCTTCTTGGTGGCTGCTCCCAGGAACTCTGGAACTCCCTAGCCAGGGGAGGCGAAGTTGGCCCCCTCTCTGTTGTCCTTCCAGCAACAGGCAAATATGCTTTTATTCAGGCAGACCTTTGGCATGTAAGCTGGTCTGTCGCTGAAGGGGTTTTTTTAATTGGCTGTTTATTTCTTTTATTGTTGTGTTTTTTCATTGTGTTTTTAATCTGTTTGTTTTTATTATTGTTTTAACTAAGTTTATTTTAATCCTGGCTTTTAGCCACCATTTTTTGGGGTGGAAAGGTGGGGTATAAATCAAATCGATCAATAAAACAATGGCCAAAAATGCGGGGGGGGGGAGGAACTGATAAGAACTGCATCACAGTAACTATATTCCTTTGTTTCCACTCCCTTCTCTGCACCCACACCCACCCCTGCACGCCTTCCCACACCTTCCGCCACCACAGTATCTGGAAGAACTGGCTTTGTTTCCCTCCCCAGTCCAGGGCCAAATGCCTCATAAGCTGCTGTTACCCTTTTATTTAACTCAGTATTTGTCCAGCAAAACAATAAGGGCATATAAACAGAAGCCCCTGACTTCTATGGGCTTCTGGTTCCCCAGTCCACTCTGTAATCCTGGACGTTGGGAGTAATCGCCCCAGGCTCTTTGCTTTCAACAGAAGCCTCCCTCTGGGCTTCACTCAAGACAATTGAGAACATATTTACTCAGAGCTAATGGCATTGTGATGGAAGCAGAAATGGGGAAGGGGGGGGGCTGCTCTTGGTGGCCACTTCTGTATATTTATACAAATGGCTGCTTAGAAAGTCTTCCCTGGTCATCCTCAACGCCACCACTGCCATCTCCACATCCACCCATTGCTCCCTCCTCGGATTATTTAATAATCTTGTTCACAAGAGACACGGGAAGGTCACTGCACGGGGGCGGAAAGAGTTATTGCTTGCTTTAGCTAGACGTGTAATTGATCCCGGAGCTGTTCTGCAAAGGGCAGGAGCAGAGCAAAGCGTCTTGGTTATTGCAATTACTTTTTGCCAGGATTCAGCCTCTCAAGATGCCGAGCGGCATGGCAGGCGCCCCTTTTTCCTTCTCACCATCTGCAGGGGTGTCTATAAATACTTAAATGCTAATGTGAGAGAGAAGAAGGGAAGGGAAGGGAAGAAAGACAGACAGACAAACTTCCCATTTTTAATGACCCACTTCTTCCTTTGGAAACCCTCTACAGCATAGATTCATAGATCATAGAGTTGGAAGGAGCCTACAAGGCTATCGAGTCCAAGGCTATCAAGTAACTGCCCCCTGCTCAGTGCAGGAAACTAGAGGAGAGGTCTCCCATCCAAGTAATAACCAGGCTTGACCCTGCTTAGCTTTCCACACTCAGACAAGCTGAGCCAGCGTAAGCCATCTTCTACCCTGAAGCAGGAAGATGCGTTCCTCTCCCCTTCAAACTGCTGAAAGTAGAGAGAGATGTTTTTCTTTTCCCTTCTCATCATACTAGCAGTCAGGGTCACCCAATGACATTGGTTGGCAGGAGATTCAAGACAGAAAGGTTCATGGCCGGTGGTCGGGGATGTTGGGAGTTGTAGTCCAAAACATCTAGAGGGCACTTGGGAGAAGGTTGGTGTTAGGATCTGGACACAGGGAAACTCTTGTTCGGGTTCTGACTGGAACCTGAGGCTCAGTGGGTGACCTTGAGCCTCTGAGGCAGTCATGTTCCTTCAGTCTAACCTACCTCACAGGGTTGTTCATGAAGAGGGGATAGAATGCAAATGTAATTTATGAAGGCAACTTAAGCCAGCCAGTCAAGTTGCACACTGCAGGGGAAGGCATTTTAAACAGTCACCGACTTGTTACTCGGTTTGAGCTGGATGGAGGCCTTGGACCAGTTGCTCTAGTCTGAGATGGTAGACTCCCGCCTCCCCTTTCTTTCCGTCTTTGAAATCAAGCATCTGATGGATTATGTCTTAGCTTGCCCATGCACCGTGGTGAAACCCGCATGCTTCCAGTGTGCAATTAGCCCTGGGGCACAATAGACACAGGGGGAAGAAGCAGTCAGTGATACAGCCTTTCAACAATCCAGAGATCTCAGGAGTGGCATTTTTGAGATTGTATGGGAGAGAGAGCCACCTTTAATCCCCCAAGCTTGTGGGGAGATGGTGATCATTCCTCAATCACATTTCCCTTCAACAAGATGGGGGATACTTGCTGATGCTCTGGTCACCTGTGGGTCTCCCTGGACTGAAAGCAAGGAAGGTGTGCTCCTGACTTTGTGACGGCCCTAATTCTAATCAGTTGGGCAAAGGTATGCTTCCTGCTTGCACTCCTGGGCCAAACAGATGCTTTCTAACCACACCAACACTGATGATAAAGTAGTTGTGCCCACTTTATAGTTGCAGGTTCTACAGCAGCAAGTTCGCAGGCAAGGAGGCTGTCTAGTTTTGGGGGGAAACAGGCCCTTAAAATTGGCCTGAAAGGAGAGCTGGCTAGAAGATCCCTCTGGATGACCTATCAAGTATCGTGCCCAGCAGTTACTGTAGGTAGGAGATCGGCAAGCGACCTTTCAGGGCTGGGCAGTTGGCACTTGGGTCAGCCCCAGCTTGTGGCGAATACCCAGTGCAGACACAGCTGGCCAGGGATGGTCATCCTTTGTGCCCATTGCTCAGCCTTCTGGGATACTAGATTGGCATCCCGTCCTGGTACGAACCCTGCAGTCCACGCTGGAGGCGAACGAATCTGTTAGCTTCACTTTCTCTCACGCTCAGATTTATCATATCTCAAGTTCTTCCCATCCTGAATATAAAGAAATGTGTGGACTATGGTTAATTCTGATCAGAAAACAAACGGAAACAAAATCCTCACCCATCCGCCAGCCAAATTCAATAGTTACAGATATTTCTAGCATGGAGAGAGGACCCATGTTGTACCTGCTTGCCATGTAGCTGTTAAAGATGAGGAGCCCGTCAGAAAAAAAGAGGTGGCAACCCTACTTCAGTACCACAAACATGGTTGAATATACAGGGATACAGCCCAGCCTTTGAAGAGCAAAGCACTCAAGTATGAGAGCTATGTGCCCCAGTTTCTGGGGAACATGGGCGGGAGGGTGCTGTTGCACTCATGTCCCGCTTGTGGGATCCCGTGGACAGCTGGTCGTTTGCTGTGTGAACAGAATGCTGGACTAGATGGACCCTTGGATCTGATCCAGCAGGGCTCTTCTTAAAGCCCTGGGCCTGGATGGACAAATGTGTCCATTTTGGTTTCTCCCACATTCAATTTTTGTTTTAACTCACAATTCTTTACGTACTGAATATGAAGAAATTTGTGGGTTTTGATGAATTCTTATACAAAACGAACTGAAACAAAATTCTCACCCAACCCAAATCCAGACACACACACACACACACACACACACACACACCAGCAAGTTCAGCGCATGTCAGTTGTAATAATAATACACAATAACAATAATAAAAAGCAACCAAGTTCCTAGACCTTATTTAATTGGAATAGTGAACCAGCAGAGGACCTTGAAAGCATTGTCTTATTGCTCTAAGGAAGGACAAGCAAGTTGTTTGCTTGTCCTTCCTTAGCACCCTTTTTGTCCTTTCCTCCTGCAGAGAGAGGTGGCAGAACCAGTGCAGCCAGCGTGTACAACAGGAATCCAGGTTTTAGCACAGGAAAAGAGGTCGGCTGCTTCTTCAAGGCAGGCACCTGCTTTGTCCACTCCCTGGTTTCCTAGCTTTGCTTTCCTGTGCCCAGACCTATCGCGTAGGACGCTGCCAGCCAGGCACCCTGACAGCGCCGCTGGCTAGTAGCCAGACGGGAGACAGAGGAGTGGGTGGCGCGGCCTTCGTCACTGGCAGGCCGAATTGTCTTCGCGGAGGCCGCTGCCTCCCAGGCACCTGGACCAATTCCACGCGCGCCAGCTCCTCCGCATCCTCTCCAGCTCTGCTGGCCTGGCTCCATCCTGCCTCTTGCTGAGGAAGAGCTTATTAGCAGAGCTCTCTGCAGAATGCCCTTGAGTGGGATTCCTTTTCGTTCTTTCTATTTTCATTTTATTTTTTTTAGGTGTAAATGCCAGGGGAGGCTCTACCAGTGCCTCAGATTCTTTCATCTCGACGAGGCTTTGCCCTTTCTCGCAGCATGACTCCGACAGCAGGCTCTGCGCTGCTGTGCACGGAATACAAACAAACTCCCCGAGTTGGGAGCATGACAAGAATTCCGTGGCAGGCAGGCTGCTGCGTGCTCCGGGGCCTCTGCTGCCACCAGCGCTTCCGAGATCCGCGTGTGCCTGATTAACTCCTCCTCTCCCAGGCATGGGCTGCCGGCGCTCATATCCAGCAAAGGGAGGGTGGAACAGCAGGATGCTGCTGCCCCATGGAGAGCGAGAGAGGAAAGTAACAAGGTGGGGCACTCAAAAGTCCTTGCACCGTTGCATCTTATGGCCTTGATCCCGTGGGACATCCAGCTGTGAGTGTTACAGTGCTTTTGGATTTCAAAGCCTGTTTTAGACCCTTCCATGGGTGGGAGAGTCTGGCACAAAACACCTGTGATACAGTACAGGATTCTCAGGTGCATACGGGGTTGCAGGTTTGTGATTGGAGCCTGCAAGTAACTGCTCCTGCTGGAAGGGCCGTGGTCTCTGGCTACAGAGCTTGTGACCCATTTGGACGATTCTGACTCTCTCCCCACTCCCTTCTCTTTCTTCTTCTCTCTGTGAGCTTCCTTGATACTGTGAAGGAACAGTTGCCAGCATGAATGGTGAAACTGTCTTTTTGCTGGCAACTACTGGAACACTTTTTGTCCTGGCTTGATTGCCACATAATCAGTTGTGAAATTTAGAAGTGTCTGGTCTCCAAGGACTTCCATATTCAAGGAAGCACTGGATCCCCCTTAGAGGCCAGGGGCGGCGAACCTCTTTCTGCCCGAGGGCTGAATTCCATTTTTTAGAACAGTGTTCTCCAACCTTGGGTTCCCAGATGTTTTTGGCCTACAACTCCCAGCTGGCCTGGGGCATGCTGGGAGTTGTAGGCCAAAAACATCTGGGGACCCAAGGTTGGAGAACACTGTTCCAGAAGCTCCTCGGGGCTGCATTCCAGTGGTGGGCGGCGCAAAGGGGGTGGAGCCTAAATACCAAAAATGCCAGCCTCTTTCAGGTTAAAGAGCTTAAAGCTCTTCCTGCCAGTAACTAAGCTTTACGGGAGGCATTTCAGACTTTTAGAATGGGGGCGGGGGGGGGAACGGCACAAAAGCCGGGATGCCACCCAATGCAAGGGATTCTATGAATGATCAGAGGGAAAGGGGGCATGGCCATCTCGGGGGACCCCAGAGGCCTGCATTGGGATCCCAGGTGGGCCGGAGGCAGCCCCCTGGCCGGAGGTTCAACACGCCCGCTCTGAACCATGACACCCAATGCGAATCTAAAGAGATGAACCCTGAATACCAGGGATGGGTGAGTACAATGGAGAATCAGGTAATCCTGTGCAGGTGGACGTAAGAACATAAGAATAGCCCTGCTAGGTCAGACCAAGGCTCCATCTGGTCCAGCATCCTGTTCACACAATGGCCAACCAGCTGCCCTCGGGAAATCCACAAGCTGGACTTGAGTGCAACAGCACCTTCCCGCCCATGTTCCCCAGCAACTGGAGTACTTGAGAGAGCCGTGGCCTCTCCTTCCGTGCCACCACCTTCCCCCACTGAAGCCTTGGCTGCCTTATTAATCATGACTGCAGTGGGAGTCCAGCAGACGCAAAGAGCCTAGCGGAGAAACTACAGAGGGAATCTCTGAGCAGGCTCCTTGAGCCAAACGTCCCTTCTGGGCCCGATCGTGGAGAAGGGGGGCTCTCGAAACGAAGTTGTTCTCCCTGAGAGACACCGGAGTCAGTCATGCTGCCTCTGGACAGTCATCTCATGAGGCTCTCTGAGACATACAAGGTCCTCTGCTGGTTCACTATTCCAATTAAATAAGGTCTAGGAACTTGGTTGCTTTTTATTATTGTTATTGTGTATTATTATTATTATTATTATTATTATTATTATTATTATTATTATTATTGTGGTGGTGGTGGTGGTGGTCATCGTCATCGTCATCGTCATCATCAAAAGCTGAAATTTTCAGGAAACTGGACCCGATGCCTCCCTTCTTTCTGCAGTGCCACATAGCCCTGATTCAGATGCTTCCAGGGCCGGCGTTAGAGCTAGGCATCTTTGGGCACCTGCTGAGGTCCACACCCCTGCAGGGGGGGGGCCACTGCCACCCTAGAGCCTCCTGCCCGTTGCCCTCTTGGTTTTCGCTGCCTGTTCACCTGCCCTTTCCAAGAAAGCAAGCAGTGACAAGAGTGAGGCACCGCAACCTTACATTCTCCTTCTCTGCCGGTCGTGTGGATTGGGCCCAGAGGGAGAAAGCAAGCAAGTGCGTGGCAGTGCCTTGGAGAGGGGGGGTGTGCACAGAAGGGGGGGCTGAAGGCATCTTAGCCAAAGACCCCCCCCCCCCAGAACCTGGAGCCGGCACTGGAGGCTTCCCTCTCCTCGAGACCCACTTGCCTCGAAGGGCCTTTCCCGAACCCCCTCTGTGTCGTCTCCTTCCCTGCCCCCCCCCCCCACACATTCCCGCTCCCCTGCCACGCCCAGCAAACACAGATTGCAAGTACTCCAGGCAGAGGCTGGGCCACATCTTTGTTCACTGGCCCCGCATAAACGAGAGGTAAAAGGAGCCGTCTGTGCAGAGTCAGGCAGTGCGCTGGGGGCTCACCGCTGGACTTATCAGGGATGGGGGCGGGCTGCAAACAGGGACAGGAGCCAGTTATTTCGCCGTAAAGGAAATGTGCATTAAGCCATTAGGAGGAAGATTTGAACCACCAGGGGAGTGGAAAAATGCCCCAAAGATAGTCAGGGGAAAGCAAAGAATCTGATTAGTATTAAAATGGATCTTGGCGGATTCATGAGTGATGTATCATTTCGTAGTCTGAGGCATCGCATCACCTGCAGAGGTCTGGAGCTTGGCAAATTGATGAGTGATATAATTTCTTCGTCTGAGGCACCGTCACCTGCAGAGATCTGTAGATTTTTCTCTTCTCTGCTCTCTCACACACACACACACCTTCTCTCCTCACATAGTTTGGGTCTACTGGAGTTGGCTCAGGTTGTTTTAACTTGGGACTCATGTGCACACAGACAAGGGGGCATAGCATCGCTTGGTCTTCTGCTTGGTGGCATGGCAAAGGTTGGTGTCACTTAGGGCTTTTGTGGCTTTTATGTGATTTTTATATTTTATGTCACAGTTCAGAAGGCTGAAAGAGGGCACAGATGAAAACATGGATACTGGGAGGGTGGTGGGTCAGGAATGGCTGTTCACCTTGCCCAGTGGTTCAGGGGAGCACCCAAACGTCAAAATCTACCACTACACTGACCTTGTCCACCAAGTATAAGTCAAAATGTAGCTTTCTAAGCCACTGGGAAGTAGATGTCAGTAAAATATGAGGACAAACACCTAGACTGTAAGAACAATTTAGATTTGTTGGATCGTGGGGGAATCTCCTTCCTCCCAAGGTTTTACTTCCTGGAAAAGTTGGACAGACATCTGTCAGCAAGGCCTTGAACCAAGGAGCTAGACTGGGGGGGGGGGGGAGTGGGAGTGGGGGATTCCCCTGGGTTCCTCCCCCCACCTCTCATTCTTTTCCATGCTCTCTCCTACCTTAAGATGATGACCCCTGGGGTTGGCAGGTCAGGGGGTGGGCTGGCAGACCCCACAATTTAATTAAGGCTGCACTAGAGAAAACCACCCTGATGGGATCTTTCACCCAAGCCTGGGAGACCCAGTTCCTGATGGATGTTGCACTTCCCTTGCAGCTGTGTGTGGCCCAGGTACCATGGGGGGGGGGTCCCTCTCATCCAGGCTGCCTGCATGCTCTCAGTGCCCTCTCTTTCCCCCCTGTGTGCTATAAATACATTCCCTTAGTCCATCCCAGCACACTGTATCAATCTTGTTTAATAGACTGGAAAGCTTAATGCACGGTGGCGGGTCGCAGGGAGCATCGAGGTGATGGATTGTGCCTTCCCGGAGTCGAGCACCATTGATGTATAATGAAATATTTATGATTTATTCCGGCTAATAAACTGGAATGAAGTGTGTGATATATGTGAGCAGATGGGGAACTATTGATGCAGCTTCCATTTGGGGAGTGTGGGGAGGTTTATGTCCGTAACACACACGTACACACATCACGGGCCCTTGCATGCCATAAACTCCGCACCGCACGTGGCTGTTGTGGGGACAACCGATTCCCATCCCATCATTAATCTCTTACTCCTTCCCTCTAATTGTTTGTCATGCTGCATCCCCTCCCGCGCTTCTGCTCTGCAAGCCACAAACAAACCTGCCTTTTTCGGGAATGCCTTTTATCCAAGAGCTTCACCCCCGCTAGAATTTTAAGAGTGTGGCACTAACTCTCCCACTGGGCTCAGTAGTGGCTGGAGGCAAGTCCAGCAGGAGGCCGGACTCACACTTGGCAAAAGCTTGCTCTTGGAGCTCAGCCCTGCTGCCTAGGCCTCATCCAGGACACTTTGGGGCCCCCAACGTACATTAACAGATAATGCAGGCAAGTTTCTGCAGTTCAAAGGATCTGGCAGTGCGACTTACTCGAGGCTCCTTACCTGGTGCTAGGAGGAAAGACTGAGGAGTCTCTTCTCCACCCACCGCGTCCTACACGAGCTGCCCCGCCAGCTGTTCCCCTCTCAGACTAATTAGCTGCACTTGCCAAATACTTTCAAGATCCCTCTGATGAAAGCTGCTGAAGGAGCGCAAAGAGCTATTGTTGCCTCTGACTGCTTCAAAGAACAGCTTCCCAAAGGGGGTCTCCGCGCTGGAATGGCGCTTGTCCTGTCAACATGCTAATTCAGAGAGTTCGGCAACTCTCCAGGTAACAGGCCTCTTGCAAAGGAATCCAGTGGGGAAGATGCCTCATTCTGTCTGTACCTTTTCAAAGTGAAGGATCACCATGCCACTGAAAGAGCCTGGCAGTAGGAAATTCCCTGAGGGAGTTTGTCAAGCAAAGGAAGATGCTCTCAGAAGTGGAAGTCTGAGCATCCAGGGTTCTAGCTTCCATTTCAAGTCAAGGCCCGGGGAGGCTCCTTGTCCTTCCCAACACTTTGGAGCCTGGGGCAGAAGGTGCCAAGAGGGGAGCGCTTTCAAAGCAAGCCCTGTTGCTAAACGTCTCGCTTTTGCTTTCAGCAATATCACAGGCCCGCGCTGGGATCTTTGTGACTTCCGTTGTGGCTCAGCACATCCAGGGACAAAGGAAGCAATCTGGGGAGGGCCATTTAAATCCCCCCGAAAACACCTGCGTTTTTGGTGGAGCATAGCAGGTGCATAGATTGCACCTAGTCAAAGTGTGTTGCACCAGAGTGCCTGTAAACAGGGTTCATTCAGCACTTCTGAAGTAGAAAGCCCTGGCCCTTTCTCCTCTCCCTTGATCTGAAAATATGTTCGCAGGTGTAACAAGGTCAGACAGGTAGGTTGTCGGTGTAACAACAAGGGACCCACATGGCAGCACTGGGCAAGAATGGAAAAGGCTCAAGGGTAGATCTGCACAGCTGAGAACCGGGTCAAAGCAATTAAGTGAACCTTGCCATTCATTAGACCTACATTGCGAGGGAAGTTTTGGCAAAATATCCCCCAGTGCTGACTTTTGCTATGGAGCCTTGCTGTTGAAACTGCCACTCTGGCAGGGGTACAAATTGCAAAGAGTTGTTCCAATGCTATATTCATTGCCAGGGATCTTAAGAGCTGCATGCTCTTAGCTGGACACAGGTTCCTAGAGCACAAGGAGTTCTGTGAAGACAGGGCCGGCCCTACCGCTAGGCAAACTAGGCGGTTGCCTAGGGCGCGCGGCTGAAGAGGGCGCAGAAACACTGCGCTCCTCTTCGCTGCCGCCGCGCCGCCCCCACCAGGCCTCCACCTCGCCACTGCCGCCGCTGCGCCTCCCCCCGCCCGTTGCCGCCACCACCACCACCCCGACCCCCCCCCCCGCCACCTACCTTCTCCGCATCGCGTCGCTTGCCCTGGTTTCCCCAGCAAAAAACAGAGCGCGGGGGTCCCATCACGTCATTTCCTCCTCGGAGGAGGAGGAGGCAGCCAGGGCGGGGGGAAGGTAGGTTGGTGGTGGTGGCGGCACGGGGGGAGGTTTGCAGAGCAGGGCTGCTTTGCTCCAGAGCCCCCCCCCCCCACGGCACGAGAGGGGGGGCGCTAAACTTCATTTCGCCTAGGGCGCCAAACTGCCCTGCACCGGTCCTGTGTGAAGATGCACACCAGGGTTTCTCTTGAACGGTTGCGTACTTGCTAGTTTCACTCCTCACGCTCCTTCCGGGGAAAGGTTTGTGTCTCCTGAGCAAAATGGACATCATGGTTGGATGCTCATCTTAACCATACAGGTGAGACAATTCACACCACTGCTTTCTTGGGTGCGTTTTTCCGCGGCAACACGGATCTCACGATGGATCCCTTGTCTGGTTTTGTTTTGGCATGTTTCCAGATTACAGTTTGAGATGCCCTCTGTCATGGCAGGGCAAAGAGCTTTCCTTCCCGGGTGAGGGCCAGCAATGAAAGAACTGGCTGTGTTTCCCAGTCTGGCTGTGGAGGGCTCCGGCGGATCCCCCGTTGTGCTTCCGTTGCCTGGTGTGGTGGCCCATTGGGCTTCCTTTTTCACCGTCTTTCCACTTCCCCAAGATGATATGGGGAAGGGCTGCGTCATCTTGCCCCCTTTCTGAAGGCGTTGCCCTGCGCGCTAGTGATGTGCTAGGCCCCTCTGCCCGGAGGCCAAGGCCAGTACCAGCAACTCTGACATGTGGCTGTGCAGCTCAAGAGCTTTTCCTGTGCCAGGCGAGGCTTGCTCGCTCGCTCGCTCGCTGCCCCTGAGAGCCTGTTCAGTTCCCTTCCATCTGGCTGCAGCAGAGGGAGAGGCAGGAGGCTGACCCTGCTCCATCTCTGCTGCTGAGTGAACAGCTCCACCAGGTTCCTCCTCTCCTCTCCTCTCCCTGAATTCTTTATATTCAAGGTGATCCACCGCAACTTTAGGAACTGGTGCCCGAGTGAGGCCTCAGATTCTGCACCCCTGCCTTAAAGGGTTGTGATGGTCGCATGCCTTCCAAATAAGCAGTTGGCATCTGCTGGAACCTAATTTCTGTGAAGGCTTTTCTCAGCTGTGGGAAACTGATGTTCACCAGTAGATACTTTGCCATTTGGTGGCCTATTTTTTTATAGTGGCAAATCATGGAGAAGAGTGATTATTATTAATCATGGCGAAATAGCCGTTGACAGACCTCTGCTCCTTCACGAGTTTTGCTAACCCTCTTTTAAAGCCATCTGGCTGCTGGCAGAGAGCGCTTGCTCTGCAAGCAGGAGGCCCCAGGTCCAGTCTCCCAGCATCTCTCGTTGAAAGGGTCAGGTAGCAGGTGATAGAAAAGAGCCCTCTCTGCCTGAGAGCCCGGGAGAATTGCTGCCAATCAGAGAATACTGAGCCGGGGGGGGGGGGGCGAACCAGTTTCTGACTTGGTATAAGGCAGTGTTTCTCAACCTTGGGTCCCCAGATGTTTTTGGCCTACAACTCCCAGCATGCCCCAGCCAGCATAGCTGGCTGGGGCATGCTGGGAGTTGTAGGCCAAAAACATCTGGGGACCCAAGGTTGAGAAACACTGGTATAAGGCAGCGTTGTGTGTTCACAGGTTCGTCGCGTTTCTCTCTGCTCCATCCCTTGATAATTAGCGAGCTGAAGACCTTGACTACAAGTCTACAGCAGGCAGGGCTCGGTATCTGGATACAGCCCCTCTCGCGGGGGAACCAGCACAGCGAGGCAGCTGCCTTGGACCTAGCTGACATTTCCGACGGGGGGCAGATGGCATGGGGGGGGGAGGGATCTTAGGCTTGTCCCGTGTAGCAGAGCACAGCTTCCCAGAGGCCTGGAAGAGCGACATCAGGATGAGGGGAGAATTAGTAAGTGAGGAAGATGCAAGAGAGGCCAAAGAGAAAGACAGACAGACAGACAGACAGACAGGGCCAAATAACCCACGCCAGGTGGAAAGGACAATTGTAAGTGTTTGCTAACCAAACCAATCCTTTCCATAAGAAGGGCCCTGAAGCTGGAGCAGACCAGAGTTAAGAACAGAGTGAAGAGCTCTGCTGAAACAGGTCATCTATCCAGTCCAGCGTTCTGCTCCCACAGATGTCAAGCAGATGCTGGCTCAGCTTGTCTGAGCGTGGAAAGCTAAGCAGGGTCAGGCCTGGTTATGACTTGGATGGGAGACCCCTCCTCTAGTTTCCTGCATTGAGCAGGGGGTTGGACTCGATAGCCTTGTAGGCTCCTTCCAGCTCTATCATCATCTATGAAAGATGCCCCAACGGGAAGGCTGCAAGCAGCACATGAGCACTGCGCCACCACCACCGCCACCACCGCCCTCCCGCTCGCGTTCCACAGCAACTGGTACTAGCCGAGGACAGCATCCTGTTCCTCACAATGGCCAACCCGGCGCCTCCAGGAGAGCCACAAGCAGGGCACAGAGTCCACGGCGCTCTCCCAGCCCTCATTTGTTCCGTGGCAACCCATGTCCAGTGCCATGCTGGCTCTGAATGTGGAGGTCTCATGTATCCATCATGGCTAACTGCCACAGAAGGCAGCTCTTCTCCTCCTTGAATTAATTAATTCATTTTATTAGTTACATTTACAGTATATTCTGCTTTTCTTCCAAGGAGCCCAATGTGGCTTACATAATCCTCCTCCTCCTCCTCCTCCTCTCCATCTTATCCTCACAACAACCCTGTGAGGTAGGCGAGGCTGAGAGTCAGTGACTGGCCCAGAGTCACCCAGTGAGCTTCATGGCCGAGCAGGGACTCGAACCTGGATCTCCCGAGTCCCTCCAGCACTCTAACCACTACGCCACATCCCCTTTGAGGAGCAGAGGAAGCTGCCTGCCTTCTATAGGCTGAGGCAGTTTGTCCATCTAGCCCAGTGCCTCCCCCCTCTGGTTGGCAGCTGCTCTCCAGGCAAGGTCTCGGGCAGAAAGCGGTTTTTCTTTTCACCTGTTACCTGTGTCTTCTAACACCAGGTGCTAGAGATCGAACCTGAGACCTTCTGTGCCCAAAGTGGGTGTCTTTCCGCTAAAGCTGGCCCTCACCGCATCTAGTCTCAACAAAGTCTCAACATACATGTTGTGTGAAGAAGTTCTTCCTTTTGTTTGATTTTTCACCCAGAATTAACCGTAACAAGAGCCCTGGTACAACCCACCACCACCCCGCGAGGGCAGCCATGTTGGCCGTAAGAAAAATTCAAAAATCCATGTGGTGTAATACCTTTATTAAGCCAACTCCGGTGGAGAGATCTGCAGATCTCGAAAGCTGGCCCATTTTTTGTGATCTTTGAGTTGATACCACACTATATATGGATTTTGGTATATTAAATTTAGCAGTAGCGTAGTGCCATCTGCATCCCCACTGCTCTACAAAGAGTGAGGAGACAGGTTCCTGCCCAGAGAGATTTACAATCTGCCCTTGGGCATGGGGAGAGAATGAAAGAAAGAGAAGACCAACGCAAAGATCACAAAAAATGTGCAAATTGGATGTTGTAGCCAGGATGCCTGCATAGTCAGAGTCTTAGGGTGATAATAATAATAATAATAAATTTTATTTCTTACCCGCCTCTCCGTCTAGATCGAGGCGGGGAACAACAAAAATATAAAATACACAATACATACTATTAAAACATCTTAAAACATATTAAAAACATCATAAACAACTTCATTAAAACATCATTAAAACATTGTAAAAACATCTTAAAGGCAACCTAAAATTCCTCCGGATAGGCCTGCCGGAAGAGATAGTGGGAGCCAGTGTGGCGTAGTGGTGAGGGTGTCGGACTGGGACTCGAGAGATCCGGGTTCTAGCCCCCACTCCGCCATGAAGCTCACTGGGTGACTTTGGGCCCGTCACTGACTCTCAGCCTAACCTACCTCACAGGGTTGTTGTGAGGATAAATGGGCGAGGAGGAGGATCATGTAAGCTGGCTTGGGTTTCTTGCAAGAAGAAAAAAGGCGGGATATAAATGTAATGTATATAATGAGGAGGTGGTGGTGGTGGTGGTGGAGGGGTTGCAGGCATTACAATGGGGCTCTGCCAGATACTGTGATGGTGTCAGCGCCCCTTGGACCGGCAGCTAGAAGAAAATCTCAAGACACCGGAAGCGGCCTTATGCCGAGTCAGAAACACACACACACACAACCGGGTCCATCCAGCCGCAGTATTGCCGGCACTGACTGGCAGCAACGGCTCCCCAGGGTTTTGGGCAGGGTTTATTCCAGCCCTACCTGGAGTTGTCGCCAGGCATCAAACCTGGGACCTTCTGCGTGCAAAGCGGGGGCTCCGCCACTGAGCTGCGGTCACAGACCATGACGGATCCTCCGTGTTTGACAACGCGAGCTCCAGCTGTTAGCTCAAAACTGACTCCCTCCAGGGCAGTGTTTCTCAACCTTGGGTCCCCAGATGTTTTTGGCCTACAACTCCCAGCATGCCCCAGCCAGCGTAGCTGGCTGGGGCATGCTGGGAGTTGTAGGCCAAAAACATCTGGGGACCCAAGGTTGAGAAACACTGCTCCAGGGTGAGCCAGACAGGTTCCTTGGTGGTTCCATCTTCTAATCCAGGGCTGGGCGACTTGTGACCCTCCAGGTGTTTTGGCCTGCAACACACATGATCCCTCACCATTGGTTTGCTGGCTGGGACTTGTAGGCTAAAACATCTGGAGGGCCAGAAGTTGCCAGTCCCTGTTCTAGTCCCACATCCTGTTTCCAGCTGTGGCCGGTTGGATGCTTCCAGAGAGCCCAGAGGCAGGGCAGGAAGGTCACGGCCCTCTCATGCGGTTGCTGCTGGCAACTGGAATTCAGCGGCTTACTGCAGCCTTCCCCAAGCTGCTGCTCTCCAGATATGTTGGACTACAACTCCCAGCATCCCCGAATCATGGTCCAACACATCTGGAGGGCACCAGCTTAGGGAAGGCTGACCTACTGCCTCTGAAGATGGAGGCTCCTTTCAGCCATTGACTTGACCCATCCTCCTTTCAAGCCATCCGTTCCGCACCAGGCGAGCCCTGGCCCGGCCATTGCTGCTCGCCATCGGCCCGCCACGTCGCCCTGCCGTTCTTATCTTGCTGCAACCAATGATTGCGGCCAAAGGGGTGGGGACGGAGGAGGCTCCGCCTCCTGCGCACCAGGAAATGTTGCCTTCCTCATCTCTTTTCTTCTTCTTTCCCAGGTGACACAGCTGTGTATAAGGAAGGGACCTACTGGATCAGGGGCCGGACCTCAGTTGACATCATCAAAACTGGCGGCTACAAAGTCAGCGCCCTGGAAGTCGAGCGCCATCTGCTGGCCCACCACAGCATTGCGGGTAAAGCAGAGCCCTGTGGTGCTGTCCATCTAGATCAGTGTTCTCCAACCTTGGGTCCCCAGATGTTTTTAGCCTACAACTCCCAGCATGCCCCCAGCTGGCTGGGGCATGCTGGGAGTTGTAGGCTAAAAACATCTGGGGACCCAAGGTTGGAGAACACTGATCTAGAATCTGCCCTGTTCCTGTTGTTTATCGATTTATTAATATACTGCTTGGTGCCTAATAGTAAATAAGGCAGTTAAGGAAAGAGAGGGGCGGAAATCAAATGTTTGAAAATAGAGTTATCGAGAAATGGAGTGTTTTTGTTACATTTTGGAACGATACATTCCAGGACGATGTTTGATCTTATTCTGTATTTTCATTGGTATCTAGTAGAAGAAACCACAATTATTATTTACGTATTTGGTATCACTGTTTTTACTCTTGTAGAGTTTTTAGAATTAATAAAGAAAATAAAAGAAAGGTGGCACCTGGAGGATCTCTCGTGGGAAGGAGTTGCTACATCCTTCCCCAGTGTGACCCTTTCGCACTCTCTCTTTCTCCAGATGTGGCTGTGATCGCTGCCCCAGACATGACATGGGGTCAGAAAATCAGTGCCGTGGTAAAGCTCCATGAAGGCCAGACGCTCTCGCTGAAGGAGCTGAAGGAATGGGCAAGGTAAGGCCGCAGCAGCTGGGCTTGGCCTTCTCTCTTAATTATGCCACGGGACGCTAGAGGGCAGTACATATTCCCATGAATGAAACGGAGAAACCAAAACAAGTACCGTAGGTGCAAGACTAGATTATTTCCAAGCTGGTTTTGTATTGTCCAGTTAGTTTCGAACCTAAATATTCTTCATAAGAAGAACCTGGAAATCTATAAACTAGCCATTCTCGCTGGGAATTATGGGAGTTGTAGTCCAACACATCTAGAGGGCGCCAGGTTGGGGAAGGCTGTTCTGGGAAATCCACAAGCAGGACATAAAGGTCGTGCCCCACCCATGTTTTTATCCCCCGGCAGCAACTACTATGTCAGGCATCTGAATGGGTGGCTCTGAAAGTTCGTTAAGCTAATTATAAGATCAGTAATATTGATGATTTGTTATTTTCTGCCTGTTGTACTACAGAGATTTTTCCCCAAGGGTTCCCTACCACCACCACCACCACCACCAAAAATGCACTCTTCCCGCTCCCCGGCAAAGCTAACAGTGCACCCCTTGAATATAAAGAATAGGGTGGCCGGGTGACCGGCCAGATGGGCGATTAACAAATATAATAAATAAATAAATAAATAAATAGCCCAGTTATGACAAGTGGAGCTGTCTTATAAAAGCTTCCAAAGCATGTTGCGTGGGAAGAATAAGGACCAATGCACGGCAAAACGACGTAAGAAGGGCGCCGTGCACCATCCCAGAACAGGCGGTGGCGAGCATGAAGGGTCCGGCACAGCCTTTATCTAGATGTTAACCTCCTTCACCTCCCCCAGGGCGTGTCCCGCTTTTGAGCCAGTGCCGCAGAGGGAGGGAGGGAGGGAGGCAAGGAAGAAGTGCCGTCCCCTTGTATATCTCTCCCTCTTTCCCCTTGTGCCACAATCTCCTGCCGGCCTCCTCACAGCAGCTTGGAGGGACAGTCTGCATTTCTGAGAAAGGAGAATTCCAGCCAGGACATGATGTGTCTGGGAGTGGCGGCTGAGCCCCTCCGGAAAGTGGTCCATGGTCCCTCCGCCTCACGCGGCCTCCCAGGCCTCACACCCCTGCCGGCCTCCCTCCCTGCCGCTCGCCTTGTCTCTCCGCTTCATCTTCCGCGTCACTGGCCTCCCGTCACCCCCTTTTCCTCCCACTCTCTCTGGCAGGAGACACATGTCCCTCTTCAGGGTGATTCATCGTGCGGCTTTCGCCTCCAATCTCTTCACAGTGACAAACAGGTCCCGAGTTAGAGGCCTCCACATGGCAGGATGCGTCGATAGTTCGAGGCAGGGGGAGGGGGGGTTAAGGAGAAGAGCGCTGACATACTCGGCGGGTTTGTCATGTCTCTTCAGACTCTGTGCCAGGGAAGGTGCCTGTCAGAGCTGGGCATGGCCCAAGGTGGGCGCCGTGGCAAGAGCGGAAGCGGCAAAGGGCAAGGTGACTTTGCCTCGTGCCGAGACGGGCCCCCGGTGGGGCCTAAGGAGAAGCTGGACTTGCCTGGCAAGTCCTCATGCACGCCCATGCACAAGAGGAGTGCGCGTGTGGACTGTGCGGGGAGGGGGAATCTTCCCCCGCCTGGAGCTCATGCGGAGGAGCAGGAGTTTGCAAGGCTCCTTAGTGCTTCTGTTGACAATTTGTCATTTGCTCTCCCTGCCATATCTAATTGCAAGGATTGATGAGAACCCATTAAAAGTGATCCATTTGCCTCTTGGAGGTGCTTTGGCTGGGCGCTCTTTCATATATACATGCATGCACACACACATATACATGCGCACACACAATTTGGGGTGCCTTCTTTCTCAGCTTGAGGACCCACACACATTACTGTGGTATGTGGATATCGCATCCCCCCTTCAAGCAGCTGCTATTTCAGGGTGCCCCCTATCTCAGTGTTCTCCAACCTTGGGCCCCCAGATGTTTTTGGCCTACAACTCCCAGCATGCCCCAGCCACTGTAGGCCAAAAACATCTGGGGGCCCAAGGTTGGAGAACACTGCTGTATCTGAACCTGCCACTCAGAGGGCAGCATTTCGGGACAGGCGCGAGGGATTTCATGAGAAGGGCCCTGCTGCTACATCAGACCGTAGGTCCAGCTAGTCCAGGGGTGGGCAACTCTGGGCGGTCCGGGAACCATTTTGCCTCATGGACTCCCCCGCACATACACACAGGCAGCCCACACCGCACAGGTGCCAAAAATGGGGAGGCCAGATGGGCCTCCCCATTTTTAAATAAAAATAAAATGGTGTCTGTAGTTGCTATGGAGCCCCGAAAGGGTCAAACAAGCTAATATTGACCCCTTTGGCACTCCATAACAGTTCCAGATCATCATCATTTAATTTACATATATGCCACTTTTCCACTAAAAGTGCCCAAAGCGGCTAGCGACACAACAGCAATACAAAATGCCATTTTGTTTCCCATAAAATTGCTATTTTCTTTTTCTTTTTTTTAAGGTTTTCGGTCCCCCTGAATTTTTGGGTTGGCGGGGGCCACATGCGGCCCATGGGCCGCACGTTAACCACCCCTGATCTAGTCCCACATCCTGCTTCCCAGAGTGGCCAACCAGATGCCCCCGGGAAGCCCGCAGGCATGAACAGTCCTCCTATGTTATTGTCCTCCAACAAAGGTATCATACTGGCTTCTGAACGTGGAGGTTCCATTAGCCTTGGTGATTATTACCCACTGATAGTCCTTTCTTCCTGCATGGATTTAATCCCCTTTCACAGCCATAAAAAGTCTTGTAGCACTTTAAAGATTATCAGATTTATTATAGACCGCTTCTCCCATAATAGATCGTCTTTAAGGTGCTACAAGACCCTTTTGCTGATTTTGCTGGGAACAGACTAGCCACCTGGAGGCTTTTAGAACCATCTAAGGCCATGGGTGTTGTCACGTCTGGGGGCGCAAGTGAATGTTACACCGTGTGGTGCAGTACTTCCTTTCATCTCTCATTTCTTGCTTTGGCACCAGACCAAACAGCTTTGCTATTTTGGGTTGTGATCAGGGATTTATAGATCTGTGATACAGTGAGCCATATGCCAATATGAGGCATATTTGCATGGAGAAAATGTAGGGAAATGGGAACACGATCCAGTCCAAAATTAAACAGGACAGTGTTGCGCTGTTCTGGGGACCAGGGGCCTTCACGGGATTTCCAGATTCAAGTGTGTCTTTTGACAGTTTTGCAGCTGTCGATTCTTACACCTGTCAGATGTATGACCCATTTGTTGAGAGCAAGGGAGACAAGAGTCCATTGGTTGGACCGGACCAGGCACTCTGCCACCGGATGGGACAGGGAGGAGGTGGTTGGCTGCGTGCTCTTTAACCAGAATGTGCTTGCTTGTCCCAGAGAGTACATGGCTCCCTACACCGTCCCTTCCGAACTGCTCCTGGTGGACGAGATCCCGCGCAACCAAATGGGCAAAGTGGACAAGAAGCATCTCGTCAAGCAGTTCTACTCCACCTAGTGAAGGCGGCGCATGCCGGGAGCCGAGTGGGACGGGGAGGCGTCGTGGCAACACCCTCGCGTCGGAGAAGGGCAAAGTGTGGCGGAGTTTCCCCCAAGGGTGTGTGCTTTGGGTGGTCTTCTTTCCAACACCCTGACTGCATCCTCGTGTGCTGACAAGCCCTTGGCTTATCGTGTGCAAGCTTGGACAGGATCTGTGATTTATTTTCTTAACTGTAAATCAACATCTTGTAAAACTTGGCTTTCTTCTACTTAGTCTCCTCCCTGGCTAAAAATACGTTCCTCGTGCAGGGAATTCAGGGCTTGGCGGTGGTGTAGCTTGGAGCTGATATCGATGTGGGTCTGGGGAGAGGCTGGGTTCACCTCCTGGCCCATGGAAACCCCGTGGCCCCCTGGACAAAATCTCCAGCCCCCCACCCACCACCCACTCCCACAAGAGCACCCCGGAGCCCCTGAAGGCCTCTTAATTACATCGTTTGAACAATTACGTGCACACTCATGGATGTCTGATGTACAAGGGAGAACTTGTTTGTTTTTAAAAAGTAAATGGTTGGTGTCATAATCCCACACCCTCCCTTAGGTGTTTTTGGTGTAATTATGGGTTCCCAAAAAGGTGGGAATGAAAATAGTTGCTACCTCTCACCTTCCTTCACACACGCGCACTCTTAAGTTGAGGTGGGGGGGGGTGCATCCCATGTACCCCGCCCTTTCCAGCAATTACACCTATGTAGCATCAGTCTCTTGTTGGTCCATGTCAGTTTCACCTGTGTTCATTCATAAGTCTCTTCCGTCCCATTTCCATATTAATCTGCAAATTCTTTAAATTAAAAAATCAGCATGAGAATTCTTATTTAGATAATATTTTATGTATTTCCTCACAAAATATGCGCTTCTAAATGTATTTTCTCTCAAGGTACATGTTTCTAAATGTATTTTGTCCTAAAATACTTAGTTTTATATGCATTTTTGGAATATTTTTTGAGCCGAGAACGGCTTCGCAAAATTCGGAGAAGTGCGGAATCGGATGGATGACTGCGTTCCAGTCCACACGCCAGTCCAAGAGGCGCAGATTAGGTTGGTTCACTTTGAAATATGGATGGAACAAAATCCTTGAGCATCCCTGTTGAATGCGAGAAGAACAGAAGAAAGAAGAGAGGTTTGTCTATCAAAGCACCCAATGCACAATGTAGCATTTATCAGTCGCTTTCCTGCCCACCAGGGCTCTCAAAAGGATGTACCAGTTACATAAAATGCAACAAAATCAAAAGCAGAATAAAAGCAACAATAGCGTCAATGCAATTTTGTTAAGAAATTTTCAGCATCTATGGTGCAATTGGAAGAGATGAACAGTGCAATCTTATGTGTGTTTACTTAGAAGTAAATCCTGCCATATTCAGTCTTACTCCCAGGTAAGTATAGGATTGCAGCGTAATTTAGACTGTGAAACTTTTTTTTTATGTTTAGGACACTGAAATGTGATGAGGGCCCATTGTACTCATTACCTGTATGGTTTCACAACCTAGTTCCTTATAAGTGACAAAGCACAGCCTGAAACCTTTACACTTACAGATCATGTTTTCTTTAAAGTGTTGCCATATACTCATTTTAAAAAAAACAGCAACACCTCCCTATGCGAAATTATCATATTCTGGTTAACTGAGGAAGCTTTGTTATTCTTTTCCTTCCACTGTTAGTTTCCTTTCCGTTTTAAATCAACACCTCAATTTGTGCTGGTTGGTATAATTGGTTAGTCTGGGCGGCAGCACCTTGGTCGACCGAAGGACGATGCACAAAAGTGCCTGCTCTAAGTGCACTCCGCTGTGATGGGATTCCATGAGAGAGAGGGGAAGAGGGGTCACTACCGGCTGTCATCTGTGCTGTGGAATGAGCATCATTGGAGATTTTGCCGCTCTGATCGATGTGCTTTAAAATGCTTTTACACGATTCCCATTCTTCTGCTGCAGAAGATTTTCCCGCGGGGGACCTCTTCCATTTGGTGCTCCTTTACTCTCTTCACGTCATCTGTCCCGGCCCCGCTTCACCTTCAGCCTGCATGTGGCTCAGTCCCAGATAAAACAAACATCTCTTTCAGCATATCACACACATACAGACACACACACACACACACACCCCTTTGCTCAGTATTCCCGCCTTATGCCTCTCCTTCCACTACTTCTGCCAGCGTTTCCTGCTTTTCGTTCTCTCTTTCTCTATTTTTAAGGGGTTCCCCCCCCCCCTTATTTTTACGGTGCAGTAAAAGATTCCTTCATTAGGGGACTGTAATCTCAGCACGGGACAGTTAATAACCCACCGTAAATTGCGATCTGTCCTTTTGCATCACTCTGCCACGGCTCCTTCTGTTTAGCTACAGATGCCGGGCGGGCAGCAGCGGGGAGGCCATCATTAAGGAAGAGCAAATAAATGCCAGCCTCTCTTAATAACCCTGGCACGCCTCTCTCTCTCTCTCTCTGTCTTTGTGCCTTCCTCAGGTGAATCCATCCAAGACTGAGAGCCCAGCAGCAGGGTTGTGAAGCCTCTTTCAGCTGAATTGCATTTCAGAGCAGCTCTCTGGGGGCCACATACCCTCGTATTTTAGCTTTGGGGTGCAATCCCATGCATGTTTAGACAGAAAAAAGTCCTACAACTCCCAGCATTCCCTAGCCAGCATAGGGAGTTGTAGGACTTTTTTTCCCTGTCTAAGCATGTATAGGATTGCACCTTAAAGCTTGTATTGCCAGTAACTGCAGGCCTGAGGTTCAGCACCCCTACTACACCAACTTTCCAGTGGCCCTGCTGGCTGGGAATGATGGGAATTGCAGTCCACATCTGGAGGGCATCCAGATGGACTCACAGGGGTGATACTCCGCGTGACGCACATTAGTGGCTTAGCCTGTAGCTAGCTTTTGCACACGTGTGTTTCTCTCAGTGCCACTAAAGAAAAGAGTGAGATACGCATCAGGCCCAAAAGACCACACCCTTTAATTCACGCACACAGAAGCTTTCCAAGAATGGCCTCCCCACTGCCTGGTTTGGGTTAATCCAGAAGCCCAAACGACAAAGTCACATAAGAAGAGTCTGGCTGGATCAAACCAAAGCTCCATCAAGTCCAGCCAGCTGCCTCCAGGAAGCCCACAAGCAGGTATACTGCGTCTGGACATGGAGGTTACAGGTAGCGAGTCCAACTAATAGCCACTGATAGATTTTATCCCCCGTGAATTTGTCTAATCCCTTTATAATTTCCTCGTGGGAATTACCAGGCACCTGGTATTGTGAATTCTTTCTTGGGCCATAGAGCTAACTCTTCCTCAGCCACCCCTACTCTCCACGGCTGTCGCTCTTGCAAGTCACTGGTGCAACTGGGACCAATACTTTGGGTCCAAAGACCAAGGCCCCAGAGTCGGGGGGGGGGGGCAAGTGACTACCAGAGAGCAGCAGATGATGAGGGATTCAGTGTAGCAGAAGCAAACTCCACTTTGTTCCTGTGGTCATGATGGTGCTATGATTTATGTGAGCTTAAAATGCAAAACTGCACATGCTCAGATGCTTGTTTTGTTTTTTAATCTGGGTTGGCAAACATTCTGACATTCAAGGAATATAGAACCAGTTGTAAAGCATGGAGTGATGGCTGAGGGGAGAGAAATGTTAGATATAATACCCAAGGCCTCCCAAGGGGGAGCCCCATAAGACCATTAAATTCAGGGTCTAATATTACCAAGCCGCACCAGTGTTGCAAACTTTGGCAGGACCGTGGGGATTTCGTTCATTTTGTTTGGGCTCACTTGGTAGGGGTTAACGGTTGTGGCTTCCCAGCCCTTTCAGCTTTTCTGGTTCTAGACGAAGTCTTGGAACTGTAACTACAGCATATACTCAGAAAGGGAAAAATAAGTTTTAAAACATTAAAAGTTTTTTCAAAGGAATCACGTTAAAAAGAAATCTAGAGCTAGGAATAACACCACAATGCCCAGGGGACTGCTCAACCGACTCTGCCCATCAGTGCCCATCATCGGGGGCCCTTGTGAAAAGTGGGAGGGGTGGGGCAGAAGCGGAGTGTCCCTGTTCTCCCCCCACCCTCCCCATGACCCAGCGGGGCCCATCACAAAGCCACAGGTGTCAAGAGGAAGGCGCAGAGCTCCCATAGGAGGCATCCCGTGGGAGGGATGGTACCATCTCCTTTGTTAAAGCATCGACGGCGCGGTGAATTTTTTCACTTACCATATAGATCAATATCAAATTATCATGTCTCGCATTCATAACTCTTAAGCAAGCAACAATGGGGAGAGACAAGGTCACTGGAGAATAAATAGCAGCCGGTGAGCTCCGTGATCTATCATTCCCGACAAGCCCCGCGCACCTTGCAGCAGGCCCCTGACAAGATCATTAATAAAACTCCGCCGTTGCCCGATCGATGGCTTTGATGGATGAGCACAGGTAGCAAATGCAGTAAAACAGCTGCGTGTCACGCTTGGGTGAGGGATGCGAGCCCCGCCTTGGGGGCACGGTGGGCTGAGCCATTTTCCTTGGGGCCTGCTTTCCTTTTAAAAAAAAAAGGGGGGGGGAAGGATCTTTAAAAGCCGTTCAGCGTTTGCTGACAAACGTTTGAACTTGGCACCTGAGCTCTCTGCTTGGGTGGGATGCTGTTGCTATTGCCGAGAGGGTGTGGGGGGGGGCACACACATTTTTGGAGAGAGCTCCCCGTTCCCCATCCTGCCGCTCCTATCCATTCCTCAGGGGTGTGCAAGAAGGCGCTGCGCGGCAGCCTTATCCGACGTGGCGACCTCCAGATGCGTTGGACGACAACTCCCAGAATCCCCCAGCCAGCTCTGCCGGCTCAACACATCTGGAGGCTGCCACATTGGGAAAGGCTGCCAGTGCCACATTTGTGCCAGCTGTGTGACAAAGGCGGAGCACTTGCTTTGCATGCAGAAGGTCCCAGGTTCGATCCCTGGCATCTTCAGTTAACAGGACCCCTGGTAGCAGGTGAGTGGTCTCCAACGTGGTTCACGTGGGCACCAGCGTGCCTGGAGACACATCTCAGCACCCACCAAGCTCCTTTATTTATTTTATTCATTATATTTATATCCTGCCCTTTTTTTCCTCCAAGGAACCCAAGGCAGTTTACATAATCCTCCTCCTCTTCTCCATTTTATCCTCACAACAACCCTGTGAGGTAGGTGAGGCTGAGAGTCAGTGACTGGCCCTAAGTCACCCAGTGAGCTTCATGGCTCAGAGGAGACTGGAACCCAGATCTCCCGAGTACCAGTCCAAGACTCTTAACCACTACACCACACTGGCTCCTTGCCCCTCCTGATTTTTATTTTATTTCATAAGATATTTTTTTTAATTAAAAAGAATTGCCTGTGAGGCTGGCATGCTGCAATGCGAAGGGCTGCCCTCCAGCGCGATTCTTATTTGGGTTCCAAAGAGCGATGCTGTGTTTTGGAGCTCAGGCCCTTGTACTGAAGTTCGTGGGCAAGTTACCTTTCTTCTAGTCTCACCAGTTTGCCTTCTGGGGATATTAGTGTTTTGCGACAGGCGGTGTCTATCATGGCAGCCATTGTATGAATGGCAAGCGCCCCCCCCCCATGGCTGCCATTTTGTGACTGTGCCCGTGAATGTCTCTCAACATTCCAAATGTGCCCACTGACCCAAAAAGGCCAGGGACCCCTGACACCGGGCTAGGTGGACAAATGCTCTGACCTGGTCTAAAGCGACGTCCTGTGATCCTTCGCTGGAAGAAGGAAAGCCTGCGATGGTGAGGAGGGCAGGTCCGGAATTTATGATAAGTAGTGAGGCGTGGGGAGGGTAGGTCCAAAGACAATGGAGGGCCAGGCATGGTAAGGAGGGTTCAAGAAAGATGTGATCCAGCGAGGGGTAGAGAGCTTTAAAAGTTAGGACTGGAAGCTTGAAAGTGGTTTTTAAAAATGCAAAAGCCTGAGAAGAATGAATGAGCCGCCACTGGGAGCCAAGCAGGGCCGGTGCTACCATGAGGCCAACGAGGCAGCTGCCGAGGGCGCAGGGCTAAAGGGGGCGCCAGAAACGCCTTGGGGAAAAAATACAGCGCCCTCAAGTGGGAAGGGGGGGCGCTAAATATCTGATCTTGCCTAGGGCACCAAACTGCCTTGCCAAGAGAAGCGACACAGGACTGTAGCAGTGGAAGCCTTCCCCCGGCACGTAGCCCGCGCGCACACTTATGGCCACCGGCTCCTGCCGCCTTCTCCCTCCTGCTCCGCTCTGCTTGCAACTCAAGCGCCCCATTGATGGCCTGATCATACATAACCAGGCCTTCAATTACACTGTAATGGCTACAGGCTATTAAGTCATCTGCCCCCTTCGCGGCTGCCTGCTGGGTCCTTCCGTGACACCGCACAGTAAAAGCAATTAAAAACATGCCCCTGCTGCCAACCCCCCCAAATGGCTCCCCCTTCGCAGACCGACACCATTCTCGTGTAATGTCTGCCTTGGGTGCTGGTGTGTGTACGCACGTGTGCTGCAGTCTAGTTTTTTCCAAAGGTGATAGAGTGACCAGGTACGGAAGAAGAGCCATGGTGGGACAGGCTGTGGTGTCCACGTTTTGTCAAGCATCCCCTTTTAGGCAGTGGCCAGAGCGATGCCTTTGGGGAGCCCCAAGCCTTCCACTACTGTTTGCCTCCAACCCTGAAGGTTTCAAATAGCCATCATGAATAACAGCCCATGATAGACCTCTCCTCCTCCTCCTCCTCCTCCTCCTCTGTAAGTTTGCCCAATCCCCTTTGCAAGCTCTCTAAGCTGCCGGCCATCACCACGTCCTGTGGCAGCAAATTCCGTAAGTTGATTTTACGTTCTGCGCAGAAGACCTCGCCCGCGTCTGCTTTGAATCAGTTTTGTTGGCTGAGACTTTTTGGTGGTGACTCCCCCCCCAACTGTGGAATTGTCATCTTTTCAGCACCACGTTAAGGCATTCCTCTACTCCCAGGCATTTGATGGTATATGATGGAGCTTCTTAATTGAGTTGTTTTATCAAGTGCTGGTATATTATTGTCAATGGCTCTTAGCTGTATGTTTTCATCCCTGTTGTTAAGATGCCTGGAGCCTTTGGGGGGGGGGGGGAGAGAAAAGCTTCTAATGCATATTTATTTATTTATTTATTTATTATATTTATACCCCGCCTTTTTTCCTGCAAGGAACCCAATGCGGCTTACATAAGCCTCCTCCTCTCCATTTGATCCTCACAACAACCCTGTGAGGTAGGTTAGGCTGAGAGTCAGTGACTGGCCCAAAGTCACCCAGTGAGTTTCATGGCTGAGCGGAATAAATTAATAAATAAAATCCCGGGTGCTAGTATTACAACACAGGGAGGAACCTCTCTCTATACCCACTTCTTCCACACGTCAACTCGTTAGAGAAGATGAGGACTTATTGGACAGGGCATCATGGGAGCACGGGCGGGCTACAGCAAGGACAAAACTGGGACGAGAACTGTAACTGGGAGGAAACTGCATGGAAGATGGTGGCAGCCAGGAGCAGGAGAATCAGAAGAGACTCAGAACCACGCGAATGGATCGCTTTCGGAACCTTTCCCACGAGAGTGGCTCTTAATGATCCTGAGGGAGGGCAGCTGCAGCAAGTTTTGCTGGGTGGGAACTGGGAAGGGAGGCCCTCAGCCCTTCAAGAGCAGCAGCGGGAAGAGAAGGGTTTTGGTGGCGGGGGACTCCTTACTAAGAGAAGTGGAGCGGGTTGCGCGCCAACAGTCCTGATAACTCGCAAAGTATGCTGTCTTCTCAGTGCGTGGGTCCAGAATGTGATGGACAACTTGCCAAGATCTGTCCGTCCCGTTGATTGTTATCTCTTCTTGCTCATCCAGGTGGGAATGAACAACACGGCCAGGCAGCCACAGCTATCATGGCTGAGAGCAAAGGAGAAGCAGCTGTGGGGTTCAAGAAGCAGCATCCTCATCTATTCTTCCTGTTAAAGGTGGAGGAGCACAAAGGGGGAGCAGGATACTTCTGGGGAATGGCTGCCTTCGCAGATGGTGTCAACAGCGAAGGTGCTGCTTCTGGGACCACCATCTAAGCTTCCTCAATGAAGGATTGCTGCCAGGCGATGGGTTGCACCTGCCAAGGACTCGTCTGCTCAACCCTTGCCCTTCATGGCTTATTAAATCGAGCAGGCGAAGGATGTCCATCTGGGTCCAGGAGTTGCGAATGTCTCATTGTGAGAGGAAGCAGTTCCAGCTCCTTTAAAAGAAGCCATAACTCAACTGCTCCAGAAGAAACCTTGCCTGGACCCAGGCAGTGCTAACAACGATACGCCGATGGCTAACGATCCCTTCCTGGGCAAGGCGTTTGAGAGAGTGGTTGGTCGGCCAACTCCAGCCACTCTTGGATGAAACGGATTATGTAGGTCCATTTCAACTGGGTTTCAGGCCTGGCTTTGGGATAGAAACTGCCTTGGTTGCACCTCTGTTGAGGAAGAGGGCAGGGCGACTGCAGCCCTGCTGATTCTCTTAAACCTCTCTTTGCTTTTGATACCGTTGCCCAAGGTATCCTTCCAGGTAGACTCTCTGGGTTAAGTCCACCAACAATATTTTCATTTTATTCATAGGTATTACAAGCCTCGGTAACCCCCTATGGAGTCTCCCATCCAACCAGCACCATATTTCCACATCACATACCAGACAAAGATATTTATGGTCTACCAACCACACCAATATACAATACAGACAAGATATACCAGCCTACTCAATTGTATACTCAGAATAGAACATACACAATAAAAATAGAATCAGGCAAGGATAGAAGGTCTAATCAGAATAGCAACATTCAAGAATTTTGCCACTTCCTTAGTGATTAAGCTATTTGAGCCATCAAGCAGAATGGTCAAAAGAGACCCTAAAGATCGTCCAGGGAAAGTTTGCGTGATTGGGTGCATTAGAGTTTCTCTAGCCCCTCAATAGAAACTGCAGTTAGAAAGAACATGCACAACCGATTCCACCTGCTCATTGCTGCATTTTCACTGGGATTTTACTGTACTGTATATACCATCCAAAAGTTTGGAGGGTAGAACATTAAAACGAACAAAGGAGAATGTGCTCCTGTATTTCGGGATAGATAACCACTCTAAATAAAGCATCCCATTTTCAGGATAAAGGTCCGACAAACCCAGCGACAAAGGGGAACATGGGCCCTGGGCCGCTGCGTGGAGCTCTTGAAAATCGATGTCAGTCAGTCTCTGGGTTAAGTGTGGGAGGCACCTGCCAGGCAGGGGCTCTGCGCCCACTTGGTTGGGTAGCTGCTTCCAGAGGGTGATGCTGGGGGTCATGCTTGGCGTTGGCGGTCATGCTTTGGGGTTCCACAGCGTTCCGCTCTTTCTCCCATGTTCTTTGACGTCTACATGAAACCAGTGGGAAAGATCACTTGGAGCCAGGTTTGGTCTGAAGTGCCACCAGCATGCAGATGATAACCAAATGCAGAGTTACAGAATGGGGGACACTTGGCTCAACAATACTACAAGTGAGAAGGATCTTGGAATTGTGGTAGATCACAAACTGAATATGAGCCAGCAATGCGATGTGGCTGCAAAGAAGGCAAATGCAATTTTGGGCTGTATTAATAGAAGTATAGCTTCCAAATCGCGGGAAGTGATAATTCCCCTTTACTCGGCACTGGTTAGGTCTCATCTTGAGTACTGCGTCCAGTTCTGGGCACCTCACTTTAAGAAGGACATAGACAAACTGGAGAGGGTTCAGAGGAGGGCAACAAGGATGATAAAGGGACTGGAAACAAGGCCCTATGAGGAGAGACTGAAAGAACTGGGCATGTTTAGCCTTCAGAAGAGGAGACTGAGGGGAGATATGATCGCACTCTTCCAGTATTTGAAGGGATGTCACACAGAGGAGGGCAAAGATCTCTTCTCGGTCATCCCAGTTTGCAGGACACGGAATAATGGGCTCAAGTTACAGGAACCTAGATTCCACCTAAACATCAGGAAAAATTTCCTGACTGTCAGAGCAATAAGACAATGGAATCAACTACCTAGGGAGGTTGTGGGCTCTCCCACTCTGGAGGCATTCAAGGTGCGGCTGGACAGACATCTGTCAGAGATGCTTTGACCTAGATTCCTGCATTGAGCAGGGGGTTGGACTCGATGGCCTTGTAGGCCCCTTCCAACTCTACTTTTCTATGATTAATCTTCCGCTCTCTTTATCACCAGACACAGCTGAGGCTGTGGCCATCCCGGATCAGTGCTGGGGTGCAATCATGGATTGGATGAGGGCAAACAGACTGAGACTCAATCCGGACAAGGTGGAGGTGCTGCCGACTGGCGGTTCACCCACCCGGGTGGGCAGTGTTCAACTCGTTCTAGATGGCGTCGCACTCCTCTAAAGCAGGAGTCTAGAACCTCAGCCCAGAGGCCCAAATCCAGCCCTCCACGGTTCCCTGGGTGGCCATCTTCCTTTCCCACCAACCGCTGACTGTTCGCTGGTCTCCCATCTTTTGCGGCTTTTTTCCCCGTTCAAAAGTGATGAAATGGCACTCCAAGGGCTTGTGAGAGCATTACGCTAAAATATGCCCGCATTTGGGGGTAATTTTGGCCCTGTCTCCTTTGTTTTTGCCCTCCCACCACTGAAATGCAGCCCCCAAGAGCTTCCCTGAAATGGAATTTGGCCCCTGGGCTGAAAGAGCTTCAACGCCCTTGCCGTGAAGGATCAGGTTCACACCTATGGGAAGGGATGCTTGTGTCGATCCAGGATTGCCTTAGAGCAGTGTCCTCCAACCTTGGGTCCCCAGATGATTTTGGCCTACAACTCCCAGCATGCCCCAGCTGGCTACGCTGTGTTAGAGGCTCCAGTGACCTTTTATAAGCTTCAGCTGATAAACCAGCCACGACCTTACCTGGATGGGGGAAAGCTTGGCCACAGTTACCCATGCTCTGGTAACCACCTGGTTAGACCCTGGCCATGTGAGCTGTGTGTGTGTGTGTGTGTGCCTTTAAAAAGAGTTTGGAAACTGCAGCTGGCCCAGAGCAGGGCCAGGCTGGGCCTTTTGACCGCTGTGACACCTGTGCTTTGTTAAGCTGCGCTGGCGCCCACTCCCGTTTCCAAAACCAACTCAAACTGATGGCAGGTGAAGTAGCTGTAAGAGTCGCCCCTTGAAGCGCAGGTGGAACTCAGCGGTGCCAAGAATTTGGGAGGGGAGTGGCCAAGGAGAGGGCTCCTCCACTCTGGCCATTGATTGAATCGGGGCAGATCGTTAATGTGATGGATACACCTGCTCTCCATGCTTTGCTCTTAGATTTGTCACCGCCGGCTCCCGCGGCATTGACTGAATCGGGGGTTAGAGTGGGAAGCCACAGCTGCCCAACCGTGCCTGCATTGATCTGGCAGAGCTCAGCCCCCAAACCTTTCAGCTAATAGATAAAACGACACCCCTCCCAGTGTGCTTAATGCCTGGCTTCGGTTACTGCGGCATCTCTGGAGTTTTGCTTGGTCGGCTGCTGTGGGGGTTGCATCTCCACCTTTTGCAAAGCGACGCCACACCGCTCTCCCCCCACACTCAGGCATGTGCTGCTGTGCGCAGGATCTCAGTCTCTCCAATGTGTGCATTACTTGAAAAGAGTGGCACGGTGGGGGGTGGGGGGGTTTCCACACTTCCACTGTGGCCACTGTGGAGGGTTTATTTCTTTTTATAGTCCCTGTGGTGGTGCTGGGAGGGGCAGGAAATTTGCGGCAGGGGAGTAGCTGGGGGGGGGAAGGTTTAAACCTCCCCTACCTGTGCAAAGTGGTTCCAATCCTGATCAGGCTGTGCGCTTACAGTACAGTAAACAAGATGGAGAGGATCAGCTGCATGGTGCTTATCTAACACAGCCTGTAGTTCAGGCTCAATTGACGCATTTAAAAGAACATCTGGTCTGGCCTTTACAAGGGTTCAGTGAGGTCTCAACAAAACCACAGCTGCCTAAATCAAGTGCTGGCAGTGGCAGGTCAAACCCTGGCGTTCTAGAACTTCTAGTCACCCTGCATCTCACCCCTCAAATTCCAGCAGCCTTACTGAATGTCATGGCACCTTTTTGTCAAATCTGATACGCATTCAGCCAGACATGTCCAGTTCTTGGACTACAGCAATGCTCCTTTGATCTGTGCATCATTCTTAAGCTCCCACAGCTCCCATGCTGCGGTGCAACCCCAGTGTGCGCAGTTTCTCGTGTGGAAAGAAATGCGTACACGTAACAAGAAACCTGGCAGTTCCTCTGCTCCAACCCAAAGACTTTGGAGGCAAAATCTGGTCCCAAATGAACAGAATTAGGAACAGATACCGGGGCGGGGGTGCAGAGCGTCGAAAGCTTCTGGATGGTTTGACCAGATTAGATGAAGTTGACATTTGCAACTTTTCTGTGGCAAGGTGAGTGCCCTCTCTGGCACTCATCCTGTTGGGCCTCAGCAAACGCAGGGCACCAGGTGGCAAATAGAGGGTGCAAGCCCCCGGGGCTCACCCTGCCTGCCCCTGCCTAAGGATACCTTCCTTTTCTGGCAAGAAGGAAACACGCACACCAGCTACACGCGCTTGGCTCTCTCTTCCCAGCTGCTCTTGGCTCCTCTGCCTGCGCAAGGGAAAGGGAAGCCGTGTCCCCCCCCCCCCCACTCCACGCCGCCTCCAGTGCTGGGAACTGCCTGTGCACTTTATAGCTGACATTATCTTTTATTGGCATATAAAATTCCAGGCTCGGGTGCCTTTATTGCTGCTGCTTCGGCATTCGGCATCAGGGCTGCTGTCTGCCAAGAATGGCACAGATCACCCTGCGCAGAGGTGGGGGTGCGGCGAGGGTGGGCTGCCAAGGGGGCTCCCCCCGGGCCTGCTCGCATGGCACAACAGCCCACCGTGGTTTCATTTGCCCGCGGGAGCTGCCACATCGTGGCTTGTCGTGTCACGTGAACCCAGGTGGCGGGCATTGTTGTTTGAGGGTTAGACAGCCCTCAAATGACCCTAAAACAAGCCATGGGTTATTTGAGGGTTGTCTAACCCTCAAACAACCCCCGCCGGCCGGGCTCAAACAACACGGCAAGCCACAGTGAGCTGGGCGCCCGCAGAAATGGCGGCCCGACATGACGGCTCCCGCAAGTAAATGGAATCATGGCGGGCTGCCGTGTCGTGCGAAGCACGTCTCTCCCTCCCTGGCGCCGGTGTACCGTGCTATGGCATGGGTGGGCGTACACAAGCCAGGCTGCTTTTGTGCCGTAACGCTCAGGCGCCCCACTCCTCGTCACGGAGAAAGTCAGGTGCCCAAACCCTTCACTTCTCTCCTTGCGCTGGCCGTGGGGGGGGGGCGGCTGCTTACGTCCCTTCGCTGGCTCCCTCCAAAGCCCCCCCATGGCCTTGCCTTCCCCGTTTATAGGGCGGCCAGGTGTCCTACTTTACAGATGACAATCCTCTACTTTGCAGGGCCGACAGAGGACCGTCCTCTGTTCGAAGGGGTCCTCTGACGGGCAGCCTTGAAGTCGCCCCGTCAAGAGTGAGCATCTGGGCCGCGGACTGGGCAGGTGCACAGGGCGCCTAGTCAAGTCTTCTCCACTCCGGGGAGAGCTACAGAATTTTCATTTAAAGTCTAGTTATTGTTTCTAAATTTGTGCCTATACACAGGGCCGGTGCTACCATTAGGCCAACTAGGCAGCTGCCTAGGGCGCAGGGCTAAAGGGGGCACCAGAAATAGGGAGGGAGGGCTCAAGTGGGAAGGGGGGAGCGCTAAATATCTGATCTTGCCTAGGGCACCAAACTGCCTTGCACCGGCCCTGCCTATACATATACATTTGCAGGTGCAAATGTTATGCAGGTCGGTGCTCCCTTTTGTCCTCTTTTTTTTGTGATGTATCAGTGGCCTCCCTACCCCCTTATCGCTGCGCACTTACGCCCCAATACACCCCTGCCGGAGATCTTCACTCCTACAGCTCCACCGCCTGAGGCAAAGGACACGATGCCACCGCCCAGTTCCAGGGCGGGCACCAAAGAAGAAGGCACGCTCGGGCACCTGCCGAGGGTCCACACCCCAGCAGGGGCCCACTTCCAAGAGCCCCCTGGACTTGCTCCTCCTCTGCCCCAGTGCAACCTGCTTCTTGCTCACCTGCCTCTCTGGCCCAGGCCGTGGAGCTGGGGGGGAGGAGGAGGAGGAAGAGGAGGAGGAGGAGGAGGAGGAGGAGGAGGAGGTGGTGCTGCTGCCTACTGGCTCTGTGCCATTCAAGCAAGCACCACAACATATACAGTAACACCTTGGATTGCAAGCATAATTCGTTCCGGAACCGTGCTTGTAATCCAAAACACTTATATCAAAGCGAGTCTCTGGCGGGCGTGAGCAGGGCCGATTTCGGCCCGCTACGCCTGCTCGAGGCGAGCGGTTACATCCCTACGACTACTTGTATTGCAAGACGTCGCTTGTTTAGCAAGTCAAAATTTATTTTAAAAAATTGCTTGTCTTGCAAAGCGCTCTCAGACCAAGTCACTTGCAATCCAAGGTATTACTGTAATTACAAATGAAAAGTGGAGAGAAGCTTTTACAAAAAGCGAGATAGTGTTCCCATATAGCCCCTAGTGCAGTGTTCTCCAACCTTGGATCCCCAGATGTTTTTGGCCTACAACTCCCAGCATGCCCCAGCCAGCGTAGCTGGGTTGGAGGTTGGAGAACACTGCCCTAGAGTGTGGATTCAATGATAGTTGGTCCTTCTCACATTGGTGCCTGGGAGAAGAGAGGACTCGGGGGCCACCCTGTTTTCCTCCGTAAGGAGGGATAGCGAGTGCCCCCTTGGCAAGGAACGCTGCGAGGCTCTCCAACTAATCTTCACTTCCTCTTCCCCTTCCGTGGCCCCTCTCAAGCATTCGGGGGGTGGGGAACAGTACCCAGCTCCTCCTGGCTCCTCCAGGCCAGCCTTCCCCATCCCCAACCTGGTGCCCTCCAGATGTGGTGGGCTACAGCTCCCATAATCCGACAGCCTGCATCGCTGCAGTAGTCCAGCACATCTGGAGGGCACCGGGTTGGGGGAGGTGGCTCCAGGTGTGATGTGTAACCCAGTGGTGAGGTGTGACCCGCCAGCAACAGCACTTCCAGTAAGCCAGCCCTCGGGCGGCGGCTGTAGGAGCGGCTGCCGGAATCACGGGCAGGGAGCGGAGGGGGCTTTGAGTCCAGGAGGCAAATTGCAGAAGAAGGGAAGGGAAGAAGAGGTGCCTCGGGCTGCCCACGGGGGGGGGGGGATGCTCTTTGACCTGGCCACCTTGTCCCCGAATCTTACATGCCTGGCAGCTGCCTGGCCAAGTCCCCGTGTGATGTTGCAGGGGTGCAGAGCCTCAAGCCCATGGGCCAAACCCGGCCTGCCTGCGGCCCCAATCCAGCCCCTTTCCCAATTCCCATCACCGTGGATCCTTGGGTGCTGCTTTCCCAGCTCCTGTGCAGTCGTCCGTCCCCCCCCCCCCATTCTAAAAGGCTCAAATGCCTCTCCCAAGGCTTAGCTACTGTACTGGCAGGACGAGCCCCGCCCCATTTGCCCTTAGCCCCGCCCTCGGGCTAAAGGAGGTTCAACTCCCCTATGATATTGTCATATCCTGTCACCCTGGCTGCTGCCTGCCTCTCTTTGTTCTCCATCCACTGTCAAACTTTGTGTTCTGAGGCTGGCATGGAGGACTGGCTCATTTTTGCTCATGCTCTGAAGCAGGGCTCTCCAACCTTGGGTCCCCGGATGTTGCTGGACTACAGCTTCCAGAATCCCTTGCCATTAGCCGTGCTGGCTGGGTATGCTGGGAGCTGTAGCCCAGCAACATCTGGGGACCCAAGGTTGGAGAGCCCTGCTCTAAAGCATCATACATTGCTGGCGCCGAATGATGAGGATGATGATAATTATAATAATTATAATAATATAAAGAAAGTGCACACTTTTTGCAACTGTGGGAAGGTGACAGCAAGCTATTTTCCATTCCAGTGCAAGCATTAAGAGAACTCTGCTGTCCCTTGTAACTGAGCTTATTTCCTTTTCTTCTTTTTTTTCTTTTGGTCTTCTGCGAATCACAACCGTAAATCTGAGGCCATTGTAACTGAAAGGAAAGTGCGAGGGTTGCAATTGTATTTATTCAGTGCCAACAGAGTGCTAAGTGCTGCGAAGAACAGAAGCAATGTGATTCTCATTTACAGTCTATGATTTTGCTCCTCACTCCACTCCTCTTTGCCTGAGCACAAAATGCAACTGGTTTATGTTTTACTGGAACCAAATCAACAGTGTTTGGATTCGCTGGCTGGAGTTGTGTGACAATGAATGCGCTCCATCACATCTAAATTGGAAGGGATGGGGTGGGTGTGTGAAGAAGGGTTTGTTCTCAGCATGGTGCCAATATAGGTCTTTTAAATCTTTCCTTCTTGCCTCCCCACAAGAAGTACTCTGGGAAATCAGACAAGTTGCCAATTTTTTTCTGGTGGGGCTCTTCTGCCCTGAAGGACTGTGTGGCAACCACTTGTGTAGATGTCTAAGATGTCACCGGCAAGGCACGAGAGAGCCACCTCGTGGCTCACCCCATGGGACTAAGGAATTCCAGGCCGTGGTTAAGCCATTATTGTTTTGGTCACAGAATCAGAGTTGGAAGGAACCTGGGGTGTCATCTGGTCCAACCCCCTGCTCATTTCAGGAACTCTGATGCAAGATGCAACTGGTTGTTGTTTTAAAGTTTTTTTATCCTGCTTTGCACCGCCAAAAGAAGAGTCTCTTGAAGCAGCTTACAAAATATAAGAACAATAACTAGTCGTTAAAATACGTTAACGCACTAACCAAAACTAACAGTCAATAATAAAATTAAGCATCCCTGACAGATGGGCTAAGAAACAGGGATTTTTTCCTAAATCTCACATTGCGCTTTTAGTAGTATTACTCCATTAAGCAATTCACTGTGAGTTAGTATTGGGGGATAGGGGAATTGGTCCTATGTGACGTATTTGGTTCTAAGAACCTGTTTAAAGATTAATGTGAAGGACCAGCACCCAGGTCCTATGCGTGAGTTCGGCGCTTAACGGGTTAACCGGCACTGAGTTACAGCCCGTACAAGCAAGTGAAACCGACTAGCAGGTTTGCGTACACAAGAGGAAACTAGAGCCCTTTAAATGACCAAATAAGGCTTTATTTATTTACACAAGATACGGAGCGGAACTAACAGCTTTCTAGGAATACTATAATGTCAACACAACCTGAGGTGACCTCTACGTTTATCAATGAAACAGGCTCCCAGGCTAGCGCAGTGGGATTAGTCAGTTACCTTAGACTAAAGACTTTATGCTGGTCAATTTCAGCCTGGCTCCGGGTCGGCCAATCCGGGGATGAGAACAGCTTACTCCAGCCACCGCTTGGAGGATGAACCTTGTTCCAAAGCACCCTGTGTTCCCAACAACAACTCACAGGAAGGGAGAGGGGTTTTCTACCCGAGTTTCCCGCTCTCCCCACCCTCCAGGTCAGGTGGGGGCTTATGCCTGCCCCTTCGTATCAGGTGGGCTTATTCCTGCCCGGGAAGAAGGTGACGTCCTGGGTACTTTACAGCTCTTTGAGACTGCCCTGATAGTTTGATGGTCTTGATGGTCCTTTCTTGGACCATCAAGAAAGAATTCCTTTGTGGAATTCACCGAGACTCTTCATTGTTGGGGATGCCAGTCTGTCTGGCTGCTTCCCTGTAACTCAATCCCCCCTCCTCACCCCCCTCCCCTGGACGGAGACTGTGTGTGTGTGTGTGTGTATGTGTGTGTGTGCGTGTGCATGCATACTCGTGTCAGGCTTTCTCCACAATTAAAATTTCCAGGGCAGAATGAAAGTTGCATTACAGGAAAAGTAATACACCGTTTATAATGTACAGTTGTTTGCTGATTTTATGTTAGATACGTATGTTTTGTTTTTAATTCATTTCTTTAGGATTTGTTGTATTATATATTTTATTTATCCTATGGGCAGTATCCTATACTGCTGCTGCACCTCCGCTGGTTCTCTTGTGTGAGCGGAACTGACCACTCATGCAACAGGGACTGTCAGTTCCCCAAAATAACCCTGGAACAAGCAGCAGCACTCGTTTCCAGAATGAAGCAGGTCGGTGGAGCTCTGAAACTCTTGATTTCCCGTTATGCAAGTGGTCGGTTCCATGAGTGGTCAGGCAGTATAGGATACTGCCCTTAAGACACAATCATATGCCTGTTCAGGCCGAAAAAATTCTCACATGGCTGGCTGGGGAATGCTGGGAGTTATATTCTGTCTAAATATGCATAGGATTGCACCCTAAGGAGACAGCCAGTGTGATGTAGTGGTTAAAGTGTGGGGCTCAGGAGAACCGGGTTCTAGTCCCCGCTCAGCCATGAAACTCACTGGGTGGCTTTGGGCCGGTCACTGACTCTCAGCTTAACCCACCTCACAGGTGTTGTGGAAAAATTGATCTACTGTGTTGTGTTTTGGAGAGGTTCTTAGAGAGAAAAGTTTATTAGTGAATTCACGGATGGCATCTTGTTGGCACAGTCAGGAATGCCAACAAGAACGCGAGGGAGACACTTCCATTTATACTGAATAATATCACATAGAAATCAGGTAACAACCAGTCAGTACAAGGAAACTTGAGACAATTCAAACGGAAACACTTAGGTCTGACAAAAGGTCAGACATGGCCCATCTCACAGCCATCAAGGCTTTACATAAGGAAATCACAGTCTTTTGCAAGGGAGACATGGCTCACAGTACTCTTTAGCATAACAGAGCAGAGGCGAGGCACAGGAGAGATTTGCCCAATTCAGGGTTGTTCATGGAAGGTCTGACTTGTCAGGGCATGTTCTAGAAAGGCCGAGGAAAGGTCTGACTTGCCTTTCTAGGCCTTTCTGTTAAACTGAAGCCTAAACAAAATTTACTTCTACACAGGGTTGTTGTGAGGATAAAATGTTGGGGAGGAGGAGGGTTATGTAAGCCGCCTTGGGTTCCTTGCAGGAAAAAAGGCGGGATATAAATGCAATAAATAAATAAATAAGGATGCAATTCTACGGTGATGGCCATAAGCCCCTGAACTCGGGGGGGGGGGGCTTACGGTCATCCAGTCCAGAGCAGGAGGAGTGCCAGAGGCAGTCTGTGCCTCCCAGCCCTCCCGCCCTGCATTTTTCACTAGATGAGCTTTCAAGAACAAATCCTGCCAGACTAATCTGAAGGAACTGGGCATGTTTAGCCTTCAGAAGAGGAGACTGAGGGGAGATATGACTCTTCCAGTACTTGAAGGGATGTCACACAGAGGAGGGCCAGGATCTCTTCTCGATCATCCCAGTTTGCAGGACACGGAATCATGGGCTCAAGTTACAGGAACCTAGATTCCACCTAAACATCAGGAAAAAATTCCTGACTGTCAGAGCAATAAGACAATGGAACCAACTACCTTTGGAGGTGGTGGGCTCTCCCAATCTGGAGGCATTCAAGGTGTGGCTGGACAGCCATCTGTCAGGGACGCTTTGACTTGGATTCCTGCATTGAGCAGGGGGTTGGACTCGATGGCCTGGTGGGCCCCTTCCAACTCTACTTTTCTATGATTCTCGGAGGGGAGGGGAGGAGGCAAGAGAGGAGTCGGGATAGCTCACATCCCGGCCTCTCCAGTCTCCTCCACGCCCCATTCTCCCCTCTCTGAGGTCACTTCCCCGACCTTGGAGAGCTCCCAGTGCGGTTCTTTCTGTGACGGCTGCAAGGGGGGGGGGGTCAGAGCTCCAATTTACAGCTCTGAGGTTGCAGCGCAGTCTCCAGCCTCAGATCTGGGAGTCCGAACTATCCTATGGCCCCCTCAGACGCTTTCTGTGGGCCATAGGATTGCTCCCTCCATGTCTTAATTTATCCTTGTTTTCTTGTTTTGCTCTGATAACTGTTATTATATACTAATATGGGGGAAGGTCTGTGGATTAAATAAACACTTTTGGTTTGCTGAAACCAAGATATATTATATTCTCAACACACACACACCCGTGATGTGCCAAACTGGTTATTCTATCAAACAAAGTTGCTGAGGTTGGCCAGGCAAAGGTGACGAGGAGTTAGAGCATTCGCACAAACACCCCTTGAGATCACAACAAAATACAGAGATTTAAGCAGGAGGACCATGACGGGCACTGTATGACACCCAATTGCTGATGCTGACACCTCCTTGAAAGATTTCATCAACGTTGCCCAATTCAGTAAATCCTGCGAATTACCTGGGAAGATAGGCGAACAAATGTCAGTGTACTGGAAGAAGCAAAGACTACTAGCGTTGAAAAAATGATCCTTCAACGCCAACTTCAGTGGACCGGTCATGTTGTTCGAATGCCTGACTGCCGTCTCCCAAAGCAGTTACTTTACTCCCAACTCAAGGATGGAAAGCGGAATAGCGGTGGTCAATATAAGAGGTTTAAAGATGTTCTTAAGGCTAATCTAAAAAAATGCAATATACCTAAACATCGAAAACTGGGAAGCTCTGGCCCATGAACGATCTAAATGGAGGTTGGCCTCTCACAACGGTTCCATGGACTTTGAAGAAGCCCGAGTGCAAGGTGAAAGGGAGAAACGTGCTAAGCGAAAAGCACGTCAAATGAATCCTTTACAGGACCATCTTCCATCTGGTAACCTGTGTCCTCACTGTGGGAAGCTGTGTGGATCTAGAATTGGCCTCCACAGTCACTTATGGACCCATCGCTAGAGTCTACACAATTTTCTTTAGAATTTCCTCCTTTTAAAATCTCCTTTTTGTAAAAATGTATATATATATATCCTGGAAGACAATCTTACTCGGTCACGCCTGACTGGGACTGACTGACTGGCTGATGCTGAGTAGCATGTAGGCCGGGTGTTCCCCCCTTCCAGTGTTCTGGCTAATCCAGGGCTGGGCAACTTGTGGTTGTTCAGAAGTTCTGGCCTACAATGTCCATCATCCACCACCATTGGCTATGCTGGTTGGGGCTGATGGGAGTTGTAGGCCAAAACATCTGGAGGGCCACAAGTCGCCTGCCCCTTGGCTAATTAGTGCAATGGGGCTGGAAAGATTGCCAGGGATTGGTCTTCTTTAAAGTGGCCACCCATGAGCACCATATTCTTGATGGAAAGGCCAGGTACAAATCGAAGACATCAATAAATAAAGTGTATCAAAATGTAATAAAATATAAATGCTTTAAGACCCAGCAGATGACTTGCTTTTAGGGGGTTGTTGTTTGACATTTCCGTGGGGGTGGGGGTGTCCCCCCCTGCAACGCCAACACCGGATTCCTGACTGCATAAGCACGCATACAATGTCTGGGCAAGTGAGTGAGCCAGAGGCCAAGACAGAGAAAATATGCTGTTCTTGAGCCGGTTGTCTCCGCTGCGCACCCCTCTCCTTCCTTTGTCAAAAATGATTTGACGTGATCTCCGCACACACACACAACACACACACACACACACAGCCCCTCCGTCTCCCAACATGCCAACCCTGGCCCTGGCCCTGGCCCGCTTCACCCGAGTTCCAGGGTGCCCAGTGGCAGAGACCATCTGCTACACTGCCCTCCTGCCAGAGCGCATTAGGGTCAGGCCGGAGCGGAGGGGCCTGGCGGAGAGGAGTCAGGAAGTGGCCTCGTTCGGCCAGAGGCCAGCAAGCAGCAATAGCGGCAAAGACAAAACTGTTCTGCCTGATCACCCCCAACACACACACACACACACACACACACACACACAGACGCACGTTAAGGAGTGCAAGGACAGAGGGCATGGAGGTGCCAGGCCAGGGAACTGCCCCCCCTCCCCGGCATGACTGGGGACGCCCGTCACCGGTGCCACCCACAACAGGGTTTGGGAAATGCCGTGAGGACCGCTGAGCTCTCCTGTGAGTTCGCAGCAGTCCAGGGGCATGTTATGTGGTGAAGTTTGGCTGAGCCATCCATTTCCAACCCGGCGCCCTCCAGATGTGTCGGACTGCATCTCCCATCATTCCCAGCCATGCTGGCTGGGAATGATGGGACTTGCAGTCTGACACATCTGGAGGGCGCCAGGTAGAGGAAGGGTAGCCTGCGCTTCCTTCACCCGGAGCCACGCTCTCCCGAGCTCCCCACCTGAACGGCGTCTCGAGGCCGACGGTGCCAGCGCGGTGTGTGTCCCGGAGTGCTGAAAGAAACCATGACACTGGATCTGAGCGCCGGATGTGCTGGTGCCCTTCCTCCTGTCGGCAGATTCTTCCTCTTCCAGGGAAGGATACGTAGCCCTGCCCATCCTTCCAGCTAGGGGAGTTAGTCCAGACAAGGGGCTTCTGAGCTGAAAGAGGAGCAGAAAGGGTGGCAGGGGGGCGGGAGGAGGCTGGAATACTTTCCCTGCGAGCAGGAAGGGCCAAAGCAGGGGTGTCGACCCTCAGGCCCGCGGGCCAAGTCTAGCCCACCCGAGGCTCCAATTTGGGCCTCCAAGGTTCTCCAGATGCTGAGGCTCTCGTACCATCAGGCGGACTGCTCAGCAGCGATGCGATCAGCCATGCTGTGCACGAGGCATCCTGGGATCACAGCCGTGGCACCCTCCAGCTCCCTCCGCCAGTGGCAGGGACCCGGGCTGCTCCCCCCGCCCTTCGTAAATCACTCAGAATCGCTCCATTCACAACCCTGAATGCAGACGGGAGCACTGCACGCGTTCTCCAAAAACGTTTGCACGCTCCTGAAGTTGCATTTGCGTTTGGAAAATGCAGACTTTTAAAAAGGGCACACTTTAAAAAAACATTGCGTTTTCACACATTCGTCAACGGAGGCACAGTGCACACTTTTGAAAAATGCACACTCTCCCTGTTCAACATGTGCTTGAACGAAATGAAAAAAACTGGTCGTAAACAAGAACGGGCGTGAGCCGAACCGAACTTTGGGATTCTGGCAGGCTCCAGCAGCCCTGGTTCTCCCAACCCCGGCTGGAGGGTGTCAGCGTGGCTGTGAGCCCGCACCGTATCCCAAGCATGGCCCGTCATGCAACTATTGAGCAGTCCACCTGATGGTAGGAGAGGCTCCGCATCCGGGTTCAGGGGAGTCGTTTAAAACACACTTCCTCCCTCACCATCAGCAGCCTCCTTGAACCCTCAGCCAAAAACACAGCACGAGTTAGGCAACGGCTTTATTGAGCCCAACATGCCCTTAAAAATACGAGATTCAAGGTGTCAGGTCAAAGAGGGTTCCCCCTTTACCTGGCTGGTCACAAAGAGATTGAGTGCTGCAAGCATGGCTGGGCCGGGCCGGGGGCAGAGATGTATGTTTCTGTACTAACGATTTTGTTTCACCCCGTTATCCCATCAGCGGACATTTTTCAAGCTCAGAAAACTTTAGAAAGCCTGGCTGTCACTCGTGTGACAGGGGAGGCCTTGCGGGGACATCTCCACCTGGGGGGGGGGGGGCTTCCCATATGCCTCCCGTTCAGTTGGCCTTGCAGCTGCTTTGGTGCACATCATCACCCCTCGGATCATGAGCGATGGGCATATGTGGGCTGACAAGATGGCATCGCCACTAGCCACCCTGTACAGATCAGTGGCTCCGCTTGACGACGTTGGATGCGACAGCCTCAACGCAGCCACTGGCCTTTAAATGTGATTTGTTGCTTTGGCTCAGACCCCAAAGCGAAGCATCACCCCCCCTCTGTCCCTCCTCAAATGTGTGCACGTACACAGACAAACACACACACACACACACACCGGTGGATCTCGGAGGAGTAGCCTGGCCCGCTCCAATCCTGCAGGATACAATCGTAGCACACCTGTCCTCTTTCCACATTGAGGGAGGTCTTGGCTTCTCCGATCACTCTCCTCCGATCTCCTCGGAAGGCCCTCTGGATTTATTCCACCCATGAAGCACAAAAGGGGTCAGCATCCCCGCCCCCTTACCCCAAACAGTCTGATCCTCTCCGCTGCTTGTGGTTGGCCTTGTTGCCTGGAGCCCTAATGGAGGAAAGTAGGCCCTCCGCAACAAGCAGCACACACAAGAGACTGGGCCTGGTGAAACTGGAGTCCCCGTGCCAGCATGTTTGGCCCCAAATGGGTCTTAAATTATTGTTGTTGTTGTTGTTGTTGTTGTTGTTGTTGATGATGATGATTTTATTTATTTCATAGATTTCATAGGATCTGATAGAGTTGGAAGGGGCCTACAAGGCTATCAAGTCCAACCCCCTGCTCAATGCAGGAAACTAGAGGAGGGGTCTCCCATCCAAGTAATAGCCAGGCCTGACCCTGCTTAGCTTTCCACGCTCAGACAAGCTGAGCCGGCGTATCCCACCCTTCCTCAAAAAGAAGCTGGGGCAGCTAGCAACCTCTATAAAACATAATACCTCACATAGACAACATTAAAATCATGATTCTAAGATCACAAATATATACTGTAATAGAATACAATAAAACCATCAACAGAATCAATCAATTGAAAAACAAATACAAGACTTGCCTATACATATCCCCAAAGCCTGCACAAATAAATACGTAGGTCTTTAACTGGCACCTAAAGTACAGCAGCGGGACAGCCAAATTACGACTGGAAGGGAGTTCCACAGCCAGGAGCGCCACCACCAAAAAGGCCCTGCCACATGCGGCAGCCTCATGGGCCATATCCCTCAAGGGCACCTCGAGCAAAGCCTCCCCAGCCGATCTGAAATCCAGGGATGGTCACGATTGGGTAAGAAGGTGGCCCTTCAACGTACATTCACGATTGGGCTAATCTGTTCAAACCACCTGGGCAAGCCAAGGAGGAAACACAGAACAAAGTTCCCTGCAGCTGTCCTAGGATTAGGGAGTCCCCTGGATGCCCGGCCAAAGCCGGGGGGGGGCTGGAGCGAGGCCAGAGGTCAACGTGGAGAGAGGCAGAATTCCAAACAAGTTCCCTTGAACTAGGACGTGTCCTGCAAATGCGTATTATTGGATGACCTATATAAATACAGTAAATGGAATAATAATAATAATAATAATAATAATAATAATAATAATAATAATAATAATAATAAAATTAATTTAGCTTAAGAGTCTCCTCATTAAAAATGTCAATGTTTTTGTTTACGGCCGCCAGTGAACTTAGCGGATGAAGCCACTGCATGCTGTTTCCCTGTCTACACCTGGCCTCCCCTTCTTTTGCTTCGCTTGTGTAGGATTTCAGATTGCAGACTCCTTCGGGCAGGTATCCGCCCTGTTCTGCCCTGTAAAGGGGTCACACGGGCATCGCAGGAGAATGACACCCCTAAGCCACGCTTCTCCAGCCTAGCCCCCTCCAGATGTGTAGGACTACAACTCCCAGCATGCTGCCTGGAGGCACCAGGTCGGAACAGGTTGCCCTAAGTCAGTGCTTCTCAAATAGTGGGGCGGGGCCCCCAGGGGGGGCGCGAGGCTCCGTAAAGGGGGGCTCGTTTGACCTCAGTTAAAAGTTTTTTTTAATATTGTGTTCCTTTAAATCCTGTGCTCCTTTAAATCTTTTCTGCTACAGTTAATAAAGCTATTCTTTGTTGTAAATTGATCCACATTTCTTTCTTTTTTTATTCTCTTATACGTTAATAAGGATACAGTGTTATGCAGAGGTGTACTTATAACAATTTTATAGACAAATGATACTATTTACAGTCGCGCGGGGGGCGCGAAATGTTTTCTTCTTCCTAGGGGGGGGGCATGACAGAAAATAATTGAGAAGCACTGACCTAAGTGTACAGTAAGAACCAGGACGTATTCAGTGAAAGGTCCTCAGGTGGGAGCAGATGATTTGCCAGAAGCCGGTCCCCCCCACCTGAGCCAAGCTGCAGTCTGGCTTTTCTTACGCTGGGATAGCTCCCTCCTAGCTGGCCACAGTGGGAAGAATGGAGCATGTTGCCGCAGATATTTCCCAGGCTCCGTTTGCTGGTCCTTGAGTTCCCTCTACTGCCCAAAAGAGAGCATAGCCCTAAAGAGAGCCGCTCACCCTATCCTGAACCAGGGACCGGGAGATTTGTCAACGCTGGACAACAACAACAACAACAACAAACAACGACAACAAAATGAATGAATGTTTAAAGAAAAATACATGCAACACATCTTTTTAGAAGCGGGCCGGGCAGCCTGCCGAAGTGAGGCGCAAAATGCATGGCTTGAACCAGCATTTGATCTGCTGACATGCACACCTGTCATTTACACTGCAAAGGTGGTAGGAAACCGGATACGGTGCACAGGACAAAGATCTCTTGCAACCCCTCCCAGAATGTTACATGGACACCCACCGTTCGTCCACTCAGGAGACAGAGAAAGTCAGCCATGGGACCAATGAAAGAGATGGGTCATGCCCCAGTTTTGGCCAACTCTCCAACCAAGGCTGCCTTGGCAGATGAGCCAGGCATTCGGGGCTCATGAAACACCACCAGGGGGGGGCGGCTGCTGGAGATGCCTGTAAAATATGTGTTGCTGCCCGTGTGATCGCTTGGCTTAGCCCTCCTTAGCTCCCCACCTGGCACATTTTCTTCTCTTGCACAGGAGATAGCTGGAGGGGCCCATCTACTTGTGCTTTGGTTTGGACTTTCTGTGTTTGGCCCGCAGAAGGAGGGCCCCCAGTGGCACAGTGGCCAGCTGCAGGGGTGGCCTTCTACTTTGCTTGCTCCCTTGGAGGGGGAAGAGAATCCCTTTCTGGGCAGGAATTAGGCAGAAGGCATTCAAAAGCACTTAGGAACATCGGAAGCTGCCTTCTACCGAGCCGGACCCTGGGTCCACCTAGCCCAGTATTGTTGGCACCGGCTGGCAGCAGCGGCTCTCCAGGATCATAGAGTCGGAAGGAGCCTACAGGGCCATCGAGTCCCACCCCCTGCTCAATGCAGGCAACTAGAGGAGGGGTCTCCCATCCAAGTAACAACCAGGCTTGACCCTGCTTAGCTTTCCACGCTCAGACAAGCTGAGCCAGCGTGAGATGCAGGCCTACTGAAACAGGGTTTCTGGCAGGGTTCTTTCCTAGCCCTACCTGGAGATGCTGCCGTGGATCGAACCGGGGACCTTCTGCATGCAAATTAGACGCTCTGCCACTCCGAGCTACTCTGAGCGAGTTACTGCTGTGATCCGAGTATCCCAAATTCCGACGTGGGCAGTGCGCTCGCTCACACACACACACAGAGTCGTGGGGTTTTGACCACCCTCTGCTCACCTGCGGTCTTAACAGCCCCACGGGCGGACCACGGGGAGAGGGCCCTCCTGCTGCAGCGCGCCTCGCTTGGCAGCCCGAGCCTTTTGCCAGGAGCCCGCGCCATCTGCTAGCGCGTTAATTGCTTGGCTGGCACGAGCTGCAAACGCAGGTGACTCGCTTCGCTGAGAGAGGCCTCTGGATTCCGCAGCCGCACCTGGGATGGCCTGAGAGCATCACGGCCAGCTGGCGCTGTTGCTGCTGCTGCTGCTGCTGCTGCTGCCGCTGTCATCTCCTGGATCCCCCTCAGAACTGGCCATCTGCTTCAGCCTCAAGAGCCAGCAGAGGTGGCTGCAGCTTCCTCGCTTGCTCCCTGCCGGGGCAGAGGATGTGACGGACGCCCACCAAATGGAGGAGAAAGCAGCTCCCTCCAGCTGGAGTCCGGATCAGATCAGAGGGGGTGCTGCTCCTTGGGCCTAGCAGAGAGGGGGGCAGATGTTCTACATCAGTGTTCTCCAAGCTTGGGTCCCCAGATGTTTTTGGCCTACAACTCCCAGCATGCCCCAGCCAGCGTAGCTGGCTGGGGCATGCTGGGAGTTGTAGGCCAAAAACGTCTGGGGACCCAAGCTTGGAGAACACTGCTCTACATTCTCTCCTTCCCTCTCTCTCTCTTTCTCTCTCTCTCTCTCTCTCTCTCACACACACACACACACTGCAGCCAAGCGTGTCACATTTGTACTGGTGCTGCTGAGCTGTCTTTGGGCTGCGCCCAGTCCCCGCAGGAGGCCAGATGGACTCAGACCCTGCCAGGGGATCAAAGCCGCCGTCTGGAGGGCAGGCAAAGGCAGTGGAGCAGGCCCAGTCAGTCCAGGGTAAAGCCTTGCACGGCCCAGAGAGGAGCAGAGCACCCCTGAGCCAGGCGCTCTGGGTCTGCTGGGCCAGGAGGGAGCCGGCCCAACCCAAGAATGGTGTGCATTTGTGCAAGGACTGGAGGCACACCGAAAGAGGGGGTGCTTGCAGAGACACGTGGGACATAGTGCGTGACCCCCATCCCGCTGGTATCCCCCACCCCCAGACGATGCCTTTGCACTCCACAGAGGGTACCAAAATGGTGAGGGGACAGTCAGTCTAGAAGGTATCATCCAGCGAAGAAGCAGGAGGGGGGTTGGGTTGGGATGAGTTTCCACTCTCGGGGCGTTCAGCTGTCCCAGCAGGTTCGGCTAGACAAGAAGAGGCCTGCAGGAGGGGGAGAGGCCATTCTTGGCATTGAACCCCCCCGGAAACCAGCAGCTGTGAAATTCCTCTCCTGCAGGCGCGCTCCGTGGGGCAGCTTAGCTTGCCCTGATTCTCCAACACAGCATCAGCTGGGTTCTGGGATGGGAAGCATCTTGACCCTGGAAATGTGCACACAACAGCTGCTCAAGGGACAGCTTTTCCAGGGGGCCCCACTGGCTCTGCATCGGTTGGCGCACTTTGGACTGGAGAGCCGCCCTCTTCGTCATCGCTGTTTGCCCAGGCTGCCGAATCTCTCCATGGGGTCCATTGTGATTGGATATACATGTTCCATGCGAGGTGCTTTTGCCACTTTGATTTTTAGGGACTTCCTCCCTGTTTCGGAGGGACACCACTAAGGTCGCCCTCCACAAAGCCCTCCCCGTGTCTCTGCATGGAGAAAGGTAGGCTCTGGGCATATGCGCTGCGTGTTAACGGACGATTTTAAAAGCGCCGCTGCACATAGGAGTTCATCCTCCATAGTAGCAGCCAGCAAATGGCGCCACGCTGCAGAGGAGAGGCGGAGGCGTGACACCGTGGCTGATTTCAGGCGGGATTTTTCCCCCTTCCCTACCTGGAGATGCCAGGGATCGAACCACTCTGCCACTGAGTGGTGGTTCTGCATTCACCAAATGTTTAGGAAGGCTGTTGGCCTGGACGCAAAGTGCTAAAATATTTTGACTTAAATGCTTGACTGGGCTTCACCTTCAGTGCAGAGCAGAATTAAGGGACTGAGCAGGAAAGGTGGAAACTAGTAGGACAGAAAGTTCTCTCCCCCGCCCCGCCGCCTTTGATTTCCACATCACGGCCTTGCCACCAGGCCCTAGTGCGGGGACGGATGGACATGGACCTCTGAGACACTGCTGAACATGGCAAGGAACTGGGCAACAGGCCTGGGTTCTGTTTCCTGCTTCCCCCCCAGCCCAGCCCAGCCCAGCCCGCCCCAGCCCGGGGAAGCAACTCTCCTCTCCCTCCCTCCCTCCCTCCCTCCCCCCCCTCTCTCTCTCTCATGTAAGCCTGTGGAATCACCGCAGCAGCTGTCCAGAAACATCCCCGGCCCGCAGGGCTGACAGACCGGGTGCGTTGCAAGGAGGGAGAGGCAGTCACGCTTCATGCTTTCCTCGGGCGCTGGGCAGCCGGACAGAAAATGCCCTGCAATGCCTCGAGCACTCCCCCTCCCCCTCCCCCGCTGCAGCCCCTCCCAGTGGCCCCCAGTTCTCTGGCCTGACAGCGAGCAGCACCGTCTCACTTTCCAGGGCTTGGTCACTCATGTGCAGCCCCAGACTGTGCTCGACCGCACATTTCTGCTTCAGTCGTGACTGCTAAATCTTTCTCATCCCCCCCAAACGAAACGACGCTTGTGTCTTTCCCTCCCTGTGGCACAGGAGGCTGGCGTGCCCGGCACTGCAACTGGACAGCAAGGCAAAGCACACTCGGGGAGCTACCCGGTCCTTAGGGCCCTCTTCACCTGGTCCCTCGGCTGGCGCCCGGCTGGCTCGGCAGCAGCCAGTACACATACTGGGGGATGGGGGCGAACTGAGGGCAGCTTGCTCAGGCCTGGCTCCGTTGCTACACCCAAGGGCCATAAATAGGGTCACTGCAGTCTCTAATCCCCACCACCACCACGGCAGGTGCCAGGCACCCTCCTTGTCCTCCTCCCAAACACTGCCGTGCATCCAGGTCCAGCAGGTGCACAGGGGGGCAGGATGTCCCCGCTGTCATGAGCTCATTGGTTCCCGCCGTGCGTGGATGGCGTGTGGGCATCATCATCGCCACCACAGCCTCTGATTGGTGGGGGCTGGTGGTGCTTCCGTGGCCGCTCGTTTCGCAGCATCTTGTGGCGTTCTGATGGCAGTGCTTTCCCCTCCTCTCCTAATAGGGTGGACATGTACTGCGTCCAGTTCTGGGCACCACACTTTAAGAAGGACGTAGACAAACTGGAGAGGGTTCAGAGGCGGGCAACAAGGATGATAAAGGGACTGGAAACTGTGAGAGCTGGACTGACCCGGGTTCAAAAGCTTCCCTAGCCAGTGACCCTCAGTCCCAGTCACGCAGGCGGAAGGAGGAGATAACAGCAGTTAATAAAGATTAAAGTGTTTATTTGTAAGACCCAATTACATGGGATTAAGGCAATCAATGCATCTCTTACTCACTACATCATTGCAGATACAAATCCAATACCCCAGTGGTAAGGCTAGATCGAGTCGAGCAAGCAAGCAAGACGAGAGGAGTGAGGAGAAGAGAAGAGGAGAAGAGAAGCGAAAGCTATCATCAAGTGTGTTAGCTTTATACCGCAGACCCTGTACCTATAAATAGGATATTACTCACCCCAGTTGTATAACCTATTCATCAACATGTTTACCCCAAATCTGTCCCAAGGCTGCTGAGTCATATCACCTTGAGACTATGTCTGGTGACCGGAGCCTTGTGTACTTCATCTCAAGAGACATCCTCCATGTCAGGTGATAATCCTGATGTCAGGTGGTAATCTCGTTCTGCCTATGCAAAACCTAACATCCCCCTGCTTTTGCATTTGTCGCAGAACGTGGTTATTTACCTCATACAACAGCAACAGCTTTGTTAACATCTGATGCTGTTCTTTCATCTATGGATTTTGATAAAAAAAACTTTTGCAGGAATGACTTTACCTGCCAGAAATTTGAACTACCATCAAATCACTTCTGATGTATCCCTCCTTATGACACAGTTTTATTTGCAAACCCAAAACGTTGTGAATTGCTATCTGCCTGCAGCATAGCAATCCTGCCTTGGTTTCCTGAAAAAACTGTAATAGGTTTTTCACATCAATCCCAGCATCATTTAAACATTTTTAACAATTTAAACAAATGCAATAACTATTCAAGCTTTACAATAGCATAGTAGCACAATACATAATACAATGTATTCAGTTCAATTTCAGTTGAACTCTAACTTCTAAATGATTGTTTCTACAAAATCAATCGAACAAAGTATGGTTATAAAAATAACAAACTTCAGGTGTGTTCTTGTTGTTCTTACTATCACAACCACAACTGGCATTTCTGTGAATCTGTAAGCCACCTGTGCTCTGACTTGTAACATAGTCTGAAGTATGATGTTCCCTTCAGATAACACTCAACTCCTTTTCAGAGCTCTCCAAGCATGTCCTGTTGGTCTAACAGTCTGCCCATTACACTGACAGCAATATCTGGCCTTGTTGCTTATACAATGAAGCTCAACAGCCCAATGCTTCTGTGTAGCATTCAAACTGCTTTTCCATCAGCATGTGCTTGAAAATCCTCAATTAACTCTCACTGAGTTAACTATCTCCAAATTCTCAATCACATCCATGATATTTCTCTGGTTTGTTGCAGTAAGTACTGCCCTCTTGGTTCTCCCTCAACCTCTATTTACAAATAAACAGTTGATCCACCACCAAGTAGTTTCAATTCAATGAAATTCCAAACCCTGGATCAATTATATCATATTGCTTTTATCTGTCCAGAAAAAACACAATAGATCATCCAACTAACAAAGTACATACAGTCTATGTCCCTGTTCCTCCTGTTTAACAAACAAACATTGTTCTGCCTCTCTGTGCAAATCTCAATTCAGCAATGTTTGAGTTCAAAACAGAATTCCAGCCTCCAGCTAATTCTAGCTTTTCCTAAAGAAAAATATTATCAGACAGTTTTCCAAAGACTTCCTCTCATTTAAAATGTTTATGTTCCAATATTTCCAACTGTGAAATATTTATACATTTCTCCACATTCTTAAACATCAGTCTAACTGTTTCCAAACAAATTGTTGTTGCACTCATCTCATGATTATCCAGCTCCTTTTAACTAGAGCAAAATCACAAGCAACCAATCTTGCTATTTGTCATATAACCTTTTCCAATCTGGTTAGTTTTCATTTAAAAATTTATCTGGTAACAATGAGTTCCATGGACTGCTGTTTCTTTCACCCAGCTTTCATGTTTTGTTCTTTATCCAAAGAATTCAACTCAGCTTGCATAGCCTGAAGCTATGGTTCAGCTTCCTTAACAGACAATTTTTCACCTCTTTGAAATTTTTAAGTTTCAAATGGCTTTTCCTGCAAATTCATCCTGATATCTCACAGGTTGTTTGACTCACCTGTTCCTTACCTCATCAGTTATCAGGTTCCTGTTCCAATGAACTTGCACCAATGATAGTCAATCATTTGTTTAGTCTCCACTAAACCAAATGTGTATCAGAGTTTGTCAAATTTACCTGACTGTCCTTCAGCAAATGCTTTTCTATTCTGACTCTGAACTTGATGCATCTCCTGCATTAACAGAATTAATTTTGAAAAATGATCTCACCTTTTCATTCAGCATTATACTAAACACTTCTAGATAATCTCACTATCCAAGTGTTGTTCATGTGAAACATAATATTCTCATTTTTAGAAAAATCTCATGTAAGCTCCCTTACAGATTTCTTCTAACTTTGAGGTGTATGTACATACATATCAGATCCAAGATCCTGAAATGTTTCTCCAGAAGATTCCTCCTATACACTACTTTCCATAAGGTGTACAGTTCATCACAGAACTAAAACTTCTATCATGTACATAATCAAAACATTTAAGAGCTTCTACCCAAACCTCATTAACCAAATTATTCTCACCTCTTCTGAGTGTTTGTTTACTCTTCCACACAATCCATGTGTTCAATATCACATCCTGTTAGAAAAGCATCAAAAATATGCACTGAATTGAACTTCCCCATATCTCAAAAGAAATAGGTAACATGGGTAATATGCTTGTTTCCCACCCAAGCACAAAACACCTTGACTTTGTTCAATACTTCAGCTTTCTATCTAACATGTACACAACCTGTACTTCGTGTATTGATCAATTGACATCATGAAATAACATGCCTTTCCTCTAAAGACCATCAGAGTATCCACAAGATCACCAAGAACAAATTGAATGAAATGAACTGGTTTTTCAGCTTGCCTTCCAGTTTACCTGTTGAAGCTAGCATCCCTTGTTTATGTGCACAAAATTACCTTTCATGTGATAATTACTATTTCCCAATGCTTTCCCCACCAACAGTTTGCATTTTCTTTCACAAGCCTGTGAATCTAAATGATCAAACATCATGTGATATGCATGCATGTACATGTCATACATATAAGCATTTAACCTTTTATAGTTGCAACAGTACAACTTTCCATTTCTTTATTTACACCATTACAGTATGAAAGAAATAATCCATCTCTTAGCTTTGCTATATAAACATACCTACTTATTCAGTATTTTACATTTTGCTACAGAAAAATCCACAATATACTCAAGTCATATATACATTCAGTACATTTCCTGACATTTCCAGAGCATATATTACACTTTCTTGATTCCAAGTTATCCAAACTTTCAAGAAATACAGTTTCAAAAACATGATTGTTAAACTCTTGACCATTTGCATAGTCCTCTTCCTGTTTATTTATGTCCAACACAGAAAGCTTCGTTTAAACAATCCACTGTTTCTGTTCAAACAAAATAATGTTTTTCCCATCAGCAGCACCCCTGCTGATTTCAAGCTCCTTTCTTCTGTGATCCCACATGAAGAAAATGAAGAACAGCTTCTCATTTTAAGCACAGCTTTCTCTGTTCAAAACTGCCGCGCTGTTTTCCCCCTGCTGTTTTAAAACCACGCCTCCGCTGGTTTAATACAGCCTCCCGTGCAGTATCAGGTTTCCAAGATACGTTTCTGTCACACGTGACTTTGCTGCGACATGACGCTCCAGACGCTTTACCCACGTCAGACGTAATCCACGTATTTGTAATCCAAGCCACTTGTTTACACAATGCAAAAGATAGCTGATCTGCTGCTGAGCGAAGAAGCAAACTGTAAAAGAAATATGATCCTCCTGCTGTAGCCTTGACTCAAATGAGTAGACACAGAGCCTCCTGGAGATATTTCCTTGCCCGATACAGCTCCTTGACAATCATTCCAGCAAGCTGTGGAAAACGAAATCCTTGTGTCCAGCGTTGTTCACTTTTCAGCCTAGTAGCTGCCCAGTAGCCTCGGATTTTGCCAAGCCTGGCACCTCCGTTCCAGCTGCTTCTAAAACGAAAAATCCTTCGTCTCTCTGTCTCTGCATTCTTCAGTTGTGCTGCATTCCAAGCCGCTTTATCAGCATCCAGCTCTAGCAACATACATCGCCTTCCCGGTTTGTTTACAAACCTTTCTTACAAATGTTAAATAATTCCTTTAACTCTATAACTGCCGAATTTCTCCATACTGCGTCTCTGTGGGCTTATCTGCCCCATCTGAGATAACAATCAGGCTTATCTCTGATCATTATCTGGGACCCATAACCAGATGTGAGAGCTGGACTGACCCAGGTTCAAAAGCTTCCCTAGCCAGTGATCCTCAGTCCCAGTCACGCAGGCGGAAGGAGGAGATAACAGCAGTTAATAAAGATTAAAGAGTTTATTTGTAAGACCCAATTACATGGGATTAAGGCAATCAATGCATCTCTTACTCACTACATCATTGCAGATACAAATCCAATACCCCAGTGGTAAGGCTAGATCGAGTCGAGCAAGCAAGCAAGACGAGAGGAGTGAGAAGAGGAGAGGAGAAGAGAAGAGAAGCGAAAGCTATCATCAAGTGTGTTAGCTTTTTACCGCAGACCCTGTACCTATAAATAGGATATTACTCACCCCAGTTGTATAACCTATTCATCAACATGTTTACCCCAAATCTGTCCCAAGGCTGCTGAGTCATATCACCTTGAGACTATGTCTGGTGACCGGAGCCTTGTGTACTTCATCTCAAGAGACATCCTCCATGTCAGGTGATAATCCTGATGTCAGGTGGTAATCTCGTTCTGCCTATGCAAAACCTAACAGAAACAAGGCCCTATGAGGAGAGACTGAAGCAACTGGGCATGTTTAGCCTTCAGAAGAGGAGACTGAGGGGAGATATGATCGCACTCTTCCAGTACTTGAAGGGATGTCACACAGAGGAGGGCCAGGATCTCTTCTCGATCATCCCAGTTTGCAGGACACAGAATAAGGGGCTCAAGTTACAGCAAGCCAGATTCCACCTAAACATCAGGAAAAATTTCCTGACTGTCAGAGCAATAAGACAATGGAACCAACTACCTAGGGAGGTGGTGAGCTCTCCCACTCTGGAGGCATTCAAGGTGCGGCTGGACGGCCATCTGTCAGGGATGCTTTGACCTGGATTCCTGCATTGAGCAGGGGGTTGGACTCGATGGCCTGGTGGGCCCCTTCCAACTCTACTTTTCTATGACTGTATGATTCTTTGTATCTGACTTTACAGAGGACAGTCCTCTGTTTGAAGGTGACCCCTCCCCCCCACCAGTGTTCCCCTCGCCTGACCCCTTTCCGCCAACCACCGACCACTTGGTGGTTTCCCAGCTTTTCTGCAGCCCCCCCCGAAAAGGTTGAAATGCCTCCCCTGAGACTCAGTTACTGGCCCTGAGAGCTGTAAGCTAAAATAGGTGGGTATTTTTGATATTTTGGGCCCGCCCCTTCTGCCCTCAGCTCCGCCCACCACTGTAATGCGGCCCCCGGGAGCTTCTCCAGAATTGAATTTGGCCTTCAAGTTTAAAAAGGTCCGACACCCTTGCTGTGTAGGATTGCTTGCCCCTCGCCTTGTGCGGAGATAGTTTATCTGCTGCGCCTTTCCGTTCATATATTATTGTTTTGTTGTTTAATGGTATTGTTCATTTTCGCTGGAGTTTTATTGTTTTAAATTGTCGCAAGCCTCCCTGAGTGCTGTGGAGAAAGTGGGACAGGTGTAATCCCCCCCCAATAAACATAGCTAAACTAAAGTACATTTAATTATGCTATCCTCTATAGCAGTGTTCTCCAACCTTGGGTCCCCAGATGTTTTTGGCCTACAACTCCCAGCATGCCGCAGCCAGCGTAGGAGTTGTAGGCCAAAAACATCTGGGGACCCATGGTTGGAGAACACTGGTCTAGGGTGATAAGTGTAGCTGGCTGGGGCATGCTGGAAGTTGTAGGCCAAAAACATCTGGGGGAGAACACTGCTCTATATCATGCAAAACATCTCTGCCCTGGAAAATTAAGGATGCTTCTCCTAATTGCAGATAACATTATGCAGGGAATTTCAGCTGTGAAAAATAGACACTTTGTTAAAGAACGCAGTAGAAAAATAATTTGTGAGTTTTGCTTCTTCTTTTTGCTCATCATTTACTGGTTCAGTTCATTCAAATTACAAGTGGTGGGTGATACAACCTTCAAGAGAGGTATATTTGCCTCGCTATGATAGAATACACAGCCTACCAATACCGAGGAAGCCTTCTGCCAGTGAAATATAAATAAAGAAGGGCAAGCGATAGAAAAGCTCCACCAGAGTTTTCTCCAGCCAGCTCCAGGGCTCACAGCTGGTCCAGAGAAAGATCTGGAGGTGCCTGTGGGAGCTCCCTCTCTGAAGAAGCGAAGTTGGTGTGCCTTCAGAACACCTGGATGGCAAACCACCCAGGACCGTCCGAATGCTGATCCGAGCTCCTTGAAGGAAAGATGGAGTGCAGCAAATACTTGTGGGTTGGCTCCAGATTTAGGACATGTACACTGATGGAAATGGAATTTCCCGCCCCCTCCCCGTCTGCACAGCTGCCCCTTCAGCCCCCTGAAAATGCTACCCTGGGGGTCAGCGGACCCTGCTGAAGTAGGTGAGCTGTAGTGCCAGAAAGGGGGATCCCCCCCAAACCCGGCTTCCGTAAGTGGAGCCCTTTGTCCATGGACAGCGGACCCTGGATCCAACCCACTTTCTGTAGGCCATCTCCCCCAAATTAATTCCAAACTGTGGCTTGGAATTTCCAAGAGCGGAGAGAGCAAGTGTTAATTCTGCGCGCGCGCGCGCACGCACGCACACACACACACACACACACACACGTGCTCCTTTCTCAAGGGTTGTGGTAGTGGGGGGGGGGAGACAGACAGGCCAAGCGGTGCCACTCCCAGGCCACCTGCCCACCCCACCCACCATCCGGTGTTCCTCTCCCAGGCCCCAGCGCAGCCACAACACATGTGCTGTCTGTCAGAGCCCGGCCTGCCTCGGCGGCTATTTTAGCTCCGCTCCCGTCTGCGTGTGAGAAAGAAGGGGACCGAGGGAGGAGGCTGTCCAGCTCTGAGCTCTGCCAAAAAGCACCAGGCGCCTCCGCTCCGCCGATGAGATGGGCACCCTCCTCCTGCTCCTGGCTTCCCTGCTGGCGACGCTCGGGGCCCAGGTAAGCGCAGGGCAGAGCATGCCTGTGGGGCAAGCGAGCCAAAGGCTCGGCCTGGGGTGGAGGGTGGGCGAAATGGACAGAACGCCGCAGGTTAGGGCAGAGTGGGGCCCTTCTCCACCTCCACCCCCACCCCCACCCCGGGACCTCGGGGACTGCCCCAATTAGATGCGGGACACTGGGCGTAATAGGCTCCCATCCCAGGGAAATTTCCTTTGGGAGACTCCATCAATGGGCTTCCCTCGCGTCCAGGGTACAACGGAAGAAGGCTTTGTGTGTGGACTTCTTCCCAGGCCTCTCCGCCCCTCCCACCTCCCCCGCCCTGGCAAGGTTAATGTTGAGCCAAGAATCCTCCTGGCTTTGCCCCAGGACCTGATTTCAACAACTAGACTCAACACGTGGAACAGGGATAAAGGGGAGGGTACCTCTGCACATGTACAAAGCGGTGTCCCCTCCACCCCTAGGACTAGAGGGGAGGTGGTCTTGCAGCCTTTTCTGCTGCTTCTCTCAACAACCAGCACTTCATGGATTATGAGAGTGGCGTGGCGTGGCGTGGCAAGGAGTGAGTTGGGGTTGGACTCTGTTGCCTTGGCGGCCCTCCCAATCCTATGCTTGCTAAGGGGCAGTTCAAATTATGGGATGGAAAGGAATGGGGTCACAACCCCTGACCGGTGGAGTAGTGGAACCACCAGGTTTGCAGGACGGCGGCACCGACACCTTTTTATTAGCAGGGAGGGACTCTGACATCAGCTTGGGGAAATGGATTCCCCCAACAACAATATATTGTTCCCGGTTGTAATGCAAAGTATTTGGGGTGGCTTGGTCTGGAATGGGCAATTCAGACCTGACCCTTTTGCTTCACAAAAGAGCTTGCTCCTGGTGGAGACGGAAACTGCGAGCCCTGCTTTGTTGATATGGATCAACAGGAGTCCCCGCCATTTTGGACTCCCCTTGGGGATGTGGCTGCCCGGGGACCCGTCAGCAGGAGCGCCTGCTCTTCAAAATGCTCCGCCACACCACTGCCCCTCCCTCATCGCTCCCTCCGCAGCGACCTAAAGCTGATAGCTAGCGGGGCGGGGGCATGGCAGCAGCCCCCTCTGGTCCGGCTGGCTGCAGGTGGACTCCCATGCGCATTCATCCTGTTGGCACGTGTGTGCTGTGCGCAGGCACTCACGGAAGGACACGTGTGAGCCCCGTCGGTCGGTCCCGGCAACAGGCACACAGCGCCGGAACGTGGCTGCGGGGGCCCCTCGTGGGGAGGGCTGCTCTCGGGAAGCGTGTAATCAGGCACTGGCCAGGCCACGCACCTGCGCTGATGTGGAGGAGGAAGGGCTACAAGCTGGCATGCATGGAGGAGGAACCTGCAGGCTTCTTTGCCTGTTGTTGCTCCAACGCACAAACCCACCTTAAGGGCCATCAGCACCTTTGAAGTGGGAGCAGCCGCTCGCCCTGGGCTTGAACAACGCGCACCCCACTTCAGACGGGAGCCTCCAAGCCCCTGGAAGGTACTCGGCATGGGTGTGCCGGGTGTGTGTGTGTGTGTACCAGGAGCTGCAGTTACACCCCATTTTCTGGCTTCTGCACTACTAGGGTGAGCATCAATGTTGCAGGAGGTGGCGCAGCTTTGCTCAGAGAGTGTGGCGGCCATGTGGCAATGCGCCAGTCTAGGGAAAAGCCTATGACTAGCCTCCCAGGGTGAAGATGTTGCCTCTTTCTTGAACATCAGAACAGTGGTAAATGTCCTGGTTTTCCCCCACGTTTCCCTCCCCCATAACTCAGGGGGCTTTGGATCTCTCCCACATAATTTTCAACACCCAGTTTGGCTATTCAAAGAACTACTGGCAATGTAGATGCCCCCTTGAGAGGCAGGCGTCCTGTAAATGTGGACCATTGCTCCCTCTGCGTGGGTCTCCTTGAGAGAAAGGGGATGGCTCCAGGCTCAAAGGCAGCTTGCTTTTAGACCAGCTTGGATGGAGAACCTCCGGCCGTCCGCCACTCCCCAAATGGCCCCGCCCCCAACCACTGGACGTTTGGTGGTTTCCTGGCTCTTACGCATAGTTGGCTGGAGGTTCTCGGAGTTGTAGTCCAACACATTGGGTGGGCGCCAGGTTGGGTAGGTCCGCCATGTGTGCTTCTTGAACTCTGAGCATTGCTCCCACCACCCTTCCGAAGAGCATAACAATACCAATCGCTTTGCATGAAGACTCAGGGACTCTGCACTCAGCCGGCGCACGGTCCCTCCTCCCACCCTCCGTAATGACGAGCCACTCTGGCTCAGGGTGGCTGGGGCGGTGGCAGGAGGGCTTTTCTTCAGGATGCTGGAGTCCTTCCCGCCGGAGGGCAGGGAGGGAGGCATCCTCCACCCCACCCCTCCTCTTGCCAGCTGCACCCGAGTCAACAGAAAAGCATGAAATGACCGTGCTGGGGCAGCTGCGAGCGTAAAAATGCAACCCTCCCCAGTGGCGAATCGGCAGGACACACACACCCCGTTCCATGTGGCTTGCATTAGCTCCGCTCCACATCAGGGTCAGGGCTCATCTCGGAGGGTGGGAGGTGCAGGGAGGTAAGTAAAGCCCCGTAAGTAAGACTGAGGCACTCACACACCACATACACATCCCTTTCATATATTTCATAGATCACAGAGTTGGAAAGAGCCTACAAGGCTGTCCGAGTCCAACCCCCTGCTCAATGCAGGAAACTAGAGGAGGGGTCTCCCATCCAAGTCATAACCAGGCCTGACCCTGCTTAGCTTTCCACGCTCAGACAAGCTGAGCCAGCGTGAGCCACAGGCCAGCTGCTTGGCCATCGTCCATTGCTGGGTGCCTTCACAGAGCTCCCTTCCACAGAGCTCCCTTCCATATCCTTTAATTATGAGGATAGCATAATTAAATGTACTTTAGTTTAGCTATGTTTATTGGGGGGGGGGATTACACCTGTCCCACTTTCTCCACAGCACTCAGGGAGGCTTGCGACAATTTAAAACAATAAAACTCCAGCGAAAATGAACAATACCATTAAACAACAAAACAATAATATATGAACGGAAAGGCGCAGCAGATAAACTATCTCCGCACAAGGCGAGGGGCAAGCAATCCTACACAGCAAGGGTGTCGGACCTTTTTAAACTTGAGGGCCAAATTCAATTCTGGAGAAGCTCCCGGGGGCCGCATTACAGTTTAGCGCTGCCCTGGGGGCGGCCACGTGTCCCCCACCTGAAGGCACCCCCTACTTGAAGGGCTGCTGTGAAGTCCGAGGCTGGGTTACAGATAAAGAGCCGTCAGATCAGATTCAGAGCAGAGAGATAAAGGGGTCACCAGCAGCACCTGGACGGCAGACCCAACAGGCAGGCACAAGCTCACCTGGTCACCGTCTTTCACACAATGGCGAGACGGACCGTAATTCTATTTCAGTTGTAATAATTAGTTCTAAACCCACATCTATACATTAAAAAAAAAACATACGCAAATTTTATGCGAGTGAGAGCCACCTTTCGTCCTCTCTTCGTGGCAATTCGTAAGTGGCCAGTCTATTTGCATGGGCTTACATTGGGCCGAGGTTCTATTCTGAGTCCCAGGCTCTGTTTTGGAACGCCAGCCCGGCCGCTTATGAAGGTGAGGGCCCCTCTGCTGAGCTCCCCAGTGTTATCCTCCGCACCACACCAAGGATCCCAGGTGTAAGCCTGAGGATCCCAGGCAAAGTGGCGGACACCCCAAGCCTTTTCTATTTTCTTTCTTCCTGAAGGGGCCTCTTTGCTTGGCTGAGCAAGACAGAGAGAAGGTATCCTCTTACACAGTGTGTGTGTGTGGGGGGGGGGGGATGTGGCATTCTCCCATGCGCAGGAGGTTGCGCGTGTGCATCCGCGCTCCGCCACCTGCTGCTGTGGAATTCAGGCCTGGGGTATGTGTTACATTTCAGGGCAAGGGGCGGGGAGCAGGAGAGAAGGCGTGCAGGGCAGAGACACTGCACTGTGGGTGCGAGGTTAGATTTGTGCAGGATCAAAATCAAGAAACGTCTTCCCATTTGAACAAAGGAGTTTGCCCAGGCAATCTTGCGCAGCATCGCATCGCCATTTGCCTGGCCTGTGGAGCAGCCTGCATTCCTAAGAGCAGGGGTGCAGTGGGGCCAGGCCTCCCACGGATGCAACAGGGGCAGCTTTTTATTAGCAGGGACGCTGACGACATCATCTGCCACTACTACCCTCAGGCTTCCCTCTGAGCAGAGCTGCAATTCTCACACTAGCTGGCTGTGGTAGGGGGTGGGTGGGATGAAATTTCCCAGCAACGTTATACATTGTTGTTCCCTCCCCTGTTGTAAGGCAAAGTATTTTGGGGTGTCTTGGTCTTGAATGGGCAATTAACATCCATTAGCTTTACAAAAGAGCTGCTCCTGGTGGAGATGAAAATTCCTAGAACCAGTTTGTTGATATGGATCCACACTCCTGATTTGGATCAACCCAGGGAGGCTGAGTGGGGGAAAGGTAACGAGGGAGGGGGACTCCTCGGTGGTGGCCCCCTGGTTGAGGGACACTCCCCCACTGAGATCCACCTGGCGCCATCACTGTCATCTTTTTGGCACCAAGTTAAGACTTTCCTCTACTCTTAGGCATACGGTGGGGCTTTAAATGTCAGTTGTTTTATCAATCGTGGTATCTTATTGTAACTGTTTTACATTGTTTTTCAATTTTGTTCATTAAAAATTTTATATTATGTTTGTCATCATCATCGTGACCGAGTAAGATTGTCTTCCAGGATAAAAAAATTTACAAAAAGAAAAATTTTAAAAGGAGGAAATTCTAAAGAAAATTGTGTAGACTCTAGCGATGGGTCCGTAAGTGACTGTGGAGGCCAATTCTAGATCCACACAGTTTCCCACAGTGAGGACACAGGTTACCAGGTGGAAGATGGTCCTGTAAAGGATTCATTTGACGTGCTTTTCGCTTAGCACGTTTCTCTCTTTCGCCTTGCACTCGGGCTTCTTCAAAGTCCCTGGAACCTTTGTGAGAGGCCAACCTCCATTTAGATCGTTCATGGGCCAGAGCTTCCCAGTTTTCGATGTTTCGATGTTTATATTACATTTTTTTAAGATTATGTTTTAGTTTGTACTTTTTGTGAACCGCCCCAAGAGCTTTGGCTATTAGGCTGTAGAGAAATGAAATGAATGACTGACAGCTGCCTGTATGTTTGGACTCTCCTTGGGGGCGTGGCTAGGGGGACGGTCATGATGGGCGCCCGCGCTTCCCAACATGCCACTGCACCACGGTCAAAGAGAGAGGTGCTGGGATCCCACAGCGTGACTAGTGGAGCAGGACGCAGAAGGGTCTCTTTTTAGAAGCTGGGCAACGCCCAGCCAAGATTGTAATAATGTGGGAAAGGACCTGGAGGGTCAACTTTTCTCAAAACAGAAACAAAAATAGATTTCACAGAGAAGGAATGAGACGCAGGAAGCTGCAATCAACTCCCTTGTGTCAGAAACTCAGCACAGCACAGTCTGCACCGTGCCAAAAGCAGGGCCAAGCTCCTGGCCAGCTCACAGGGAAGGGTGAAGAAGTCATTGACATGCAGCTGTTGGCTGCTGGGGGGAGGTGGAGGGAGAAGAGAGGAAGCAGGGCGGCAGCGGCATATTCCCATCCCTCCCTGCCAGCGCGCCCCACAGTTGCCTTTCTTTTTATAGCCAACAGGTTCCATTGGCATCCACACCCTGATGGGGCTTGGGGTTGAATGAGAGCCTTTTGCTGGGAGAGCAGGCTAGGCTCCCTGATAGGATGGGATGCCTTGCAAATAATAATGCCACCAGGGATCCCTTCCGCTTTCCAAATCAGCAGCATGACTCAAAGAAGGGCGAGATCCCACACTCTGGCCAGTGTTCATCATCAAGGCCACAGCTGCCAGCACATCTGTCTGTCTCTCTGCAGAGTACCAAAGAAAAAAAGGAAAGAAAGAAAAGGGACCCGCCCAGTTACCTTTCAAATAGGACCCTGCTGTGCTGCTTCCCTGGCATTGACCTGCTTCATTTTTGTGCTTTAACAGCATCTGAGCTGGATGCAGCCCTTCTCAAGACATTTCTCTAGGGTGGCCTAGTGGTCAGAGTGTTGGACTGGGACTCGGGAGATCCGGGTTCTAGTCCCCGCTCTGCCATGAAACTCACTGGGTGACTTTGGGCCAGTCACTGACTCTCAGCCTAACTTACCTCACAGGGTTGTTGTGAGGATAAAAATGGAGAGGAGGAGGAGGATTATGCAAGCCGCCTTGGGTTCCTTGCAGGAAAAAAGGCGGGGTATAAATAGAATAAATAAATAAAATAAATATCTCTCTAGGCCCTGCCCCCTGCCCCCCCCCACAAGCCCTGCAGACATGCAGCTGTTCCCTGCCACAAAGGGCTCTAAGGTTACCATAGAGGAATGCCCCACACCTGGCCCCAAGCAATCATTGCTGCAGCCCTCAGCTAGAAGCCTTTCAGATGCCTTTGGTCCCTTGAGGGAAGGAGCAGCAACGGACTGGGATGCAGGAATGCTGGAGGGGGCTTGCCAGGCAGAGATAGAGATGGATGGATATTGATTACATTTCTCTACTGTCCGATAACAGCTGAAGCTCTCTGGGTGGTTTACAAAACAAGACTTAAACCATAACATACAATAACATAATGAAACAGAATATAAAAAAACATCTTAAAAATTTAAAAGAGAATAACACTCAAGTGAAAAAAGAACCCCAAGGTAAACTCCAGCAGCAGAGCAAGGATCTTAAAGGATCTCTTCCACATGTCTGAAATAGAAACTCGTCCTTTTTCTGGGACTGTTTAGCTTATAAAAAAAAGGCAAGTAAAGGGGGACATGATAGAGGTGGACCAAATTATGCATGGTGTGGAGAAAGTGGAGGGGGGAGACATTTTTCTCCCTCTCTCCTAATACCAAAAGCCAGGATCATCCCATGAAGCTTAATGGTGGAAGAGTCAGGACAGACAAAGGAAGGGCTGCTTCTTCACACAGCGCCGAGTTAAACTATGGAATTCACGTCCACAAGATGTCGTGATGGCCACCAGTTTGGACGGCTTTAAAAGGGGATTGGACACATTCATGATGGAGGAGAAGGCTATCCATGGCTACTAGTCCTGATGGCTATATGCTCCCTCCAGTATCAGAGGAAGTTTGCCTCTGTACACCAGCTGCTGGGGAACATGGGCGGGAGGGTGCTGTTGCGCTCCTGTCCTCCTTGTGGGATCCCGTGGGCAGCTGGTTGGCCACTGTGTGAACAGGATGCTGGACTAGATGGACCCTTGGTCTGATCCAGCCCCGGGGCTCTTCTTATGTTCTTAAGGTCTACCTAAACTTCTCTTTGCAGGTCTGGCTGTGGGCAACGAGCAGCAACCTGCAGGAACGCCGACGTGGCTTTTCTTTTTCTTGGCAGGACATCTGTTGCTCCACAGAGGAGGCCCCCAGCCGCCCCCCAGTATTGTTCCTAAGGCAGCAGAAGAATGGAACGGGAAGGGTGAAGAGGGCTTGGGTAATCCCCCCGATCAGTGTGTCGGAGAACCAGAAGCGGATCCCCCACTTTTTGGTGCAGGTAAGATGGGGCACGGGCAGCTCAGGGTGGCACGCCTGAACCCGTGGGCTTGCAGCAGTGGTGGACCGAGGTCATCCAGGACAGGAACCAAAGGAGGGAGGGGCTGGAGCAAGGAGGTGTCGTTCCCTTGCCTCCCCTCCTGTGAGATGCTGCCCTGGTCACTCCTATTCTTGGCTTCCCTTATTTATTTATATTTATTTATTAAAGTTTAAACAGAAAAAAAACCTCCCTAAACTAGCTTTGCTAACAATAACGGAAAAGGTGATTGGTTCACAAAATGTTAAAGAATTAATCATAAATTTGTTAACGGCAGGTAGACTAATGATAGCAAGGAAATGGAAAATCCAGCAAGTTTTCACTATTACTGAATGGTATAAGGAAGTATGGGATATGGCTTTGAATGATATGTTGACTTGTAATATTAAATGCAAAAGGGTCAATTAAAGAAAATAATTTTAAGGATATTTGGGTTTATTTTTGGAATATGTGTTTAAAAGGGGGAAAGGGAGTTTACCCTGTCAAGATATATTGTATTTTTGGAATAATGAACAATTATAGAGTTATTGGATTGTTTGGTCCCATGGTGATGGGAGCACAATATTAGTTATGTGTGTATGTTATTTTCTTTGTATTGTTTTAAAATTTAATAAAATATTTAAAAAAAAAAAAAAGAAAAGAAAAGAAAAAAAACCTCTTACAACTCCCAGTATTCCCCAGCCAGCCGTGGCTGGGGAATGCTGGGAGTTGTAGGACTTTTTCCCATCTAAACATGCATTGGGTTACGCCCATAAAGTATTTTTTTCCCCCTGCTCCTCAGTCAAAAAGGCCCCTGGAGCGGCTTTTGTGCGATCAGTAAAACAAGAGAGTCCTTTCCCCCAGGCTTGCCATTTAAAAAGACACAACACACAAGGAAAAAGTGATGGGGAGGGTAGAGGGGTACAAAGTATAAGTAATCTTACAGCAGGGCTGGTGGATTGGCCGTGCTTCCCCCTTTCATCACCCTCTGTGCAGCCTGCTGGAATGGCTGCTGGTGGCGACAGTTGAGGGGTGAGCTGCCTTCTCGGGAGTCACACCAAGGCCTAGATTGTGGCTACTGCCTGAGGATCCTGTTCTGGAGGCGGTGGCAGCAGCGGCTGGACAGGCATTTCCAGCTCTGTGCAGGAGACTTCCTTTGGGTGCTGAGCTCCCTGGCGCACAAACAAACACAGCCGCCCACCTGCTTACCAGTGCACAGCACAAGACCCAGTGCACAGACTGTGAGAGCTGGACTGACCCGGGTTCAAAAGCTTCCCTACCCAGTGACCCTCAGTCCCAGTCACGCAGGCGGAAGGAGGAGATAACAGCAGTTAATAAAGATTAAAGAGTTTATTTGTAAGACCCAATTACATGGGATTAAGGCAAGCAATGCATCTCCTACTCACTACATCATTGCAGATACAAATCCAATACCCCAGTGGTAAGGCTAGATGAAGTGAAGTCCAGAACAATAAACATGTCGAGACGAGACGAGAGGAGAAGAGGAAGTGAAGCTATCAACAAGTGTGTTAGCTTTATACCAGAGACCCTGCACCTATAAATAGGATATTACTCACCCCAGTTGTATAACCTATTCATCAACATGTTTACCCCAAATCTGTCCAAGGTTGCTGAGTCATATCACCTCGAGACTATGTCTCGTGACCAAAGACCTTGTGTACTTGAACTCAAGAGACACCCACCATGTCAGGTGGTAATCCTGATGTCAGGTGGTAATCTCGTTCTGCCTATGCAAAACCCAACACAGACTGCTGCCCCTTTCAGTCCATAGGTTCACTGAAGATACACGCATGCCTGCTACTGGCGGCCCATCTGTCACTTGCATGCGCTAACATGGCAAGCCATCCTTGCAGAACGATGCGTATGCTCACAGTTCCACAGACACACGGGCCCACACCTCCCAAGGAGTTCTCACTGTGCAGCAGGCCTTGGAGGGAAGGGCTGTGGCTCAGTGGCGGAGCCCCGGCTTTGCACGCAGAAGGTCCCAGGTTCAATCCCCGACATCGCCAGGGAAGGCTGAGAAATACCCGTAGCTGACACCCTGCAACTCTGCCACCAGTCAATCCAGAATCTGAAGCCTCTTCCATCCCACAAGGCCTATGAGGAGAGACTGAAAGAACTGGGCATGTTTAGCCTTCAGAAAAGGAGACTGAGGGGAGATATGATCACACTCTTCCAGTACTTGAAGGGTTGTCACACAGAGGAGGGTCAGGATCTCTTCTCGACCATCCCAGCGTGCAGGACACAGAATAATGGGCTCAAGTTACAGGAACTCAGATTCCACCTAAATATCAGGAAAAACTTCCTGACTGTTAGAGCAATAGGACTATGGAACCAACTGCCTAGGGAGGTGGTGGGCTCTCCCACTCTGGAGGCATTCAAGGTGCGGCTGGACAGCCATCTGTCAGGGATTTCATAGATTTCATAGATAGAGTTGGAAGGGGCCTACAAGGTCATCGAGTCCAACCCCCTGCTCAATGCAGGAAACTAGAGGAGGGGTCTCCCATCCAAGTAATAACCAGGCGTGACCCTGCTTAGCTTTCCACACTCAGACAAGCTGAGCCAGCATGAGCCACAGGCCTGTACAGTAATACCTTGGATTGCAAGTAACTTGGTTTGAGAGCGTTTTGCAAGACAAGCAAATTTTTAAATATTTATTTAATTTTTTTTGACTTGATATACAAGCGTTGGATTCCTGCGTTGAGCAGGGGGTTGGACTTGATGGCCTTATGGGCCCCTTCCAACTCTACCCTTCTATGATTCTATGATTCCATTTCGGAGACGCTCTCGGGGGCCGGATTCCAGTGGTGGACGGGGCCAAAGGCAAAAGGGGGTGGAGCCAAATGTACAAAAAGTACCAGCATCTTGTAGCTCAAAGCTCTTCCTGCCAGTAATGAAGCCTCAGCGGAGGCATTTCAACCTTTCAGAAGGGGGGGAGGGGGGAATGTGCAAAAGCCAGGAAACCACCAAATGATTGGCGGTCAGGGGAAAGGGGGCGGGGCCAAGGGAAGGGGCGGGGCCATTTGGGGAAGCCTGGAGGGCCAGACTGGCCCCCAAGTGGGCCAGTTGCAGTCCCCTGGGCCTGAGGTTCCGCTCCCCTGCTCTAGATGAAGGACAAAGTTTTTCACTCGGTAGAAAGCGACTTCCAGTGTTCCCAAGCCTGGTTCCAGACGGCGTGGGGAGCAACACCCGCGGACTGGAATGAATGACCCGCCAGCCCTCTCCCACTCTGCAGGGTCTGTCTCCCTTTGCAGATCAAATCGGACCAGCTGCGGCCCGGGGGCGTGATCTACAGCATCAAGGGACCAGGAGTGGATGAAGAGCCCAAGGGTGTCTTCTCCATTGATAAGCTCACTGGGAGGGTCTACCTCAACACGATGCTGGACCGGGAAAAGAACGAGCGCTTTCGGGTAAGGAAAGCCTTGGACTCGTGGTGACTCATTACAGTCCGGATCCACCTAGCCACAGTTCACACATCTGCACAAACGCACATCTGTCCACATGTACTTGACCGACATGGAAATATTGGGATCTTTTGCAGGTGTGTGCTGCACACACAGCCGTGGGGGAAATTCACTGAAGAACTCTGGGCTTTTCTACATGAGGCATTTATCATGCACTTGTCATTCCCTACTCACAGTTGTTTGCAGGTTCTTTAGATGACAACATGACCCTCCAGTTTCGCTTCTGTTTTTAAACAGCACTTTTGGCATGTTTTTTTTAGACCAGGGAAATGCTGTATTTACCGTAATTGTAAAAGTGAAAGAACCACTGTTTTCTCTTGTGTATTTGTGCTATTCTACTGTACCACAGTGCCACCTAGAGGTTATGTAGTGAAAAAGCAGGAAAGGAAATGCTCTTCGTGTAGTAGAGCTTGGATCTCAATTCTGCGACGAAATCAAAAGTAGATACAGTGGATTAACAGCCTCATGTAGAAAAGCTCTCTGACAAAGCTTCGGCTTAAAACAGCCAACATGGCCAACGGCCTCCCCCCCCCCCGACCTTTCGAGATAGCCCCCTTAGCTACAGTTTTAAAAAGCTGGGAGGGGGCATCATGATTTGGATAAAACTTGTGTGGAGCAATCAGGGTGTGGTTGTGAATTTCATGGTGCACATTCGCTGCATAATTCAAGCCCGGCACCCATCTGGGCAAGGCGGAGCCCCCCCCCCCCGGAGCCTGCTCCCAGCTCCCTGCCCCCCCCAGCACTTGATTCCTTCTGCTTTGCCCACACCCAGCTCAAGGCCTTTGCGCTGGACCTGGGCGGAGTGCCCCTGGAAGACCCCACGGACCTGGAGATCGTGGTCATGGACCAGAACGACAATCGGCCCCTCTTCCGGCAGGGCGTGTTCACAGGGCGTGTGGTGGAAGGCGCTGTCCCAGGTGGGTGCACCACAGACACGCGCGCGTGCGCACGCAATGGGCCAGAGCCATTCTCCGCCTCTCTCAGCCCTTGCAGGCAGCTCTAACTGGGAAGTGCGGAAATGCAGCTCGCAGCAGCCCCTGCCCGGACCGACAGGGGACGGGCTGCCATGGGGCCAGGAGGGCAGCGGTACAGTATGCATGCCCTGATCCTGTGCACGTCTTGCTCAGCTTCCTCCCAGGGAGGGATGCCTGGTCTCCTGAGAGGGGGGAGGAGCCTGGGAGTAAATTAGGGGCGGGGCCTGGCGGGGCAGGGGAGGAGCCTAGTGATGTTGTGAGGAGACAGGGAACCGGGCTGCTGGGCCCAAGCAGAGCCCGATCCGTGCCGGGGCAAAATGGCGAAGGCTCTCGGCAGGCCGCGTGGGAAACACCCCTTGATCCAGGCCCCGAGATCTAAGTCCTTCCCTGGGGACCCGAGGAAGAGGCCGAGACCCTGAGACGTTGGGTCATAGAATCATAGCATCATAGAAAAGGAGAGTTGGAAGGGGCCTACAAGGCCATCGAGTCCAACCCCCTGCTCAGCGCAGGAATCCAGGTCAAAGCATCCCCTGACAGATGGCTGTCCAGCCGCACCTTGAATGCCTCCAGATTGGGAGAGCCCACCACCTCCCTAGGAGTTGGTTCCATTGTCTTATTGCTCTAACAGTCAGGAATTTTTCCAGATGTTCAGGTGGAATCTGGGTTCCTGTCACTTGAGCCCATTATTTCGTGTCCTGTAAACTGGTCAAACCCTGTGAGTTGGAAACAGCCCTTGTGCTGAGTAAGTGTGTGGGGGGGTGCGGCCTTAGCATTGTCTCAGATGTTAGTCCAGCATTCAAGGTGCGGCTGGACAGCCACCTGTCGGGGATGCTTTGACCTGGGTTCCTGCACTGAGCGGGGGGTTGGACTTGATGGCCTGGTGGGCCCCTTCCAACTCTACTTTTCTATGATTCTATGATTCGAGCAGACCCATTGAAATAAATGGAATTCAAGTTAGACTAACATTGGACACAACTCTCAGTATCTCTCTGCCTTTTTCTGCTATGTGCTTGTCGTGCTTCACATATATCAGGAGAGCAGAACCTCGGGCCCAGGGGCCAAATCCAGCCCACCAGGGTTCCCAGGATGGTCCCGCCCCTTCCTCCTGGCTCCGCCCCTTCCTCCAACCACCGACCATCTGGTGCCCTCCAGTGACTCCTGGGTCAGTGGGGCTCCTTATCCGTCACATCTTTTTGTTTGAGCTTTATAGGAGCCGTCCGTGGTGCTGTGCTCCGCCCTCCAACTAGGTTCGCCACCTTGGAGCACCCTGGACGGCTCCTATGAAGCTCAAACAAAAGGACGCAACGGATAAGGCACCCCACGGACACAGGAGACACCAGCCTCCACTGGTTCGACAACAACTGCTATCATCCCCAGCCATCAAATAGTCTGGCCTGCTCTGAGGCCACTTTGTATGTTCCCAGGCACCCACGTGCTGAAGGCAGAAGCCACGGATGCGGACGACCCGGAGACCGACAACGCAGCGCTGAGATACTCCATCCTGGGGCCGGGAGCCGGAGGCGCCTTCACGATCGACGAGCTCACTGGGGAAATTCAGACGGCCCAAGCTGAGCTCGACCGGGAGGTAGGGGCCTCCCTGTCTGGGATGCTGCTGGACTTGGGACCTGGTAGAAAAACTGGGGGCCGCCCTTTGGAGCTCAGCATGTGCTTTCAGTTTGCAAAAGCCATTTCAGCGAGGCCTCGGCCACCGAACTCAGGGCTGGCGGACCTTTCGCCCCTTAGACGGCGTTGAGCGACAGCTCCCGTCAGCGGCAGCCAGTGTGGCCAAGGGTCAACCATGGCGGGAGTTGCAGTCCGACAACTTTTGGGAGGGCGGCGGGTTCCCCAGCCCTGACCTAACCCCTTCTGGGGCTTGTGAAGTAGGGGATGCGGGATAGTCTACCACGCTTGATCCCCTCTAGCCTTGGGAGCGTGGGGAGGAACGTGCAGGCCTCGGGCCCCGGGGAACTGCTTGCCTGCTTGCGTCCTCGGCTCGTGCCTTCCTTGCCTGCACCGTCACCCCTTTCTGGCCCTCTCTGCGCAGGTAGGGGGCACTTACAACCTGACGCTGCAGGTGGCAGACATGTCCGGAGAAGGACTGGCCACCACGGCCACCGCGGTGATCTACGTCGACGACATCAACGATAACCCGCCCGAGTTCACGGAGAAAGAGGTAGGGGAGCTGGCCAGACATGCCCGGCGGGCGGGCGGCAGGCAGAGCTGTGGGAGACAGTGGCGTAACCGGCCCCCCGGGAGATGCTTTTCCAGCTGTCTCCTCTGGAAGCTCCTCCTGTTCCGTCTCAGCAATGTAGGGAGTCACTCTGTGTTAAGGGTAGAGGTGTGAGAGCTGGACTGACCCGGGTTCAAAAGCTTCCCTAGCCAATGACCCTCAGTCCCAGTCACGCAGGCGGAAGGAGGAGATGAAGGCTAGATGAAGTGAAGTCCAGAACAATACATGTCGAGTCGAGACGAGAGACAGCAAGGAGTGAAGGAGTGAAGCTATCAACAAGTGTGTTAGCTTTATACCCTGTACCTATAAATAGGATATTACTCACCCCAGTTGTATAACCAGTTGTATAACCTATTCATCAACATGTTTACCCCAAATCTATCCCAAGGTTGCTGAGTCATATCATCTTGAGACTATGTCTCGTGACCAAAGACCTTGTGTACTTGAACTCAGAGACACCCACCAGGTCAGGTGATAATCTCGATGTCAGGTGGTAATCTCGTTCTGCCTATGCAAAACCCAACAAGAGGTGGAGGGTGGGATGCGGTTTTGACCCCCACTCTCTCCCTCGTTTAAAAATATCCACTCTAGACCTGGAGCAGGAGACGATCGGAACTGCTGAATCAGTGCAGGCCACTGAGTCTGGTCCCTAGCAAGCCGCCCCTGCCAAGCCTCTCAGCAGCCGTTGATTGTTTATTCATGTTATGCGCTCACCTCACCGTCCTCCTGGGAGCTCAGGGCAACCCGCCGGCTCTCTCCACTTCCCAGAGTCTCCTCCCAATAATCCCGTGAGGCAGGTTAGGCTGAGAGAGTTAGTGCCCGGCCCAAGACCATCCCATGAATCGTGGGTGATTGGGGATTTGAACCCAGGTCTCCTGGTCAGGGATGCTTTGACCTGGATTCCTGCACTGAATGGCCTTGTAAGCCCCTTCCAACTCTACTTTTCTATGATTCTATTATTCCTCGTCCAACACTCCCTGACTCGTTTATTTTTAGGAAAACTAGTGTCTGAATTCCAAGGTGTGTGTGGGAAGATAAGGGGACCCTGAATAGAATCTACAAACCCCTCTGACTCCCCTCACCCCATTTTGGGCAAATCATGCTCCACGCAGCCTTCTAAAATCAATAGCTAAAGGGGCCATCACAAAAGGGAAGAGGGCTAGGCCCCCCCTGCCCTCTCCATCCCCAAATGTGAGCATTGCCTTTAGATGCCCTGGGGCTGGCCAGGCACAGAGGTTTATCAAGATGGACCCTTCCTTGGTTTGAATTTCCCCCTTTAGTCAACAGGTCCCACCTTCAAAGACAGGCGAGCCAAGGAGAAGTCAGTGCCACACGGAGCATCCATCAGCCACTGTACAAAAGAGCATCTTTTCCCAGCAGGGGAGAGATGAGGTGGAAGAAGGTGTCCCTTCCCGGGGTGCTCACTGCCTCTTTCTCTCTCTCTCTCTCTCTCTCTCAGTTCTCCATGCAGGCCCCTGAAAACAAACAAGGCGTGATAATTGGGCGCGTGATGGTCCAAGACAAGGACCTGCCCGGCTCCCCCAACTGGCTGGCCAAGTTCACCATCCTGGAGGGCGACCCCAAGGGAGCGTTTGCCATTCGCACTGACCCCCTGACCAACGATGGCGCTGTCTCCTTGGCAAAGGTAAGGATGGCGCTCAGGCAGACCCAGGCCTCGGGCCTGTTCAGAGAGCTAGGTTCAGCCTTGGAGCAGCAGGTGCTTCTGAGCATGCACAGAGTGTGTTCTACCACTCACCACCGAGCAACCCTAGCCTCTCTCCTTCCTGACATCCGACACTAGCGGCATGGATGCTGAAGTCAGAGGGGCTTCCGGGTTGGCCAGATCTCAGCCTGGGAATGGTGAAGCAGTGATAAGAAGAGTAGCTCTGACCATGTGCTGAGGACCTCTCCATCAGCATGGGGCAGCCATGACCAGCCACTACCCCCTGGGATGAGTGCAGCGGGTTTCTGGCAATAACATGCAAGGCAGGCTGGAGGAATGAAGATCTGGTTGAACCCCACAACAGAACTTGGGGGGGGGGGCAGACAGGAAAAGCTGAGCGCCAGCCATGCTGGCATTAAACCCTGGACTTGCAGCAATGGGCAGGCAAGGGACACTGAGCCCCCGGCAAGGCCTCGCTGACTCGGACTGTCTTCCTTCTCCAGGCTCTTGACCATGAGGAGCGGAACCGCTTTGAGCTGCTTGTCTCCGTCCAGAACCAGAGTCCGCTGGAGCGGTCGGCCCCAAAGGCTGCCCGTGCCTTGGCCACTGTGCGGGTGCAGGTGCTGGATGCCAACGAAGCCCCCGTGTTCCGGGAGAATCCCTGGAGGGGGAGCGTGAACGAAGGGGTGCCCCCTGGCACAGAGGTTGTCCTCTGCCGTGCCAGTGACCCCGACACCCAGCAGGTGCTCAGGTGAGCCGGACCAGAAGGCCTTCACAGCGGGGTCATGTGAGGCCTGTTTCGAGGAGAGAGGGAGCAAAAAGGGCATGGGGGGGTTGGATTCTGGCATGGGGGTATCCTGCACACCCCGAGTTGCACAGCAAAGGTGGTGGGACTTGGAACCTGGCACAAAATCCAGCATCTCGAGAACTGCAGCTTCCTTTCCCCTTCTGTTTTTAAAACCAAGTTGCTAGCCCTCATGGCCAAGCCTGTCCCGCCCGCCCCGCAAAAGCAACAACCTTTATAATGTCTTCTATGAGCCTGTGCCCAGCACTTCTTCCTGCCAATCACCACCGTGGCCCCAGATATACTTGGGATTGGGGAGGGCTGCCCGGCGAGTATAACATCCGGGGGAGTGGCAGGGATGGTTTTCTGTCTTTTGGAAAGCGAACCCTGTTCACGGGCACACCCAGACGCGGCACGGGCACTCTCAGCACCTCTCTCCCTGCGCTTTGTATCCCAGGTACTCCCCTGCCTCGGAGCTGGCCAGCTGGCTGCAACTGGACCCCGACTCTGGCCTGCTACAGACCCGCCAGAAGGTTCCCCCACGGTCATCGTTCCTCGGCGGCTGGTACACCGTGCGGATCCTGGCCAGCGATAATGGTGGGAAGGTTGAGCAGAAAACTAGAGACAAAGGGCTGTATCCAGCGTTAGTCTAACTCAGTGTTTCTCAACCTTGGGTCCCCAGATGTTTTTGGCCTACAACTCCCAGCATGCCCCACCCAAACATCTGGGGACCCAAGGTTGAGAAACACTGGAGTCTAACTTAAGTCCCATTCATTTCAATGGGTCTACTCTAAGTAGGACTAACCTTGGGTACAACCCAAAGGGATTGGGGGGGGGAACAGGCCCATCGCCAGGTATATTGTGGGGAGGAGCTTAAATGTTTGTGGAATCATCGCAAAGTATCTGGAATTTAAATACAGGTCACCTGATAGGTTTCAAATTATGTAATTGTATTCAATTAATTGTATTCAATTATTGGGGTCAGAGCCAGGATCTGCCTTCTGCAGTGGGAAGCACGCTGCTCCTGCAAGGTCCCTTTGCCCAATTTTGGGAGCTCCCCCAGACACACACGCACCGCACCACGCCGCACCTCGCCCCGTTCACCAGGGCCTCCTGACTCTCTGTGTAGCGTTTTCAGGGGGCTGGAGCGGCTGCTGTGGGACGACGGAGGGGCGGGGAAGGTTTTGTTCAACTGAAGTAACCGATTGGGTGAACATGCCCACCTCCTCCCAAGATCTCCTGTCCTCCCAGTCTCACGGGGCCTTTTCAGTGGTGGCACCCCGGGGTATAGAATGCCTTCCCCAGAGAGGCTTGCCAGACACCTGCATTGGGGTCTTTTCGGCACCAAGCAGAGACCTTTTTATTTTCCCAGGCTTTTCAGTCCTTCCTGTTTTAAAAACGCTCAGTGCATTTTATGATCTCTGCGCTACTGCTGGCGTTTACTCTGGTTTTGTACTTTGGTTTTATTCTGTTTTAAGGTTATGTTATGTTTTATTGTGTTATTGTATTTTATGGTTTTAAGTTTTGTTTTGTGAACTGCTCAGACAGCTTTGGCTATTGGGTGGTATAGAAATGCAAACAGGGAAGCAAATAAATGTAATAGTTGCTCCACACTTGGGGAGAGCATAAGAACGGGCATGTGGGATCTCAGAAAAGGTCTGGCTCCAACAGATGTGCTCAGTGGCATTCCCCAGAAGGGGATCTGTCCCTGTTTGCCCCCCAAAAAACATCTGGTAATCACCCCTCCACGCTGCAGGTCCATTCCCACCAACCCAGCATAATAGCCGATGTTTGACCTATGCCTGATGGCTGTATTAACAGTGGGGTCTCCACCATGGCACCCCCATGGGCGTCAATGTGCCCATGGACACCTCTCAGGGCACCCGCCTGGCACCTCCTTATTTTTAAAGGCTGTTGTGGCAGCACATGTGTGATTGATTGGGCATTTGGAGCACAGTCCCCGCCTCTACCTTGTGCTTCGATTCTTGGACACGTTACTTTTCTTTTAGCCTCACCAGTTTGCCTTCTCGGAAACCGGTGCTTTGTGACCAGCCAGGCCCACGATGGCAGCCAGTTTGTGAATGGGCAAGCCCCCCCCCCACCATGGGAGCCGTTTCTGAGAGTGCCCGTGACGGTGCGACAAAATTCCAAGCGTGCCCACCGACCCGACAAGGTTTAACGCCCTCCGCTTCCCTCCTAGGAAACCCACCCCTCACCGCCACGGGGACCCTCTCCATTGAGGTGCTGGAGGTGAACGACCACGCTCCCCGCCTGCTGCCGGTGCCTAGGGCGCTGTGCAGCCAGGGGGCCGGCTTGGTCCTGAGCGCCACCGATGAGGACCTGGCTCCCCACGCTGAGCCCTTCCACTTTGGCCTCGGCCCTGCTGGCGACGCCGAGCTGTCTCGCAACTGGACTCTCAGCCCCTCCAACGGTAATGTCAGGCTAGTGGGGATCAGTTCCCTGGAAGCCCACATTTGGCGGGGGAGGGACCCGCTGCATGCCCACGAGAGGACGCTGGGCTGGATGGTCCCGGCAGAGCACCCCAGAAACCACATGGCAGCAGGGCTGCAATCTTTAATCAATTAACGGTGTCAAGGTTCCACTGCTGCAGGGACCCCTTGATCTGCCCTTGGGAGATATCTGCCTCTCCCCAAAGACCCAGTCCTTTGCCTGCTTCCTCCAGTAACGTGGGTGTAGGCTGTAGGCGTGTGAATAAGTCACTCCAAACTCCAGGGTACACAACAAACTTTACTTATAGTAGTAGGGAAATTACTTAATAGAGTGGTTTTAAATCAAAAGCAGGTATGATAAAATAACACAAACAAACAAACAAACAACCAATGTTCTCTAGTTTCACTTCAGTCTACCTAATTCCTGTGTAGTCAGCCAGCCAGTTTCTCTCTCTCTCTCTCTCTGCTTCTCTCTCTGCTGTTTCTCTCTGCTGCTCAGCACACACTCTAACTGCTAGCTGACCACACCCCACATATATAGTCCTCCCAGGAATGGAAGGTTATAACCATGTGACCCTGCACTGGAGAACTGATTCTAAACTTCTATTGGGTAACTTAAAACTCTCAAACTCCCCCTCCCATCGTGGAGTGTTTGGGCCTTCAGGCTTCAACAAACTGAAGCCTGTGTAGGCCTCAACAAACCCAATCCTGTGTAGGCCTCAATCCATCACAAACGGATTAAAGGGGTTGATTAAAAACCTTTTTAAACATCGATCAAAAGGGCATCTCCTGAGCTCTTTTTATTTGAAATGGTGATGTTAACTTGCCTGAGCTGAGCGTTCCTTTTCTTTCGTGGAAAAAGGGGGGGACATCACTGCGTATTTTGAAAAATACTCCCTGCTTCATCACAAAAACACTTTTTAAAAATCAAATAGGGTTAACTGAAGTACCACGGAAGCGGCATCCACTCCCCTTTGCTCTCTCCCCCCCGAGGCAGGAGCTGCCGCTTCTAAGACGCACCCCCTAAACCCAGAGAAAGGGAGCATCCCCCCCCCGCCTTCAGAATTATTGCAGCCCTATGCAAATGCATGCCCCAGATCCATTCAGCCAGTGATTAGGCCAGTGTTTCTCAACAGGCCTGTGGCTTATGCTGGCTCAGCTTGTCTGAGTGTGGAAAGCTAAGCAGGGTCAGGCCTGGTTGTTACTTGGATGGGAGACCCTTCCTCTAGTTTCCTGCATTGTGCAGGGGGTTGGACTCGATAGCCTTGTAGGCTCCTTCCAACTCTATGATCTATGAAATCTATGAAACCTTGGGTCCCCAGATGTTTTTGGCCTACAACTCCCAGCATGCCCCAGCCAGCTACGCTGGCTGGGGCATGCTGGGAGTTGTAGGCCAAAAACATCTGGGGACCCAAGGTTGAGAAACACTGGATTAGGCCCATGTGAGTGGTCCTTCGTTGGCTCACAGCCCTCAGTACCGGCACCGAAATGTGGGGGGAGCAGCGCCAGAAATGGAGGAGGATAGGTGGGGCGTGAAGGCCAACCTGGGCATGGCAAGGGGGATAGGATTGGGCGTGACGGCGAGCAGCCGCCTTCATCCTGGCGCCCTCCAGCTGCGTTGCACCACGACTGCCAGGCGGATTGGCACGGAGCCAATGCACCCATGAACGGACTGACCCCCGCAACACAAGACAACCCAAGTGAGGCAGACGCTCGGGGGTGGGGGGGCGCAGCAGGGAAGCAGCGGCCAACCCATGGGGTGGGGGTGCCCCAGCCACCTCTGCAGCCTTGCATGTGATCTCGGGGGGGTGATGGCCAGAGAAAGCCCCCCCCCCCGCCGCCGCCTCCCTCAACCCCCTCCCCTCGCCCCCTGCAGCCACCCACGCGCTGCTGCGGCTCCGGGGAGAAGTGGCGGAAGGCCTGCACGTCCTGCCGCTGCTCATCAGCGACTCGGGGAAGCCGCCGCGGGTGCGGGAGCAGCTGCTGAACATCACGGTGTGCGCCTGTGACGAATGGGGCTCCTGCCGGGCTCGCGCCGCTGCCGTGGTTGGCGCCGTGGCCGGCCTCAGTTTCGGCGCCTTGATGATCATCTTGAGCAGTGCCGTCCTTCTCCTGCGTAAGTGCAAGGAGCCTGCTGGCATGGGATCGGGGCCTGGTCTCAAAAGGGCATGGCTGGGTGGGGGGGGCACTTTGGCCATGCTGGCTGGAGCTGATGGGCACTGTAGTCCAACACGGCCAAAGGCCACCGGGTTGTGGAAGGCTGCCTTAGTGCAAGGAGGAAGTGCGAGGGACTTTGGTGCTTTCTCTCCCCGCCACTTTTAACATCTGCGTCTCTTGCCGGCAGTCCTGGCATTGCTGGTGGCCGCGCTGGAGCATTCCCGCAGGCGGGCGTTCCACAAAGGTCTCCTGGGGGGCTCACAGGACGACCTGAGGGACAACATCCTCAACTACAACGAACAGGGAGGCGGAGAAGAAGACCAGGTGAGGCTGGGAGCTTTGCTGGGGGGAGGAAGCCGACGCCTCAACAGAGTCTCAAGCATGGGGGGGTGGGGGTGTAGATCCGTCCATGCGCCATGAGAAGCTAGACTCTGCCTACGTCTTGGTTTCGTGGCCATTCAGTTTGGGTTCCCACAACTTGAACTCAGCCCACACACTCAGGGATGTTTGGATTGCCTTACATCCGTTCCGCCTGTGTTTCATGGATTGTCAAGGCCTCTTCCCTTCCTTCATCCGGGGAATCAGATATTTTTTTTCCTAGGAAAATTTTGTTCCACTTGTGCAAGTGTGCATAAGCATGTGAATTTGCGCAAATCTCCCCCCCCCCCCCAAAAAAATACTTTTAAAAACGGTCTGGAAGTCCACAGAATCTGCACCACTCGAAAAAAAAGTCAGTCCACTACAGCATCCTCAGGTTGTATTCACAGAAATCTGAACTCATTTGAATCTGTTGTGGATTTCTCCAGTGTCCCTGACATGCACGCACGCACGCACGCACGCACGTCAACAGCAGGGCCAACCAGACACAAATCCCTGCTTGCAGGACGCCTATGACCTCAACCAGCTGCGCAATCCAGACCTGTTCCCTCCGCCCTCGCCTCGGGGAAAGCCCCCACGCCGGAGGGACGCCCCCTACAGCTACGCCTTGCCTCAGTACCCTCGACGCTTGCCCGCCTGCCCTTCGGACATTGAGGACTTCATCAACGAGGTAATGAGGGGCAAAGCAGGCAGGGGCTGGCGGTGGCGGTGGCGGAGTGTACACTCCGGGGAGGGCGGCTGCCGCTGCCGGGGAGAGATCAGGCGGGACAGACGGACAAGGGCACAGCACCACCAGCCCGCTTCAGCCGCCCGGAGCTGCCCCCTCCTCAACTCTGTGCTCACCGGGGCTAGAGCAGCTTTCCCCAGCCTGGAGCCCTCTGGATGTGTTGGACTACCTGCTGGCTGGGAATTATGGTCGTTGTAGTCCAACGCATCTGGAGGGCGCCAGGTCAGAGAACACCGGGCTCTTAACGCGGCGTGCCTGCGAGATCCCCAAAGATGCAACGTTTATCCTAAGCCACCAGCTGTCTGACCCAGCGTAAGGCCTCGCCCCGTGTCCCCACGGTTACAAGAAGCCCTGCTCCCTCAGCCCCACTGGGGCCGTGGGGCCACAGGTGAGCCATCTATTCCTTCTCTGCGGGGAACCCCTTTGGTTAGGGGATGTCGACCGGAGAGATCCGTAGCCGCAATGTGCAAGTTTCCGCAGGGGGACCCAAGACCCTTGAACTGGTAGCAAACCAGCACAGGCTTGTGGTTAGACAACCCCCACCCCGCCCCCCCCGGATTCCAGCTGGTTCCGTCCACACATTCTCAAGCTTATCTCTGTGGCCTCACGGTCGGGGTGGGGCCCACCCTGGCGAACTGAGCCGCGTGGTGGCCTGGAAGCGGCCAGACCCGGGGACCGCAAAGTTTAGCTGAGCCTTCCCCAACCTGGTGTCCTCCAGAGGGGTTGGACTGCAATTTAACAGGGATAAATGCCAAGTGCTGCACCTAGGGAGAGGAAACCAAATGCAGAGTTACAGAATGGGGGACACTTGGCTCAACAATACTACAAGTGAGAAGGATCTTGGAATTGTGGTAGATCACAAACTGAATATGAGCCAGCAATGCGATGTGGCTGCAAAGAAGGCAAATGCAATTTTGGGCTGTATTAATAGAAGTATAGCTTCCAAATCGCGGCAAGTGATAATTCCCCTTTACTCGGCACTGGTTAGGCCTCATCTTGAGTACTGCGTCCAGTTCTGGGCACCTCACTTTAAGAAGGACATAGACAAACTGGAGAGGGTTCAGAGGAGGGCAACAAGGATGATAAAGGGACTGGAAACAAGGCCCTATGAGGAGAGACTGAAAGAACTGGGCATGTTTAGCCTTCAGAAGAGGAGACTGAGGGGAGATATGATCGCACTCTTCCAGTATTTGAAGGGATGTCACACAGAGGAGGGCAAAGATCTCTTCTCGTTCATCCCAGTTTGCAGGACACGGAATAATGGGCTCAAGTTACAGGAACCTAGATTCCACCTAAACATCAGGAAAAATTCCCTGACTGTCAGAGCAATAAGACAATGGAACCTACTACCTAGGGAGGTGGTGAGCTCTCCCAGTCTGGAGGCATTCAAGGTGCAGCTGGACAGCCATCTGTCAGAGATGCTTTGACCTAGATTCCTGCATTGAGCAGGGGGTTGGACTCGATGGCCTTGTAGGCCCCTTCCAACTCTACTTTTCTATGATTCTATGATTCCCATCATTCCCAGCCAGTGGCCACGTGGGCCAGGATAATGGGAGTTGCAGTCCAACCCCTCTGGGCCACCAGGTTAGGGAAGGCTGACGCAGATGCGCCTTTAGAAAAGCTCACACAAAGCCAGTGACTCCACCCTTGGCACTCCGGCTCTGGAGTTTTGTGCCACGTCCCCAATTCCCAGCTGGAAGCGCCCGTACAAGCCGGAGCTGAAGGCCACGAAGATGGGGGGGGGCAGCACGGAGCCGCCCTTCGCATGTGCGAGGGATGGAACAAGAAATGCAGGGGGCAAGTCGCAGGAGCCTGTCCCCGGGGTCCACAGCCAGGTCAACTTCACCAGTTCTTCCTTTGCCTCCCCCCTCCCCCCCGCAGGGCCTAGAGGCGGCAGACCGAGACCCCAGCGTGCCCCCCTACGACACGGCACTCATCTACGACTACGAGGGGGAAGGCTCGGCTGGCGGCTCGCTCAGCTCCATCCTCTCCACCTTAGCGGACGAAGACCAGGATTACGACTACCTCAACGAATGGGGGCCACGATTTCGGCGCCTGGCAGAGCTTTACGGCCAATAGGGAGGGCCACAAGGGGGTGGGAGGGGAGCGGCAGCCCCACGGGCCAAGGAAATGCCCCAGCTCCACAATGTGGGCCCCCACGCCCCAGAGCCCGCTTGGCCTTAGGCTGGGGCTGGCGCCAGCTTCCCTCCAATGGCCACGGCCAACGGGGTGGGGGGCGGCGCAGCGTTTCTCCTCCTGCTATGCCCCCTATTTCCCCAAGTAGCCTTCTTGCAGGCAAAAGCCCCCTGGCCCTTTGCAAGAAAGGACAGCAATGATATCTGTAAACCAGAAGTACTTGGAAGTCAGCCCCATTCCTGGAGGAAAGAAAAGCCAGGCCATCAGGGAGCCTGGCAAAGGCGACGCTACGCAGCTGCATCTCGGCACCTCCCTACGGTCCCCCTGGGTGGGAACGGGGGGACTCTCCTCTCGAGGGCCACCTGGCATTGTATTCCCCCCCCCCAAGCTGTAAGCACCCAACATAGAAGTGAGCAAGGGCCCTTGGAGAGGGCTGGTTCGGGGACCAATCAGGATAGACTATGGAATGCCAACTTGCCAAGAGTGCCCATCAGACATAACAAGCAGGGGGCAATTCAAAGGTTAATAGGCAGAAAACGGTCGTGCAGGGAGGGGGGCTGCAAAGAAACACGAGGGGGAGATATGAAAGGGAACAGTGCTGGAGACTCAAGGAAGGCGGCAGATTGTGCACAGACAAGTGAATTGGCAGGAGGAGGAGGAGGAGGGGAGACACCCCCCCCCACGCCCCAAGAATTACTTCCAGCCACCCGGGACCAAGGAGCCCCTGGGAGTGAGGCTTTAGCAGCACAGGTGTTCCAACTAGAAGCTCTCTCTCGGAAGGCCCCTCAGCTGGGCCACGTGTGAACGTGGCGCTGCCCCCCCCTGCCCTGCCTAAGCAAACGCACGATCCAGTCCTCAGAGGGGTGCCGGTGCTCCCCCTTTCACGGGCAGGCTACAGCCAAAGGTGCTCTCCTGTTTGCCGGGCCTCTGCTGTGAAACCTGAGCGCGCGAGGAAAAGGCTCGGGGGGGCCCTTGGCGCCGGATGAAGGGGCAGCGCACGTTGGGGAAGGGGGACGGGGCGGCGACCCTCCGGATGCCGATGGAAATAAAGCACACGAGAAAGGGTGAACTACAAAGGCAGTACACAGTTTATTAGAAGCCCAGGACTGGGGGGGAGGGGGGGGAGAAAGGGAGGCACCAAGCACATGGCACAAGGGATGCTGGGATTTGGGGGGGGGGGAATAGCAGCAAAGGCCAGATGAGGGCGACACAAAGGGCTGCGGTGGGCCACCTGTGGCCCTCGGGAAGTGGGTTGCCCACCCCTGCAATTCAGCCCTCTGCGGGTCAGCCCAAGAGACGGTTCTGGGACAGGCGGCAGGCTCCGTCCCGGCTGGCAGCCTCCCGGGCCCTGGCGCCTTTGCCCCAGCGGTTACGACTACGGTGGGCTTGGGGGGCAAGAGCCCCTCGTGTCGGAACTTTGCCAGGGGCGAGAAGGGCCTCGCTCGCCGGCCCCTCCGGCCGCACAGTCCGCCCAGGAACCCGCAGCGCCTACACCTCCTCCCGAGCGCTGCCGGGCCGCGGGGGCTCCAGGAGCGGCTGCCTGGCTTGCCGCGAGCCAGCTCCGGGGCGGGGCGCCAGCATCTTCTTGGTGGCCGTCACGAGGCGGGCGTAGCTGTCGGCGTCGTAGGGGCCGGCCCGGGGGCGGGCGGAGAGCAGCGGCAGGTGGTCCGTGCCGCGCTGGCGCGAGGCGCGGCGGAAGAGCGGGGGCCGGCGCTGGCTCTCCCCGTCCCGCAGCGACTCCGGCAGGGGCCTGTTGGTGGTCTCGGGCAGCAGCATGATGCTGAGCACCGACAGGATGGCGAAGGAGGCAAAGACCACGTGGTGGAGGAAGAAGCCGCGGCTGTGGTGCAAGTCCATGATCGGGGTGGTGGCCCGGCCCACCGACCAGGCGGCCAGGATCAGACCCAGCCCAGAACCCCTGCAGAACGGGAAGAGGCGGCAGGGTTGGGACCCGCGAGGGCCGCGCCAAGGGAAGGGAGCGTTGGGAGAACTGGCCCCGGGCGGGGTAAGGCACGGCCAGCAGCCTCGCCTGAGGAGGACGCGTGAGCTGCAGAAGCAGCCTTCCCCAAATACACGACCCCAAGACAGGTTGGACGGCAACGCCCACCCTCCCCAGCCACGCGTGGCTCTCCCGCCCCCTTCCTCTAACCGGGCGACCTGCTTTGAAATTCCTGCCGGTGTGTACGGCTGGCAGGGGACGGCCGACTCTGGCTGGAAGCAGCTCCGCACGGTCCCAGGCATGGAGGGGCCGTTCCCAGCAGCTGCTGGCCAGTATCTGGCGATGCCGGGGCCTTCAGGAGGGCTGTGGCGCAGTGGCAGAGCCCCCTGCTTTCCACACAGAGGGTCCCCGGTTCGATCCCCAGCGTCTCCAGGTAGGGATGGGAAAACCCCTGCCCGATACCCTGGAGAGCTGTTGCTGCCAGTCACTGTTGACAACACTGGGCTAGCCGGACCCGGGGTCCGGCTCGATAACAAGGCAGCTTCCGACGTGGCCTCGTGTATGCAAAGGTCCCATTATGCTTTCAGTAGTACGACAGTCCCTATTTATCTAGATATTCCCAGGACATGATTGGGGTAGGAACTTTGGCTTCGGGGGGGTGGAGGAATGCACAAATTGTGTCTTGTCCCGCTGGACTAAAGCTGCAGTCAAACTCTTAATCCAAGTTCTGGTCCCCAAGCCTGCTGGTTTCTGCCTCGTGTGTGTGTGTGCGCGTGTGCATGTATACACACGCGCATGTGCAGGGAAATACAGAATCCTCTCTCACCTGACCACGGTGGGTAGCACCTCACTGGCAAACAAGATGCTGAGGGCAGCGACTGCTTGCGACGCCAGAACGCCCAGGAGGGAGAGCGCCAGGACAAGCCAGGCCATCAGGTCTAGGGGGGGGGGCAGAAGAGAGGGCAGCTAAGCGGCAAGCCCGTCCAGCGGCTAACCCCCTGCAGCAGATCAGTTTATGCCGGGGCTGGGCCCCTGACCGCCCTCCAGACATGTTGCCGGCCGCCCCCATCGGCCCCAGCCCACATCAGCAACGGTGAGGGATGATGGGAGGCGCGGGCCCAGACACCCAGGGGGCCACAAGTTGCCACCCCTGGCTCAGGGAATCCTGGACACCCAGAGAGAAGCTGCCCACGGAGCAAAGCTCGACAGGTGGCTCAAGCTAGCGAGTCAAGCTGCGTGTGCCACGGGGTCAGGCTGGCTGGGAAAAAAAAGCTCATTTCCCCTGACCAGACTATGGCAAAGGCACGGGATGAAGCACCCCAGACACAAGGCAGCATTGATCCTTCTGTGCCATCGACCCAGATGAGGGGAGAGCAGAAGCCGCTGCTCGCTCTCCCCCCAGGGCCCCCACCCCACCCCCCCGGCAGCAGCCTCCTTACACTGAGTCAGGGCCAGCAGGAGCAGCGAGGAAACGCCCGTCAGGATGGTGCTGAGCAGGAGGACGGCCCGGCGTCCAAAGCGGTCCACCGTCAGGCACAGGAAGAGGGTGGCCAGCGCCTCGCTCACCGCCAGCAGGAAGTAGGGGAAGTAGAATCGGGGCACGAAGGGAGTCAGGTTGCGGGTGAAACAGTGGCGGATCCCACTCCCGATGAACCTGGTGAGGTGGGGAGGGGCGGGGAGACGGGGGGGAGAAGCTGCGAGATGCTCGGCAAATTCAAACACAGTTACAGGAACGGGGAGTTAATGCGGCCTCGGCCAGCCTGGCAATCTCCAGATGGGTCGGACTACAACTCCCAGCATCCCCCAGCCAGCTCTGCTGGCTGGGGGGTGCTGGGAGATGTAGTCCGACCCATCTGGTGATCGCCAGGTTGGCCAAGGCCGCATTAGTGGCTTAGTGGAACAAACAGGGACAGGGGTGCAGGAACAGGAGCGGCGTGGCACCAGTGGTCGGCCACGCCCTCAAGCCACCACCGCCACACTCCTTGACAAGATTCGCCATCCCTGCCCGCTCGCTCGCCCGCCCGCCCCCCCCAAAAAACCCTAAGCGGGCTCTTACGCCGTGAAACCAAGAATGAGGCTGTTCTTCCACACAACGCAGGTGTTGAAAACCTGGCAGATGCTGTGGTATCGTGGCCCCTGGCCCTCCGACAGGTCATCCAGGTCTGGGGACAGAAACAGAGGATGCTGTTAACATGGCCTGAAACAACCACACGCTCCCTCCTGCTCATCAGGAATCCCAGGGCGTATTTTAAAGTAGGTAATTTGGAAATGTTGTTATCTGCTGCCCTCCGTTATGAAATATCCTCAGGCTGCCTAACAAAAGTCAAAACAAACACTAGGACGCAGTGAAAAGCACGGCGTAAGCAGCCAGTGAGTAAATAAACAGAACAGTGTAAATAAACATCACAGTGCCGTGAAAAGTACGGCGTAAGCGGCGAGTCAAAGTGGCAGCAACAAGCCTTGAGAGTGCAGGGAAGGAATTTGCTTGATGCCTAATTCTGCACTGGGGGAGGGGATTGAGGAACTCGGGTGCCACAACGGAGAAGGCCCTCTCTTCCCCACCTCACCTCTGATGCAGCCTCCTTTGCCAATTCCTTCCAGTTGTTCACAGGTAACACTGTTCTTCTAAAGCGGCCTGCCCCAATCTGGTGCCCTCCACATGCTTTAAAAACGACAACTCCCAGCATGCCTGACCACTGGCCGTGCTGGCTGGGGCTGATGGGAGTTGCAGTCTCCAGGCAGGGGGAGGCTGTTCTGGAGGACCAAAGCCTCCACGCGCCACAGCGGGCCTCGATCCTCCTCCAGGGAAGCTGCTTCCTTTGAGTCGGGTTCTACTTTTGCCGGGCCTTCGGTTTGTGCGGCCACTCAAGGCTGATACAAGTTCAGAGACGCTGGCGTGTGCCAAGCAAGGCCGGGGTCTCGGCGGATCTTCGTGGCGAGGTGCGAGCCACACGAGAGCAGTCACGCCGAAAAAGGCAAATGGGTGTGACTGCAGCCTGCGCGGTTTGGGGCATTCATGACATGCAGGCCAGGGAGATCCCTCCCCCCGCAACACACCCACACAGCCCCTAGATAAACCGTGCAGTGTTCTCCAACCTTGGGTCCCCAGGTGTTTTTGGCCTACAACTCCCAGCATGCCCCAGCCAGCAGAGCTGGCTGGGGCATGCTGGGAGTTGTAGGCCAAAAACACCTGGGGACCCAAGGTTGGAGAACACTGGGCCTTAGAAATTTTTTAAAAATACTTAGCTGTATAGAAATAGTACAAATAAAGGTAAATAAATAAAAACACACTGCACCCCCACCCCCCTCCCAATTGTGCCAAGGCAGAACAGTGCACCCTGCCAGGCTTCAGAGCTCACGTGCAAACAGGTTCTCCTGGGTGTAGAAGTCGTCCTCCAAACGGACTCCGTTGCCCTCGGCTAAGTCACGCAAAGCCCGCTTGCCTTTCTCGAGCTGCTGAGTGGCCAACAGCCAGCGAGCCGATTCGGGGAAGAGGGAGGGACACCTGCACGAAGGGAAGAGATGCGGCATGGGGGGGGCGGCTGGAGAGGTCCGGCGGGCAGAACCCAACGCAGCTGCTGCTTTGTTCTGAAGAGCGACAACATGGTCCCTTACACTTTAGGACCCGCCGCATAAACCCTTCTCTGGCTAAGCACCAACACTTAAAAACCTGAGGGGAGGGTCAAATGAAACCTTTCCCCTGCCAATGAGGGAAAACATTAATACAGGTTATTAAGGATCTAGCTTAAATTTATGATGCTGTGGGTGCAAAGGTGTGTGCATGTGTAGATTTAAAAGTAATGCAGGTTAATAACGCCAAGCTGACACGTAGGATTTGGGTAGCAAACAAAATAAAAATAAGTTTATTTTAATTCTCAAAATCTTAGTTCCAGAAAATAACTTTAAACCTGCCTTCCCCAAACGCTTTGTAATTAACCTAAGTCCCTATAACTCCAAATACTTTCACTCTTCAGACAAGCACCGATTTCTCTCAAAACTCCTGACAAGACACAAATAACCTAACCTAACCTAACTCCCAAACTCTCCAACACTCCCAACCAACACTCAACTCACAACCAACTCTGACATCACTCAGACACTCCTTTATATACTCCTCCCGCCACCCCTTTCCAAGACATCACAAGCCACACCCACTCGGTTCAACATTCTAGACACACTAAACATACTAATGCAGACATACACCAGTGAACTGAATTGTGGGGTTACGCCACAACAACCCACGAGGGGGGGGGAGGAGGAAGAGGAGGAAAGGTGCTAAAGAAGTGGTCTGGCAATAAGGGACCACGCTCAAATGACAAGCTCATTGGGTGGCCACCCTTTTGGCCTCAGTCCCCCCGTCTGCATTAGGGGAGCCGCTGTGACCGCATGTCATCAGAGTGTGGAAACGGGGGAAAGATGAACGAGTGGAAACGGGGGAGGGACAATGTCATCAACGGAGCAAATGCCAGAGAAACAAGAGCAGCGACATCTCCTCGTGCCCCCCCTCCATTAACGGCAGATGAACAGTGTTGCTTGCCCCCCCCCCCACTTCACAAGGTCCCAGTTACCGGAATTCCAGAGGCCGCAGTCAAGAATGCCGCACTCGAGTCGGGGATATGGGAAAACCAACTTGCCCGTCAACCTCTGCTGAGCTACGAGGCTCACAGGGCGGCCTCAGACATCTCTCCTCAGCCTAAGCTGCCTTGCAAGGCTGTTGAGGAGGACGAGAGACACACAACCTGGGCAGCTCCAGAAATCGTTATTGTAACAATGCTACTCCCTCTGCCACCCTCACAACTCTGAACGTCGCAGCGATGTCTCTTACACCAGTGTTGGATTAAAGCTCTCCAGCTGATGAGTCCTGCTCTGCCCGGATGCCTCGGAGGCCTCGCCTGCCCTGCCCTCCTAATGCTGTCTTGTAACACCCGCGCATGCAGACACATGGCATCCCAAGCCGCAGGCTTTCCCAACCTGGCACCCGGTGCGTTGGACTGCAACTCCCATCATTCCCAGCCAGCATGACCAATGGGAATTGCAGTCCCAACACATCTGGAAGGGCAGCAGGTCAGGGAAGGCTGTCCAACTGTAATGGGAAAGGGGCGGACGCAGTCGCTTGATGTTGCCTGTGGGTAGCCTATGTAGTTCCCTGACAAGGGGAAGGGACTGTCCTGCCGGGGGAGCTTCCCCACTCCTCTTCCATTCCAGCCAGCTATTTCCTTCCAAGCAAAAGGAGGCAGCCACTGCAAAGCCCTTGGAAGCTGCACTGCACTTGGCACCTCTTCAGCCCGGCAGAGGTCACAGTCCAAGCGAGTTTGAATGGCGCCGAGCAAAGCCTCTTCACTGGAGCGCCATCACGACGGGACCCTTGTGCTCAAGGGCCCCGGGAACACGCTGGATCCGGCTGCAAAACCACCGTCACTTCTAGCTGCCTCCTGGGGGCTGGCGCAATAAGAAAGGGTGCGGATGTTTGAACATCGCTGGGACGCGGAGAGCTGTGTTGCGCTCGCGGGAGAGGCCCTCGACCTGCGCAAGAGGCCACTGAGGAATGCGCCTACTCCTCCTGGCCTCGGCTCCCACGTGACGAGGTCCCGCTTGCTCCTCAGCGTACCTCGCAGCGATTTGAGTCCGTGAACATGATCCTTCCAGCAGGCGGCCAGAGGCCACTGCGATGTTCACCAGATGAACTGCAAAGTGGGTCACTCACCTGTTTCTCTCCCTACTCCAGTGTTTCTCAACCTTGGGTCCCCAGATGTTTTTGGCCTACAACTCCCAGCATGCCCCAGCCAGCGTAGCTGGCTGGGGCATGCTGGGAGTTGTAGGCCAAAAACATCTGGGGACCCAAGGTTGAGAAACACTGCCCTACTCAAATGCTGCAAACTGGCTCTTATTCTGAGAAGGGCCCTCCGTCTCCGCACTGCTCACACACCCAGCATCTCCATCACACATCGCTCAGAGCCATCTCCACAGAAGCCTCACGCCCTGCCCCGCCCCGCCCCGCCCGCCCCGCCCCAGAGGAGAAATCCATGTGATTCCTCTGTGTTGGTGCGCGCTTGCAAAGGTGCCCCTTCCCCAACACGGCCACCACCAGCTTTACAAAATTAACTGTTTTTAGGGTTGTTATTTTTTAAAATGTAAGGAACTTGCGGCTGCGGCCTTCACAATTTGCCCACTGCCAGCCTTCTGCCCCTCCTTTTAGCATGCCCGCCGCCCCCCCACCCCCCGAGCGGCATACTTACCACCAGCAGGCAGCCGGCAGCGCGAGCCCCAGCGTGATCGCCCCCTGGAGGAGTCGCCACTCCTTGCATGCCACAGCCAGCCCCGGCAAGAGCAGCTCCCCGGCCACCCAGAAAAAACCGGCGCTCATGGTGACCACCAGCCGGTGGGGAGGGTCACACAGCTCCAGCCCTGAGGAGGAAGTACAGGGAGAGGTAGAGCAAGGGGGGAGGAGTGGAAAGCGGATGGCGGAGGGGCACACAGGCAGGCAGGCACTATGGGGGGCTCAGTTTGGCACAGACTGGCAGACGACACCCAGGGAGGCATGCAAGCGCCTTGCTCCTGCGTCGTTACCCTAGGATGGCTTTCCCCCAGTCACTGGGGGTGATGGGACTTGTAGCCCAACATACCCGGAGAGCACCAGGGTGGGGAAGGCTGCCCTAGAACAAACGTCTCCTGAAAACGCACATGCTCAGGAAAGCTCTCCCTGGCTTATCGCCGATTGATATGATGCCGCTCCCATTTTACTGTCTGTTTATTGTTTCTTTTTATCTTATATTTGTTGTTGAAGGTGGAAATGTTTTAGCATTGTATTATGCACATATTTTTAACTGTGATTTTAAAAATATTTCTGTATGCAAACTGCTTAGGGATTGTAGTAGATTACGCGGCACAGAAGTATTATCAATAAATGAATAATAAAGTAGAATAAGCTCCTTTGGTCCCATTTCAGCTTCTGGAGCAAGCGAGGCTGAACCGAGGACCAGCAACCCTGTGAACAGCAGAAGCTTGTGACTCCAAGTTCACAGTTCCACAGCAGCCTATGGATGTCCCAAGAGAACAGGAAGAAATGTGCTCCCCAAACTCATTCACGTTGGCAGGATCTATTAGCGTAGGAAAATGGCCTCTGATTCCTGTAACAGCCCAGAGCCCCTGGTGACCCTCCCTGCACAAGCCATAGGCTGGTCAGCTGAGAGCAAGGGCTAGTGAGTGTGCTCTCCCTCTTCCAAGAACAGAGGGTGCCTTTGGAGAGACTAGGCCAAAAGCCATCAGGCTGGAGGGTACTAGGAATAGGGCTTTCTCAGTGGTGGCCCCACACCTTTGGGACTCCCTCCCCAGGGAGATACATATGGCCTCATCTCTGCTGCCTTTAAAAAAAAACCTGAAGACACATTTGTTCTAGTCTGCATTTGGTGCTTGCTACCGGCATGTGTGTGTTGTGTTCAATTGTAATAGTATGATCATGTTTTTGTAGCATTGTAAATCACCTTGTGAGGGCAGTGCGCCCTGAAAGGCAGATTAAAATAGGCAGACATCAAATCTATGTGCCGTGAGCCAATCAGAGGTACTACTTGGGTAGCTCATGTGAATAGCCCTTGTCTCCCCCTCTTCCTTCCTGCTTTCCGTTGAGAGAATCCCTTCCTGGAGGATCACAGAATCTGCCACACTGCTCCGCAAAGCGCCCACCACCATCCCATCCCAGCAGGGCGGACGCCACTCACTTGCAACGTAGAGGGAGAGGAAGGTTCCGGCCAGCATCGCCCCAAAGAGCAGCCGTGTGAGAACAAGCATCACGTAGTTCACAGCCAGCGCCACCGCAACCCCCAGCGGGATGGAGAGCATCAAGGAGATGATGAAAGTGGCCCGGCGGCCAAACCTAGAGAAGGAAAAGCGGGCGGGGGGGGGGGAAGCGGGCCATGAGGGAGGCAGACACCACTGGCTGCAACTTGACTCAAATACCCCAGCCACCTCTCGTCTCAACACAGTTGCCAATTCAGTTACCGCTCCTGTGGCTTACGCTGGCTCAGCTTGTCTGAGCGTGGAAAGCTAAGCAGGGTCAAGCCTGGTTATTACTTGGATGGGAGACCCCCTCCTCTAGTTTCCTGCATTGAGCAGGGGGTTGGACTCGTCATAGCCTTGTAGGCCTCCTTCCAGCTCTATGATCTATGAAATCTATGGAGCAGACAAAGGAGATTGGATTTTCACTTCTTCTTTTTTTAAAGCTAGCTTTTGCAGCGTCCTTTGCAATGCAACTTGGGTCTCTGGCTTTTCCGCATTTACCTGGCTGCTGAAGATCATTATGGTGCTCATCAAACTAACAAAAGCTTCAAATGCACAAATTTCTGGCCAGCACACGATGGTCAGGAACATACCTGATTCCTCAGCATTCCACTTTTGCAGGACAATTCATTATCACTAGCTCTGTGAACTCCAAAGGAACAGACACCCCCTCCCCGGTCTCCCAAAACAGAACCTCATCTTACAAGGCTTCCGCAACACCTCCTTTAGAAAGCACCATTGTTTATTAATTTATTTGATTCACCAAATGCGAGGAAACTTTTTTAAATCCCCAACAAATTCCCCCTCTCTAAGAGGGCTTCTATGTCTTGTTTTACAGCATGGTTCTCACAACCTTGGTCCCAATTTTTTTGGCCTACAACTCCCATCCAGCAATGCCCAAGCCGGCATCTTGTAATGGTCGGCCAAAACATCTGGGAACCCAAGGTTGGAGAACACTGCTTTATAGACTGGTGGCCAAGAGGCATATGGTGAGGGAGCCTGGGCCAATGGAACAAAAAGGATGCCTTCCGACTTCCGAGTGAATATTCTACAGCCCTCACCCCTTCTTTTATAGATTCCCGTACATCTGGCAAGGACGGCAAATAGAAATAACACAAAACATTAGAGAAACTGTAATCAGCAGGGCTGATACAGTATATTCATACGTGACAGCCCTGTCCTGTTGCGCTAGTTTTGAAACATGGGCATTTTCACAAGTGGCCAACAGCACATATGTCACTTCAGCATTCGCTCTCTTAACAGCATCGGGGAGGAAAAAATTGCACAAGTGACACCTAAGGAATTCATCGTGTTCAGCCGATGGCAGCCAGAAGTTGGAAAACTGCAGAACTTTTAACACAGAAGTCTTGGTACGTGGAGCTGTGGCAAATAGCCATGGAGGGGGAAACGGACATACTGACTTAAATTAGCTAAAGGCAAAGTTGACATATCTGATTTCTATACAATATGGCGTGATTTTATTTCATATACAAATCAGGTGCATACACAGCGACATCTATCAAAGCCTTTCCTCAGATTATGCAAAAGAGGCTAAACATAATTTGTTATTTTGAAGAACTGTAAAGAGACTCTCCAAGCAGACAGTGGGTGCTGCCCATATTTCTGCATGTAAAGCAAAGGGGGGGGGGGGGAATGGTAATATTTTTTTTAAAATTCATTTAAAATGATTTTTAGGCCACCCTTATGGGCAGAACACTTTCAAGGTGGCACACAAGATAAAAATTCCTAAATATGACAAAATCAAATAAAAAAGCTATCAAACAGAAAACACCAACAAAACAGTTAAAGGTGCAATCCTATGCAAGTTTATTTTATTTATTTATTTATTATATTTATACCCCGCCTTTTTTCCTGCAAGGAACCCAAAGCGGCTTACATAATCCTCCTCCTCCTCTCCATTTTATCCTCACACAACAACCCTGTGAGGTAGGTTAGGCTGAGAGTCAGTGACTGGCCCAAAGTCACCCAGTGGGTTTCATGGCCAAGCGGGGACTAGAACCCGGATCTCCTGAGTCCCAGCCTAACACTCTCACCACTACGCAACACTGGCTTTAGACAGAAGAAAGGCCCACAACTCCCAGCCTGTTACCCCACACTCTAATTAAGAGCATGGAAACAAGCTTCCAGTCCTCATCAAGGAGCCACAACACGCAGGAAGCTCAAGGAAGGGGGAACAAGCAGGGTGGTGGTGGGAGGCGCCTTACCTGTCGCAGGCCGAGCCAAAGCCCACGTAGCCCACGATCCATCCCAGGAGGCCGGTGGTTTGTTCCAGCGGCACCAGCCAGTGCTTGCCGCACACCAAGTCCCACTGCAAGAAAAGCGGCCGTGAGCTCTCTCTCTCTCGGGCCGGTGAGGACGGGTCTCAAGCTTGCTGGATCTCCCTGGCCGCTTTCCTGCAGGGGTGGGCCGCTGGCGCCCCTCCAGATGTTTGGGCCCACACTTCCCCTCAGCCAGCGGAAGGGATGATGGGAGCTGTGGGGCAGACCCTCTGGAGGGCGGCAAGTCCCAACTCCTCCCCCCCCCCGCGCGTTACTGTCCCCCAAGGGCCACCCCCGGGGCTTCCTCCAGAGTCAGGCGCGAGGTTTTGGGTACTTCCCCCTGCGGGCCTTGGCTGGGCGCGAGGAAAAGCCACTCTGCACATGCCCAGAAGCACCTTCCTGCCTCCCCCTACACCCCGCCGCCGGGACATCCCCCGCCGGAGCTGCTCCCGACCGAGTCCGCCGCACCTGCGTGACGACGGTGGAGCGGAGGCCGGCCGCGGGCAGCTCGTACTGCCAGCCGCGGGTGCAGGGCCCGGTGCGGTTGGGCGGCGGGGGCGGGGGCCCGAGCGCGCCCCCGGGCGGCGGGTAGCGGTAGAGCAGGCAGGCGCTCCCGCGGGGCGCCGAGGCGTCGAGCAGCTCCGGGCCGGAGGCGTTGCGCAGCGCGGGCGGCAGGAGCGCCGGGTCCGGGCGGCAGCGGTGGGGGCGGCGTGGCGGCCAGCAGCAGCCCCGCGGCCAGGCCCAGCGCCAGCGGCACGTTGGGCAGCCACGAGGCGGCGGCCAGCAGCCGCCCGCGCCGCCCCAAGCCGCCCGCCGCGCGCAGCAGCCGCCCGTCGAAGTCCATGTGGCGCGGCCGGGACGGGACGGGACGGGACGCCGAGGGAGGGGCCAGGCGGGCTGGCCGGCCGGCGGGGCGGGGCGCTTAAGGAGGCCGCCCGGGAGCCGCCCCCTGGGCGCGGAAGGAGGCGAGGAGCCGCGACGGGGCCGCCGCCTCCCGGCTGCCCGCGCTACTCCCGCCGGCCGCTCCTCGAGCCTTCCCCCGCCGGCAGCCCCGTCGAGGGAGGGAAGGCCGCCCAGAAAACCCGCGGCCACCTCCTCATTTCACCGACGGCCGCCTCGGCTCAGCGGCCGGCCACTCCTCCGCAGCGCCGCTGCCAGGATCCCGCCAAGAACTCAGCCCAAGCGGGAGCCCCGCTGCAGCCCGGCCTCCTAGCAGAAGCCTCCGGGAAGCCCGCCCGCGGCGCTTGCGGCTGCCCGGTGTTGCCCGCCCGCAGTGCATGCTCTCGTGGAGGCTCCCCGGTGGCTAATAGCAGAAGAAGCGCCCAGCAGCGCCTCGACCAGCAGCAGCCATCGCGTATATCGAGTTGCAGCCCGGGGCCTCTGAGAAGCCCGAGCGGGGACTAGCCTTCAGTGGACATGGAGGTCGTGATCTCGGCTCTTGCGCGGGCAGCGGGCAGGCAGGGCGGGTTAGCTCCATCCTCCATCGCCTTCCTAGAACCACCTCATCACCAGCTGGTCGATTTCTCCCCCTCCCCGCCGCCGCTTGTCACTTTCTTCAGCATTATGTCAGTTTCTGCCTCTGCCTGCTTTATGCTGTTCTGGTGGTCTTTTTTAGGAAGAGAGATGCCGGGATCCGGCTGGAGGAACGCCCTTTCTCAGAGCACTTCAGCTGCTCATTGCAGATGCGCTGGGGAAACTGGCTGCCCAGCTTCTCTGTGGAAAAGGAAAGGGCACTCTGCAGCAGCTCAGAAACCGTCTCCTTTATAACATCACTTCCAGGACTGAGACCTGGCCTGCAAAAGGAAGGAGGAGGGAGGCCTGAAGAACCTTGGCACAAATCACCCCCCCCCCCCGCTGCCTACCTCACTCTGGTCCTTCCTCCCCCCCCCCTTTATTTCTCCACAGGATTCGAAGAGTTTCCTGGGGCAGGAAGTGCAGAGTTCTGTGCAAGGCCTGGCCCGCTGCAGATGCTAAATGTGCCATTGATATCACCAGGGACCACCACTGGAAAGCACTGGGTCTTCAGCTGGGTTGTCAAAAGATCAGTTGCGCCAAGCACGGTCGTACTGTTGGGATAAGAGGGGAAGAAGACAGACACAGGCTGCTCCTAAGCAAGATGTCTGGAGGAAATGTGAGTGACCCAAGGAGATTCTTTTGCAAGAATCACCTCCTAGGCCAGTATAATCTCCCAGGGACACCTGTACCAAAATGCACAGGTGAGCCAACTTGCAGCTTTTGCTCCCTAGGCTTAAAATTCCATGCCTGTTTTCCTATTAAAAGGAGTTCTCCATGTTAGTCTATATAGCAGAACTAATTTGCTGGAGGTTGACATTTGCAGTTGCTTTTTAAAAGTGGGGCGGAAAGCACCTACCCATCTGCTGTTGCAGTGTTCTCCAACCTTTGGGTCCCCAGATGTTTTTGGCCTACAACTCCCAGCATGTGGGAGTTGTAGGCCAAAACCATCTGGGGACCCAAGGTTGGAGAACACTGTGCTATTGTGTAAAAGCACACAGGAGCTCGCAATCGGTCACCCGCAGCCGAGAAGCACCGTGCCCCAAGGGTCACATGATCCAGAGGCCTGTCAGCCTTCTCTGGCTTCCTGCCTACTGGTCTACTTTTTTTTCCAAAGGGGTGGGGGAGGAATTATTCTGTTGCAATACTGTTCTAGGCATTGTTGATTCTGGGATACTGGGGGCTGGGCAGCAGATGGGCAGAGAAGGTGAGATGCGCCTTTCCTGGCATTTTTACCCACTTAGAAAGTTCAAAGACCTGCTAAGGTTGCATACCTGCTGGAACTTTGCAGAGGGGAGCTGCTGTTGATCAAAAGGCCTTCTGTTCGAGGCACCTCCCCCCCCCTCACCTGAACTGGGGCTCTCTTATTGTTGGCTCAGCTGGGCTGGGTATTTGCCTACCCAAGGAGAGAGCGGCTGGGAATGAGGGAGGGGAGATTTTAGGACTGCAGCAGCTAAGCCCGTCAGACCGAGGAGAACTTGCTCATTCCAGTCAAACAGCTTTCCGCCAGCCACTTCTGTGACATCATAATCCGACTTCACCTTTAATTGCAGTGTTTGACAAGTGCTGCCCTGCTTGCCTTCTACCGCTCTCTACCCACCCCTGTGAGAAGTATGTCACTATTATTCCCCCCTAAACAGCTGGGGGGAACTGGGTGCCCTCAGACAAGTTGCTGCAAATCCGGGGGGGGGGGGGGGATAAGAACAGCAATGCTGAATCCGTCCAGAGGCCTTTAGGATGATAAAGGGACTGGAAACAAGGCCCTATGAGGAGAGACTGAAAGAACTGGGCATGTTTAGCCTTCAGAAGAGGAGACAGAGGGGAGATATGATCGCACTCTTCCAGTACTTGAAGGGATGTCACACAGAGGAGGGCCAGGATCTCTTCTCGATCATCCCAGTTTGCAGGACACGGAATAATGGGCTCAAGTTACGGGAACCCAGATTCCACCTAAACATCAGGAAAAATTTCCTGACTGTCAGAGCAATAAGACAGTGGAATCAACTACCTAGGGAGGTGGTGGGCTCTCCCACTCTGGAGGCATTCAAGGTGCGGCTGGACAGACATCTGTCAGAGATGCTTTGACCTGGATTCCTGCATTGAGCAGGGGGTTGGACTCGATGGCCTTGTAGGCCCCTTCCAACTCTACTTTTCTATGATTCTATGATTCTAGTCCAGCATTCTGTCCCCACAGTGGCCAGCCCAATGTCCCCATTGGGAAGCCCACAGGCAGGACAGGAATGCAACAGCCGCACCCGCACGCTCACGTTCGTCGGCTACTAGTTTTGAGAGCCAAGCTGCTGCTGCCTCTGAACTTGGGGGTAGCGTATAGCCAACAATCGTGATTAGCAGCCATCTGTGAATTTGTGTAACCCCGTTTAAAGCTGTCCAAGTTGGTGGCCATCACTACATCCTGTGGTAGTGAATTCCATAGGAAGCTGCCTTCTGCTGATCCAGACCCTGGGTCCATTAGTCCAGTATTGTCGGACACTGACTGACGGCGGCTCTCCAGGGTTTCAGGCTGGATTCTTTCCTAACCCTAACTCAGTGTTTCTCAACCTTGGGTCCCCAGATGTTTTTGGCCTACAACTCCCAGCATGCCCCAGCCAGCTATGCTGGCTGGGGCATGCTGGGAGTTGTAGGCCAAAAACATCTGGGGACCCAAGGTTGAGAAACACTGCCCTAACTGGGGATGCCAGGATTGAACCTGGGGCCTTCTGCATGCAGAACAGGGGCGCTCCCACTGAGTGATGGGCCCTCCCCACGACTTGAGTTTATGCGCTGTGTAAAGGAGGACTTCCTTTTCTCTGTCCTGAATCTCGCACCCATCAGCTTCATGGAATTACCCATTGGGTTCTAGCATTAAGAGAGAGTATTAAGAAAATGTCTCCCTATCTACTTTCTCCACCCCATGTATAGTTTTATAAACCTCTGCTATGTTCCCCCCCACCACCACCACCAGTACTCACCATTTTTCTAAACTAAAAGGCCCCAGCTGTGTAGAGTTTTCCTCCTAGGAGCTGATCCAGTGCTTTGATCATTTTGCTTGCCAATGGTACAATATCATCTTTTAGGTGTGGTGACTAGAACTGCACGCAGGATTAATTATGTTAACATTAAAATGGGTGTTGCAAACCCAAGCCCAGTTCTGTGCATTGGGGCTCTATGTAGGTCTTCTGCTGCAACTCCTCTCTTCAATGCTATATTACTTCATGGCTGCTCCGCCCTCCCAGATGCTGGTACAGTAATAGGTAAATATCAGGATCCCAACATCAAACTGCCCTGAAAATTATTCTTTAAATCTCTGGAGTCTGGACCAATGAGGGCTTGTGTATGCAACTGGTTCTCTTGGGATAAGAGCAATTTATGTGACTCCAAATTCTTGATTTGTTTACACATTCCAGAGGGCTAACTTGCAACCCAAAAGCAGCACTAAGAGGACATGGCTGCCCGCTATTGTCTCACCAGCTGATTACTTCCTATCTCAGCCAGGCATGTTGATCTTCAGCATATGACAAAGGAAGCAGAAAAAACAGACCTTGCAAAACTTTGTCCATGGGTTAATGATTCCAGAAAACAGTCCCCCCCTTTAAACATGAGCCCCGAAGTGTGACTGTCTTGAGGACTTGGGTTGAAGCTATCTCAAGGGAAGGAAATGCCCCATAAGGGCTGCCTTAGATTGAGTCAGACCATCTATTGCAGCCTTCCCCAACTTGGTGCCCTCTAGACGTGTTGGACTGCACCTTCCATCATCCCCAGGGAGCACGGTTAGTGAGCTAATGTGGCCAGAAGCAGCTCCCCAAGGATTCAGAGGGGGCTCTTTCTGAGACTGGAATCTGAGCTTCTTTGAAGTGTGGTGTGAGGAATTGTGGGGCCTCCGCATGCAAAGGATGTGCTCTTCCTGAGAACTACGTACATAGCAGCAGCCATTCCATTTGGCTATGGCAGATTGGGAGAAGGAAGCAGGGCCAGCTCCATGAAGCTCCTCCTCTCTCTGAACTGTTTCCATTCCAGCTGGCCATTGTAAGGCCATGTAATATTTCAAATTCGTGCCTGTGTTTACTTCTTTTCCTTTCCCCTCCCCATCCCCTTTTCCTCTTGTGTCATGCCTTTTAGATTGTAAGCCTGCTGGTGGGTAACCAGTGTTTTTATTAACCTTATATAAGCGGTTCTGGGAATCTTCAGCTGAAGGGTGTGTGTGTAAAAATGCTTCAACTAAATAATAAACTATGCCCCCACCATATTCCAAATGGAAACTTTTTGTTTCGCTTTTTATGACCCTTCCTGCCCCTCCTTTCAATCTATTTCCCCCACTAAAAGCATGGCCTCTGTCTTCCCCTCTTCTATAGGACTTGCAACTAGTTCTTGTGGTTTTCACATGGGCCAATTTCTGAAGGTGGTATTTGCATCATGCTCCTCCTTAGCCATCTTGCAAAATCCGGAGCACCTTAAGCCATGGACGTTCATTCTTTCTGATGAGGAAATGGAAGCCTCGCAGTGAGGAAGGAAGAGCCCTTTCATAATCTTTGCCGCAAGGGCCAAGGGTGAACATATCTCACAGGGAGCTGGTGTGGACAAAAGGGCCCACGGTGTGTTCTTTGAGGAAGGACAGGTGCAAAAGTTGCAAGCAGAATCTTTTCCCCCTTCTACTTAGGAGGCGACACTAATTCTTCATGTTTCCAGAATAGCAAGACATTTGTCCACACCCCCGTTTCCCCGCAGACACCAGCAACCCCAAGGGAGAAGTCTCAGTTGTACTGTAGCTTGCTTTGCATGCAGAAGGTCCCCGGCAGCATCTCCAAGTAGGGCTGGGAAAGAATCCTGCCTGCAACCTTGGAGAGCCGCTGCCAGTCAGTGTCAACAGTACTGGTCTGACTCAGTATATTACGGCAGCTTCCTATGTACTTTATTGTTAGAGCAAATGCCTAAATAGCTGGGTTCCTCTACTACAGCTGTTGTCCCCACGACCCACCCTTCTCTGGGAGCTGCCACCTGATCACTTGCCTTCTGCAGAGTGGTCTTGAAAAGTATAGCTGGAATTTCAGCTAGGTCAGTGATGGCGAACCTATGGCACGGGTGCCACAGCTGGCACGCAAGGACCTCTCTGTGGGCACTCGAGCCATTGGTCACCAGATCGCGAAAAGACTGTCCCCTTCTGCAAAACACTAATTATCTTGTTCTTTCTCACAGTGTGGAACAGAATGATTTTATTCTAGAATTCCTGTTACAGAATTCTTTTCTACATTGTTATCACATTTAAAAGATTTTGAAGAATGATGCACAGAGCATGGCTTGGATGTAAAGCCCTAACAGTTGACCTGAGTGCTGCATGTGTTGCTCTCAAACTAACGGAGTATGAGCCAAGGTTTGACAAATTATTAGCATGCATGCAATAGCAAAAATCACATTAATTGCAAACGCCCAATGCAAACTTTTACCTAATGCAGTGTTTGCAGTCCAAGACATAAAGTGTTTACAATGTGTTAAGCACATTTAGTTTTCTTGTTTATCTTGCTCATCCTAGTACAGGTTGACTTTTACTTTTACTAATCCGACACCTGTAGAAGCAGGGAAAAGACCCGGGGTACAGCTTGCCCCATACAATTTCAGTCTGGCATATAATCATATTACAAGTTGAGAATCCCTTATCCAAAAATACATGTGCCTAATTATTTGAAAAGTTTGTATAAATTCCCTTCAGGTTATGTGTACAATGTAGTACTATAATAATTTTTTGAGTTGAACAACAAAAAACTGTTTGTATAATTGAAAGCTCTGCTATTGTGTTTCTCTTTTAGGACAAAATATGTTAATTAGTTCGGACAACTGTATGAGTTGTTTTTCTAAAACTAAAACCTTGGTATTCGGGTTTTAATTGCAGTGTTGGCACTTTGAAATAAATAAGTTGGTTTTGTGTTGCAGTTTGGGCACTCGGGCTCAAAAAGGTTCGCCAGCGCTGAGCTAGGTTGACCAGTATCTCACTGGGCAGACATTCAGCCTTGCTCCTGCGAATCATTGGCGACACCTAGTGGTGCAAGGTGCAAGTTTGTCCTTTGCTTAAATGGATTCGCTGCTATCAGGAACTCAAGAATTTGCCCCTTGCCCTCCACACTGGTTCATAGATTTCATAGACCATAGAGTTGGAAGGAGCCTACAAGGCCATCGAGTCCAACCCCCTGCTCAATGCAGGAAACTAGAGGCGGGGTCTCCCATCCAAGTACGTAATCACCAGGCTTGACCCTGCTTAGCTTCCCACACTGAAGACAAGCTGAGCCAGCGTAAGCCAGCACTTGCTGGCAAACAACAACGGGAACGGGTTATTGCCTTCGTGTCCTGCTTGTGGGCTTCCTGGGAACATCTGGCTGGCCGCCGTGGGAAATAAGAGGGCTGGACTTGATGGGCCTTTGGTCTGATCCAGCTGGCCTCTTCTTGTGCCTTTGTTTCAGCTTGCCTGGGATTACAGCAAAGTGGTTACTAGATGCTGACTGAGCTAGATCGGGTGATGCAAGTGATCACAAGGCTTTGAATTCATAATGTAAAGGGTAACTTTGCCATTATGAGCTGCAACTCAGGTTTGTGAAGGTGCCAACTAGCAGGACTTCAGAGGTGGGCTTTTCTGCTCAACATGAACCACCTCGTGCCAGGATCCTTGTTAGGTCTTGGACCACCCATTGCCCTGTATTTCTGGCTCCTTCCCTCTCTTCCTCAGTACTTCATTCAAGACTTTTCTAGACCCGCCAGGGCATCAAACTTCTTGGCCCTCCCCTGCTTTGGCCCAGGGAGCAGCCGGCACACCTGGCCTCTGTACCTTGCTTTGACCCTTGGCATCTCCACTTAACATGATCTTGGGTAGCAGGAGAACTTGGGGGGGGTGTCTGCCAATCAGAGATGATGCTGGGCCAGATGGAGGGATGGTGGGTGGGAAGAAAGAGAAAAATAAATAAAAATTAAAAATTTAAAAATTAGATTTATTTCCTTCCTTGAACTTTTCACATGCCATATTTTTTGACAGATGTGCTGCACAATGAGCTGAGCAGAGGTTGTCACTGCCAAGTTTAACTATGCAGGATCCAGTACACCATTTACTTTGCTGTCCAGTTTGAGAATTGCTACTGTTTTCTTTAACACTTAGGTGTGAGCAGCAATCTCTCTGTCTTTGTCTCCTTTGTTAAGGTTGCAATTCTATATACACACACTTACCTGGGAGTTAGTCCCATTGATCTCCACAGGGCTTATTTCTTAGTAGACGTGCATAGTAAGTAAGTAAGTAACATTATTACGGTCAATGACCAGCAAAATAGACGTCCCTAGGATTGCGTTCTTAATTATTAGCTGCCTTCTCAACTACCTTGTACAAACAGGTACTTTGCATTGTGAACTGAAAATAGTAATATCTGGAGCAATGGTCCAACTCAGTACAAGGCAGTCCGCTCCCTTCTTCCTTGACCTCTCATCCCAGGAACTGCAACATGTCCGATTCTGTATGGCAGTCTCTCCCCCAACCTGATTGATGGCTCGCAGATGTTTTGGACTACAATTCCCAGCATTCCTGGCCACGTTGGCGGGGACTGATGAGGGATGAAGTCCAAAGCATTCTGATCTGCAGGAGAAGACCTTTTGAAGGCGCCGTTACCTGCAGGGGCCCGTTTGTTGGGCAAGCTTGAAAGGCCCCCCCCTCTCCTGCGATTGGCTGCTAATCTCTTGAGCATGTGAAGACACATCTTTCTACTCTCTACTCTCTTTTAATCTATAATGCATGTTCCCACCTTGCCCAATGTTTTACACCCCAGCTCTAATGGGCAGCTGTTTTGCCAATGGGACCCTTGGTTCTTGTTTTAATGTGGTTTAAAAAAAAAATGTTTTAAGGTTTTGTTTCAGATTGCTGTGCGCTGCTCTTGATGGCTTTTCAGCAAATAAGGTGGTATTTAAAGGTTAAAAAATAAATACATCTGGACGGCACCGGGCTGGGGAAGACCGCTGTGCACCATCTAACAGGGTTGGCACTAAATACACATTAAACAGTTGGGAGTGACAGCACACCCCTTCCCACTGAAAACAGTGTAGCGGTGAAGACGCTCCGCCGCCCCCCTCAATTTACTCGGCATTTGTCAGAAGTTTCTGTCTCCATAAAACAGCCTACACCAGTGTGGCGTAGCGGTGAGCGTGTTGGACTGGGACTCGGGAGATCCGGGTTCGAGTCCCCGCTCGGCCATGAAACTCACTGGGCGACTTTGGGCCAGTCACTGACTCTCAGCCTAACCTACCTCACAGGGTTGTTGTGAGGATAAAATGGAGGAGGAGGAGGAGGAGGATTATGTAAGCCGCCTTGGGTTCCTTGCAGGGAAAAAAGGTGGGATATAAATATAACAAATAAAAAAAATAAAAAAAAATAATAGGACAATCCTATGCAAGTTTAGACAGAAAAAAAGGCCTACATAGTGTTGTAAAGAATTTGTTTGAAGAAGGAAAAAAAAATCCACACTGGAAGAGAAAGAAAAAAGTGTTTTTTTGGTAATTAACATTTTATTGAAAGGCTTGAATTTATATAGGAACAAATCCCTTTGGCATGTTCCAACTGGAATCTAGTTCATGTACAGCTCCAAGGATCCACCACAAGGACTTTCATTCACCCCCCCCCAAAAAAAAACTTCCCTCATCTCTCATAGGGAAACTGCTCGCATTAACATTTCTTTGACCCACCTCCCATGGTTTGGTGGGGACTTCGGCTGCCGGAGGACCCAGCTTTATTGGTGCAAAGTGTTGGGAGAAATTTCTCCAAGATGCTGCTGTGTCTGCCCCCACAAAAAAAAAAAAAAACTGAACGGGAAGGTGCTCAGCCCAGCTTGCTTCTTCAGGGGAGCGGTCTGAGCCCTCTTCACACATTTTAACTCTAGGACTTCGAGATGATGTTCCACACAGGTGCAGATGTCACCTGTATCAGCACCTGTACTGAGGCCACGAAGCAACAGTGTGCTTTCAGATGCACAGAGTAGTCTCTCTACTGCAGGGGTGCAGGACCTCAGGCCTGGGGTCAAATACAGCCCTCTGGAGTTCCCCCAATGGCCATGTCCCCTTCCCCTAGCTCCACCCTGTCTTTCTCTGACCACCCATCGCTTGGTGGTTTCCTGGCTTCTGTGCAGTTTCCCCTCATTCTAAAAGGTTGAAATGCATCTCCCAAGGCTGTTCCTGGCAGTACGAGCTTTGAGCGAAAACATGCTGGCACATTGGGAGGCTTTGGCCCTATTCCCTTTGCCTCTGGCCCCAGCCCACCACTAGAATCTGGCCCCCAAGAGCTCCTCCAAAACGGAACCCGGCCCTCGGACTGGAAGAGGTTTGACAGCCCTGCTCGACTGTGTAGTCACAGCGCAGTCTTCACACCTCCTTTCAGGTTAAGGTGGTGAGGCCACTGGATTAAAATGGGGGAAGGAGCTCACCTTCATGCAGGCCAAAATTTCAAGCAGCATTTTTTTGGTTTGCTTTAGAAGTTAGCCACAGAAAATAAGACCCCGTAAGAGACACTGGTGGTTTTTTTTAGAAAAATTTATTTATGAACATTATCTCTTGAGGGACAACAGCATCTCTGCGCTTCTCTCTGTACATGCAACTGTAGAAAATAACATCTGTATTCACTTTGTCTCTTTCCGCAGGAAGTTGTACAGCTAAAGGACAGTCGGTGTGGTGCAGAACAGGGGCTGCGGCAGCACCAGCACTGCCAAACAATATTTACACAAACTACATCGGTAAAAAAAAAAAATTACATTGTTACATTACAGACAACGCACCCCTGCTGCTGTTTTAACCCCACATTCTACGCAAGTCGCACTAGTACAAATAGAAGGGTGAGAACTGACTGTGAGAGTTATTTACATAGTATATATATATACACTGTCTGGTAGAAGCATTTTAACAAGGAGGGGAATTTACACAGACGTCCAGCTCAACAGAGCATGTGTGTTATGCTCCTGGCTTTAAACTGAGGGTTTTAGAAAGTCTTTCCATGAATGGTCACCAAAAAGTAAAGAAAATGAGCAGGGCCTAACACTGCCATTCAGGGCTGCATCCCCTCCCACGTGGAACCCACGTAGGTACTTTTGCAAGTTCTGAACCGGGTGAACCAGCTAGACTAGCCACTCCTCCCCTAGGCTCTCCTGGCTTTGAATGGAGTACTGCACAGTGCTTTTAAATTGTTCTGTGCAAACCCAGCATAAATGCAGGGAGTGTTTCCTTGGGCAGAAAACACTCACTCTCAAGCACTGCAACTCAAGGGCTTACATGCAGTCTCTCTCCACACACACACACACACACACACACCATGAAGGATGCAAACTTCCTAGTAAGCAGCACAAAGCGACTTGCTTTGGTGAGGCTCTGATCGGCCACAAACAAGGAAAGTGGAGGAGGGCATGGAAAAGCATTGCGCACCACAAAGGGATGCAAGTTAATACTAGAAATTGCTGTCAAACAGCAGATTTCTAATCAATGGTGGGGGGAGGGGGGAGGCGCTAGGAAGATCTCCCGGCTTAGGGCAAAGGAGAGAAGCCAGGTTAGCAAGCTTCTTGCACAGCAGCTGCAGCTGCCACCATGCCTTGAGTAAGAGGTTTACAGCAGCAGTAAGTATTTCCTAGGAGAGGTAGTGAAATTTGTACAAGTTCACGCTTGCAAAAAAAAAGGGTGAGGGGAAATCTTGCAGACCCGCTCCATAAAGGTTTTGGATTTTATGTATAAAAACCCCACACACATACCGCACTGGCATTCATCTGCTAGCATGAGGGCTTCCCCCCCTCCAAATACCCCTTGGCTAAATTGCATTCTTGTGCTGCTACTTTGTGACTTGTGCTGGAGACAAGGAGGGCAGCGCCAAGGGAGCGGTTGGTCTGGTACAGAATTTTAACAGGTGAAAGGAACTCCTCTCAAGCTGGGCCAGGCTGACCAGCCACTGAAGGGAACGGCTTTTAACCGAGATACATGCTTTGCCACATCTAGCAGTCACCAAGTGCCAGGGTACGCATGCCCATGAACATGTGCCAAGGTCTGGGCACTGTCAAGTAGCCCGCACTGCTGCAATCAGTCTTAGCTGGGCTTCCGCTGGCTAGGATTCTGGGAGGTGGTGTATTATGTAGTGACACCCTGCCTAAACAACGGGCCCTCTCCAGTCACAGATGCTGCTAAACAGCAAAGGCCTCTCAGAGAATGTCACACCACACACAGGCAAAGCCGGGCACAGAGCTCAACTCAGCTGGCATTCTGACCTCTTGTTCTGTGTGGGCAGAATCTGGCCAACTGGATTACATCTCTTTCCCCTCACTGGCTCTGGCACACACAGCACACATACACTCACACATTCTCCGTACCACAGTGCTTCTGCCTTAAAACACAGCAGCCAAAGTACCCAAACCACAGGAGCAATGAAACAGTGTTCTCTGCTAACACAGGAGGACCCCGCCAAACCAAAACAGTATTTCTGAATTCAGTGTGTACATTTCCTCAATGGTGCAGATTCGGGAGTAAGTCTCCCGTAAGCGACAGAACTACAGATCCGTCACTTGCCTCCATAAACTGGTTCCTGCATCATGTCTCTCTGGGGATTTGGCGTTGCCCTTTCCCAAGCCATCACCTCGCCTGGATCGTGGCTGGCTGGCCACACATCCCTCCATCGGCATGTCTGGAAGCACCTACTTGCCAGATCATAGGTGCTCAACATGATTTTCTGCAACGGTTCCAAGTACAGAGCAAGGGCAATATCAGAAAGCCATTATGGAACTGGAAATTATACAAGCCCACATAACTAGAAAACACTTTTCTGACACAAGTTCAGGAAAAGGAATGTGTCTTTCCCTTTCTAGTTCTCCGTTAGCCTGTCTCAGGAATACTCCGGCCCCATCCCCCACTCCTAGGCAAGCGTGGCAGAGACTGAGCTGGCAAACTGCAAACTGTGCTCTGCCTTGCTGACAAACACAGTAGTGGATAATGAAGAAGGCCTCCATCAAAAACGGAAGAGCCACATAAGAAAGGGCACAGGTAATCCAACTGAACACCCGTATTAAAATTCCAGCAGATAATCAGCAGCTTGCTCCAAGGAACCCTTGGGGGCTTCCAGAGCTGCTTCTCCTTGCTGGCTGGCCCTCTCTCAAACAGCATTCTGGGTTGGGGGTCACTTCTAGGCATGCCCTTATGAAGTGCTGGGGTGCTTTCACCACAGCCTAAGGATTTGGTTTCAGAAATTTTGCTACAGCTGTTCTCCTCTTCCCCCGCCCCTCACCAACCCCACGGAGGCCTTGGTTCACTCCAGACGGTTATGAAGAAAGCAGGTTTCTCGCCTCTTGCATGTGCCAAGAGCCGACGTCCCTTTCCTCTAGGTCCCAAAAGTCAGCACAAGTCCTTCCAAAGCAACCCTGTTTTTTAACCTGTTGTGTGGCTTCAAGCTCTGCACAGACAATGCCCCGAGGGCCTTTCTCAGTACAAAAAACGGATAGGGGAGAAAGAAAACAAAGGAGGATTTGTCTGGAAATGTGAGCCTCTGGTGGTGCTCTGGAGATGTACCACCTGTTCTGTGTGCCCAGGATCAACACAGCCACATGACCCCTTTGGCCCTTGGGTTGGAGGGGGTGTTGCCTTCCCCCCCCCTGGGGGGGTGAGGAATGGGGGGGAGGGGAGTGCTGCCTATGGTGAACTATACATACAAAGATAATTTTAATTAATTTATTTATTTCTTTACACATGACTGAAAGTGATGTTACAGTACATAAGTTATTTACAACTGTGCAGTAATGTGTTGCAAAATAAATTATCTAGAAGGCAGCAAAAAGTACATTGTTAATGTATATAAAACTGTACAGCTTTTATGGGATACAATTTCTCTTTATACGAGTATTGGCTCTTGTAGTGTTTATCTTTTTCTTTTTTCAAGTTATGTTCTCCGAAAGAGAAACAAAATGCCCAAGATTAAAGGAAAAATATATATATATATTTATATATATATTTATATATATATATATATAAACCATACGGATTTTACTCCATTTAAAAACAGAATCGCAAAGTCCTTGCTCTGCGACACTTACTTATTGTACAGGGTCAAGTGCCTGCTGCCTCCCCGCGGTTTTGATGGGTTACCTGGAACACATCCTGGGTCTCCAGTCCAGTGGCGTGGCTCTTTTTTTTTTTTTGCGCCACCTCCAGGGCCCGGCTGGGTGCTTTCCTTATCAACTGATTTTACTATAGCCTGGATGCGAGAAATTAAAGATCTCCCCCGTCCCGTCCCCCAGGAACCCACCCACCCCGTGGTTTTGCCCCGCAGCTTCTCCAAAACAAGATCCACCCTCAGGCAAATGGAAGAATCAAAGCGCTTGAAACTGCTGTGATGGTGAGTGTGCCAATAGCCCTGGATGCCTCGCCTGTTTGGCAGCCGATGCGGCGCAGAGAGAGTGTCCTAGGATTGCTCCTGCTCCCTGCTTCCATCAGTCTCTCTTCCTCCCGCCAGTCCTGTACACGCTTGCTGTGTGCAGGCTGCCTGCCTGCCTGCCTTCTGCCACGGCGACTGGTGTGAAAGGAGCGCTGCCTCCCCGTCTCCTGCTCCCGCTGCTGCCTGGTGCACAGGGAGGCAGTGTGTAGAAAGTGCCATTTATCTTCGCATTGATTTTCTGCTTCCTCCTCATCTGACTAGGGATTCATCAGCAAGCGGTTGGGGTGTGTGTGAGCACCTGCACCCATCCTTGGGGGGTGGGGTGGGCACCCACCCATGCCAGTTTGCAGTGAGAATGTCTCCAGGCTTGGTACTGTCATGCCGGCAAGAGCACAAAGTCATCATTCACGTCCACCATTGGCACGTAAAACGAGGGCACCTCGTTCACACAGAGTGATTTGTGCCCGGCGGGGTCCAGCTCCTGAACTTTCAGCTGCCACTCCATGCGCTGCACAGCATTCAGAGCTGCTGCTTCATGTTGCTGTCGCATCAACAGGCACGTCTGGACCAGAACAGAAAGCAGAGCACAGTGAGTGTGGGGGAGCAAGAGGAAGGGGCCATTCAAAGCGCCAGTCTTGGCCAATAAAACCCTGAACGGCCCAGGACTAGGTTACTTCAAGGAACGCCTCCTCTCACATGAGCCTGCCCACATTTTAAGATCAAACTCAAGAGGTCCCGCTTCTCCCCGATCCCACATGAGATCAGACAGGCAGGTACAGGATAGGCCAAAACTGTCAAACACCCCCTCATGAGGGAGCAGTGTGGGGTGGTTCTTTTTAGAAGTCTACTGAAGGCATTTTTGTCTCAGTGAAGGAGTCAGACGGGTTTAGCCTGGGGAAGTTGATATGATGGCCACCTTCAAGTATTTTTGAAGGGCTGTCGCACAGACGATTGAGCAACTTTGTTCTCTATTGCTCCCGCAGGTAAAACCCAAACCAATGGGTTCAAATTATGAGTAAAATGGTTTAGACTAAAAATTAGGAAGAACTTTCTGACGGTACGAGCTGTTTAACAGTGGAACACAGTGCCTTGGAAGGTGATGATGGAACTCTCCTTCATCAGAGGTTGTTAAGCAGAGACTGGATGGTCAACTCTCAGAATGCTGCAGAAGTGCATTTCCTGCACTGGCAAGGGGGTGGGCTAGATGACTGCTGTGGTGCCTTTTAGCTCTCTGCTTCTGCTTCAATGGGCCTTTGGTGTTTAATTAATCCGCCCTTTTGAGGATTTTTGCTCTGACTGGTGGTCCTTAATTTATAGTCTTTTACACTGCAGGGTTGTGGAGCACCTGCTCACCTCAGGGCAGCCTTCCCCGACCTGATTCCCTCCAGATATTTTGGGTTACAGCTCCCATCATCCCTGACCATTGGCCATGCTGGTTGGGGCTGATGGGAGTTGTAGCCAGAACATCTGGCAAGCACCTGGTTGGGGAAGGCCGCTTTAGAGAGAACACAGGTTATCAGGCAGTTGCTGCTGCGTTAGAAAATACCAAGCAGCGAAAGGCGCAATCCTATCAAGTTTAGAAAGGAAAAAAAGGCTGGGAAGGCTGCCATGCTGGGAATTGTAGGCCTTTTTTTCTGTCTAAACTTGCATAGGATTGCACCCTAAAATTACCTCAATTCTTGGACCAACTTAAGAATGAGGCAAGAGTCAGGGGTGCACTGTTTAAAAACCTCTTGATTAATTTCTAAAAATTGTAGAGCTATTTTAAAAAATTAAATGTAAGTACTTATAAAAACTGTAGGCAAGCAAGCAAGCATCTGAGAAGTTGCATTCTTTCTTAGCTCACATGCCTTCTGTGACTAGTGTGTGCTTCCCCTAAGAACAATGAAAGAATGCCACCTTCAAAAGTATGATGTATATGTGGGTTTAATTTATTAGCAAGGTTTCATGTTCTGAAAAAACAAAGCAGAAAGCACGGGGAGTGGGGGTGGAGGAGAGAGTATGAACTAGGTTATAAGTGACTGAAACCATTTGCATTGCTGATAACAGGCTACTGACAAAATGGTAAATAGGCAACGAGCCATTAGCAAACCTGGTATATGACTGATTGATATGTTCCCGCAAATTTTCTAACTTCGTAACCAGCCTGTTATCAGAACTGTAAATGTTTTCAGTCACTTATCACCTACTTTGCTTTCTCTATATTTCATAGTCTTATAAGGAAAGCAGCTTACCTGAATGGGATGAAATCAAATAAGGGGTTGTTCCCCATTTGCAACTGGACCAGCTTTACGCAATGCTTACTTGGAAGGCTGGTAACAGGGAACATGAACTGCGGTGTGCCCACCCCCCTCACCCCCACTCTATGCAGAACTGGCACCTGTGGGTTGTGTATCCCAGTTGTCGGAGAAAAGGGCCACCTAAGCCGGCCAAGGAAGGTGGGCAATTGCTGAGTGGCAGACTAACCTGGCAACACCAACAGAACGGTGTGTGAAAGGAGACAGGAGGAGAAAAGAGGAACGGACATTGCAGAGGCTCAGCTGGCATTTAACCAAAAGGAGGGGCCTGGGAAGCCAAAGCTGCTCATAAGCCTCTCCTCAGTCTGCACATTCACCAAGGAACAGTCTTTCTCAAGCACCGCACAGTGAGATGCAGACCTCTATAAAGATCAAGACCACCTCACGGCTTCAGGTTTTGGAGGGCTGCTCGGCAAGGCACTCTTAATGGGCCCCTCCCCCAGTGAGTCTACCTTCTCTACAGCACTGTCACCAGCTGCTGCTCCTGCTCCTCCACTTTCCAATCACTGCTACCCCTTGCTTGCTTGACAGGCAGAGAGCCAGTGAGCGTGGAGGCCGTGGCATCTGCCGCTCCTCCTTCTCAGCACTACCACTGTCTGGGCTGGAGTGAGGGGCAGGCGAACAAGCAGGTGGCAATGGTGAAGAGGAGCAATTCTATGGGGCTCTTGTCAGAGAGAGAGAGAGAGAGAGTGAGTGAGTGCGTGCTGTGTGTGCGCTACAGATCCAGCACTTGCCAGTGCTGCCATGGCACAAAAATGTGGGCCCAGGGCATGGGTGCTTGTGGATCTTCATGGTTTTTTATAATATAGGATGCCAACAAAACCACCATCAAATCAAATAACGCATCTATGGTCAAAGAGGTAACCTATAACTTGATGGTGGCAGTGGTGGGGATTCCCTTGTAAAAATCATGAGAACCCATAAGAATCTACCTTGCATCCAGGTTTTTGTGCCACAACTGTGCTAGAAAGTGCCAGATATGCCATGTTTACCTTTAATTCATGGAGACAGATGTAATCTGAGATTCGATGGCTGGGGGAGCAGAGGGAAAATCCAATGTAAAAATGATCACGATTCAAGAGGATGTGCTTTACTGGATCTGCCTTATACGTGTATGTGCGCCCCTGCTCTCCCTCCTTGGTGCCCCATTCTCTCCCCCTCCTGACACCCCACTGTTTCCCAGGCACCCTATTCTCTCTTTGGTACCCTACTGTCTCTTTCCCTCTCTCTCTGACCCCCATGCCAACCCACTTTTGCCCCTCCACCAAACCCTGCTCACTCCATTTTCCTCCTCCCGGTCACCATCTGACATTGTGCCCCCTGCTTTCTCTCCCCACCCCTGCCCCATAAGCTTACCAGGCAGCAGCCACTTTTTCTTTCTAAACATTTTTACCAGGCATGCTTCAAAGCACATGGGTCCAAAGGTGTTCTGGGGAAATGAAGATGATAGGTGACCGCGGTTCGCTTTGAAGTATGCCCAGGTGCCAGGTAGTTTTTTTTAAAAGGCATGATAGTCTTGGAAAAGGCTGGCTCTCGCTGGCACTGTGGGAGTTCTCTGTGGGTGCAATGGTGTCCATGGGTGCATACTGACATGAGAGAGATGTGTTGTGATCAAAAGCCTATCCACCCCACACTCCTTTGGGTCGAAATCACTCCACACTTCAGACAGGAAGGGCTGCTGCCTCCCAAGCACACAGCAGGTGATGGCATAAACTCACCTGTCTCAGAACAAATCTGGATCTCCCACCCAACCTTCTTTCCTAAAATGCACAAAACGCTAGAGGAAAAGTTTCCAAGTCCCCCAAGTGTGGTCAAGGCCTCAGCCAAGTCTTGGCTTCACCACTCACCTTCATCCGGTCATACTTGTCATCCACATCCTGCAACCAGGAAATGAACTGGCGAGCGTTGAAACGATCTCTGACGGATTTGTTTTCATCTCCCTGAGAGATATAGGAAAAAGGCAGGTTGGTGGGAGGCAAATACAGACCAGAATAAATTCTCAGTTCTCTCTCTCTCTCACACACACACATTTGGAAGAGTCTCAGGTCTGCAGGTAGAGGACTGCTATTTTTGTAAACCCTATCCTTGACTGATTGATTGGATTACGATAACCAAAGTTTTCTTAGTGATTTGGGGTATGAGTACACCATACTAAGGATCCCATCCTGCTTGTCCTTTGCAAGAGGAACCCCCCACCCCATCCCAAGATCTCTTGAGCTGAAACCCCCACTCCCAGCACATAGTATGTGGCAGCAACCATTTTTCTTTCTTTGTGTGCTGGGAACTGGCGAGCTTTAAATCAGATGCAGAAGATCAATACGATGGATAGCTAATAAATTCCCCTTATCGCGCCTGGTGCATGGGGAATGGCGTCTGCAATGCAGCACTTTGCTTCCCACTGAAATGACAGCTTCATGGCAAGCGGGCAGAGCCGCTTCAAAGCATGTGGCCAGCAGGAGGTGCTGCTGCCATTGCTTTGCAGCCACGTTTACATTTTTCTCTTGCTGCACTGGGTGCTCAAGTCTGACTCATTTACAGCTCCAAACCTTCAGACTTTGCTTGTACTGAGCTGTGTGGGCTGTGGGGTGGGGGAGAGTGATCTTGCAGGCGGAGGCACAGAGCTTTCCTAGTTCTGCAAGGTTTCCTTTCTTCTGAAGGAGCCCTGAGGCAACACTACCAGCCAACCAGAGAATGACCAAAGCCAAGCAGCCTGTGGCTAATTTGGTGTTGATCAACAGGAGCTGCTTGCACTGTCCCTCAAGTGTACGGTAGCCCCTCCCCACACCTCCGCAGTCCTTTGCAGAATCCAGCCAAAGTCACAAAAGCGGAGAGTTGTCTGGCCCAAGGCCAACACATGAGTGATGAAGTCAGAGCCACCTAGGTGAGAAAAGCATCACCTCTGCCTCATCCACTCATCATCACCTTGCAATTCCAGACACCTGTAGGGAAGAACCCAGAGAGAAAGATGACCACCAGAAGACAGGCCCGACCTGATTTTCCAGAGGCATGTTGTACACCTCCGAGTCCAGAAGCATGGTACACGCGCTGAAAGGTACGGCTTGATTGGCTATTGTCCTTGCTGCCCGACAATGAACCCTCAAAATCTCCTGTTCACATGACACAATCAGCTTCTCCTGGAGAGAGGAGGAGAGAGTTACCAGGGAGCAAAGGGCATCCTGTTCCTCAAGGGTAGTGGGAAAGGCATGCCCCCCTGGTAGCCTTTGGATGCCCAAACACTGGCTGTTACCCGCTCAATGCTGTGCTGGAGACGCAGCTTGCCACGGACTGCTTCCTGCTGCTTGAACAGCTCCTTGAGGGGCTCTGCCAATGATGGAGGGGGCGCAATCTGAAATAAACAGAAAGCAGGAACCAGTCATGAAGCTGTAGCACTTTTAGCAACCACCTGTTTCCAAGGAACAGATCTGTTCACAAGGAACAGATCTGTTCGCATTCAAGCAGCGCCCAGAGCAGTCTTAGTTTCCTTCTGCAATGAGGTCAGGACCCAGCCACGGGCGTCTTTGCTCCAAATAGAGCTTTGTTTACAAAGGAGGACACAGCTGGGGCTACCAGTCTCGTGTATCCTTCCTGTTCACCTTTCGGGCACAGACACTCCCTCCTCCCAAACATACCAAATGCCTGGCCATTTATGCTGCACAGTGGAAAGCAGGGATTAACGAGATGCAGCTTGGGATGTGATTGCAATCTCATTCTTGCAGCAGAAAACCTATTCAGCAATTTTCACCCCACTCTTGCATGTGGGAGAATCTCGCAAGGCCCCCCGGAGAGTTCAGAGCAGGTGCAGGTTTTTTCTGATACTCTAGCCAAGAGGCTGTTAATCATTTATGTGGTGTTCTGAGCAGGCACTGACTTTCTAATCCATGACCTGCTTATCCTAAACCCCTGCCCTTGACTTGCCCCCATCACACTAGTACCTCTCTCTGTCAGCTTTCCCCAACCTGGTGCTCTCCAGATGTGCTGGACTACAATTCCCATAATCCCCCAGCCAGCACAACAGGTCGTTATGGGCACTGTAGTCCAACACATCTGGAGGGAACCAGGTTGCAGAAGGCTGTTTTCCCTAAGGAGGCATCGACTGTTTGATGGTTCATTTCCTCCCTTTTCCCACTAAAAATCATTGTCGGCACAACAGTCGGGGGAGGGACGTCAGTGAGACAGGCACCTCCATCCTCGCTCCCAAGCCGAGGGCTCAGGAGAACACCCAGTGCTGAACCCTCTGCTTCTTTACCTGGAAAGGCTTGGACAGCTGCTTTCTTGGCTTCAGAAGGCCAGCATTTGGCAACCCCTGCACTACGGGGGGGGGGGGGGGCAGGGGAGGTCTTTCCACACATCTAGAAGCTACCCAAACGCGTTGGGGCCTTCTGCGGCGTAACCCCACAATTCAGTTCCTTGGTGTATGTCTGCATTAGTATGTTTAGTGAGTATAGAATGTTGAACTGAGTGGGTGTGGTTTGTGATGTCTTGGAAAGGGTGGGGGGAGGAGTATATAAGGAGTGTCTGAGTGATGTCAGGGTTAGTAGTTAGTAGAGAGTGTGTTGGGAGTGTTGGGAGTTAGGTTAGTTGAGTCATTGTCTTTTCCTTCTTACAGTTATTCGTGTCTTGTCTGTCAGGAGTTTTGAGAGAAATCAGTGCTTGTCTGAAGAGTGAAAGTATTTAGAGTTATAGGGACTTAGGTTAATTACAAAGTGTTTGGTGTAGGCAGGTTTAAAGTTATTTTCTGGAACTAAGATTTTGAGAATTAAAATAAACTTATTTTTATTTTGTTCGGGCTAGCCCCAAATCCTATGTTTCAGCTTGGGTTATTAAGCCTGGCAATTAAACGGTTAATCTACACACACACACCTTGTACGCCACAGTATCAGTACGCGTATTTTCGGCTCCATAAGACGCACACCCTCCCCCCTAAATCTAGGTGGAAATTGTCGGTGCGTCCTATGAGCGAATACAGTTGTGTTTTTTTTTTACTACTTCCTCTGCTGGTCTGGAAGAGCGGAGGACTCCTGGGCGGGCGGGGGAAGCCCCCGCCTCTCAGCTGATTCCCCGTGGAACAGCTGATTTTTTAAAAAAAAATAATAATAATAATAATTATTATTTTATTATTATTTTACTTCCTCTGCTGTCCGAAAGCGGAGCTTGGGCAGGGGGGGAGCCCCGCCTTCAGCGTCCCGTGAACTGATGTGGTCCGGAAGAGCGGAGGAATCCTGGGCAGGGTGGGGGAAGCCCCCGCCTCTCAGCTGATTCCCCGTGGAACAGCTGATTTTTATTTTTTTTTAAATTATTATTATTATTATTATTATTATTATTATTATTTTTTTTAACTTTCCTCTGCTGGTCCGGAAGAGCGGAGAACTCCTGGACAGGGCGGGGGAAGCCCCCACCTCTCAGCTGATTCCCTGCGGAACAGCTGATTAAAAAAATTGGGGGGGGAACCATATGGTAAGTGTGTCTTATGGTCTGGTGTGTCTTATGGAGCGAATAATACGGTAAATTTAAAATAGATCCTTAATATCCTATATTAACCTTTTCCCTCATTGGTAGGGGAAAGGCTTCATTTGACCCTCCGATCAGGTTTCTAAGTGTTGGTGCTTAGCCTGAGAAGGGTTTATGTGGCGGGTCCTAAAGTGTAAGGACCGTGATGTCGCACCTTCTCCGTACTGACAGAAGGAAGTAAGTATGGGGAAACTGACGGCTGCATGGGAAGCGAGGAGCAAATGCTGCTGCCCCCTCACCAGCTGTTTGGGGTGCTTCAAGCACAGCTGTAAGGAATTCAGCTTTACTGTGCACATAGCTCGGTACTTGTCTCTTAGTTTCAACAGGGTACAGAGGCCAACACAGTATCGAGGACTAAGTCTAGCTCCTTGACAGCCTAGGAGTCCATGTGTCCCACGCGATGCATTTGTACCTGCATGCTCCCTTGTTGCGGAGTGCAAGGGATATGCCGAGAAGGTGCGGAATGGTGGCTTGAAAGCAAAGCATCTACAACATCACTACCAGCAAAGATTCTGCCCCTCTGTCAAACTGGCCAGCTGATCAGGAGAATTACTTCTATAAGCTTTTTGTTTCGTTTACTGCATTAATTCCCTTCTATTTGTACTCAGATTCATAGAATCATTGGAAACTGCCTTATACTGAGCCAGACCCCCGTTGGTCCATCTAGCCCAGTACTGTCTACACTGACTGGCCGCAGCTCTCCGGGGTCTTAGGCGAGGAACTTCCCAGACATACCTGGAGGTCAAGGATTGAACCTGGGACCTTCTGCATGCAAAGCTCTAGGGAGACCTTTACCACCAAGCTACCCCTATGTTGGGATCTGCTCTCAGTGTGAATCTACAATTTTAGGAGGACGTAGCTCAATGGTAGAACACCTGCTTTGCGTGCAGAAGGTCCCAGGTTCATCCTCAGCATCTCCAGGTATGATTAGGAAAGAATCCTGCCTCAGACCCTGGAGAGCCGCTTCCAATCAACAGCAACAATTCTGGGCTAGGTGGACCCATGGTCTGGCTCGGTCTAAGGCCGCTTCCTGTGTTCTATTTCGAGTTTAGTGCATTCTCATTCTCATACTCTACTCTGCAAACGCATAATCACTAACTGGTCCAGCATTCACCTGAGCCTTTCAAATGGCTAAAGGGACTGCTGAGCCCCAGCCAACCTCCTCACAAGCCTCAGCTTTCCTGCTGTGCCCCTCTCTTTGCCAGGGCTGGCACAGCACCAACCTGAGCTTGCACTGAGTGTCTTGGTGGTATCAGGTCAGAGGAAGGGGGGAAAGGTTGGGGCCTTCCTCCTGTGCCCTGGCAGCAGATCCAACTTCACAGCTTGATTTGGGGGGGGGTCTCCACTAAAATAACTGGGTTCAGAAATACCTTCACACACAGTATGCCCCTATGATGCAGGAAGGGTGGTTATTGCTGCTGTGGGGTGGAGTTTGTTTTCACATTGGATAAAGCATTTCCACATTTGCAAAGCTTATAAGCACAGCAAAGAGAGCAAGCGCTATAAGGTTACTCACCACTGGAATGTGCAGCTTGCTTAAAGGTTTGCCGTCCAGCAGATATGAGCCCGTGTAGGTGACATACTCCGCGTAACACTGGGGTGCTTGAGGAGTGATGTAGCAGAGGATTTTCCGCTTCTCCTCAATTTTCTTCCTAATCTGTAGGTACTCGAAATATGGATTGGACCGGTCACTGTGGTATGGCTCAATATCGTCCAACTTGATGGCATCCACAATTGCAGCCAGGGTCTGCTGGATCATTTCTCGTGTCTGCTGGGTGGAGGTATTGATTTGTTGCTGCAGCTGCTGGTTTGAGCGCTGGAACCGGCGCTTCCGTGGGTGCTGTGCCTGGGCATCTTCCTCCTCTGTGACGCGCCCCTTTGCCCGTGTGGAAGGGGCAGAAGCAGGAGGGTACTCTTTTTCGGAAGCAGCAGCATTCTGTTTGTTTTGATTGGCAAGCATTTGGGCTCGGTTCCTGGTGATCCGTTGTGGGATCTCTTCTATTTTGGGAGGTTTGGGGGTTTCAGGAACCGGTTTTGGTGCTGGTTCTGTGGCTTCTAACTGGGTACTCCCTTGCAGCACCTCAGCCTGGGAGGAAGGAACCTGACTTGTGCCCTTAGCTACCACCACCTCTTGAACATCAGTGCTCTCAGTCTTGTTTTCTTGGCTCAAACTGGCTTGAGAACTACCATCTGACGCAAGAGGAGCTGAGGAGAGTTCTTCACAATCAGTTTCTGTCTCCTTGGTCTCCAACGGAGCAAGATCAGCTGACATTGCCTCCTGAGTATTCGGGAGGGTCTCTGATTCTTCCACACTCTTCTGCTCTGGGGCACTTGATGCTTCCGATACAACGTCTAGTGAAATCTCGTCCGACTTCTGCTCATCAGCCTGCGGTTCTGGCTCTCCAGGTAAGATGTTCTTTTGGTTCAGAGTTAGCTCCTCCTGATCATTTGTAGACCCCAAAGACCCACTGACATCTACAAGCGCTGCTGCACTGATGGTTTCTGAAGCTGCTGCATGGCCTTCCTCAGCTGCCTCTGCCATTTCAACCTCTGGAACATCTTTTGTTGGAAGCGGCAATTCTGGTAAAGAGAAAGGACCCAGGTCCAAGTCGTCTTCTGAATTTGTGAATGGGTCAGGCCACGTGACTTGTTCTTCAGGATTTGCAGGAGCCACAGTGCTGTTCTCCAGGTAATTCTTTTCAAGAGCATTAGCAACCTCCACCTGGGATTCCGCCGGCAGGCTGGCTGGCTGCAGTGGCGTGCCAGAGGCTTCTTCCAGGACAGGCTTACCATGACTGAAGAAAGTGTCTAGTCTAGTAGGGGAATCTGCGTATGGAGCTTGCTGTTCTGCGGTCACTGTTTCTGATGGAATGGCTCCTTCGGCATCTTCCTTCACCTCATCGAGCCCTGGCTCAATCACTGGGAGGGGGTATGACACAGGGGAGCTGGGATATAGGGAATCTGTAGAAATGAAGGGTGCTGGTGTGGGATGGGTGGTGTCTGGAGAACAGAAAGGCTTTGGAGAATCAGGGCACTGCTGAGGAGATTTAATGAGCAGCTCTGACCCCACTGACCAGCTGACAGGGTGGTCAGAAGGATTGCCAATTAAACTCGGCAGCACAGGAGGATCCGGGTTTCTTTTTGGAGTGTTCTCCTCCCACTCAGCACTGTTCTGTTCTGGAATGCCCGAGTCAAACTCACTCTCCTCAATGGGAGGCAAGAAGCTGGACTCTGGGGGCATAATCGATGCGGTGGCCTGTTGCTCTTCTGTAGCATCCAAAGGCATGCCAAGATCTGGCGGGAGGGCACTTTCAACGGAAGGGGCAAGCAGCTCATCTCTATGAGAAGGGGAAGATTTGGCTTGCAGTCCAGAAAATACACTTTCAGGGGACTGGACAACATTGCCAACTGTTCCTGGCGTGCAATGCAATGCCTCCACTTTAGGAGATGGGACTCCGTAGTCTGGTGAATAATATTCTGGAGACAAACATGGGAACTTTTCTACAGGAATGGAGGGAAGAGGTGCTTTCTCCTCCATCAAATGCTGAACTGGAGAATCATAATTAGACGTGGCCGGGACACTTTGCTGCCTAAAAAATTTGTCCCCAACACTGAACTCTTCTTCTGGTGCTCTTCGGATATCCACAGACATTGAACGGTGAAGGTTTGTGGAGGGAATGGTCCTTGTTGGGGTCTGACTGGGATTCTCGGGGAATCCGCTTGAAGGATTGGAGTATCTGTCAAAAAAGGATGGAGAACAAGCATTCATGGACATGGTGGAGATGGGTAGTGAATGCTGGGAGTCAGCGCAGTCAAACATCAGGTCTGTGTAATCTTCATTGCTGCAAGATGGAGTCCTTGGTGTCTGCATCACCTCTTCGTAGCTTGGGCAAGAAACAACAGATGTTGGTGTTGGAACCCCTGTTGGCCTGTTCTGATCAGGCCTTGGAGAAGCAGGTAAAATTTCCTTCAGTTGGGGGCCAGCTATCCAGTCCTTGGAATCTACCCCCACAGCAGGCTGGGTCTTGTTATCAGGGGATACTATGGGAGCCAGTGGGCCTAAGTCTTTGAGTTTTTTGTCCTTTAACTGAGTGTCAAGCACTAGTGGTTTCTTTGTAGTCAAATCCAGACTCCTCTTACGCATGTCCTCGCTGGCCTTGACTTTGTCTTTTAGTTTGGGGTCTCCGGATCGATGCCTCATCTTCTCCATTTGTTTCATTCTCTCTTTATGTCTCTTGTGGCGCTCTTCAATCTCAAGGTCTTTTTGGCTCAACATCCTCTCAAAGCTGGTCATCATTAGGTCACCATCTCCCAAAAGCTTTTCCCTTGGTCTGATGTCTTTCTTGCTGCCCTCTTTGGGTAAGGTAATTTTATCATTCCCATTGCTCATTTTAAGACACTCCACTTTGTCTTTTTCCTGATTTTCCTTGAGTCGCTCCTTCACTTTGAGATCATTAAATTTGAGTAGTTCCTCTTTAGATTTGTCTTTAAGAATGGTCACTTGAGAGCTATCCTTGTCTTTGGCAGACTTCTGCTCCTCCTTGTGGTGCTTGAAGAACCCATCAGTATGTTTGTCTCTATGCTTTTCTCTCTCCTCTTTCCATTTCTCTTTGTGCCTGTCTCTCTTTTTCTTCTCTTTGGTTGTGCTAACTGTGTTGGAGCCATAAGCTTTATCTTTTTCTGCCTTCTTTGGAAGTTCTCTTTCTGACTCATTCTTGTCCTTTTTTTCAGGAAACAAATATTCCATATTTTTGTCTAGTTCTTCTTCAGCCTCTGTTTTTGTGGCATAGGAAATGCCAAATCCTTCTCCATCCATTGCAAAGTCCTTCTCATACTGAGTGGAATCCTTCCTGTTGCTGGAGTCTTTAAACTCATCTGTTTTATCTTTTTTCTCTGTTTTCTCTTTCTTTGCTTTTTCCTTTTCATGGCTTTTTTTTGATGAGGATGAAGAATGCCTATGCCTCTCCTTCTCCTTGAGTTTATCTGGCAAGCAAGGCAAAGGCAGGGATTCCTTAAACTTTTCCTCAGAGGCATCTGCAAGAGAAAGGTTGGAAGACTCAAAGAGATTGGTGAGCACTGGGTCTTGCCCTCTATCTGTGAAGCTATCAGAAGAAATCTCACTGATTTTATCATTGGAGTCATCTCTATATTCATTGAGGGCTTCTTCCTCCAGTTTCTCCAGCATGCTCTTCTCTACTTCTCCGCTTTTTGAAGACCGTTTTTCCTTGGTATACTCTTTATCCAGTTTTTCCTTGTGCCTGCTTTTGACCTTCTCTTCCCCAATGTGTTTCTTTTCCACCTTTTCAGGGAGCTTCTGCTTGGTCTTCCTTTCTTGGACAGAGTCTACTGAGGTTCTCTCTTTCCTGTCTTTGTACTTCTCACCCGAGTCTTTGTCCCTCTTCTCTTTGTGTTTTTCAAAGGAGCTTTTTTCTTTTTTCTCCTTCCCACCTTCTGGTAGTCCTCTGTCCTTCTTCTTTTCTTTGGACTCTTTGTCTTTCTGCTTCTCAGCAGAATGCTGCCTATCAGAGGAATATTTCCTGTGCTTGTCAGGGACATAAAGGTCTCTCTCAGCTACCATTCCATCATCTTTGTCTTGCAGACTATCCATCCGATGCATTTCACTCCCAATGCCCTCACCCAGTTTGAATCCGCTCAGGCTGTAGTCATCCTTCTCATCCTCACTTTCATCAGTGAAGATATCTAAGATGTTATACCAGGTTCTCTCCCGGCCTTTTTTCTCATCCCTCCTCTCGTGGAAGTCCTCTCTATCCCCAGAAAAGTTCTTTTCCTTCTTTTCTTTAACCTGGTCCAAAGAAGTCTTCCTCTCTTTATCTTTGCTGTGAGGATCTTTATATTTCTCCTTTGCATCTTTCTTCTCTTTAAAGCCTTTATCCAATTCTTTATCCTTTTGGATTTTTTCAGACACAGCCTTCTCATTTCTCTCTTTGTCCTCTACTTTGGATTTTTCCTTGTACTTTTCTGTTTTTAATTTTTCTTTCTTCTCCTTCTCTGACAAATCCTTCTTCTCCTTCCCTGAATGATGTCTTTCCCAGGTCTCCACATTTTTCCCACTAAATTCAGGATCAGATTTTTCTTTGAAAAATGTTTCACAGCCATAGTCTTTAAATTCATCCCTGTACGACTCCTCTTGTTTTATTTTAACATCTTTTCTGTCTTTAGAACTATCGGACAATTCTCTTCTTTCTCTGTTAATTTCGCTGCCATCCTTTTCCTTTCTCTCTTTAAAGCTTTCAGCAGAATCCTTTCTTTTCTTTTCAGGCAGATAACTGGGAATACCTTTATGCTTTTCAATTTGGTCCTTTTTCTTCTCAGAGTTCCGCTCAATGTATTCTCTTTCTTTCTTTTTCAGAAAAGTGTCTTTCTCATTGCGCTTCTCGCTGTACTCTCTCTTGTCTTTTGCTTTACTCTCCCGCTTCTTGTCTTTTATCTCCTCCTTCACCGTTTCCATTATGAGTTTTGCCACAGTGTCATTTTTAATCTCCCTGTAGTCTGTCGCTGGTGAATCCCAGCTATCCTCTCCTTTGAAATCAAAAGACGAATCAGACGACAAGTCTGAAAACCACCGATCTTGCTGATCATCTGAGAGGCTGAACTTTGTGTCCTCATTATCCAAAAACTGGTTTTTATTACTAAACTCTTCAAAACTGGACTCCTCTCTGTAACCTTTGTCTTTTTTACATTTATCTTTCTCCTCTTTTGAGGCTCTTTCTTTCTCTGGTTTTGATGGTTTCTCTTCCTTTGGATCATTTTTCTTTTCAGCCTTGAACTGCTTGTCCTTGGATTTTTTCTTCCGCTCCTCCTTGTGCATCCGAGGCTTCTCCTCTTTAGGAGATTTCTCCTTTATGGATTTCTCTTTTTCCAGTCTGCTAGTCTTTTCTTCTCTGAAAGATTTACTGACATCTTTACTTGCCTCCTTGGCTTTTTTCAAGGATTTCTCCTCTTTGGAGTTTTTCCCAGCTTCATCTTTAAACAGCCATTCCTTTTCTTCGGATTTAGTTTTCAGAAATTTGTCTTCCTTCTTGAAGTGCTCCCTCTCATGCTTTAGCACTTTGAGCTTGTTCTCAACGGGGCTTTCAGTCTCTATGATCAAAGCTTTTTCGGACTTTTGCTTAGAGTCCTCGTAGTCAAACGAAAAGGCTTTCATTATTTTAATGTCTTGGGCGGCAGGACACTGGCCTCTCTCTTTGTTTTTGTGTTTGTGTTTCGTTTTATGCTTTTTTACAACCTTCCCCTCCTTGTCCAGCTTTGGAATTGCTCCATCAACGCTGGCATGGAATGAATTCTTCTTCTCCATTATCACCACAGCAGCAGCAGCCGCCGTCCCACGCTGAGCTCGCTTCTTGGGCTCCTGCTTCTTCCTCATGGGCTTTAGTGATGCCACACTTGAGTCCTCGGATGTATAATCCGACTCACTGGTCAACCTTGTCCTTGTTGAATCCGATAAGGAACTGACATCTGACCAGGCTGGAGAGGAGACTGTTTTCCAATTGTCTGTCCTCCAGTGCTTGGAGTGCTGATCTGTAAGAGTAGGGTTATGCTTCTGTGACCCCAAACTCCCATGGGAAGAGGCGGAGGAGGCAGAAAGGGAATTAAACAAGGATGACTCCTGTAACACCAGCCTAGAGTCCTTTACACAGGTAGCACTTTGTACAGAGTCTCTGTCATCCTCCTCACTCTCTAGATTTTCACTTTCTGACTCAGAGGAACAGAACGCGTCATTTTTTTTGCCAAACCGAACCTCTTTGCCCTTTGCCTCCTTCTTACGTTTCTTCTTCACTTTGTTTTTCTCTTTCTGCTGCTTGGCATTTGATGGTTCTCGGGCCTTGCTGCTGGGTGGGATGGAGTGAGTCGTCAGCCGCAGCTTTTCCCCAGCCCCCACAACGACGCTGCTGTCCTCTTCATCAGATGTGTCTGAAAGGATGCGATGGGCCGCTTTCTTTGGTGTGATTGTGCTGTTTTTAGTATAGGTTTTCACTTCCATCTTGGGGATGGAAATAAAACTATTTGCTTTAGTCTCTTTCCTGTAATCCTTTTTCAGCAAATGTTTATCGTCGACTGGCGGGACCCGGTCCTGCTCGTCGTCCTCGTCAAACTCGTACTCATCCTTCACAGGTGTGATGGCTTTGGGGGGCTCCTGGCTCTTGGCCTTGTGCTTCAGGCCTTTCTCAAACTCAGAGTCTGTGTTATTGCCGTCAACGGAACTGGACGGTGCAAACGAAGGAGCGTCTTCCTCTTCCGAGCTCTCTGGAAAAACAAGAACACAAAGAAAGGGTGAAGTGCGGCACCTGCTGGCACCCTGAGCCAGCATTATTCTTCACAGAAACCTGCTCACAATACCTGAATGGATAATCTATCTTCCATGTGCAAAGCATAGCTGTGGCTGCTCTACCTACACGGTGGTCTGAGAGGTCCTCTGGAATAAAAGGCCAAAGCTGCGCAGGGTGTCAATGGCAGGAATCCATTTGGAGCATCTGGGCAGAAAGGGTGCAAATCCAGTAAGAGCTGTTGCTGTGTGTAACATCCATGTGTTTCAGAGGGGACCAGTTCCAGAAGTTTCAGCACAGCCAGATATCTGCAGTGCCAATTTATTATCAGATAAACAGTGCATCCATTCCCCTTGTCTCAAGTGCTCGCTTTTCTTTTCTTTTAAAACACACACGATCACTGGTCATGCTCCGCATCCAACCTCTCTACAAGGGAGGTAAGGCCCCATCCCTAGTGCATCCAAGAACTTCAACATTATAAATGCCTCAATGCCACCATTTAATATTTATATAGTATTTAAGGGCTTCAGTGTAATTATCTCAGTAACTCTTGCAGTGTTCCTGTAAGCTAGCCCAGTTATTATCCCTCTGATATAAATGAAGGGCCGGAGCATTAAGGGCACTCAACAAGTTCATGGTGGAAGTTAGATCTAGACCAAGACTTTCCGGCTCACACTCTTAACCAGTGTGGCGTACTGGTTAGAGTACTGGACTGGGACTCAGGAGATCCGGGTTCTAGTCCCCGCTCGGCCATGAAACTCACTGGGTGACTTTGGGCCAGTCATTGACTCTCAGCCTAACCTACCTCACAGAGTTGTTGTGAGGATAAATTGTTGTGAGGATAAAATGGAGAGGAGGAGGAGGATTATGTAAGGCACCTTGGGTTCCTTGCAGGAAAAAAGGTGGGGCATAAATATAATAAATAAATAAATAAATGTGCACGGAGCTCGACTGGGGGCTGGAAGCTCTGTGAACTTGCCAGGTTCGACCCCACTGAGCTCCGCTCGACCTACCTTTCCCCAGCTCAACTTGCGTTCTCGCAAGCCAAGCTGGGGAAAGCAACTTCTGGCTTCTGGCGCTACGTCGTTTACATAGAAAACGGTGTAAGATACGCTGTTTATGTAGAGTATAGCGTAGTATATATTAAAAATGGCCACATTTACACAAACTGCGACTGTTTTTTACATATACTACGCTATACTCTACGTAAACAACGTAGAGCTGGGGAACCTGGAAGTCTGGCAAATGCCTCAGCTGGTACTTGCCGGAGACTTGGCTTGGCTCGCCGAGCGCCCCGCGAGTCGGGTGCCGGGCTGGGCGCCCATCCCTACTCTTAGTTTATCATCTCTTCGCGACTACTCTCTGCCACCTGCAAGTGCTTCCAAACGTCTTCTATTCCCTTCTCTCACAGGCTCACCGATTCCAACGCTGGGCAATACAAAACAACTCTCATCTATCCTCTTTACAAATGAAGGGGGTCACTTGCAAAGCGATGATGCACACAAGTCCTTTCTGCATCCCTCTTTGCTAAGGACAAGTTTGTTTTTAGTCTAGTCTCATCCCTATCGAGCCCCAAATTCCCTCTGCACAGTGCAGCAAGATTGTTGCAGTATGGCACTGGTGGTGCCGTCTCGGAAAAGAGGGAACCAAATGGCTGGCATGGGATGGTTGATAGTTGAGGAAGTATCCGAGCAGCATGCTATGGGCAGGGAGAAGGTACCAGCTGAGTGAGGGTGCTAAAGGCAGGTGTCTTACACTATTCATGTTACATTCTTGGTCCTCCAAATTCACATATCCAATAACTGTGCTACTTATGCATACTGCATAGGCCACAGCTGTATGTGGGAAACATAAAATATTAAGCAGCACCCCTCATCCCTTTCACACTTGCTACACTATTTGGGAGGGCATGTCTCTAGTATAGGTGAAGGAGAGAGACTGATAGGCTCGACATCACAGACGAATTCTGATGAAAACAAATAACCCAAACCCGGTCCTCTTCTGGATCAGGGCAAAGTGGTGGCAAGCAATCAAGTTCTCCCTCTGCACTGACCACTCTAGGATGAAGACTGTGAAGCACTGAGTTTCATATTGACCTGTAGTGTCTCCTGGACCTTTCTTTCGTTCAGGTGTTGAATGAACTGCTTGATCTTCGACGATGGGCCGCTGCAGCCACACAATGATAGGACATAAATATGAACCTCATTGGGGCTACAGCCATTATTAAAGGCCCTGAAGGTGGCCGCTTGTCCAGAAAAGTGGCTCTCATGTGATAAGCAGATGCTTCCGGGCGTGTTCCTTGCATGTTCATGGATCAGCAGCAAGGAACTGGCATCGTTGGCTGTACCATTTGGGGAGCGGTGTTAGTGCATGCAGTTTGGATTTTAGTTAATTAGACGTGACCTGCAGGATTCAGCAAAACAACAGCCCTCTGCAGATGGTGTAATATCCATTTATAGCCCTGCCCTATGCATGTAAGTACTGGCTCTTCACACCACTCCTTTCTGCCACTCTCCACCTCTTACCTGTGGAGCTCTCTTCACTGGAAGGATAGGTTGCCTTCCCCAGGAGCAGGTTCACCATTGTGGGGGAATTTGCTACTTTTAATGGTGTCTCTCCCCTCCTGTTAAGCTGATGAGGATTCCCTCCATAATGTAACAACAGTTTCACCACCTAGACGAAAAGAACATCTCAGTAAGCTGCATCAGAGTTCAGGTACTTTTAACCAATAGAAGTAGAAATTAGGGTTATCCTAAAGCTTGAAAAATGCTGGCAAACCAGCTGTCAGCTAGTGATACAGTAGCTCAAGGCATAACACACTAATCAGTGAAACATGGTCGAGAGTTCAGAGGGAGAGAACATGCTCCGTAAGTACAAGATCCTTGGTTAAATCGCTTGCCTCCCCAGTTGCGAAGGAGACTATGTAGGGGCCACGGTCAGTCAGTGAAGGCAATACTAAGCTAGACAGACCTGACTCAGTATAAGGGAACACCTGACCCTTACATACATTGTTGCCTTACCCAGTTTGTCTGCCTTGTTCTCTGGGCCCGAGCAGGGTAGCTACACGTCAAACACCTGGAGATAAGGATACTGTGACACATCAGGAGGGTGACAAGATATTAGCAGAGACTGGTGTTACTGGAGGTAGGTGGCAGAAAGAGGGAGCTGTAAGTTATCCTCAACCACAACTTTCCAATATGAGGAGGGAAGACAAGCAGAATGGTCAGTAGCAAACTTCTGAAGAGCAGCAACTAGGAGGGGCTGCAGAGTGGCTGCTGGTGGCCAGTGGCAGGAGTCAACCTAGCAGCATTAAACACGGAAACAGACCATTTGGACTCATAGTAATGATTCAACTCTGGCAAGAACTGACCTTGTAGTGCCCATTGCTGGCTGCATCATGCAGCGGAGTGTCATCGTCCAAGCCCTTGGTGTTGACCTCAGCGCCTGCAGCGAGCAACTGCTTTGCAACATCATAGTAACCCCGGTTGCATGCCTCGTGCAAAGCCGTCCAGCCTGCAAATGCATACACAGTGCACACACATGACATGGACGGCCTATTTCAAATCAGTAACACAGCGGTGCTTCAACTGATGATACTGGCTGGCAACCCCGCAGCTTGCCTGCAGAACCAACCACTAGCCCTGCATTAGCTGAAGACGTCAGAAGCTTGACTCTTGCCTGGTATTTAGCCCATCCAGGCTCTTTTGTCCCAACATCCACTCTCAACTAGGAATAAGGAAAGAACAGGAGTTTAATGAACCTGGGGGGGGGGGGGAGCCCTCCTTTCATTACAAATCTGCAAAAGCCACTGGAATATGGTCAGCATTCTTCTGCTCCAAATTCCTGAACATGCATTCAGGACAGAGACAAACAACTGCAATGTCACAAACAGGTCTGCATGGGCTTCTAGTGGCTTAGCAGCATGGGGTATGCGTGTGTGTGAGGGGATGCGGGGTAGAGAACACAGCCACAGAAAACAAGAATGCCTCTTCCCAGATTTAGCCTCCAGAATGTAATAAATAAACGATACTAACAGGTTAACTTCCAAATAGAATTGTCCTTGACGTTTCCAAGAAAAGGAAAGCTGTTCCTTTGGGCATTCTAGCAACTTCACTGTTAGAAAGCCTCTCTCTTTCTCTTTCTTTGAGTTACTGAAAAGGTTTGTGTAGCAGAAATGACCTGGGATTAGTATACGTCTTCATCAGGAACCAATGCTAAATATACATGGCTCAGAAGGAGGCATGGGCTGCTTGTTACAAGAGTGCACTCAGCTCCACCTATCCGTGGTGATGCTAGGCCATTTCAAATAACAATCTATTGCAGCTTCTGAATACAACAGTAAGACATGGTAGCCAAAAGTAAGGGCACGCAGGCTACAAGTCTAGTTGATAAGTGGAAAGTAGGAGGGGTGGGGAGGGAAACAGACCCATAGAAAGTACCAAGAAGGAAAACTAGCACAAAGGGTAATTGGACTGCCACAATTAAGAATATGTAACCAACTTGAAATGGGGAAGAGAAAGTTATAGATGGAGACTCCCCGAGTCAAAGCAATGTGTGGTGTATTAGGCCTTCCCGCTCCATTGCTCCTTTTTTTGAGGACAAAGATGACATTACAGGGCCTATAAATGCAAGAAATGCCCCTGAGCGGGATCACTGTCTAACTACAGGTTGCCAGTACCCTCCCCTGAAATATCTAATCCTAGTTCAAACTGGGAAACTCAGTTAGGAAGACTATAGTGTGACATTTCTTTTGCATGCCCAGTCAAGAAACAACTTTACCCCTGCTCTCCCTCACTCATGCAGTCACTTCAGAGTGATTACCTGCAAAGTCTTTTACATTGACATCTGCACCCTCGATAATGAGTTCCTTGATGCGTCGGGCATCTCCTCGAATAGCTGCTCGGTGCAGCCGGGTCTCTCCACGTTCATTTCTCTTGTTTACTTTATCTTTGGTTTTGGAGGCAGAATTAGGAGTTCCCTTCTGACAAACTGTAGACTGAGAGGGATGCTTTGGTGTTGTATCTACTGCTGGCAGGAAAGGAGGACGAAAAACACATATGAAGGAGGAGCTCAATTCAAAGCCAAACCCCCAAAGCCTTTAGAGGGAGCTGTTGCCATATAGTTACAATCCCGCCTTCAAGCAGAGGTAATGGCTGGGGGGGGGGGGGGGAGCGAGTTAATCTTCCGAAGCAGAGGAATGCCTTTGCACGCACAATGGAGACATTAATGGAAGACTGTGATTAAGCAAATACTGTAGAAAGCAGCTGTGGTTCCTCTCAAGAATGAAGGCGTCTAAGATCTAAGGGAAGAAGTGAAGTCTCTTTTCACCAGCTGCATGTGCACAAATCTGGGGAGACTCCAAGCTTTGTATCTGATACACCTAACTAGATGTTTCTGAGATCCATTGAGGCAGCATCAGCTAACCCTTGGGAAGATCCAGAAGGCCTATTTCTACATTAAATACAAATCATCTTGCCCACACCTGGACTGTTTGCAGACTCTTCTGCTGTCATCTGCATGAGAAGGGCAACCTGCTGGCGCTCAGAGAGTGGATAACCTGCACGGATTCCTGAAAGTCCCATCCCAAAGAGCAGGCTGGGCTTGCGAGTTGCAGGCTCCTTTTTAATCCTCTTCCGTTCAGGACCCTGCTTTTCTGTGAAATCAGAGACAAGGAGGAATCATTTTTTTGCAAGTGAAATTCATTCATTTTGAAGACATTTATTAAAAGCAGCTTCCGTTGCAGAGTTTATTCTTCCAGAGAATGGAAAATAGTGTTTGGATTTTTGCTCCTGAAGAAGAACAACTTGCCTGTTCAGTTGCCAGGCTCATCAGTAGATACCCTCCAAGATTTCAGAGGTCCGATCCATGGTGGCTCAGAATAGGGCCTTTCGTATCATGCCTGCTCTCTGGAACTCCCTGCCACTACAAATTAGAAAGGTGCCAACCCTTCCGGGTTTTCGGCGCTGACTGTGAAAACATGCTTTTTCTAACAAACATTCCCAGGAAGGTAAAATTATCATCTGTATATGGTAATATAAAGTATTTAATTATCTTATACTGTATTTTTGTACATTGTTTAGAAATTGCTTTGAATGTAAAGGATTCATAAACATCGTTAGTTAAATAAATAAATAACTTAGATTAAGCCCCTGCAGAATAAGTTTTATGGTTACTTGATTTTATTTTAGGAAATTTATATCCTGCATTTCCACTGCTAAACCAATGTTCAAGGTGGCTGACAAATTTAAAAACAAAAAAGCTTAATAAAAAGATCAATAAAACACACAAATACAGCACTAAAAACAAAATCAGCATTACGAATTTCTACGCAGGCAAATTAAAAGCCTGTCTAAATAAAAAGATCTTAAGACGACTGCAGAAGCCAAGCAGAAAGGGGCCCAACTGGGCTTCCTGTGGAAGAGAATTACATAATTTTGCTGTGGCCATACAGAGAGCTCTCATGTGTCCCAACCAGCCTTGCCTCAGCCACAGTTGGTACGTAGAGAAGGTAGAGAAGAAATTCCCATTAGGGAGCAGGTAGGATGGAATGCAAGGATGGTATTCCTTTGGGTAATCTGGGTCCAAGCCATTTAGGGCTTTAGAGGTCATCACCACCACCCTGAATCATGCCCAGAGACAGTTTGATAATCAGTGCAGCTGTGGGTTTGATGTAGTCATTACCACACTAGATGGAACTTCTGTCAAACTGAGTACATAGTGGATCATTCTAAAGTGCAAAGGACAGACCCCCCCACTTCATGATCTTCTGGCTCTGGTCAGCTTGTAGGCCTTACAACAAATTTCCTGTTTCAGGAGTGGGGAACCTTGGGGAAAAACAAGGTTTTTCTATCTAGTCCCTTGCAATTCTCCCCTGCAATTACGTTAGACCCAGCCCTGTTTACTATTTTTAAGGATCAGGAGCAAGTGGATTCCTGGCAGGAGAAGCATGTAGCCGGCTGCTACCTGCTTAGTAAAGCAGAAGAAAACTGCTTGGCAAGAGGAGGGGGCATATCCCATCTACATCCCATCAGCACTTTGAACCAATGTCAGCAGCTGAGGAGCACCTTCCCAAAGAACTTGCTGCAATGAGAAAATTCTTATGGCTGAGTATGGACAGGGTGAATTGTGGCCTTCTCCTTTGATACATCCAAGCCATTTGCTTGTGTGTGTGTATATGCCTGTGAGTAGGACTGCCTTTGGGCACATGTGCAAGAGTAAGAAAACTCTCTGTTGTAACCATGAGGAAAAGTATATACTTCCTGGTGTGGCCCACTGACAACTTTTTTAATTGGCTGTGCTGCCCGCCCCCCAAACCTAAAAAGGCTCCTCAATCCTGCTATATTATTTCCACTTCCAACAGTAGTCCCTGCTTTTGTGCAATCAGTTTTGCTTCATCTGGCTTCTCAAAGCCTCCCAAACTGAGACCATTGCATTTCAAGGGATGCATTAGTCTCATCATGGCGCCATACCCTAGTGAGCGATGAAAGCAGTTCAGCCATTTGTCACCCAAGGTAATTGGAAAAGTTACACATTTGCCACTCTGTGCACAGAGCTGCAGCATTACAGGAAGGCAAAGCGACACACAAACCGTTGTTCTGCTTCTTACTCGAGGGCTCGCACATTCTGCACCGAGCGCTTATTGCACTGAAGGTCTCCTGGCAGCTTCCGCTTTGACCACCCAAACCTTGAGAGGTGTCCCCACAGGCACCACAGCTGTTCACATGGCTCATGTTTATGTTTCAGAAGGGTTGCATTATATTCCTCAACCTTGATTTGATACATCCACCTTGATTTGAGAGGGCTTAATGGGGAGTTTTATTTTTAGTGCTAAGATTAGGCCTCTCAGACCCGTGGCATTAATCGGCGGCACCAAGCTTCAAGACCGAACGAGTGACTGCCCAAGGCCAGCCCTCTCCCATATCATGAACACTGTTCTCCCTCTGTCCTACGGCAAGACCTGACCAAGGCACAAATCTCAATGAGGAGTTGGAATACATTTTTTTCCTCTTCAGCAGCATTCCAATGTCCTCTTCTCCAGAATCATTATTTTTTCAATACCCTTGAAAATTAATGCGGTCATTTCAAGCTTACTCCCTTATTCAGCTGCTGGCTTGTTATAGAAGACATGAAACAGTGTAAGTCAGTGTTCTCCAACCTTGGGTCCCCAGATGTTTTTGGCCTACAACTCCCAGCACGCCCCAGCCAAAAATATCTGGGGACCCAAGGTTGGAGAACACTGATGTAAGTTAACACACTGCTCTCTGGTCTTCAGTCTGCAGAAGCAGCATCCAAGATGGTCAGACTTAGCAAAAGGCTTCAAGTTTATTGTACTAAGGGTTTAAGAACAAACTATATTTGGAGAAACATCTCCAACTTAATTTCTATGAAAGGAAAAGAGAAAGCTATAGCCTCTTTCTAAAAATGTTTGAGAGAAAATGTTGTTTTTATGCGTTGACAGTTGCAGAGCCAGCCAGAGAATTATGTAATCACAAGAAATGTTCTTGTTGCAAACTGTCCACATAAGGATTGTATCGTTTGACTCATAAATAAAAAAGCATACTTGTTTACACTCCTCTATGATCCCGTTTGTACATAATGGTGGCAAATCATGGGTTAATTTGCTGAAGTGCCTGCTGGGTGTGTTCCACTGCCATTTTGAGTATTAGACCAATTGGGGGTTGCTATGTGACGTCAGAACCCAGACACTACATGTTAATTGTGGGTTAAACAACCCACAGTTAACCTACACATAGTAGTTAGGTTAACTGTGGGTTGTTTAACCATGATTAACCTATAGTGTCCAGGTTGGGATGTCATGTAGCAACCCCTGATGAGGAGTTGAATATTCAAAAAGGCTGTGGAATGTGCCTGGGATGCATTGCAGCAAATGGTGGGTTAGTTAACCCACGATTTGCTGCTGTTACATGTGAACAGCCCCGTTGTGTATGAGAGAAGTGGCACAGCCATAGTTACACACATCATATGGCCTACCGGCAAACACGATTGTTTTCCATGGAGGTTTTCCTCCTAATACTTTTTCCATGCCAGGCAGAATAAAAACCTAGTCCTGACAAGGCTAAATATGCTTTAGAAATTGCAGAATATGTTAGAAGAGCCTTTGGGAGTAGTAGAGGAGTAAAAGAAGTTCTCTGCGCATGCCCCAGTGTAGACAGTTTTAACACAAATCATGATTTAAGACTCAAATGAAAAAAAAAGTCATACACCCACATCAAATGCTGCATCACTTTTATACCAGACACCTTGGTGCCAACTAGTTTTGTGTGGCTTACAAGGTGACTGACAAGCACTAGCTGAAGCAACTGCTCTCTGTGCCAGGTTTTGTCTGACATAAGCAGTGGCCCACTGTAAGTGTGACACACTGACACACACACACACACACACACACACACACACACACACAGGAAAACATTCTCAAGAGTAAGCAGGCACTGTATTGCTTTAGAGCAGTGTTCTCCAACCTTGGGTCCCCAGATGTTTTTGGCCTACAACTCCCAGCATGCCCCAGCCAGCTATGCTTGCTGGGGCATGCTGGGAGTTGTAGGCCAAAAACATCTGGGGACCCAACGTTGGAGAACACTGTTTAGAGGTACAGAAACCAAATATTTTGTTCATATTTTTTCAGAACACATTTATTTATTGAATTTATTAAATACCTCAATTACATTTCTCTAGGCATTTTACAACAACAACAACAACAACAACAACATAAATAAATAAATAAATAAAACAACAATAAAATCAACTATAAAACTAATAAATGTGTTAACACAGCGTAAAATACAGTATCAGGTATAGGAGTTAAAATCACATTGCAGGGACTAGGATAATAAAATGCATGCACACTAAAATATCTAAAAATATTTTTTTAAACTTAAAAGGCCTGGGAGAACAGGAAAGTCATAGCCTGGCACCAAAAAGACAGCAGGGTGGGCACCAGGTGAGCTTCCCTTGGGACAGCATTCTAGTGCTGGGGGCCATCACCCCCCCTTCCTTTTTGCCACACTCTGATCCCCAGAATGACGCCCTTGAAGGAAGCCTTCTGTGGATGACCTTAAAGTACAGGCAGGTACATATGGGAGGAGGCATTCCATCACAATACTCTTGCACAGGGGCCCATCTATTGCTAATTAAATAGAAATGCAATTATTTTACTGATCATGCTGACCTGTCAGAAAAGATTTTTGTCTTCAGTGCTGAACTCTGAGACTTAGGAAAAATATTGTTTTCAGTGTTTCAACCAAGGAAGCTTGTTTGCCTCTTACTGCCGGTAAGGACTGATGACTGTATCAGTTGGCAGGGGGCAAATCTTAAGAATTTTCACAGAATGAGAAGAAATCCAGGGGGCACTTTGTCACATCAGGTCTGAAAGTATCTTTTCCCACTGGAGAGGAAAACCCCTGGACTGCTACCTCAAAGCCTCTGTTCAGAATTAGCAATGGCTTTAAATAACTGGAATCCTGAGTATAAGTAGCCCATCTCCCGAAATCTCCTCAGTAGTAAAAGACTGCTCCTGGCCCCGTTTTCTAAATTCCACATGTAACACTAACCATAATTTAGTGTCACATGGTCACACCATCCACACAGCCAAGAGGAGAATGTCTGCTGAATTTAGTTTCATTTTCAAAGAATCCTGGCTTTGCATATTTTCGAACCAGGGGTCCTGATTGAAAACACACCTTGAGTCAATTTCTAAAAAGCCAACCTCAAACCATGAATTCAAAAGCTGGGTTGTTTAACCATTGTTTGTTTTAAATGAGATTCCCGGTCTGAATGTGTGGAGAAACGAGCCTTTGGGGGTACACACACACACCTCAGGTGTGAACCGGCTGGGGTGGGGTGTGCATAGTTAGCGTGTAGAGAAAAGAGTTTTTAGGGTTCCTGCATGCATGCATGAACACACACACACACACACACACACACACACACACACACACACACACGCCTCCTCATGAGTAAACCAGGTGGGGGCTGGGAAGAAGCAAAGGGTGCATGGAACATGAGATGGGGCCTGGGTCTAGAGGAGCCAGGCTGAGGGCATTCATATGCATAGTTCAAGCCATGACTCAGGAGTTCCCTCCCCCCTGCCTGGCCAATTCCCTCCCCCCTGCCTGGCCAGGTGAAGTTCAAATTGATTGGCTGAAGCAAGAAGGTTACAGAAAAGGGGAGGGGGAAGAGCTATTTCCCCACGTGTAGCCTTTGTTCTTGGTGTCAGTCCTTTTGGTAGCGTGCCCGGCATGGCAGCGCGCCAGCGAGGGGCCCGAGCCTTTAGGGGGGGCCTCCCTCAGGAACCGACCCCAGGCAGCTCCTGGTAAAATTAGCTGGTTTGAGGGCTCTAGAAAAAGGCAAGCCTTGTGGAGGACTAGCTATTTATCTCAGACCGGCAGGTAGATAAAATAGTTCCCCCCCCCGGGCGGCAAGGCTGTGCTGGATCTAACCCTTGAAGCGAACACCCTCAGGTAACAGGTGTGTGTGCCTGAGAGATCTTAAGGAATCAGGTTTTCTTGTTTTATAGCTTTACTGTGTACTAAAGTGTCTCTCTATATTGTGTGCTTCTCTTATTTGCCTAATCTTGTTGTAAGATGCTACCAGAAATAAACCTTGTCTTGGTTTTACCCCAAATGGGTTTTGTAGTGCTCTGTGAGTTCAGTATCTAAATCCAGGTTACAGAAATATGAAGGCGAGTCCCTAAACAGAGATCCAAGTAGGATTGCAGACAGCTGAGGCTGGCAGTCTGGTATCTTGAGATCTCAGAGGGTCTTGGTTCCTTTGCCAGTAGGCAAGGGAGGGGTAGTGGCGGGTCAGCCAGCCCCCCTTCCGGGCCACATGGTGGAAAGTGCTGGGATTCCTTTGGAGTAGGAAAGGGTGGGAGTCTGGCGGGTCAGCCAGCCCCCCCTCTTCCTCCACAGAATGTAATGCTAAGCTGAGATTCTCTGAAAGTGAAACTAAACTCAGCAGAAGTCCAGGGAGGGGAGAACGCAAAAACCTGACACTTTGTTCACTTTCACGGAGACTCATCCACATAGTACTAAATTAGTACTACAGGCAATCCCCGAGTTAAGAACGTCCGACTTACAGACAACCTATACTGAAGAACGGACTTCTGGGTTCCCCGGTGCTACGTCGTTTACGTAGAGTACATAGCGTATACAATGCAATTTGAGTAAATTCCGATTTTAACATATAGAATGCTAGGCTGTTCCGACTTACATACAAATTCGACTTAAATACATTCTTAAGAACGGAACTCATTCATAACCTGGGGACTGCCTGTACATACATATGGAGCCAATGTAAGTAGGCCTCAAACTGGTCAGTGCCTGAATGAAAAATTACCTAGGGCCCCCATGCACAGTGACACAGAGCTTCCCAAAAGGAAGAGCAAGATGTACCGGTAAGTGCAATTTAATTAAATCAAAATCTGACTGTACTTATTTGACCAATTACAACAGGAGATGCGCAACTCAAATCACGAGAGTCTAAGATCTGGTTTGGACAATCAAACATTCCATGGTTAAAACAAACCATGGGTTATTTGTGAGTGCGCCTTCAAGAGCGAGCTGGTTGCTGCCCACTCACTTCTGCTTTTAATTAACAACCCAGGAATACCCCCATTCTTCCTTTTTTTGTGATGTCCGAACCTGGAAACTCTGGGTTGCTTAGGGGTTAAACAACCCACAGTTAACCCAACAGCAAACCCTTAAACAACCCAGAGTTTCCGGGTTTGGATGTCACAAAACAACCCAGGCAGCGGAAATGGCAAGTGGGTGGGAGGCAGCACGTTCGCTCCCATGTGTCCCTGCTGATTCCTGGGTTGAACAACCCAAAGACTGGCCAGGACATGTGAACCTGGTCTAAGATGCAGAGACTGTGAATCATGGCTGGCTGGCGGATTGCAACAGGCTGGGGAAACTGGCATATACTCCACAGCTTGCTTCTGAATCCAAGGAGAAAAGACAGACAGAAAATAATGCTGATATTCTCCCACAGTCACAGACCAGCCTGCAGATATTTCCACAAAGAGATTGGAATAGGCCACTCCCCACCCCCAGGAAGCCACGATCAGCCCATGGGCATTCTGTTGCCCAGGAGTGACGTATAATACCCAAGTCAGGCATGACATCTATGAATTCCAGGATATCCTTGGGGCCAGGATATCTGAGAGATCACCTCCACCCATATAAACCTGTCCATAGCTAAGGATCCTCTTTGGCTGCCCTTCTGTGTGTCCCACCACCAAGAGAGGTTAAGTTGGTGGGAACATTGTTTTTAAAGGTTTTTTTAAAACTTTAAAGTTTTAAATTGTTGCAAGTTTTAACTGTAAGTCATCTTAGAAGCTCTATTTGGGCCAAAAGCAATTTGTAAATTTATTAATAAATAAATCTCCCAATGTTAAAAATCAATGCAAATGCAGAAATCTCTTTCTGAGGAGTTTCTTTAGTGTGCATGCTTTGTAGAAGCATCCATTTAGGGAAGTTCTGGGGAAATGTAATATTTCATGGAAAGCCAATTAGAGGCACATTCACCTTGTAAGGACTATATACCGTAAGTGGAGTGCCCAGCAACTTTTAAAAAGTTCATTTTAAAAAACACATTTAAAAACAGAAGGATCTTGTGTCACATTAAAGACTAACACATTTATTATGGCACAAGTGTTCATGGAGTAGATTATACTTTTTAAAGGCCACAGAATGGAAGGACAAGAGGGAAACTAAGTTACACAATGCAGTGATGTCACAGGAGGTGCCCGCAACACTCGCGCCACAATAATCCCTATCATTTTCACAAAACCCAACAGTTGCGGGGGGGGGGGGGGGCAGAGAGAAGAGTCACATTTTCCCAGCAACTCAATACTGCAGTTTGAATGCCAGAAACATGTGATTTTCCCACAATGGAATGCCATCTAGTTTGCTGCCAACAAGCAAATAATAACTGCGCATTCTCCAAGCAAAAAAACAACACACACGCACACACACACACACACACCAGTTTGAACAGTATCATATGTTGCTTAACAACTGTACAAAGAAAACAAATTACATTCTATAAACAGGCTGATCAGAGAATTTTTCTTGGGATGTCTCAACAATAAACCTTTGGCCACAGCTCTTTCACCCTCATGCAGTGGAGCCAAGTACTCAAAGATGAAATTAGTGGCATAAAAAGCATGGCCTCTTTCTTCCCATCTTCAGTGGTTCAGTCCTTCTCTTCAAGATGGGACAATCCCATGAGGGACTATTCTGAGACAAACTGGGCCAGCACAATTTGGGTTAAAGCAGGGATAGGCAACATCTGGCGGGCCCAGGCTTTTCTCCCCAAGGAGACTAGGGTGACTGACCTGTAAATAAGTCAGTCACATGGTGGCAGCACAGGCTGGCTGCATCCTGTGGTTGGTCCTTATACATTGCCTCTCCCTGGGATACAGGACAATGGGAACTCACTCACTGGTAAACTGAAGAGTTTCTAGGCAATTTGGGGAACTCATACTTCTTTGGAGGAGAAGCCTCCTAGTAACTGACCTCCAGTTTCTCCCACCCAGCATGTCTCTTCTTATGTTCTTATCCTTCTTAGAAGCACAAAACTACCTGGTTATACACAGTAAGAAACAAAGCCAAGCTGTTCCACAGCTGCTCAGTCAATGTGTTCAACAACTCTCCTTCTCCACAACATATTCAAACTGATAAACACATATTATTTCCCCACAGTGTACAGCATAACTAGGGATAGAGCAGAGAGATGTCATGCTGGGAGACAGCATGCTCTCCCAATTCCAGAACATCATAAGCTGTTCAGACTTTTTTCTCCCCTTCGATGGCTTATTTCAAGAAATTGCTTACGACAAAGACTATCTTGATGGAGCAGCCTGCTTAAAAGGCTGAAGTGAACTGGGGCACCACATGGTTGCATTTGGGTCTGGATACCTTATGAAGGTAGCCATTGTGGAGCCTAGCAGCATACAAAAAACAGCAGTGCTTCACTGATTCAGTTTTTGGTTGGTGTTCTCTCAGAAAACAAGACCCTCAGTGGGATAAAACTGTATCAGGTGGGTGGAGAGAAGGTGTTCAACTGACTTTGCAAAACAAAGTTCAGAGACAGAAGTGAAACCGTGAACACAGAGCGAGGGTGTTGAGTGAGAAGAATGCCTTGGAAGAGAGACACTTGCCGCCAACACAGCCCATTCCCAGGCATTACTCAGTTTGATTGCACCATCTCAAGTTAACATTTCCCTCCATTATTTAACATTATGACCAAAAATGTCACATAAGCAGTTGAAATTCTATATGCCCTCTGTTACACCCCTTCACCTTCCCTGGCTGCCTCTCTTGCCAAGAAAGGATGGCTTGTGATTTTGAGCACCGTTCCCTACCTGGTCACCCCCAAGATCCCTGGCTCTTCACTAGCCCTTGACCATGAGCCCTTCAGAGGTGAGTCAAGGGTTTGCTGAATGAGTAAGGTGGAGGTTGCCGGGAAGAGTTTAACCTAACCATAGGCATCTTGTAAGCATGAATCATAGCATCAGTTCTCCCACTAAAAAATGAACCTTGATCATACAAGGGTGACATTGCAAAATATGTAAGTGACATCAGACTTAAGAATTCAGACTCACAGTGGAGACAATGAACTAATGAGTTCCTTGGAATGGAAAAAACCCTGTCCTTGATACACAATGGCTCAGCATGTCTGGGGCTGAAAATGTGGTTACTCTAAATTGTACAGGACAACATTCCCAAAGTATGCTGTCCTAAAGCCTATTATGTTGCTATAATAAATAACTTACATGAGAGAGCTTTTCAAGTACCATTTACACGGGCAATGCAGAAGGACCCATTCAATACAGCCCAAGGCTTCATGCCTTCTTGTAAAAGCAGACAAAATAGGCTTTGTTTTATGACAACAGCCCTCAAGACGAGCAATGGCACCTACCCTTGCCACCATGTGTATGTGCGCGCACGTGCGCTCTGCTGTTAAAGCAGCCACTATTTTTGTGGAGACATCTGTGTACCCAAGGAGGGGTCTTCCTGATATTACCCCACAAGAATACTTGGAAGTTTCCCTAAGATGAGACAAAGCAAAAACAATGGATGCATGCTGTTCTCTCCAATACCTCCTGCATCCTGTGTTCCTATTTCTCTGCCATTACCCAATACTGTCATGTTCTTAAGCCTTGAAAGCTCTAAAATCTGTCAGTCAGCAAAATGTTGCCTTTCTACCATACAACCATTTTTCTGAGAGATTTTTATACTGCATATACTAAATGCTGCTCCTTGCATCAATCCCTAGTGCATTACTAACCACCTCTTTATTGGCCATTTTTCTCTATCTGTGGCCATTTAGCTAATGCTAACTATAGGGGGGATATTCTGCTATTAAGTATGGCAAGAGGTTGCCGCTTAGACTCCTTTCATGACTTTTTGGGGGAGCATACACATGACTGCAACAATGGGGGGCAAGGGGAAATAAGGTAATGGTTTCCTGCTTATACCCATTTCCTCTGATGTTCTAAAATGCAATGCTTTTTAAGGAATAGCTATCCTATACCAGAGAATCCCTCTCTCCAGTTGGATTTTGCACTCAGGAGGCAGTTTAATGACCATTTACAGGCATAACATTCAACTGAGAGTCAAGAGGACCACCCTGGTGTGAGCAGTTGCTGGCCAAGATAACAAATGGCTTAATTTGAGCCAGAATTTACTAAGATTCCCAATACCTGCTTTCAGTGCAAGGACTAAACCCTGGAATCATAGAGGATAAAGCTATCAATGGCTTTCAGTCATCATGGCTATATATTGCCTCCAGCATCGGAGGCAGTATACCTCTCAATACTAGTTGTTGGAGAACTGAGGGCTATTGCCTTGTATCCTGCTTGTGGGCTTCCCAGAGACATCTGTTTGGCTGCTGTGGGAACAGAATGCTGGACTAGAAAGGACTTTGGTCTGATTGGGGATGACCATTTTTATGTTCTTACATTCTGGAACATATGGATGAACTGAATGCCTGCAAGAATATGCAGAATTTTTCCTTCACCACCATACAACCACAACCACAACCACTGCTATGTATCGGGGACATGTTTGCATCCTTATAGCCTGCCTTATAACAAGGTTTTCAGGGCAGCTCACAACAAGATATAAAGCAATTTAAATTCCACAACAATAAAAACAATAAACGTGTAAATACAGCATTAAAACAGTCACAGAGAGTTAAACAAAACAGCTTAAAAGACCTGTGACAATTAAAAGGTCTTTGCCCAGTGCTGAAATGAAATCAAGGTAGACACTGGATGAGCCTCTTTGGAGAGGGCACTCCAAAGCTGGGGCACCACCACTGAAAAGGCCCTCTTTTCTGTAGCTGCCTACCACACCTCACTTGGTGGGGGCACTCGTGAGAACAGCCCCCAACTAAGATTTCAAAGGTACGAGTGGAGAGAGGCATTCCTTGAAGTGCCTGGATTCCAAGCTATGAAGGGCCTTCAAGGTCAAAGCCAGCACTCTGAATTGGGCCTGGAAACATTCTGGGAGCCAGTGAAGACGGCGAAGCATGATGTGCTCATACTGTCCAGTTCCACTTAGCGACCTCGCAGCCATATTCCGAACTAAAGTTTCCAGACCATTTTCAAAGGCAGCTGCACATACAATGCATTGCAGTAGTCTAAACAGGTGGTTATCAGGGCATGGATAACTGAAGCAAGGACTCTCTCTGTACAGGTAGGGTCATGGCTGGTATACCAGCCTAAAGATGGTAAAAGGCACTCTGGGCCATAGAAGTCTACTTGGGCTTCCAATGACAAAGGTGGCTGAACACCATTTACCTAGGTAGATGAACCTCCCACTAACCGTACTTCCATTGAGTCTGGACTGAGCTTCAGTTTATTGGCCCTCATCCAACCCATTACTGCTTCCAGGCATTGATTTAGTACTCCCACTGGATTAGATGAAAAGGAGGAGTTGGGTCATCCACATATTGATGATGCCTCACTCCAAATCTCCAGTAAACCTCTCAGCAGTTTCATGTCAATGTTTAAAAAGCATGGGAGATCAAACAGAACCCTGCAGGACCCCAAGCATAAATGCCAAGGTATAGAACAGAAATTCCCCAACACCACTTTCTGGAATCAGCCATCCAGGTACGAGTGGAACCACTGGAAAGAAGTACCCTGAACATCCAGTTCAGACAGGGCCGGTGCTACCATTAGGCCAACTAGGCAGCTGCCTAGGGCACAAGGCTAAAGGGGGCGCCAGAAACGCCTTGGAAAAAAAATACAGCGCTCTCAAGTGGGAAGGGGCGCGCGCTAAATATCTGATCTTGCCTAGGGCACCAAACTACCTTGCACCGGTCCTGAGTTCAGAGAGGATCCCCAGAAGGATATCATGGACAAGGGTATCAAAAGCCACTGAGCAGTCCAGGTTCAACAGGTTCACACACTTCCTGTTTCCTTCCTGGCAAAGGTCATCCCACAGGGCAATCAAAGCAGTTTCCATGCCAAAATCAGGTTTGAAACTCGACTGAAATAGATGGAGAAAATCAGTTCTATCTAAGAGTGTTTGGAGTTGGCTAGCAACCAACCACCTGCTTCAGCACCTTGCCCAGGAAGAGAATTGTTAGCCACCACCCAATAGCTGTTCACATATTCCGGTTCCAGGCAAGATTCTTTAGGGGTAGTCATACTACAGCCTCTCTCGGAATGGCACTTACAACCTCCTGGACTCAGCCAGACACTCTCTCCCTGCTAGACATAATAAGTGAATAGGGGCAAGGGTTGAGCATACAGATGGTTGGCTGGACTTGGCCAGGCATCTTGCCCACTTCCTCAGGCCTTAATAACTGAAATCATCCAACCAAACTGGACCAGATGGCATCCTGGACATGTTCTGCAGCTGATCTGCATTACCCATGGTATCCAGTTTGTGGTGGATGTGGACTATTTTATCTTTAAAACATTGGCAAACATTCACAACATGCTACCAAGGGTTTCTTCACATCTCTTACTGGGCCAGACTGCATGAGGCCCTGAACCACTTGGAAAAGATGCTCATCCAGGCCAATGGGCAATGCTCTTCCAGGTCAAAGGGTGAGTCCTCACACTTATTTTAAAAATGAAGCATGCTCTAGAAAAATGTATTTTCTGAAGAATGACTGCCGACTCTAAAATCATATTTTGTTTGCATTCACACCAATAACAAAGCTGGAAGAGGATCCCTTCATTGGAGAGAAGGTTTGGTTTCAGATGTTTACAAGACAAGAATGCTGGGCAATTTATCACCCCCTCAATGTAATTGTTACAGAGTTTACAGAAGCTGCACTCTATGTGCCTCAGCTGCACCATCTGTCAAGCAGAAGCAAGAGCAACAATTCAGCAGAAGCAGAGCAATGGTGGCCCACTTGAGATCTTGGGAATAGCAGCCTTCACCTTTGAAAAACAACAACACCTTTGTCATTGTGGAAACTAGCTTGAACACACAAGGGTGTTGTGTTGAGAATAATCTGGGCTAGAAATAAAAAGATCCACATTGAACATGCTTTCAAATGATTTTTAAGTCTCCCTCAAGATGTTCAGGGGAGAATTATAATTCATGCAGAGCATGCTAGACTATCTGTAAATTGACATGCAAATGGATTAGGGTCCTCCAGATATGTCTATATAGATTAAGGATGTGTACGGAGTTTGATCAGGGTGGTGGTGGTGGTGGAAGCAGGGTGAACTCGCCCCGCTTTGACCCCCCCCCCCCGAGCTCCGTGCGACTTACCTTTCCCCGGCTCGGCACATCCCCTCATGTGAAGCACCGGGGAAAGGAACTTCCAGGTCCCCGGCGCTGCGTTTTTTACATAAAAACGGGAAACTACCTTAAAATGGCTGTGATTTGCAAATTGCGGCAGTCTTAAGGTAGTTTACTCTGTTTTTTACGTTAAAAACGCAGCGCCGGGGACCCGGAAGTGAAGCGCCAGGGACCTGGAGGTCCACCAAGCACCTCGGCGAGCACCTCAGTTGGCGCTCGCGGGGGGCACGGGATGGATCGTGCAGCAGGGGTGCTCACCGAACACCCCGCGAGGCAAGTGCACCAGTAAGGACAGGTTGCTTACCTGTAACTGTAGTTCTTCAAGTGGTCATCTGTGCAGTCACACATATGGGCTCTGCGCCTGCGCTGAGCCAGCTTCAGAAGATTCTTTAGCTGAGGCGAAATGGGCGGGAACCCCATTCCCTCAGTTCCTCTGAAACCGCGTATTGCAACCCCATTAACCGAGAGACACGTGGTGGTGTTATTATTTGTTGTTGGACCGTAACACTAAAAACATTTCCATCCAAGTGAGATGAGTTGGAGCAATGCACCCAATCTCCACCGGCAGGCCCATCGAAATCGATAATGACGCCGAGTGGGGATGGATGGGTGGGTTGCGTGACTGCACAGATGACCACTCAAAGAACTACAGTTACAGGTAAGCAACCTGTCCTTCTTCTTCGTGGTCTCTGTGCATCACACATATGGGCAGAGTAACAAGCTGACTTACCAGAGGTGGGACGGCGGCGCACGTCACTCCAAGACTGATGAGAGGACTGCCCGGCCAAAGGCATTCACTTCCTGAGCTCAAAGAACAAGTCTGTAGTGCTTGACGAACGTCGATGGCGCGGACCAGGTGGCTGCTCTACACATTTCTTGTAGAGGGATGCCCTTCCCAAACGCCACGGACATTGATTGTGCTCGGGTTGAATGCACCCATTTCACCGAACCAGGTAATTGTTTGTGTGTTAACTGGCACGCAAGTTTGATTGTCTCCACAATCCATTTTGCAAATCTTTGCCTGGAGACAGGTAGGCCTTTTGATTTGCCGCCATAGCAGACAAACTGTTGCATTGTCCGTCGGAATGAAGCCGTTCGGCTCTTGTAAAAAGCCAATGCACGACGAACATCTAGGGTGTGCATCCTCCTTTCTAAGTCGGTAGTTGGATTTGGAAAGTAGGCTGGTAGGATTATGTCCTGGCTTGTATGGAATTCGGACACTATTTTTGGCATGAAAGAGAGGTCTGGACGGACAATCACCTTGTCTTTATGAAAGACCATATAAGGTGAGTCTTCTCTTAGTGCACAGAGTTCACTGGACCTCCTTGTCGACGTTATGGCGACCAGGCTAGCTGTTTTCCACGTCAGCAATCTGTGATCTATGGTGGCGAGCGGCTCCAATGGTTTTTGTTGGAGAGCGCACGCAACACTAGTGGTAGGTCCCAACCTGGTATTAAGTTTTTTGCTGAAGGAATAATGTTCCGTAGGCCTTTAAAGAATTGCTTCACTAGAGGATGAGTGAAGACTGTTCCTGTTATAGTGTAGGGCCTATTGGCTGAAACTGCTGCCAAGTACACCTTTATGGACGATAACTTCAAGCCTCTCTGCATTAGAGCATGTAACTATTTCAGGATAGTTTGTATTGCGCAAGTCTTTGGATCTTGTGCACACGCAATGACGAATTTGGAGAAGTCCAGCCATTTTCTGGTATAAGATTCCCTAGTTGATGGTTTGCGGGCAGCTTTTAGAATGTCCTGTATTGCTAGAGGTAGGTCCTGTACTAGGAGTGCCAGTATTCTCCACGCCATGAGTACTAGGCTCTTTAGGTCCGGGTGCCTGATGCTGCCTTGGGCCTGTGTTAGTAAGGTTGGTGTGATCGGTAGTGACCGGTATTCCCCTCTGGAGAGGTGCAGAAGCTGAGGGAACCACGGTTGCCTGGGCCACCATGGTGCTATCAGGATGCAATCCGTCCTGTCGTTCCAGACTCTCGAGACGACCCGTGTCAACAGAAGAAGAGGCGGGAAGATGTAGAACAGATGCCCCGACCACTGCATCATAAAGGAGTCTGTAATGGAGTCTGGATCTGACGCTGCTCTGCTGCAAAATAGGTGGCATGCGGTGTTCTCTGATGTGACAAAGAGGTCTATCTGGGGATGACCCCAGATTGCGAAAATCCAATGGCGTATGTCTGGATCCAGCTGCCACTCGCGGGATTGCAAGGAGACTCTGCTCAGAGCATCTGCCAAGGTGTTGTCTTTGCCTGCGCTATGAATCGCCATGAGAGAGATGGATCTTTGAATTGTCCAATTTAAAATTCTGAGGGTCAGCCTCATCGACCGCGTCCCCACTTGTTTGTTGAGGTAGGCAACGATGGTCGTGTTGTCTGTGACCACCTGGATGTGTTGGTTGCATAGATGTGACTCCAGCGCTTTCATGGCGTCCCATACAGCCAACAATTCTAGCATGTTGATATGCATCTTGCGCTGAATCGAGTTCCAGGTGCCCTGAGTTGTGTGGCCTGAACAGTGCGCTCCCCAGCCCAGGAGGGAGGCATCTGTTGTCAGTATCTTCGTTGGTGTTAGTGGATGAAAGGGAACTCCTTTGATCAGATTTCTCTTGTCCATCCACCACAGCAGAGTTGCCTTGACCGACCTCGGAATGGAAAGGCGAGTGGAAGAAGGCTGCCTTTGTGGATCGAAGGAGCGGATGAACCAGTTTTGGAGGGTTCTCATATGCAGGTGGGCGTAACCCACGACCTGTACTGTAGATGCCATGTGGCCGAGAAGACACTGGATTGCTTTCGCTGACAGTGAACAAGCCCCAGATAGATTTTTCAAAATGGTGAGTATTTTGTCCACTCTGTCCTCTGGTAGATATGCCCGGCCTTGAACTGAGTTGAGTACGGCTCCTATGAACTGGATCTCCCTGACAGGAGTGAGGACGTGGCGTTGAGACACAAGCCCAGCTCTTCGAGTAGGTTCAATGTCATGTGGAGAGTTGACTCCACATTTTTTCTTAAGCTTTGTCTCCTTTAATTCCCCATGTTTGCGGGATTTCTTCTTTTTTGGTGGGACCTCTTCTGATGCAGCCTCTTTTGCTCCTGAGGGGGAAGGTTTTTTGGATGTCGCAGCACGCAGAATCGAGGGGCCGGCTGCTGAAAGAGTTTCCTGCCACAGAGCGGTTTTAAGCTTTAGTGCCCGCTGCTTCCTTGTCACCTTGGTGATTTTTTTACAATGGCGGCAAGTCTCAACAATATGCTCTTGTCCTAGGCATAGGAGGCATAAGGAGTGCCCATCTGCTAGGGGCAATTTTGCCCCGCAGCGTGCACATTTTCGGAACGGGGCCTTTAGGGTCATAGTTCCTGAGAGAAAGTTAGAAGGAAGGTAAACGAGATCTTTTTTTTCCCCCCGATAGAAAAAGTGAAGATGAGGATAGAAATTGAAGAAGAGTTCTAACTAGTTAATCTACTCAGCCGTTAGAAAGTTGTTTCAGAACCTTTCGAAGACTACCAGTCGCAATAGCGGTCAAAAAGGAACTGAGGGAATGGGTGGGAGCCGCGCTAAGGAGCAGGCGCGGTGGGGGAGGGGTTCCCACCCATTTCGCCTCAGCTAAAGAATCTTCTGAAGCTGGCTCAGCGCAGGCGCAGAGCCCATATGTGTCATGCACAGAGACCACGAAGAAGAAGTGCACAACCCTAAGATAGACAGACAGATATCTCCTGCATGGGTGTCCATGCTGCAGTAACCTGAAGAACTACAGTGGCGGGAGCCAAGAGAAAAACAGGCACTCTGCGTGGATAACAAGCTGAAAAGCAGCAAGGATTTCTCCACACATCTAACATTTTCAAAGAAGATACAATTCTCCTCGGTGATACTGGTGTAATAGAATAAACACAACAAAATCACAGCGAGACCCTTGCTATCCAAGATCTGAGACTTCTCTACAATACACAGGCCAAGTGAAATGGAAGGTTAATAGGTGCTGAAGCGCTGTTTTCTGTGTATTCCGGCATGATGAGTTTATAATTAGAACAGGAATGCTTTCATTAATATTATTCAGATGCTGCGGGGCCATCAGAAGGAGCCATCAGCCATCCCCCACTTCACAATGCCTGCAAAGTTTGACTGAGAATGCTAAATTTTTAATCTTACCAACTCTGCAACTGCAGAAAATTCCTCCTCCATGGAACACTTAACATTAGAAGCCTGCAATTGATACGGATAAAAATAAACTGAAGCGACTTCCGCACTCTCACTTTTACATGCTGGAATTAGACAGATGGGTTTGACTGAGGGAAGGCAGACATTGGAAGATGCTCGTTTCACATCCTCCACAGGAAGGAATCTTGTGGTTACAATAAGCGCAGGACAGGGCCTGATTCCCAGCCTTGCCATTTTGCCTGCTGTGAGAGTTTGGGGATCTTCTCATCTCCTTTGGCACCTCATTTTTCTTATCTATGAAGTGGAGACACGCTGCCCATTAGTGGATGTGAAATGTCACAAAGTCCCCAGACACAAGGGGGCAGGGAAATAGCCAGAATTTTCACCTCACTGTGAGTGGAGGATCCGTCACAGTTTGCTGTGGTATAAAGGTTAAACTCTGCCTTGGGAATTCTGAGCTCAGGAGCGGTCTACACTGCTTGCCCTGGGAAGGGAAGGGTCTCTGTTGGGGGGGCGGGGGAGCAGTGGTGACACCAGAGAAATATTTGAGGAGGAAAGGCCTTTTAGAACGGGATTGTAAGGTATATTGCAGCACTGTAGGAACTGTAGTATAATGAAAGGATTAAAATACAAGTACACAGGACTGAACAACAAATCATAGTAGCCCTTGGCTTGCTAAACACCAAATTTCAGCCCACCTCCCACCCCTGTTGGTTGGGACAAGCTATTTTTGCTCTGCCTAGCTCCCTGCCTATAGTCATAATCCAGAGTCTTTGCTGCTATCTCTATCCTCTCTATGGGGACGGTTCATAACTCACTGGAAAAGCACATGATCTGCATGCAGAAGGTCCCAGGTTCAACCCCTGGTATCTCCAGGTAAGGCTGCAAAAACTCCTGCCTGAAACCCTGGAAAGCCTTTGCTGCTAGTCAGTGTCAACAGCACTGGGCTAGATGGACCAGCACTGGGCTAGATGGACCAACAGTCTGATTCAGTATAAGGCAGCTTCCTATGTTCCTAAGGCATCACTTCCCTTCTTTGCCTCCGTCACCCACTTAGGTATTTATTTCTTATATTTATTAATCGCCCATCTGGCTGGTCACCCGGCCACCCTTGACTTAGTCCCTTGACTCGTTAGTTGTAAACAGAACTAGACAAATTTTCTATTCAGTATAAACTATCCAGTGGAAGTAAACTGGCTCACTTGAGTAGCTTATTCCAATGGTCAAAGTGTGTTTTCTGGATGAAGCTGATTTTCAGGCTTTGAGGATTTGCTAAGGGAGGCCGAGGTGCATGCCTTGCAGTGAATCTCAAAAGTCCTGGAAACAGTTGCATGGAACTATCTGGGGCCTGTTTGGGGTCTGCCTCCCTGCAAAGCAAGAAGCATATGCAATAAGAAGGTTGACCTCTGACCCCAAAGTGCCAATGCTCAACAAAAGGGATATGACACAGGTCGGGCACTTACGATATCTGAGGAAGCTATGGAAAGAAGCATGCTGTGGGAGGGACGCTTTCAATCCAAGGCAGAGGCTCTGTCTTAGACCTACTAAACAGTGTTGGTTATAGTTACAGCCATGAGAAGAATGGTTGAGATATCCAAGTGCCACCCATTTACAAGCATCTGCTCCTATTTTCTAGCACACACACTTGCACTCATTCTGGTTGGTGCTCAAAGAAAGTCAAGTATATGCAAGAACAAGAAACAGCAGCACACAGGAGACTTCAAAGGCTTATCTCCCAAAGACTAACCAGAATGGGACTACTGGCACCCTTGTCAAAATACAGCAATGCTCAGAAGAAAATGCCTGCAAGCCAGAGGATTTTAACTAGCAGCCTGGGTTGCTCATCTGAAATGCAAATTCTTAAAAGAGTTTAAATATGATGAAATTTCAGCAAAGATGAATTAAATCCTCATGCTGCTCCTCAAAGAGACTGACTTCAGCTGACAAGTCACATGAACCTGCCACCAAGAAAAGCAACTGCACAAATAAGGCCTGTCTTTAAATATAACAGCAGGATGGACTGATTTAAATTAAAGCAATTTAAAACCACTGATTTAATTCAAGTTTTCCATTTTGAAATAAAATGTATTTCCTGAACAAGCATTCATACTAAAGCTAGGTTTCTATAACTATTAAAATGTACCGTATTTGTTTGCAACTAAATAGAGCCCTTATGCAACCTAGGAGCATAATCTAAAATAAGAGCCCCCAATATTTTGACTCAGTAGGTATATTTAGAATTTTTAGAGTTTGTTGTGGGCACTCTCATAAAGTAACTGCCACAGGAAGGCTTGCCCATTCACAAAATGGCTGCCATCGTGGGCATGGCTGGTCACAAAACTCAAGATTTCCCAGAAGGCAGACGGATGAGACTAAAAGTAAAGTAACGTCCCCAAGAAACACAAAACTTCTATTTTGCACCCAGAGTTTTCTGCTTCAATACCCATTTCACAAACGGCAAACTGAGGCTCAGACAGAAGTACCGGTAACTTGGCTGAGAAGCTGAGTACAAGGCAAGGTGGGGTCTGAGCCCCAAATGCCAAAACACATACCGGTATTTGCTTCCACAAACCACATCAAAATACCAAGTTCACAGAAGGCAAACTGGTGATGCTCAGAGAAACACACCCACACCCACAGGCAAAGCACACACTAGACACTCACACGCAACCCACACCCACACATACCATGCCAAAGCAAAAACCCCTAAAACCTCCCCCCCCCATCTCACTCACTCACTCACTCACTCACTCACTCACTCACTCACTCTCATTCACACCACACACCGTACAGGCAAAAGACATTATTTGGCTCCTCACCACCCCACTGTAGTCCCCACCCCACAGCATTCTCCCTGTCTCCCTTAGCCCCACAGGACACTCCCTACCACCCTTCCCAGCTTACCCTTAGCTTTTTTCGGGGCAGCCATGCATGCCTTCAAAACAAAACTGGGTTGCAGCCACCTGCCATGTTTATTTTTTAAGGGTGCTTCTGGGCACCGCGTGGGGGCCCAGAGGCATTCTTAGAAATAAATACTGTGCTGGAGGCGGGCACTTCACTTTGCAGCATGCCCGTCTCCCGTTTTAAAAAGAATATGTATCTGTAAAAATAAAATAAAGATCTGGAGGGTCAGGAAGCCTGGTGGGTAACAAGAGAGGCCTCTGCGGGCACATTGGTGCCCACAGTCACCACACTGGCGATCCCAGATCTCAATCCTTCGGTCATGTAACCTACATGCCTTTTGCACTGCAGAATTATGACAGCTTCAAGACAAGAGACAGATTTGTGTTTGCATGTCTCCTATGTCAGGATATGATGCAAGATCACTTGCTTGAAGGCTGAGGATACAATCGTAAGAACATTAGTGCAGCCCTCCTGGATCAGGCCAGAGGTCTACATAGTTCAACATCATGTTTGCACAGTGCCTGAAGGCAAAATATCTCCTCCACTGTTCTTCCCACCCCCATCTCTGAGATCACATGTGCACATATTTTGAAGTAAATCCCACTGAACAAAAATGGGAACCATGGACATAGGATAGGCAGCTGGCTGGGGCATGCTGGGAGTTGTAGGCCAAAAACATCTGGGGACCCAAGGTTGGAGAACACTGGGATAGGGCTTTAAGTGTTGAGAACTTTCCAGAAGCAAGGGATGGTAGTTACTGATACATGCACATTTCACCCTAAAATAGAAAGTAAATTCCATACTGTTATGGTTGGTAGAGTAAAAACAAAAACAAAAAAATGTGCATACTGCTGAGCTCCAGTAGTTTGAGGGGACAAAATAGAAGCACAACACTGTCCAGGTGGAGTCAGTGGATGATCCCGGGGAGATGCAGGATGGCATCTCCTGGAAGATAGCACTTGTGCCGACTTGCTAGTTACTGGGACCAGTACAAACCCACTATAATACACATACTGATTTTATACAGGTCAGTTGCCACCTCCATATTTTCTCTTTTACACAGAAAAGTAGCTTTTACCTCAAGCACATTTATGGTCATGATTCGTTTTAAAAGATTCTGTGCATGCATGTTTGTATTACATTCTTATTTCCTTTTAAACCAGGTTACTTTTTTTTTAACACACACCTACTATAGTTGAACATTAAAAATATCAGAAAAATCCTATTTAAATGAGAAAGAGCACCCATTTTAAAATTATTTTTATGCACCCTATGTAGAAAAGCCACAGGAAAAATGAGCCACACAGAACATCAGACTCTGTCCTGCTTGGAGTCAAGGGGCTTAAGTCTGCTGTCAGTTGCGCAGAGGAGTTTTGGCAAAGTCAACCAAGTGTAACAGTAAGACCCACAGCTGGCCTGGAAGCAAGTATGTATGTAAGCAGGAAGGACAAAAGAGGGGGTGGGAAAAGCTGACTAGAGACTGTAAAGGATGTGCTGTCATCTCTTGCATTTGGTTTCAGAAAGATCAACTGAAAAGATCCTGATCTCCTGAGGGGTAGGAAGAAGGCAGAAAATAAGCTTGGGAGGCAGAATACACTGCAGGACACGCAGGAGATCTGGGTGGCAAGAGTTGCCAGTGTGCAGCTGCTGTGAAAAAGGCAAACTCTATGTTAGGCATAATTAAGAAAGCAATTGAAAACAGAACTGCCAAGATCATGCTGCCCTTATACAAATCTATGGTGCAAACACACTTAGAATACTGTGTACAGTTCTGGTCACTGCACTTAAAAAAGGACATTGTAGAGTTGGAAAAAGTGCAGAAAAGAGCAACTAAAATGATCAAGGGGCAGGAGCGAGTCCCCTATGAGGAAAGCTGACAACAGCTGGGATTGTTTAGCTTAAGAAAAAAGGGGAGTAAGGGGAGACATGATAGAGGTGTACAGAATTATGTATGGTGTGGAGAAGGTGGGCAGGGAGACATTGTTCTCCCTCTGTCATAATACTAGAACCCGGGGTCATCCCATGAAGCTGATTGGTTGGAGATTCAGGACAGATAAAAAGAAGTACTTCTTCACACAGCACCATAGTTAAACTATGGAATTCACTTCCGCAATATGTAGTGATGGCCACCAATTTGGAAGGCTTTAAAAGGGGATTGGAGAAATTCATGGAGGAGAAGGCCATTGGTGGCTACTCGTCCTACCATGCTTCTTCCAGTATCAGAGGCAGTATGCCTATGTACGCCAGTTGCTGGGGAACATGGGCAGGAGGGTGCTGTTGCACTCATATCCTGCTTGTGAGATCCCATGGGCAGCTGGTTGGCCACTGTGTAAACAGAATGGTGGACTAGATGGACCCTTGGTCTGATCCAGCATGGCTCTTCTTATGTTCTTATGAGTTTGCCCCCCCCCTCCATTCTATTAAAAAAGGGGAGGGCTTCACCAGCCCTGCCCCCCAAATTGCACCAGATTTACAGCAGGGACAATAAAGTACTATGGATTTAAAATTCTCACTTGAGAGCTGGCTGGTTTATTACTTTGCACCTTTTGCAGAACTGGAAGCTGCAGATACTTTTGAGGTCAGAAGTTATTTCTTACGGCGTTTGAAATCTATTTTCATAAACAAACAGGACCAATTATGCCAAATGTTCCCCACAATGAGATAGTGAGAACCCTGAACAAGGGCTTTACTCTCTGCTATTGTGCAGAATCCTAGAAGGCACTAAAGTAGTTCATTTTACAGATAAAGGAGCAAAAGCAGGTACAGATCACAGAGGGTGCAAAGCAGGTGCCAGGCCAAAGCGATGGTACTCAATCCTAGTGGATACTGGCTTTTAACAGATGGAAGAAACTGCATCATCTGCAGTCATCTCTGTGCCAGAAACAGATATAAAGGCATACAATTACCAAAACGTCTAGTTCAAGTCAAGCCAGGCATATTTCTTAAAATTTCCTACCCACCCTCTGAAGCTTATTCTGATTTTCTCTGTTTAAGGCACCTATTTAAAGTTTATTCATGAGCTATCCATTTAGCTCTTTGCTGCAAGAAATAGCATTGACCTGCCAAGAAGAATATATGGCCTGGGCAGATTCCACAACAGACTTCTTCTGCAATGTGGATGGACAAACCCATCTTGCACTTCCTGCCTGAGGCATAATCCATCCTCCTTCACTGTCTGGACAATTTTAATTTATTCTTATTGATCCCTTGTTTGGCTGTGTACAGGGACAGGTGAGGAACTGCCCTGGCCTGCAGCTGCTAGCATGCACAGACCGCTGGGATCATGCACGGATTGGACATCATGCTGCTCTAGAGCCGCTGCCACCACCACCACCAGCACTGGCTCAGCTTGTCTGAGTGTGGAAAGCTAAGCAGGGTCAGGCCTGGTTATCACTTGGATGGGAGACCCCTCCTCTAGTTTCCTGCATTGAGCAGGGGGTTGGACTCGATAGCCTTGTAGGCTCCTTCCAACTCTATGATCTATGAAATCTATGTGTACCCAGAGCTGCTGGGGGAAATATTTCCACTTCCTAGGCACCAGCAGTCAGTTTGGGGAAGCAGGAAATCAAATTAGGCATCAGTATCAAATTTCTAGGAAAGGGGCAACCAGGTACTTAGGATTTTTCTAGCGCTCTTATTGTGTTCAGCTCATTGACTTCTCTCTCCCCTTAATGCAAACCTCCCATTTCCATTGCAGGTCACCACTGGCATGAAAAATGCACACGAGCAGAGAGTTCAAGCCTTGGACTCTACAGCATACAACCAGAGAGTTGCTTCAAATTTTGTTTTACATGTGAATCCCCAAGGTCTAGGTGAAAGCATGGAACAGGCATGCAATTCTGAGGGCAATAAAAATTGCCCACACACCTTCAAAAGGTTCTGGGGTCCACATTAGATGCCAGGATTTACACTATACAGACTTGCACAGGTTTTAATTTGGAATGCACATCTCTGGTTGTCATAAGCCCCTCAATATGTTCTGTTATATTTAGCATAATGTTAAAGCCTAGCTCAGGGTTGAGGGGAAGTGAGGAAGAGAGAAAGTTGAGGGAGGAATAGAAGGCAACAGCAGTAAAAACCACCACCACCACTGCAAATCATATTGATGTCTAACACTGCAGTGAAGGAAGCTCCAAAAGCAATGCCGCCGTATCCCACGTATTGCAAAAGATGGGGCGCCTGCAAAATGAAAGCATCAGTGAACAGACACGGCAACACAAGCACAGGCAGATGGTACCCCAACAGCATCTTACAGGTGCTGTGGGGGAAGGTGCCACTTCCTGGTCCTGTAAAAAGACTTTCATTTTCAAGAGTGTATTCCCAAGTACACAGCCAAACAAAGGATCAATAAGAATAAATTAGAATTGCACAGACGGTGAGGGAGGATGGATTATGCCCCTGGGAGAAAGCACAAGACAGACCCTGCTTTTCTTATTCACAGCCTCACGTGCGGAGTGTGACTCATTCTTATTCTTACTGTGGGCACTGTAGCACAAAAAAATGCTTGTGCTTTAGCAAATGTCAGTTCAGAGGGAAGGAAGTGGGTTTTACCTGAGCACAGCCAGGGTTCAGAGGAAGGAATTGCAGTGTGTGGCTGGAGCCACAGTTTCTATAGGCAGACATGCATACTGCAAGACATCAGGAAGGGGAGGGGCTCTGTGTAAGGAGAGCACCAATAGAGATGGGTAATGTCAGTTAATGTAAAATGCATAAAGCATACAGCCAGAATAGACAAAATTCAGCAGGAGGAGAATGGGTTGTGAGCCAGAGGAATAGGCAGGCACAGTAAAAGTGCAGTACATAATTAGCATTCGTTGACAGACAGAGGGAAGGAGGACAAGACATGCATTGTTGCCCAATCAAAAGTAACAGGTTGCCACACAGGCCAGCAGCCCAAGGGGGGGGGGGGCACTGGGAGAGTGTTGGAGCTAGCAGTACCAAAAGGACCACAGGATACCAGAGGACCAGAACAGGGACTACTAGGCTGATGAGCCAAATAGGTGCAGCTTTAGAAGAAGAAGGAATGGGGGAAGGATATAACAGGTTTTAATACTACACCTTCAAATCCACTGTAAGGCAAACAGGAACTACCACTGAATTTCTAAAAGGCATCTCAGAGAAAGTGAACTTTTCCTAGCTTGGTCAACTCCACTCCCAAAAGTCTTCAAGCTTTTGTCTAAATGAGACTGATCAATGCAGCCCTAGGCATTCAACAGCAAAATAATTTTAGGAAGGGTTCAGATATTCAAAATGAGATGTGCCCTGCATTACCATTCAGGAAGTATTTGGATGGATGCAGATGCGTTTAGGCAAAAAGTATTCCTGTAATCATGACATGTGATTATGGAAATTGCCACCAGGAAACTGTGGCTATTGTGTGTTATATTTTACACATTAAAATGCATTCCCTTGGGGACATGTTGCATGAAGATGATTTTGAATGCCTGAACAAACTTCTAGATTAGATATGAAAGTCTGGACTGTCTGCCACAGCTAGAAAAATCCCACACACCTGGCTACACAGTTGCATAAGATTTCTGACACATTTTCTATCCCTGCCCATGCTCCTAGAAATTATCCTGTTGCCAAGGAATCTGAAATATTTTTCTTAGTCGTACTGTGCTGCTCATCAGGAAATGAAAAGAAGCATCTTCTATCCCTCCTCTCTAGCCAGAAAGTCAGAGGCTGGGAAGTATTTGACATTGTTCATAAGAGCAATTGTCAACAAGGAAAGAGAGCCAGTACTGATTAATCTTGTTTAAATTTTTTGGTCCTGAGGCTTGCCCTCAAGTCCTTCCTCTTGGACCTTTCAGAAAGGAAGCTGCAAGGGCCAGGAAGAGCAGGCAGCACCCCTTCCACCCCAATAGCCAACTGCTCAATGTCAAAATTTCACAGATGGCAGAATAATCTGTGCTGCAGTTTCTAAGGATGATGTGTGTTAGCCTAAGCACATTGTACTAGCATTAAAGGGTGCGGCTCGGAAGGAAGAGGCCCTGATATTCATTTAATTCTCTCTATGGTTGCTAGGTGAGAACAGCTTCTTGGCTTTTTTCCTCCTTTTTTTCCTTAGGCAGAAGTACTGAGGTTACACAAATGAAGAAAGACCCATGCAGAACAGCCCATTTGAGTCCACAGCTGCACGGATGGTACTGAAGCCAACAACAGAAATGCACACAACAGTTTCATACACCAAGGCATTTCTCAGTAAGCCAGCAACTCGCTTCTCATGGATTCTCCAGCCAATTAAGCAACTGGTGACTAACAAGCCTGTTCCCATGGAAGCCAGTTCAACATACACCAGCAGCAGCCAGTTAAGCAACAGAACAATGTTCATATTCTTGGGGGGGGGGGGGAGGAATAATAGCTGACAGTTCATCTGATTCATCAAGCATTGCTAACCCACTAATTAGCATCACAAACACGTTTAAGGATTAGCACAGGGGAGCAGGCACTGAAATCAACTGGAGCTGCCTTTTCTCATGCCACAAAGGCATGGCTCAGGTGAGCAGAGCAAGGTAGGTTACAGCATGACCCTGTTCTTTCAGGAATGCTTCCAAAACCTGAGACAGTGGTGTTTAAATTCAATGCCGTATTTCTTTTTTTTTCTTCTTTTTTTAAATTTAATTTTTTCAACAATACAAAGAAAATAACACACATATAACTTATATAGTGCTCCCATCACCATGGGACCAAATAATACAATATCTCTATAATGGTTAATTATTCCAAAAATACAACATGTCTTGACACGGCATACTCCCTTTCCCCCTTTTTAACACATATTCCCAAAATAAACCCCAAATATCCTTAAAAAAATTTCTGTAATTGACCCCTTTTGCATTTGATATTACAAGTCAACATATCATTTTAATGCCATATCCCATACTTCTTTATACCAATCGGTAATAGTGAAAACTTGCTGAATTTTCCATTTCCTTGCTATCAATGCCGTATTTCTGCTAAACATAGGCAAGTCCTGGGGTCAGTCAGCTCCTGACCTTAGGGTATTAGATGGGAGACAGGGTTATGATGATGATGTGACACCACTTCCACTGTGAATGCTAGGGGTGGCATATCGCAAACACAACACTGTAGCTGACCCTGATTATCTCCAGCAGTTTTCCATGAAATTTATTTGAGCTGGAAAAAACAATCCAGCAAGCACCAAAGAACTTGATGCCGGCACCTAGGTAACAGAAATATGTTTCCAGCCCGGGAATCTGTTATATGAAGTGCAGATGTGAATTCTTGAAAGTCTCAACTGGCTTTTATTCCCCAGCTTCTAGCCCTTGTGATGTTAAGAGGTCTATTTTTAAACCTGCAGGCAGGGTACTGTAGAAAGCTCTAGTGTTCTGGACTCTACATAGTAAACCATTGCTTCATTATGGCCTCCAGTCAGGTTCTCCTAAATATAATGCCCCCATTAGATCTCAGTCTGCTAAGGCATGTGTTTATACACTTAGCTTTAGGCAAAGCACTCTCTTTCTCCCTCTCTCTCTCTCTCTCTCTGACTGGGTTCGCATGACACGGCAACCCATCCTGGGTAACTAGCCACGGTGGGTTGCCGTGTTGTCTGAACCCAGACTGCATCCAGCAGGGTGGCTTGTTTTTGGGTAACAAACCACCCTGACAACCCATGGCTTGTTCTAGGGGTTGTCGAACCCACAATGGGTTGTTGTGCCATCCAAACTCGAGCGACTGACCCCATTGTGGGTCCAGGGAAGCGGCGAGCGAGCCGCTTGGCAAGAGTGGCAAACCCCCCCCCCCTGCTGTTCTTGCTGAGCCACTGCCACTGACAGGCACTCCAGCAATGCCAGAGCGGCACTTTGGAGCGACCATCACTGGCTCAGTCTTCCCATTCCGCTCACGACCCCTTTTCAAGGGCCACTGCAGCTTTTCCCCTTCCCCCCCTTTTGTAAATTATTTTTTAGGTGCCCGAAATGTGCGCAAATATTTTCTGGCACCTAAAAAAATAACAGAAAAAAGGTGGCAAACCAGTGATGGATGCTCTGATGTGCCGCTTGGGCACTTTGGAAGGGCTGTCAGTGGCTGCCACTGGCAGAGGCCACAGAAAGCTTGCGAAACGGAAAAGAGGGAAAAGGCTGCAGTGGTGACCGAAAAGGGATTGTGAGGGGAGAGGAGACAAGGCAGCTTCAGCCGCCACGTCCCCTGGGATGCCGGCTGGAGGACCGAGGAAGAAGGGGGCAGGGCAACCCACGTTGCGCCCGATCGTCTGTCAGGCGCACCGCGGGTTGTTCCATGAACAACCCACACTGCGTAGCTTATTTGCAGGGTGGGTTGCCGTGTCGTGCAAACTCACCCAGGATCTCTGTCTCCCATGTGTGAAATGGACATAATAATACGGGTCTCTCAGATTGTTGTAAAAAAAAGACTTGCAGTTGAAAAACCAGAGACAACTATATTTCCCAAATGTATGTACTTGGAGTTAGAGATGTAAAAATTCCAGAAATTTTGAAGACATTGGAAAAAACTATTCCCCCCCCCCTGAAGGTTTTGGGGGGAAACTGAAAAATAAGCAATACTTTTAAAAAAAACTCTCTTTAGCGAACTATAGTCAACTTGCTACTTTAGGACAGCCTTCCCCACCCTGGTGCCCTCCAGGTATTTTGGACTTCAGTTCCCATCAGCCACAGGCAGCACGGCCAGTGGTCAGGAATACTGAGCATTATAGTCCAAAACATCTGGAGGGCACCAGGTTGGGGAAAGCTGCTTTAAGAACATAAAGCAGCCTTTATGTTTCTAAAGTTATATTATGTATAATTTGATTTGCTCATAAAATTATCATTCTATTTAAAATCTTGTAAAAGTAAACTCAGTTAGTAAATTTGAAATTCTTGCCTGAATAAACAATACTTTTACATTTAATATACCAAACATGATAATTTATGAGTAAACCAAGCTACACATAAGAACATAAGAATGTAAGAAAAGCCACGCTGGATCAGACCAAGGGTCCATCTAGTCCAGCATTCTAGTCACACAGTGGCCCACGGGCTCCAACAAACAGGACATGAGTGCAACAGCACCTTCCTGCCCATATTCCCCAGCAACTGGAGTGCATAGGCATACTGCCTCTGATACTGGAGAAAGCACATAGCCAATCAGGACTAGTAGCCACCAATGGCCTTCTCCTCCATGATATATTTTAGGATACTATTTTATGTCTGACCAGAGGGAATTTAATCAAGTAGTCCCTAAAATATCTAAATCATCCTAGAAGCTAGAAGAAGCAAGAAGAACTGGAAGCAGTGCTCTGGGATAAACAGCAAGGTAAAGTTCCATTTTTCACTAGAACATGTCCTTAGCAATGCTGGGGAGGTAACCAAAGCTTAGACCTAGTTTTCACTAAGGTTGTAAAAACTTGTATCTGAGCTGCACCACTTCAGATTGCAGGTGTGTGTGTGTGTGTGTGTGTGTCACATGAGGCATGCTTCCCCATGTAGAGAAATGGCATGCCAAAGAGAAGGATCTAGCTTGCATTCTCCATGCATACTATCTTACTATGTGTAGGGACTTATTCATTTATTTTGCATGGAGGATTATTCCATCATGTCAGCCCCCAGCTTGAAGTGGTCCAGCCGAGACATAGGTTGACTACCTCATTGAGAAGTAGGCCTTCGTTATAGTAGCTGCACAGATGAGAACCAGGCATGTGAAAAGTATGTATTTATTTTTATTTTTGAAATTCCATTTTCCCCCACCTCTTCCCTCCTGCTCTCTGTTTAGTTTGTTTGCTTATTATATTTATATCCCATCCTTTTTCCTGGAAGGAACCCAAGGCAAATTACATAATCTCCATTTTATCCTCACAACTACCCTGTGAGGTAGGTTAGGCTGAGAGTCAGTGACTGGCCCGAAGTCACCTAGTGAGCTTCATGGCCTAGTGGGGATTAGAACCTGGAGCTCCCAAGTCCCAGTTCAACACTCTGGCTCTAGAGTTCCAGGCACTAAAGAGAACTCTGGACTTGGATTGGGGCATAAAGCGCAACTAGAACGTCATTACTTATCACACAGGAGACCAGCACTGCTGCAGCAACCTGGCAAATGGACAGCTACACTATTTCTCGCATTCAAAGCACCAGCCCTACTTTCACACAGCAAGAAACTTGCACCTCTGACAAATTCTCAGCTTGAATCAGGCATCATCTACTCCCTCCTCTTCCTTAAAGAAGAACTGCAAAATACAGGCTACAAGCAAAACTAGGAAGGGGGAAACCCACCCAGGCAGCTTAAAAGACAGCAGCTTAATGACAGGGCAGAATCTGCAGCTGCTAGAATGACAGGCAAAAAGGCAGGTTAATGATTAATCTTCCACTGATGGATCTAAGGGCAGCAGTTTTCAGATTACCACACACTGGGTTTAAATTGCATTCTGCCTTCTGAAGATTTCCTCCACAGTTTCCATTGAACACGGGATTCTCCCTTCCTTCCTATGGTAACCAACTGTGAAATCTCGAGCTGTGCTGGTAAACAACTGCTGCATTCCACTCTGCTCCAAAGATAGCCAAGCTTGACTGACCCAATGACTGGCCATAATATTTCGTTCACTTGCATCTCAGGAGAGCACTGGAACAAGTTAATCGTTGGAAGCATTCCCAAAGATCCTTTGGTATAATGCCAAGAAATACAATGTTTTTTCTTCCTCCCCCTATTATTTTGGAGTCCTCTGCTTAAAAAAAACTGATGCAAGGAGAAGCTTTAAGAGGGTGCCATTGGCATTAATTTCCCCCCTCAAAACTGTAAGATCAATTACTAACAGCAACCAATTATTTGAATGTTGAATGGGGACTTTAGTTTTAAATGGCATACCAGCCATTGAACACTCTGGATAGCTATGGCTGTGCCTCAGCTATAAAATGGAAAGAAGGACAATCTACTCACAGTTCTGTTGCAAGGAAGAAGAGCCGTAAACATTGCGACACATTCTGCATCCGTAGTGCAATAACCAAGAGAAAACCCTAAAAGCCTAGACATAAGGCCACAATCATTTACCTTGGCTTAGTTTGAAGTCCCTGCTCACAATCTGCCACATAAAGCAAACTTTTTGCGTTTTGTGTATGTGACTGAAATGAGATGAAGACTTGCCAGCAAAACTGGAGAGTGGATAATCTATGCTTTGCAGGCTCAGAGCTTGGGCGCTCTCTCTCTCTCTCTCTCTCTCTCTCTCTCTCTCTCTCTCTCTCTCACACACACACACACACACACACACACACACACACACACACTCAGCCTACAGCCAAGCATTTGAATGATATGTTCCAACTGATATTTGAGATTCTTCCTCCTTGGGCTCATGCCCACTTCTTTGGGTTCCCTGGACCACAGGCCTCCAAATTTCCTTTTGCATTCACTCCATGGTGTTGATTAGCCACTTTTCTTTCTCACTCACTCTCTATCAACTTATTTCCCTCTTCCTATGTTCCTTGGGAAACAAGCAGATTTTGTAATGTAGAAGTGCCTCCACCTTATTGGGGAGGGAGTTACCGGGATTCCTGTGGCTAGGGCCTGTATGCATGTTTAACATTTCTATTCCACCCTTCTAAGGAGCTCAGGGCAGTCTGTAATACTTAGGGATGGGGACTCGGAGTCCAGGACTCGACTCGTGAGTCGGACTGAGTCCCCCCTCTGACTCGAGTCAGACTCGAGTCCCAATATTTTTAATGGGACTCGAGACTCGACTCGAGACCAAGGACTCGTGTTCCAAAATCGTGTTCCTCAAATGTAACATGGATAGGTTTTAGGAAGTACAGCAAGTTTATTTTTTAGAATCATTTTCCTAAAATACAACCTTTCAGACATTTTGGGTTTGGCTGCCTCTGCCTGCCTGCTTTGGGGTTCCCTGCCTCCTCTGCCTGCCTGGTTATTTTGGGTTTGTCTGCCTGGTCTGTTCTTGCCAAAATCAGTTGCAGAGTTTTGAAATAAAAAGGCACACTTGTGCCTAGAATTTATTTAAGCCACACATCTGAAATAGCCTTATTTTGTTGGGGAAAACCCCCATTTATTTTAATAGGGACTCGTGGAGTCAGCTTTGGGAGTGACTCGTGAGTCACCATTTTGGACCAAGGACTTGGACTCGGACTCGAGTCCAAAGACTCGTGACTCGAAACCAAGGACTCTTCAACATCCCTGGTCTGTATGGACCCCCTGCTTTAAGAACACAAAAGCCCTGAGAGGCTATGAGTGGCCCCAGGTCACCCTGTGTGCTTCATGACTAAGCAGGGACTTGAACTCATGTCCCCCCTTGGCCAAGGCCAACACTCTACCACCGCCACAACACAGGCTCTGACTAGCAAGGGAAAGGCAGGAACTGGCCGTCTCTCGATGCACATAATTGGCTGCTCCTCCTGGCACAGAGGGGCTAGGGGAAGGGGAGGTGGGAGCTGCTGCTCTTGGCACAGTGAGCCACTCTTGCTTGATCTTCCTCCCCTCCCTCTATAACAGCAGCAGCTACACTGTTCTCATTTGAAAGGAGGGAGAAAGAACTGTGGCAGCCTGTGCATGGTTTGGGGAAATTGCTCTGTTCGGCTCGGCCCAGCCCAGTTGCAACGGATGTCCAAGGCTATGCTCTTTTTACTCACTCACTGCAAGACGGGAAGACTACCCTGCCCCCTGGCCATTCTCACTCTCACACACCCCAGGTCCCTCCTCTCTCTGGCAAAGAATGCAATGAGAACTGGGTAGCACATTCTCCAAACAACCAGTCCCCCTAGCTGGTCTATGGATAATATAGCCCTTCCTCCCCGACACAAGCATGGCTGACTAAGCGACTCCAGCCAGAACCACAAGCACAAATACTGCAAGGTACAATCCCTATCCATGAGAGACTCTGCACCACAAGTGCAGTTTTCTGCAGGTTTTAATATAAAATAGGCCTCCCCCTCCTTTCCAGACATAGCCACACCTCCCAGCTACCAAAATCAGAGGGTTCAAGGGTACCCTCAGCTGTGAGTCACCAGCACAGGTTAAAAGCATTCAACAGGGCCTAATGTAAGGAGAACAGCAACCATTTGCAAGCATCCTTGAAACAGTAAGAGCAGAAAAACAGGCAAACCACATGACACAATACAGCTCGAGGAGGAGGAGGAGGAGGAGGAGTCTGGCACCTTCCAAGTCAGCTCCATGACTCAGCCAGCAGCTCAGGAAAAATCAGGCAGGAGATACGACCAAGGGGGGGGGGGGGGACGAGACGACACATTTTTGGAAGCTTCCCCCTGCTGACCACTGCAGCAGCTTCATCACCACTCAGGTCACTTCAAAGCCATTCTACAGTGGCTGCTTTCTTCTGCTGCTGCTGCTGCTGCTGCTGAGACACCCCCTCACTGGATTTAGAGAAATGAAGAGTGCCTGACTTGGATTTGGAGGAGTTCCAAGCCCTTGTCTCAACACAGCACCGAAGATCTGCCTGAGGCTGCATTAGTGAGAAGGGATTTCTGAAATATGTTCTTGGCCTCTGCTTTCTTGTTCCATTCTGTCTTGGATGCAGCATACATAATTATATGCAGAATATGCTTGCACAAAATGGTGAAAAATTAGGCCAATACATCTAGCAGATTTTGGAGGATCCTGGGGGCAGCAAGGGGAGAGCAAAATGAGACGTGCCATGTGAGGGTGGGTCAGGAGAAGGAAATCTTAGGCAGGCAATGCACTGTTCCCCCACAACACAGAGTTAACAGATATCCCAAACAGATCACATGGTATTTCATAGGGAACCAGTTCCGGAGTTCTGTGCACCTGGCCCAATGAAAGGGTTCATTCTGAGCCATTTGAACATAGCAGCTACTCCTGAGCTTGCAACACACATTTCAGACGTTTTAAGAAATTGAGGAATGGAAGGTGGTGAATCTGCCTATGAACAGGCTCTAGGAGCATGGTTTTTGTACTACAGTTAATAAAAAAACTAAAATTGGTCCAACATGAGCCAGAATACTGTGTTCCTCTTCCTCTACATGTCATGCTAAGAAGCATTTCGGTGAGGAAAATGCCCCTGTTTAGCATTCCAAGCACTTGCTTTTAAAACAGGTCACACTGAGGATGCAAATAATGCAGCTCAATAATAAAGCTGCTTATTTCTCTTTCTCCACACACCAGCCTTTCTGCGAATCCTATACTCCTCTAGCACAAGCTAAGGAGTGGGAGGGATTTTAACAGCATTTCCAGTGAACTTGCCTACTGGAAAATGGAGGAAAATGCTTTGAAGCCTGCTGCAGTTTAGCACATGAGTGGAGATGGGAGCAAGTAGTGTAGTAATTGGGCAGAACACATGGCCCACCTTTGGGCCACAAGTGCAGTCATAGACTGGAGGGATTGTTCTTGCAATTGGACTGGGCACTGGAAGCCTGACAAAACTGCAGAGATTATCTCTGCCGCCCCCACCCCTGCTCCAGTTGCAAACTTTTTTTATACCCCTCACACTCCCAGGAAACAAATGCTTACCAAACAAGGGCTCTCCCAATATTGGCAAGCAGCACAAAAGAATGGGTGGCAGACACCTCCTCTACTGTGCTGTTTGGGAAGGCAGGGTGGTGGTGGTGGTGGCGGCGGTTCTCTTCCTCCTACCAACCATGACACATTTAAGGGAATGTACCTCCCTAAAGATGGCAACCTTATATCTTAGAGTTCTGATTATTTGCCACATTCACACAGAAAGAGTAAATTCATTCACAACTAATGGATCATGCCCCTGATTTCTGATGCATTATGGGAATGATCTGACTGTCATCCGTGGGCCAAATGTAGCTACTCTGGCTGCTGTACTCAACTAAGTAGGGGCCAAGTGTGACTTCTCAGTGTGTGTAACAGTAAAAACAGACAAGTGACTGACAAGTTTTCAAGTATTTCCCATTTATCAAAGGACACTCCACATAAAAGGGTCAAGGGAAAGATGGTGGAGGGGCTGTATTGTGGTCAAATGACATAATGCCCTCTATTGTTTTGATTACATATTATATTTGGGGGGAAATAAAGGTGGAGCTTAATTTTTCAGCATCCTGGGAGAGTTATAAAAGGACACAAACCAGAAAAAGATCCATTCGCCCGACCCCCAGAAAACAAAGACATTAAAGTAAAAGTAGAAAAATATGGTACTTGAGATGGTATTAAATGAAAGTGGGGAGGAGGAAAGAATGTGCTGGAAGCAGCTACCTGTACTTATGCAAAATTACCAGCAAATGGGGCTCTTCCTCATTCACTTGCCAGGGGCATTCTAATGCCAAGCCACCACCCCACTCCTGCCCCCACAGTCACACTGCAGAACATGGATTCCACAATTATGTAAAAGGAAGAAAAATCCTCAGGCCTCGGAAGCAAAATCTGGTGCTCTGGGGTTCCCCAGATAGCCATGCCACTTCCCCTGGCCTCATGCCTTCCACCCAACCAGCAATCATTTGGTGGTTTCCTGGCTTTTGTGCACTTCTTCCCCCCCCCCCATCCTAAAAGGTTGAAATGCCTCTCTAAGGCGTAACCAGCAGTAAGAGCTTTAAACTACAATATGCTGGTATTTTTTTGTTTTTTGGCCCCACCCCTTTTGCCTTTGGCACTGCCCACCACTGGAATGTGACCCTCAAGAGCTTCTCCAAAATTTGGCCCTTGGGCTGAAAGAGGCTCCCCACCCCTGCATTAGATACCCTGGAGAAGACATTATTGGAAAATCAACCACCATTCAGATGTTAAAGTAGAAAGTTTCTTTTCTCAATTTTGTGCAGAAGGTCCTGAGACATACTATGGCTAGGATGTTATACACAGAAATATCGCTGATAGAATGTCTCATGCAATCTAGGTATCTCTAGGACTTCTAGTTTTGCAGTTGTTAGCACTCTGAGGCTGTTCCCTTTGACAGCAAATGGAAACATTCCCCACTGGTGTCAGAGTAATGCTGAACCTGCATGAGTATCTGGACCAGGAATACCCTGTTGAAGAACAAGCATTGTAAAGGCTCCTGGATTCAAATCTCAGTCAGGATAGCTTTCATTGGCAGTGACAGCAGAGTTTAATTTGATCTACAACTTCTAAACAGGACCACCACCAGCACCTGGCATCCTTGGGCAGCTATCAGGTCCCAAATGCCCCAATAGTGCCCGCTGGTGCTCATCCTTGGCCCACCTGGTCCTCCAGATACGGATTTATGTGGCAGCAACCATTCTGAATTTCCCACAGCACCACAAAGTGGCTGACTTAGTGCTGCTATAGGGCATTGTGGGAATGTAAATGGCAGGTAGGGTCCCTTATCCAGCCATCAGGTAAGCCCATGGCAGATGAAGTGGGTAGATTGTGGCTGAGGGAGTGAGTGGATAGGCCGACTGGCTCAGGGGCCTCCTCTAACCTCAAGCCTGCCTTGCATCTCTAGCAAGAGGCTTTCCCCAGACATAATATCCCTAATTCTTTTTAAAACCAAGACACTAGAACGGAACATGGTGCCTTGTATTTCTGAAGCATGCTGTGCCAACCAACTATGGAAACCTCTACCAAGTTGCTATACATCATCACCATCACCATCACCTCTATACTGCCCAATAGGCGAAGCTCTCTGGGCAATTTACAGCAGAAACTGAAGGCCACACAACTACTTTGGGCTTCCCAACAGGAGGCAAAAGATCCAGGCTGAAGAAAAGGAAGAGCACGGTGTTGGCAGCTCTCTTCGTAACATTTGTAGCAGCCCTAATAATGGCTATTGTATTGTAAAGGTCAGAACACAAGACAAGACTGTAAACCAGTAAGTTCATTCCCTGGTCCTCTTCCTCTGGTAAGAGCCAGCACACCATAGACAGTGCCCTTCAACCTGCCATCAGAAAAAAACAGAAAGAAAGCAAAGACTTTGAAATATGCCACTACTACAAAGACACAACCAAGACACAATATTTGCACCAATCAGCCCTCTTGCAACCTGCCAGCCACTGCCCACAAAACAAACAGTCACCAGCTTTTCAACTGTATCCAAGATTCAACAACCACCATGCTGATATCTCTGGCACACATTAGGTACTTGCATGTGGTGGGCAAAAGGTTATCAATGGCTGCTTCTTGGGAGCAGAGTCCAACTGTACGTAGGAGAATTTCGCTTCTCTTTTCCTTCAGGGCCCTCTGTACTGTTTATTTAGACAGTGAGACATGGCACAGAGAGACGCAGGTGTAAACTAATACTTTGCCAACAATACTTTGCATTCCAAGGGCTCAAAGAGTAGAGCATGGAACTACTACTGAACATGTATTGAATACCAACAGCATGACATACCATTTGAGACAGACAGTGTCCCTAACCAGGCCACAAGCAATCCAAGTTGAGCAGAGAGAGAGGAGAAATACAAAGTCAGAGGAAAGACAGCTTGCTGGAAAGAAAGAAAGATGCCATATGCAATGTGCCAAATGAACATGCAAACAGGTCACCCAGCACAGCTGTCTTAATAAGTTAGTTGAAACAACAAATGACACGTATGAAGCCAAAAGCCTCCCTTGTCTATCCAGCTGGGCTGACCTTCTTATTTATGGTTTTCTTTTGAAAAATTCCATGTTGCCCTTCAATATAAATTCTCAGCACGGCTTATACAATAAAAAACGAACATAAAATAAACAAAATTAAAAAGCATAAAACAGCAGATAAAAACTATCAGCAATATAATGAAAGGGAAACTAAAAGGGTCTTTGCCTGGCACTGAAAAATAAGCAACGTAGGTGCCAAGCAAGCCTTCCTGAGGAGAGAACACCATAAATAGGGTGCCACCACTGAGTAGGCTCTCTCCCCAGTGAATCCCCACCTTGCTTATTATTATGATTATCAGATGATTATCACAGGCAGGCTGATGTGGAGGCAGCTGTTCCTTTCGAGCTTGGCACTTCCTTCAACACCACTCAGTCCAACGGCCACTTCTAAGCAGTATGTTGTTTCCACTCCCTTACCTGTATCCGAATCTTTCTGATCTCCATTTGCTCCAACAGTGAAAGGCAACTTCCGTTTCGTAGCTCTCTCCTTCACCTCTTTGCCGCCATCACTCCGGTCCAATTTTGGAGTCTTGGTTAGAGAAACTTTATCTTTATCCTAGAAAGGAGACAGTAAAATAAGGGTTTTTCACAAAGGACCTAATATTTGCAACCAGCAAGGCTAATTTTGCTAAGCAAATTTATTGTGCCAGAGGCTGTTCTATAGAACTTATCAAAACTTACCAAGGCAGTAGCACCTGGCAAAGCAACACCATACCATTGGGTGCAATGAGAAACCACATTTACCATCCAAAATTAAAATTAGTGCATTCTGCTATGGGGATACACAGAACATAAACAAACCAAAATTGTTATTGCTTAGCTATTTTTCTTTATAAGAATCCTTTAGATTTATTGGCTCTTTTTCCCATCTCCCGAAAATGTAGTTGAGAGCAAACACAACGTCCAATTAATAAAAGTGAAATATCTTCCTCCAAAATGGCAGATTTTCCTTGTGGCACATAACATTGTGAGCTCAAGCTATCAGAATATTCTGGCAGCTTCCCAGACGGTTGCAAAGCTTCCCAGCCATTTATAGGATCACCACTCGAGCCAGAAAAAATGTACTTAAAACATATGTTCTGTCCACATCAGCATGTAATCTTGTCCTTTCTGTGTGCAGGAAAGGATGGGGTGGAGAGGAGGAGAGCAGGATGGCCAGTCCTCCCCATCAGGAGGGGAATAGAACAACAATCTGCTACTGGCTCCATGCCTAACCACATCCCCCTTCCCTGAATATTTCAGAGTCTCCACTGTCACTGTGGGATCCCAGTAAACAACAATGGCAAATCCCAAAGCTGTTTCTGGCTCTACATCTGTGTGGGGAGGAGGCTGCTATTTTAGAAGACCTCAGAAAGGGAGGATACAGTTTCTAAAATCCCAATCTGTTAGAAGCATCTGCTACGATCTTAAGCAACTAAATGGCTGAGTCCAGTAACTTGGAGCCTTTTATGGAAAACCTCTGACACAAACACAGAAAAAGAAATATTCTTCGTCAGAGACTTCATGAGCACTTTAACAGTAAGTGGCATCACAGATCTTTCCATCCCGGACTGAAATACTTCAAAGGGAGCCCTAGGACTGGTGGGTGACTCCCTGCATCACTTGTCTGGCAAACTCGAAGGGTTGAGGATACCATGAACATGAGGCAGACTGACTATCCCTACAGACTACGGTTATCAGTGGAACTTACTTAATTTATTATATTTATGCCCCACCCTTTTTCCTGCAAGGAACCCAAGGCGGCTTACATAATCCTCCTCCTCTCCATTTTATCCTCACAACAACCCTGTGAGGTAGGTTAGGCTGAGAGTATTTGCTTATTTGAAAGTGCTCCCTAGTCAAAGTTGCACCCTGCATGAAGGCTGACTTTATGACTGATGCATCAGGCATAGCTTCAATAGGCCAGGGCACCTGCGAGCATCCCACACATAAAATATAACCATGATTAGTCCACAAGAGAGGACCACGTCAGGGGCTGCATACAGAAATCAACTCCAGCTCAGTTATAATTGTGAAATTTGCTTTGACAACTTAACATATAAATTACTTTATGAATCTTGGGTGCATGCTTCAGAAACTGCTCTTAACAGTACAAAGTTCTTTACACTGCTACTCTCTGATAATCAAATGAGAACTTAGCAGGAAGGCACTTGTCCCAGCCCTAGGGACAAAACCTTTCCTCTCAAGGGGAGAGGCATGATCACTAGCCCCTGGGCTTCAGCTCTAGAAAGCTCCTGATGCATGTTCTGTGCTGGTCCTGAACCCATGTGTGTGCCTGCACAGGCACCACAAAGAACTTGTGTCTGCATGTGTGCCTGCAGCTCTGTTTTGTTCTAAATGCACTTACTCTCCTTGCCAGAGCAAAGGGAGTGCAGTTTAGTTTTGCTCTTACATAAACATATTTAATGGTGTCAACATTTTAGCCAACCTAACCTCTTCCTTGCAAGTATGTGTCACGGAAATAGAAAACTAATTATTCTAGTTCATGCAAGACTATTGCTAGAAACCCACATAACTCCCTTCAAACAGAAATCCCCGCTTCTTGGCTGGGGAGCGGGGGAAACCACAAAGCAATGCTGGCTGCCTCACTCATAAGATTGTGGCAGGTGGCTCAGCGGGCCAGCAGTCATGAGACTATGTCGTCACTATGCGTACACTGTTCCTTCCTCTTTCTTGGTTCCTCTCTGGTATGAATTCTGCATGTGGATTAAGAAATGTGTTTACTTCCGTTGATCCACTCTTTACTTGTTCCCCCAACAATTTAACAATCCTAAAGGAAAGCACCAAAAAGTACATTCCAATCATCAAGCCTTTTCAAATAGGTTCTACACTAGTAAACAGGAATCTTATGGCATTGGTCCTGTTTTGTTTCAGATAACCCTCAGACATTTTTAACAGTGGTCCTGTCTTCTGTAACAAGAGTACAACTCTGCTTTTGTGGGCAGAGCCAGGAATTAAGCAATGCTCAGAAAGAGGGGCATGTTATTATTTGAAAGTACATAAAGAAGAGCTTCTTTATTCAAGGTAGGGAAGTCCCCCCCCCCTCATTGATGAAACTATAGCTGGGTTCACATAACACGACAACCCACACTCAAGATTGAGTATGGTTTGAGTGTGGGTTGTCGTTGAACCGTGGACTGTTGTGCTGCGCTAACAAACCATGGTTTGTTAACCATGAACAACCCACAAAGAGAGCCCATGTTTGTTGTTGGGATGTGAACTGTGGGTTGTTCATGGCTAACCATGGTTTGTTAGCATGGCTGGGTTCACACAACACAACAACCCACACTTCAACGACGCATGACACCTGCGAGCTACTTCCGGTTTATGTAAACAACCTGTGACTGGAGCAATCAGAAGTTGTCAGCATGACATGCAAACCTGGACTGATGGGTTGTTTAGGGGTTAAACAACCCAACAGTTAACCCATGACTTGTTGAGTTAACCACTGGGTTCATAAGCTATCGGTCTGGATTTGCACGTCATGCTGACAACCTCCAATCGGGGTTGATCAGAGGTTGCTTACAGCGCATGGAAATGGCTTGTGAGCAGCATACATCCCAGGAAATGGTGGGTTAATTAACCCACAATTTGCCACTGTGACATGTGAACTGGCCCAACGTCAAAGTCTTTCCCCACATGGTTATGAAGAACAATCTTGAATTCACTGCATCACTGAGTTGATTATTTCCAAACTGTATCATTAGTAAAGGAAAGATGGTGCCTCTTCAAAAATGCTCAGAAATCTAATTTCTATCACAAGGAATAAATATCATGCTCACAATACAATCCTGGGAACAGAGGTTGCTAGATCTTATACTTCCAGAGCATGGCAAGAGAATGAAGACAGCTTATTAAAGCATGTGTGCGTATTCCAAGATGAAAGCCAGAGTCCCAGTTAAACCCTTGAAACTGGGATTTCCTAAACAATAACACACTTATGCAGAGAGCTCCATGCTGAGAATCTCAGAATGGCAGCAACAAGGGGTCAATTGTGCCAAATATACACACCAAAAAATACAGTTCCTGCATTGTTTGCTATTTAAAAACAGATTTCAGTGGGTGAAAATTTTTTGGTGCTCTATGTCTCTCATGAAGAGAACTCTACTGAATCCTTTCTGAAACTGCCTATATGTTCTGCTTTCCTCTTTTGCTCACAATTTTAAGGAACCGTTATAAGCTGTCAAAACAACTTTAATCAGGCTTATTTCAAAATGATGCCAACAGCAAGGTAGTCTCCACATTTCATTCCTGGCAAACTTAGCTTTATTACATCTGGCCTCTCTCATGACTTCTAACTGCTGCTTTTTACTGTTTTATTGTTGGACTGTATTTATAATTTGTAGCTGTTGTTTTATTGTGAACCACCTTGAGAGCAGAAAGGTGTAGGTAGAAATTATTGTATTAAATAAATAACTATATGGGAATTAACTGGTTACAGACAGACTAGGCTACCGTAAGAACTCTATGTGGGGCTACTTTTTAAGAGGGTTCAGAAGCTTCAGCTGATGCAGAAAGCAACTGCCTGGATGCTTGCAGGAGCTAGGCAATCACATAACACTGATTCTGTATCAGCTATGCTGGTTGCCAGTGTACTTCTTGGCCCAGTTTAAACTGCTGATAATCACATTTAAAGCACTAAACAGCTTGGGACCAGGTTATTTGAAGGACTGTCTGTACCTATATGAACCTCCCTAGCCTTCAGCTCAGCCACAGAGGTCCTGCTCACATGCCCACCTGTAAGATCTATTAGGCTGATGGGAACAAGCGATAGCGCCTTTTCTGTGCTGGCCCCATCTTTGTAGAATGTCCTATGAAGGGATGTGTGTGTGGTTCCCTCCCTGATTGCTTTTCAATCCAGAAATTACCAAAACATGAATGTCCGTCCGTGGCCAAGTCTATCTTCTCCAGGAAAGGATGCAGCTGGCACAACAACTTCAACTGGTATAAGGCACTTCTAGTCCCTGCTATCACCTGCACAACCTAAAGCAGTGCTAGGTCAAGGAGCACCCTCAAGCTGTGAACCTGCATCTTCAAGGGGGAGTGCAAAGCCATCCAAGGGCAGGTTGCACACCTATCTGTGGATTGACTGATCCTTCTAATAGTATTTTCGCCTTGCAAGGATTATGTTTGGTCGCCCACATCCAGTTCCTCGTCGTGGACATCAGTTCCTTCATATGTTCTTTGACTTACATCAGAGAGGTCTTGTTCCATGTCCCATCCACCAGCTGAGGTTTGGTGGGCAGCAATGTAAGTTAGGGCATTTTCAGTTGTGGTGCCATCACTTTGGAATGCCCTCCTCAGGGAGGCATGCCTGGACCCATCAATATCAGAGTTATGCCATTTGGCAAAAACATGGCTGTTCCAGGAGGCCTCTGATGGTGGTGGTGACTACTGATATTGGTTTGGCACTTTGGGTCGCTGCTGCTATTTTGCTGACTGCTGCAACACTACAGCCTTCTGTTATCGCTGTTCTATTAGCTGTTAACTACTCTTGAGTTTTCTTGTAAAAAAAAAAAAGTGGGTGGGATATAGTTTTAAAGTAACTAATATATACTCCAGTTCAATGTTGGCAGCAAAGGTGTGGCTATGCCCAATTATACATTATGAAACACAGGCTGAGAGAGGAGAACCATAACAACAAGGATCAGAGAGAGAAACTATTGAAATAAGACTCGGCAACCAAACATTTCACTCAATTACTTAAAAGGGTAGACTCTCTGCAAAGTGACTGTCCCTGGGTTTCCTTACACACACAAACACATGCACAATAAGCCCGTCAAGACAAGAGGCAGATTATTGTATGTATGTACACACACACACACACACACACCCCTGCAAAGAACTTCACACAAGGCAGGCTTTACAAGATGTTGTGATGGCAACTAGCTTAGATGGCTTTAAAGGGGAATTAGACAAATTCATAGAGGATGACAGCTCTATTAACAGCTATTAGTCATGATGGCTATATGGAACCTCTGGGTTCAGAGGCAATATGCGGATGAATACCAGTTGCTGGGGAACAAATATGGGAGAGGGCTGTTGCCTTCATGCCCTGCGTAAGGCTTTCAGGCAGTGTCTGGCTGGCCACTGTGGGAAAACAGGATGCTGGACTAGATGGATCCTTGATCTGCTCCAAAAAGGAAACTCTTACATTCTAATGGAGAAGCCTACAGTTAAAAATGTAATCTCAAGAGGCAATGGATCTCTGAATTCCAAGATGGTAAACACATACATGTGGGGAGGGCTGTTGCCTTCATTCAAATATGGGAGAAGGCTGCTGCTTTCATGCCCTTCTTATGGGCCTTCTGGAGGCACCTGAGTGCCAGTATGGTTAGAGCAGAAGTCCCCAACCCTTTTGGGCGATGGGCACATTTGGAACTTTGAGTGTGTTGTAGCACTCTCAGAAAATGGTGCTGGAGGTGGGGGGGAGGTTGCCCATTCACAAAATGACTGCCAGGGAGGGAAAGACCAATTACAAGACACCCATTTTCCAAGAAGGCAAATTGGTAAGACTAAAAGAAAAGTAAATTGCCCAGGACTTAAGTACATGGCAGAGGTGGGGGTCTAACCTCCAAAACACCAAATCACTCTTTTGAACCCATGGTGGAGACCCCAGGGTTAGAGTGTTAAGACTAAAACCAGGGAGGCGTGGGTTCAAATCCCAAGTTAGCCATGAAACTCACAGAGTGACCATGGCCAATCAACATCTCTCAGTCCAACATATATCACACAGAATTGCTGTGAGTATAGAAGCGAAGGAACCATGTATGCTGCTCTGAGCTCCTTGGAGGAGGGCAGGATAAAAATGGAATGAATTTATCTGGTTGGCCACTGTGGGAAGGAGGATGGTAGAGAGACTTTTGATCTAATCCAGCAGGGCTCTTAGGTTCAGTGGCAGTGCAGGATCATACCACAATGGTGGAGTTACCAGTGCACCCACGACTGCAGGCAACACAATTCTAACTCTCTTTGGACTTTAACTTCCCAGTTTCACTTTAGAGCTGAAAAAAGGTGCACATTCCAGTATGCTGCAGAAAGCTTTGCATGATGATTGAAATCCTAAATCCCAGCTATGTTTCAACAAGGCTAGTTCCACAATAACATTTTGGACTGCAACTACTGAGAATAAGTTAAAAGGAAACAGATTCAAAACCTGGAGAAATGTACAACACAGCTGCAGAGACCACACATTCTCTCCCACTTCTACTGATGACACAGTTGCATGCCAAAACCCAGAGGCATTTGTGCACCCAACTTCACAGTCAAAACTCCATTTAGAACTTAAAAAGTAAGAACTCCAAAATCAACATTGGCTGCAAAACATAGATCACATTAGAGGCTCAAGAAGACCCTTGTTCATAAATGTTCTACAGATGTGTTCACCAGCCCGACAGTGCTGGATTCTGCATGTGTATAGTTAACAGCCCTCTTATGTAATCTCACACTGGCCTGGTTCGCATGTAATGCTAACCCAGTTTATTTAAACCATGGTTTGTTGCTCTAGCCAGGGTTTGTCTGGCAGATGATCAAATTAGCCATGGTTTGTTTTCTCAGTCCCTGAGTTGTTTCCCTCCTCCTTTGCCCACTCCCTTTCCTGTATTCCAGCTGCCTTTGTGGCACTGCAGTACTGGCATTTAAAGAGGCTTTAAAAAAAACAAAAAACAAAAACCATTCTTGCCCACTTCCTCTGTTGCCAATTCTGGGTTCGCACATAACAGCAACCCATGGTTTAAACAACCCACAATTCACAACATAACAACAAACCATGGGTTCTCTTCCTGGGTTGTTCATGCTTAATAAACCATAGTTAACTCATAATTCTAGGTTCACATATAGCAGCAACCCACGATTCGACAAACCACAGTTAATTAAACCGTGTTTTATCATTATATGCAAATCAGGTCCCTGTCATACATACCTACAGCAGTGTGGTTGGGATTATATCTGGCTGTGGAAATATTTCAGTTGGCTTTCCACGTGGGACAACTGTGTAAGAATGTACAGTCTCCACTTCCCTGGGATCCAAAGATTGCATAGAAAGTACCACGCAATCCAGCTATCCCACATGAGAAGTCAATTTAAAAATCCAGAGAAACATGACTATTACAAATATATATATATAGGTTGGAGTATAGGGCTTTAGGGCAATACCTGTGCCTCTGCTATACTTTCCTCCCCTGCTGTTTCCTTCTCTACAGAACTTTATATTGCAAACTTCTCAGGGCACCATGTACTATTATTTATTAGGCTGAGAATTAACACTATTCCCCACCCCCACCCTTAACTCCATAATACAAAGAAAGATTTCAAGGTCAGAGGTGACTTACTCTAATGAAGCAGGGTAGAAAAATAATAGTAGGATGAAGAGAAGCTGTACAGAAAAAAAGGCTCCAAAACAGCCCCTTCTGCTGCCTCAATATGGCTGCATAAACCACCCAGAGAGCTTTGGCTATTGGGTGGTATAGAAATTTAATAAATGAAATGAAAGAGTGGCCTGGCGCCCACTCTGTATTCTTTTAGGTGCCAGGTGAAAACCTTTTTATTTGCCCCATATTTTAATGGTTGATTTTTTATTCATTTTTATTATCCTACTGTATCTCCGGACTGATTCTTTTTGGCTGCTTGGTTTTATTGTGTGATTTTATATTGCTCTGCATTTTATTTTATGTTCTTTTGTTTTTAAGATGACTGTTTTTATCTTGTTTCTCTTTGTAAACCGCCCAGGGAGCCTTTTGGCTGATGGGCGGTGAACAAATATACTAAATAAATAAATGAATGAAATGAAATGAAAATGCATGTAACCATTAGGCCTTGATAAACAAGCCAAAATCTGTGAAACACAAACCAAAACTCACACAGCCCCAGCAACATTTTGCTGCAGAGGCAGTAGCTTCCAACTGGCTGGCTGTGACATTCTGCAGCTGAGCACACACACAAGGACGAGTGAATTTAGGAGGGGATTGTAATAGCACTTCGGCCAATATTAAATGTAGCCTGAACTTCCTAATCCATTTCTATCAGAACTGGTGTCCCACAATGCAGCCACGATGAGCCAGGTCCCAAGAACTGCTCACTCTGCAAGGACAATACAGGTACTTTGACTTTAACATCACAATCCTGTCACTGCTTTCAGGCAAAGTCTTGGAATAGACTCCACAGCACAGTGCATTCTAAACAGGCCCCTCCCGAGACAGCAAACCTGAGACAGCTGAAGACACGCAGGCAGAGGCCTTTGGGAAGTGTTGACAAACACAAGATAAATTGAAAGCTGTGCTCCCAATATGTGTACGCAGAGCAATCCCTGGAAGCAAAGGTCTAATGACCAACTGCCTTTCCCCTTAGTCATTGTTTCAGCTTAGAGCACTAAAGTTTAACTAGAAAGCAATGATAGGTTGGCGCAGCCTCCTTCAACCAATTAACTCGCATCTCAAGCCTGGTCCCTTGTGAACAAGAGATGCACACTTCTTTACAAGTGGGGAAGGGATAAGAAAACAGGGAAGATCTCTTCTTCTGTTCTTGCTCAACCTTGTCAAGTCTGCATTGCTGTACAGTCAGAAGGCAGGTGCAAACTCATAATAGGGTGTTACAGAAGGGGAGAAGGGGGAATTGTTCCTAGTATTCGTAGCCCCCAAAAAGCTGCACGTCAGAGCTGCTTCAAACAAGACATTTTAAAGTACATAGATATAGGGGGAAATGGACACTCACATGAAGACTGCACAAATATCTATTTTATCATCTGTATAAGTTAGAAAGCTATAATTGGCAGTCGCTCCAAACTGTTGGACGCACAGTAATCTTCACACATTACAGTGTGCATGCCCCTGCATACATCCATGAAGGGGAAAACGTCACATGTAAAGCACCCTCACAATCAATACTTTGTGGTTCATAGTATCATACATTCATATTAAACATCTGAGAGTAGAAGCAGGAAAACAAAGACTGATGTTGCACACATACATTGATGTTTTCACATATCCTGCTTTATCTTTGAAAGACTCAAAGCGGCTAACAATAAAAACATCTAAATGCAAGTTCACATATCACAGTTGTCAGAACTGCCAAGAATTCTGCCTTACCACGAATGAGCTACTGTGCTGGTGCACACTGCCCAGTCACTCCCGCGTGGCTCCTCCTGCTAGCAGGAGCGGATAAGCAAATGAGGGAATCTCTGTCTGTAGTCTGTTTAGCAACTTGGACCTCTGGCTTGTTGCTCTCCTATCCAGCCAGAATCATAAGCCAAGAGCAAACCCTGACCTATTATTCTGGCTCATTAGGAAAACAACAAACCAGAGATCCTGGTTCAAATGTAACCCTAAGCAACCCACAGGCAGAGGCTTCCTGGTTTATTTAGCCACTCCCACTTGCAGAAGGAGCGAAGCAGGAGCTATCAAGCAGTTCACACAAAGCCAAAATTCTCAGAATTTCTGGCTTACTGGGAATTGCAAACAGGCCCAATAAGTGAAACAATACAAGAAATCAAAGCGCACAGCCTAACAGAATCAAGTACAGTCCACGCTTTCTTCACATAAAACATTGCACACCAAACTGAGAGGTTAGGTTTGCAATTTTCTGCAATCAGAATTTGTAGACTTCAGCTTTATCTGGCATTCCGTGGACTCGGGGATGCTGCCAATTTCTTTCATGCCAATCAACATGATGCAACATTCTGCAGCTATGTCTCAACTTCCAGTCCTCCTTTTGCTACAGTTGGCAACCATCCCTGAAATATATATCCCATTCTAGCGCTTTGTCTTCTCAGACATCCCTACCTTTTTCTTTTTTAAAAAAAGACCACTAATCTAATCAAAGGATCAAAGTGGGTATCAAGGTATGAAATAACAGCCCTCTCTCACACTCCGACTCCTCCCTTGCTGCTGTGTCCCCATCGCCCGGCCCTGCCACCCTCCGCCTGTTTGCATGGGGAGGTCTGAAGCGGGGAGCCTGCTCTACACACATAGGCTTCCTGTGAGATCAGGGATCTAGATTGCACAAGCAGCCTACCAGTGTAGACCTTCCCACCAATGTGTGAAAGGGGCAGGAGCATGGCCTCACTGTGCCACTCATGTGATCAGAATCATGTAGTGGTTGAATTCCCAAACAGACTAAGATTACATACAGATGCAGTGATGAATTCATCAGTGATGCAAACTTATCCAAGCAAGTTGCTAAGTAACACAGAAAAATCAGTTTAACTGAGATTCTGTTCACAAGAGGAATATAATGGTGTACCTCTTCTACGTTACTCTTGCTGTCTTCTCATTATCAACTATGCTATGGACCATGATGGAAGCTATTAGTGGGGGGATCCATCAACTTAGATACACCATTGCTTGCATATCAAAACCTCACAGAGTACAAACCAGTGCTCAGTGGTTTTGCAAAAGAATCTCCTAGCTCCACAGACACGAAGGAGAAGCACAGCACTGTCCTCGGCTATAGCAAAAAGCTCTGTATCAAGAAAAATTGTGGCTTGTTAAAAACTTATTTCTTGCAAGTTTATTGGCAAAGAATATCTTTTAAAAATTGTCAAAATGAAACAGGACAATCTATGAGAAAAGTACAGCACACACAGAAGTATGAGAGCACAGGTCTGTGAAATAATCATCTCCCTATAAAACAGAATTACTGAACTACGACGAATGTGAGAGGGGCACAGTACCTTTTTCCCAGTTTGTTTCTCCACCATGTCGTTGCTGAGAGAGAAATCTTCCGATTGTGGTGTTTTAGAACACCCACCCTTGGGCATCGTTCTGCCTTCCTTACTTGGCCTTCATTTATGCTGCCATCGCTTCATCATCAACTGTCTGTAATACAAAAGAAAACACACAGATGTTCAACTAGAATCTCACAAAAAAGATGGAGTAATTGCTGTTTTGAAAAAGCTGAGGTGCTGCGCTAGCATTCCCGGAGCAGAGCCCTCATGGCAAAACAGAAGCGCAAAGCCGCAAACTCCCAAAGCTGTGATGAAAATGTACCCCAGCCCAGATGCAGGTTGCAAAAGAATATTGAATGGAGGCATTTCCCCTTTGCACATAACAAAAGGCAGGTAATTGGCCTCCAAAATCATATGTGGGGAATACCTACTCACAGGGGTCCTTGTAGACAGGGGCTCCCAAGGTCAACTATTAGGTGTCTCTCGAGTGACCTAGATTGTCCAAAAAGCTGTGTGTGTGTGTGCACACGCGCATATGTACACACACATTTCTGCCAAACTTTTATGTGTATGGTTGCTGCAATTAAACTGAATCCTCCTGATGCTCTTGAGACTATCACAGAGAGCAATTTCTGGTGAACTGCAATCTGCCTAAGATACAGAAGCAAGCAGAAATGGCAAACTGTAAAGGCAGTGGGCGTGTTGGCACGTCATGACAACCCACCCTGGCAATAAGCCAGGGTGGATTGGTTGTTGTGTGAACAACCTGTGGTGCACCTGACAGACGATCGGGCTCACCGTAGGTTGTTCACCCCCTCCTTTCTCCTTGGTCCTCCTGTGGGTGTCGACAACTTGGCAATTGGTCCCTGGCAACTGTGCACAAATTAGCCTATATGCAGTCTTGCCCAGTTTCCATGTATGTTACCAACTCCACTTCACTGTTCCCTTTGACAGCTCAAACATAAAAGGAAATTGAGCAGGCAAGACTACACATATCGGACAGCCATAACAGCGTACTTCTGTACTTGTAAAAGACTGGCAATGGGGGGGGGGGAATTATGAACACAACTGTGCAATTTTCTGGGGCTGAAAAAAAATATGACCCCAATTTTTGAGGCTCCAAAAAACAAACAGTGGCGAGCGCAAAAGGGGTAGCAATCGGAGCAGGAAAAGGGAGACAAGATGGGTTCTGGTGTGAAGGACACTAGGATGCCAGCTGGAGGACTGAGGGGGAGAATAAGCCACGGTGAGTCTAATAATCTGTCAGGTTCACCGTGGGTTGTTCTGCAAACCCACACTGCATAGCTCATTCGCAGGGTGGCTTAGCATGACATGCGGATGCAGCCAGTGTCTAAAGTTCTGTACAATTAATAAAGCAGCCTTCCCCATTCAACTCAGTGCTACCTTTGCACATTGGTCTAGGTAAGGCACACTTCAAAAGCACAGTCAGGAATAGAGCTCTGCTGCCAATGTCATGAGTTGCTTGGCTACAGGGTTGAAAAGACAACTGCTATCTGCAAGATGAAGTAGTAGTAGTAGCAGCAGCAGCAGTTTATATTTTTAGTGAGCAGACCATCTTCCCCATCAAGGTTAATACCATCAACTCAACTGTGTGGGCAGGTAAATCAGCTCCTAATGCAAAGATCTTACCTGTCTGCCATGAAGAAACAGAACTGGAATGGCCACAGGAAAAATCTTTTCCTTGCTAACTGCCATTTGATGAGAGAAATTCTGCATCCAGTAACTTGGATACATACACACAGTGGGCTTTTCTTTTTATGAAAACAATAGGAGGAAATTGTCCAGGAATAGGGAGACTCCTGATTCCATGGCCAATTAGGGATGGGTTGGGGAAAGGAGAGAGACAATGAAAGATCAAGAAATTTTGCCCATCTCTCCCTAGTATTTGAGAGAGTTTTAAGGTCTGAAGGTGAAGTAGCAGAAACCTGAGAGAAACTGGATGTCAAGTAGTGATTTTTGCAGTGTCTGCTTCTTGTACACAAGAAGGCTATAGGCCTGAACAGCTTTCTGCTCAACACTTTTCACCAGCAGTGGGTGCACCATGGAACCCCACACAAAACCCTTTGTTTTCAATCTGTCCTAAGAGTCGGGTGAGCCTGTATGTTACACATTCAGATATGCTTTGTGCTCCCTCTCAGGCCTCACCAAACCAAAAGGCTATCTTCATACACAATGCTAGCCTAAGAATAAAATCAAACACAGGAGAGAGCACGTATGTAGCCATGCTGAGAACACAAGAGTTGAGTGCAACATTCTTTAGCCAAGACTCACTCTGAGGACACGCTGGATTACGATCATGCTAACTTTCCCCTACATCAACTTTCCCCAACCCAGTGCCCTCCAGATGTGTTGGACTACAACTCCCAGAGTTTGTAGTCCAACACATCTGGAGGGAACCAGATTGGGGAAGGCCGCTCTATACATTACCAGATATCCACTATACACCTTTAACGCACCAGAAACAGTAATTTTGTTTACAGCATGGGTCCCAGAGGGTAAATGCAACCCCATAATTGAATAGGTTAAACTTCTAGCATGCCCTATTTCCAAGTACGGTATGCCAATTTTTAAAAAGCAAATTAAAAAACTATCATGAGAAGTGAAACCCAAAAAGTATTAACTAGATAAAATCCCAGTACTTCCTGCCTTCCTAATATCAGCCTAATTAATAGCTGCCTTGAAGGCCTGTTGTCAGGCAGAAAGGTGGGATATAAATATTCTAAATAAAGAAGTAACTCCAGCCACCAAAAGCCAGCTCAAGCAAAAAAAAAAGCATAATAATGATTCCACAAGACATTCAGACACCGCCTCTTTTCATATATCTAATGTCCAGATTTGAAATTCAAATGGAACATTAAGGAGGACAACTAAGAACTACAGTACCTGCCCTTTTGCACTCTGTAAAGCATGTACAACGATGTCATATAAAATAGTAACAGTAGCAGTAATAATAATAACAATAACAATAATGAGAATGAGAATGAAATGATACTTTAGGTAAAGAGTGATGGCAAGGATGAAAACTACTTATTGGAAACAAGAGTGATTGAAACAGTTTTTAAAAAAAACCATGTAGAGAAACAGGAGTAACTGTGTAGCAAAACACAAACTCTTCCAAAGGAAATCATATTTACAAATAACTATGGCAGTTAGATTTGCTCATCCTCTCAATACTCCTAACCTCCCCCCCCAAAAAAAACCATAGTTTGATATGCATGTGAAGTTAAAGCTGCTAAAATGTGATGTTAAAGACCTGCTAAAATGCACTCTCCAAAAAGTGGCTGACCTACAGGATCCCACAGGAAAGGTCCAGCCTGGATGGCAAGCAAGCATCAACACCATTTGGAACCTCCATGCCAGGAATGAGTAGAACCCATTTAAGCATACCTGAGCAAGGCAGGCAGGGGCCAATGTCGAACTGAGACTTTCTAGATGTATGCAATGCTATGACTACACAAATCAGCTGGAGGAGAACAGCAAGGAGGTGGGGAGATATTTAATTTTGTGTGCTGTAATTTGAAATTTCAGCTGCTTAGTTGTCCATACACGGCTCCTCACTTGATGTCATTAGATTAGGCAAAATGTAAGGCTTTCAATGTCTCTTTCTCACCAGAAATTAAATAATTATGTGCACACACACAAAAAACCCTGTCTCATCCTCACTCCACACTACTCAGTTCCATCTTCAGGGACAAGTTCCCATCCCACCCAACTATCTTCTAATACTAATACCAACCCAAAGGAAGACACTTCACCCTCATTCCCTATGACAGGAAGTTGCATCTAAATTCTATACATTTTCTTAATCTCAGTTTTAATCTAGACTTCACAGTAAATTACCAAACACAGGGGGAAAAGTCAGGTCTGTGGTAGTGGTAAATGTGGGAAAGGAGTTGCAAGACTTCCACCATTGCATGTAAACAGTCACAAAATGATAACACAGCCAGGCACATAATAAATACCCAAAATAACTTGGCCTCAGCTTGTGCCCATTCAGATGCAATCTATGCAGGATATTAGTGTGCATAGTGTGCATATTAGTGTGCATACCTTCAGCCACACACAGAAAAAGCAGCATGTGGGAAATGGGAGCCAGGACATTCAATCCTCTCAGAAGCTCAGTCATGGACAGCCACATCCAAATGAGGATTCCAGTTCAAAATGAACCTATGATAGGCATTTGCCCATGAATTTGGTTAAATTATTCTTGAAAAAATATGTTTGCTCTGGATGGTAACATGGCCATTTGTCACCAGGGTAGATACCTAGGTATTTTACATGGAGCTTTGAAAACCTGGTTCACTGAGAGAAAGCCAGACGGATGCCAGATTAATTCCGCACCCCTTCTGTTCATGTAGCTGACTCATTACACTTGGAAAGCTGGCTGCCTCTTCATGTAAACAGAGCACTGGCCTATTTAGCAGCTTGGAGGGAGTATTATATTTGCACAACAATTACGAGCAGTGCCTGCAATCCCCATTTTGTTTCATAGCACATTGTTAAGGAGTTTGAGGTGGCAGGGTGGGGTGGGGGTGGGGAGAAAAGAAGAGATACAAATACCCACTTTGTACCAACTGCTCCCCAGCTTAAAAAAAGGTGGGGCTCTGTGTTACACGAAACCTGGCCCAAATTCCTTGTAACCTGAAAAATAATCTCTACATCTACTTTTCCAAACTTGGTTCCCTGTGCTGGAAGTCTGTCATCAAGATTTCTGTTTTGTTAACAGCTAACTGAGCTCCTTGAACCAGTCGACTTCATGTCTGTCACAAAATAAGGAAGTGGGAGACCAAGTGGGCTCAGAAACATAATATAATCCAACTCTTCTCTGCAACATCGACAAAAACTATTTACACAGTGGCAGGCAGCCAAGCATGTTGCAACTGGCCTCCACCAAGCCATGCACAAATACATGTTCACCAGCCTATTCAACCTGAAATGGCAGCCATTTTCATTTGCAAACCATTTTCTATATATCCGTTTTAATGAGGCCCCTCCAGGGGGGGAAAGGCACAAGGAGTGGGGTGTGTGAGAAAGAAATCTTCCTAACACGTAACAGCCCATAAATCACACCTGACTGCTGATTTGTGAAAACCCTAATATGGCCAGGCTGATATAGGTAATGCTGGATGTGGGACTAACACCTGAGCTGTTGTGTACAAGCTATTTCTGTTCCTGCTGTCTTTCTAAAAAAAACAAGCATTTCTCTCTAACATCATTATCACCCCCTTTTAAAATATAAAAACGACTAAGTGGTAGCAACAGTAATTCTTAGTTGCCTTTGCCCATCTGATTACTCTACCAACCCCCTTTTGCCACCAAGCCTGACCCCTAAAGCACAGCAGAGCTATCAGCAAAAGGGCAACCTTCGAATACAACTTGAGAGTTTTAATATGTTCGGCGTTTAGCAAGCAGTTCTCACTCTCTCCAATTTAAGTCTTTAGGGGACACTGGCAAAGCATAACTAAACTAAAGAATTCATTGCCACAATAAATTGCAAGGGCTACTACTACTACCATAAGAAGATCACCACAAAACAGTCATTACAATCTGCTATGACATCCCTAAGCATCTTAAATCTATCCATTTTTCCTGCACTAGCACACACAGGATACTACATTAGACACTTGGTGATAATTATAAGGCTTTTAAATTATATTTCAATACTTAGGTAAGTCAACCCATACATTAAAATTCAGGGAGAGGTGTAACTCAAGATACTTGAAACCAAAGTCCACTGACCATGCTCCAAGCAGTTACCTTTGGTCTGGTATCACTAACAAGCCCTTTTTGGTGTTCTGTCTTATTTTGTATTTAAACTGTTTTAATACTTATTTATACTTATCTATTGTGAGGTGCCCAGAGAATTTTATCCTATAGGGCAGCATACAAATGCCATTCATTCATAAATAAATCTTCCATACCCCTTCTACAACTTAACCAAGGCCCATTTCTCAAGTTATTTCTCCCTGACAGTAATAAGATGTGCATATATACACTGATCTCCCTTCCTTACATGCAAATAGAAAGATGTATGCTGCAAATACAGAGGAAGATGTAATATGCTACTGTGTTAAGTTAGGATTTGATGACCAGGAATTAAGAGAAAATAACTGAAAGACAAGTCTTTGGATATAAGACTAGAGCAGCTATTAAGGCTTTCCATCTTAGCATTTTGAGTGTAAAAGAAAAAATTCAGCAAGCTGTACACTTGATTTTGGCCACCTCCAGAGCTGCAAATTCACTCTATAGGTTCTGCTTACACCAGCCAGAGAAAGTGCAATTCAAGCAGTTTAGGAGAAGAGCCCTGCAAATGAACTCAAACCCTATATTCATTTAATTGCTGGCGGCTTCTGTCTCTGGACTTTCTGCTTAAGATCCTGAAAGCTTACCGTAGCTTTTTTTTTTGCAAGACATTTCCTGGTTTGAATGGGTAGAGGGCAGGCCAGACCAGAATTCACCCACCTTGGTCCAGCATGCCTACAAGTTAGGGCCAGAAAAAGAGACTGCTTGGAGGGAACAATAATGCAAAGGTAATTCTGCCAAACACAATAGCATCAGAACTGCCTGCAGCAGAAGGTTGGTCCACATGCAGTACAAAATGAGTTACTACCGAGAACGCTGAATTTTAAAATGCATTTTTTATTCATGATTTTAGGGAGCTCAGAATTCATGTTTCATGGTGAAAGGTCTCTAAACTGGAGGCTGCTGCTTTTTCCTTCTTTTGGCTCAGCTTCACATTCAATACTTTTGCTGTTTAAACCCAGTGGGGCAGACATTCAATTATCCATACTGGTTTATAAGTTAATGGTTTTTACATGTGGACCAAGCAGTTCCTCATACCCTTCCCAGAAGGAGTTCTCATGCAAAATGGTTGTTTGTAACACAGACATGTGGTTGCTGTTGTTTTTATATATTTATTTATTTAATTTATTATATTTATACCCCGCCTTTTTTCCTGCAAGGAACCCAAGGCGGTTTACATTATCCTCATCCTCCTCTCCATTTTATCCTCACAACAACCCTGTGAGGTAGGTTAGGCTGAGAGTCAGTGACTGGCCCAAAGTCACCCAGTGAGTTTCATAGCTGAGCAGGGACTAGAACCCGGATCTCCCGAGTCCTAGTCCAACACCCAAATACTGTAAACCTTATTGTGATGAATGAAAGAAAGAAAGGGGCAACACCTTCATGATATTCAGGCTACAATGATTTTTCCTTGAGTTTCACAGTTTGAGTTTCACATAGTTTTAAGCGATAGTACAAGTGAAGTTATTAGGCAATCTAGCACTTTACTGATTACAAACATGCTTAGAATCAGCTTCCCAAAGAGGTGCGCCTAGGCGCCCACTCCGTATTCTTTTAGGTGCCAGGTGAAAACCTTTTTATTTGCCCAATATTTTAATGGTTGATTTTTTATTCATTTTTATTATTCTACTGTAGCCTCCGGACTGATTCTTTTTGGCTGCTTGGTTTTATTGTGTGATTTTATATTGCTCTGCATTTTATTTTATGTTCTTTTGTTTTTAAGATGACTGTTTTTATCTCGTTTCTCTTTGTAAACCGCCCAGGGAGCCTTTTGGCTGATGGGCGGTGAACAAATATACTAGATCAGGGGTCTTCAAACTACGGCCCGCGGGACACATCCGGCCCAGCACGCCCCCCAATCCGGCCCGGCGGCCGATCCAGGCCCTGTGCGACTCACCGGGCCCTGCGCAGCCCGCACCCCGCCGCCACCAACCCAGCTGCGCCTCCTCCACCGGAGGAGACGCCGGCCGCGCACCCACCAGCACTCTGCCACCGCCGGATCAGCCGCGTCTCCCCCACTGGAGGAAACGCTGGCCGCGCGCTTACGCGTGCCCTGCCACTGCCAGCTCAGCCGCGTCTCCACTGGCCACGCGGTACGTGGAAGGACCCCGGAGCGCGGGAGCTGCCGGGCGAGCCGGAGCGCGTGCCGAGCCGCAAGCGAAGCTGCGCCGGGACCCACCGCCATCCGCGCTGCCGGCAAACATCGCGGAATCCCATCCTGCCGAGGCCCGGCCCCGGAGGGAGGACAGAGGGAAGGGCCGCCCCACGGGCTGGCCGCCAAGCGGCCGCGACGGCAGCACCCCTGGGGGGTGCGGGCGAGTCCACGAGGCCTGAGCGCGGGCCGGGTGGGAGCAGGGAGAGAGCGCCGAAGCGCAACAGTAGGCGGCGGCTGGGCGCCCGGCCTGCAGCCCCCAAGCCCGCCCCAAGCTGGCGCCCTCCAGACGTGCCAGGCCACCACCAGCTGACACGCGCGCAGCCACCACCAGCTGAGTCCCACCCGTCTCCAAGAGTCAACAAACCGGGGGAAACATCGAGAGAGGCAGAGGAGGCAAGGGCCCCGCAAAGCCAAAGAAGGAAAGAGGGGACATATCCAAATGGTGACAAACAATGAAAGATGTCCCCCACTGCCTCACCAGTGCTCGAACCACAGGAGGAAAGGTGAGGGCTCTCCCAAATCCAGAAGTCTTCCCCCCTGCAGCCATCCCAAAACCATAGCCAAGGGGACTCACCGCAAAAGGTGGTCCCTCCCCCAAGAACCGCCACTCACCCCTCAATCCCAGGTATTCACTTCAATAACAGGCATTACCACCCTGACCCAAAGAGAGAGCCCAGCCCCACCAAACCACAGCGGTGCTAGCCCACATCTAACAAGAAGAGAAATAAGGCAGCAAGAATCCCTGAATGGTGCCCTTTCTGTTTCTGTTTCTTTTAAAAATAGAGTCTGAGACAGACCCCAGTGGAAGCCTGGTTCTCGCCCCACCCCCTGAAACCTGCAGGACCAGACAGCAACCCGCCTGCCACATTTATATCCTGCCCCTCCTCCTGCAAGGAACCCCAGGCGGCCCACACAATCTTCCTCCTCTCCACCCTACACTCACAACAACCCTGTGAGGCAGGCCAAACCGAGAGTCAGTGACTGGCCCAAAGTTAGCCAGTGAGCTTCATGGCTGAGTGGGGAGTAGAACCAGGATCTCCTGGTTCTACTCCCTCCCAAAACCAGGGAGTAGAACCAGGGAGTAGAGTCAAACACTCTAACTAACCACTATGCCACACTGGCTCTCACTATGTTCTCTGGGCATCAGCCCCCCCCCCCGATCCACCCCAGGGAACCGCCCTGTACCCCTAAGGCTGCGATCCCCTGCAAACCCACCTGGGGAGAAAGTCAAGAACCACAAACAAGACATGTGCAGTGTGTAAATCAAGCCCCTCCACACCTCTCCAAAATTCAATGCATTTCAATTCTAGACAGCAAATTAATCCACAATTAACTTATCACTAATTTATAATAACTTTCCATTTAATCAAGCAAAAAAAAAAGGACCCGGGTCCTTTTCCCCCACTTGATCCATTCGTTCACATTTTCCCCAAACTACAGTCCGGCCCCCCAACAGTCCGAGGGACAACGAACTGGCCCCCCGTTTAAAAAGTTTGAGGACCCCTGTACTAGATAGATACCTAGATAGATAGATAGATTGATTATAGATCATAAGAAGAGCCACACTGGATCAGACCAAGGGTCCACCAAGTCCAGCATTCTGTTCACACAGTGACCAACAAGCTGCCCATGGGATCCCACAAGCAGGACATGGGTGCAACAGTACCTTACCTCCCATGTTCCCCAACAACTGGAGTACACAGGGACAGGCATACTGCCTCTGATACTGGAGGAAGCATATAGCCAATCAGGACAAGTAGCCACTGATAGCTTTATCTTCCATGAATTTCTCCAATCCCCTTTAAAAGCTGTCCAATTGGTGGCCATCACTACATCTTGTGGAAGTGAATTCCATAGTTTAACTATGCACTGTGTGAAGTAGTACTTCCTTTTATCTGTCCTGAATCTCCCACCAATCAGCTTTGTGGGATGACCTCTTTGGGTTCTAGTAATATGAGAGAGGGTGAAAAATGTCTCCCTGGCCACTTTCTCCAAACCATACATAATTTTGTATACCTCTATCATGTCTCCCCTTACTCCAAGTAATAATAATGCTTTCAACCAATTTACCCAAAACAGACATTAAGCTAACAAGCCTGTATTTTCCCGGATCCCCCCTGGACCCTTTTTTAAAAATTGGTGTTACGTCGGCCATTCTCCAGTCCTCTAGGATGGATCCCATCTGGGACCGGTGATTTATTGACTTTCAATTTGCCAATAAGGTTGAGAATTTCATCTTTTGTCACCACTATTTGCCTCAATTCCTCAGACTCCTCTCCTGAAAACATTAGTTCAGGCACAGGCATCTGTTCTGTATCTTCTGCAGTGAAGACAGATGAGAAGAGTTCATTCAGCTTCTCCGCGATCTCCTTGTCTTCATTTAGTACTCCTTTAACTCCATTATCATCCAGTGGTCCAACGGCCTCCCTAGCTAGTTTCCTGCTTCTGATATATTTAAAGAATTCTTTATTGTTGGGCTTGATGTTGTCAGCAATATGCTCCTCAAAATGCTTTTTTGCATCTCTTATTGTCTGCTTCCTTTTCCTTTGTGCAAGTCTCATTTGAGCAAGACTTCCATTTTCTGAAGGAAGCCTTCTTATTTCTAATAGCTTCCTGGACACTGCTCATTATCCATGCTGGTGACCTCTTAGACTTGGTACTATCTTTCCTAACCTGTGGTATACATTCTATCTGAGCTTCTGTTATTGTGGTTTTGAGTAATTTCCAAGTATTTTGAAGGGATTTAACCCTCTTAACACCCCCCCCCCCATTTCAACTTCCTTTTTACCAGTTCCCTCATTTTTTGGACAGAGTGAACTCTAAACTAACAAGTAGCCTACAAACTCATAACCTAAATTTCTGTAAGCTATAAAATCAGGCACTACTCCTAGAGTTAGCAATATCACATAGTTGAAGTGAATTTGGCTTATTCATTCTTCCTGTAACGTTCTGAGATAAAGGACAAGGAAGTCTGGAAAAAGCACGCGTTGAAACAGCAAACCCTGTAAATATATTCCTTTTGCTATTATTTTAAAAATCGAATTCTAGCACTATAAAGGGAGGGGGATTGTTTGGCCAAATGCATTTTGTTGAGGAAGGGTATATTCAGACAGATGATTTTTTAAAACATATATAACACATATCATCATCATCATCATCATCATCATCATCATCATCAGCATCATCATCATCCCACCTTTTCCCCAGTACTGGGACTCAAGGCAGCTTTACAACATTAAAACTTGTACAATTAAAATATATAAATAGAAATATACAAAAGATAAAAATATAATTAAATCAGTTATAATATTAAAATAATATAAAATATCAAAGTTAAAACAGCAATATCAGTTTGTTGCCATTTAATGTAAGTGTGCAGCAAAACCCCAAGTGATGAACAGTCAGTCCATTGCACAGAATCCAGGTAACCCACACACCCTGCTGCTGCCCTGTACATTCATATGGTTTGTACTATCCTTATCCGATACTTTGCTCTCCTAGCACATGCACCTAGAAAAAGCTGCCTCTCTTATTACTTTAAAAGATAAGAAGGATCACATATCGTCTGAAATGTTCTGAAAGGGAGCTTGGAATCTCAATGAGCTTGTTTCATTCCCAAGTATGAGATACAGATCTCTGTGGAACAGCAGCCTTGCAAGAGAAAAAGAACCATTCTCACAATGTTTAAGTAGGAAATGAGACAGTACAAGAACCCGCTGGTACTGCAAATTTCAGAGTATATGTTGTGGAAACACCATTCCACCATCCCTCTTCTCAGCAATTCTCCTAAAAATGTAGCTAGTCTATCATAGACTATGAGCCCGGACTATTGCTGCACATTCTTTTTCACTTCTTTCAAGAGAAAGCCTGAATGTTTGTCTTGTGGTACAAATGCAACTGTCAGTGTTAGCATTCTAGAGTATCCAGATGATAAAGACTGAATTAAACATTTCCCCACTTTTCGAATTAGACTGTTCCTTTTATGTATGTTAGAGGGCTTCCAAGTGATCATTTCCAAGAACTAGGTATCAAGGCAAAAATGCAACCATTTCGGTATGTACTTAGTACATTTGATCAACTGATTTTAATATCACCACCACTTCTGTTAAAACATTTGTGCTTGCTCAATGCAAGTGGATTCTTCTCGAGAACTGGCTATGCTGTACACCATTTTCTCTCCCTCAATCTGTTCCTCCATCCATATATATCCAAAGCATGAGACAGAACTCTCACTAGATTACTGGTATGGAAAATCAACATGAAAGCACATATTCCACGTACAGTATTTACATTGTTATGCTCTAGAATCCCACTAAGTGCTCTGCACTCCATAAAAGTATAGTGCGAGAAAGCCTCCCAGGCACAATTCAAATGTCGGTTTGAACCAAAGGGGGCTCAACAGATTAGGCCCAACACATCCAAGTCTCCTTCCTCCCAGATCAACCTATATATAGCAGCAACCTTGAGCTTCTCCATCTGCCCATGGTTAAGAAGGGAATGAGGAGATATGCTCTTGACATCCCCACCCCCCAAAACTGAATAAGGAGGTCTGTCTGGTCTCAGGTCTGACTGGTAGCTCTCCGAAGTCTCAGAGGGAGATATTTTCCTGCCCTGCTCCCCAAGAACTCCTTTCCAATATCCATCCTTCCACCAAAAAAAGAACTGTTTCACAGAAGCACCCAGTGTGCAACAAAGCCAGAAATGTGTTAACAAAAACAGGCACGCTGCTGTACAGAAATAATGGGCTTGCCATATATTACTATTCTCAAGAGGAACAATATGGAATGCTCAGTTCTGAAGAATGGTCAGTTACATGAGTACAGTTTAACTTTAATCTCAAATACCATTGCCAGTAACCGAATACCCAGACCAGGGAACCCTGATCTTCAATTAAGCCGGATGTATCCAAGACCTGTTCTCCTTTCACCAATCTTTTCCTTTGTTTCTTAGCTATTTTTATTTTTTTAATGTTCTTAAAAAAAATAATCCATGTCATAATAATGCCTAGAATGATCTAGGTCTGAATTGCAGGCCTTCCCTCTTCCTCTTCCTCCAAGAAGTCTTTAATCTCTGTATGTATCAGTATTTCATAGATTTCATAGATCATAGAGTCGGAAGGGGCCTACAAGGCCATCGAGTCCAACCCCCTGCTCAATGCAGGAAACTAGAGGAGGGGTCTCCCATCCAAGTAATAACCAGACTTGACCCTGCTTAGCTTTCCATGCTCAGACAAGCTGAGCCAGCGTAAGCCACAGGCCAGCTTCCATTCCATGGAACAAATACACAGTGAATACAGGCCTGCGGCTTACGCTGGCTCAGCTTGTCAAGTGGCTTAAAAAAAAATAAAAATCAATGCTAAATGCACTGAATCTCCTGGATTGGGACTGGTTTTTCAGCGCTCCACAATTTTTCCTGACAATCCAGTCTCTGGAAAGAATGTGATGCAAGGGATGAAAGAGTTCAGAGTTAATGGCCATTTCAAAGGTCTGTACGTGCTTCAATGAGGTGACTACCTGAGCAGGCTTTGCCAATGGGGGTGATGCATGTACCGAGCTGCTCCCAACACTGCAGCAATGGTTAAGCTGCCCCTCAAAAAAACTGATTCATTTATCCCACCAACAGAGTAAGAAATTCTGCAATGTCAACAACACGACTCCAAGCCCCAAGTATTTTGCTTATGGTAGTCATCTGGACCATTTAAATATCAAACAATGGCCAAGTGACTAAAGCACTGGCCCACTTGCACTGAATGTCTGTACATTTCCTAGCCCGATCCAAGGTGCTGGTTTTGACCACCCAGCATGAAGCTAACTGTACACTACCCTCCTCCAAGGGAGGCTCAGAGGGTGGGAACAAGGGAGAGGGCCTTCTCAGTTGTAGCCCCCCAACTGTGGAATGACCTCCGCACTGAGGTCTGCCTGGGGCCAGCAATGCCATCTTTTTGTCACCAGGTTAACATTGTCCCCTACACCCAGGCATATGACGGGGCTTTTAATATCAGCTGTCCTGGCTTCTCATTGTAATTGTTTTTAAATTTTGTATGTTAAAGATCTTCTTCGTGGTCTCTGTGACACACATATAGGTTATGTGGCTGCACAGAACAATAATTCAGAACATTCTAGAGCGAATCAGAGTTTTAGGAGGGAGCCCTGCCCACTTCCTCTGTGCACATTCTGGATGTATCCCACCCGCCTCTCAGTTCCTCTTCGTCCACCACAGCAACTAGCAGCATTTGGAGCGTTCTCTCATCTCACGGCAAAATCCTCAGAAATTCCACTGCTCCTTCCTGGGACACTGAACTGAGTTCTCTTTTATTCTCTTCCTTTCCTATTTTCTCGAGTTTTTCTTCTTCTTTATTTCACTGCTGCTTCTGGGTGCATGGCCTCCAAGGCCTTCTTCAAAAATTGCACCTCCTGGGCAGGAAGATACAGTTAACCGATGGAAATGCCAAGTGCCTTTTCTGCCTTGGAGAGGAACACAGGGTAGACTCCTGTACCCACTGCCAGGCCTTTATGAAGCAAGCCAGGAGAAACAGAACAGCATGCCTTTGGGCCCTGTTGTGGGAACAAGCCCTCAAGGCAGCAGACACAGTCACACTGAACCAGCCTCTGCATACATTTGCATGAAGCCAGCTGGCTCCCATGCTGGCTCCAAGCCAGCCACCACTGGCACAGACAGTGCCTCAAACTCTTTTGTGATCACCTACACAGATCCTAGAGAAGCTACCCCCACAGGACCGTAACTCCCCCAACGATATCCAGTGCCTTGGCTTGGTGTTGGAAGATGAATCCAGGGAACATTTCTTGCTGGAACCTAGGAAAACCTTCTACTCTCTTGCCCACATCTAGAAAAACAGAAAAGCTATATAAGGTCCAGGAAGAGGACTGCTCCTTCCTCTTCAAACACCCCACACCAAACACCATAATAGTGGAAGCATCCCAATTGAAGATGAGACAAAAGCCTCACTCTGCCCTGTGGATTCAGAGAGAAAGAAATTAAATGGGATGCAGGGATTTATTCCACTGCTGCCCTACCATTGCACGTGGCAGACTATGAAGCATGCATGGCAGTCTACCAACAATTCTTATGGGAAAAAGCAGCAACCTTCTTCGACCATCTCCTGGAAGATGTTAAAAACCTTGCAATGATTTTCCAAGCTGAAGCCCACAGATTAGCAGGCCAACAAATCAACACAGTCCACCATGTGGCTGACTGTGGCTCCAAGGCTATGGCAGCTGCTATCTCTTTGAGATGTCATGCCTGGTTTCATACTTCAGAACTCCAGCAGGAGGCCAGATTGAGCGTGGAGGATCTTCCATTCGACAGCAAAGGCCTTTTTATACTGCACCCGCAGATGACATTCTTGACCGCATCTACAAAATGAAGATATCCACTCAGAAAATAGCAATGGGATTCCAGTCCTCGGCAACCTACAGCAACTGACCATGTCCTTAATGGCAACACTGATGGCCACCTCTGAGCCAACCTAACTCGGACCTGAACTGAGCTTCCAAACATGGCTCATTCTTCTTTCACTCAAAAAGACAGTTTCAGCACAAAGACCACCAATCCACCCATGGGAAACACCCTGATCAATTAAAACGGTGTCTTTGACTCCTAGAACATGAGCTCCTTTCCACCAGGACATGAACCCTTACTCAATGCCTAGAGGTCCATCACCACCGACAAGTGGGTACTTCCCGGGGATCCTCCGCTCTACTTGCCCTAAGAGAAGAAATTGCTACTCTCTTGCGCAAGGGCGCAATAGAAGAACTCTCCCCTGCTCAAAGGACCACCAGTTTCTTCTCCAGCTACTTTACAAAAGATGGTGGTCTCTGATCTATACTCGACCTTCGGGGTGCAAACTGCTACATTTGCCCAAAAAAATTCAGGATGACTATGCTCTCCTCCATTCTTCCCCTCCTGCACTGAGGAGACTGGTTTGCAACAATAGATCTTTGCGATGCTTACTTCCACAAGACTTCTTGCCCTTTTCTCAGATTCACCTTGGGCAACAAACTCTTCCAGTTCAAGTTCTCCCTTTCAGCTTAGCCATGACTCCGAGAGTCTGTACGAAGTATATAGCACAAGTGGCAGCACATTTGAGACTTCAAGGGACTGTCATTTTTCCATACGAAGATGACTGGCTTTTTGTAGCCCCATCTCACCACCGCCACAGCACCAACATCAACACTGCCCTGTCACTTCCGGAATCTCTCGGCCCGCAGTTCAACCAAGAAAAATCCTGTCTCATCTCATCTTGAACCTGACAATTCATAGGGGCTCTTCCCAAGTGCACTCAAGCCTGCGCCTACCCTACCAGAGGTCAGAGCAGACACCTTACGATGCCTCACATTGGAACTAGAGGCTAGCTGCCAATGCCGAGCAACCAGCATCCAATGCCTTCTCAGGCTCATGGCGTCCACCACCTCGGTAGCACTGTTAGCACGCCTCTGCATAAGACCACTCCAGTCATGGTTCCTACAAATATTCAACCCAGAAATGGACCACTGGAATCTCTTCCCAATTCAGTCTGACATTCCCTACACTGGTGGCCAGTTCCGACATACCTCTTTATCAGGGCTCAACTTTTGGACTCTAACTTTTGGACCCTAACAGTCCCTTCATGGTTGGGGATACACATCCCTTCAAGGCTGGGGAGCCCACTGTGGTTCATTCATGATCAGCGGACAGTGGTCCCATTGGGAGAGAACCCCACACATAAACTAACTTGAACTTCTGGCTGTTGCCAAAGCCCTGTGGGCACTTGAATCCTGCATCAAAAGGCGATCCATCCAAATTGCAATGGACAATACCACAATTGTCTTCTCTATAAACAAACAGGGAGGGGTGAGATCCGTTCCCCTCCTTTGACTCATTCCTCAATTTCTGGGACTGCTGCCACAGTATGTCGCCTCATTATCCCTGTCACCATACACCTCAGAGGAAAGTCCAACACTCCTGCTGATTCACTCAACAAGTTGGGAACCTCCCCTCATGAATGGGAACTCTCTCCGACAGTCACACTGTCTCTTTGACATGTGGGGCGTCCCAGCTATCGACCTCTTTGCTATAGCACACAAATGCGAGATACCACTCTTTCTGCAACAGAGGTGGACGTGACCCTAGACATTCTGGAAGACACTTTCCTTCTTCATTGGGGAGGCACTCTAACTTAAGCATGACTCCCTTTCCTTCTAGTTACACAAGTGGTGAACAAGATACAGGATGATGGGGCTCACTGTATCTTGATAACCCCATGGTGACCAAGGCAAACATGGTTTAAAACACTTTCCTCTGTCTCCCTCACCTCCCGCTCCTCACAATGAGCAACAGGAAGATCTGGAGATTCTGTGCCTCATTGCATGTAAAATAGGCAACCCTACTGATTCTCCAACAGTGTCTTGGAAGTAAAGACTGCTTCACGCAAACCTTCCACCCAGGCCTCGTACGCTGCCAAGTAGAAGGCCTTTCTGAAATTTCTTGCACCAATAGAACAGGATTCAAAATCCTGTGATCTACCGAGTATATTGGACTTTCTTCTTTCTTTGAAATCTAGAGGTTTAGCTCTTTCCTCTGTCAAAGTTTACTTAGAAGCTGTATCAGCTAATCATGACAATATTGAAGTTTCTCACTGGCCTCCCTGCATGTCTCGGCCTGGAGTCTGTCAGTGGTACTGACTCAATTAATGGCCAAACCCTCTGAACCTATGCCCATGGCTGACCTTAGGCTCCTCATGATGAAAGTGGTTTTCCTTGTTGCTATTACTTTGGCATGCAAAGTGAGCAAATGTGCTCTAAGGCATGACCAACCATTCTTAACTTTCCATAGGGACAAAGCAGTGCTACACCCAGACTGCTCCTTTCTTCCAAAGATTGTCTCACAATTCCAGCTTATTCAGGATATCATGCTACCAACTTTCCTTCCTCAACCTACCACCCCGATGGAGGTCAAGTTTCATTCCCTAGATGTCAGAAGGACACTTTCATTTTACATCCATAAAACATATTTTAGGAAATCTACCTGTTTATTTGTCAGCCACTCAGGACCCAAAAAGAGCCACCCGCTGTCACCTCAATGTTTTACCAAATGGGTGGTTTCGGCCATACTTCTCACTTACCAACTGGCACTCTTACCGGGTCCCCTGCAAGTACAGTCACTCGACTACAGCCATAGCATCTTCTGCCACTTTCCTCACAGGTATTTCACTTCCGCAACTGTGCACAACAGTGACCTGGGCACAGGCCTCTACCTTCATCAAACACTACCACCTGGATATCAGAGCCCATGTCAATGCAGCTTTTGGCAGAGTGGTCCTTTCTTCAATACTGGAATGATATCTCCCTCCTCCAGTATGTCTCTTGCTTATGTGTGAGTCACAGAGACCACGAGGGAGGACAGGTTGCTTACCTGTAACTGTGGTTCTTTGAGTGGTCATCTGTGAACTCACACAACCCAGCCGCCTCCCCACTTCGATGCCTCACCTTCTTTATTCGTCTGCTGTTGCGGACTCAGAACTGTGAGATAGGCAGGAGCCATGCCTGGAGCATGTGCAGAGGAGGTGGGTGAGGCTACCGCCTAAACTCCATTTAGCTCTAAAATATTCCACATGAATTGTGCAGGAGCATAACCCAGATATGGGGGTTCAGTGTCAGTAATACAGTGGGCCTTCGTTCATAGCCAGAAACTGGTCAGCAGTAGTTTGGAAGGGTTTGGGGCCTAGTCAGTCTGTGGAATATCAAGACCAGTGTGAGCTCATCACTGTCAAGAGTTCTCAGGAGAAAGCAGGTGGGAATTGAGTTGTCTCCCCAACCAGCTGTGACTTTGACCTTGCAGAGATAGAAGCTGGCAGCCTCCTCTGGGAACTTCAGGAGAGGGGAGGGATGGTTTGCAGAGGTTGAAGCCTCACCACTGAAGGGCAGAAGGGAAACACTCAGGTGGGATAGGGGCCTCATGGATGGGCCAGTTCCTTTATCAATTAGTGGTTTGGAAGGAGGGTTAAGATGGCCACACCTTTGCTTTTAAGTCAGTGCTTAGCCTCCAGAGCCTTCGCTAGGAACAGCTCTCTCGTCGTCCCCGTCTGCATCTTTCTGTTTGGATCTATCACCAACTGAGCTATTGGGAGCACTCTGCACATGGACTCTACCTAATTTGGACTTTCTTGTCTTTGGACTTTTACTGTCAAGAACCTACCATGAAAAGGACGGTTCTACTTTTCATACTGTGCATTCTCGTGGCTATGGATGTGTCTTTGTCTAGGAGCCCAGAGCCCGGCTGGCTTGGGGCTAATCCTGACTTCTGGACATTCCTATGCCTTGACCCATGTGGCATAGAGATCCCAAAGCTGGGAGCTTTGGATATTGGAATTTCTGCATGTGGGGAAGTACTTTGGACTCAAGTCTGATCTTGTTTTGGACCCTTATTGTCGAGGGGCCTGGACTAACAGTACCCAGAGGGGCCAACTCAAGTGGCAGGGTTGGTCTTGACCTCTGTGGAGGTGTGTATGCTGCTTCAGGTCCTCTTCTAGAATCCCTTCCCTTGTCTCATGAGCAATAGGGCTCTGATCCTTCCTCTGTCAGAGAAGCAGCTAGGAGTTGCTCAGATCCTAAGGCCAAGACTCACAGCACCACGGAGGTTCCAACTTGGTAGCAAAGTTGGTTCAGATCTCTGTGGGAGTGCCTGGACAAGTCAGGCCTGTTTCTAGGATCCCTTCCCTCACCTAAGCAGAACAGGCAGAGCGAGTGGCCATCTGTTGGCGGGAGTTTGGAGCCGCAACAGATGCATTTTCTAAAGGTCGCCTTGAGAAGCATTGCCTCGGAGCACCTGCATGGTACTCCAGGAGAAGGATAGATTAAATAAACTAATAAAAATTATAAAAGAATGAAACACTATAATAGAGAAAAAGAAAGAATAAAACCAAAGTTTTCCTCAGCAGTCTATAGGAGAAGCTTGGAAAGAGACACAGCCATAATGGTGGTCGAAGAGGAACTGAGGGAATAGGCGGGAACCTGCTAGGGCGGTGGGAGAAGGGTTCCCGCCTAAAACGCCTCAGCTTTAGAAGTTTCCCAAAGGAGGCCTCAGCACAAGTGCAGAGCCCATATGTGTGATGCACAGAGATCACAAAGAAGAAATAAAAATAAATGAAATGAAAATACTAGAACTGAGAGACTGATGCTAACTGCAGAACCAAAGTTTCTGCTTGCCCCAGGTAGGTAACTCTGACCCAGTTCGCATGATGAGGCAACCCATGGTTTGTTAACTGTAGGTTATTTGGGAGCAAGCCAGAAGGAGCAAGCAAGTGTGCTGGCTCCCAACCACTCACCCATCTCCGGTGCACTAAACAACCCAGTGATGTCCCTGAATTGTTCTCCGTGACATGCGAACCTGAAAGTTTGTGTTGTGGAGGAAGAAACCACTGAGAGTTATACGTCATAATGCTGGGTTGTTTCTCCCTCAGCAATCCAGGGTTTTAGGTTTCCACATCATAGAGAACAACCCAGCAACAATCCCTGGGTTGTTTAACATACCAGAAGCAGGTGAGCAATGAGGAGCCAACACTCGCTCTTGAAAAACCCATGGCTAACAAACCATGGGTTGTCTCATCATGTGAACTAGGTCACTGCAAAGAAATTGCATTTTAAAAAATCACCTCTTAGCCTCCTGAACAGCCTGAGTTCCGTAAGTCTTGCATCATAACACTGGCTTTCCAGCCAATGGCTGGATTCATACAACATGACAATCCACACTCAAAAGTTGAGTATGGGTTGAGTGTGGGTTGTCGGTCACCATGGGTTGTTGTGTTGTGTGACCCAAGCCATTCTAACAAACCATAGTTTGTTAACCACAAACAACCTGCAAAAAGAACACATGGTTTGTTGTTGTGCTGTGAACTGTGGGTTGTTCATGGTTAACAACCCATGGTTTGTTGTTGCAGCTGGGTTCACACAACACAACCACCCATAGTTCAATAACAACCTACACTCAACACATAATCAACCTTGAATGTGGGTTGTCATGTTGTGTGAACCCAGTCAATGGGTCATTCCACCGAACCTTCCTCCCCTCCTCCCCACAATATAATATTTCCTCACTGCATAACTGGGCAGTAGAAAGTGGAACTCAGTTATCCAGCAAAAGTGTCACTAATGCAGAATAGAGAAGGAAAAACATATCCCTGCCTCTGCTCAATATCCCTGTGTACACATTCAAGGATTTTATCAATCTCTCTCACCAGAGTGCTACAGTGAGGACATAGGGCAGGAGCTCAGCTGAGCACTCAATTGGTTCATACATAATGACAACCCAGAGTATGGGTCAGGGTATGGGTTGAGTTCACAACCCAACAACAAACCATGGGTTCTCTTCTTGGGTTGTTTGTGGTTAACAACCATAGTTAAACCATAGTGCAGGATTCGCATGTAACGACAACCTCACAATTCAACAACAATCCATACTCTGGCTTGTCATTATGTGCGAACCAGGTCAAAGTGCAAACTAGTGAAAAGTCATCTGTGTTTCCCAACCTTCCCACCACTGCAAATGTATTTGATCATCTCCACTTCTGTGCCAATTCCAGTAAGTTGTCCCTTTCAGCAATCTCTCACTGTGAGCACCTTGCCCATTCTAATAGGCAATGAGGGTATTAGAGGATGCTTGCAAGGTACATTGGGGGGCAGCCACAGTGGTGGCTAGCAGCGAGCGTGCAAGTTACAGGAACCCAGATTCCACCTAAACATCAGGAAAAATTTCCTGACTGTTTGAGCAATAAGACAATGGAACCAACTACCTAGGGAACTAGGAACAATGGAACCAACTACCTACCAACTCCCACTCTGGAGGCATTCAAGGTGCAGCTGGACAGCTATCTGTTAGGGATGCTTTGACCTGGATTCCTGCATTGAGCAGGGGGTTGGACTCGATGGCCTTGTAGGCCGCCCCTTCCAACTCTACTTTTCTATGATTCTATGATTCTATGTCTAACACTAAAGAGCTTCATGCTACTTTGTGTTGTATTCTTGCTGTATCATGCACTCACAATGATAATGAATGGCACCCATCAGACCTCTCAAGTAAGGCTCTTTTATAATCCACATAATATGCCAGTAATCCTAGGGCAAAGTTACTCATATGTGGAGACAGGGGGGTACTCATGTTAGCACATGATAAGCTTATCATGTAAGTACCTTCATAGGCTTACCTCAACTAACCTTAGTTACTAAAGAGCATATAATTAAACTGGTAGATGCCTATGGAGACCTCGACAATCTATTTTTGAAACAACACACCATGACAACTGGGCCACACTGGCCATTCTCCAACACAGTTACACAAGATAGCATTTTTAAAATTGCATTTATATCCCACCCTTCCTCCAAAGAAACTCAGGGCAGAGTATATTATTCTTCCCTTAGCCAGGTATCTTATCCTCACAACCACCATTTCATCAGATCATGCAGATATCACGACTTCAACAAGTCAGCCTTTCCTTTTTCTCCCATTTTCCCCCACCCACCCCACCCCTCCACCTGCAGCCTGCTTTTTGTAACATCTTGCCTGATGAAGAGATCTGGAGATCTCAAAAGCTTGCACATTAAGGTTACGAAGTGAGCTTCGTGGCTCAGTGGAGATTTGAAGCCAGATCTCCCGCAGTCCTAGTCTAACACTCTAACCACTATACAGTAATACCTTGGATTGCAGGTAACTTGGTTGAGAGCGTTTTGCAAGACAAGCAAATTTTTAAATATTTATTTAATTTTTTAAAACTTGATATACAAGCGACGTCTTGCAATACAAGTACTGTAGTACAGCTTAAATTAAAAATCTCTGTACAAATTTTTGGGGGGATTTCGTTTTGATATAAGAGTGTTTTGGATTACAAGCACATTTCCGGAACGAATTATGCTCTCAATCCAAGGCATGACTGTACTACATTGGCTCCCAAAGCTAACTCTAGTGTAGCTGGAGCTAACTGTATTCTTACCCTGTGTTGTTCAGAATATGCAAGACCACTTTCAGGATTCCCTTCTCCCTGAGTCTCAGCAGAATTTAGAATTGCCATGATGGAACACAAAGCAAAGGTTCATCTACTGCAGCTTTCTGGTCATCAATCATGGCCAGGTAGGCACCTCAGGGAGGCTGCACACCCACTGATCCCTATGAACACAGCAGACAATTTATACCCCTCCCTGTTAATTTTCAGGCCCTCACATTTTTATTTTTGGTCACCTTTGGCTAAGGATGTATTTTAATCTTTCATGCTGAAGTCCAACCTTTTACTGATTATCCGGCTGACTTGAATGTGCATTTTAAGGTTTTAAATGTTGATGGCTATTGTTGTTGCAGCATTTCAATTTTGTGTTGCGTTTTAATTTTTGCTGTTTTGAAAACCACTTAGGAAAAAAAATATTTTGAAAAGTGTCCTAGAAGTATGGGTAATAAATAAAATTGTATAGGTGACCAGCACCAACTAAACTGAAGACTCTGCATTCAAATCGCCATATAAAGCGTCCACCTACGTGCTTGATGCTGTCTTTGAAGAGAGCTTCCCTCATGATTCGGGTACATTTTCCCTTGTGAGCACTGTTTGCGAATGATAGCAGGCTGCTGCCCCAAAGCTGGTTGTGCAAACACAAGCCTGGGAAGCAGCTTGGCCCAATTCAGTTTCCTGGCAACGTGGCTAAAGCCCGCTCCACAGATCTATGAAGTGAGCAAATTAATTTCATTATCTACTTTTGCACATCATGAGGAAGGAGAACAAATACCTGGCACAAAAGTACATTCTGGTAATTATTAACCTGGCATGACTTAAGGGAGTAAAAGAGTTATCCTGTATGTGGAAGCCTTGTCTTTCACTGTGCAGACTAGGGGCATTTCATTTTTAAATACATGTAAGTAGCCTGTTTGTTTGTTTGTTTGTTTTAGAGTTTGCTTTTTAGCTTGCTGATCTAAAAATGTTGCAGAACATTTACATTTAGCAGAGGTCACCACTCAAAATATTCTGCAATGAAAAACAAAAGCATTTCCCTTTCAACATGTTTAAACTCACTCTTCATCCTTCCCATCCTTGGTGCACCTATTACCTTATCAAAGGTTACAGCAATGGAAAGTGTTTCTAAAAAGGCAAGCACACATGAAGCTTTCATTGCTGCAGGAGGGAACCCCATGAGAATGAACAAAAGGCTACATGCATGGCAGCTTTGCTTCCCCCCCCCCCCCACATACATACAAACATACAAAAAGACCAAGAATAAAGTGCAGCTATCAAATGCAAATGTTGGAACCAAAGCAAGCTATGGTCCAACTGTCTTCTTTCTGCAGGAATGAAAATGACAACAGGGCTTTCTGGATTTTCACCATGTTATTTTCCAACAAAGTAAGCTATCTACCAGCATGAGTTTCACATCACAGAATCAGTAACCATCTTAAGTAGGCTGTTATGGTCTTGTCTGTATCAAAGATGCTGGTGGTTCATTTTCAGTTTTCATCAACAACAAACCCCACTTCTAGTCCATGAGTTATGCTACTTAGAATAGTAATACACCCACATGAGGATGGAAGAAAACTAGGTTTATTCATATTTATTTATTTTTATTTTATTATATTTGTTAATCGCCCATCTGGCCAGTCATTCATATTCAATGCTGAGCATTCTAGCCTGCATAGTTAGAACTATTACTGTAATAGCTCTGAACAAATACAGATGCTGGTGACCAGGAACATGCAGGACTAGAACTACCAGTGTGTTTGTGACCAGCCACTGTATCTCACTTCTTCTAATCTATTGGGATTTACCTGCTGAGTGAAATAATCTCACAGTAGTGTTAACACAGATCCTTACATTGTACCTAGTACTACACAGTGGATATTTGGGCATCATTAGGTGCTGGTTTTGGCAGGAAAATGCTTCAGGAAGCTGTTAAGCAGAATCTCATCAGCATACACATCAGGCTTATAGATGGACAAGTTTTGTTTCCACCTTTGAAGAATGAGCTCTCTAGCACACTCAATTACTTGAGCCACCAACCTAGGGAAGAGATAGGAGAGGAAGCAACAGCCTGCCCATGCTTACACACATATCCTCTGTAGATAGGCAGTTCAGGCTTTGGGGCACAAATCAGTTGTGCTGATAGGGCATGGGAGAAGAAGCATTTCTACTATGGGTGCCTTGTTCGTGGATTTCTGTTCAGTCTGCCCAAGTTCTGTTCTAATTCTCAGTTCTCAAACTTACTGGGTTCTCTCATTTCTAGTGAGCCTAGGCTCTGTGGCATCTCAATAAGGAAAATGGAGGTGATCCTCAACATCCAGCCTTATTGAGCCTGCCTAATGTCCCACTGGGAAGGCATAAGCAACCAGTTGGATGGTCTGCCTCAGAGATTAGACTGGGGATGGGGTGGTGTCCCAAAAAACGTTCTAGCTGTGAATCTTTTTAGCTGGATGAACTAATTGGCTTCTATGGCAGAACAGTCTGCACTATTTTTGTAACAGAGAAGCCCTTTGGGATACACTAGCACTTCCCATATTCATTTAAAGCAGGACATCTGTGAATTACCAAGAACTAAGAATATTTCCAGTTCTAAACAAAAGCATAGCAGAACCAATATGTGAATGCACACAGTGTGTTTTATTTGGCAGGGTTTTCCATAGCATGTCAAGAATGCACATCACTCCAGTGTTCAAAGAGTTGCACTGGCTACCAGTTGTTTGCCGAGCTGAATTCAAGGTGTTGGCGTTGACCTTTAAACCCCTTTACGGCTCCGGTCCAGTTTATCTCAAGGAGCACCTCCAGCAACACCAAGTAGGCCACTCAACAAGATCTGCCACGGACGGCCTTCTCCCTGTCCCATCAGCCAGAGAAACCAGGCTGGTGGGGACTAGGTGGAGGGCCTTTTCTGTGGCAGCCCCCAATGTATAGAACTGTCTCCCCAGTGACCTCTGCCACGCCCCTTCCTTGATTAGCTTCCACCAGGCATTAAAAACGTGGCTTTTCAGGTGGGAATATGGGGTGGGTTAGGATTTTTAAGTTTTGTACTGTTTTTAATTGTGTTTTATACTGTGTGTGTTCCCCCCCCCCTCGTATTTTATTGGATTGTACATCGCTCAGAGTGGCTGGATGTCTGGCCAGATGGGCGATTCATAAATAAATAAATAAATAAATAAACAAACCAACCAACCAATCACAGCTCTAACGTAAGCGTTTGAGGGCAGAGCTAGACATTATCCTGGAAAATGCATGGTCCTGACCTTGTCTCCAGAGATAAAAGGGCTGTAAGGGAAGAGGGCACTTGCATGGGGGCGGGGAGACTGGCAGATGGGAAGGGCGCTCAGTGCTTACTGTGCCTCTCAATTCTTGACTGAAAATGCTATTCCTCCTGCACACCCCAGCCAGGTCTCCCCCAAAGAAGCTCATTTGATTTCAGAGCCCAGCTGTGGTAAAATAAAATCAAAACTGATGGGAGGGGGCCATTTGCAGGGCAAATTCAAGTAGCAAGGGAAGGGTTAAGCACTCCCTCTCACCTGCCAACTATCCCCAATAGCATCTCCAGCCCCACCTTAGTGTTACAAGGAGTTCATACTTCCATATTTCCCCCCATATAGTTCTGCCATTAAAACATTTTGATTTGGGGTCAAACAGCACCATTAACAGTACTGCTGTTGCAAAGATCCAAGAGCGCCACAACAAAGGCACCAGGTCATCCTAATAAACCAAGTTGAAGAGACTTGGAATTCTCATTTACAAAACAGTTTGTGCAACACACAGCTTGCCATTACTAGACTAAAAGTGTTTCATTGGGCGGGGGGGGGGGAAGGTTTCTTACTGTGGCTTACGGTATGTATAATTTAAGTATTTTTAAATGCAGCACAAACACAGGGTATATTATAACAGGCTTTTCTGAGGAAATAAAACATGACCAATACAAAGCGGAATTCAAGTTGGATTAGCCATAAAGGCTATAGATTTTCCATACAGATGCCTGGAACAAGCAATTAAATCTGGACAAAGGAATGGTGTGGCTCTTCCTGGGAAAGCAAGCACACCTCCACTTTACTCCTCAGCAGAAATCAATATGAGGGAAGAGACAGCCTTCGTGCCTATCGTGCTCTGCCCCATGCCCCATGCCCTGCACTATGCTGCCAGAGACTTAAAGAAAAGCAGTGCCTCTCATTTCTGCACAAGTTCTGTCTCTTATTATTTCTGGAAGGAAGGAACAGGCTGCATATCTACAAATACTTGAAATGAATACCCAGGTGGTTCCTAACCATTTTTATTATTTCTTTGAGGATAGCAGTAATACACTCATTTAAAAATATAAAAATCTTTCATTTTCCTCTTCTAAATGATGGCAAATCTATGAAAGTCTAAGTATCATCTATCAGAGACTGCTGAAGGTCTTTCAAGGACTTGTGCTTTTACAACTCTGCAAAAGGGTATCCTGACAAGGAGAGAAACAACAGCCATGAGCACACAAAAAAGGCAATGCTTAGGAGACACTAACGCTAGAGTTCATGCAAAACCCAGTAAGTCATTTCAGTGGAGAGGAACTTGGCTTTGGACATGGGAGGCCAAGCTTTAAATCCCTACTCAACTAGGATGCTCACTGGGTGGCCTGTATGTTGGCTTAACTTCCCCACTGGACTTTTGTACCAATTTAGTTATGCACATTTATACCCCACCCTTGAATATACACATTTCCAGGGAAACTTAGAGTCCAAACAGAATAGAAATAGGACTCAATTTGGATAAAGGCAAGGCAAAGGCAGACATGAGAAATGAGTGGGAGAGCATTGCAAGTTGACAAATACGTACTTGCCACTCCATGAAAACCCGAAGCCAACCTTCACAAGGGAAAAAACACAAACACAGGAGGCTTCCAGGGATTATTCCAAACATAGGGGAGGACAGCAGGACAGAGTGAAAGGGGTGCCAAGTCGAAACAGAGAGCCAACAGACCAGTTGGTGTGTGCCCATCTGCTGAGAACAAAGTGGCTCACTTGCTGGATCAGACCAAGGTGGTCCAGCATTCCATTTCCAAAAGTGGCCAGACAAATGCCTCCGGAAGCACTCAAGCAACAGTACAATGTTGGTGGTGACAACCATTCCTTGCCATTAGTTCCCAGTATCTTATCCACACATGGAACTTCCTCTAGTGTTCTAGCTTTTACACATCCCAGAGCAGACAAACATACTCCACTACAGACCAACCAACAAGAAATGAAGGGGTCGTTGCCTAGTCCAATGGTGTTGAACCCCAATCTCAACTAAGAAATTATGTCTCTCAATTTTAAGGTTGCAGTCTTGGTCATTTTACACTGATGTAAAAACAATGCTTGGGTGCTGCTGCAACTGCCTGGGGCACACACTTTTTCCAGCTGCTTGCATTTCTTCTTCTAGACTACATGTTTGTCCATTCTCTTTCATGCTTATTCTTTTTGTTTTTAGCAAGCTTTCTTTTCTGATTTGTCCTTCTCTAATTTCTAATGCTGCTTTTATCAACACAATAATATGGTGGAAAGCTATAGACTTGGCTGGCAGCTTCCTGGGATAAATAGTTTAGGCCAGGAGATTTTACTCACATTCAACTGAGAAAAGTGGGGGGAAATGAAACAGACTCTAGTTTTAACATGTTGTGGGAAGTCATCATCAGGCGATCACTCGTACCGAGTAAGATTGTCTTCCGGGATAAAAGGAGGAAATTCTAAAGAAGATTGTGTAGACTCTAGCGATGGGTCCGTAAGTGACTGTGGAGGCCAATTCTAGATCCACACAGCTTCCCACAGTGAGGACACAGGTTACCAGATAGAAGATGGTCCTGTAAAGGATTCGTTTGACGTGCTTTTCGCTTAGCACGTTTCTCCCTTTCACCTTGCACTCGGGCTTCTTCAAAGTCCATGGAACCTTTGTGAAAGGCCAACCTCCATTTAGATCGTTCATGGGCCAGAGCTTCCCAGTTTTCGATGTTTATATTGCATTTTTTTAGATTAGCCTTATGAACATCTTTAAACCTCTTATATTGACCACCGATATTCCGCTTTCCATCCTTGAGTTGGGAGTAAAGTAACTGCTTTGGGAGGCGGCAGTCAGGCATTCGAACAACATGACCGGTCCACTGAAGTTGGCGTTGAAGGATCATTTTTTCAATGCTAGTAGTCTTTGCTTCTTCCAGTACACTGACATTTGTTCGCCTATCTTCCCAAGTAATTTGCAGGATTTTCCGGAGGCAACGTTGATGAAACCTTTCAAGGAGGTGGAAGTGACGTTTATAGATAGTCCATGTTTCGCAGGCATACAATAAAGTTGGTAATACAATGGCTTCATAAACCAGTGTTTTGGTCTTCTTACAAATATCCCGATCCTCGAACACTCTATGTTTCATTCGAGAAAATGCGGCACTTGCGGAGCTCAGACGATGCTGGATTTCACTGTCGATGTTAGCTGTAACAGAAAGATAGCTGCCAAGATAGAGAAAATGATCGACATTTTCCAGTATTGTCCCGCCAAGCTGGATAGATGGCATCACCAAAGGGTTGGCTTGCACTTGCTGATGAAGCACTTTGGTTTTTTTGATGTTAAGTGAGAGACCAAGTTTTTCGTATGCTTCTGCAAAAGCATTTAGGATAGTTTGGAGATCGTCCTCTGAATGTGCGGAGACCACATTATCATCAGCATACTGAAGTTCCACAACGGAGGTTGTAATTACCTTACTTTTTGCTTTCAGCCTGCTGAGATTAAAAAGCTTTCCATCTGTTCGATATATAATTCCCACACCGGTGGGAAGTTTCCCCTTGACAAGATGTAAAACCATGGCGATGAAAATGGCAAATAATGTTGGGGCGATAACACATCCCTGTTTAACACCTGATCCCACTTTAAATGGAGCACCATGAGAGCCGTTGTTTCATTTACAACTGTACTTTTCAATGATGCATTTCTTTTATAAAGAAATGGTTTTGAAGCCCTTCCTTAACACTCTGTGGGCCTGGATACACTGGGAAGCCTTAGGGCACTGCAAAATAATTGTTAAGGATGCCTGGCTGGCTGGCACAATAGGCCTGGCAGGGTCAGTTGAAAGCCAGAAACATGCCAAATTTTATCTCCTCCTCAGGTCAAGTTTGCTAGTGAAAGCAAGACCTCCATAAGGACATAAGAAGAGCCATGCTGGATCAGACCAAGGGTCCATCTAGTCCAGCATTCTGTTTACACCGTGGCCAATCAGATGCCCCAATGGGAGGCCCACAAGCAAACATGTGTGCAACAGCACCTTTCTGCTTGCGTTCCCCATAATGATGTAGGTTTTCCAGAAAATATTCTAATGCGAATTAGTGTCATTTACATAGAAAAATTTTCAGTTTGCATCAGTAAATGTTCTGATGCCCTAGAGCAGGGCTGATCAACTTGTGCCCCTCCAGACATTTTGGTCTCCAAGTCTCATCATCCCTCACCATTGGCTATAGCTGCCTAGAGCCATAGGCCAAAACATCTGGAGGGCCACAAGTTGCCCACCTATCTATTTCAGCAGAATTAAATTCTCTTCCACTGAGGTTGTTCGGGAGCCTTCAGTTTCACTGTAACTATTTATTAGTTCCAGTTCACCTGTGACATACATGTATTTCAATGTCATATATGCATCCTCTCACATATTTGCTAAATATAATACCTGAAAAACATTAATTACAACTTCGAAACTGTAAAGCTTGCATAATATTGTACAGTCATGCCTTGGATTGAGAGCATAATTCGTTCCGGAAACGTGCTTGTAATCCAAAACACTCTTGTATCAAAACGAATTCCCCCCAAAAAAAATTGTACAGAGATTTTTAATTTAAGCCGTACTGCAGTACTTGTATTGCAAGACATCGCTTGCATATCATGTAAATAAATAAATATTTAAAAAATTTGCTTGTCTTGCAAAATGCTCTCAAACCAAGTTACTTGCAATCCAAGGTATTACTGTATTTTCAATTGACATACATTCGTTTTGATTAATGAACTTATGAAACAAAAATTTCCATGGAAAAATAAAGCACTGGAAACTTTTCTGCCCCACTTCACTGGTTCCCCAGCAAGTGGTATGTAGAAGCATGATGCCTCTGTTACTGGAAGTAGCCTACAGCCATCATGACTACCAGCCACTGATAGCCTTCTCCTGCACTAATTTGTTTAATCCCCTTTTAAAGCCATCCAAATTGGCTCCGTGCTACTCTGCTTTGCCCAGCTGCATGGAACAACCCAAAGCACTTTGCTCTGGCCTCATGGAATTCTGCGCATTGTGCGGTGTTTGTCATTTTGGGATACTGAACAAAATTGACCACACTTGTTTAAGAGAGGTACAGCATCAAGTCCACTTGCTGTCTGAATCATGCAAGTGGCACTTGGGAAAGCCATCTCCTTTTGGGGGGTGGGGGCTCTATTTCTGTGCTTGTCAGCATATAGCTTTTCAAAGCAACAGAAGAATCAGTGGAGTACAATGGAACGATAAGTGGGGTCAGAGTGAGTGACAGATGGATAGAGTCAGTTAGAGGTAGGAGTTGAGGGGGACAGTTAGAGGAATTAGGGGGGAGTTGGAGGAATTAAAAAGAGAGGGAGATTAGACAGGAGAGAAACAGCTAGTAAAAATGCTGGGGGTTAAGATAACTGCTAAGGAGGGAGGTCAGTTATATTAAGTTAGGATCTCTGGTAGAACCATTATTTGTTATCCTTTATCAAATGTTTCTTGTTCTGGTTGTTATTTTCCATAAATACTGATTTAAATTCATGGGTGTGTTCTAGTCTGCGGGATTATAGGATAACCTATCTCCCTCCACATGCTAGCTTTAATGTACAGAACCAAGTATATAAAAGGAGTCCTACTGCTCTCCATGGTGTAGTCGGTGGTGGTAGCTGTTTAGTGGGAGGCAGGGGAAGGCTGGACTCAGTGGACAGGCTGGGAGACTTGCCCAGTTACCTCTAGGGACCACACAGTTTCCACATAACTTCTTCAAAGTATCAGGCAAATTATCAAGCACAAAGCAAGATTCCAAATATGGCTTGAGAACAAGTGTTAGGCCTGTGTTTCAGAGGCAAGTAAGCATCTTAAACTCTAGCCACCAAAACTGTGTTTGAATGAGATCTTACACCAGCTTTCCCCAACTTGGTACCCTTCAGATGTTTTGGACCTTAATTCCCAGCATTTGTGACCACTAGCCATGCTGGCAGGGGCTGATGGGAGCTGAAGTGCAAAATATCTGGAGGGCACCAGGTTGGGGAAGGCTGTGCTATACTATTATACCGTGGATATTGTATTCACATGGAGAATGGAGGTGGGTTGGAGCGGCAGTGTTTAAGAGCAGAGCAGATACAACGCCAATAAAAGGAAACAAGGCCCCTTCTAATCAAGTATAAGCAAATCTGACTAGCACCCCGAGTAAACCCTATGGGTAAACATTATGGGTAAACATTATGGTGAGACAACAGCTAACACACTTACACTAATATAAACAAATAAAATGAACATTTACCTGTTAATGCTTCCTCCTTGCACTTCAAAAAGCGAGCCAAATTTAAAAATGACACTAGTGCTTGGATTCCTTACATTTGAGATGCACCCGATTTTTAATTTTTAAACCCAATTACAAAGCAGGCAATTTGGCTGTTCCTGCTCACTTGCCACTGTTAAGTTTGTCGTTGACCTTCATGGTGATTAAACAGTAACAACCAGGGCTGGCTCCCCCCCCCTTTTTTTCTTCCTTTAAACTTTGACATTTTTCTCATACCTCCTCCTCCTTACTGGGATGTGATTTATTTTCCTGTCTGCGAACTTGCTAGAAAGTAGCTCACATTGATTTAGCTCCCAAGCATAAAGCCTAAACCAGCAGTGCGGCAGCACTCAAGCGCTAAGGCCACCACACAGACACATTGATTTGCCTGCTCATCTACATTCCAACTGTTCTACTCCCATTGTGTTGGGCCCTCTGAATGGTTGCACTGTGCAAGAGCAGAGGCTCCTGAGTACAGGCAGTGGTTTTAAGTAAATGGGAGGCCTGTCTCTCCGAGAGCAGAAAATATCTAGGCATGAGTTTGCCAGCAGCCACAGCACCAGGAACTCCTCGGAGTCTGGAGAAGCCGTTTTTGAAAGCTATGTAAAACAAGTGGGGGGGGGATCCCTAATGTGAATTAGATTCATCAACCTCCTCCCCAAAACCAAGTCCTCAAACCATAGTCCTTCCTGTAGAATATAGAGCCAATACTCAGAAACAAAACAAAAAAACCAGAGAACAACACATACACTCTCCACTGCAGTCTCAGGCTGGCAGACTGAACCTCTCTGCATTGCCAGATCACCCAAAACAAAGCAGGCCACTGGAAAGCACTGGTCTTGGCCTGAGCTAAAATTCTTGCTCAGTTACGGGCACAATGGGAAGCTATCTGTAGAAGTAGAATAATAATGCAACCTGTGAGCCAGTGTGGCGTAGTGGTTAGAGTGTTGGACTGGGACCCGTGAGATCCGGGTTCTAGTCCCCGCTCGGCCATGAAGCTCACTGGGTGACTTTGGGCCAGTCACTGACTCTCAGCCTAACCTACCTCACAGGGTTGTTGTGAGGATAAGATGGAAAGGAGGGTTATGTAAGCCGCCTTGGGTTCCTTGCGGGGAAAAAGGCGGGGTGTAAATATAATAAACAAATAAATAAATAAATAAAACCTGCCTCTTAAGAATGTTGTGTTGAAAAGCACTGAGTAAGTGGCAATGTTATGTGTTGGAAATTACTTCAGACCGGGGCTGTGGAGGAACTCCACCGTGAAGCCCACTGGGTGGCCTTGAACCAGACACATACTCTCTGCTTAATGTACCACGCAGGGCCTCTGAGAGGATATATTGGGATATCATCATGTATGTTGCCCTGAGCTCCTTGGTGTGATATCCAAATGTGATAATTTGTTGCTACATAGCTGATGATAAATAAAGTGCTCTGCTACTTCTGCTTACATCTTCCAGAAGGTTATAGACCCATGCAACACCAAGGCTGCAGCACAGAACATCTGCATGTCAATGATTTCCCCATCCTTTCAACCTTCCACCAAGAGGCCACAATCTTTGTTTTGTTCTGTGCCTTCTGGCCTCTTTGAGTGAAAGCCCTGTTTGGCAATCTCTATTCAAACTCTTTAAGCCATGGGAACATCTTTGTAGTGTATGACAGGAGAAGTAGCAAAGGGGGAGGGAAAGCATGGGGGGGCAGGTAGTTTAGAAACAAGACTAGTAAGGCAGGGATGACATACTGCACTGACCTATTTTCTTCCCTTCACTCAGATCTCGGAGGTGATCTGCACTGATTAATAACACAGGAATTTAAACAACGGAAGAGCCCAGGTATTCATACTGATCTAAATTGAAACAAGCTACCTCCTTGAAGAAATACAGACTGAGGCCAGAATTGAGATGAATGCCAGAAAATGTTCATATGCATGTTCAGGTATTACTGAGCTAATAATCAGCACCCATGAAGCCAGCCAAGCATAGCTGTCAAAGCAGAATCAGCATAACCTTATTAAACCTGGTCTGCCCCAAGAGTGCCTCCAAAATCCATAGCTGCTGTTGGCACACTGTTTAACATGTTAAGTATCCTTGGTACTAAAAGTGGGGAATGTACATTTGGGGAGAATGGTCATCAGGATAAAAATGTACAAAGACTGACCTGAATTCTGATTAGCAGACACACCCCCAAATAACAGCAGCTGAACATTACTGAGAGTGGGAACAGCAGTCAGGGAAGCCAGCAAAATCAGTTGCTCTGCAAGAGGTTTTTCCTTCACAAAGCCAATTTTCCAACCGAGGGAAGCCAATCTTCAATGCAATCCCACTCTTGCCCTCTTTAGGCCAGCTTTGACACCTGATACTGCTCCATCTGCTTCTGCTTCATTCAAATTCCATCAGCTTCTTTCCTGCTAAAATAAGCAAGGACTGAACATACAATGCAGACTCTCTAGAGATTCCAGTAGTGTCCATTAGAAAGCTGTGCAGATGCTTGAGAACTCAAAGCCATTTGATAGCCCAACAGGCTCTAAAGCTCACATTATTTAAAGCTAGCACATGTCCCTACTACCTGCAAACAAACCTTAATTTGGTAGGGAGCCTTGTGGACAGCATGCCAAGTCGACTTAAAGGAAATTCCAAGAGGTGGGATAAGTTTAAATAGGAGAACAGCATCTGCCGTGAATGCCTACCAAGACGGGGAAGCAATTCTTCAAGGAATTTATTCTGTATAGCAAACACACCCACTCAGACTTTTTAAAATAATAATAGATGATGATGATGATGATGATGATGATGATGATGATGATGCAAAGATATTCTCCAATACCTTAATTGAAGATGCAAATCTAGCCACCTGCGGTCCAAGAAGAATTGCTTAATAATGAATGGGAGCACACCCATCAGGTCATCAGCAGAGACTATGTATTTAATTCTGGCAAGTTAGATGTTGTGTAGACTGTGACCACATGAATTAGATGAGCTCTAAAGTAGCACATGACCGGAAGATTCCGGTGTTCCTGCACCTGCTAGTCCCACTCACACCAACCAGTAAAACGCACAGAATATGTGGTGCAATGGTTGGCAGCATTTTAAAATTAATGGAGTTGTAGCCAGCCTTCCCTGCATTAAAAAAAGGGGGGGGGGCTGCAGAGTCTGCAAAGCCAGCCATCATAACCGGTTTCCATCTTGCACACCCACTTATCAGCCCAGCCCAGCGGCCCCGCCTTCCTGTTAAACTGCATTTATGCTGTTTCCCAATGTGCCACCAAGAAGCAAACAGGACCAGCCTCCACCAACACACTCCTGCCACTTTTCTCCCCACTTTCTCCTTCTGATTTTCCTCTTGCTGTACTTATTGCTTGTGCACCATTCAACCCCTCCCCTTTATTGCTCATTTTCCTTTCCCCTCAATTTAGTTACTCATATACCATTATTTTTCCTCCCTTCCCTCTTAATTTTGGATTTCTCTCCCCTGCTGTATCTCCTTTCCCCTCTACTCATCCCCTCATTATTTTATGCTTCTTGTCACAATCTTTCTCCCTTTCCCCCTTCTCTTACACCACCTTTCATTTATCTGAGTCTACCCTTTCTGATTTCTGCTGTAAGAGTAACCATGGCCAGCCCACATACATTGGGAATAATTCATGTATGCTTACTACGTAATAATGTTGAGAGAAAGGTATTCTACTACTTGGCCTGTGGCTCACGCTGGCTCAGCTTGTCTGAGCGTGGAAAGCTAAGCAGGGTCAGGCCTGGTTGTTACTTGGATGGGAGACCCCTCCTCTAGTTTCCTGCATTGAGCAGGGGGTTGGACTCGATGGCCTTGTAGGCTCCTTCCAACTCTATAATCTATTAATCTATACTTTGGTGTGAATAACCACTCAGTTCCCACTAGATCCATTTGGCTCTTCTCTCTCCCAACCCCCAAATGGTGAAGTATCTTTGTCCCCTACTTGGCTTCCTGTACAATGCTCCTTTCCAACAATGTTAGCAGGTTATTTAAAAGAGTGCATTTTCCCTATTCTTGGGAGGTGGGGGGGGGATTTTGATATGGAAGCCCAACTTTTTAATTCTGGAAGAGAAACAAGTCGTGTGGGAAAGGCAACTTGCATTTGTTCAGATACCTTTGTATAATTACAATCTCTTGATCTTGAGTGAGAGTAAGGACTGATCCAGGGTGTGTGTGCATAAGAGGGCATGACTGAGACTGAAGGAGTCAGGTGACCAGAGATAATGGCTTGCTGTTAAGTGTATAACAAACAAAGCAGTTCCAGCATTATACTGAGAAGTGACTACAAATGAAGGCAGAATGAAAATCTCCAAACAGAATGCTGCTAACCAGAAAAGTACAAACTTTGTATACATCTGTTACTGAAAACAAAATCCCTTTATGTTTGGGGGGGGGGGCAATCTCTTCTTAAACGAGCTAATGATTACTCAGGTCTAGAAGGAAATATTGTTTTATTTTGCATACACCAAGAGGGAGGGTTGCCTATAGTGCTGTCAAAGAGTAATTTGTTTGCCAAAGCTCAGTGGAGGCTGTGGGTTGGGTTTATTGTATTTCACGGCTTCCTTGTTATGAATAAAAGCCATTCTCTTGCTTTACTAAAAAGTCTGGAGGGTGCACGTTAATAGAATCTCAGCTGTGGTGTAAAAAAGCAATTGGATACAGTTCCATATTTTAAAAGGGAGGGTGGTGAAAGATAAATTGCTTTCATTCCTGCCAGAAAAGGAACAGACTTGCAGAACACAGAACAGGATTTCTTTCTTTTTTTTTAATGACATGCCAGAATTCACAAGCCCAAGCAACAAAATGATCAGACATGCAAGGATTCAGGTGAAGCTGATTTTAAGCTCAGTGCTTACAGTAGAAGAAGTTCTTGCGATGAACCAAAAAGCTACTGGGAATATGGATATGTCTAGCAGCATGTGTAGTGACCACATAGATGGGAATGTTAAAGTGATGCACAACTGTTAGGCATATGTTACCCACAAAATCTTCCATGAGCCATCCATGGTGGCAAGCAGCCCTGAGTTCAAATCCTGACATTCATAGCAAATGGTTCACTTAGTTTCAGTAGTCTAGCTGCAAAATGATTCTGTGGTTTTGAACCCCAGAGCACTATATAAATGGGGTCAATAGTATGCCAAGTGCTCTGAAGCAGTTTCATGACACAGTAACAGCATTCTGCTAAGCTGTTCAAGCTAAGGCTATGATAAAATTCAGACGACAGGCAAACATGCAGAAGAAAACCTGCAACTCTGAAGAGGTTTGTTACCACCACAGCAATTATCATTCAGGGCAACGGCATTTAACTGAAAATGGGGAGCATTCCTTTATGGTTATTAACTGTTTGGGTTGATAGCACATTGATAGGAGAACAGGCACTACACAGAGGAGCTTCTCAGCCTTTCAACAGGGCTGCGTAGGTGCTGAATTCTGCAGCTAATCACCTTAGCAACAGCTCTAAACATATGTGCAGTGACATCAGCTGATTTTTGAAAGCTGTAAATAGAGGATAATAGCACCGGGATGCAGTGGGGGAGTCTGGATCCAAGCCAAGCCCTAAAAACCCATACTATTAAAATACTGTCAGTAATTCAATGTATGCAAACTTTGTTTGTGCACCCCTCTTCCCCCAAATCTTTGGAACTGTTAGGTGTATAATTACAGAATAAAGCAGTTTGCTTGGTGCCCTTGTGCAAATTACATATGGTTTAAAAATAGCTAGCCAGCTACCAACTAAAAGAAGACCCAGCACTTCAAACAAATAAACAAACATGCAGAAGAGGGAAACAAGAGCACGCCAATTGTTTGCTTTGCCCATGAGATGCATATCCCACCCACCCATTGGTGCTTAACCTTTCTGGTCAGGGCTGTAGAAATACTTCACATCCATAGCCCTCACCTAGTTTCAAAGCATTTGGAAGCCAGCCTCATCTTTTTAGCCAACAGCCCTGCATACTATGTCTAGGGTCCAAGGAGACCAATGCCAGGGATTTTTCTACCTCTGTCTCTTAATTCTAGGCACCTTTTCTTTATGATGCAGGTTCCTAGTAACAAATACACTATGCTACTTTCAGTATACTGACTAATACTTATGTGTGCCCATTATGAGGGAAGGGGGAGCTGCTGCCAATCTCAACTCAGGGGAGAAGGGAGGGCAAAAGTCACTATCAGCAATAAGGTCACTGGGAGCAAGCAGGAAGCCAGGTTGACAAGCAGGAGACTGAAAGACTTTCAGTTCCTATTCCAGCATTACCTCATGTTTGGTACCTCATTAAGATCTTACACTATTTAGAGAGCCTCCCACTCAGCAGCCACCAGAGCACAACAGGAGGACAATATTCTTTTGTTTTTTATTCATTTCATTCTGACCTAAATTTCAGAGATTTTTCTTAAAATATGGCTAGGCCAGATAAATAAGACTGCTTTGCTTCTTGCTTCTTTGCATTAAATGGCTAAGGGGGTAGAGTAAGATGGAAAGGGGGAGTGGGGAGAGAATGGGCTTAATAGGATTTTCAAATGTAAAAAAAATCTTAAGCGGCACCATTTACACAGAGCCCTGGTACTCAGTGGGACTTGAAAGCAAAATCTGCTGTGCAAAGATGACAGTTTGCATACTAAACAGATGCAGGAGGCAGGGCCACTCTAGCATAAGAAGTCACCCACATACGTCCTCGCACCACCTGGCATTTAACCCACAAGACTGTTTGGATTCCTCCTTGCACCATGATTTGGGGGGGGGGGGGAATATCAAGGTACCGGTAGATGCATTTTAACTCTTGGTTAATGATCGAGTTCAAGAACCCCCCCCAACCCCTGCATAATCATTTCCTTTATGAAGCAAACCTGGTATGCCATGAAAATGACTGAACAAGAAAGTGAGATATGTTTGTAAATGTATTTGTTGCATGTTATTTATTTATTTATTATATTTATACCCCGCCTTTTTTCCTGCAAGGAACCCAAGGTGGCTTACATAATCCTCATCCTCCTCTCCATTTTATCCTCACAACAACCCTGTGAGGTAGGTTAGGCTGAGAGTCAGTGACTGGCCCAAAGTCACCCAGTGAGTTTCATGGCTGAGCGGGGAATAGAACTCGGATCTCCCGAGTCCCAGTCCTACACTCTCACCACTACGCTACCACTTAGGCAGAAGGCTAGAAACTTGAGATGAATCCCACTGAACACAGACTAGAGCCCATGTTAAGGCCTATGCTGTGGTGATGACGGCAGCAAAGTAGTTCTTTGCATCAGCACAGTGTTGTCTGACAGAGTTGTTTTGAGTGGTGAGGGAGTTGTTATATTCTAAGTCCCCCTGGCAACCTGCTGTGATGAGACTGCAAAATATTTTTCTGATACAATTCGCTTGCATCTGCTCCAACGTGCTCCACACTGAGTGCAGGTTCTGGGATGATGACTGAGGATCCTGCTACTTTTCTGGGTTTGATGGATGAGCTTCACCTTGTTCAGCCTGAAGATGTGAACAAGTTGCCTGGAGGGGTGAGGCCAACCACTTGTTAGACCCATGCCCATCCAGACTGTTAAGAGCTGCCAGAAGGGTGATGGAAATAGTAAGTGCTTCTTTGAAGGAGGGCTGTGTTCCAGTACTCTAAAAGAAGCTGTTGTAAAATCATTCTTGAAGAAACCATCATTGGATCACACCACCCTAGATACTGCCATCTACCCCAAATTACTTATCCTTACAGAAGACTCCCTTTCGCTATACGAAGTTGCCTTTGCCAGCATTTAATTGTCTGCATGATGTACATTCTTAACTCTTTTGGCTAAAATAACCAGCACTGTATGAAGATTTAAGATGTCACATCAAGACGTGTATACGGAAAAGCAAAAGGAAGAGGGCTAAATGTGAAGATATCAGCAGTAGAACAAACAGTAATATTAACTCGCCATCGGGTGACGGCCACTATTGACTATTACCTCACTATAGACAAAAGAGAGGCTATAGTCGCCTATACACATGGCCAGGGAGATAGGATATGGCTAACAGTTGCTAACTGGCTCAGCTGGTCTGAGCGTGGAAAGCTAAGCAGGGTCAAGCCTGGTTATTACTTGGATGGGAGACCCCTCCTCTAGTTTCCTGCATTGAGCCTTGTAGGCTCCTTCCAACTCTATGATCTATGAAATCCACCCATACCGACCCAATCATTTAAGGTAGAGCTATCATCCCATAACCAAAAGCATCTCCAGTTTACGCTGCTAATTGTTAGAAGCCACAACAGCACTCAGGAAACTTATCTGTTTGGAACAAATAATGTGCATCACCTAATCAAATTTGAGCAGGTTATACTGTCCTGTCTTCAGTTCAGGACTCTGCAGGGATACCCTGCTGTTGCCATTAACTTAACTCCATTCCTTCAGAACCTTTTGCTGTGACAGGAAGAAAAATGTAGCATGCATGTCACCTGCCCTGCATCTGAAATGTTAGCAAAACAGTGAACCTCAGTAGTGCAGCTGCCCCATTTCTAGCATCTCACTGATGCATACTTAAATATGTGGATGTTAAACAAAGGGGAAACTACAGGTCGCTGAAAAGCTGGTGTTTACTCTTAGGGAAGATATTGCAAACAAAATGAAAAAATCTCAGATGAACACTAAAGAGTATTACCCAAAAAATTAAAAATTTTGAGTCTTTCAGCATTAAGTGATGGACAACGGCTAACAGAAATCTTGCATCCTTTTACACCACTCTCAAAACGTATTAAATTAGGGAACGGAGTGACAGCTGGGCAGGAGGCTGGGAACAATGAAGATAAAGTTAGCTTTCAGCGATGTGACCCTCTCCAGGCAGTGTGCCAGAAGACTATAAATAATTGATAGGAGCAACCACCCTAGCCAACACACTAATGTACAGAGTGGCTCTTACAGCAACTGGAGTATGAACACCCATTACATCATTACTTCTCTCTACTTTGTGCTCTCCTTATCTGCAATGTAATTTTACTGCTTTTAAATAATAAATTGCACTGGGACTTGAAATGCCCCTATGCCCACTCAGTGTCTAGCAGGGTGTGCAACTACGAAAATGAATTTTACATATGGTAAAATAAATTTTGCATAAAGCTTTAAGAAGTCCTTGCTGCAGTAGAAGCTGAAGCCACATAGCCTTTTTAAAAGTATCGATAACCATTTTATCAATACAGGTCTTTTGAAACAGAGGCTTGAATTCTAATTCTCAGCAACTTGTTTTATATTTGATTTAACAATGCTGGCACAAATTCACAGATCGTGTAAGAAGAAATAGTTAAAAATCAAGCCTGCAGGTAGGGGTTTTGTTTGTTTTTTGTTTGTTTGTTTTGCTAATCTCTATGAATAGATTATATGTTGCTGCATATATAATCTTTCATTTACTTACAGAGAAGGGTGGAAAATATATTACTGTGACCCAACATACTATGCCACCTTCCTGAATCTGCAGGCAGACAGCTTTGTAGCAGCAGCCCTAACAATGCAATCAATGATGCTGGTCAATTCCTGTGGCACTATTGAGACTTCTGAGAAAGTACAGGCTCACTAATCGTTTTGCTGGGCAAAGTACTGAACAGTATACGCAAGAGTTATATTCTTTTGTGAGAACGTAACTTCAAAATAAAAAGGTAGGAACAATCCAAACAGATCCCACTAGTTTGGAAAATCAGGGGAGAGGCAATGATGAACAGCCAAGAAGTCACAATAAAGACAAAGCCCCTCTTACTGCAAGCCACCTGGCAGCTCGATTGAAAGGACAGATAGGACATATTTAAACAAGACACCTGCTAGCACAGCCTTCCCCAGCCTGATGCCTTCCACATGTTTTGGTCTACAATTCCCAGCATTCCTGACCATTGACCATGCTGACTGAGACTGATGGGGAGTTGGACGTCCAAAACATCTGGAGGGCACCAGGTTGGGGAAGGGTGTACAAGCATCAGCTTGGTGCAGAGAGGAGAATCCAGGAATGGCATTTATGCAGGCAGTGTTAGCAAGCACAGAGTGCAGATGTGGAAATGGACCTCATGGTGGGCAACCACATTTCCACGTTTACATTTTAACCACTTAAAGGCAGTTATTACTTTAATCCAAGAGGTTTAACCAAGCTCTTTTGGCACATCCATCCTTGACAATGAGAGAGTACACAGGGAAAGTCTTCTTTGCCTATAGATTTACCGTAAGTGCTTGGACTGCTTTTAGGTTAATGATCTTTGGATGGTATTTACATATTTATTTATGGGCTGAAGCACAATTTCATGCCTGGAACAGAATTTAGAATCACAGCTGGAAGGGGCCAATTAGGTCATTGAGTCCAACTCCCTGCTCAATGCAGGAATCCAGTTTAAACCATAGAATCATAGAATTTGAATTTGACTTCAGATGAGTAGCCGGGGTATTTTCAACTCTTCCAGTGATCTGTTACATTCACTTACCATTATCACCATGTAACACTTTTAGTATCTCAGAGGGTAATCTGGATTTTTCTTCCACAGTTTAAGATAGGCATGCATCAACCTCAAAAGGGAGAATTTGCATTTCAAAGAAGGCAAGGCAATCAAGACTTCCCCTCATTGCTGTATTTCCTTAACATAAGCACTCTAGAGATAAACTGCAGAATAACTTCTTCAGACATCAGTCTGGCAAGAGGTAACCATATTTTGAAGAAAGTTATACTGTGCTTAGTGAAATTCAAATCAGTCATTTGTAAAGCACTTTCAACACAACATCCAGACAAGAAGGGTCATATCATTATTCCGCTTCCCGCAAACAGCCAGTCGGTTGTGCCCATGACTGAGAAAGAATTTGAACCAAAGTCAAGTCCATTTTAGCCAATGGTCTACCAGAAGTACCAACAATTTGAATAATGGCAAATTTTTGAATTCAGAATTGAAATAATATATTTGACTGTGCTTAAGTGGATCTGCACGTACAGCTCTCTTTGTACTTGGTTATGCTGAACATGGTGTTTTGTATTGTTCACTAGGTTCTCTTTATTTTTATTACTGAAGAGAAGCCCACAATTAATTTTTTTTGGGGGGGAGAAGGAGAGAGAGAGAGAGAGTGCGCAAACATGCAAATGAGCCAATCGCTACATATGTAACAAATACCTTTTCTCTGACAAGGAATTACCAAAATGCCACCAACGTAAATACCACTGTGCGGGGACACAGATGCTGATTCTCTTGAACCAAGGAAAGGCAAGTTCATGACAAGCATCCTGCACAGTTAATTGGAAATTACAGCCTTTCATTATGTACAGCACAGGGCCCTGAAGCCAACCAATAGCTTGACTTAGGCAAGACAAACTTAATAGCTAAGTCAATGTTTACATTAATGTGAATCAAGCAAGTGAAAGATACAGTCCAGTAATTAACCTTCAATTAATGGGAAACTGCAATGCTTAACTTTAACAAATATTAAACATGAAGGCAACACCTCTGGCCAAACAGTAAACAAAAATTTAAAATAGGATCTAGTACTGTAGTTCAGGATTGAGATCTATATACTATTTTATATTTATTTATTTAATGCATTTCTTAGCTGCCTTTCAAGTGTGCAGTATAGTTAAGACCTTAATTGGAAATCAGAAAACTTTTGCCCAGGGTCAAGAAGCAGCATCTTTGGGCCAAACTAGATGTGACAGGACAGCCATGATTGCTGTTCATGTGACTTCTCAGTTCATGCTTGGGGAGGGGCAGTGGAAGATCTAATTTTTACACCAAAAGAGGCATGCAGGTGAGGGGAGCGGAACCCTCCCCAGCCCCCATCCGTTCAGTTCTACCCAGCTTGACTAATTTCCAATATCAGAGCTAGGCTGGGATCAAAGTACCCGAATAGACAGGACCTGAAGAGGTAAAGCTGGGGGAAGTTTCAGGTCGCCCTCACCTTAAAAAAATAGACCCCACCCCTCAACCTCCTGCTTTATACACACATGAATAGGCCATCCATGTGACAAACATGGCTGCCCCAACTCCTCTACTCCTTTTCCCTTATCACTTATCTTTAAGGCAGCCCTTGCATCACCCCCATCAGCTTGCATGTAACTGGGAAATACCAGCTTACTAGTCTCGCTAGCTTGCCTCTTACTGAGAAACACTACTTTGGCTAGCGCAAAAAAATGTTCTCCAGTGACTCAAGCCAACTGCAGTGGTTCTCACAAACAACCCATTTGAATTCAATATTTGCTATATGTTCTTAATTTATGCTGAAGTTTAAATAAAATATAATGTTGCATTCAAAGTCTGATTTTCTTGCAGTCTTATATGTAAGGCAGGGGTCTACAAATATGGCGGCCCTAGCCAAAATTGGTAGTTGCTAGCCCACCCCATCAAGCCCTCCGCCTTTTCCTCAGGAAAGGCTGGGTGAGTGAGTGTGCACTGTTTGGCAGTAGCAACCAATGATCCTCACCCAGCATTTCTAGAGCTAGAGAAAGGTGTGTGTGTGTGTGTGTGTGTGTGTGTGTGTGTGTGTGCTCATTCTGGTTTGGCCCTGTATGACCAAGGTTATTTCAGCACCTTGGCTACTAACTGCCAAACAATCCCAAGCCTTCTACCCAACTTGGAACTGGAGAGGTGGGAGGGATTGCCGGACACCTGCTGAGACGATCACCGCCCATCTATGGGGTTTCAAATTTGTTAATTATTTCAATGCAATACTGAACATATGGTATCTTTACCTAATTGCTGGTTTTGTTTTATTTTAATTTGTTACGTTTTGTAACAGGGTTTTTTTTTTAATGTGATGTCGTATTTTGATAATTTGAAGTTTACTGTGAGCCATTTGGGGCACAGTTTGCTGTGGGAAAGTGGCATATAATAAACAAAAATTGGGAGGAAGGCCCACTGCTTATCACGTTTGCTAGAGGGCAGTGGCAGTGCCACACTCATCCATGGTGAGTGGATCTGTTGATGCCTCATGAAAAAATATGCCACCATACATTTTGTTGAATAACTTCCCTTATGTAAAATCTGTGTCTTTATTTCTGAGATACTGCTCTTACTATGGAATCATGCCATATGCTTTTAAAAACATTCTCCCTGATGCTATACTTTGCCTTTGAGGAAAGAAATCAGTTTCCTTTGTGAACGGTTGATTTAAAAATACTACTACTAATACATGACACTTGTATCTGATAACCTGAGGAGGCAAGGGACTTTCTCCTCCCCAACATTCCAAGCAACATACAGCTTAGCTTCCTCCATGCCTATAAGGTAAACTCCATGCCCCATGTTTTACCTGCTAGATGCAAATTTTAAGACTTTCCAGTCATTAACATAGCTTAGGCTATATGTGTTCCAAATTTAAGCTTTCTTGGCTAGCTCAGAAGTAGCTTAACCAACCAAATCCCCTGTATGCATGTTACATTTTAGGTATTTATAATAACTGGACTACGTGTGCACCAAATGTCAGGGCTCTAGATCATCAGAAGGCACTCTTAACAATTCTGATGTGTGTGTGTGCGTGGGGGTGTGTGTAGTCACAGGCTTTGAAGATTCAAGCATTGTGAGCTAATAAACTTCTCAGCAATCATACGCATTGTAACAGTTTACAGTAATACCTTGGATTGCAAGTAACTTGGTTTGAGAGCATTTTGCAAGACAAGCAAATGTTAAAATATTTATTAAAATTTTTTTGACTTGATATACAAGCGACGTCTTGCAATACAAGTATCGTAGTACGGCTTAAATAAAAAATCTCTGTACAAATTTTTTGGGGGAAATTTCGTTTTGATATAAGAGTGTTTTGGATTACAAGCACATTTCCGGAATGAATTATGCTCTCAATCAGGACCGGTGCAAGGCAGTTTGGTGCCCTAGGCAAGATCAGATATTTAGCGCTCCCCCTTCCCACTTGAGAGCACTGTATTTTTTTTTCAAGGCGTTTCTGGCGCCCCCTTTAGCCCTGCGCCCTAGGCAGCTGCCTAGTTGGCCTAATGGTAGCACCGGCCCTGCTCTCAATCCAAGGCATGACTGTACTCTCTCCTCCTTTCTGGCCCCAACACCATTTTACCATAATAAAACCTCACTTGTGTATCATATCCATTGTGAAAGATGACACCATACTTGCCAATGCAGTATCAAATAAAAAGGACGCCAATACCACCTGCCTACAGTGCAGGTTACAAATTTCCAAACTAGTGCATTCTTGCCATTCTGTAATTAACACTTCTCTGACCCTCTGGGTGCTCACAATCCTCTGTATGGGAACAGTAATCAATGGAAAATTTGAACTGTAAAGATTCACAGGTACTATTTTAAAAAAATCTCTATATAAAGATGAAAGAAAGTAAAGGTTTATAATTTGAGGAAGTAGAAGATGCTCAAACCTTGGAAACTACCCCCCCCCTCCACTTCACCCTGAATTCTGCATAGCAGCAATCTGCTTTTAACTGCAGGACATCCTGCATAGTAACAAAAGTTGTGCAAATACTGCACCTCCTGCCTTTTAAAGTTCCAGGAAAACTGTCGTATGAAGTACATTGGCACAGAAATATTCTTTTGACCGTACATAATTGCAAACCAGAACAACTGAAGACAGATTACAGCTTGACAGAATCTTGGTCCTCGTAGCTGAATGATGGAAACTCTGTGCTTTAAAAGTAAATGGAGTTGTATCCAGACTTAATCATATTTAGAATAGACCCATTAAAATCAATGGGACTTGAGTTAGTCATTACTAACTTAAGTCCCACTGATTTCAGTGGCTCTACTCTAAATATGACTAGGTCTGGCTCCAACCCATGGTTTTTCACCTGTAAGGTTGGAAGAAAACTCTGTAAAAACAAACAAACAAACAAACAAACAAACCACCCTCAATAAAATAGGGAGAGTGCATTTCCAATGGAATCTGAATTCTCTCACCTCTACCCTGTCTCATGAGGCTGAACATCTTTGTAAGGAAAGCAAGCAAAGCCAGGTAAGGACAGGTTGCTTACCTGTAACTGTAGTTCTTCGAGTGGTCATCTGTGCAGCCACACATAAGGGCTCTGTGCCTGCGCTGAGCTTCCTTCGGAAATTCTTTAGCTGAGGTGAACTGGGTGGGAGCCCCTCCCCCATCGCGCCTGCTCCTTAGCACGGCTCCCGCCCATTCCCTCAGTTCCCCTGAGACCGCCTATTGTGGCCCCATGAACCGAGAGACACATTCTTGTGTTATTATCCGTTGTTATGTAACAACATTAAATGTATTCATCCATAAAGGAGATGTATTGGAGCAAACCACCCAGTCTCCACTGGCAGGCCCATCGAAATCGATAATGACGCCGAGCAGGGATGGATGGGTGGGTTGTGTGACTGCACAGATGACCACTTGAAGAACTAGTTACAGGTAAGCAACCTGTCCTTCTTCTTCGTGGTCTCTGTGCATCACACATATGGACAGAGTAACAAGCTGACTTACCGGCGGTGAGACGGTGGCACACGTCACTGCAACACCAATTAGAGGACTGCCAGGCCAAAGGTGTTCGCTTCCCGAACTCAAAGATCAAGTCTGTAGAGCTTGATGAACGTCGATGGTGTGGACCATGTGAATTGTTTGCACAATCCATTTGGCAAATCTTTGGTTGGACACAGGTAAACCTCGTGATTTGCTACCATAACAGATGAACAGTCTCGACGTTTGACAGAATGCGGCTGTTCAGTCCTTGTAGAAAGCCAATGCACGGATTATGTCCTGGCCTGTATGAAATTCTGATACTACTTTTGGAATGAGAGAGAGATCTGGACAGACAATCACCTTATCTTTATGAAAAACCATATAAGGTGAGTCCTCTCTGAGTGCACAGAGTTTGCTAGATCTCCTTGCCGATGTTATGGCAACCAAAAAAGCTGTCTTCTATCTGAGCAGCCGGTGATCTATGGTGGCGAGTGGCTCAAACGGTTTCTGTGTGAGCGTGTGTAGCACTAGTGGTAAGTCCCAGTCTGGCACCAAGTTCTTGATTGAAGGAATGATGTTCCTTAGCCCTTTTAAGAATTGTTTCACCAGCGGGTGAGTGAAGACTGTTCCCGTGGTGATATAAGGTCTATTGGCCGAAATTGCTGCCAAGTACACCCTTATGGAGGATAACTTTAAGCCCCTCAGTAGCAGGGTGTGCAAGTATTCCAAGATAGTTTGGATTGCAGGTTTTAGGATCCTGTCCAAACTGAATGACAAATTTGGTAAAGTCCAGCCACTTTCTAGCATAAGATGCCCTTGTTGATGGTTAACAGGCAGCTTGTAAAATGTCACGTATTGCAAGAGGTAAGTCTTGTACTAGGAGTGCCGTATTCTCCAGGCCATTAACGCCAGTCTTTTCAGACCTGGGTGTTGGATGTTGCCTTGAGCCTGCGTCAGTAGGGTTGGTATGATTCGGTAGTGACTGGTATTCCCCTCTGGAGAGGTGGAGAAGTTGAGGGAACCATGGTTGCCTGGGCCACCATGCCGCTACAAGGATGCAATCTGTCCTGTCGTTCCAGATTCTCGAGACGACTCGTGGCAACAGAGGAAGAGGCAGGAAGATGTAGAATAGACGCCCTGACCACTGCATCATAAAGGTGTCTGTAATGGAGTCTGGATCTGATGCTGCTCTGCTGCAAAAAAGGCGGCATGCGGTGTTCTCAGATGTAGCAAAAACGTCTATTTCTGGATGACCCCAAATCGAGAAAATCCAACTGCATATTTCCGGATCCAGCTGCCACTCGTGGGATTGCAAGGAGACTCTGCACAGAGCATCCGCTAGCGCGTTGTCTTTGTCTGCGATGTGAATAGCCACGAGAGAGATGGATCTTTGAATTGTCCAATTGAAAATTCTGAGGGTCAGCCTTGTCAGTCTCATCGACCTCGTTCCCCCTTGTTTGTTGAGGTAGGCAATGAGGGTCATGTTGTCTGTGACCACCTGGATGTGCTGGTTGGATAGAAGAGATTCCAGCGCCTCCATGGTGTTCCACACTGCCAACAGCTCTAACATGTTTATGTGCATCTTGCGCTCGATAGAGTTCCAAGTGCCCTGAGCTGTGTGGCCTGCACAATGTGCTCCCCAGCCCAGGAGGGAGGCATCTGCTGTCAAGATCCTTGTTGGTGTCAAAGGATGAAAGGGTACGCTCTGGACGAGATTTCTCTTGTCCATCCACCACAGCAGAGTTCCCTTGATGCTTCTTGGAATGGAGAGGTTAACTGAAGGAGACTGCCTTTGAGGGATGAAGGAGCGGATGAACCAATTTTGGAGGGTTCTCATGCGTAGGCGGGCATAACGCACGACTTGCACTGTGGATGCCATATGACCAAGAAGTTGCTGGATTGTCCTTGCTGATAGCAAACGAGCTCGATATAGCTTTTTGGAGATGGCGAGTATCTTCTCCACCCTGTCCTCTGGTAGATACGCCCAGGCCTTGAACCACATTGAGTACCGCTCCTATGAACTGTATTTCTCTGGTAGGAGTAAGGACTGATTTCTTGGTGTTTAGACACAAGTCCACGTCTTCCAGCAGGTTCAGCATTGTGCGAAGTGCAGATTGGAGGCAAAGTCTTGAGGAATCCACTACTAGCCAGTCGTCAAGGTACGGGAAGATCCTGATCCCTCTGGCCCGCAGATCTTGCGCAGACTACTGCCATGCACTTTGTGAACACTGTGGGGGCGGTGGAGAGGCCGAATGGAAGAACCACGAACTGATATGCATCACCTCCTATCTTGAACCGTAGGTACTTCCAACTGTCTTTGTGAATGGTGATGTGAAAGTACGCGTCTTGTAGGTCTATCGACGCGAACCAATCTGTTTTGCGAAGTAGTGGCAATATTGATTGGATGGTGACCATTCTGAATTTCTTCGTTGTTATGAGGAAGTTGACCAGTCGGAGGTCCAAGATCGGCCGAAGTCCTCCTCCCTTTTTCGACACTGTGAAGTGCCGAGAATAGAGCCCCTCCTGGAGATGACGTGGGTGGACAGACTGGATGGCGCCCTTCTGCAACAGAGTGTCCACTTCCTCCAACAACGGTGGAGTGGGCTGTGTGGTACTGATGCTGGGAAAAGGAGGGGGGATATCGAACCTGATCTGGTACCCGTGCTGGATGATGTTGAGGACCCAGCGGTCCGTCGTGATGGAGTGCCACGACAGAAGGTACACAGCTAGTCTGTCTGTGTAGGAGATTGTCAAGTCCAATGCAGTTGTCAAAATCAGTGGGTTTGTCATATCCAGTGGTTTTGTCATAGTCAAGGTTTGTGTCATGTCCGGTGAATTTGTCGTGGTCTATACAGCCTGAGTGTCAAAGGCGCCGCTTGCTGAAGGCACTGCCTCTCTTAGAGCCTTGGTACCTTGACTGCTGGAATGTTTTTCTTGCTCCAGCAGTTTGTTTGTCCTGAGGGAGTGTGTCTTGGCTCCTCTGTTGGTACTCTGGCCAAAATAGAGCTGTGGAAGATGGGAACCAGGGCCACTGTCGCGGTTTGTATTGTTTCTATTGCGGCAGGGTCCCAAGTCCCATCTTTTGGGCTCTGACTCTGGCTTTTTGGACTGCGTCCAGGGAGTCATCCAGTCTGGACATTAAAGAGATCCTTCGCCGTCAAACGGGAGATTCTCTATGCGGGGTTTGACATAAGTTGTTAATGCCGTCGAGCAAAGCTACGCATGGCGCCTGACGGGAGACAGCACTAATTAGGGACCTGCCGTGGCAATCTGTCTGGTGCCTGGCGTTGTTCATTTGTAACGTAGAAATGCTCATTGCTGCCGCTTGAAGTGCCCTCGCCAGGTCCCTCCTTTCTGCTGGTAGTTCGTCACAGACTTTCCCTAACTTTTCAATCAGGAAATGCTGGTATCGTGCCATTATTGCCTGGTAATTGCTCATCTTTAAGCCAAGGGAGCTAGATGTATAAACTCACCTACCACAAGAGTCTAATTTCTTTCCCTCTTGATCTATTGGCGTCGTGTGCTGTTTGTTGGAGGACGACTGAGCGGACTGCACGATTATGGAATTCGGTGCCGGGTGTGAACAGAAGAAATCTGTTCCTTCTGGTTGAACTCTGTACAAGGATTCCAACCTCTCCCCCACTGGAGGTATTGCTACTGGGGTTTTCCAGGTGTTTTTGACCGTTTTCAACAGGTATGGCAAGTAGGGAACCAGTGTAGGTGATGTTTGTGTTGCCAAAATAAGATTATACACTGGATCTTCCACTTCTGGCTCGTCTGTCTTGGTCTCTATGCCCAATGCAGCCGTCATCCTCATAATATGGTCTGCAAAGGTTCCTAGGTCTTCTGTTGGTGTAGTTGATAGACCTGATTCTACGTTAAGGTCTGGAGAGGAGTCTGGCAAGCCTGTTATTTCTGAGTCAGGGTCTGAATAAGGCATGTCATATGAAGACTCCTGTGGCTGAGCAGTATGTGATTTGGCCACTGATGGAGTTGTAGCCACCTTGCTCCTTTCCTGACGCCTAGGCTCCTGCTCCACTTGTAGTGATGGTGTTCGTTGTCGCAAGTGCATGCTTCTATCAGAGGAAGTAAAGCTGTGCACCGAACGAACTTCAGTAGTTGTAGTTCGACGTCGAGACCGATGATCGACATCGAGCGACACTGATGAGTCGGTGTCAACGGTTGTCTTCTTATGTATAGTACAGTGCTCGGCATCAATAGAGTGGCGTCGAGACCAAGAGTGCTGCTCGACATCGACAGGCGTCTCCGTTCGATGTCGACTGGGCTTCGGTGTCGAGCGGCATGGCTGACATCGGCGGAGTGCTGTGGTGATCGAGAGCGGTGGTGACGGCCGCAATCGAAGTCGACAGCGGCAGAGTCCCTCTGATATCGGGATGGGGACCTGATATCGAGGGCGACGGACTTCCTCTTTTCAGTACCGATGTTAGTACCGGGCGGCATAAGAGCGGTCAGAGGATATTGTCGATCTCGACCGGCTCTTACTTCGACGTCGAGAGGAAGCTGAGGTGGAGTGTGGTCTTTGCGACGAGTCACCATGCTCTTTCCTTGGCGAGATCAACGAAGTTGGCCTCGGGGAGTCGATGATCTCCCCCTCGGAGATTGAGGCTATCTGCACAGACGAGGTTTTCGATTTTCTCGGGGTTGACGGTGCCAATAGCCTCTCTCGACACAGAGTCAGCTTTTCAACATGTTGGGAAGAGACCAAAGCTGGCCGATCGACCTGGGCTGTCGATGTCGAAGCCTCGCAACTTGGGGCCGATTGGGCAGGAGTTGCGGGCTTAGATGGAGGTCAGCCATCTTTCTTGGCTTTTTTAGAAGAGGCCTCTTCCTCCTTCCTCTGCTCCTTGGCACATTTGTGCACTTTCTTGTCCTTTTTCGTTCGTGTAATCTCCTCTTGAGGAGATTGAGAAGGGGCAGCTTTGGTAGTTGTAGCTCTTGGCATAGATGGTCCCACCGCTGAGAACGTTTCCTGCCACAGCGCGGTCTTTAATTTCAGGGCCCGTTGTTTCCTTGTTGGTTTGGTGAAGGCCTGGCAATGCTTGCAGGTCTCCACGATGTGGCCTTGCCCCAAGCAAAGAAGACATAACGGATGCCCATCGGCTGGGGGTAATTTAGCCTCACAGCCTGTGCACTTCCTAAATGGGGCTTTAAGAGCCATTTTATCAAATAAGAAGAAATAGGAAAGATCGATAAAGATAATAATTTTTTTTAAAAATTGTTGTAGAAATAGAAAGGGAGGAAAAAGGTGAAGTTTATGAGGAAGAAGTTGGAATAGGAAGAAAACATTAAGTACTGAGCCGTGAAGAAGAACCTCTGAAGAAAACTGCCAGTACAATAGGTGGTCGAAGAGGAACTGAGGGAATGGGCGGGAGCCGCACTAAGCAGCAGGCGCGATGGGGGAAGGGCTCCCGCCCAATTCACCTCAGCTACAGAATTTCCGGAAGGAAGCTCAGCACAGGCACAGAGCCCTTATGTGTGATGCACAGAGACCACGAAGAAGAAGTAGGGTGATCTGGCTAGGTTAATAGTATAAAAGGGATCGATGCTTAATACCTATCCCTTGTTCCGGGCCTGCCCAGAGCCAAGGCATAACTGGGAGCATGTGTGGCTCCTCCCCACACCTTGCGTTTGCTGTTGTGCAATGCCAGGTCCGTTACCCAAAAAACATCTGACATCCATGACTTGATCCTGGATGAGGGTGTGGACCTGGCATGTGTTACAGAAATCTGGCTGGACGAGGCCGCTGCTCCAACTCTGGCGGCCTTGTGTACCGGCCGGTTTCTCATATGCAAAGCAGCCAAGGGTTGGGGGACGGGGAGGGGGAGTGGCTGTTATCTACCAGGAGTCCTTGGTCCTTACCAGACTCCCTCTCCGGGAGACCAAGTTTATTGAGTGCATGTACTGGAGGTTGGGTCCAAAGGGCAGTCTGGGGAATCTGCTCGTGTACCGTCCACCCCGCTGCACGACAGACTCCCTGGCCGAGGTGCTGGAGGTGGTCTCTGATGTGCGTGTGTTGTCCCCAGGCTATTGGTGCTGGGGTGCTTCAACGTGCATTCGGGGCTGCCCTCACGGGGGCACCTCGAGACTTCATGGAGACCATGGCTTCCTGGGAGCTGCACCCTGTATTAACTGGACCTACCCATGTAGCCAGTCATGCACTGGACTTGGTTTTTGTTTCTGGAGAGGGGGGAAATGATCTGGAAATCGGGGGTATATCCATCACCCCCTTGTCATGGTCAGATCACTATCTGGTGGGGTTGGATTTCCCAATACCACAACCCCTCTGCAGGGGTGAGGGACCTATTAGGATGGTCCGCCCCAGGCGTCTTATGGATCCGGATGGATTCCAGAACGCGCTTGGGGAATTGGAGCACACAAACGGTAGCTCGGTCGAGACCCTGGTGGACGACTGGAATGCTGCAATCACCAGGGCATTAGACCGAGTTGCCCCGAAGCGCCCTCTTCGCCTAAACAGAGCTCACGCAGGCACCATGGTTTACTCCGTCGCTGTGAGCTCTGAAACGAGAGGTGAGAAGGCTAGAGCACCGATGGCGTAATTCCCGCTCCGAAGACAATCGAACACAGGTCAGAGCTGCATCTTCAGCCTACCAGGTGGCGGTGGTGGCAGCAAAAAAGAATTTCTATGCTGCCTCCATTGCGTCTGCGGAGTGCTGCCCCAGGAGGCTGTTCCAAGTGGTCCGGAGTCTGGTCAGTCCAGCCGCTCCGGACCCAATGGAACAGTCTAAAGGCTCCTGTGAGGCTTTAGCGAAGCACTTCGCAGATAAAATCGATCGGATTAGGAGTGGGATATCGTGCGTCGTGGACACAGGGAGTGAGCGGGAGGAGGCCAATGGCAGACCGGTTTTGTGAGATCGGTTCCGGCTTCTTCCTTCTGATGAAGTGGACAAGGTGCTTTCATCTGTGAGGCCGACCACCTGCTTGCTTGATCCTTGCCCGTCCTGGCTCATCATGAGCTGTAGGGAGAGACTGGGTGAGGGGATCAAGGCGGTGGTGAATCCCTCCCTCGAGGAGGGAGGGATGCCATCAGCCCTCAAGGAGGCAGTAATAAGACCGCTTCTAAAGAAGCCCTCCTTGGATCCCCAGGATCTAAACAACTTTCGCCCAGTCTCCAATTTACCATTTCTGGGCAAGGTGATCGAGCGGGTGGTGGGTGCTCAGTTGAAGGCACACTTGGATGAAGCCGATTATTTAGATCCATGCCAGTCGGGCTTCAGGCCTGGACATGGGACGGAGACGGCCTTGGTCGATGATATGAGGAGGGCTTTGGACAGGGGCGAATGCTCCTTTCTAGTCCTCCTCGATCTCTCAGCGGCTTTTGATACCGTTGACCACGGTATCCTCCTGGACCGCCTGGAGGGCTTGGGCGGCACTGTATTGCAGTGGTTCCGGTCCTTCCTCTCTGGAAGGTACCAGAGGGTAGTTCTTGGGGAGGAGGATTCGGACCCTCGGCCGCTCACTTGTGGGGTGCCGCAGGGTTCCATCCTCTCCCCAATGTTATTCAACATCTACCTAAAGCCGTTGGGAGCTATCATCAGGAGGTTTGGGGTGCAGTGTCATCAGTATGCGGATGACACGCAGCTCTACCTCTGTTTCAAGTCCTCACCGAGGTTGGCCGTTGAGACCCTGTCCAAGTGCCTGGAGTCAGTGGGTGGCTGGATGGGAAGGAACATGCTGAAGCTGAACCCCGACAAGACCGAGGTACTTCTGGTGGGGAATAAGGGGAGGTTAGTGGATGTTGACCTGGTGCTGAATGGGGTACATCTACCCCTGAAGGACCAGGTCCGCAGCTTGGGGGTCATTCTAGACTCCCAGCTGTCCATGGAGGCTCAAGTGTCAGCTGTGAGCCGGGCAGCACTGTATCAACTCCATCTGATACGGCAGCTGTGCCCCTACCTTCCTAATCACCTGCTCCCATCAGTGGTTCATGCCTTGGTCTCCTCTCACCTAGACTACTGTAATGCGCTCTACGTGGGGTTACCCTTGAAGACGGTTCGGAAGCTACAGCTGGTACAGAACGTGGCGGCTCACTTGGTTAAAGGCAGCTGCCGGCGGGATCACATCACGCCAGTGCTCAAGGAGCTGCACTGGCTGCCAGTTGCTTGCCGAGCCGAATTCAAGGTGTTGGTTTTGACCTTTAAAACCCTATACGGCTCTGGTCCAAGGAGCGTCTCCAGCAACACCAAGTAGGCCACTCAACAAGATCTGCCACAGACGGCCTTCTCCTTGTCCCTTCAGCCAGAGCAGCTAGACTGGTGGGGACGAGGAAGAGGGCCTTTTCTGTGGCGGCCCCCGTACTGTGGAACTCTCTCCCGAGTGACCTCCGCCATGCCCCCTCTCTGCTGAGCTTCCGCCGCTCATTAAAAACTTGGCTGTTCAGGCAGGAATATGGTGTGGGTTAAGATTTTTTTTTAAATTAATACTGTTTTAAATGTATTTTATCTTGTTTTTATCCTATGTACATTGCCCAGGGTGGCCGGTGGCCGGCCAGATGGGCGATTAATAAATGTAAATAAAATAAATAAATAAAAGTGTTTGTTTCCTCAAAAGGGACCCTGAATTCTCGTGCAATTCAGCAGAGAGAACAGAAAGCAATGGTGGAAACAGCCTAATGCTCACCTAGACCAGGGTTGGGCAACTTGTCTTCTTCACCCCAGATGTTTGGACCTACAACTCCCATTATCCCTCATCACTGGCTATGCTGGCTAGGGTCAATGGAAGCTGTAGGCCAAAACATCTGGAGGGCTACAAGGTACCTACCTTGACTTAGACGGAACATAATTTTGTAATACTTGGGATGTAAACCAAAAGAATAATCTTTATTAACAAATATTCCCCTTAACCCATTCCATTCCTATTCTTTGGAACAAGGCACCACTGATGCTTCCAGATGTGAAGAAAGGAGCCCCAAGGTCACAGTCTAACCTGCCAATTGGTCAAGTAAGCTTTGAGCATACCAACTTATGTAAAATACAGGTAATATGTAGCCAGCCTTTGCAAAGCTTTGTTTTCAGACAGCCCACTTTTACTATAAAAGACTGTAATCAAAGCAGATTTAGAAGAAATAATCCACACATTGCCAAGCAGCTTTGCAGAGGCAGGCAATAATTTGTTTTCCCCTTGGAGAGAGGGAAGTGGACATAAATAAATTAAGCATCCAATACAAGACTGTAGTCAGCCAGTGGCACAGCTGGAATCAGAACCCAGCTACCCAATTCCCAGCTGTCAGTCTTTAGACATGATTCCTTGCCTTGCTTTCACATTTCTATTAATCCTACTTTCCAAGCATCGGAGAGGACGTGTCAATAGATGTGTTCCACCATGTCACAATCACTCACAGGCACTTATCCCCAATGCCTTTTAACCAGTTCTCATGCTGTATTCCTCCATTCTTGGAAGTCCAGTTAGTGGCTGTTACCATAGAAGTATTATTTGTAAATTGGAAGCTTTTGTGGGAGCTATTCAGCAGTGTTGGCCACAACCCTTTATAACATCAGGAAGTAACTAATGGATATAGGGGAGTGAACTACAACAGCAGCTTTCTGACTTGCCAGTTCCTGTCTCCTTCAACATTTTCATATCTTGCCCTGCCAACTGAATGATTCTTCCATCACCAACCCATGCAGGGCTATACCCTCCATCTCCAATGCATAGAGAAACCAAGGCTGTACAGATAAGCTAGGGCAACATGGAAAAGGCAAAACTGTCAGTGTAGTGCAATAAATAAATAAATAAATACTCTTCCTTAACAAACTCCCCACTTAAACATGCCTACATTCTCACTGATGTGACACAAATGGCAGAAACTGCAAAACTCCTGACTAACACCTTCAATAACTGGATACAGCCAATGTAGTAAAACATGCTGAGATTTGTACACACTAGCTTCTGAATAAAGTATTTAAGAGATGTGTAGATGCTGGCAGAGCCAGTTCAGCCTCCTGAGTTGTTAGGCAGCTTACTCTCATATTTAAAATGGAAAATATTTTCCAGTTGCCTCACCGGGAGATTTCACAAACCTGGCATGCATTGCCTGTGTCTGCCTCTGACCTGAAACAAAGTATGGAAAATTTTAGACCCAAGGGAAAGTATTTCAGAGCAACATAAGCAATAAAAATGGGATTGAAAAAATGGAACAGTTTTGTGACCCTAATTCACATTTTGTTACGACGAATGAGGTCCATGTTGCTAATATGACTAGGAAAGGACACAGCAATGTTGGCATACAAAAGGCAGGCTATGTAAGTACAGACAGAAGCAGGATAGGAGACAGATGAGCAACTACATACACTGTATTTGAGAGAGGGCAACTCTGATGAATGTTGTTTGGGGTGGGGCTGTATTTAAAGTCACACCCCCTGATTCACTTCCTTGAACACAGAGGAGATAAGCATCCAAAACAACAGCCTAGACAGAAATCACTGTCTGTGCCATGGCTGAGGCCTGGCTCTTAAACAGGACAAATGATCCTGAAGAATGGAACCCAAGCACACAGCCTATTTTGATATAGATTTAATATTCTTGACAGTTTTGTTCCTGCCACCACTGTCCCCTCTAATACCTTATGCAAGAATGTAATGCCAGTACAGATTTAGCCAGCTAGACGGTACAGTGTGAGACTACAGGCAGTCCCCAGGTTATGAATGGGTTCCGTTCTTAAGAATATCTTTAAGTCACATTTGTTCGTACAGTCATGCCTTGGATTGAGAGCATAATTCGTTCCGGAAACGTGCTTGTAATCCAAAACACTCTTATATCAAAACAAAATCCCCTCCCAAAAAATTGTACAGAGATTTTTAATTTAAGTCATACTACAGTACTTGTATTGCAAGACGTCGGTTGTATATCAAGTAAAAAATAAATAAATAAATAAATATTTAAAAATTTGCTTGTCTTGCAAAATGCTCTCAAACCAAGTTACTTGCAATCCAAGGTATTACTGTACGTCAGAACAGTATAGTGTAGTATACGGCATTTATGCAAATTGTATAAATAATGAATACTACGCTATACTCTACGTAAACGACATAGAGCTGGGGAACCCAGAAGTCTGTTCGTAAGTACAAGTTGTCCGTAAGTCGGATGTTCTTTACCTGGGGACTGCCTGTACATATGATGTTCTGGTTCCAAACTTAAACTGATATTATAGAACCCTAAAAGTTTCCTTAGCTGAGAATCCTTACATTTTCAGAGCTGTATCAAAATGGTAAGAAAACTGCAGCAATATTTCAACCAGATGGTCTGAACTCAGCAAGCTCCCCTTAAACTGGTTGGCTAGCTCCCTCAGTTCGCTCTCCCTGCCCCGCCCGCAAAGGCAACCCATTGAATCCCATACTGTAGCCAAATTCCTGAGGGGGGGGCACTGGCTACCTGCCCATGTCTTTCCTGCCAGCAAGAGGAGCTGGCAGCCATGGTGTCTCCTGCATAAAGCAGGCATTTTCACGAACAGGCAGGCTATAGCATGTAAGGAATCCCACAGGATAAGGCCTAAGGAAAACTAAGGACCAGGTGAGGTCAATATAAATTGGCAAAATGTAGATCTTTCTTGGGGTCCCCACAGCAGACTTGTAGGAAAGGGGTGAGCAGAGTAGATCTGACTATATAACTCAGTGTTTTATTCTGCTCCTGATCAAACATGCTGTTACAAGTGCAGGCAGCCCTCACATTTGTTGCTCTGACACATAATCTTGGCTTGTCCCTGGGGAGAGGCATAGAGCTTCCCCAAGCTATATGTACAAAGGGCAGATATGAGTAGCACAGCCTTGGCTGGTCTGGCCTGTATTATGTATACATTATTCAAGCTCCCCAAAGACGAGCGCCATCAAAAGGCGCAGGTAGCTTTCCCCTTTATTCAGATCAGTAGATGGCTACCACAGGGCACTCTTAATGGCACCAACATCTCCCCCATAGAAGACTAGTGGTGTGATCTGAATGGATCAGAAAGTACTGAGAAACTGTACTCCTTGGTCTTTCCTCACTTCTTAACACCCTAAGACACAAGGCTGCAGTGCAACCTATCATGAAAATATTCAAAGAACAGTTATCTGGTTGCTTTTCAGCCAACTACACACAAAGCAGCAGAGAATTCAGCATCTGAAATTAACACAGCAACCCAGCCAGCTGCTCCTCATGCCCTCTCTCCAGCAGACAAAGGAGGATCAGGTTCCTCTCAATTTTCAGTACAACTATGAAATACCCAAACCTCAAGGGATGAGATAATACTGAAAGAAACACACACACACCGCCGCCCCATTCCCAGCCCACCAATGGAAGGTAAGCAAGGCACTGGGCTGGCTGAAGAGACAGAATAGCGCTCTCAGCCAGTCTGCCACTAGAATGCTGGAGTACAGAGCTTGCTGTGGAGAGAGGAGACGCTCTGTAGCAATGTTTACATGAGTGGAGAATGGAGAATAAAAAATTGGTAACAGAGAAAGCAAGGACAGAGCCTATCCCCATGCATGCTTCACTGCACTTATCCCAGAAAATGAAAAAGTGTTGCCTCCAAACAGACATGAAAACCCTCTCACAAAGAAGATAGTGGACATTCAGGCTTTCAAAAATGTACGTAGGTAAATAAAAGCACTGCAGAGGCTCCTGTTCAATTTCCCCATCTAATTCATGGGTGGGAAACCTGAAATGCAAGAGTTTGTTTACAAGCCAGGAAGATGCACACAGTGGGGAATGAGTGAGCTGTTATGTGTTCCACAATTTTACTGAAAGGGTGTTTTTAAACGGTCTTTCCACAGTGGCCAAATTCAGGAATTTGGTGCATGAAACTTCATTTTCCTTTCAATTGGAAAAAACAATCTGTCCACTTAAAACAGTACATCAGAAGCAGATACAGTAATACCTTGGATTGCAAGTAACTTGGTTTGAGAGCGTTTTGCAAGACAAGCAAATTTGTAAATATTTATTTAATTTTTTTTGACTTGATATACAAGCAACGTCTTGCAATACAAGTACTGTAGTACGGCTTAAATTTAAAATCTTTGTACAAATTTTTTTGGGGGGATTTCGTTTTGATATAAGAGTGTTTTGGATTACAAGCACATTTCCGGAACGAATTATGCTCTCAATCCAAGGCATGACTGTATATTTCACAGAGTTGTGTCACATAAACTAGAACTGAGCCAACCCCCTCATGGGGTGAAGGATGATTTACACCAACGTTTTGGCACCCTTTGAAAAGCACTCCTTATCTGTGCCGATTTTTAAGTAAGCACTCAAAAGGAAGACAATGTCCATAAGACTAGGGGGGAAGAAACACATCCCATGTCTTCAACAGAATGCACTAGACAGGTGGCGCTCCCTGTTCTTCCACAGTGCTGCAAGAGCCGGCAGTGAACCTGCCCTCAGTATAGCCCAGACAGACAGGACTCTCACCAGATTACCTCTCCAAAATGGTGCGGTTACCTCCCCATGTGAGGACAAAACTGATAGGCTACATAGTGTTCTGACATCATGTTACTCACATGATCCCCAGTTGGCTGGAATCACAGAGTGGCTGAGGAAGAAGAGAGGGAACAGTGGCTACAAACAACTGCGCACACACAAAAAGAGAAATCTGTGAGGTGTGTGCATGGTAGGGGGCATTTCATGACGTACCCCTTTTGCCCTGAAAATTTGGCAGAGCACTACATTAAACAGGAAAAGCAATTCTTGTTTGTTTCAGTCACTGCAATATATAAAACTGGGTAATTGATAAGCTGAAAAAGGAGCTACGTACTTCCTCAAAAGTCAAGAGCACACACTGGTACCATCAAACAGAAACTTTTCTTAAAAAATCAAGCTGATACAGGTGACTAGTGAGCTGAATGAACAAAATATAATCTCAGCCCCAATGCATTTCAAACACAAAGCTCTTCATCAAGACAGTACAGGAAAATACATTTAAAATCTAATGTACACCAGTAAAAATGATTCCACCTCCCCTAAAACATGTGTGGAACAGACACCCATAATTTTACAAATAAACCATAGCTTATTCATAACAAAAATTAGATACTGTATAGGGTAAACTGTAGCTCTAAAGAAAATGAAGAAACTTTAAAACTTAAATAATTACCTATATAGACTAAATGTCATATACAAGAATAAAACCATACAACTTCAAAACAAAATGAAAACATTTAGCTCCTTTATCTTTACTCCCCAAGCTCTCTTACTAGTGGGAAATTAGAAATACTTATTAGCACTTTGGTCTATGTTAAGCTTCATTTGCACCTCAGCTTTTAAGACAGTTTGAGGGATGGATGTACTGGATAAACTTAGCCCATATGTGTGATGCACAGAGACCACGAAGAAGAAACTTAGATTGCAATCCCACAAACACAAGTTGTCTCAATTTCCTTGCAGTCCCGTGAGAAAAGTTGGTAACATGCATCCCAAATGTTAGATCTTTCTTGTAATAAATAAATAAATAAAACCCAAAAGCAAAACAAAAAAGTACTGCTGCAAGTGAGGCAGTTTTGTTTCACTTTTTTTGTCATTTGCAATTGAGTTCAGCTATTCAGCTAACATGCACGTTGCCTTCCACCCCACTTCAATTAGGGCATTCAAAAGCAGTCAGACAAAAGAATGCTGGAGAGTAAACTGCACTAGACAGGAATATTTTTAGCAAGCACTGAGAGACACCGCTGTGGAATTTCTGCCTCCACATTTATAACTATTTGGAGATTATTATTTTTTTAGTCTAAAAGTAGATAATACAATGCAATTGTTTTCAAATCACTTAAAATAGTATTCCAACGAATTCTTTCAGAGATGACAGACAAACAATGCATCTGCTTCCATCTGTTTTAGACAATGTGTTTGGAAACCACAAGAACAGAGAACTCAGTCGAAATACTTGCTCCAGTCACTCATACATAGTGGCTTGATCCATAATAAATGTTTCCTTAGACTACCAGGGAGTCTGAACACCCTGGTTACAAAATTACTTAATTACTACCGGTATTTTCAAAATAATATTACCAAAATCCAGTTATGATAAAGATTGTGTTACACATTTAAACACCAGTGAAATATACTGTAAATACTGTTAAGTGGCAAAAACCAATGTTATTCCAAACAAAATACTGAAGGCTGAATATGCGCACCTTGAGCATACATGTGACATTAATATTTTTAAAAATTCTAATCGTAAACATCAAAAACATTGGTAACATTCTCCAGGCACCCTTCTGATCACAAAAAGGTGTTGTAGCTCTGTGGGAAAGCTGTAGGAAGAAGTTTAAACTTCCAGGCAGCAATGGTTCCTTCCTGGATCTAAAGGACTGGCTTTCAAAAAGATAACCAGGCTCTTTCCAGGCTGCAGCATTCAGCCCTGCCCCCATCTTTTTCCGTTCCCCTCCCAGCACTGCGGCAACGCAGATGGCAGCAGTGTGACCTCGCTGTTCCTGCCTCCTTGTTTTGATCCTGCAGTCTTGATTGTTCAGGCTAATCCCACACTCTGAGCCTTGGCTGCCAGCCAAAACTGTTATTAATGGCACAAAAGCTTCTCATTCCAGCTACTTCTACATCCGCTAATGCTGTTGTTGCCTTCCCCCTACCCCCACTCTAAACTGGAACTGCAATATTCTTTCCACAATGTAAGAACTTCTTCTATAATTCATAGTTTAACAATTAAGGTAATAAATACAGCGGCTAAACAAACAAACAATTTAAACCTTTATGGTTAAAGCTACCTTTTTGTGAAAATTTAGCAACCTAACAGAAACCAATGCAGGTACCAGTGGTTGTGAAGGGGGGAAATGCTAAGGCAAATCGAAGACACAACCTTTAAGGCAATGCCAAAAATTCCAGCCATTGCATGAAAATCTAAGACAGAACACTCTATCGGGTCAGGGCTGTTTCACCCTTGATAGTTTACCTTCACCAGTGGAAGAAAACCAAGTACACTGCCAGCTGATTCTGAAGCTCAAGCACATGGTTCCCCCCACCCCTCATGTACACATGTTGGGCACCTGCTCCTAGTCACAGCTCCTTCAATGCATGTACACATGGTAAAATCTTCAAACACTACTTCGCACACATTTTCTACTCCACCTAAGGAAATTAAAGTCAACCTTAATTTCTGTGGTCCTCGCTCAGGAAGATTTTTGCCCTGCATTGTTTTAGGCCACAAATACTTATGAAGAACAAGACTGATGCTGACAGCATAACATTCCTGTTAACTCAATTCTGAAAGGCTTTAGAGCTATACTTACTTCAGCCTTCATGCTTTGGTCAGATCAGCTGCTGCAGTTCAAGACCTTCTACAGTACACCCAGACAAGGCTCAAGAAAAGTATGATAGGATCAGGCCTTGTGTCTCTCTGTTACTCTTGTGCAGATTTGTCAAGGACAAGTAGACATGTTAAGGATTTAATCCCCAACACGCAGTATCTCAATATACACACATGCATGTGTACATACACATGCATGCACGTACGTACGTACGTACGTACTGATTTCCTCTCTAAAATGGAGGACAAATTAGTTTCTGCAATGAAGTCAACATTGAAGACTCTCCTTCCCTGACCCAGAGCCACCAAGATTCTCATTTCAGATACAAATGTGATTTGCAAACTCTGCTCTAGCGATGGTTAAGAGCCTCCTGGGAAAGCAGGCAACAATGGCAGCACTTCCTTATCACTGATTCAGTGTATTACAAACGTTCACAAGATCCCAGGGAGAACAACAGGATCTAAGAACTATTGATTTTGCTATTCCTCCTCCAAAGGCAGAAGCATCAATGGAATAAAGTAGCTAAGTGATGAGTAATACATGCTGCCCCAAATAAATAATGATTGTGTGGCGAAGCCCTTTACATATTTCCTAAATGTGCCCCCAATAAAATGCTTGATGTGGATAAGTTTTCACAAGCAAGCTGTTTTGTTGGAGACTCAGGAACCTATAGGTCTGGACCTTAATTTTGTTTGTGAATGTAAGAACAAAATTCTCTGGAACAGAGCTAGTCAATGGGGTCTTAAAAAGTAGTGCAAATGAAACATAGCTTTCACATCTTAAAATATGGCCAAATCTTGAGAGCTTTAAGAGATAAGTGTGCACCATTAGACAAATCAGAATAGTTTTCCTCTACCTAATGCCTCACATAAGAAGAGCCCTGTGGGATCACAGCAAAGGCCTATTTAGTCCAGCATTCTGTTCACGTAGTGGTCAACCACCTGCCCGTGAGAAGCCTACAAGTAGGACAGACATGGACTATTGCACTAGCACACTCCCACTCATGTTCCCCAGCAACTAGTATACCGAGGTATACTGCCTCCAACAGTGGAGGTAATATATAGCCATCATGACTGGTACCCATTGATAGACAAATTCCTGGAGGCTAAGGCTAACTCCCTTTTAAAGCCATCAAAGCATCTGTCAGGGATGCTTTGACTTGGGATTCCTGCACTGAGCAGGGGGTTGGACTCGATGGCCTTATAGGCCCCTTCCAACTCTATTTTTCTATGATTCTAAGTTGGTGGCCATCAGTATACACCTTGTGGTAGCGAATTCCATAATTTAACTATGTGCTGTGTGAAGAAGTGCTTCCCATCAATCAGCTTCATGGAATGACCTGGTTTCTAGTATTATGAAAGAAAATACTAAATACTCCCTATCCACTTTCTCCACACCATGCCTAATTTTGTACACCTCTATCATGTCTCCCCTTACTCGCCTTTTTTCTACGTTAAACAGTCAGACATTGCAACCTTTTCTCATAGTGGAGTTGCTCCTGCACCTTGATCATTTTAGTTGCCCTTCTCCGCACCTTTTCCAACTCTACATATCCTCTTGGAGGTGTGGTGACCAGTACTGTACACAGTATTCCAAGTGTGGTTGCACCATAGATTTGTGTAAGGGCAGTATGATGCCAGCAGTTTTATTTTCAATTCTTTTTCTAATTATGCCCAACACGGAATTTGCCTTTTTCACAGCAGCTTCACACTGCGTCGACATTTTCATTAAGCTGTCCACCACAACCCCAAGATCTCTTCCTTGGTCAGTCACCGCCAGCTCAGATCCCATCAGAGATTTTTTGCTCCAATGTGCATCATTTTATACTTGCTTACATCAAACTGCATTTGCCATTTTAATGTCCATTCCCCCATTTGGGGGGTTCCTTTAAGAGCTCTTCACAATCCCTTTTTGTTTTAGGGTGCAAACCTATGCTTATTTAGACAGAATAAAGTCCTACAACTTCCAGCATTCCCCAGCCAACATGCATAAGATTGCACCCTTAAACATTCTAAATAATCTGATGTCATTCCCAAACTTGGCCACCTCACTGCTCATTCCTAATTACAGATCAAAGCTCTCCATCTTTTCAAGCCCAGTTAAGAACAGGATGTGCTGTGGGGATCTATTCAAGTGACATTCCCCTCTCCCCTGAAGTACATCTTCTGTGGTTAGTGTTAAAGATGCTGTGAGGATGGGCTGGTGAATTCATCGCCTCAAGAGATGGAAGCCAGGAAATTGGCTTAAATTTATGATTACGAAGATCACACACAGAGTATATATGTTTAGCTGAACAATCACAGACTGAAGCTTAGCCTCGCAAGCATCAACGCTACTAATAAACAGTTCATAACTTTATTTCTACAAAGTTAGTAAGAAACAGATTTTCTTTTTATGACAAAATGGGAGATTGTAATATGAAAGCTTTTGCCGTAGCAGTGGAACATACCATCCCAGATTGGAAAGGTCAATTGTAAGAAATATCCCCATGCCTGTCACCAAATGATAAAACCATTGCCTATCTTTTTTCTGTTCATTACTTCTACACCTTGAAGAGAAGCCAAAACAATCCACACCCTGATTATCCAAGAACTCACCTACTACCTCCTAGCAGAGGAGAAGCAAACCTTTGACGCAAGCAGGCTCACATGCTGCAGTAATGTGTGCTGCAAGATGAAAGCATTTCTTCTTTCAAAAGGCTGCTCAGATTTTTAAATTAAGCCTGCATGTACAAACACCTAATGTTTGGAACCAGCAAAGACCTTGGTTCTGATTAGGAGAAAGGTTTTGCACTGATTACATCTGAAGTAAAAACGTGGATCATCCAATAGCAGCTATGTTGATGATTTTCAATAGCTATAGATTCAGCTCACAGGAATTAAAAATTATTTACTCATTCATTTTTATTCATTTTCTATACCGCCTAATAGCCGGAGCTCTCTGGAAATGCCCTGGAAATGTTCACCAACAACTCATCCAAGTATTTCAGTAACCAAGTGATAGTTTCTCAGGCTTGTATGTAATGGTAGCTTTGCACCAACAGAAACCACTTCTATTCACAAGCTGGGGTGCTCAATTTTTGGCTATTTTTGCTGATACCCCCATCCTCTGTGCACTGCACTCCCCCCACCCCAACGCTACTGCTGAGGATTGGTGGACCCTCCAGAATAGTATGGGATATGGCAGACAGGCTGCAGTAGGTAAAGGGGATAATTGAAAAATGGATACCCTCTCCATGAACAAGCTGAACTCCTTTCTGCTAATGCAAAGCACCACCAGATACAACCCTCAGTGTTTCTGGTCACTTAGGCATATGTCCTGCCATGGCTGGATCAGGCTCAGCATCAGGTTAAACTAAGGGGCAATCCAAAAGCAAGTCAATAAACAGGCAATGATCAAAGGCACAGTTTTACCAGGCAAGAGGGAGGGTTGCAAAAGAGGTCTGAAGAGCAGCCAAGGTCCAAACACAGATAAGCAGTCAGATACAATACACAGTCCAAGAAGCAGAGTCAAGCAAGAGTCCAGGGTCAATAGCATGAAGGTTCAATCACAGAGCAAAGTCAGAGGTACAATGCATTAGAACTGGTAGAAGACACTGTTTCCAGTATTGGCTAGACTGATATTTGCAGGCTTCTATTGCCAGAGCTTCCTGAGCCTCACCCAGAGCTCAGCAGCAGCTCGTTACAGGCCTTGCTCCCAAGGAGTCCTTTCCTCTTCAGGAGTCCTTCATTCTATTCAAGCTCTTCTTAAAGGAGCCCAACTGGCCTGCCTCTTGAGGCAACAATGCTCTGGGAGGCTAAGTGGTCACCCAGCCTCTGCCTCAGCAGTGGAACTCCCCTTCTCCTGTGGGGACAGAACTATGGTCATTTCCCCAGAGGGCCCAGGCTCCCCCAGGCCTCCTGCCATGGGTGCCTCCTCAGTTTTGGCCATCTCTGGGAACTCTAGCTGTTCCTCTGAGGAAGATTCCTCTGGCAGGGACATGACAAAGTAACATCCAGGTTAACATACACAAGGTAATTTAAAACAACCTTGTAAAGAAGGCCAAAAAAGTAACAAGAAAACAAACATTTTTTACTAGCCTGCTAGGAGGCTAGTAGCCTCTGTTTCCATGCCGGCCATGGAGGAGAAGTCCCCTCCTACCACAGATAGTATGGAAATGCAGGCAAGTAAACTAGAAAGCTTTCTCCCAAGGGGACAGATGGAGCAATCCATCCCTCCTCTGCCACCCTGTTGCATTTCTGTGCTGGTCACAGAATAAGGGGTTTCCCTTCCTCTACAGCTACCAAGCAGACTGGCAGAGGAGGGATGGATCACTCTGTCCCTCCTCCTCCACCTGGCTTGTTCACCTGCATGGAATTCCATTTACCGTATTTGCCTGCACTGAATTCCTGTTCACCAATGGCTAATGGGTGAGTTGCTAAATACAAAGCTGAGTTAAGATGGCTTGGTTGTGCTTTGCATAACTTTGTGCAATGAGAAACAGGAACTGCCTGATCTAGGTTATCTCTAACAAGAAACAACAGCATTAAGACAAGTCCTACAGTTAATTTCTCTAGAATGCTGAAGCCAATTCAGCCCACTGTTTGTGGTGGTGGGTGGGAGGTTTCTTAATAGCATACAATGGGGTGAGTGGTAATTTCCAAACACCAACACCAGCAGCAGAACACAGGCATTTTTAAAAACAAATTGAAGGCAGAAGTCTGCCATGGTAGCAGTCAGCACAGATTATTCTAAGCAGTTGGAGCTGCTCAGGGTTGGTCTTTTGAGAGAGAGAGAGATAAAGAAAAAATACTACTAGTCATCAACTCATCATCCTGTTCTCCCTGATACGAATGTCTGGCCTCATTTGTGAATATGCAAAGACTTACGGGAGACCACTGGTTATCTGTAAGACAAGTATGTAGCCAACAGGCAACTCCAGACCATCTTTGGGGGTGGGTGGGACGAAAAGGGCTTTGAAGTTATGAAATATGCCATGTTCCTGGTATTCCTTTTGGCCAAAGTACAGTCATCCGTACTACTACAGCCTGTTAGGCTGTCAGCCTGGGTTATTTTGTGTCCTTGCTGTATGTGTACTGCATGGATTTGATATCCATTCAATTTCGTTGATTACACATCTCTTCCCGCAAAAAATCCTTCTACATCCTCTAATGGACAATTGCTCCCATTTCTTCCTCTTTTAGCCTTTTATATAATCTGAAATGTAACCCAAACATTTAAGTGGTTAAAAACTCATGACATCCGTACCTATGCCTAAAACTAGAAGCTATCCTCCTTTAAAGACAGGTGTTTTCTTTGGGGAACAGTAAGGTATGTAAGATTGTTTTAGAATCCAGGCTGCAGATATAACAAGTTTGCTTTGCTCTCAAAGTGATAGCTTCCTCTAAGTCTAAGAAAGTTATCACAATATACGTAAGTAAAGCAGAGTTGCAGCACCCTTGCATCAGTCATATGCACAGCCTTGGAGTGCTTCTGGATACATCACTGAGCCAGGCTGCAGCAGTGGCCATGATGCCTTTTCTCTCTGATGCAGACCTAATTAGCATCATTCATTTCCTCATTACACAAGAGATACAAAAATAAATTCTACATAATCCCATAGCCTCTATGTAGTGCTTTCTGAGTTGGGTCTAAAAGTGCTCAGCAAACAATGGTTTAAGCTTCAGCCCACCCTGTGATAGAGAAGCTTTGTTTGCAGGGGAAAGAGAAAATGCATCAGATAGGTAAAAAAAGACTTCTTCTCAACACCAGAGGATTCTAACTGCAAACACAGCTATCTCGGGATGTGCGTGGAGCTCGATTGGGGGGTGGAAGTCTGGCAAACTCGCCAGGCTCAACCCCCCACGTTCCGTTCCCCCTACTTTCCCGCCAGCTCGACCCGCATTCTCGCGAGCTGAGCCGGGGAGGCAACTTCCAGGTTCCCGGCGCTACGTTGTTTACGTAGAAAACGGCCTAATTTGCGCAAATTAGCCTGTAATTTGTGCAAATTAGGCCATTTTCTACGTAAACAATGTAGCGCTGGGGACCCAGAAGTCCAGTGAGTGCCTCAGCTGGTGCTCGCACTCAGCTTGCATGCCGCGAGTCAAGTACTGGGCACAGTCGTTCATCCCTAGCTCCAAATGTACTATCATGCCAATTCATATTACTTGTATAGTACAAACTGCTGCTACTTCTCTGTGGCTGGGATCCCATGCCACAGCAGGCCTAAATCCGATGGCTGTCACATCTTGCGAGAGCGAATCCCATAGTTCAAACACGCCCTGTGTGAGGAAGCACTTCTGTCTGTCTTGAATCTCCCACCATTCATATGCATTGAATGAACACAGGTTCTAGTATTATGAGGGAGGAAAACATCTGTCCATTTTTCCACACCATGCATAGTTTTATACACCTCTATCATTTCCACCTTACCATTTTTCTAAACTAAAAATCCTCAACCATTGTCATCTTTCCTCATAGGGGAATTGCTCCAGCCACGATCATTTAGGTTGCCCTTTCCTGTACCTTTTCCAACTCTACAGAGCACAACTCAGAATTCAACAACCCATTGGTTAAATAAACCATGGGTTAGCATTATGTGCAAACCAGGTCAATGTCTACCAGATCACCCTTATCCACATGCTTGTTGACACTCTCAAAGAACTCTAAAAGGTTAGTGAAAAAGGAGTTGCAGAAGCCATACTGATTCTTCTTCAGCAAGATTTGTTCTTTTATATGCCTAATAATGTTATCTTTCATAACGCTTTCCACCATACAGGCCTGTGGCTTATGCTGGCTCAGCTTGTCTGAGTGTGGAAAGCTAAGCAGGGTCAAGCCTGGTTATTACTTGAATGGGAGAGCCCTCCTCTAGTTTCCTGCATTGAGCAGGGGGTTGGACTCGATAGCCTTGTAGGCTCCTTCCAACTCTATGATCTATGAAATCTATGAAATTTACATGGAACAGACATTAAGCTAAGTGGTGTTTAATTTCCTACATCCCCCTCTGGATCCCTTTTTAAGAGTTGGCATTACATAGGCCACTTTACAGTCCACAGGTACAGAGACTGATCTTAGGGACTGGCCACCTCACTGCTCATGCCTACTTCCAGATTGTTAATGAAAAAGTTAAAAAGCACTGGTCCAATACAGATCCTTTGGGGATGCCACTTTTTACATCTCTCCATTGTGATAACTGCTGATTTATTTTGTTAGAAGATCAGTAATTTCACATTTGAGTTATTTAAGGATAACTATTGGGCGGCATAAAAATGAAATAAATAAATAAATAAATATCTGGACCTAGTGATTTGTTAATTTTTAATTTATAAAGTCAATAACTTTATGCCTTGCCATCAATATTCTCGTACCTGTCCTACATCTTCCGCAGTGAAGACAGATGCAAGGGATTCATTCAGCTTCTCTGCAATCTCCTTATCCTCCTTAACCCTATGAAAATCGTATGAAATCCACCACCCTCACTGCTCCTTGGCCTTGTAGCAGAAGCCACAACTGACAGAATTCTTCTCTATTCAACTCTTAAACTTAAAGACTTTAGACCTAGCCAAGTCTAGTCTTTAGACTGAACAATCCTATGCCTCTTTGGCTCCCTAGGCCACAATTCCCACCCCCAAACCTCCCTTCTTGTCAATAGCACATAGGCCCTCTTTCCACTTTGCAACAGACCCTGGCCCCTGAGACCCCAACTTTTGTTGCACTGTTTCAAACTACAATCTGTACTGCACTTTGACATGCATAATTGATGCTGTGCATTCAACTGTGTGTTCATTATGATACACATTTGCATTCCTTTGCACTCCAAACCAGCAAGGAAATGCTTTTGGCAAACAGTTTTAGTGCATTTTGTTACTTACATTTTGTTGCAACTACATCCGCTCTTGTTACATTTGTTTATCATTCTATTCTGTTCCTCATTTTTAATACATTTGCCACTGTTTTCCATCGCTGTAAAGTGGGAAGAAATATTTTCACTAGCCATCCAATAATCCAACCTAGCAGTTAGCTTCTTTGAAAGGCAAACACACTTTTTACACATTACATTTCTGAATGGAATAGATATCACACTGTGTGACTGTAGCAGACTGCGGTCTTCTCTCCTGCTTTATCATCAATGCCCAATGCCACTTCCATGCATCTATGTGGGAAATTGCACTATCCTCACTTGAGGCTTTCATAAAAAGGATGGTCAGGTACTTTGACACTATACTGTAAATTACAGTACTGTAATTTACTGTATATAATATACTACAGTACTGTAATTTAGGTACAGTGCTACACTTGAAAAAGGAAACTGGATTGGATGCCTGTGGAATTCCTTTCAATAATTCTTTGTTACCCATTTGCTTCAATAGTTTAAAGTTGATTTGGATTTCATTTCTCTTTTACTTTCTTCCACTGAGCAGAAATCGACAATTGTTTTGCCCTAGGCCACAATGCCAAACTGATATTGAGGTCTTCCACCTTAGGTGTTACAGCAATTTGCATCCATACTGGTTATAAACAGGAGTGCATTGTGCCAGTACCACCAGTCTACCAGATCTGGCTGGAACCATTTAAATTCTGCGCACTGAATACCATTTATGTAATGAGGATGGATCCCAATGACATGAAAAAACTATACAACACCATCTACCTTCACATATAGGACATATGCCAAAGTTATAGGCATCTCCCTTCATATTATGGGGCATGGTATCCACTGACAGTCCTACTGTCCAAAGTCCTACTGAGAGCAAAAAGGTATTTAAGAACCACTAAATACATTCTATTCTATTGCCTTGGAGCTCGCTATTGCCACCATTTCTCCTCTTTACTCTGCCAATTCAATTCATGTGTGAAGCGTTTGCAGTCAGCAGACTGATGAAAGTCAAGCTGGAGAATTCAAACACTTACAGGCTGCTGCTAATAGTTCTTTATGTACCACATGCTGAGCATTACAGGCTTCTACATGCTCCATATCAATAAGGGGGGTGGGAAGGGAGAGAAGAAGCCCTTCCTGAATAAAACAAAGCTCTGGCATTTACAAGGTAGCAAGTGAACTGTGAGGTCCCCTGCAAAGAAGATACTCACATCTGTGCCCTTTCATATTGCCCTGGCTTCCTTTTAATTCATCTTCCTCTGGCTGCAGAATGTTGTGTGCTGCCTCCCCCCCCCCACCCCCACATTGCCTTGCTACATGAGCTGCATTCAGAGCAGGTAGCGCTGAGCAAAAAGAAGCGCCTTGTGCTCTCTGCTGAAAAGAAGACAGGTGGCAAGTGGCTAGAAGGGTAGCAGAGTATGTAGGGAGAAGAAAAAACCCTCCTACAATTTTAAATAAGACTATGGTGGATTGAGCAGTTTCTCTCTCCCTCCCCACCATTCTGGAGATAACAGTTTGGCTGTTTGAAGCACGTGGTACGGAACTGTGGGTGTGCTGTTCTTTGCAGCTGCCCTCTGCATGAACTAAAAATCTGCTGGAATTAATAAAGTGTGGGGAAGGGGAATCCGGTTTAGCCGTGTGTTTGTGTGTGTGTGTGTGTGTGGTGTGTGTGTGTGTGTGTGTGTGTGTCCGCCCGCCCGCCCCGCCCCTCTGCTTAGTATAGTGGAGTAGAATGTCTACTCAATGGGAAAGAAAGCCAGTAATTTATATATATAAATTCTATATTACACGCATATCTATACCTATACCTCTACTCCTTGCACACCTCTCTCCACAAGCTGCACTTCTGAGCAGATGAGCCAATTTTTCTTCTGAAGAAAAAAATTATTAATGTTGGCTAGATGCAAGTTTATAGAACATTGACTTATTTATTCCATTTCACTTTTGATAAGCACCCCACCCACCCCCAAACTACTGAACAGCTATTTTCCCCTGAGAGTGAATAATAAAGGCAATTCAAAACAATACCCGATGCCTGCTTTATTCTGGTTCCCTCCTGAAAGATTTGTCCTGCTAAGAATTAAAATGACATGGACTCAGCACCAACTGATTCTAAGAATGAAGTAACTAATGTGTTCCATTCCTCCTGTCCCAACATTAAGTTACTAATCTGCAGTCTCTTTCTTTACTACTTACAGTAGAAAGAGTTTCTGTTTTGAAAGCACTTGGTCCCGTTTTTAATGTGGTGATGCTTTACAGAATTTTATTCCTTGCTATTTTAGCATGAACACTTCATATCTCAAAGTCTTTATCAAATTTATCTGATTTCTGGAAGGATTAGCCTGTAATCCTGTTGTATTACTCTGCCAGTGCCAGGGTGGTAGAAAGAATTAGATTTTTCAGATTGCTTTGTCAGTTAAAAACTGCCTTCTGATAGGTTTAATATGGTTTATGCTGAACTTCTAACTATTCCAGTACAAATCTCACTTATAGCAATACATGCTTACACCATTCAAGATGGCCAGCTGAGCTTATTTTGCAACGAAATGCCACCAAGCCATCTTCATAGACCAGATAGATTTCTGGAAAATATGGAAGGTGAAAGCATTTGGGGGATTTTGTGACAACCACGTGTTTCTTAATGAAAGAAGTGAGCTGAATTTAAAAATCTAAGTAGCCAATCTATTGCCTTCCAGATGTGTTAGACTAAAACTTGCAGCATCCCCACCCAGCCACATTGGGTGAAGGATGCTGGGAGTTGTAATCCAAAATATCTGGAGGGCACCAGGTTGGGGAAGGTTGAATTAGTGTGTCAACAGTTTTCAGTATCTTTGTTTCTTTCTTACATTTAAACAATGTAAGGGAAGTACATGGTATTGGGCAGCTTTGCAAGTCATGCTAAGTCACCATGTGAATAAGCCACAGCGAGTTGGTTGTTCACTGAACAACCCACGGTACACGTGACAGACAATTGGGTTCGCCACGACTTGTTCTCTCCCTCCTTCTACCTGTCCTCCAGCCAGCTCCAGCACGTATCCCAGGAACCTTTGCAGCAGAATCTGTCTTGTCTACTTGCAACAGCCCCCGCCCCATTCCAATAACTACCCCTTTTCATTCACCACCTCCCCCCCCTGCTTCAAGAGTATGCAAACATTTATCATCATCATCATCATCATCATCATCCCCCATTCTTTCACAAATGCGCAAATACGCAAGAGCACACTTTCGCCTGCCCGATATGTGTAGTCTTGCCTGGTCAATGTCCTTGAATGTTTCAGCTGTCAATGGGAGGGCTGAAGTGGAGTAAGTAACATACAAGGAAATTGACAAGATGAGGCTGCATAGGCTAATCTGTGCACCGTTGTGAAGGACCAGATGAGAAATAATAGTAAGAGAAAGGTGGCCGCCTCTCGCCCGTAGCGCACCGCATGTTCGTGGGGAACCCGGTGCTAAATCATTCGTAGACGACCTGATTCTGGGTCAGGGTTTCGTACGTAGCAGAGCAGCTCCCTCGCTGCGATCTATTTGAAGATGGCGACGGAGTAACGGTTTGTTTTAGCAGCTCCTTTTAAAATCTTTTTAAAATCTTTTTTTAACTATGTTTCAACGGTTGTTTTAACTGTTGTTTTTTAAGCTTTTTTGGAGCTTTTATCTCCTGAACCTCTGTTATGTTTTTATTAGAGAATTTTTAATGCTAAACAATCTTTTAACTTTTTTTGTTTCCCGGCAGTGAGAGTTTGCTCCCTGTTTGTGTTCCACAGTTTCTTCTGGCTTTCGGATAAGCTGTGAATTTATCTTGCTGTACTACAATTTAGCTACAGCTAAAGGGCTTTATCTACATAATTGTTGAGAGAGTCCACACAATAGTGGGAGTATTTTAGCCTTCAGATTTTTAGTTTTGGTTTGGTTTTTAGCCTCAGTATTTTATTGTTTATCGGCTTGCTGCCGGGTACACTCCCCCCCCTCTTTCTCTCTTTCCTTCTCCCCCCTTTCCCCTCGGAGGCTACTGTACTTATGTTCTCACAACATTCTGCCTCGATTGCTGCCAGCGTTAAGGATTTGGAACTGGACACCTAAGATAATTTTTCAACCTGCTATCTGGTCTCCTCTGCCCTCATCTTCACCAGGGAAGCTGCCTAGACTGTGACTCAACGAACGTCAAATGAAGCTGCTAACTGGAATACCAAGGAGTGGTTGGAGGTCCCGAAAATGATCTGAAAAAGTCCCACTCAGCTCAGCCACAATTTAAGACTATCATTATCCACGGAGGCTGTGCAGGAGAGTTTTTAACCAACTGCATCAGTTTATTGATCCGGTGGAGCTCCTACTCGCTGGCCCCTATCAACGCTACCTCCATACACCGCATTCAGTGGAGAGGTTTGGTGTCAGGGGAGTAGTATTCCTAAAGGTGTGACTGGCTATAGTCTACTGGAGGGCAGCAGCTATATATATTTATAAATATATATATTTATAAGGATTTTAAAGGCCCTGTGGAGCAACTGGCTACTTATCTCTTGATCCCTGTCTTGTTTGTGCTGTTGCTGTGCTGGCGGGGGGTGGGGTGTAGTTCGCATCAATGGTTCTCACAAGAGAAGGTTATAAACATCTTGGGCTGGCCCCTGTGACAGAGGATGTTGTGTCTTACGTAAAAGCCCAAAATCAACGAAGAATTACAGACTTTTTCTGTGTTGAATCTGGGGAAAGGACTATAGCTGATGAGAAGGAAGCTACACTCTCTGGAAAGGTCCAGGATTGGTCCCTGGGCCCACATTGTCTAATGCAGGTGTCAGACCCAGAGAAGGCCTCGGATAGTCTCGCAACAGAGATGGCTCTTGCAATGGATACTCCTGCAGTGTTCAGAAGACAGAGCTCTATGTCTGACTCCCCACAAGGAAGTGGTCCTGACCCACTAACATCATTCACTGGTCCAGTGGATAGGGTCTATGATCCTTCTCCCCTATATTCCCCTGTACAGCCTGGTATTGACACAGCTTCAGCTGGAGCTGATGCTGACCCAAGCTCCACTGCTATACTGAACCTTCTCAGGAATCAACATGATCTGATTAGGAATTTGTTTATCGGATGGTCAGAAGACCTCAGTCAGATAAAGAACTTTCTGTCAATTTGTAAAGATCTTCTGACTACCTTAACTGACTTGGGGCTGGATATTTTGAGAAGGCCCGAAAGAGCAGTAACAAACAAATTAACGGTAAACGACCCTATGCACGAGCCTAAGATCTGTTCTGCCCCTAAACCTGTTGACCAGCCCATTCCCCCAACAAATCAAAGAGATAAGAGTGACAAGAAGGAAAATAAAGGGAGGAGAGGTAAAAACCAGGTAGAGCCGTCCAAGAGAAAAGCCAAGTGCATTTCAGTGGCCATAACTCACACCAAAAAGAAAAGCAAAAATATTAGAGCCGTAGACATACCTAAACCTTCTTCAAAAATGAATTTTAATAGTCTGTTCAAGATCTTAAAAAGTAAGGATGGGGGTTTGGAAGCTTGTCCCAAGAGGGTATACCACCATGTGACCAAATCCCCCCAAAGCCAAAACCTGCCTAATCAGAAAGCAAATGTTTCCCCACAATTAATAGAGTCTGACGACCGTGAAATTCAGGACCTGAGGTTGATTACACAATGCTCTAGCAGGGCTTCCCCTGTTCCAGTAGAGCTCTCACATCAAGAACCTAACCAGGTTTGTGGTGTGATTAACAATCATTGGCAATTACAGTTACAGAAGCAAAACTTGGTCTTTGCCAACTATCCCAAACCTATGGGTATACTGACCCCAATGGAACGTAAAGAGCATTTTATGCAGCTTACAATAAGGTCATCCTCTATTTTTTTAACTATGGACTCTATTATAAAGATTGAATACCTCTTTCACAATTATAAATGTGCTCGAGCAGTTGTAACATTTGCTTCGGCCAAAATAGCATTTAGAGTGTACAGTGCTAGAGCAGGTTTTGGCAAGTTGGGCCTGCATATCTATAGGCATTTCAAAGACATCTCCCCAAGCGCTTCTTTGGTAGTAGTATCTGGCTGGAAGCGGAGACCCTCCAGTGTGGCTACCAAGGAGCCTCCTGTGGGGAATCTGATTGAACTCAGCACGACTAACAACAACTCCCCCTGTACTCAGGTTCAACCACTAATTCCCATACCAGCTTCTGTCAGCCCATGCAATATCTATAATGAGGTGGTGGGTGACTCTAGTGTCGCCCTGAGAGACCTTATGTTAGAGGACTTCGAGCTTATTAGAAGCTTCGCTGCTTTACCAGTTGTGGACCAGCAAAATCTTCTGGAGAGACTATCCATTCTACAGAAGACATTATCTTTATCTTTATCTTGTAAAGTGAGACACCAGGGTGATGGTTCCTGCCAAATAAAAGACATCTGCTCAACTGTCCACGATTCTGAGAGTGGCAATGAAGTTAGACCCGGACCGGGAACTGAGAGGCCCCTGGTGAGCTTTCAGAAGTCCAATGCTAAGCGACTAGAATATAATAACCAGAGAGCAACCCTGCCTACAATTGATCATCAAAAGGCTTCTCCAAGGAATAACCTTGCCCTGAGTCCAGATGTTGTGTTATTGCAGCCTAGTAATCAAGCTCTATCGTCTCTGTTCAGGTATGAGAAGGAAACAGGAATTACTTCTGTTTTGGATGCACTCCCAACTCCTGCTAAATTCAAATCATCAAATACAAGAGAAATTGACTGGCTGGGATGTCAATATCTGGAAGACTCTGAACTAGGCTCCCAAGTTCCTGCCAATATTTCCAGGCAGGGTCTTGGACCCTGTAGTCCACCTGCAGGCCAGCGTAATGGCTGTGTTCTTGGGAACGCGGAGAGTATCCTGGACATAATCGTGGAGCTTGACTGACTACATCAGGAGGTTGGCTCCACTCAGCTTAAAATTCTCTCCTGGAACATTGCGGGCTGGAATGCTAAAAGTAGGAACCCAGATCTCCTCGAATTTCTGAATCAGTATGATATAGTCCTGCTCCAAGAAACCTGGTGCTGTGATTATATCTATTTAAGTGGGTTTACAACTTTCTGCTTGCCTGCATTCTCATTAAGGGACAAGGGTAGGGCCAGCCATGGTTTTTAGTCTCTTCCTCTTTGGATGCTATAGTATCTGACTTACCTAGTTGTGATTCATTCATGGCAGCTTTCCTTCTGGAACTAAGGGCTTCTCAATTAACCCTACTTGTATTTAATGTATATTTTGCCCCAGCAACCTGCCGGGAAGATGTTATGTCAAAGTGGCTTCAAATTGATTGCTATTATACTGATCAACTTGCTAAATTTCCACAAGCTTTACCGATTTTGGCAGGCGACTTCAATGCAAGAACTGGAACTGCCCTGGTGGGTCCATCTATCTTATGTGACTTTCCTCTTGCCAGAAGGGAACAACTCAAGGGTGGTCTTCGGCATTCAAAGGACTCTTTCATTAATTCTGCAGGACTGGGGCTCCTTCAATTTGTTCACAAAAACGATCTATGTATTGTAAACGGTTCTAGCGGTGACAATTGGGGTGAATATACTTTCACCTCATCCAGGGGATCCAGTGTGGTTGATTATATTCTAGTTCATAAGGCACTAAAAAACTGAGACTGTAGTTTTAGAGTTGCTGACCGTACAGACAGTGACCACTTACCACTGGAGATTGTTTTCAAAGTTTCAGGCTCTGCTAAACTGGCGGTGCAACATTTCCCTTCCCTTAATTTAGCTCCCCTTCTTAACAACAGGAAGATTAAATGGTCCAAAACTACTGAACAGGCCTTCCTGAGGTTTATTCACTTAACCCACGTAACAAATGCCGTTAAATATATAATTGCAGATAACTCCTCTGAGGCAATAGCAACCTTTGAGGCTATTACTAAGGACTTACAGTCCTACCTCCAAAACTCTGCTGCTACCTCAAAACGTCACCCAGGCTCTGGTCATTCAAGGGTTTGATGGGGATTGTGTGAACCAGATTGGAGCCCCAAAAAGTGTCTGAGAAACTATTTTTGCTTTATAAACTCGGATAGCTGATGGAATGTGTTTCCCACCATTGGCAGTGGTTCCCAACTGTTAAAAGCTCTTTAGAAGGTATTCAATCGTACTTCCTCAGACTCATTTTTGGTGTGCCTAGATGTGTCGCTGGCACTGCCCTTAATTTGGAGGCTGGTCTCAATTCCCTTAAGTGTCTGGCATGGATGTATTCCATCCATTTTTGGCTCCGTTGCTGCCTTGTACTCCCTTCTACCTCCCTTGCTTTTCTAGCAGTAACTGACCCCTGTATGACACCCTGGAGGAAAGAAGTGGAGTACAAAGTTAGTTCTATGGGGCTCTCCCCATCCCACCTACTTTCCTTGGACTGGGATAGTGCAAAATCTTAAGTTAAACAGAGACTGCGAGATATCGATCTACAAGAACTTCATTGCGCAGCTCGGGGCCCGTGTTCTCCTAGTGCCTTGGGTCTATCAGGCCGCTTCTCTAATGATGGAATGGCTTACTTAAATTGGTTATCAATTCCCAAATATAGGAAAGCGTTCTCCCTGGCTAGGTTTAACGTCCTCCCGTCTAAACTTTTAGACGGAAGATACTCTAGAACACCAGTAGATGAAAGATGCTGTCCCTGTAACAACGTTGAAGTAGAATCTGTGTTACATGTTCTGTTTAATTGCTGTTATTAGCAGGGGGTTAGAGATGCATTACTACTCCCAATTACCCAAGCCCTTCCAGGTCGGTCCTCAGAATCTCTTATGTGCATTTTACTCAAAGGATCTAACAGGATAATCACTGAGCAGGTTGCTAAATTCCTGAATGTTGCCATTCTGACCAGATCTCCTCTGGCACTGTGATTTAATATTTTTATATAGAACAATATTTTTTTTTTAATGTTATGTATTTTTGGATCCTGTTGGTGGTCAGTTGACGGTAAATAAAGTTCATTCATTCATTCAGTAAGAGAAAGGAGTGACCCAGCAGCTCAGTTCAGAAGCATTGAAAATGATGGGGGAAAGGTGAGAGCAGTAATTGTACCAAAAGGGGGGCAGGGACAACAATATCTCCCCCTTGGCAATGCAATCCTCTAGCTTTTAAGTGCTGAACTCACACTTGTCAGTGTCCTCCTCCTATTCAACATCCAGCAAGCCCGGAAATGGGAGATATTGGTTCTAAAAATGAGCTGTGAAAAGGGGGGGGGGAGTTAATAACTCTCTTTCTGGACTAGCTGGAGAATTTGGGAAGTGTTGAAAAGGTGAAGGACACTGAGAAGTGTCAGTTCAACACTTAAAAGTGAGAGGATTACTTTGCCAAGGGGGATAAATTGTGTCCCACCTCCACTTTTGTGCACTTAACTACTCTCGCTTTTCTTCACCATTTTCGGTGCTTCTGAACTGTGCTACTGGGTCCTTCTTGGGCCAAACTGTGGAATATAAAATTTGGCAACCTAAATTTCAGAACTCAGCACATTTTTTCCATTAACACCTGGCTACCACTATTCCTTCACAAGTTTCTAGAGGCTTTTTTTTTTGGATTTCTGACCAGTCTTTATGAAAGGGGCAACTAATTCTATCTAACCATCACACTCAGATCATAGAATCATAGAAAAGATGTCTGTGGGCACTTTTAAATAAACTCAAGATGATTTTTCTTAAAGTAGGAAAATAGGCCTGCTCAAAAACCACACATAGTAGAAATATGGCAATTTAGAAGCTTTACAACTAGTACAGAATGCAGAAAGCTATACTGATTATTGGTGATGGTTAATGGGGAAAAATCTAACACCAATTCTCTATGCGCTCCACTGTCTGCCAATTTGTTTCCAGGCCAAATGCAAGGGGCTTTAAAGTCTTTTATGAACTGGGTCCAAGATACTTAGAACGTGTTTCCCATATGTATCCTCCCACACACAGAGATCTAATAGCAGCAACTTAGTGGTCCAGTTCACATGACACACCAGGCTCACTCTGAGTTGTTTAACCCACAATGAGCTGCTGTGCAACCCCCGATCATGCCACTTTCGGGGTTGCTGTGGAATGCGAACCTGGCCACCGTGGGTTATTTGAGGGCTAAACGACCCTCGCACATCCTACTACAAACTGAGGGTTATGTGAGGGTTGCTTAACTCTCAAATAAACCATGGTGGCTGAGTTCGCATGACATCACAACTCCCCCAATTGCATATTCAAAATGGTGCCTGGAACGCACCACAGCTTATCGTGGTCTAAACAACCCCTAAAGAGCCCGGTGTGTCGTGCAAACCAAGTCTTTGTCTACTGCTGTAAAATTAGTGGTAATGACCAAAAGTGCTTTTTCTGTAATATCCCCAAGATTCTTTAGATTGTGGAGCCATCTCCCATAAGAAAACCATCAGAGCCAGGAGCTTGGCCTCTTAAAGCCACCCTTCAACTGCTGAATATGCCAGTTAAAAGTTGTAATTATTGTTTGCCATTACCTTTTGAATTATTTGTTGTGATTATTTGTTGGAATGTTTTATTGAAAAGTAGGTTGCAGTGCTCTAAATAAAATAAAAATACATGACACCAACGATGCACAGGTGAATGAGCCATGAGCCATAATCATCATCAGGCGATCACTCGTGACCGAGTAAGATTGTCTTCCAGAATAAAAATTTACAAAAAGGAAATTTTAAAAGGAGGAAATTCTAAAGAAAAATTGTGTAGACTCTAGCGATGGGTCCGTAAGTGACATCGTTGATGTCATGTAAAAATACATAACATCAACGATGCACAGGTGAATGAGCCATAATAACAACATATATAATAATAATAATAATAATAATAATAATAATAATAATAATAATAATAATAATAATAATATATTAGCAGCACAGCTGATGTGGTAAGGGCCATCAATAGTATTGCCAAACTAAAAGAAGGGGCAGAACTGGCACTGGGGTTTGCTGCAGGGCTTTCCTCTTTTGTTCTTCTTAGTAGCACAAGGCTTCTGCCAATGGGCTGCTAACTTAACACCCATGTCACCATTCATCTTTTTGCTGCTACAGACTAACAGAGCTGCTCTTTTGGTATATGGGTATGCGAGATAGACTTTTCTAATGACTCAAAATGCAATCTCCTAGGATAAACTGAGATTATAACATGATGAATGCATTTCCCTTTCCTTTCATCTCAAACTGCTTGGCTAGTTCTTGATACAAAGCGGCTTCTTTGAAAGAACACAGAGGGGCTTGAACTAGAATTTGTGCATAAAGACTGTACTCTTGGACAGCTGTAAATAGCAAAGAAATAACAAATGTAGGAAACACCCTGCCTAGCTAATTTCTCTGGCCTGCAGGGTCCTGATTTCTGCTCCAACTTGCCTGAAGAGTGATGCTGCAGTCAGAAGCATGACAGTATTTCTGAGCTACAGTATTTCCCTACCAACACTTAGGCAATAAATGTAAGTGGGAGTAGTCAGAACCTGAATTCAAGCTCAAACACAGACAGACATTCAGGAGAAGGTTTAAAAAGGTATTTCAATGAAAGAATTTTGAAGAGAAAATAATTAAATGGTCTGGAAACTATTATACATTAAAAGTCACTGGAGCACTAAAAAACTACTGGCTGGCAGCTATAGTTGAAGATCTTTAAAAGTTGCCATGGTAGCTCATGCTGCAATTTGCCCACTCCATCTTCAACACAGACTTTAAAAAAAAAAAAAAAAAAAATGCAACACAAGCACCAACAAGAAAATGTCACTGAAGGGAAAAATAAGAACTTTGCTCACCACAAAAATCTGCCCTAAACATTCCATTAAAGAAGAGGCACCAGGTTGGACAAAAAACAAACAACTAAGACAAACATGCAGCATTAAGCTATACTCTTCTGCTCTCCAGGGAGAGCAGGAAATTTAAGCATCAGATTTAAAATTCTAGCAGGCATTGCATTTATTTTTAAATGTCCAGATCTCCAAAAACTTATTTTTAAATGTCCAGATCTGTCAGAGGAGTAAATTACAGACCTCATGTCTTCCTTAGCAAACCCCAAACACATATTCAACCTCAAAAGATTTTCTGGAGTATGGTTTTTTTTTTTCATTAGGGAAAGCACAGTTTCACATAGAAGCAAATACTCTAACTCCAAACTTAGTACACAGACATGCATGTGCAAGCCATAGCTGATACAGAGGAAAGGAAACATTTTATAAGGGATGAGCTACTTTGACCTGCCCAAGATGTGTGTGCGCGCACACATGGCGAGGTAAAAAAATCACTGTCAAAATCAAGTCCTTTTGCAAGCAGAAATCACCTTCGCAAGGCAGTTCTGCTCATACCGGTAGTTCTTTTGAACAAGGGTGGGGAACCTCCAGTCCACCACTTCATTTCATCTGGCCCACAGTGTTGCTTCCTCTTTTAAAAAAATATTTAAAGTTTGCCCACTCTGGGCTTTCTGTTGGGCAGTGGTGCCAAGTGTCCAAAACCTACCTCCTGGACTTTCCTGAAGAAAGGGTTAGCAAGGAGTGTGGCCAGTTGGGTGCTGCTGGGGGAAGGAGCTCTGAGCGCCTTCCAGCAGCAAGACCCAGCACCCATTCCCCGTTGGCCTTTCCCAAGGGAAGGGTTGGTGAGGAGAGTGGCCAGTTGGACAGTGCTACCAGGTGGTACTTCGAGCAGCAGCATCCAACCCACCTGAGAAAGACCAGCAGGGTTTTGGCTGTCTTCAGAGATAGCAGAAAGGAAGAGGGGGAGTGAGGTACACCATGAGCGGCTGCAACATGATGAGGTCTAGGAGGGGAGCCCAGAGGGAGGAGGGAAGCTGGCTCCTGGTATTTCTGTGGGTCTGTGACCGCTGACTGAAAAAAGGTTTCCCACCCATTTTAGAATCTTGAAACACCTTTCTGCAAGCCAGGTTCTGTAACAGTTGCCTCAAAACACATGTTCTTGTTAACCATCCTCCACAACCGCCTCAATGACTTCTGTACTTTTCCTTCCACTTACCGTAACTCATCATTCATGATCTAGAAATCATGAGAGTTCTTGCCACTGGTGCAGTTGTTTATGAGCTCCATCCCTTTCCTGACCATTTGACTTGTCAATTAAACAATTTCAAAACCTCAGAGCAGGAGGCACGGTTGCTAATTTTGTATGGGGCCAACCATATGGTACGATAAGTCTTGTGTGGATACTCCAGCAATACAAATATAGCACTGGCATTCGCTCCCCTTCTCTATTGCTTAACTGTTAAACTGCACATATTGCACTACCTTGACTGTTTCAAAGATAATTTCACTGGTATTAAAAGAATCCAGGTGAAAAGCTAACTAGCCAGATTAAGTGTATCATGATTTTAATAAAATAAATGCTCATACATGAACTACAGACCAGTTTTCTTCCATATAAACATCGGAAAAATTTGCCAGGCATTAACCAATTACATTGTAGCTAGACAAATAATTGGATTCCAAGGAAAGCTCTCCGGGGGGGGGGGGGGGGGGGCTGCTGCTAGGTTGATGGAATTATATATATAAAATTCCATCAACCTAGCAGCAGCCCCCCCCCCCCCCGGAGAGCTTTCCTTGGAATCCAATTTTTATATATATAAAATTCCATATACCTGTATATATCCTTTTCAGTGAGGTTTCTATGAATCACAGCATCAGATTTTAATTGCTCATCAGGTCTGGGGAAGTACTTTCAAGCAAAAATAGAGAATTATTTTCTTCATTCAGGTAAAAGGCTATTTTGTTTCATTTGCAAATTGGGGAAACCTATCAGTAAATAATGCAATTCAGCTTCAAAGTCTTTTCAATCTGAGTGGATTGCTCAGCCTTAGAACTGTTCTACCTCCTAGCCCTAATAAAAGTGGAAATAAGGGGAGGGGGGAGAACAGACCAAAATACAAGCTGGGAAGTGGAGATCAAAAGGACAAGCAGCAGAAGGCGCTGAAAGAAAAGCACAAAGAATCACAGCTGAGCATCCAAAAGTACTGAGACTAGAAAACAGCCATTAGAAAAGCCAGTGAAACAATGAAAGTGAGGGCAGCTGTCTCTGTTAAGACTCTTTCACTTGTGCTTAACAAAGCCAGCATTCCTACAGTGAAATGACTCTCAGACAACACAACTTTGGTTTCTTCTTTGCTCAAACAAAGTTGGTTTGGCTCTAGCCAAGGCACAAGCCAGCCTTGTTTTAAAGGGCTGCTACCTAACCTCTACAGCAGCAATGTGACTACATCTGACAGGACAGATCAATGCACTGTGGCTTCCCCCCTCCTCCAGCTTGAACTGGAGCTAAGTACTTGGATTGGGGGGAGGGGAGAAGTCTCCATCTGCCTCTTGAACCAACTGTGCTGCTGGAAAATTAGAAGTGGGGGAACACAGTGGCTCCATTCAACAAACGTAACCCGGCTCTTCAATCAGCTGGAGTGGTAGCTGCCAGAGCTTCTGGAGATCATTTTCTACTAGAGGCACATTTTCACTGCAGCTTCTTGTTTCTGAAGCTATATCTCTGTATTCTTTTAAAAGAAGAAAATATAGTTAATATGGTGCATGTGTAGGCTGCAGCAAGTTGTAGGAATCAAAGCCTGTTACATAGTAGTGGTATCACCATTTTGGCAGCAGAGTATGGAGGCCAGTTCACACCTTACTTAAAAACAGAGAAAAAAGAAATTTCCCCCTTCAACTACAAGGTGACCTCCCCACCAGAGAGATCTAGCAACTCTACGCTGACTTCCAGAATGCACAGATCTCACCACAGGTAAGTTCCACTGCCCATATTGCAGAAGAAGGCTCTTAGCATCAGAAAGAGCAATGTTCAGAAACCAGCGGGAAAATATTTCAACCTCCCAGGACACTCTACTGCTAACCTTAAAGTGGTTATTCTTGAGCAAAGGAGCTTCAAAGGGTGAAGGATGCCAGCACAAAACGTCTGAATTATGACTTATCAAGAAATTCAGTTCCATCACCCGTGGCCTGAATCAAGATAAGGGGTTTTTATCCCACTACCTGTGTTAGTTAGCTTACCAATGCCAGGATGCTTGTGCTATCCTCAACGCTGCTTTAATTGGCCACTGTAACAATTGTGCATAATTTAGGTTTTTACTTGTCAGTCTGTATTTTCTACATCTCATTTCCTTTGACCTCACTCCTCACCATTCCACCTTCTTCCACCACCAACTGTATATCTGCCTGTCCATTCAGGATAACACTTCATGCATTTGATGGCAGGCTCTAGAGCACAAAAGCTTTTGCCACAATACATTTGTTAACCTTTAAGGTGCCATAAAACAGTTGTTTTTCTTATATCTAGGTAAGCCATTAACTTGCACTCAGACATTTATAGTAAGGCAAGGTAATTATTTTCCTAGATAAACTTCAAGATAAACTCCTAGAGAGAGGTTTGAAGACTTTTAGGCTTCAAAGTTTGTGTCAGAATTTAGGCAGGTAAGGAATGAGGTTATACACTACCCCCATGACTGCTGATTTACAGCTTAAGGTGTTACATGCAAATACAAAAATAAATGCTACTATCACTTGCACTTTTCCATGAAATCTGACATTTCCCAGTCACTTGTCAAAAACATTAAATAATGTGTAATTTAAAGAAATGTGATGTGTAAGATGGATTAAGAACAGCAGTTAAGACAGGCTTTGATAACAATTTTTAATATTTATATTAAACCTTTTTGTATTTTTCCATTTTTTAAAAAAAAAATCAAAAATGTTGTAAAAGCAAACCACAATAAACCAAGTGAATATGGAAATGTGTTGACAATTTACATAAGCCACTCCTACAGTCAAATGTTTATGTCAGTTGCAGAACAAGATTTTTAGCATGGCATTCTAACTTCCCTATTTACATAAATATTTGCAGGTTCTATTCAGATATGTACAAACATGGCCTACTGCTTAGTAGCTAAACTCCACATATCAAAGAACATGTTAGAAGTCCTGCAGACAAGACCTTGTTTGGAGCAGCATCTGCTACTAAATACGCTGTTTGTGTGATGCACTTCAAAGTGCCTATGAATATACCCTGAAAGCAATTAGTTCAGGAATGCTTAAGGAAACAATTGCACAACTAATTCATATTGCGATATCAGAGGCTACAACCAGCCACTCTTTTTTACATCTGAAACTGCTGTTATCAGATTTATGGTGCATGCACACACACATTTCTTTCTTTTTTTTAAATTTTATTTACTTTTACAAGACAAAATATAACAAAAAACAAAAATAACACAAAAATATAACATAAACAACATGCAATAAATCATAAAGTGCACCCCCACACACCCTCCAAGGGACCAATTTATATACTTCCATCCCCTTGATCAAATGAATTCCAAATTCCAAAAATATAATATATCCTGACAAGGCATGCTCCCCTTCCCCTTTATTAATACATAATCTAGTAATTGTTTCCATATATCCTTAAAATTATTCTTCTTTAACAGTCCTTTTTTGCATTTGATACTACAAGTTAGTTTATCGTTTAGGGCTATATCCCAAACTTCCTTATACCAGTCAGTTATTAGGAAAACATGTTGTACTTTCCATTTCCTCGCTATCCTTAGCATAGCCGTAGTTAACAAGTTGACAATTAATTCCTTCGTATTTTGGTCGCAAATAAGTTTCTCCGTTATTGATAACAATGCTAGTTTTGGACAGACCTCTAAATTAATACCAATAATTTTCGATATTTCTGTAAAAACCTCTCGCCCAAAAACCAGTACATTTTTACATCTCCACCACATATGAGCATATGTCCCTTTTTCCTGACATCCTCTCCAACAAAATGCAGAACAATTATTATCTATTCTATTTAATCTTACTGGAGTTAAATACCATCTCCAAAAAAATTCTCCTTTATCCTAGTTGACATCACCTTCACAATCCATCTATCCTATATATTGTTCCACCCCACCTTCGAGGTCACCTCTTCAAATTCATTATCCCATACTGCCTTTAGCTGGTCCTCTTATTCTTCTACTTTTTGAATCAATCTATATAAATCCCTTGTTATACCTCTTGTTGATGTACTACCTTGTAGACCATCTCTAGACGTAACAATCTTCTCAAATTTAGTTAAATCTCTCTCATACTCAGTTTTCCTTTTCCACTTCTTCGACCACTGTTCTAACTGTAATAAATTTAACCATGACACTCTTCTTCTCCCAACAATTTCCATTATTTGGTCTCTAGTCCCCATCTTTTCCACTCAATCGGATAATCTAATAACCCTTTCTTCTCTTAGTTTACCCTCCAGATCCAATCTTAAATTTTCGGGGAAATCATTTAGAGCCACCACCGGAGTTAATGGAGAGATCCCTGGTATAAATATGTTCCTCACAGTACTCCAAGTCACTAACAAATTTCTTTTAAAAGGGTTGTCTATATTTTTTATCAATTTATTATTATTTTTTGGAAAAAAATATTCCCCAAAGTACTACGTAGTTCACCTGTTTCTAACTCCAACCACATTATTTATTTAGGCCGTTGTATAATATCCACTGTATGTCTTAATTGATTAGCTATATAATACCATTTTAAATTCGGAAGACCCAAACCCCCTACTTTTTGTGCTTTATACCATCTTGTTTTGGTAATCCTAGACTTTTTCCCTCCATTACAATATGTGTTAATAATTGTTTGCCATTCTTTAAGTTCCTTATCTGATATCGCACTTGGTATCATCCTAAATAAAAAAATTATCTTGGGCAAAATCTTCATTTTAATCAAAGCAATTCTACCAAACCAGGAAAGTCCAATTTTTTTTATACTCCTCTATTTTATTCTTAACCTCATTCTTTAATTTCCAATAATTCTGGTCTCCCAATTTATCTATATCTTTTGGAATTACAATCCCTAAGTATTTAATTACATTATTAATTTTAACATTACTTTTTTTCTTACACATTTCCATCTCTTCTCTTTTACTATAATTAAACAAGAAAAACTTAGATTTGTCCCAATTAATCTGTAGCCCCGTTACTTCCCCGAACTCCTTTAAGTGATTCTCCACTCTATCCATATTTTCTATAGGGTTTTCAATTGTCAAAAGAGTATCATCTGCAAAGAGATTTATTTTTATCTTCTCTCTAATCCCTATCCCACATATATTCCTATCTTCTCTAAATACATTTGCTAAAATCTCCATTACCAATGCAAACAAAATAGGCGAAAGGGGACAACCTTGTCTAGTTCCTCGACCTAGGTCAGTGATGGCGAACCCTTTTGAGCCCGAGTGCCCAAACTGCAATACAAAACTAACTTATTTATTTCAAAGTGCCAACACTGCAGTTAAACCTGAATACCGAGGTTTTAGTTTTAGAAAAACAACTCGTACAGTTGTCCGAACTAATTAACATCTTTTGTCTTTAAAGAAAAACACAATAACAGAGCTTTCAATGATACAAACAGTTTTTTGTTGGGAAAAAAAATCAACTCAAAAAATTATTATAGTACTACATTGTACACATAGCCTGAAGGGAATTTATACAAATTTTTAAATAATTAGGCACATGTATTTTTGGATAAGGGATTCTCAACTTGTAATATGATTATATGCCAGACTGAAATTGTATGGGGCAAGCTTTACTCCGGGTCCTTTCCCTGCTTCTACAGGTGTCGGATTAGTAAAAGTAAAAGTCAACCTGTACTAGGATGAGCAAAATAAACAAGAAAACTAAACGTCCTTAACACATTTTAAACACTTTATGTCTTGGACTGCAAACACTGCATTAGGTAAAAGTTTGCATTGGGCATGCTTTTGCACAATTAATGTGATTTTTGCTACTGCATGCATGCTGATAATTTGTCAAACCTTGGCTCATACTCCATTAGTTTGAGAGCAACACATGCAGCACTCAGGTCAACTGTTAGGGCTTTACATCCAAGCCATGCTCTGTGTATCATTCTTCAAAATCTTTTAAATGTGATAACAATGTAGAAAAGAATTCTGTAACAGGAATTCTAGAATAAAATCATTCTGTTCCACACTGTGAGAAAGAACAAGATCATTAGCGTTTTGCAGAAGGGGACGGTCTTTTCGCGATCTGGTGACCAATGGCTCGAGTGCCCACAGAGAGGTCCCTGCGTGCCAGCTGTGGCACCCGTGCCATAGGTTCGCCATCACTGACCTAGGTAAATTTGCTCTGTTAAACCATTTACCACTACTGACGAGACATTTTGTCAATGTAAGTGATTAACTACTCCTCTAAATCTCTCTCCAAACCCCATAGTTTTTATTAAAAAATTTAATGCTGGCCATTCCACGCAATCAAAGGCTTTGAAAATATCTAGCAATTTATTTTTCTTTATTAATATATTATATTTAACACTCTTCTTGTTAAATCTGCCATTTGCCTTCCTTGCATAAAACCACACTGGTCTACCTCAATATATTTAGTAATAAACCTATTCATCCTTCTCGTTAATATTGCTGTCATCAATTTTGCATCTTGGTTTATTAAGGAAATGGGTCTATAGGAACCTGGTTCCGTTAAATCCTTCTCTGGCTTCGGGATTAGAATAATCTTAGATTGCTTCCATGAAGAAGGGATCTCTCCCCCCTCCCAAAAAATATTATTAAATAACCTTTTTAATCTTGGAACTAACATTTTCTTTAAAACCTTATAAAATTCAGCCCCTAAACCATCTACTCCGGGGGTCTTACCCTCTTTCAGTTTATTTATTGCATATTCTATTTCCAATTCTGAGAAAGGTTGCTCCATAATTTCTCTATCTTCAGCCACTAATCTAATTTAGCACACACACATTTCTGATGCTTCCCCATTAAATACCATAATTTGCTATAGAAATAAAAATAAGAGAAAGGAAGTTATAGATTATCCGCAAGAATGTGAGTTATTTGCTGTAATGGAATGGTGATTTTCCATTTATTAGGTTTGGACAGGCTCATTTCTAAACCTGATTGCTCCCAAAATAAAACACCACTTCCAAATCAACTTATGTCTTTCATCCCCCACCCCCCAATGCAAAAGAAATCTTCCTGGGAATTTTCATTTTTCACATGCAATATATTAAATCAATTATTTGTACATATAGGCCATTTCACTTGGCTAAGAACCACCTTTGTTGGACCAAGTTCTCTTGCTGTGATTATTTTTTTTCTTTAAGGATTAATAAACAGTTCAAAATAATATTTGAAAAATGAAACTAACTCCTTCAAGGTTAGGCTTAGATTGTAATAAGCACTCAGAGTGCTCCAAGAAGGCAGGAATAGGGAGTTCTGTGTCAAAAGCATGCAGTGGCTCTCGTTGAGCCGTAATGAGGTTTTTAAGTACTCTTTAGTTGCAACCATTGGATGTTTTGTATTCAAGAGCTACACCTTCAGCAAAATGATTAAGATTCAGACTTCTTTCTTTTAAGAGCTGTTTCTGGGCATGGAAAGTACGTACTGATCCTTCTATTAACAGTTTGAGAACTCTCTTAATTTGGGGGCTGGAAGGGAAGAATAGACACCTCTACAGAGCTTCCTTAAAAACATAACTAAGGATGCACCACATGTAAAGAGACTGAGTCAGGAAAGGCTGTATTTCGGCTCTGCTCAGGAAACCCAGCCAAATGAGAGAGGCTGACACTGACATCATAAACTGTTCTATTTTTATCAGCCAACAAGATCTAATCCTTGGCTGAGCAGGAGGTTTCTTTCTCTTTTCTGAAAGTGCCTCGATCCTAGAGCAATAAACCAGGTTACATAGATTAATGGCCTCCCCTGCCCCTCCATCAGTTTATGTCTCCATCTCCAAGTCCATGCCACTTAAAGGTCAATGTGTTACCATTAGGAATGAGGGACGGACTGTAGCTCAGTGGCAGAGCCCTGGTTTGCAAGCAGAAGGTCCCAGGTTCAACCCCCAGTATCTCCAGGTAGGGCTGGGAAAGAATCATGACTGAAGCCCTGGAGACCCTGCCAGTAAGTGACCCGGTTCACACAATCACTACTGCCCACTGTGGCTTGTTTAAGCCATGGTGAGCTGCGGCACAGGCCAGTGCGTGCCGGGCGGTTTCTGAATATTCAAGCCGCAGCTTGTCATGTCACCCAAACCCAGGGACCATGGGTTATGCGAGGGTTAAACAACCCATGGCCTGCTGTTGGGTTATCTGAGGATTGTTTAACCCAAACCATCCCAGGGTTCAGACAACATGACAAGCCACAGCCTGTGTTTGAATTCAGTTTGAATATTCAAACTGGCTACTGGCACACGCCACAGTGGGCTGTTTGATCATGCAAACTGGCCCAGTGTCAGGAATACTGGGCTAGATGGACCAAAGATCTGGCACAGTATACAGCAGCTTCTTATGTTCCTATGAATTTAGATTCTACACTATGGAAAAATTGTGGCAGGGAAAAGAAAAGCAGAACAAAAGAGGTCCTTTCCCTACCCTCTCCACTCACCCCACTCAATGGAGCCAGTAAATTCACCAGTTCAGCCACACCTCAAGGGGATGCAGTGGTACCTGTCCTGCTCCGCAATAGTTTCAAGTGCCAAAGGAGTGTGTATGTGAGATCTCCTCGGCCCTTACATCAAACCTCAAGGCTTGCATTCTCCAAGGGTAGTCCCCTCGAACATCAAGGAGAAGTCAAATTGGACTCTGATCTCTCCTACCCTCTCCCCACTCTTTAAAGCCCTAAATAGCTTGGGACCAAGTTTATGGGGTGGGGAATTGTAAACAATGAGGTTAGAACACCATGAAATTTTGCAACAGATTCAGGAATGTCGCAGATTTCTGGACCAATAACACTTCATGCATCTGACAATGTGGGCTCTACGCAACAATATAACTGCTAATTTTTAAAAGCTGCCACAAGGTACCCTTTTTCTTTTTACAATTTAAATTACAATTAGTGCCTTAAGCTTAAGAGAAATGCATAACAGGGAAATAGCAAGTAGATTTTTCAAGAAAGTGGTAACTTATCCAAGGTTGCAAAGAATTGTTTTTGTACGGTTGATGAACCAGCAGAATAGAAGCGTTACAATCTCATTTTTCAAATTCTTGTCTATAAAGCGAAAGGCTGCAGAGCAATTTGAACATTGAGATTATATATATCTGCCTAATACATAACTTCAGCAAATGTGACTTGTAAAGACAGGTTCAGCAAGTAGAGTGGAGGAACTTGAAGCAGTATGTCACACATCTATACAGAAAAGGAGGCAGAAGAAAATGAAGACTTTAAATAAAATGAATTTATTTTCAACAATGGCACTGCATCACTGAAAATCTTAAACAGCTTGGGTCAGGATATCTGAAAGACCACCTCCTCCCATATGAACCTGCACATAACTTAAAATCCGAGCCTTTGTTATATGTCCCACCACTGAGAAAGGGTACATAAGACAGGGCCTTTACTGTAATAGCACCCTGATTATGAAACTCTGTCTTTAGGGACGCTAGATTAGCCCCTCTTTACCATGTTTCAGATAGGCAGTGAAGATTGTATTGTTCCACTGAACTTTCAATGGATCTTAATGTTCACTATTTTATCCTAAATTTCTCAGCTCTTGAGTCTAATTTAATTGTTTTGATGTATTTGTATTTTATTTTTGTTGTTGATCTAATTTGTATATTGCCTAGAGCACCCAGTGGCCAGAGAGTTGGTTCATAACTATGTCTAATAAATAAAATAAATCTGTTAAAGTACTATCTGCTTTGTAATATTGTTGGAAAGATATTAAAGCAAGAACTTGTTGCATTATTTCATTTTGAGGAAGAAGCCTCAGCCCTGAATGTTCCTTACTTATTCAGATGCATTCCCTGGCCCTTTTAGGAATCAATTAAAAACAACAACAACAACACCAGTCCTACTTACTTCAAAATCACTGTTTACCTGCAAATAAAAGGCTCTGATATAACTATAATAAAAACGCTCAGCAAAAAGCTTTATACCAGAGGCATACAAAATGGCTTGTGCCACTGTTAAAACAAAATCCTTGTTTTCCATAAAACAGGCAAAACTAGCAGTAAGATAAATCTTTCCTTTAAACATTCATGGTTTGGCAGCTCTGGATTTATTTTGCAGAGCCTCCAACCTTTGACATATAGCAACGTTAACTTAAATTATAGTACTGAAAGTGGGCCCTTCCACTCTTCAGATCCATTTTAATTAAATCTTGTTATTGAAAGAGGTATACAGGATCCTACCATTTATTATAAGGATCCTAGTAATTTACGAGCTTCAACCACATGTAATTTTTAATCACTTACCGTACCCCTTTCCCACCTTAAACTTTGTCCTTATCTATAACCTTCAAAGGAATCTCCCTTAGTTGCCAGACAATGATGCAATCCCACTTCTGTTAACTATTGGTGGAAGAACTGTCGCACATCTGCCACCCCCTCCCAAATATCATAGGAATGTTAACCTTCATCTTTAATATAATCTAGATGCATCCTGCCATACTAAATAGGCCAGAGTCCCGTTTCCTAAAGTTAACCATCAGAATACAATCAAACAGAACTAAGACCAGCAATCTGGCTTGTTGTTACAGGGAAGGTAACGCTGCTAAATACAACATGTGACTGACTAATAAACACTGCCCCAGCCAGACCACCAAAGATGGAATTTAGTCTCTTTGTCCTCTGAGAGAAAGAAGGTTGATTCACTGGCCTGGCTTTTCCTGGAAACAAGAAAATCTCTCCTCCTCCTCATGCTCCATGGTATGAGATATAACATTTTTATAACTGAGTCCCAATATTGGGGAAAAGGCGAAATATAAATAAATATAACAACAACAACAACAACAACTTCCTTTATTCAAGACAACTGGCTAGGAACAAGACAAAGACATGGTTCCAACGACATGACAGCCCACCGTGGCTTAATTTACTCATGGGGGCTGTCGTGTCTTACTAGGCGCCCATGAGCACCATTATTGCAAGCACCCACAGGTGCCTGGCTTGTCATGTCATGCAAACCCAGATGGCATGGGTTGTCTGAAGGTTAGAACAAGTTAAAACAAGTCATGGGTTACTTGAGGGTTATCTAACCCTCAGACAACCCCTGCCGCCTGGGTTTGCACTATACAGTGGCCCCGGAGCTAAATTAAGCCACGGCCCTACCATTTTCAACTCTCAGCCACTCTCAGTATATCCAAAAGCTCAAAATTTAGAGGCAAGGCATCAAAAATCTATAAATTACTACTTTCATCAAGGAGGGCATACCATTTCAGGCCTATTAGTGGCCAACCATGTCCAAATTTGATTTTAAGCTGAGAATCACAGTATTATAATATGCAAGAATGTTTCAGTGGTTGTAAATTTGACAGCTTCTGCTTTTAACTCATCTGCCCAAATAGGTATTATACAGTATAAAACAATCGTCATACTGGCAGGGAATTATAGGAGTTATTCAGTCCAATACATCTGGAGGGCGCCACATTGGGGAAGACTGGTATAAAACATCCAGTTTTTCTCTCCCTATTCTACCCACAGCCCTCCCCTATTTTTTCCTCACTGTCACTAAGCACTCCCATTTACACACACTTTCTCAGCAACCTAAATCACCTCATAGTTTTTGAGGCTATTACTATTGTGCACATCTGCTCCAGTCCTACCACCACAATGCAGCCTGTGCATCATTCAGAGCAAACTCCACTCCCTTTGAGGTGATAAAACACGAGCATGCACACACCAAGAACAGAGATTATATGTTTTGCTGATGTTGCAGATGCAGCAAAACAAGCACTATCACAGGATCCACTGCCGGCACTTTAGAGCAGACCTACAACTGAATTAGTTGTACAGAAAAACGCTTTTCAGGAAACAAAAATATTTCAATATTGTCTTTCACAAATTATTGCAGAGGTAAACTAACTGAAAGCTCTGGAAAGTTTTTCAAATGCTTTATAGCAGTGTTCTCCAACCTTGGGTCCTCAGATGTTTTTGGCCTACAACTCCCAGCATGCCCCAAACATCTGGGGACCCAAGGTTGGAGAACACTGCTTTATAGCAACATGCAACCTATTTTCTGTATCTAATGAAAAAAGCTTTTAATGTAATTATTACTTATTTGAAGGATTTTTAACCCGCTCTTCAGTCAAAAAAGGCTGCCTGAACAGCTTATAAAGATCAATAATAAAGCCAGTTCCTGCCCTCAGTCTTAGTCTAAAGGCATGGCACAAAGGGCGATTGGAAGGGAGGAGGAAAACACACTCAGGCACTATTCTTAGTTACAAAGTTCTTATAACAACCACCTGGAGTACATACAGTTCAAGGAGAAGAGACAAAAGTTGCTGGGCTCTCAGCTGAGCCAGCAGAGTGACCCTACTTCCCTTCTCTCCCCTCTGTTGCAACCTGATGGAATGGATGTTGCTGGATGACAGCTTCTCAGTAGAGCTATACAGAGGCTATGCAGGATATACATCACACACAACATTAGACAATCACATAAGATTCATAATTGAAAAATGCCTAGAACCTGATTTATTTTTAATTTATCCTGGTTAAAATGAACAACATGAACCTGGAAAGTCTAACACTTCACAGTTATATTTTAGCTGCCTTATGTGAAGATTCAGTTTTCACCTACCGGTAGTTCTTTCACCATCACTTTTTCCAAGTACAAATCCTGCACTTAGGACATCTATGTGACATCTAATACATTAAATAAAGTAGACCAGGTTAAACTAATGTAGACCACATGGGGCCATTTTGCCTGTCTGAAACCTCAGCCCTGCAACTATTTCACTCCATCCACTGAATCCTCACTTGAGAGCACTGAGGCATACTTTAGTTTAGTCAATTGCTAAGCTATATTCTTCTTCCTGCCTGCAACACAAACCCACCACATAGGACAACACTGTGTTATCTGAATGACAGACAGTTCTGTTACTGTCCAGGCGGCAGAGTGGATTAGACAGGTGCAAAGAAGCTTACCAAATATGAACATGCTCTTATTCAATTGCAGCAGAAATTAAATTCCAGTGAAGTATGTGCATAACATGCCAAGAAAACCAAGCTACAGGCACCTCCAAAGATATTCAAAGCTTTGCCTGAAACTCCATTTTCTACTAATAAATGGAGAAATTGCACGTAAGCAACCCAATCTCTCATTCTGCCAAAACATGGAGCGCCATCCCTCACACAGTAAGTTCTATATCAGAAGATTAAACTTGGCAATACAAAACAGAAGCTCCAGCTAGTTTGCATACTGTTTTCTTTTTTAAGTTCTGCATCAGGAAAATATGAATTCTGCAACCTGCATGCAAATTAAATTTGCACATATCTGCTCATCTTGCATAATTCTGCAAGATGAGCAAATATTCTGCTTCTGCTAGTCAATGGGAATCGGCATAAAGCTACACAATACGCTGAAACCCTGGCAGACTGGAAATCAACTGAGCCACACAAAATCACAGCCTTCAAGATTTCAGAAGCATTACCTGTAAATATTCAAGCCTATATTCACAGACATATGAATATGAGCTACATCACTTAACATGAAAGCTGAGGATATCAGGGTGCTGAGTTCTGTACCCCATATAAAAAATGTGATTTTTCTGAAAATCTGTGTGCAGAGTCCTGAGTAAAATCCACAGCGGCAGCTACAATCACTACCATTTAGCCTGCAACATTTAAAAAGTTTATGAAGATTTTGACTGAAATTCATGGGGTTTTCTGCAATGTATGTAGGACAAGAATGCTAGATTTATTCATAGTAAGGTAACTGACACCTGCAAAATTCTTCTTAGCCAATTTCCATGGCATATTGATTCTGCAGTCTACGCGGTGGAATAAATCAAACTACTGCAATGTGAGTATGGGATGATGGTGTTTGTTTGTGGCCTCTCCAGGGACAGAGGGCTTAAACAGGCATGGAATTTAGCTGAAGAACTGAGCTATGGTTGTAGAATATAGCACGACTCATAACCTAAATCTGTTTCTTGTTTCTCCAGATGCAGAGAAGCACCAGGTAGTAACAGGAAGAGGCAACCCTATCCCCAGCCTCTCAGAGTGATAGCTCTCCTCAAAGAGGGGAATATCCCTGTACATTAAAACTACTTACCAAAAATGACAAGAGAATGAGGTAGGACAACTTCAATGAAGAATTTTGTAATTGAGAGGTAAGTTGCTGCAAAACCTTCTGAACTGTGTTCAAAGATTTAAACTTGGTTTGAATTACAAATGGCGTATGTTCTTCAAGCTATGCCACTTCTCTTGTTGACTTTTAAGAATTCAAAGTCTGTTCTGCTGTATCACCACTGCCAGATGTAGAAACATTCCCAAACTCAGGCTTCCTGGGCAGAACAGGAAAAGAGGCCAGGCTTACCTTAACCCTTATACATGAAAAGCCCGACCTTCTCAGCACCTATTTTAATCTGTTTTAACATTCAAACCTGGCCCCTAAAGAACAACATAACCAGTTACTTTCTGATTAACTAGGGTAATATGCATCAACATGACACTTCAGATGCAGCACCAAAAATACAAGACTACAAACGCACTGCAAGATTTTAGAAGCCTAAAAACAAACAATGGCAATTCTTCTGACTGTGCCTCATTCAAACCATTTACGTAATTAGAAGGAAGAGAACCTCAGCTGGCAAGCTGCCACTACGTACGCCTTTCGTACGACCTCATCCAACTTGTCCTCAAGGGAGTCTGTACAGATAATGCCTACTAGAAACAAAAATCCTATGAGGCTGATTCTGTTGTATAATTTGTGGGATTATCATATTTAAGGATCCCAATTCTGGGTGTTACTTGCAAGTCAATTTGGCCCATATATTAAAAAGTCAATTTGTCCACAGAAACATGCAACATTCAGAAAATGCCCATATGCATGACTTACTCACAGGAGGAATTACATGAATGTGTGTTGTTTTTCATTGTTCTATTGTCAGACAATTGGCTTGGGACATTTTCAACAGGCCATGATGCAAACTAATACCATTAATATAGAAAAGTTAGCTCTCTTTTTCTTCAACTCCCCTGTCAGCATTACCTGGATCCTATTCAGCTGAGTCTATCAGCTTCCTGAAGTGTCCAACTGGATCAAATACAGACAGTCCCGCTGCCATGCATGCATTTTTCATGCTTTCCCCCCTAAACTGAATTAATTTTAGGGTCAGGAAAACTAATGGATGAAGTAGTGTGGCATAGTGGTTAAGTGTGAACACTGGGAGTTACAAAATCTTAAGGATTTCATATTTCATAGAGTTGGAAGGAGCCTACAAGGCTATAGAGTCCAACCCCCTGCTCAATTCAGGAAACTAGAGAAGGGGTCTCCCATCCAAGTAATAACCAGGCGTGACCCTGCTTAGCTTTCCACACTCAGACAAGCTGAGCCAGCATAAGTCTCAAGGCAAGCCACTATTCTCTCAGCCTCAGCACTTCATGTACAGTGTGGGGATAACACTGGCCTACCTTATAAGGCTGTTCTAATAATAATTGACATAATATATATAAAGCATTCTGAACTCTTGAAATGTGCTAAATAAATGTTAAGTAGTAGCTGCAATACCATAATCCTTTTATACAAACCTATGATGCAACCACACTTGGAATACAATGTACAGTTCTGGTTACTACACCTCCAAAAGGATATTGCAGAGCAGGAAACAGTGTTAAAAGGACAACTAAAATGATCAAGGGGGCTGGAGAATTCCCCTATGAGGAAAGGTTATAACATCTGCGGCTCTTTAGCTTAGAAAAAAGGTGAATAAGGGGGGACATGACAGAGGTATATAAAATTATTTATGGTGTGGGAAACATGGATATGGAAATGTTTTTCTCCCTTTCACATAATACTAGAACAGGGTCATCTAATGAAGCTGAACGGCAGGAGATTCAGGGCAGATAAAAGGAAGGACTTCTTCACACTGTGCATAGTTAGACTATGGAATTCACTTCCACAATATATCATGATGACCACCAACCTGGATGGCTTTAAAGTGGGATGGGACACATTCATGGAGGATAAAGCTACCAAAGTCATGATGGCTATATATTACCTCCAGTATTGGAGGCAATTTGCCTCTCAATACCATTTGCTGGGAAATACCGGCAAAAGGCTGCTGCTGAGCTTGAGTCTTGCTTGTGGGCTTCCGATAGGCATCTAGTTGGCCACTGTGGTAACAGAATACTGCCCAAGAGAGGCCTTTGGTTTGATCCAGTACAGGTGCTCTTATATCCAGTATTAAGTGACAGCTTTAAAAGCAGTTTGAACAAACTATGCTGAAATCCTGAGAATACTGTTGTTCTCATTGGAGCTCTGATGCTAGGGGTGGCACAAAAGCTACCACTAGCAGTAAAGGATATTGATCCCTTATTAAAACATTAAACACTGAGCAGATCAGAAATGTAGTAGAAATAATGTTATTGTTTAGCTATAAGCCATAAGAAAAACAGAAGTGACATTCAAAACCGAGCAACAAATTGAGCTCTCAATTTCCTAGCTGTAGGCACAAATAAAGAAATATGCAAGGTAACAATTTTTATTTTCAAACGATGGAAAACAAATTCACTAGGTTTAACAAAATTCTTCCTGAGCCTAAACTCAGACAAATATTTCTCACATGAAAAGGACATTGATAACATAATGGGGTGCATACTAAAGGTATCTGTCTTTTAGATATCCTTGCCTCAACTCACCTGGAGCTTTATATGTAAGATGCAGTGCCTTGAAGTGGGCCTAGAATCAAACTGGACATCAGTCCAATTGCTATAGGACTAGTGAACTATGGTTGATAAAGCGCACACCAGGATGCAGTCTGGCTGCACAATTTTGCACAAGCTGCAGTTTTTGAACACTCTTCAAGCGCAGCCCCACATAGAATGATTTGCAATAATCTAAACGTCTACAGTTCAAATCTGAATACTGCTAAAAGGGTCATCTTTAAAAGTTTGCCTTTAGTTGCTTTTTTCTGGACACAGTTTTCATCAATCCTGGTACTAAAGGGAAAGGAAAGCAAAATCTACCTTGTACTTTTAGCCTAGAACATTTAGCCTAGCACTGCCACTGTACTCACTCCATGAAAAAACAACTTCCTTAACATTCTGTTGGATACTCATGACATACCACAAAACTTCACTCATCTACATGCAGAATGCATGAATGGATTGCTTCATGTTCAGCTTTCAATAGATTGGTTCATATTCAGTAATCTAGGCTATAGGTTAGAGAATGAAGAAAAAAGCAAACACTGTCTTTCCATAAAAATGGCCTAGTTTTACACCATTCCCTAAATGGCTTTAAAGGTTTTCCAGTCTTTATTTATTTAACTGAGTGAAATCTTCATATCTTTGAGGCCATCTTTCATTATATATGCTTACACCCTATACACCATACTTGAACCTATGGTGACATCGCGGGAACACTGAGGACATCGTGGGAGCACTGAGGGGAGAGAAGTAGGGATGACAGCTGCCAAAAAGTGCACAAGCGGCACTTTTCGGTAGCTGTCAGAGGCTTGCTGCCCTTGCTCAGCGGGGCCACTACTCAGCTGAGTTGTGGCCCCGCCAAGCAAAGGCAATGAGCCCCATGGAGCTGTGTTTCCTCGAAAGGAAATGCAGCGCCACGGGGCTTGTCCCTGGCCCTTTCTTAGTGTGGCTGCTGCTCAGCGCCTGTGCCAAGAAAGGTTGCTCCCCCCCCCCCGGCTTGCCCCCCTGCACTCAGCTGGGGTCTGCCATGTGCTCTCTTTCCTAGCCCCCATTGGGGCTTGGAAAGAGAGCACCTGCTGCCGCTGCACTTCATAGCAAGGGCAGGTTTAGCCCACCCTTGCTAGGGAGCACCGCAGTGGCGGTGATTGGCTGCACACTGTCTTTCAAAGACAGCACGTGGTCCCTGGCGGCTTCCCTGCACTCCTGCCGATGCTATTTCACAGATGAGCTTCAGAGCAGATATTTGAGGTTGGGGTTTCCCTACTTGCCCAAGCCAAACAACTCTAGCCACTGAACAAACACTGGCTTCTCATACAAAATGGACACATGGACACATTTTATGAAATAGCACAAGGAAAGCATTCAGCTTGCATTTTGCCTTCCCTAGCATGTTTTAATAGGAAGTTTATATGAATAGGATATCTACTCTTTCCTAAATTCAGGCTTGGATTTTGACTTACTCACAGGAAAGGAAAAGCTACACCTCTCACTTTCTTCTTCTTCAATTAACGGGGGTTCTTTGCTCTTCACAGTTGCATCTTTTTCCACTTCCACTCTGATATTCTTTCCCCTTCCACATTGGTATCTCTTTCCCATAAAAGTGTTTTAAGATGTGATGACAGATGTTTGTTTTCAGAAGCTATAAGAAGCAGAATGGAATGAAAATGTTCCTTTTCATACTGCTGAAATTTTTAAGTACTGTATCTTAACTCATTTCTACAAAATGGATGGCACCACAGACTGCTGCCCTTCTTAAGTAATAGCATATCTTCATAAAAAACAGAAGCCCAAAAAAAAAGCACCTGCCCAATTGGGAGGTCACAGAGCCAAGCTCCCATGCAGTCAGACTGTTGTTAACATGATCTGAGTAAAATGCAGCACACTAGCCCAGAAATGCATCTGTACAGCTCAGATAACACACTTTCATTTTATTTACTACTGCTGTTTGCATAAAAAATTAAGGACATCACACCAGGGTTTCCAGTCTCCAAAGGTTACCTCTGACTATTGAAGTGGGATCCAGCAAGCTACCTGAAACAACTGCACAAAAGGAACTAATTTCAACAGCTCCAACAGGAAAGCAGCATAGCTCTCACACCTTAGCAAAATATAAATGACAGAAGTAAATCACGACAGATATGAATGCTGCAGCATTCAGCAGCATGTAGAGTTTCATAGATTTCATAGATCATAGAGTTGGAAGGAGCCTACAAGGCTATTGAGTCCAACCCCCTGCTCAATGCAGGAAACTAGAGGAGGGGGTCTCCCATCCAAGTAATAACCAGGCCTGACCCTGCTTAGCTTTCCACACACAGACAAGCTGAGCCAGCGTAAGCCACAGGCCTGTTTCCAATTACTCTTCCTCCCAAGCCAAAGACAAACATGGCTACTCTCCTAGAATCTGTTTCTGTGAATCTGTCTATCAAAAGGTATAGGTTTATGTCACTATCGCTTGCACTATGGAACAGTTGCACAACAGCCACGCTAAATTCCTACTGCCTAGTCATGCATTTATACCAGTAGAGCTACATTAAAAACCTCAGAGGCAAAAACTGAATCCATAGTCCACCTAAATCTGTTTATGTAGCTGATAGAGCAGATGGGGGCTTCCGAGAATGGAGCCCACCTATCCTTTAATAGTTTCTTCCACAGATGTGGTAATTTTTCAAACGAAGTCAGACTAAAAGAATGTAAATTAATATACAATGAAGCACAAAAGGATTCCTTTCCAAAACAATCTCAAAAGCTCTTCTGTGAACCAGACCATAAATCCAGTTGTAACAATGGGTTAACCATCAGAGTAACGTGAACACACACAGCCAATTCAAATACCAAAAAACCCTTGAGGGCTTATTGATGTAAATGAAAATAATATGAAAAATTACTGAATTCTGACAGTTGTGGCAGAATATAAATTTTGAGATGAAGCTTCTATCTGAAGATTCCTCTCTAAAAGACTCAAAACAGGAAGAGGTAAACCATTTCCATTTTCCCCAGTGACAAACAAGGCAACCCATTTTCTCACGTGTGCTACTCTGTATGATTTCTGAATAGAACCATGACACATCTACATTCCATAACATTAATAAACAAAAATTCTGTGCTCACAGCCTTTTATTCACAACTCTTTCCTGTCTAAAGAGAATGCTGGCTTCCTAACATGGTGGTCAAAGGTATTTTATTATACTTCTATGTAGTAGATAAAGACTATTTAGTTGCAATCCAATATGTTGTAATTGTTACAGCAACCAATCAGGATGCATGCTTGCTCATAAAATGAATGAATTTGAATAAATGAAACTTGATCTAAAATCAATCCACCCTACTTCTCAAAAATTTGGTGGGGAGAAGGGAAAGCAGACATCGCAACAACTTTTTAATAATGAAAAATGAACCTGTTTCAACGTAAATATGATTGTGTAGTACAAGAATGTCTTGCAAAACTGACCAAGTTCCTAGCTCACCATTAATTCCCATTTATGCTGCAGGTTAACCTAACCAACATCAGGAACATGGAATTTTCAGGAAACACACTATAGTATTCCAGAGGTTTTGAAACTGTGATCTGGGGAACACTGGAACTATATGATGGGTTCCTCAAACTATGAATTCAAGAACGGCAGGCAAGGTTCACCCACTACTACCAATCTTCCCATGCAATCTGCAGGAGGGTGTTTGGTGCATCAGAGCAGGGGTGAGCAGAAGGTGCGATCAGGATCTACCGGTAGTTCTCTGGGTGATTTGCAATAGATAGACAAGCTTCGGTTGTTGCTCAGCATAGAAATGTAATAAATAAATATATAAATAAATAAATAATAGACAAGGGTTTCTGATTGTCAAATAATAGCAACAATGACTTTTCCACCTAAATTAGGCTGCTGAAGTGAAGAAAGTTTGGGATAACCAGTAGTGGACTTGTGTGTGAAAGGGCTATGAGCTCCCATTCACTTCTGGCACTCAAAAGGACAGGTTGCTTACCTGTAACTGTGGTTCTTCGAGTGGTCATCTGTGCAGTCACATATATGGGCTTGCGCGTGCGCGGAGGCCGCTTCGGGTAAGTTCTATAGCTGAAGTAAATTTTGGGCGGGAACCCCTCCCCCCTGCGTCTCCCTTGCGCGGGTTCCCGCCCTCTCCCTCAGTTCCCCTGAGACCGCCATCGCGATCCCAGTACCAAGGGAGAACATAGGAAGAGGTTTCTCCAACTTCCTAATACCAATACCGAAAGTCCAATTCGATGGTGTTATACGGTACCGATCATAGTGAGCCCAAGAGTCCCGGTTCAGTACACCATCGAACTCGACAGTGACACCGTAGCGGGGATGGATGGGCGGGTTGTGTGACTGCACAGATGACCACTCGAAGAACCACAGTTACAGGTAAGCAACCTGTCCTTCTTCTTCGTGGTCTCTGTGCATCACACATATGGGCAGAGGAGCAAGCTGACTTACCGGTGGAGGGTCGGTGTCGTCATCACTGTAGGACCGAGGAAAGGACAGCTCTGCCAAAAGCATTGTCCCTCCGGGATCGACCATCGACTTGGTAGTGTGATACGAACGTCAAAGGCGTGGACCACGTAGCCGCCTTGCAGACATCCGTCAACGAGACTCCTCTCACGAAGGCCGTCGAGGCTGATACGGCTCTGGTAGAATGAGCTCGTACCGAGTTCAGCAATCGTCGTCGCTTGAGTTCGTATGCTAGCTCGATACAGTCTACAATCCAGGAGGATAGACGTTGGGTCGAGACCGGCAGGCCTTTGGAGCGCCCTCCATAACAAATAAAGAGACGGGGAGATCTCCTAATGGACTCAGTGCGGGACTTGTAGAACAATAGGGCCCTTCGCACGTCCAGCATGTGGAGCTGATGCTCCAATGGAGTCGACGGACCTTGAAAGAATGCCGGCAATATAATGTCTTGATTTAGATGGAAGGAGGACACGACCTTAGGAAGGAAGGCCAAATCTGGGCGCAACACCGCCTTTTCCTTGTGGAAACTGAGGTATGGAGGATCGACCCTTAGAGCCGCCAGCTCTGATGCTCTCCGAGCAGAGGTGATTGCGACAAGAAATACGGTCTTAAAAGTTACCAAGCGGAGATCCGCTGTCGCCATTGGCTCAAATGGTTTAGCCATGAGTACCTGCAGAACCAACTGGAGGTCCCAGACCGGAGTGACTGGCTTAAATGAAGGAGTCATGTTTCTTAATCCTCTCATGAAACGCTTAACTAGTGGGTTCGAAAACAAGGTGGATCCATCTTGACCATCATGATAAGCTGACAGGGCAGCCAAATAGACCTTTAACGAGCTCGTCTTAAGCCCCTTGTGATGCAAATGAAGCATGAATTGCAGTACTTGATGGATAGGAGCGCTAGAGTAGGGCACTTCGATCCAACCAAGGTAATCACAGAAGGCTTTCCATTTTCTGGCATATGAAGCTCTAGTGGATGGTTTCCACACTTCCTGCAGTACGAGTTTGATCTCCAAAGGGAGGGTGCTCGGTATCAAATTAGCCAGGCCATGAGTTTCAAGACGGACGGATTCGGGTGCAATAGCGTGCCTCGGGCTTGAGAAAGTATCGTTGCCGTGTTCGGTAGATAGCGATACTCTCCCTTGGAAAGTCGGAGAAGTGGTGCAAACCAGGCTTGCCTCGGCCACCATGGAGTCACTAGGATGCAGTTCGTGCCCTCGGACTGGATTTTCGAGATGACCTTGGCCAACAATGGAATCGCTGGGAATATATAAAAAAAGAGTCCCCGACCAAGTTATCAGGAATGCGTCCCCGGTCGACGCATTGTCGTGTCCTGCTCTGCTGCAGAAAATGCGGCAGGCTGTATTGGCTGAGGTGGCGAATAGGTCCACTGTTGGGGTTCCCCACAGGTGGAAAAGGGATTGTCGAATTCGAACGTCGAGTTGCCACTCGTGGGAGTCGAGTGACATCCTGCTGAGGGCGTCTGCCAGAGTATTGTCCTTCCCTGCAATATGGATGGCCCTCACGGATATATGACGAGGGATCATCCAGTCGAATATACGGAGGGTGAGGTTCGTCAGCCGTAGTGAGCGGGTGCCGCCTTCCTTGTTCAGGTAGGCCACAACCGTAGTATTGTCCGTGACCACTTGCAGATGTCTCGCAGCGAGTATAGGTTCGAGGGATTTCATCGAGTTCCATACTGCTTTGAGTTCTAGGACATTGATGTGCTTCTCTCTGTCTCGCGGGTCCCACTGGCCTCGTGCTGTATGACTCCCGCAGTGAGCTCCCCAGCCCAGGAGAGATGCGTCCGTCGTGAGCGTAAGCGAGGGCGTGACGGGTTGGAAAGGTAGCCCTTCTGTCAGATTGGAGCGGCTCATCCACCAGCGAAGAGACTGTCTTATGCTGGACGGAATAGTTAGCCTCGTTCGATGGGCATTCATCTCGGAATCGAACGACCTTATGAACCAGTTTTGGAGTTGGCGCATACGAAGTCGAGCGAGAGGAACGACCGATATGGATGAAGCCATGAGACCGAGGAGCCGTTGAATCGAGTGAGCTGTGCACGACGTCGCCTTCTGTAGTTTCGAGGCGAGGGTAAGTATCTTTAGAGTTCTGTCTTTCGGTAGAAAGGCACGACCGACCGTGGCGTCTAATAATGCTCCGATGAATTGGATCCTTTGAGTTGGGAAGAGAGTGGACTTCTTCTCATTGAGGCAGAGCCCGAGAGTGACCAAAGTGTCGGTAGTCAGGTGGAGGGCGCTCCAAAGTTCCTGAGCAGACGGAGCGACGATGAGCCAATCATCCAGGTAAGGATAGAGCGTCACCCCTTGGGTTCGTAGGGCAGCGCAGACTACCGTCATACACTTGGTAAACACTCTCGGTGCCGTCGAAAGTCCGAATGGAAGTACCTTGAACTGGTAAGTATCGGATCCGATCTTGAACCTCAGGTATTTCTGGCTGTCTCGATGGATCCCTATGTGAAGGTAGGCATCTTGGAGATCGATGGATGCAAACCAGTCGTCCTTGCGAAGGAGAGGCAAGATCGATTGGAGAGTGACCATCCTGAACTTCTTGGGTAGAATGTAGAAGTTCACTGAATGCAGATCCAGGATCGGTCGGAGCCCTCCATCCTTCTTTGACACCGTGAAATACCTGGAGTAAAGGCCGTCCTGTGCCAGGTGAGGCGGGACCATCTCGATGGCCCCCTTGAGTAGCAAGGAAGCGACCTCCTCCCGCAGTGTCTGGGATGGCTGCGTGGTACGGATGCCAAGAAAAGGTGGGAGAGAATCGAACTCGATCCTGTACCCATGCTGAATAATGTCCAGAACCCAACGATCGGTGGTAATTTTCTTCCATGATGGTAGGAAGAGGGATAATCGAGTTCCGAACTGAGGTCGAGCCGGGAGGATCGGAGTAAAGATATCGGTCGTGCCTTGGGTCGCGTCAAACCCAACGCCTTTGAAAGTCGCCTCCTTTACGGGAGCCCCGGTACCGTTGCTGCTGGAACTGACGGCTCGGTGCCCGGGGCTGCTGTGGACGAGAACGACTGTCCTGCCACTGCTGGAGTTGCTGACCCTGCTGGTTAGGAGCTACCGGAGGCGGATACGGAACCCACCTGCGGCATCTGAATGTCTTGGAAGATGCTTGTGGGAGTAGGCCCATCTTCCTCGCATTCACCCGGGCTTTCTGAACCGCGTCGAGAGAGTCGTCCGTTTTATCATTAAAGAGGCCGACTCCATCGAAGGGCAGATTCTCAATTTTGGCCTTAGCTTCCGTGGTCAATGTAGAAGACCTTAGCCAGGCGTGACGGCGGAGAGCGACTGCACTCACCAGGGATCTCCCATGACAGTCCCCTTGGTGTCTGGCAGTATGGATCTGTTGTCTGGAGGTGTTCATTGCCTCGGCCTGGAAGACTCTGGCTAAGTCTCTCTTCTCGTCCGGTAGGTAGTCAATCAGTCCTCCCATCTTCTCCCAAAGGAAGAGTTGGTACCTTGCCATCGTAGCTTGGTACCCAGCAACCCGGATCCCCAGGGTGCTCGAGGTGTAGACTCTTCGTCCGAAGTTGTCTAACCTTTTTCCTTCGGGGTCAGACGGAGTGGAATGTTGTTTGCCTGATCTCGATTGTGCTGATTCAACTATCATCGAGTTCGGGGTGGGATGGGAGAAGAGAAACTTAGCTGTGTCTGGCCTAATCTTGTAAAGAGCGTCCAGGCGCTTTGCGGCAGGAGGAGCTGTGGATGGTGAGCTCCACGATCCCTGCACCGTCTCCAGCATTGTCGGGGTGATAGGGAGCAACGTCGGGCCCGAAGATGATTTGGAAACCGCGTCAAAGAGAGGGTCTACTTGCTTCTTCTCCTCGACAGCCGTCTCCAGACCGAGGGCTTGAGCCATCCGGAGGACTTGGTCCTGGAAGGTGCCCATATCCTCAGAGGGGGATACAGCGGCCTGAGTTGAGACGTTCTGGTCCGGGGATGTGAACGAAGGGGACAACGAGACGATCGAGTCCGAGTCCGTTATGGGAGACCCCAGGGTCGACGACCTGCGGGAGCGGGATACGGTTGCCAGTGAGACCGTAGTTCGCCGATCCTCTCTCTCGTCCACTTGTGAAGGGAGGGCTAGAGGGCGGACCGGCGGGGACATTCTGGGGTCGGGACGCACCCCTTCTTGTTTCGGTGGAGAGCGTCTAGCATCCCTTCTCGGGGAGTGTCTCCTGGGTGGCGACCTCTCTCTGGAACGGTACACCCTGGTCTGGTATCTGTATTCAGACACAGGAGAGTGCCTCCGGCGATAGCTGTAACGAGACGCCCTGGAGTATCTCGAATCCCTTGAATCCTGAGACCTCTCCCTGTATCACTGGGGGTCTCGGGTTCTACGAGAATCGGATGATCTGGAGGATGCCCGGTCCTGGGTAATCAGCACCTCCTCGATCTCGAGTGAGCTAGATCGAGTCCGTGGAGTACGAGCCCGTATCGCACGAACCGGGGAGGCTAGAATTGGAAGAGCAGTTCTCGGCTCCGAGGCTAGAGTCGGAAGAGCAGTGGTCGTAGGTCTCGGTTCCGAAGGTGAATCCGGTATCTCGCCTTCAGATACCGATAGCCGGGCAGCCTCCCTCGATCCCGAGGGGGCTTTAGGTGGAGAGCGAGGCGGAGGGTCCCTGGAGCCCGAGGGAACCCGTGGAGGAGGAGATTTCAGTCCAGCCTCCCTCGATCCCAAGGGGGCTTTTGGTGGAGAGCAAGGAGGAGGGTCCCTCGAGCCCGAGGGAACCCGTGCGGGAGGAGATTTCAGCCCAGCCGGGCGTTCAACGGTCACGACGTCCGTCAGATCCGGGGCCACTGTCGATCTCGATCCCGAGAGAGATGAAGCCAATTTCTTTGCCAATCTCCTTGCCTTATCTTTCCGCTCCTTGCTCTTCCTTTTTTCCTCCTTTTCTCTACGAGCCTTCTTAGCTTTGCTCTTCGATATCATCGCCGCCATGTAGGCCTCCTGAGCGTCCGCTGAGGAGACCGTGTGCGACGGTGGCGTACTAGGCCTAGCCGAAGGGATAGGCTTTTCCACAGGCGGTTGTAGGGCCTTTTTATACAGAATGGCCGTCAATTTGTCCGCCCTATGCTTCCTCGCTTGTTTCGTGAACGCTTGGCAATGATGGCAAGCGTCCACATTGTGGCCTTCGCCAAGGCAGGCGAGGCACAGCGAGTGTCCATCAGCCGGAGGAAGCTTCGTCCCGCACCTTACGCATTTGCGGAAGGGGGCTTTCGGAGCCATAATCAGAACTGAAGGATCCCACGACAAAAAACGGGGGGAAAGATGTAAAGATTTCTCGGTTTTAGGTGGATTCTATGAAGAATCGAAGAAAACAGCCACACGCGATGGCGGTCGAAGAGGAACTGAGGGAGAGGGCGGGAACCCGCGCAAGGGAGACGCAGGGGGGAGGGGTTCCCGCCCAAAATTTACCTCAGCTATAGAACTTTCCCGAAGCGGCCTCCGCGCACGCGCAGAGCCCATATGTGTAATGCACAGAGACCACGAAGAAGAAGTGCTGGTTCTTACTTTTCAAGCCCTTCATGGTCTATGTCCAAGGCACCTCAGGGAGCGCCTCCTCCCCTATGTTCCACCATGCCACTTATGGTCCTCTTAGGGCAATCTGCTGCAGCTGCCTGATGTGAGACTGGCAGCTGTACGTTGGAGGACCTTCTCTTTTGCTGCCCCTCAGTTGTGGAATGATTTGCCAATTGAAATGCGTCTATTGACTTCTTTGAATGTTTTTAAGCAGGCACTGAAGACCTTACTATTTCGGCAAGCCTTCCTTTCATAGTGTTTTATCTCACTTTTGGAATTTTATTACTTTTTATGGAATTTTCATCTTGTTTTTATGCTTAATTTGTCATGTTTTAATTGTATATTTGTTTGGTGTATATTGGTTATATTATTGGTTATATTATATATAATTGGTTATATTATAATCTTGTATGCCGCCTAGGGTATTTGTATATAGGCGGGATATAAATTGAATAAATAAATAAAATAAATTCCGAGGCTCAGATTGTGCTCAGAGGCACCTTGTTCTTTAATTGTAAGTGCATGTCTTTTGCACCTGGCTCTGGCTGGTGGATCTTGGGATCTTGTAAAAAAAACAAAGTAGATGTAACAATCCTGAAGTCTGTGCACTCTGTGTTAAGAACATGAACTCAATTGATACAAATGGACAGCAATGCCCAACAGGCCTGGTCAGCAGTGCCCCACATGAACTGAATGGGTGCCCTAGAATCTGGTCCACGATGGATGATCAGACTAGTTTATTTATTTATTATTTACATTTATTAATCGCCCATCTGGCTGGCAACTGGTCAATGTGGAAAGGATTCCCTGGAGGCAGAAAGTTTAAAAAACACTGCTGCGCCCCATCTGGCCGTAACTATTTAGTAACTGTAGCTGCATAATAAAATTTCTTAGGTTAAGGATGCTGCATGTATGTAAAAATACCAAGTCCAAAGGGAACAGAAATCTCTATTAAGACAATGACACAAAAAACATTGGTCCCACTGGGAGTTGCCTTGCATTCCCATGCTCCAAAAGAATCCTAGCTTATCAGAGATGCCAAGATTGTTCCAAACAACTTCTAGAACCATGTTAAGGGGAAGAGGTCAAGGAGTTTGAACCCTCCCCTCTTGCCAAGTCACTCAAGTTCAAGATATTAGCATTACCAACTCTACAACAAAGGCGAGAGATTTCAAAGTTCAGAGAGATTCAGATGTAATGACTGACTTAACATTTCTATTGCAGAAGGTGCTAGAAACATCTGACTAACCCCAAAGAGTTGAAGGCCTTTTGCTTCAAGAATTTCCAGCAAAAAAATGTCTCTTCAGGGTAGATCAAACGTATTAGGTTCACATCTACCAAGTAAACCAACTGGCTGTGCCTTAAAGTGTCTCAGAGAGATTAGGAGATAATGAATAGGCTTTAAACAGTAAAATATGTAGGCTGATGCTACAGTCAAGTTGCACAGACAGATGTCAATGACAGCTGGGCAAGTCAGAACGGCTTCCATTTCATCTATAGAATGGTCTCATTTGCACCTTCAGTTAGAAGCAACATTATTGCAGCTATACATGGAGAAAATCAGGCAGACAGCCATACCTCTTCTAAAGAGGGAGTTACAGTACAATTAAAAAGTTTATAGATGCTGGTAAATTTTGGTAACGTTTCCTACACTATGTCAGTTATTTAACACGTATAAGTTTTATGTAATGCATAGTAGAAGACATCTTTTACAGCTGTGAGCTTGAAAGGAAAGAACATAATTACAATTCTGAGCATGAAATGAGTTACCATCATACATGTCTGAACCAAATCTGTTTTCACCAGCTGTAGTGAATCAAAGTAGTCAGAATTAAACAACAACAAAAAAGGCCCAAAAGCAGCAGTCCTTGCTGCCTTTAACCTAGTAATTGTGCAGCACCTGGATCCGGAAGGGCTGCAGAGGATTGTAACAGCTTCAGATGTTCAGTGGATGTGGTCCAGTGATTCTTTGATCTCAGCAGAATGCAGGACCTCAAACAATACATCTGTGTACTGGCTCTATTACAGATCCGGGTGTGGACCTGAGGGGATTTATAAAAGCTAGCATTACACTGCAGCTGGAAAGGAAAACGACCGAGACTGCTTAAATTGAAGGCACACACAAAAAAGAAACGTAAGAAACTTATCCTTTTTTAATTCGTTAAAATACCGTAATCAAATGCTATTTCCAAACTTGTTTTTGGAATAGGTAGACGCGATGTAGCTCTAACATTTTCAGAAAAACTGATAATTTTAACATATTATAAGATCTGTAGTCAATACAGAGTACACTGCAATATACTACACTTTCTACTCCAGATTTTAACCACACACACTCCAATCGTTCGTTTTATTTGCCTAATGAATTTAATTCTGTTCTTCAGCTGAAAAAGCTCCCAGAGTACATAACAGCAGTAGCTAACAAGACAGCCCCACACACCTACTATCTGAAAGTCACCACATAAAAGGAAAAAGGGATGGGGGAGGGAATTGAAAAAAGCCAATTCAAACACCAGTTCTTAAAATTACAAAGGTTGTATACTGACCAACTTGAATGGAAACAATAGAGGGATTGGAGGAATGTGATGTAGCTGGCCTCTCAGCAGAGCCAACAGAGTGGCCATACATTGCATCTCTCCCTCTGCTGCAGCCTGATGGAATGGCTGCTGCTGGATGACAGCTGAGGGATAGCTCATCTCTTAGCAGAGCGAGCCAGTGGAGAGGCAGGAATTCTTTTTTATGGTTTCAGTAGGAGAACATGACATGGAGGGGGAAATGTATGTTTCTCATTGCAGCTGAGCATGCCCACATTTTGCCTTCTCTCTCTCTCTCTCTCTCTCTCACGCACACACACGAGTTGAGTTTACATTACAAGTTCCTTCATACGGTTTAAGTAATTATTTCTAGACATTTTATTTGCAAAGTTAAGAGCCTGTCCTATGCTATGTTAGCATCTCCACATTGCTGAACATTTATGACAACAGCACTCCACAGCAGTACACCTTCTGGACCGCTTGCATATTATCCAAACACTTTGTGTGCATGTTTGTATTTTCATTCTTAAATGCCTGGACTTCATATATCTTTGTCAGAGTGAGGTGCAGTCACTCCAGAGCCCAAGTAAGCTTAATGAGAACAAGGTCTACTTATCAATGAGGAGCAACTTTATGATGCTTAAAGATTAGCACACACAATTAGCACATCTTAGAAGAATCATTAAAAAAAAAAAAAACACCCCATCTTACTCACTGTTTCTCAAATCACATGGAGCAAGAAGAATGAAGAGGCTAGAAACGGCGGTCCTCAAGCAAGGAGCCAGGGACAAACATGCAACATTCCTGTTCTTTTGATCAGACAAGAACTATGGTAAGGGCCAACCCGGACATCTCTTACCATCTACCTATGATGTTTAGTCCCTCTGGTTCAGGTCCTGCATCCCCCACAGCAATAACTCACTGCTGAATTACTAAGGGTATAATCCTATGCTGGCTGGGGAATGCTGGGAGTTGTAGGACGTTTTTCTGTCTAAACCTGCATAGGATTGCACCCTAAGTGACTATTCCCATTATTCTGAATATCTTTTTAGAAGTATTAAGTTTCAGCATTAGATTAGATTAGATTAAGTTTCAGCATTAGACCCCCAAGTGTAACATTGACCATTTATGGCTGGAAGCCAATTTTACTTCGAACCCAAAGCTAAGTAGGCACACATTCCCCAAAATCCTAACTGACTGGAGCTAAACACATTGTGTTTACAAACTCTGCTAAGTTTTCGTAGATACCTTTGGGTATGTGAATGGGAAATAGTGGTTTCGGCCATGTTACAGCACTTTATCAACAAGTTGCCAGTGTTCGAAGTTGTCATTACATTTAAGTTAGTGCAAGGGTCAACTGATCCATCAATTATCTAATTTTAATAAACTTGCATAAGTGCTGTATTGTGTTTTCAGACAAAACACAATTATGCAGTTCTTATGCATAAATAAAAATATTTATGATGAAATCATCTACCTAAACGTACTAATCTCCATTCTTCCAAAGCAACTTCAAAAGTTATCACATCAATTAATATTTTGTTTACCACCAATATAAAGCAAATAGAATGAATCATTACAAAGTAAAGATTAAATGCATGTTTCGAGATACAAAGCTTGGATGAGTAGATACTCAAACATACACAGTTCCACAAAGCCCTATGAAAGACAGTGTAGTATAATGCTAGATTGTAAGGCTACGACTGGGGAGCCCCAGATTCAAATACACACTCAGCCATGAAACTCAGGGGATGATTTGGGCCCAGTTACTCTTAGCTTAATCTATCTCACAGGGTTGTTGTGAAGGGTAAATGCCATGAGTATGCTGCCTTGAACTATTTGGAGGAATTTATAAACAAATTGATAAATCTATGCAATACCACCCAAACATTATTTTGTGCACCTGTGGTCTAATTTTATCAGCAAAATAGTATGTGCCTACCAATGGGCATCTTACTCAAGCATCACTCTCTGCAAACATTCACACAGCTTTAAATTTCACAAGGAAAATATAGATTTCAGTGGTTCTAAAAAATAAAATCAGAAAATGGAGTATTGCTCTCAATTTGGTTTCAGCACATGACTTACACTGAATGAACGATTAGAGTAAGGTGGAAACCAACTGGAACCCCCATCACATCACAGCAACAGTTTAATTGGTAATTTCCAGACTGTGTTCCAGGGCCCCCCGGGGTACCTTGGACACTTATCAGGGGGCTCTTCATGGTAGAGGTCAGGAATGGCAGACAAGCTTCTCTGCCACTGCTGACCTTCTCCCATAACGTGCACTCTTGGCAGAGTGGTGGTATGTGCTCTGCGGTGCACTCTCACTTCATGCTGGGCAACAATCAGGCACAGCAGAAACCCTGATGAAATTCAGAGAAAGTTAGACAAAAATAACTTTTCCTATAACTGAAAAAATAGTTAAAAGTTTAGTTTCTGAACATATTTATCCTATGTTACAACTACAAAACATTAAAACAAGCAGAAGCTATCACAGCTCAACTTGCATTAAGGAAAAGTTAAAAGCTTTCCTGTGAAAAACAAATACAGGATATTGGCAAGACTACAAGAATGAGGTTTTTTAAAAAAAGACTGCTAAGTACAACAAATGGATTTTATTCTGTTTGTACAACACGAAGAGGAAGTCTATTTCTTGCAAGACTGCAGTAATAAGTTTAGCACTGCCAGAGAACAACCAGAACTGTTAAGGAACCTTGAACAATTATGATGTTAACCTAACCACCCAGGACCAAGCTAAAGTCAACTGCAGCCATGTTGAGAAGGGCTATGCCATTCTTCCCCATCTTGGCCATTCTGGCTGAGGATGATGGGAGTTGCATTCTAACACATCTGGAGGGCACAAGGTTAAGGAAGCTGGGCTATGCCAACTGGAGTGTTCACAAAGATCACCAAATTTCATTTCACAAAAGCTTCTCTTTCCCTGTCCCAGTAAGGCTCACTGGCCGGATTCACACGTCATTTTATACCCACAGAGGTTCTGAAACCTCTGTGAGTGTAACTGTTGGACACAGCAGGGGTCTGGAGGCTCCACCTCTCCCCTCAGTTCGCTGGTCGGCCCGGGGAGCACTGAGGGGAGGCAAGTTGGGATGACAGCTACCAAAATGTGCCCAAACAGCACTTTTTGGCAGCTGTCAGAGGCTTATTGCCCTTGCTCGGCGGAGCTACATCCCTGCAGAGCAAGGGCAACGCCCCTCCATCTCCCCCCACTCGCTCCCCCTCCCCACCGCCAGCTACCGCAGCTGTCCCTGCCGTGTGCCTCATCCTCATCCTCCTTGCCGGGGCTGGGTGAAGAGGAGCCACGGCAGCGGTCCCTCGCAAGGCCAGCTTGAACCTGGCCTTCTGCAGGACCACCGACGCAACGGTGGCTCCCCTCCCTGGCTGCCCCCCCATCTCCCACGAGAGAAGGGCAGTAGCACCAGGGAGGGGGAGCCGCCACCACAACGGCTAGGACCTTGGTGCGTGCGCGCCAAGCCCCAGACACAGACAGGAGGCTTTGTGGGGCAGGGAACAAGTGCTGGGGAGAAGCCTCGCACAGCTGCCTGTCCAAGGGCCCAGTGTACCCACATTCCTCTCCAAGAAGGTCAGCACACAGGGTCCTTCCCCTCCCGCCCCCCTGCTAGTGCTGGTCACTGTTGCCAATGAGCAACACTAGCCAGAGGGCGGGGGCAGGAGGGGGGATTATCTCTGCCAGAGAGGAGAAGGCTCCTCCTGTGGCGCCTGGCAGAGGGAAGAAGGGCCCTTCCTTGCCAGCAACATCAGCATGTTGAGCATCGCGACGTTGCGGACAAGGAAGGGGCAAAGGGAATCCCCCCTCCCACCCCCCTGCTTTCGCTGGCTAGTGTCGCCCACACTAGCCTGCGCTAGCTGGGGTGGGGTGGGGGGAGTGCTTCCTCTGACTCCTGCGCCAAGCGGTAGCAAGCAGGAGGGGAAGGAGACATGGGAAGGACCCGGTGTGCTGGCATTCCTGGAGAGGAGTGCCAGCACACCGGGCCCTTGGACAGGCGGCTACGCCGCAAAGGGGTAGAGGGAGCCAGACAGAAGCTGACCTCCTCTGTCCCTGGGCCACGTGGCCGCCCACATTCCCCCCCCCCCCAAGCACTGCAGGGGATGGAACTTCCTAAGCTCCTTCTTCTGCAGCGCAGGGGGTAAAACACAGGCTGCTGCACAGCCCAGGGACAGAGGAGGCCAGCTTCTGGCTGGCCCCGAGGCACACAGCCGCCTGCCCTGGCTGCGTCAGGGACTTGTCGTTCACGTGGCAAGGCTGAAGCGCAGCCACTGAGGCTGTGGCGGTTCCTCCCAAGGCCAAATTTAACCCAGCCTTGCAAGGGACCCCCAATGAGGAGGCAAGAGGTGTGTGGCGTTGGACAGCAGAGCAGTGGCAGCAGTGAGTAGGGCCCTGGGGGGAGGGGGAGTGAGTGGGGGTGGGCTGGCCGGGGGTGGGCTTGCCGGGGGTGGGCTGGCCGGGGGTGGGGGGCAGATGACAGCCAGCCACGTGCCACTTGGGCGCATACCCAGCTGTCATCGGCCAGATCCCCTTGACCAGAGCGGCAGCCCTTCTTTGCAGCTCTGGCCAAGGGATTCTATTGCCTTTCTGGATTGCAGGTGGGTTAGCATGTTGTCGGGCTTCAGACGACACACTAAACCTACTAGGATTTCCTAAGCCTACTGCAAACTATGGCATAGCAGGGTGGTTTAGAAGCCACTCCCGGTCGCTTCTAAGGCACCCTGCAGGGTTCAGACAACACACTAAACCTCAGTAGCACTTAACCCATTGAGGTTTAGCGTGTTGTGTGCACCCAGTCACTGAGTGAAATTCAACGAAGGACCCCTTGCTCCTTTGGTTTACTGGGTATCGTTACAAGCCATAGTCATTACTCCACCTCACCTCTGGATGTCCTGCTGCTTCCCCTCCCACCGCACCCCCACGAGTTACAGTTCATGGTTATGCTGACCTTTCAATTCGCCAGTACCCAACACTCTCCTAAGTCTCGGGATAAGGCTACCACCCTTCTCTCCTCGTTTTTACCCTTTTGACACCAAGGCCCCACCCCTCTGTGGCATGGATCTTTGATGTGGCCCTGCCCTGAGGATTTTGCTAATTGGCACCTGTCCTTCCTGTCAGTGCCAATAGGGGATTTCCTCCTAATGCAAATACCAGCTTTAGAGGAGGAATTTCCTCAGGACCACAGTATGGGAGAAAAAGATTAAATTCCCTCTCTTTGCCTGCTCTGATTCCATCATCAACCTCACCCAGCTGATACAATTTGCATTTTTAAAAACCTGCATGCTAATGCAAAGACAAATGTAACTTCACATGTACTTTGGTCCTCAGACAACCCTCCAAACCATGGTTTGGAGCAGCAACCTCGTGCCTTCCGGATGTGTCTTTGGTCGTGCTGGCTGGCGATGATGGGAACTGCAGTCCAACACATTTGGATGGCACCAGGTGGGGGGGGGGTTGAAGAATTAAATATGCACTACAAGATCATGTGTGATTTTCCACTCAGTTTCCACTTTAGCAATAACTATACATAGGCGATCAAAAAACATTTCAAATCATGGTTTCAGATTCTAGTTTGGAAGGCAAGTACTAACCAATTCATATGTCGTCACAAAGCTATGGTTAGCACTGAAGAGGAAACTGAAGAAAGTCATGTGCAAGAGGATTGAAAGGAGCATGACTTGTTCATGATTCTCCAAAACATAACTTGAGAGGATTGTCTGAACTGAAAAAGTTACTTACTTCAGATCAGAATTCCCTTGCTCACCTGTTTTTGTCCCTGCCCCATTAAATTGTATGTCTGGAGGCAGGGAATGTTGTGAATTTTTGTCTGTCTTCAAGAGCTTAGCATGTTGTCAAGAGCTAGAAAATAATAAATGGTAATTATGATGATGGAGAAAGGCAAAGGATACAAACTGTAGTTCTGGGAAGATTTTGAGGGCTTTCTGATTACACAATTTGCAGATTGGAAAGCATGGACGTTTTTGCTTTTATTAAATGTACGTACATACCAAAGCAATAAAGGAATACACAGTCCTTTTCTTTGAGTACTGTATGACACAAAGCACAGATGACAACTCCGCTTGTGCTTTTCTGATTGAGCATAAACAAAAAGAAATAACCCTGGTGAAATCCACAGATAGTTAGCTTGCTGAAGCCCCACAGAAATAAAGTATGCCATTAAGTGCTATGGGTACAACTGGTTCCAAGGAGACTTTGGTGCACCTATATTTATTGCTATTGAACTTCCATCGCTGCCACTGCTCTGCCTATGAGGGAAGGTGCCAATGTTTTAGGCCACCATTAGCCACAAGCAAAACTGTTGTAAGTGAAGTTGGTCTGAGAGAAGATGTTACATTAGTGCTCCCACTGAACACAAGTCCACGTTGTTGCTTAGAACTGCTTACATTAACCAAGAATCCATCTGTCCTCCTCCCCTACCAGTGTTTATCCTCCACGCACGTACCCTGATATGTCAACTTATACCTATTTATATTTTTGAAAAATATCTGGGGGAGTGTTTTCTTTAAATCTCAAGTAAATTTAATTCTTACTTTTTTTAACGGAAGCTTTACTTCCATTAACCTTTACACTATCAATCGATGTAGAGGTTGTTAACTATGCTGATTTCTAATTCTCCCCCCACCCACACCCCCAATCTTCTGGCAATTGATGGGGACAGCAGTGCATAACAAAGGTGCAGAGAAGTCCCACTGTTAGAGTAATTTAAATCAAGATTTTGAAATCATCAAAAAGAGGCAGATTTAAAACACTGCTTTAAATTAGGTTCCTCATTGCTCTTTCATATGTTTCCTAAATTAGGTTCCTCACTGCTACTTCCTGTGCTTACTAACTGGTTAACCAAACCGCAATTTTAATTTACAACTAAATTATAGCATATACACACACACCTAAATTAAACCTTAAATGTTACATGAAGATTTCTCATTTATTTATTGGGTAAATAAATATAGGATTACACCGTAGTCCAAAGTTACTTAGTGTCCTTAAAAATGTCTAAAAAGTAAAAAAATATATATCAAGATTTAAGAAATGAGCAAACAGCAGACTTCAGGTAGTTAAACAACATAAAAACAGGCGGGCACAACATCACCAAGGTTGGCATAGTGGGTGATCCTCCTAATGTTATAACAGACTGGCATCTCCTGGAGCCAGAGGCTGGATCCAGTGCCTGCAATAAATTGCCAGTTCCTAGACCAGTATCAAGCCCATAACAATATAGTATGTGACCCATTATGCAGTATTTATAATGTTTTGCCTCAGGAAAAAAAGTAGGGCTCTGTACTCGGGCATAACAAGCAAACCATGGGAGCCTCAAGCACTGCCTCCTCTTCTTTCCCTGCATAGAAGGGGAGAAAATTAAAAGCTTCCATTTCTGATTTGCAAGAAACATGGTTTGCAGTTTTTGTCTGATAAGGCAAACAAACCAAGCACAGAAGCTTCTAATCTACTCCCCTTTTATGCGCAAAGAAAGGGGAGGAGGCTTGTTCCAGTCCAATGTTTGAGGGTGCTTGTTGCAACCAGGAGCCATGAATTGCTGTTATGTCTGAATGTAGCCAATGTGTTTGACAAAGGACCACTGAATCAGTTTTAAGTGTTCATTTAATTTCAACCAGACTATTTTGAAAAGGATCTTTTTAGAATAACAATTTGCAAAACAGAGGCAATGAGCATCTACAACTCACCAGGGATCCTCTCCAAGCTGAGCTTTGGAGATCCTTAAGAACAGAGAACAGCATCATCCACCATTTTGCCATTTGAAAGGGGGCAGGAAAGAAGAAATGCTATTGGAAAAGGATTGCTCGGGCACCTGGGATTGGGAATACTAGCCCCAAATGACTCTTCCACTTCCTAGCACTGCCTCTGGAGAGAGGAACTAAAATTAGCTCATCCACTCCCAAGATCCATAGCAGCATTAGTCATTAAAATGTTAACTTGTCACATATGATTTTAATCAAGTCGCCCTCTGTGGTGTGCTCAGCTTGGAAAGCACAGTATGTGAGGTTTATCCCTTTTCATCATCATAAAAAGATGAAATGCAAGAGATGAGCCTACAGCAATATGCAAAGGGCCATATTTAGAATTTTTTATCCAGTTCTTTTCTAAATTCACTTCAACCCTAGACATCAGAAATGGTGTGTGTGTGTGTGTGTGTGTGTGTGTGTGTAACACTGAATGTTAAAAGGAATCAATACTATGGATGTCCCTGCTACTCATTCTAGAACTGGCAGCATTAGTTTTCCCTTTAAAATCAAATTTCAGTCCCAAAATTCCTTTATTTACAAGTATATTGAACAAAGAACAGCACACAGTGTTTCTCGATGAACTCAGCAACCTGAACACATGCATGTAAACAAGGATAGAAACAGCTGTGGCTTCATGTGGTTTTCTGCAAGCAAAATTACAAGAGCAGTCCTCAAAGAATTTAGATTTTGAATGTACCATCATCTTGCAGCTTCAAGGATTTGGAGGTCTGTGTTAATGACCAAGAAAGACATTGTCTGTCAAAAGACAGCCTGCAATTCTAAGCACATTTACTAGGGAGTAGGTCCCACTGAACTCATTGGGACTTGAGTAAATAAATATAGGATTACACTGTAAATGCTACATCATAAAACAGATGCAAAACAGCAACACTTGTCTTGTTTAATTGATTGTGACCTGGTTCAAACTTAATAATAATAATAATAATAATAATAATAATAATAATAATAATAATAATAAACGTTTATTTATAACGCCCCTTATACCAAAGGGCGGGACAAATAACATATACAGTAAACATAACAATACAATAAAATAACCAATACCAACCACTTACTATGCAGTATCAAATCCCAGCAACCACCACATTAGCCCAACCACTCATTCTGGCTGACTAAAAAGATAAGTCTTTAATCCCATTCGAAAGCGGGAAAGATCCTCCTCCAATCGGAGGTCCATGGGAAGCCTGTTCCACAAAAGTGGAACCAGGTCCTGAAAGGTTCGCAGCCTTGACAAGGCAGAGCGTGTCGGTGGGACCGCTAATAATCCCTGGCCCACTGATCTTACATTCCTACCAGGAACATACCAGGAAAGCCTAGATGATAAGTAATGAGGGACATTAGAGCGCAAAGCCTTGAAGGCAAGAACCAATAATTTAAATTGGGCCCTAGTCCGAATGGGTAGCCAATGAAGATTCCTACGGGCCATAGTAATATGGGAGTATCGGGGCAAGTTCAGAACAATACGAACAGCGCTGTTCTGAACCAGAACCAGTGGAAGAAGCACAGAAGAGGGCAAGCCAGCTATTAAGCTATTACAATAGTCCAAGCGGGATACCACCAAAGCCTGAACAAGCAGATGGGCTGTTTCAGGAGACAAAAACTTGCGAATCCTGCGAATGTTCAAAAGGTGAAAATTACATGCCTTAGCAGTCCTATTAATAAAAGGACGCAAGGACAAACGATCATCCAGCAAAACACCAAGGCTCTTGGCAGCTGAAACCGGGGCCACCACTGAGCCCTGGATATGCAAAGAAGGACATAATAAGGGAGCTGACACACGATCAGGTTGAAATACCAGAATTTCAGTCTTATCCATGTTCAATTTCAGATGATGTGCGGTCATTCATGAGGAAACGCCTGACAGGCATTCCGTCACGGACTGCCACACTGCAGTATCAATGGATGCAAAGCTTCGATATATCTGTGTATCATCTGCATAGGTGTGATACTGAAAACCCCGATCAGAAACCAAACGTCCAAGAGGACAAGTATACAATGAAAAAAGAAGAGGACCCAAGACTGAACCCTGTGGAACTCCCACTAATAACGGGAAAACATCTGAAACTGAACCCTGAAACAAAACAGAACAAGAGCGATTAGAAAGGAAGGAACCAAACCAAGATAAAGCATTGCCCTTGATTCCCAGTGATGCCAATCTTGAAAGCAGAATATGGTGGTCGAGTGTGTCAAAAGCTGCCGTAAGATCCAGCAGAATCAACACAGATGTTTGACGCTGAGCTTTCGCCACTAAGATATCATTCATCACATAAGTTAAGGCTGTTTCTGCGGAGTGGCCTGAACGAAACCCTGATTGAAAAGAATCTAGGAGATTAAATCTAATTAAATAAGTCATCAATTGGGACTTATTAACTTATTAACAACTCAGAGTATGGACTGGTGTGGGTTGTTGTTGAATCATGGGTTGTCGTTGAATCATGGGCTGTCATTACATGCAAACCCTGCACTATGGTTAAACTACAGGTTGTTAACTATGAACAACCCAGAGTTCACAACCCAACAACAACCATGGGTTGTCTCCCTTGGCTAACCCATAGTGGTTAACCCATAGTTAAACCATAGTGCAGGGTTCGCATGTGATGACAACCCATGATTCAACAAAAACCCACAATTCAACGACAACCCGAACTCAGTCTATACTCTGGGTTGTTGTTATGTGTAAACCAGGCCTATATGTAAGCCGCTCTGGGAGCCATTTTGGCTGAAGAGTGGCATAAAAGTACCTCAAATAAACAAATAAATGTATTCAATTCATGGAAAAGAATTATTATGGATTCCTCAGTATTTCAGCCAGCCAAAGGCCAACGCACTCATTTGGACTTTCTCTTCTAATGCCAAACACACACACACTCCAGATAACTATCAGCCTAGTCACAGACTGCACTTCCTCCAATGTCTTTCAAACAGAACTACCCTTTCCAAAATTGTCACTTAATGTGCCCCAGGGCAGCAACAGAAGAGCTGCATCAGAAGGAAAGAGTGGAAATGTGTTAATGTGGGTCCCTGGTAGGAGTGGCATAGTCAAGACAATGCGCGGACTGTGGATGCGAAAGAAAAGCTAAAGATCATAACTTAAAATGGCACAGACTTCGGGATGCCATGAGCCCCCCTACCACCGCCGCAAGGGCACATGGGCTGTGGTAACGCCAGCAACAGAATACAAGGGAGGGCACTCAGCTCCTCACTTAAGACTCAGCTGCTGCATTTCGTCCACACTCACCTCAACAGCTGATGGGAGAGAGAAGGACAGGGAGGAAACAACAACATGTAGACATACTAAAACCAGTCAGGTCTAGGCCTCAAACACTGCAATTTGTCAGTCCCTCCAGACAAGGAGAGCTTGTGCGTTCAAGTGCCCCTGAACACATAATGGTGCACAACTTGTGAGGAGCAACACATGATGGCATACTCCATTAAACTGATATATTACATTTATATCTCACTTTTCTTCCATTGAACTCAGGACAATGTGCAATTCTCAGGCAGTCTCTCATCCAAGCACTGAGTAGACACAAAAAACTCTTCAGCACAATTGCTGCATCATGTGCCTTCAGTCCGGGGACCTAATACCACCACTCTGAACATCACACATGCTGTGTCATGCCAGAGCCAAGCATGGTGTCCTTAGACAAGCCAAGTTAGCCAATACAGGCAGTCCCCAGGTTACAAACAAGATCCATTCTTAAGAATGTCTTTAAGTCGAATTCGTATGTAAGTTGGAACAGCATAGCGTTCTATACATTAAAATCGGCATTTACACAAATTGCGTAAATTATGCAAATTGCATAGTATACTACACCATGTACTCTACGAAAACCACGTAGCACCGGGGAACCCAGAAGTCCGTTCTTAAGTATGGGTTGTCTGTAAGTCGGACGTTCTTAACTCGGGGACTGCCTGTATACCTTATTTTAAGTGAGACCGCCTTCAAAGCAAGATTTAACAGATAGTACACTGAAGAGTATATAATGCAAGCATTCCCATTGGCACAGACCGTATGGGCCAACCTCAGGCATGCAAGATCTACTTTGTTTTTTCACAAGAATGCCAAGGTCCACCAACCAGAGTCATGTGTAACGCGGTTTCTAGGGAATGGAACCAGATACAAAATGATGGGTTTGATGGTGGAGCTAATTACTGCACCCCATGAAACACACACTGGGAAGACCTACATATACAAGCACAAATCTATACCTGAATTACCTCAGTTAATTTAGAAAAGGAATGCATTTTTATTGTGGCTGTGGTTAAACAGTTGGGAGTCAGATCTACTGCACATCATCCAGCAATCTACCAGTAGATCCCAATCTACCTCTGCCTAGAAGCTAAACTACTGCAGACCAGAAGAACGTTTCATATATTCTGGAAGCAATCTTCAGCATATAGGCAAATAGATTAAAAAATGATTCTGACCACTAGATAGGCATTCATATATTTTCTCTGGCAGAGTCTCAAATACATTTGACTTAGGCAAGTAAGATCCACCTCTTATGCAATGGAAAATAAGGCTGAACAATTACAAGGGCTGTATTCAGCTTACTGGCTTTCTCCCACATTATTACTGTGGTGGACAATAATAGGTAATCTATGAGGTATCTCGGACCAGTGAACTTCCAAGTCTCAGTATCCAGTAAAAATATTCTAGATAAATTTTGAAAGGCAATATGCATAGGTTACTATCCTCTCCCAGGGAATTAATCTCCAACCCTCATCCTTTCATATAAACTCTTTGAAAACAGAAGTGTTGACTAGCACGAGCGCGACAGAGACAAGCTGCCATTTTGCGAGTGGCACTGGCTGGTGGATTTTGTGGCTCTGGTTAAAAAAAAAAAAAGTAGATCCCGCAAACCCCTTTGCTGGTGTACCCAAGTTGAAGTGTTGCTAATGGAAATGGGCTGTGTTAACAAAGATGGCCCCATTTTGTCTAAGCAATTCTATCTGCATTGTAACATGTGGCTTTTCAGAAAACAACGTAATTCTTGAAGTGTGTGCTGAAATTGCCTTTCCACTATCGGCCTCGGCTTTGCAATTGTATTGTTCTTGGGAGGTCAGAACGAGGCAAGACTCAAGCTTTGAAAAACACTTCTGTTTAGCAGCATCACCATATTCATCCTTTTAATCTTACACCTACATGTTCATTACGAACTCTGAAGTACTACTGCCAAAACCACCATCTCAATCTCACTCCTGCTCAGAGAAAGCCTTGACCTGTCAGCTTCTCTAATGAAAATTGGATGCGCTAAGAATTATACCAGCTGTCAGCCTACACTAGAATTCTGTGGTACTGAAATCCTGGGATATTAGCTCTGGATAGTGATAATAAAAAGTAGACTTCTTAAAGAAAGCCAAGAGCCTGCTAACTTGGTACGGCCAAATGCCTTTCAACAAGAAATATATACATAACACATGCTCATTGGTGTGGTATCTTAAAGTACTTCAGAGATCCATTTGGCTGTGTTGCTTTTTAAATTTCATTTTCCATTAATTTTATTACACCACAGAGTACTAAGCAGAAGCCAGTATACAACTCAGACACTAATATCACACAGAACAACATGGCTGTCACCAAGGAAAATAAAACCACCATAACTCCAGCTGCATTGAGACCATATTCTTCTACAGCAATCAGAGCATTCTTTAGGACACAGCCATCATACAGCTTGGCTAGGAAGAATGCTGAAATTCAAGGACCATGGATCCAGTTCAATGGGTAGCCAATGTACTTTGGGCCGCTCTGCCTCTGCTGGTTCCATTGCACTTGTGGGAGCAACCACGTGTAACAGGGTTGTTGTACTTCTACCAATAACCCTGGAAACAAGCAGAAATACTCATTTACAGTTCAGGACAGGTCAGTGGAGCTCCCTTCTGAGAGCTCAGCTGACTTGCCCCATTCCAGAAATGAGCATCTCCGCTTGTTTGGGGTTATTTTTAGAAGTGCAAAAGCCCCATTGCCCAAGCAGTCACTTCTGTGAACACATGGGCACAACAGGATACTAGCCTTGTACTAACTCAAGCATGAGAAAGCATCCTTAAGCTCTCCAAGACAACTTGAAAACATGTTATAATTCCTAAGTCTCAGCATACTCTTATCATTCCAGGCAACCCAGTCTTTGTCATTCATCAGTAAGAGGTTGAATTTTAGCACTGTTGCAGCTTAGGCATTTGGTACTGGAATGTCCACCCTATTATCACTGCCAACAGAAAGGACATCTCCACAGGAGAAATGAAAACATTTCTCCAATCCCTAATAAGTGTGCTTATGCCTAGAAAACTGTCTACTCAGGCCCAGTGCCACAAGGGAGACTACGTACATGTACACAGGAAAGGTATAGGGGTGACATGTGATAAAACTGCACTGACACATCTTTGAGCTCTGCAACAGCACTCAGCTCTCTAGGCCTCTATAAGCTGAGACCTTTTTGTGGAAAATACTATGCAATTAAAGGATTCTGTCTAAAGAGCTGTGATTTTAACTAACCTTGTTCATAAATTTAAAATAGTAATATATCAAGGGTGTCAAATTATCACCTATACTGAAATTGAAGTCAAAGGCACACAACAAATATAATTTATCGTGTGGATTTCCACTGATATATTGTAGATTCACTAGTAATTTATAAGTGAAAGATCCTGAAAGGAATCTTATGTATGTTGAGGTGGGGGTGCTCACAAAAAAAAATCTGAACAGCCACAATGCATAATCCAGAATCTAAGCACACAAAAATAAATGAAACATTTATTTTTGCTCAACTTGAGTCCTTGGATAGAGGAAGGCAATAATCTAAATGAAGTTCTCTTTCTGAAACCTGTGACTGTCACAAGCCAGTAGATAACTGAGGTGTTCACATTATAACAAGCCTCCCCAGCTGAATGTGTTATCTGCTGCACAGTATAGTAACTTTGTATTTATACAATGACTGATTTATTGCTTGTAAAAATCAATATACAAAAACTAAAATAAGGCAAAACAAACATTAAAAAAAAACAATAATCCGACCAATAGAAACAAACAAAAGGCAACAGCTACTTATCAGGGGATGCCCAAAAGAGGCCACCCTGGCTCTTCAGGATGAACGTGTTGGACACTGGCATATACTACTAGGGCACTTGCTTGGGCCATCCGCCCAAGCGAGCCCTGCCATCTCACCAATCTCATTTCTCTCTAAGAAGCAACCTCTAAACAAGCACCACCCAGGAGGTACATTGTATCAAGCTGATTACAAAAAAGTAAGAAGTCACCATTGCCAATACCTGGCCAGAATTATGCTTCATTTGAGAGACTGATGCTCAAAACCAAGCAAAATAGCTTTTTCTCCCAGACATTAGCACTTTTTTTGTTTTAACTGACATAGAACCACAGAAGCAGATGTATCTCAGTGTCACTGCTGAGACAAATGGACAAAACCCCACAACATATACTCCTTAGCAAATGAAATTATATGCTTCGAAAATGTAGAATTTTTAAAATCTCACAAGCTAAAGTCCAGACCCCATTATTTCTGATCATTATTTAATGATCAGAACCTTAACCAGCAAGCTCAAATATTTACTCCTGTTAGCTGAATCATTTTTTCACCCAATGTCAAATTCAATCCTGGATCATATTCACTAATCATTTCATTTTGGTAAAAGCTACTCCAGCAAGAGACTTTGAGAGAGAAAATTCTTCAATAACCTGGGTCACCTGACACGACAGCCCACCAAGGCTTAATTTATCTTCAGAGGCTGCTGCATCATGCCAGGCACCTGTGGGTGCCATTTTTGCACAGCAACATGTCATGCGAACCCAGGCGGCATGGTTTGTTTCAGGGTTACACAACCCTCAAATAGACCTAAAGCAAGCCATGGGTTATTTGAGGGTTGTCTTAACCGTCAAACTGCCAACAGGAGTCAAACAACTCCTGCAGGCTGGGTTTGCATAAGATGGCAAGCCAGGTGCCTGCAGGCGCCATGCAGAAATGGTGCCCGTAGGCGCCTGGCACAACACAACTGCCCCTGCAGGTAAATTAAGTCATGGTGGGCTGTCGTATTATGCAAACCAGGTCATTATGAAACTTCTGCAGTAAGGAAGCAACCACTGATTTAGCTCAGTTGCTGCGACTGCTGCAATATTCATGCTTTCCAGTTGTAAATAAAGAAAAAAAGAATGTACACGTGGTAGTTGTATTAAAAATTGTTTCTCTGTCCTCCTTTATAGTAAGTACTGTTACTCCTTAGTCCTGAAACTGCAAACTGATCCATAAAATGGCAGTAATCAGTGGCAAGGGAACTGGCTGAGCTGCTTCTGAAGGATGTGAAACCAGACTCACTCCTTCCTCCAGTAGATGGAAGAAAAGAAAACCTCTTCCTTTCATTAACAAGAAGCTCAGCTTGCCTCTCACTGCTGGGTCCCATTCAGCACTGAGAGGTTGGTTAATGTACAGGCTTTAAGAGGCTCAGCCTGGATGAGAGGGAAGACTGTGTCAGGTCCAAACTGGTAGTACAGCACATAAGTGGAAGACCACACTTGGTGCTAGGCCACCGTTATAGCACCGTTGTGCTATAAAATACTTTTTCTCCTTTTTAAAAAAAATCACACTGAAATTGTTCTACAAATGTTACTTCTAAGAGTATTTTGAAGTGCGATTCGAATTGTTTCCTTGAAAGGTGGTAATTCCCCAGAGGTAATTGGCAAAGGTTTTGGACCAAAAAACACCCCAGCATAGACTTTTACTGTCTATAATCTTCATATTACCACCACCAGAACACGCAATAGGTAAGTGAACATCTCAGTGAAATCCTCTGGTTTTAGATGCTTGTTTGAACCTGGTTTAATGACATGCTTCTCTGCAAAGACACTGTTGAATCATCAGCAAAGGACTTATAACCCACCATACAGCCTGCCCTGCAATTAAGCACTTGGTTGACCACCTGTGACAAGTAACAACTGCAAGCAGATGCAACCCTAACACACACAAGCTCTCCTCTCCTGATGGCAGGGGGTTGGGGGTAGCGCACATGTATATAGCAGAAGGGGTAGAGAGAATGAAGGGGATAGGCAACCTCACCCTCAAGCCTTATTTGCAGAGGTTGCTATACATTACATTGCAACTAAATAGGAATTGATGGAAGAAAAGCCTTGAAGGCAAGATCAACTTGCTACATCTGAATTTTAAAAAATTAAAATTACAGTTTCTTATTTCTTATATTTATTAATAAGCTGAAGCTTAATAAGCTGAAGACATTTCTCCTGTACTACAAAACCAATTTCAAGTGAGTTATTCTACCAAAAGCTACTAAAATATTTACATTTAAGAAGAGTAAATGAAAAATCACTATCACAATTAATAGTCATACGGTATATTGTTTTTTGTATTAAGTTTTTATATAAGCTATTCCATTGAAAAAGAAAAAAGTGCTTAGGAAAAGAGGCAGTAAAATATTTACCGATTCCATAGCTGAAAGTACCAGTTAACAGGACGTGGATAAAATCCAACAAAGGGGTGTCCCCAAAGAAGCTCTGTATTCTGAAAGACAAAAATTGGCTTGCATAAATATTAAGATTCACAATCTAGGCTTCAGATGAAGAAGCATGTTAAAATTATACCCGATGAAACCATCTTTTGAATTCTATTCCCATGGTACTTTGTTATTTCAATAGTCCATTATTAGGACTGGTTCAAGCATAAAAGACTTTGAAGGGGAAATTTCATAAATATATACCATACAAAATTGTTTCTGGCAATATGCCTGTCCACAGGTCCATCAAAAAATATCTGTCAGTTCATGACCAGGGCTTCCCCTCCATCTCTCCCACCCAAGATGTATTCTCCTCTTAGAAGATTCAGTTCTACACAGTGTAAAGAAAATGATTCAAATAAAATTTGAGAAAATCCTGTCAGAAAGCCAAAGTAAAAAGAAAGGGGAAAAGACATCTGCTCCCTTGGGATGGGGGCGGGGGGCGGGAGGGGAGTTTTTAAAAATCTTAGCTACTTAATTTCATTAACCATTATACAGAATGTTGCTGATTGAGATGACTTGGGATTCACAAAATTATATAACTTGTTTTTTTACTCTCAAAAATTGAAGATTTTTTCAAGACAAGGGCATGGAAAGAACACATGTAGGAACGAAGACAGTAGCACAAAATTTTTCTCCTCAAAAGAAAAAAATACCACTTTAAAATTCGAACTATTTATTTATTGTCCAGGTTTAGAAACAGAAGCAGGAATGGTGTTCTATAAATACAGGTACGTGCTCATGAATATCATTCTCAAATTATCTTATAACTATCCCATGCTAGCAATGTCATAAACATCAGCAGAAACTAATATTTCCAAATAAAAATAATATCCCCTCCCTTTTAAAATAGTATGCTCATTTTTTTTTATATAGCTAACACTACCATAAGAGTATCTGGTGTCTGCTATTAGCATTCTAGAACAAGCAAGTTGTGACTCATAATTGCGGAGAAACCAGCTGTTCTTAAGTCAAAGAAGCCAAGGCTAACCTATAAAAGGAAAAGGCATGCATTCAGCGCTCAGAAGCTACACACACAACCATCTCTAGGAAAAAGAAAAAAGTAAATGTGAGCAATGCAGTGCAATGACAACCAAATAATGGCACAAAGCAGGATGCAGTTCTACTGCTAAAGCGGAGTCTGGGAGACCATCTGGGAAACATACATAATCATCTTTGGAGGAAGAGTGGGGCACTGAGTGTAATAAGTACTAATAGTAATACAAATGAGTGTTAGGCTAGGGCTTCAGAGACATGCATTCAAGTACTCACTAAATAATGGCTGTTGGGAAATTAGCCTCAACTGTGTATCTGACAATGATAACTAGCATCACAGCATCATTATGAGAATGAATAGGAGTTGTAAAGCAGGGGTGGCCAGAAAGAAGATCTCCAGATGCTTTGGCCTTCAACTCGCAGCATTCCTGACCATTGGCCATGCTGGCAAGGGTTTCTGGGAACTGGAAGTCCAAAACTTCTGGAAATCTACCTTCTGCCCACCTCTGTTGTAAAGCACTTTGCACAGAAGCAGCTACATAAACAAGCCACTAACTTATTCAAGAGACAAGGATCATATCCTGCCCCCAAACCAGACATGTACATTTAGCCATGTAAGAAAACTCTTAGATCTTATAAACAACCAGCTCCCTTGTGATTTAAAACTTTAAAACATTTTTGTTCTGCACAGTTTTTGAATAATTTAGATTATCTTTAAAAACAGAGAGTGGTTTTCCCCCCTTGTTTTTAATCAATTTGTGATATTACTTTAAAGATTTAAAATTGTACATTACCTTGGGTGCCCTTTTTGGGCCAAAAGGTGTCACTTAAATAATTTTATAAATAAATATTGGTAAAAACTACTATATAGCATTGACCTGGTATGCACATAACAACAAGAGTATGGGTTCAGTGTGAGTTGAATCGTGGGTTGTTGTTATGTGTGCACCATGAACTATGGTTTAACTAGGGTTTGTTAACCATGAACAACCCAGAGTTCACAACCCAACAACAAACCATGGGTTCTCTTCCTGGGTTGTTCATGGTTAAGAACCCATAGTTAAACCACAGTGCAGGGTTTGCACATAATGACAACCAATACATAATGACAACCGATACTCAACCCATACTCTGGGTTGTTGTTACTTGCAAACCAGGCCAATGCCTGGGTCTTTCAATGCCTTTATTGTTGCTTAGTTCAAATGACTTCACAAATGCAAACAGTAAACGCCCTTGCTGAAGTATGAAAATGAAACTATGTGCTACAATGCATAACAAAGCAATCCAGGCAGCAGCAGGCCAAGCCAAGTACAGAGCATTCCATTGGAGAGAACCTCGGACATGTTTTAAAATGTTGAAGCAGAAGGTGAGCAGTCCTTACGAATAGTATCCCAGCTTACTAAACCACCAATATTTGATAAAATTAAGCCATATACAGACTCCAGAAAAGCTACATTTTTGCTTAAGATTTCAAATAAAGAAATATGTGCTGCTTATTTAATCATGAAGGCAAGTTGCAGCATCTTTATTTGGAACTGATCAGTCTCCCTTACAAGCCAGCTTCCTTTCCAGCACTACCAAGCTTGCTGGAGTCAAGAAAACTGTATGGCATCCCTAAACAATGGACAACCATCTGCATACTACAAAGGACACAAGGCCTCAGGACTGGTTTTACTTGAATACAATGTCCTGCAGAAATATCCAAATGTTTTAAGTACAGTCTGGCGCTGTGACCCAGTTTGCACGTAACAGTGACAATTCCTGGATTGTTTAACCCAGGAATTGCCGAGGATGAGCACCGTGTGTGAGCCATTTCCAGTTTCAATTAACAACCCGGGAACACCTGCTCCCAGGTTGTTTTATGACGTGTGCACCTGGAAACCCTGGGTTATTTATGAGTTTTTTAAAAACCAAAGTAAACCTAACAATAAACTGTAGGCAATTTCAGGTTAACTCTGGGTTGTCTAACCCATAGCTTCTGGGTTTACATGTCACAAAACAACCCAGGAAATTGAAAACAAGTCACATGCGGCACTCGTCCCTAGCAATTCTGGGTTAAGCGACCCAGGAATTGCCACCATTCTATGCAAACCAGGTGTGTATTAGCTGGAAAAGAAACATCAGACTAGCAGCCACCGAAACACAGTACCAAGAATGTCAAGCAGAAGGAGCAATGTGAAAAAAACAATCTAGAGGGAACTATCTGGGAAAGGAGGGCACATTTAGGGGACAGGTCTTAGATCAGTGATGGCGAACCTTTTTGAGCCCGAGTGTCCAAACTGCAACACAAAACCACCTTATTTATTTCAAAGTGCCAACACTGCAGTTAAACCTGAATACCGAGGTTTTAGTTTTAGAAAAACAACTCATACAGTTGTCCGAACTAATTAACATCTTTTGTCTTTAAAGAAAAACACAATAACAGCGCTTTCAATGATACAAACAGTTTTTTGTTGAAAAAAAAATCAACTCAAAAAATTATTATAGTACTACATTGTACACATAGCCTGAAGGGAATTTATACAAACTTTTTAAATAATTAGGCACATGTATTTTTGGATAAGGGATTCTCAACTTGTAATATGATTATATGCCAGACTGAAATTGTATGGGGCAAGCTTTACCCCGGGTCTTTTCCCTGCTTCTACAGGTGTCGGATTAGTAAAAGTAAAAGTCAACCTGTACTAGGATGAGCAAGATAAACAAGAAAACTAAATGTGCTTAACACATTTTAAACACTTTATGTCTTGGACTGCAAACACTGCATTAGGTAAAAGTTCGCATTGGGCATGCTTTTGCACAATTAATGTGATTTTTGCTATTGCATGCATGCTGATAATTTGTCAAACCTTGGCTCATACTCCGTTAGTTTGAGAGCAACACATGCAGCACTCGGGTCAACTGTTAGGGCTTTACATCCAAGCCATGCTCTGTGCATCATTCTTCAAAATCTTTTAAATGTGATAACAATGTAGAAAAGAATTCATTCTGTTCCACACTGTGAGAAAGAACAAGATCATTAGTGTTTTGCAGAAGCGGCCGGTCTTTTCGCGATCTGGTGACCAATGGCTCGAGTGCCCACAGAGAGATCCCTCTGTGCCACACCCGTGGCATAGGTTCGCCATCACTGTCTTAGATGAACTTCAAGAGCACTGGGTAAAGTGAGGAACAGATGGGGAGAGAGTGCTGAAATGAAGAGCAAAGAAGGGCTGATTAGTTTTCAGGAGAGCACGAAAAAAGGAGGACAAAGCAAAATGCCTTTCTAGTGTTACACTTCTATTTCTGCTAGCTGCCACAGGAATCTTTTGCAATTCTAAACAGAAAGGAGGCTGCATATGATACAGAGAAGAAACAAAGCAGGTAAGGTGATACATTTTATTGGGCCTATTTTTATGAGCAAGACTGTATGTACAAGCTTGCAAACTTTAAGAAAGTGGGCAGGAGAAAAGTGTCCTTCATCTTCCATTGTCATATTTGTATCTAGCCCTTCTTCCAAGAAGTTCAAAGGGTTATCCCGTTTTATCCTCACAATAATCCTGTGAAGCAAATTAGACAGAGATACCGTCTAACTAAAGCAACCTAGTGAACTTCATGGCAGAGCAAGAATTTTAATCCTGGTTCCCAGGTCCAGGTCCAACATTTTAGTCACTACAGTACAGCAGCTTTTTATATCTCAGTTATGATTTAGTTAAGAGTTTATTTACTAAAGACCAAAATTCAGAAGGCCCACAATTTAAAGAAAAAGCAACAAATATCACATGTTCTGCTAACCAAAAGTTAATCTCTAGCAGACATCAAAATGTGTCAATACTGAAAAACATCTATTGTACTGATTTGTTTAACTCTGAAATAAGTTTCTTTTGTGTTAAGTGTCTGGACAAATTAACTGCATAACAATTGCCACAGTTGTAACTGCTCATAAAGATTTGTACATTGAAGCCTTCACAAGATTTGTACATTGAAGCCTTCACATTCCAGGTACCATTGACCAAGACATTGGCCCATCAGAAGATGCCACTGTGCCTATCTTGAAGAAGAGATGCAAAATAATATTGACCTTCTCTTTAAAAAGACAACTCTGCAACTCAAGAAACTTAACTTCATTCACATCAGTGTGTGTGTCTGGCAATCGCTGTTACTCATCCACCCGATTAGTACCAAGCACTTTCGTGTATTTGTATCCTGGTGTGAGTACTCATTGCTGATATCCAAGCAGTACCCAAACAACAACAGAGTCTGTGGTACCTTAAAGACTAAAAGCGGGCAGTGTCCACGAAAGCTTATGCCATAACAAATTTGTTATTAAGTCTTTAAGGTACCACAAGATCTTCATGTTGTTTTTGCTGCAACAGGCTTACACAACTAGCCCTTTGGGATTTTTTGGGAAAGAAAACTACTGCTACAACATAAACTCTTAAGTGTTAGAGGTCAGGTTCTGGTTTCAAACAAATTGATAGCTTTTCTCCAACAGATGCAACCTTTATATACTATTAGGATTAAATGATTAAGGAATCCTAGATAAGTGGGCTCATTTTGTTAAAAGATTAATGTCACAGCCATCTGAAACCCTCATGCCATTCCCTACTAACACAACAGAAGCTGATAGAAAGCGAGATGTCACCAGTTCACCCAGTTGATAGGTTACTGACTCTTCCAGCCACATTTGTTGAACAAATCTATCAACGTCCTTAATTTATGGCATACTCTAATGGCAGGTTTTCTTCACATTTTATCCAGAAGCCTGACACAGGCCCATATATAAAGTTGCACACTGCTTCTTTTATTAGAAATGAGTTCTTTTCAAATGCAAAAGGGGGGATGTTGACAAATTGTATATCCAGTATATGACATCCAAGATGAGTCGTGACAGTCGGCTCACTAAGATGCTGGCCAATTCCAAGTGCCAGTAACCCTAATGAAGACTCAGCGGCCGTTTGCATGACATGACAGCCCACCATGGGTTATTTATCAGGCTGCGTTGCATGTGGAATTTTGAATATGCAACCCCAACTCAGGGTTGTCATGTTACGAAGCTGGCAAGCGAGGGTTAAACAACCCTCACATAACTCATGATCCGTTTCAGGGTTAGACGAGGATTATTTAACCCTGGTATAACCCATGCTCGCAGGGTCCGCATGACACGACAACCAGAGTGAGGGTTGAATATGCAAGGCACCGCGGCTCGTCATCCAATTCAGGCTCCGAAATGAAAAAGAAAAATAATAATGGGGGGGGGGATCAGTACCACTGAGAATGAAGGGTTGGATCCAGACTTAGTCATGCTTAGAGTACTAAAGCAATGAGACAAGTTATTCATGACTAACTTCCATTGTTTTCAATGAGTCTACTCTAAGCATGACAAGAGTCTGGATGCAACCTAAAGTTATTGACTTAAATAAAGGAGACTGGAAGAAAAAGAATTTAAGAGCAAACTCTGCAATTTTTATTTTATTTAACTTTATGACCTGCAGTTTTGCATAACAAACACAAGACAAACAAATTGCTCATTTCTTCACATGAGTCCAATCTTGTCAAGAATTAGAGCTTCATTCTTAAAAAGGACACAAGCTTCTAAGCCTCTGCATCTTTCTCTAATGCTTATGGAAACTGCCAACCCCTCAGTATTGGGCAACACATTTCCTTCTGATAAAAGCAAGTGCAGATTTCATAGATCATAGAGTTGGAAGGAGCCTACAAGGCTATCGAGTTCAACCCCCTGCTCAATGCAGGAAACTAGAGGAGGGGTCTCCCATCCAAGTAATAACCAGGCTTGACCCTGCTTAGCTTTCCACACTCAGACAAGCTGAGCCAGCGTGAGCCACAGGCCTGTGCATATAAAGCAGGAATGGGAGCCCCCATCGTGCGGCCCACAGGAGTTCCCCATCTGGCCCGGCCCGGCAGCTTCTTTCCCTGGCCCCACCCACTCTACCATGGAGCAAAACACTCCTAACTCCATCAGCAGCTGATCGGACATAACTGCTTTCCCCTACTTAAGCAGTGAAAAGGGCGCTCCCTTTTCAGGCTGAGGGAGGAAGCTGCTGAGTGATTCAGTCCCGCTTCCTTCTGAGCCTTGTCCTGCAAAGGCTCCTTGTGCTTACTTCTAAGTAGACATGCAGAAGCTTGCCATGCTTACTTGTAAACAGATATGACGCTCATTTTCTGGGGAAACCTGTTGCACAAGCTAACGCTATTTGTGGTGTGCTAGAGGTCGCTTTAGTGCAACGTAATTTACATTGGCACTAGTGTCAAGTTGGATACTGCCCTGCGCACACGCGTGTGTGTGTGTCTGTCTGTCTGTCTCTCTCTCACACACACACACACACACACACTTACTTTCTCTATGAGGAAAAAAAGACATTTTTGGCAAAATTATGGAGCAATAATGGATTTGAATTAAACATACACTTTTTAAAATAAATAATCTTAGTAGTCTGATTTAGTAGTGTACCATATTGAATTTAACATGATACAGAATTAGGAAAAATCACTATTTGTTCACACTCATTTTACAGGTCTGAAGTCTTACATAAATGCCTCTTTACATGGTAGGACACTATCTCTCCCCAGTACAACACAACATACACTGCTTCTCTCCACCCATGTAAAAGAATGGCCTCTCAGCTAGGAGGGTTTGTAAGCTCCAACAAAATGAATGTTAATTTATTGGGAATATGTAATAACCTGGTGAGTTTTTACTTCAAAAGATCATGGTTTGGATCCAGATTTACACTGGATCAACTGTGCTGATGGATGTGGACTTCCTTACTCCCTCCTTCCCACAGCACTGGCTCCAGTCCCCTAAAAAGTGCTATACAAGGAGTCAGCAGACCCTGCTGAATTGGGTAAGCTATGGGGTGGGAACCCCAAAAATCAGTCAGAGGTGTCTTCCACAAGCGGCGTCCTTCCTCTCACCTTAGGTCTCTTCCTCTTGCAGAAGGCAGTTTTTGGATCCAACCCAAGCACTTTTTCCTCAAATGAAAACTCAGGATAGACTGAAACTCTCAATGAATCTCAAAGTAATATAGAAACATTCCATCAGAACTCCACATGGGTGATTAGGTACAATTTCCAACATCCTACAGATTCTTGATTAACTGTTCATATTTCTGACAGGGAAACAAGAGAACAAAAACCACCAACCCATGCAGTTTTCAGCATTTAATTACCACATAAAATTAAATGTCTTTTGTAAATTCATAAGTACTGCCAGCAATGTTTTTTATCCCAAAAGGGGTGATGACCAGGGTGGGTGGGAGTCTATTTGTAGAACAGCTGAATATGGAGAGAGCAGTAGTTGTTATGGAGAATCAGCAATGCCATTTAAACTAAAAAAGAATCCCAATACTAGGGTAGCCTAGAATTCTACAGAAAATGTAAAGACAGCTTTCTTGTCTACATGACAGTCAGGACTTTTTTGGCCCAATTAATGGGAGAACTGCTGTTACCAGACTGGACCACAACATGCCAATCCCCAAAAGCAGATGAGAATTGTGCGTAACAGCAAACATTTTGTTTGATGCAAGATCCAACTTACTTAAAAGGAATCCTGTGAACTGCATCTTGCTTCCCCCATCCTCCATCCAGCTTCTGGACCACTGTATTATATTTGGCCAACTTGCATGGATGTTTTGCAGTTCCTGCAAAGCACTTCCATGTGTCTGCATTCCTAAGAATTCTCTCAGAAGCCAAATCATGCATGCAAAATGTGTCTGATGTCAGTCAGAAAACTTGTTCCTGTCACTCACTCCCAAGGGGCTGAACTATTTAACACCATGCATATGCTTTTTAACCAGATTTTCTTTCAACAAATTCCAACTTTTTTGGACCGGCTGATTTTAGTCATTTTAAATCATTGCATTGGGCCATCTTCATGATTAAACCTATTAAGACTATGTTAGTGTTTCTGGTTATTTTACAGTCATGGCAGAATTAACCACTAATATCTCACTACAAAAAGTATGCTCACCTGTGGATTTTATGGCAAGTATACTTGCATTTATCTATTTAAATATATTTATGTTAGCTGTATTGAAAAGGAGAAGTCCAGATTATTCCAGTGTGCGCTTGTACAGAAGCATTTGGGTATAGCTAAGGGACTTGTTCCCAGAATTTTGGCCAATATCTGTTTAGTCAGTTATCTTTCAGCAAGAAAAAGAGGATTTCTGAAATCTACACAAGAATGTGATTCTTTCAGATGTACCTTAGAATCAAGAAGATAGCTTGATTCAGAGCATACAATCAGGTTTTGGTTTTTCTATTCTAGACAATAGATGCATTACTTCCTATCATGTCAATCTTAAATACCATGCTTTAGTAACAAAAATGGAAACGATAGGTTCTCAAAATTAAACCACAATTCACAATTATTTTTGTTTTGGTTGGTTAAGGTTTATGACTACACATCTCTAACCAAGTTACACAATGCCTTTGTTCTTTACTAAAAACTGTGCAAAAGCACTTTGAAAAATTACTTAGTCTTTAAAAGAAGCGGGACTTGAAAGATTTGCCCTTACAACTCAGCATGACTGAAAAGCAGGTTATGGAGTCCAAGTATAATGGTTTAAAAGATTTAGAACTGCTTTTTTGTCTTCATATATTTCCTGTATTGTGTACAACAGTTACAATTTTGAAGAAGTACACAAACAGTTTTTGCTCATCTTAAACCATCTAAGGTTGCTAAAAAAAAATGTTACATTAGGAACAGTATGTGCCAGCACCAAGCAACGTAAGGCCTACAAAACATATGCTGAGATATTTGTGCAGCCCACAGCTTCATTAAAAAACCTTGAAATCTCCATGGTTGCTTTTTGTTTTGTTTTTTTAATGTTTCCAACTCACATGTCTGTGGTGACAGGCTTGAATACACGACAGCACTAAATTTATGCTACTTTAAAATATTGTTATTTCTATGCATTATTCTCAAGGACTAAATCATGAATTGATCTTAACTATCAAGGGCAGGCAGTTACTAGGGCTCTTGGTCACTCTTAGCTAGCGGACTCTAAACCAGATACAGGACTCATCCATTAGTAATGACCTCGTGCCTACCACATTGATGCCATGTTACATCATGCTAACAAAATGTGTAGATTCAAAGTATCATAGAATCACAGAGTTGGAATGGGGCAATTTAGGCCAAGTCCAACCCCCTGCAATCCAGTTTAAAGCATCCCTGAAAGAAGGCAGTCTAGTCCCTGCTTGAGTAACTCCAGCGGCCACCACTTACCTAGGCAGCTGGTTCTATTCTGACAGCTCTGACTGACCCTGAGGAATATTTCCTGATGTACAACCAAAATCTGCTTTCCTGTAACTTAAGCCCGTGGTTTCGTGACCAATCTGTTACGACAGATAATTCTGGGCGCTAGATTCCCTCTAACCCCACTCTTACGAAAGGTTTAGGATCTTTGGCTGGGGTAAAACCTGCGCTGCTGGGGGGAAGTGTGCGCTTTGCTCTTTTTACACTTAAACAAACCTACACACACAGAGAGAGACTCTAGAAACAAAAGGGTGGTTTTATTGAAGAAGAAATACAAAGAAGGTACAGCGTCTTACTTGTTGGTAAAGCAAACCTAGTGATGTCAGGCAGCAAAATATCCTTACGCTATGGTTCAAACACACCCTGTATTCTGGACAGGAGAAAGAGTCCCTTTTGCCCTGACAAGCCTGACTAGGAAGGGGGGGGGGGGATTCCCGTCTAGAAGGATAGAAAAGCAAAGTCCTGGCTACTACCTGTCTGCTGTGATGAGGTCCCAGCTGTAGCCCTGCGGAGGTAGAAGGGATTTGAGCAGTCTGCGTGACCCCCTCAGCTCTCTCCCGCCACACCGGGAGAGCGGCCCGCACCCCCCTCCTCCTCCCCCCCTCCGCGCTTGGGGGCCCCGGGTGTCCGGGCTGCTCGCTCTCCCGCTCTCGGAGAGCCCGCACATCCTGCTCCCTTCCTGGCGGACCCGGCTCCCCCACACCCCGGCGGGGCTCTCGTTCAGCCCAGAGGACCCAGGAGTCCAGGCACCACGTTTCAATCCCTCTCCTCCGCGTCCGGGGTCCCTTTGCCAGCCGGGGAGGGGGCTCTTGTGAGACCGGGGAGGGGTCATGCTGCTGCTTGGCTGCAAAAGATGGAGCCCGGGCGGGCGGGCGGGCGGGCGAGCAATCCTCTCCCTTTGGCTGACGTCTGTTTTAGGCATTAGGGTGCCGGGAGGGGGAGGGATTCTGGCACCCCTTTCACGTGCTCGACCCTTTGCCAGGGTGTCCTGTGGATGGATGCAGGGGGGTGATTTTGCTGGAGGGGCTCGTGGGCAGGCAGATGCTGGCACCAAAATCCCAGATGTGTGAGGGGAGGGGGGCACTTGCGAGCAGGTGCCCACCTGTGCCTACACTCACACACCTGCTTTATTGACCAGGGGTCCTGCAGATGGGTCGAACTCTCCCAGAATGCTGGGATCTGTAGTTCGACCCATCTGGAGGAAGGCTGCCCTAGGGAGGAGTGTGTGCCCGTCCTGGGCACCCCACGAGATGCTCTCTGGCCCGGCCCGTAACTCTCTGCCAGCTGCAAAGCACGGCTCTTCCCTCCCGCCGCCCGCCCCACCACAACATCCCCGTAATTCCAGGGGGAATTCTAGAGAACCTAAATTGCACTGTGCAAACAGGGTGTGTGTCGTTGTTGTGTTGATAAGGCAGCTGCTGCACATCTTGCAGTCTTGACACAGAGCCGGAAAATGGGAAGTCACACTGACATTTCGAGGGAGTAAACAACTTTCTTTGCACTCCACGGGGTGGGGGAGGAAGGGCACTGGCAAGTCCCTCCGTGCTCCTTTGGGCCTAGGCAAACTCCGGCCGGGCTCTCCACCCCACTTTGGCATTTGTGTATATAGACACACAGAGAGTGCATGGTCCCTGCTGTAATGGCCACAAGTAGCCCCTTCAACTTCTAAGAAAGGGAAAGAGCAAAACTTAGATGCTTCCTCATCCCTCTCTCTCTCTCCCTCTCTCTCTCTCTCACACACACACACACACTGTCCTGGCAAAGTTCTCTGCCCTGTGAAACTCCAGTTGGGGGGCAGAGGGAATCCTTGCCTTGCTTCTAAATTGCAGCCAGGTGTGGGGCGGAGACCGCGGCTGCACGGGGTGGGGGACACCTGAGCATTTTGGGCCTCTGGAGCCTGTCCTGCTGCAGAAATGTATGCCGCTCCGGAGAGGGGCAGTCAGAGTGTGCCCCACAGAGCAAGAGCCCCTCCGGACAAGGATCGTGATCATTTGGGGGTTGGTGCAGCATGTGGGGAAACTGTCAGGGTCCCCAGCTGCTGCCCTATGGAGGCCTGTGGCTCACGCTGGCTCAGCTTGTCTGAGTGTGGAAAGCTAAGCAGGGTCAGGCCTGGTTGTTATTTGGATGGGAGACCCCTCCTCTAGTTTCCTGCACTGAGCAGGGGGTTGGACTCGATAGCCTTGTAGGCTCCTTCCAACTCTATGATCTATGAAATCTATGAAAAACCTCTTGGTTCTTATAGTCTCCTTTTTGGAGAAATGAGAGCAGTGGGGGCGGGTCTTTGCCCCACAGATGTCTTCAAACTCTGAATGACCTTACTCTTTATATTTTGATAGCTCCTGATGGGTGTGCTTAGGAAAGCAAAGGTTTGGGTCTACCTGCTGATGGGCCTGTTTTTGGATAAAACTACTGGTGGTAGGGGGGGGGGGATGAGCCATATATTTTCAGGAGAAATCCTCCTGTGTTTTAGGCGATATGCAATATTCAGATCTTAATCAATGCAAGCCTGCTACTCATTTGCCTATGCATGCCTCTAGGCTTCACTCACTCTTCCAAACCTTCAGTCATGACCTTTTGCCTTCTGCCCTGCTGGGGAGGTGGGCAGGCTGCTTCTTTTCTCCTGAATATCATACAGTCTTGGATGATATAGAACAGGTTTCTGTATGACAACTTTTGAGGTTCTTGAAAAGTGCTATCATATCTCAGCCTGCGCTTCTGACGGCTAAACATACACAGTTCCTTCAATCTTTCCTTGTAGGGTTTAGTTTCTAGTCCTCTGATCATCTTTCTTTCCCTTCTCTGAACTCATTACAATTTATCTGAATCCTTCTTAAAAGTGTGGTGTCCAGAACTGGACACAGTATCCGAAGTGAGGTCTGACCAGCGCAGAGCAGAGTGGAATATGAAGCTGTCTACCTCCTGATCTGTTCTCCAAAGTGGCCTGTTGTGCAGAACCATTTCCTTGCCCGTATTGTGTGCTGTGCTTCAGCAGCTGTAACTACAGGCCACAATTTGCCCTTCTGTGCTAACAAGCAGAGACAAGGTCTGTTCTGCCAGTCTATGAGAACACACAGTTTTCATTTTGATTTATTTTGCATAAGAACTCCACTGCTTTAAAAGAAACTCAATGGCCCAAAGGTTAAATAAATTCCGAGTCTGACAGGTTTTTTTCAACTGGGAACCAAGAAAAGCCATATGAACCTGAGGAAGAATACATTTCCCTCTCACAGCAGTACCTAACCAACAACATGGCACCACTTTCTCCAGACAACAGAATGGGTAGAACTTTTGAAGACTACAGAATGACTCAACACAGCACAAGCCATTTGTTACTTTATCATTAATACTTTTTAAAAGGTATCCTTCTATTATTTAATATTTTTACAAACATAAATGTGAACTTTCTCCGGCATTTCAAAACATTAAAATCTTCTAATAAGGTGCCATGCCAAAGGAAGGACATGAAGCTATTCGATTACAACAATATAAAATACAAGATTTCAAACCCTATCAACAGATGCTGTGCAGATTCCAAGAGCCAGTTGAGGTACCCAGAAGAAACTACTTGTAAAGTATCTGACAATTACATTACTGAAACATGCACAAAATGGTGCAATCATGTTATAATTTTATCAAGTACATCTCCAAACAGCCAGGGCTCCATTGCTGAAAAACTGCAGCATGACTAACACGGCTCCATTGTAAAAGGCAACGTAACCTAGCACTTGTTAGCAGTCAGTGCCACACTGGACTGAGTTTCCATGACAACCAGGGGAAAAAAATATATAAAGCAAACTACAGTTAAGCGAAAATTATACTCCATGACAATACGTGCAAAAGGCAGGAAGCATGGCTCCTGATGGAACATTTCAATATACACCTTGCACGCTGACAAAAAAAAGTGAAAAATAACAATTAATCACAATTATTTTCATGCGTATTTAACAATCATTGTTTTTCTCCACCATTTGGTGCAAACACCCCTAATGTCGCAAAAACTCAAGGAAATAAAAAACATTTAAACCTGCAGTACTCGTTGTTGCCATTCTTTTTGATGGCAATTTAAAAGATATGTGATTTGGGTATTTTGAGGCTGTAGTCTTCACTGCTGTAGACAATGGATGCTGAATGTACTTGTAATTTGCTTCCCAAGAGAACATATGGCTTTGAATTAGATATTAAGATGCTTTAAATTCTGAAATAATGTTCGCTAGAACCAGAAGATATTGTGTTCACTGTTCAAGGACTTGCACTCTGAATAGCTCCCCTTTACAGAGTGGTAGCTGTTTAAAAACTCAAGCATTCCACAAAGAAAAAAATAATCACACAACAGTGGACCAGTTCTGTCAATTACACTGACATGTTAGACAGCCAAAAACTTATGGCAAGGTCATACAGTCAAACTATTCATCTACAATTTTGCTCAGATTGTCAACTGATGAATGTGAGTGCAACAGTCTGCAACTCTTTTGTTTATTCTAAGCTTTTTTTTTTAACCCTGCTCTTAAATCCCATAAAGGTTTCCAGAGCAACTCAAAAATATCGAGCCAAACAAAACAAGAATTCATAAAACATTTTAAAACATTTTAAAACAGTAGAACAGATAATAAAGCTATAGCTAACATGAATACTGTGTTCACCTGGAATATTGGGTTCAGTTCTGGACACCACACCTATTAGAACAAAAATCCAAGATGTGGGCAAATGGAAAAGGCCTCTCCCTGCTGCCAAAATGATAGTATCAGTGCCCGGCAAGCCTCCCTGGGGAGAGCATTCACAAGAGGGAGCACCGGCACCAAAAAGGGCCTATCTCAGAGCACCACATGCCTCACCTCGGAAGATGGACCAAAAGATGGGCTCAGAAAAATATCTTAACACCCAGATAGATATATGTGGGAGCAAGCAGTCTTTAAGGTACACTGGCCCTATCATATGGGACATTAAACATCAAGAATAGCACTTTGAATGGTGCCCAGAAATGAACCGAGAACCAGTGCAGCTGCTTTAAAATTGGCAAGAAATGTTCCACCTGCCCAGTCTCAGTCAGTAATCTAGTTGCAGCATTTTGCACCAACTGGTTTCAAACAGTTTTTAAGGGCAGTCATATGCACATAATATTCATCATCAGGCGATCACTCGTGACCGAGTAAGATTGTCTTCCGGGATAAAAGGAGGAAATTCTAAAGAAGATTGTGTAGACTCTAGTGATGGGTCCGTAAGTGACTGTGGAGGCCAATTCTAGATCCACGCAGCTTCCCACAGTGAGGACACAGGTTACCAGATAGAAGATGGTCCTGTAAAGGATTCATTTGACGTGCTTTTCGCTTAGCACGTTTCTCCCTTTCACCTTGCACTCGGGCTTCTTCAAAGTCCATGGAACCTTTGTGAAAGGCCAACCTCCATTTAGATCGTTCATGGGCCAGAGCTTTCCAGTTTTCGATGTTTATATTGCATTTTTTTAGATTAGCCTTATGAACATCTTTAAACCTCTTATATTGACCACCTATATTCCGCTTTCCATCCTTGAGTTGGGAGTAAAGTAACTGCTTTGGGAGACGGCAGTCAGGCATTCGAACAACATGACCGGTCCACTGAAGTTGGCGTTGAAGGATCATTTTTTCAATGCTAGTAGTCTTTGCTTCTTCCAGTACACTGACATTTGTTCGCCTATCTTCCCAAGTAATTCGCAGGATTTTCCGGAGCCAACGTTGATGAAACCTTTCAAGGAGGTGGAAGTGACGTTTATAGATAGTCCATGTTTCGCAGGCATACAATAAAGTTGGTAATACAATGGCTTCATAAACCAGTGTTTTGGTCTTCTTACAAATATCCCGATCCTCGAACACTATGTTTCATTCGAGAAAATGCGGCACTTGCGGAGCTCAGACGATGCTGGATTTCACTGTCGATGTTAGCTGTAACAGAAAGATAGCTGCCAAGATAGAGAAAATGATCGACATTTTCCAGTATTGTCCCGCCAAGCTGGATAGATGGCATCACCAAAGGGTTAGCTTGCACTTGCTGATGAAGCACTTTGGGTTTTTTTATGTTAAGTGAGAGACCAAGTTTTTCGTATGCTTCTGCAAAAGCATTTAGGATAGTTTGGAGATCATCCTCTGAATGTGCGGAGACCACATTATCATCAGCATACTGAAGTTCCACAACGGAGGTTGTAATTACCTTACTTTTTGCTTTCAGCCTGCTGAGATTAAAAAGCTTTCCATCTGTTCAATATATAATTCCCACACCAGTGGGAAGTTTCCCCTTGACAAGATGTAAAACCATGGCGATGAAAATGGCAAATAATGTTGGGGCGATAACACATCCCTGTTTTAACACCTGATCCCACTTTAAATGGAGCACCATGAGAGCCGTTGTTGTCCAAAACCGTTGCCGTCATGTTGTCATGGAGAAGTCGCAAGATATTCACAAATTTATTATAGTAGTCTAAACAGGATGTTAGCAGAGCATAGGTAACTGCAAGCAGAATCGCTCTGTCCCAGAGAGGAGACGCAGCTGGCAAGCCAGTCTAAACTGATGAAAAATGCTTCAACATCTGCAATCCCATCCAGAGCAGGGTGAACACCACTCCCTGGTCAGATGAACCACCCACCAACACTACCTCCATCTTATCTGGATTAAGCTTCACTTTATTGGCCCTCATCCAGTTCATTACTGATCTCAGACATCAGCACTTCCACAACTAAAATGTGCATAAGGATGTGTCATTTGTGTAATCTTAACTACTGATGAGCTTTTCCAAATGCATTTATTTGGGTAAAATGAAACTATTGTTGCACATCACCACAAGGGGAAACCTTATGAAAAGATTATAATTTATGCACCCCATGCACTGTTTTCCACACAGAACTCTCACTATTCAGATGAATATTAAATTGCTGACTTTAAGCATTGTTCATATATTTTATTATTTCTAGGCTACTTTTTAGGGTCATGCCCTCACAAAGGGGCATATGTAGCAGACACAGTCAAACAAAATCTGCAGTCACAAATATTTGAAAGCAGTTCTAGTCCCAAAACACTTTTAGGAGGAGATCTCAGTCTCTCACATTGCTAGCTGCAAATAGTTCAACCATTTTGAGGAGCATTGTGAGGAGGGGAGTATTAAACATTCCTGTCAAACATGTTCAGGAAATTAGTAGGGCCTTTAACCCACATGACATGCACTCCTACGATCTTCCTTCCCCCCTGCATGAGTCATCAGGACTGCAACTGTTTATTACAGTGGGTTTTATCGAACTTGAGAAATCCACCAAACCCCATCTATAAAGCTGTTCAGAGGATGGCACCAGGAGCATATTGTCATCCACAAAACTTAATGCTTAAGCACAGTAACTTCAGTATGCCCCACTGGGGAGTAGTAGTTAAGATAGGTGTCTGCAGCATTATTTCACTAATCTAAACCTATAGGATAGAATTTGACATGTATAATTGAAGTGAAAATATATAAGCTGAGGAGCAGCAGTAGTTCTGCAGTGCAGTTCATTCTGAAAAGCAAACCTTACATAATAAAGTGTGTGTTGAGGCTTGCTCCACCAGATTTCTCACAAGTACTGCTCTCACATGCTCAGCCTTAGCAATGTCTTAAGATACATCTAGTTGCTCAGAAAACATCCCCATGTTAAGAACATAGCAAGAGCCATGCTAGGTCCAAGGGTCCATCTAGTCTAGCATCCTATCCTGTTCACACAGTGGCCAACCAGCTGCCCATGGGAATCCCACAAGCAGGACATGAGTGCAACAGCACCCTCCTGCCCATGTTCTCCAGCAACTGGTGCATAGGCATGCTGCCTCTGAAACTGGAGGTAGCATATAGCCAATCAGGACTAGTAGCCATTGATAGCCTTATCCTCCATGTTATCTTACAAATTATATTTAAAAGCCTGAGCATGACTCATACCAATGACATGCACACACATGCTTTCAACACACCAGGACAGTATGACAGTAGTGGGGTTCTACAATCACTTCCTTCTCTAGCATACTCCTGGATAAAATGATTTTGTCTTACATACCAAAATAAAAGGACTTTGTTTCCAGTTTGCTACATCTGCAGTTCAGAATATGGTCTTCTTCTTTTTTTTTTTTTGGTATGTTCAAAATGACTCCCAGTTTTTCTTCCCAAAGCAAATAGAGCCCGTACTACTCTAGGTTGGTAAGGATACAGCTTGGCTTCACGTGGCAACAGAATACTCCTTTTTAAATGTGTTACAGGTTGTTAGACTGACTACTGTACACAAAAATAAATACTCTTAAGAGCCTGATCATGTGATGCAGTACTCTTGTTGCCAGGGCACTCAGGGGCCCAAGGTGGGCAGGACACACAGTGCCAATGCCTAGACTGAGCCCCAGACACAGTACTCACTTCCCTGACCCAATACAGTACAGAGGTGTCTCATTAAGGGCATCATACAAGGAGGGGGCAGATCAGGACTGAAGCAAGCAAAACCTGAACTGCCCTTTCACACTACCCCCGGGGTGTGATGCAGGTCCTTTGCCACTCAGAGACAGAGGTTTGCTGCAATTATTGTGCACTGATAGGAACAGGCCACCCGATACTAAATACAGATATGTGATCTTGGTATTATGCCACAGCAGGAACCCAAACAGCACAGAATCTTTAAGTTGTAAATGCATATATACCTAGCCCTGTTGCTTGCCTTAAAAGCGTATTTTACAACCACAGCTGATATTCAAACGTCTAATCCCAGAAGCTTTTCAAAAAGAGAGACCAAGAAGGGCATTTTCAGTTGAAGTCCCATAAAAAAATATGGAATCAGCAAACTATGAAAAACAGCTCTTCTGAAATTAAAGCTCTAATGTATGTGTTCAGAAAAAGTAACTGGTGCAAGATGAGTGAAATGCATGTACAAATATTGGTCTTACCTTTTAAGCCATTGGATTATATATTACTAGGGCTTTGGCATAAAAACCAGAAAGTTAAAGTGTCAGCAAAATGAAGCAGCGCAAACCAATGACCATCCATAAAAGCATTGCAGTGAAGCTTGTATTGTGCCATCGCCTATATCTGGGTGCTTCGGAGTTCAAATTGAACGCATTTAAACGTGAAGAAGAGATGCCCATGTCCCGGGGAAGGAGGGCAGAAGGTGACAGCTGGTCCTGATTAAGTATAGGAAGCACCTGGCTTCTTGCCAGCAGCACATTCAAACAGGGTAAAAAGGAAATCGCTGGCTGTGTCTGAAATCAGGATTCGTTTGCTTATTTCTAGCAAGCATTAGTTTGTTTCAGAAAGCAGTAGAAGCAGAGCAAAAGTTTAGAACTGGTCTAGTTATTTACTTCAGAGAAGCCATTGCATTTATTACAATTTCATACATGCCTTCTACCTCCTGCTCTATGCCGCAGTCAGAACAGGATCTCGAACCATAGGGGGAGGGGGAGGTTCTAGTTACCCCACTTCTATGGTCTAACGTGTAGACCAGTCCTTAAGCCAAATTTTATAGTAAACTCAGAGCAAGCAATTCCCAGAAAACATTTATAAGATCTGTTAAAAGTAGACTTACAAATATAAGACCATTTTGAATATCTTTGAAACTCACAAGACTATCATATCTCGGTAGCAATGGCCACAGATCTACACAAGCCAACCTTGAATGTATAATCCCATCTTAACTGAAAATGAAAACTAGAGCAGAACACAGCATGCCTTGCCATGAAGTAAATCAATCCTCTATGATATGCTTAAGCCATCCACTGGTCTGGAATGTACATAAAACGTAGGAGACGGCTTCTCAGCAAGCAATATGGTAACTACTGTGACAAACAAGACAACATACAGGCCTGTGGCTTATCCTGGCTCAGCTTGTCTGAGTGTGGAAAGCTAAGCAGGGTCAGGCCTGGCTATTACTTGGATGGGAGACCCCTCCTCTAGTTTCCTGCATTGAGCAGGGGGTTGGACTCGATAGCCTTGTAGGCGCCTTCCAACTCTATGATCTATGAAACTTCTGGAGGGTACGGTTCTCAATGGCTACTACTCATGATGGCTATGTGCCACCTCTGAATGCCAATTGCTGGGGAACCAAAGCGGGGAGGCAGACTGCCCTCATGCCCTGCTTATGGACTTCCCATAGGCATCTGGTTGGCCACTGTGAGAAACAGGATACTAGACTACAAAGGCATTAGATCTGATCCAGATTCAGGGATCTTATGTTCTTATAGCTCTTAACATGCAGATTATCTATAGTGCACCCTCCATGACAATTCCTTTCACTATTTCCATACTCGTCCCCCTCCACCTCCCAAAACACCCTGAGTTTTGTACATTTCTGCCAGAGTTATTTATAGAATAATATACACCGCACTGCTAAGAAATGGTTCTATATGGGTTGTCATTGTATATAAACTACAAGGTGAGCAAGAGCGGTGAACAGACTCATGCATTTAAATTTAGAAAAAGGGTTCTCAATGACATCAGCATATTTATAATGTAAAGCACACATTTCAGTAAAAGTAGTTAGTAAGTCAATTAGCGATTTTTTTCTCTTTCACTATTCTTGGACAAAAAGTATCATCCTTAAGCACTTTTAAAATGGTGTGTGATGTTCACAACTAGCTTTTGGTGCATCTCCAGTTGACTATGAATAACTCCAGAACAGCCTCTGGAATGTCCTCCATTCTTCCACACCCCTAACTATGAACTCCAGTAAAAATGCAGAGCTGGTTAGCACATAATGACTAATGTAATTAATTAACCCATGGTTAGTTGGAGCTGTGTGGGAGCCTGCCTCACGACCACTCATTGCTTCTGCTTTGTTTCTGGTTTAGCAAACATGCCAGAAACACCCCGTTCCTGGCTTCTTTGCTACAACGTCCAAACCCAGCACACTCAGTTGTTGAGATACAAACAACCCAGAGTTTTAACCTAAGAACAACCCATGGATTGTCATTACGTGCAAACTGGGTCACAGTGTGCTTAATGACTGGGTTTTAACAGCTGCACACTGTCCTAAATGCAAAGTCGTTTCATTCTATTTCCTAGATACAAGCCAACTACACAGAAATTGAACGGCAGCAACACTATTAGTGAACTATGGGAAATAGCTCCATCTTGATCCATTCCGGTCTGGGTTCAGGCCTGGTTTTGGGACCAAATCAGCCTTAGTTGCCCTGATGGATGACCTTCTTTGGGAAAGGGGGAGTGCGAACCTGTTAATTCTTCTAGACCTCTCAGCAGCTTTTGATACCATTGACCATGGTATCCTGCTGGACCAGATCCATGAGCTAGGAGCATTGTTTTACAGTGGTTCAACTCTTAATTATGGGGTCGGTTCCAGAGATTGGGTGACACTGCCTTGGCCCCATGACTGTGGGGTGCCACGGGGCATTATTCTGTCCCCAATGCTGTTTAACATTTATATGAAACCATTGGGAGCAGTCATTAGATTTGGGTTAAGTGATGATACTCTGCTCTATTTCTCTGTAACATCTGAATCAGGAGAGCCCATGCAAATTCAGAACTGGATGCAGATGTGGACTGGATGAGGCCTAATAAACTGAAGCTGAATCCTGACAGGACAGAGGCTGGGTAAGTGATTCACAGATTCGGGAATTGGGTTGTTTACCTGTTCTGGATGGGGTTGCACTCTCTCTTAAGGAACCGGCCTGTAGCCACGTTCATCTTTTTGTTGACATACAAAGACCAAAACATCTTGGGAGCAGAATACCTGGCTGACTGTCTTCCCTTATATAGACCCAGTTGACATCTAAGATCTTCTGAGGAGGCCTTACTGGTCATTCCACAGACAATGGAATGTTGCCAGGTAGCGGCGCATAAGCAGACCTTCTTGGTGGTGGTATCCACTCTTTGGAATACTCTCTCACATGTAGTTCAAGAGGCAGAAAGGGTGGGTAGTTTTAGTTCATTTGCTTGACTTGTACTTGCAGGCACTTGTGTGAGAGATAGAGAACCAGCTATAGTTGCTAAAGGAATGGTATTGGTTACTAAAAATACTCTCCCACGTGCTGTTCGAGAGTCAGAAACAGTGGCTAGTTTTAAATGCCTCTTGAAAACACACTTGTTCATACTGGCTTTTTCTGACCTCTGAGGGACTCTGCTACTACCCTGTTTTATTGTTTATGGTGCTGTAATGTTTTCAGTTATGTATTATATTTACCTTGTTTATATATTGTAATATTGTATTGTATTGTGAACTACTTAGGGATTTTAATACATTAAGCGGTATAAAGGTATTATAATGAATAAAATAAATAAATAGCCAGCCACTCCAATCCACAATGCAGAGTTCCTTTCTTCATTACATAAACAAATGCAAATGTTGCATGGTAACTTCCTCCAGATGCTAAAATTACAGTCTCCATATCTGAAAAATGGCGTAAACAAGAATCACTACAGTACTTTCTAGTCATAACACAAGTCCAAGAGGATTGCTCAAAACAAGGGCTGCTTTTCTCACCCCCACACTGGGAAAAAGCACAATTCATTGCTGGCATTTAACTTCATCTTTTTCCAGCAGAATCTTCCAAGGTTTGATTTTCTACATTAAAAACCTGTTAGCCACCAAGATAAAATCCTGCCTTTGACAATAGAGATCAAAAACATTAACCTGATAGCCTTTTAAATACATTCAGACAGTGTTTGATTTCATAGATTTCATAATAGAATTGGAAGGAGCCTACAAGGCTATCGAGTCCAACCCCCTGCTCAATGCAGGAAACTAGAGGAGGGGTCTCCCATCCAAGTAATAACCAGGCCTGACCCTGCTTAGCTTTCCACGCTCAGACAAGCTGAGCCAGCTTGAGCCACAGGCCTGTTTTTATTTTATAAAGTCCTGCATTATTAAGCAATTAAAAAATATCTGCATTTAAAGCTAGTAAACAGACTGTTTTATATGAAGAGATAATTTTGCTTTAATAAACACACTCTTCTTGACTTCCTTTAAAGAGGCAAAGACTGCCTACAGACTCCTTGAGGATAAATAATTCAGAGCATAAATGCCAAGGGCAGTGCAGCAAACTGATGGCAGGGACAACACAGGCAGTAATGTGTCTCTCACATCTCTAGGACTGCAAATCCGAACTCAGTTCTCAGTTCGGACTGCAAATCCGAACTGAGAGGATGGGGAGAAAATACTGAGCTCCAAAAATTCTCTCTCAGCTCTTGCTTGCCAATATTAAAGACTGTTACACATTTTAATGATCACAAAGAAATGCCTGTGAAATCCCTAAACTTGTCCATTTCTGGTCCATACTTGCACTTGTTATTGTGCTGAACAGAACAGACTCACATAATGAGCTAAGAATGTATCCGCACTCTCTAGGAAATTGACAGATTTCAGAGCTGCTCAGTCTGTGAATTAACTTTATTGAACTTGCAAGGTTTATCAAAGAGGAAGCCAGTTTCTATACCTAAGACTTGTAATATAACTGCAACACCAAGAGAAGGAAAAATAAACATTGGATCAAAAGTATTCACAATAGGAAACTACAGCCTCTTTAGAGTTATATTTCACAACTCTATAATGCAACTTGAATATAACTTGTGTTCACACAATTTTTTGGAACGGTCATTAGGTTTGTTTAATTAAAGGTCATAACATAAGCCTTCAAAAGGAACATAGCAGGAGGATATACTGGTGCCATAGATTTATAAGGAGAATAAATGGCCTGGCCTTGCTATTTGACTTTCGGTATTTTCTTCTATGATAGCAAGCCCCAGCAGCATATTTACCCATGCTTGGAGGAAAGCAGAGCCAAAAAACATGCCATACTGCCAAAACAAGCTACTAGAACACCTTTTTCCACACTGGGAAACAGTTGTTACTCTTTAGCTACCTAAAATCTCTTAGAAAATTCTAAGGATTAAAATGGCATGTGACTCTATATGCAAACTATCTGCATTGCTGGTAATCGAAGACCAACCATTATTTGTGATGCTTCCCCATTTCACTTCTAATTCCTTGGAAGAATATGCATACACAGAGGACGAATAAGTAAACAGCTCTATTAAAGGAAAATCTGATGGATCTATCTTGAATAGCTCACCATGAGGTAGATCTTGAGAACAGTTGGATGCTTCCAGACAGAGACCTGGTTCGCAAAACACGACAAACCATCGTGGGTAAACTAGTGATGTGTTGTCATGTCATCCAAACCCGGCACGTCTACCATGGGGTGGCTTAATTTTTGGGAACAAACCACCCTGACAACCCATGGCGTATTCTAGGGGTTATGATACCAAGGAAACCAATTTTGTCTTGGCTTGCTGAAAAGTGCCTCCGAGCCTTTGGACAAGAGTGGTCAAAAACGCTGCTGCTCTTCACCTCATGAACAATCTTGCTTCCCAAAGTCTGCCTAGCAATATATTGCATCATGGCAGCCTGCACCCTTCCTTGGCAGTCTCCTCCCCCACTTCCCCAGTGGACAACACCAGAGGCCCAGGAGTACCTCCAGGGCACCAGGCATGATACTCTGTTACCCTGGTTTTCCACACAGATGTTATTATGGGGCTACTCTTGCACCCCTACGCAGTGCAAGGAGAAGCTGCACAGGCTGAAGAAAAAGTTTAAGGGAATCACAACTCACAACAAGCGCTCAGGGATTGTTCCATGCACTATGCCATTCTCTGACAAACTTGCAATTATCCTGCTAGACCAGAGGTAAGTGATGCCCAGTTATACCGCTGGCAGCAGGATTCTCTTGAGCCACCTGCAGAGTCAGGCACCAGCCCATGAAAAGCGGCTAGTCTCCAACCTGTGATTCGTTCTCCCCATCTCCAGGCACATCAAGATGTGCTGAGCCCTATACTGCACTGGCAATCATCTCCAGTATGCCCAAGCCATGCAGGGCCCCGTCTACAAGTATTTCAAGTCCCCCAAATCCCGGGCTGCCCTACAAAGTATTCCAATTTGAGCTGGCAGTACATCCAGGTAGTCCATCCCTCTTCCCCAGCAACCAGCCCGCCCCACTTCAGGGACAAGTTCGCAGACAATGTACTCCTCCAGTACAAGCAGCCCAACTTATTTTCCTTCTATGTGGACATTAATTCTGGACATGGATGCTTGGGATGATGCCAAATTTCACACCAGTTTCCACATGTCCCAGTTCACTTTTGAAATCATAGCATCGGAAATCAGGCCTATAATCCATCATTTAGACGTGGTAATGCAGAAATGCTTATCAGGAAAAAATAAAGGAAAAAAAAGGCTTGGGGCTGACCTTGTACGAACTTGCTTTCAACATCGGGTGCCTTCCCCTCAGTACCACCTTCAGAGTAGGGAAGTCTCCCATGTGCAAAATCTTCAGACACGGTGAGCTCTCTAAACGAGCTCTAGATCGCTGATGTCAAAGGTGGGGGACAAGAGGAAGAACATGTGGGGTGTCTGTGAGCTAGGGTAAATGGCCTCCCCGTGTGACCCCTCATTTTCAGAAACCTGGCCTTTGCACTTCAACCATGACTTATAGCACTGTAATGGGCTCCAAGGACAGCAAAACAGAAAAACTTTAACTACTACCACAGCCGTGCTAGGCTCTGCAGAGAGTGCGCTTTTGGCCACTTAAAAGGTGTACTGGCATTCCCTCTACACACTTCTGGATGTGGAGGAAGACCCTGAACCAGATGCGATTGTTGCTTGCTGCATCCTGCACAACAGCTGTGAATCAAGGGGGGACATGCTCCTTCAGGACAACCCCGAGCTACCGAGACCTTAGTCTGAAAATGACGCCATTCCCATCGATGGGCAGGCAAATGGGCCCCCATCGCTTCCCTTGAATCCCAGCATCTTAATCAGCGACTTGTGAGGAAGGTAGAAATCTGTTCAGCTATCTCTGAGTGGATCTGAACCCACTACCCATGTGTTTACTCACTAATATGGACTAACAACTGCACAAGTGCCTTTCCTGTCAGCCTGTTATACTTGCTAGAGTAATGTAGCCTTTCCCCCACCATATAAGCATCCCTTCCCAATAAGCATCTGCTAAAGCGTAGCATTTCCCGCGTATGTCCCCTGCCTCCATAGTATCTCAGAATCATTTTTATAATCACAGCCACACAAGCCAATAGCCAAGTTCCTTGCATTTCCCAGTTAGAACCAGCAACCCACTCTATCAGCACCCCTCATACAAGTAATGCCTAACAGTGCCTTCCAAAGGAAAAGTAGGTTTTTAGCTGTTCTTACGTGGGCAACAGAAGCCACCAAAAGCTGTTGTTTCTCAACAAAGATCTTCTTTGGAGTTGCAGTACATTGTGGTCTTCTTGGGGGGAAATTGTCTGGTATGGTTGTAGGGGTGGTGTAGCAGGAGGGGAGGGAGGAGGATGGATTCAGTAGAAAAAACTGCTTGAGAAGTTGAGCCACGGGGTGGCAATGTGTGGGGTGGAGGGTGGGGTTAGACTTGACAGTGTGAGCTCAGTGAGATTTCTCTTTCTGAAGCAACAAAGGCAGGAGGGAGGGTGAGCGAAAGCAGCTTTGCTGACAGGCAGGGGGGGCAGTGGTGGCGACTGCCACACAAACTGCTACCCGGGGAGTCAGAGAGGGGATGGGGAAAATGGGGCCAAGAGCCACTTCAGAAAGGGGAGTGGGGAAGAGAGAGACTGGATGATGGATGACTGAAACAAGCAGCATGGGCAAGCGAAGATAGCCACGCACTAATAAAAAACACAACACCTGAAAAGGTTTACAGTTTTTATTAGAAATACACACAGGTATCAGCAGACACGGGGCAGTGGAGGGATTGATTGATTGATTGATTTCTATGTATGCCCCACCTTTTTTCCTGCAAGGAACCCAAGGCGGCTTACATAATCCTCCTCTTCCTCCTCTCCCCTTTATCCTCACAACAACCCTGTGAGGTAGGTTAGATGGGGAAACTTTGACATGAGCCGGCAAAGGCAAAACACAAAGCGGATCAATAGTAAAAAAGCTGCTGAGTGAGGGAGCAAGGGATCACGGGATGTGGATTTCACCACAAAGGCGCCTAGGATATGTGCCAGAGCCAGCTGGAGGACCACGGGAGAAGGAGCGGTAGAACAAGCCACGGCAAGCCCAATCATCTGTTGGGCACACCGTGGGTTGTTTTGTTAATAACCCACACTGTGTAGCTTATTCACAGGGTGGCTTAGCATGATGTGCAAACCCACCCAGAGTGTTTTCCATGCATCAAGCACACTGATCTGATCCACAGGGCTAAAATCTATGCACATTTATGTGGGAGAAACCCCATCAAACACAGTGGGACTTACTTCCAACTAAACATTAATAGTATCAGAGTGTATGTTACTTTAGTATATTTGTAAATATTCACAAGGTGGATAGCAAGTCAACACTATCCACAGCTGCTTGGCAACAGTGAATGTAAATACCTCTGACTTTAAGAATTAAATCAATTAAAGGTCACAATTCTAAACGCATACTCAAATTTGACTGAAATCAATTCTGACATTTATTCTGAAGTGAGTATTTATGACTGGTGCCTTAGGTTCTTTTACAAATACACAATATTTACAAGTGTTTAATATAGTTATATTTAATAATTTGTGAGGTCTGGCCAGACTCACCCCTGGGACCTTCCTGTCTCATGATCAGCCACCCACTTTCTGGAGCTACCCCAGCTTGTTGATTGCACCAGCAGAGGAGTTGATCATTCAGATCCACCCCAGGTGTGAAACTGGACCACCGTGATCCAGCTGGTAAGCAATCACTTTTCCTTGATGGTCACTCTGACAAGTGGGGCATGCTGGCCAACTGTCTCAATCCCACCTCCCTCCTTAAAAGTGATGCCTATTAAGTTACTTTACCACAGACACCGCGTTCCCCACCCCTCTTCCAAATCCAGGCTGACAAGTAGCCCGACAGCATCCCACAGAAGGCAGATTTGACCCATGGGCCTCCAGTAGCTGACTATTACTATTTACACTACAGGATTAGCTTTATCTAATGCAAGGGTAAGCAACTTGAGGCCCTCCAGAGGTTGTTTGAATGCAGCTCCCCTTTAAAGTCTGCCTTGCCTTATCCTCTCTTCCTCTCTGATGACTTTCCTATCATATTGCCATTAAGGATAAAAAATGTGATTTTAACTGTGCTCTCAGAAGCTGAAGCGCTGCCCTCAATACTGTGAACTCAAATCAAGATTACGGTAATGTTCCGATTCAAACATCTGTAAATCTGGCTACATACATGTATTTTGGATAGGTTGCCCCTGATGTAATTATTAAATTACTGCAATATTCACAAAATCCTGGCACACTTTAAAAAAAAATGCTATTGCAGTCTATCATAAAATTCATATGCTTCAAAGAACAACAAGAAACATACATTTACACACACACAAAAATCCCTTGGGGAAAGATCCCTGCTGCCTTCAGTGCCTATTTCAAGCTGGAAGGTTTACCAAGATCATTAAGACATCTTTTATTCACTGAACCATACCCAAGAAAGTCTCTCCCACTAAAAAATACTGCATTTGACATAACAAGAACTGGAATAAGCATTTTTATTTTAAAAAATTGTACAGATTGTCAAGTGTTGGTGTGTTTCTTAAAAAAATCACAGTACCGGTTTTCTGTTTCACTGCCAGTTCAGTAGCCATAAGCATTCATACCATGCTCATCCCTGTAGCTTCAATCTTAAACACGATTGCTGTCTTGATATAGCAGTTTCTCTCATAAAAGGCTTATGGCTAAACTCAGTCATTTTACCTTCAGTAGTGCACAAAAACTTGTATTTTAACCTGTGTTTGCAAACTACATGGAAATAATTTATTTACAGGAAATAAAATAATATATTTTATTTATAGGAATATTTACACCTATTTGCAGAAATGTTATAATTAGACAAAGTTCAGACAAATATAACTGGCTATATAAACTCTGGTTTACTGAAAAAGAAAAGGCTGGTACAGTATGATTAGCAAGCTTGACTAAGCAGACCCTCTCACTGGAGGAACACTTGCCTTCTCGGCTGAACAGAAGCCCACCACAATATCAAGGCAGGAAAGAGAAGCTTAAAGAAAAAGAATTATGCTACGTTCTGAACAGCTAAAAGAAAGCCTCCACATTAATTCCTTTAAAGGAAAAAGGAAGGGGGGGGAAAGGTTTTGAATTTGCGTATATTTGAAAGACTTACCTAGTTTTCTAAAAGTACAGGCCTGTAATATTCAGAATACAGTCATGCCTTGGATTGAGAACATAATTCTTTCCAGAAACGTGCTTGTAATCCAAAACACTCTTATATCAAAACGAAATCCCCCCAAAAAAATTTGTACACAGATTTTTAATTTAAGCCGTACTACAGTACTTGTATTGCAAGACGTTGCTTGTATACCAAGTCCAAAAAAAAAATTAAATAAATATTTAAACATTTGCTTCTTGCAAAACGCCCTCAAACCAAGTTACTTGCAATCCAAGGTATTACTGTATGTGGATGTATGTGCACATCTGTGTGGGGGAGGATAGCCCGCAAACTCCTAAGCACCATCACCAGCATAACATGGTATCACTTGTAGTGTGCTGTTAATTTAAGCTTTTAATAAGGCACTCCCAGAAACTTCTGATGACCAAGCATGTCCCCTCTGCCATAGGGACAGAGCTAGGAATACAAGTGCCACTACAGTGCCCACCTGCAACAGCTTTCTCATCCACACTTCTGGCTTCAAAGAGCTACTAGTGCTTTAAGGTTAGAACAACAGAGAGTCCCAAGATCAGCCTCCATAATGTTGCCCTGTTTAACAAGTTTAGCCAGTTAACTCTTTAAGGGCAAAGGGAAGTTATGAGAGAACCATGTGAGCAGTAAACATTGGGCTGCACTACACAGGCTGCCTGTGTGCAGTGGCTCTACCCCTGCTGCCTAGAGAATTCTAACTGAAGACCTCCTGAAATATACACAAGATTAAATAGCATATCTGTAATGGCAGAAGTCCACATCAGTAGCCTTGTAGGAAAGACAAGTAGTATAGCTGTTCTCATTCTGACCACAAAACAAAGACCCTACTTTGGCGCTCTCAAAATTATCTAACATGGAATATAAAGAACTTCCCCATTCAAAGAATGGACCTTATTTTTCAACCACGCTTACCCATTAAAAGCCTAGTCAAAGCAACCTACTTTAGGAATTCCTTTTCAGAGAACATTGGGAGCCATTTCGTTTTAATTATCCACATTCCACTTTTTAATCAAAATATTTTTGCTATAAACACTTAAAATCTATTTTAAAAATCAACACCACTGTTGATGTTTTTCAGAGGTTGTTTGAGGAAATGGAACAACACTGGAGCCATGATCAAAAATTAACAACAGACATACTGTCAGTTGGGAAAACTAAGAAACAAAATAATGATCCCCCATCACAGCTGAACTACTTCTAGGAATTACAAGTACAAAAGTTTCAAACACAAATGTGATAATCCTGTAGGCGCATTTTACTATCATATTTGCCTGCCTGGGTTATTCTGTCCATATTCAGTTTCTAGAACAATCCCAGAGATGCATTTGGCTTTAAAAGACAGTGACTGATCTGCTCAACCTCTATAAGGCTAGGTTCCTGGTGACAAGGGAGATCTGTGTAGAAAAAACGGAGGAGGGGAGGAAGAGGGGACAGAAGTTCCTTCCTGCAACTGAATATCAAAACACAGCCACAACTAGAAGGGGATCTGAACACACCAGCCCTTGTGCCTCAATGAACAGCCTGATTTTCAATACACACACACACACACACACCCCTCACAAGACAGCTGCTTTCTCTGGGAAAAGGGCAGAGGGCATTGGAGGGCTCAACTCCTCCAGGCTTCTTGGGGAGGGTGGGGAGAGAGAAACGATTTGCCTTTCTAAACATGTAATCAATCCTCTTTTTTAAGAGACTAGGTTATGGGGGGTGGGAGGGGAGAAGGTTTTAAATTCTGTTTGGAGACATACAGCTGCTTTTTATTTCTCATTTTAAGAGAAAGGAAAGGGAGGGCACCCCAAGGAAGAGACTAAGCAATTTAGAGATTAAATAAGAACATAAATGCCGCTCCGCTAGCCTTGGGGAAGATCTTTTCCACACATGCACAGGGCTAATACTGACCAAGAGATGATGAAATGTGGAATAGAAATTACCAGGGCAAAGAAACTGTCATTGCATCTCTTCTAACAATTACCATGCCCCCACCTCCTGGACGGGCACACTGCTGTTACCCTGGCACCAATTCCTTAACTTCCACATTTCCATTTATTTATTTATTTTATTATATTTGTTAATCGCCCATCTGACCGGTCACCCGGCCACATCTTTCCGTTGTGAATTACCCCAGACCGATTCCCACATCAACCCTGCGCCATCTGCCTCTGCAGCTCCACCACTCCACATGCACCTCTATTTCAGCAGCTGCTTTCCAGCTACAAAGCTTCTCTTTGCACTATATCCCATCTTCACATTCCAGCTGTGTATCGCCTCCCCTCCCCTCCCCCCATGTCCAGACTCTCCTACCCACCACATCCCATTACACATTCCCCCCACACTCACAGAGGTAATACTAATGCCTGTCATTGGAATTCTTCCTTTCTGCATACTGTTACCCCACCCCAGCTGCTTCTGCATGACCCCCAAATACATTCTGCTCAGTTCCTTTCACTCTTTTTCTTTCTTTTTTCTTTTTTGGCAGCACATACACCACACACCCTAGCAATCCCTCAATTTATACAGCACGGGCTACCAGAGAACTCCCAGTCCTATGCCTACAGCCACTCGTGCAAATCGGAACATGTAAACAATTAGAAGTATGGGGAGACACTGATGTGACCCCGAGAGGGTGAGCTGAAGGGCATTAAAGAGAAAATGATCAGCAGCCAGTGACCTCAAGCTTGTCCCCCATATCACCCTCAACACCCTCTTTCCCTCACACGCACTACCCAATAGAAGGGAGCTCCCTTGTCCTCAAATCCTCTGACCGCCCTCACCCCCAACCCCAACCCCCGTTTAAGGCCCCTCAGCGATGCTAGGCTCCCCCTCCGCACCAAGAGGGGGGGGGAAGAAGCCCCCACTCGGGCGAGCGTGATTCGCAACTCAACGCCCTTCAACACGACCCACCCTCGCCCACGGACCCACCGCCACCACCACGCCAGGCACGCGGGGGCCCGTGTGTGTGTGTGTGTTTAACCCTCCCTCCACAGCCACAGCTTCCTATTGTAAGCAGAGACCCCTGCAAGCCTCCCTGCCTCGACACACACGTGTCCTACCCACCCACCGACCCACCCCCGCAAGAGACGACGCCCGCTCCTCCCCCCGTTTCACCGGAGGCCTCGTCAGTCCCTCCCCCCACCCGTCAGACACCTTTTCAACATCCTGCCTCCCCCCACCCCACCCCACCCACCCCGCCCCGCCCTGCGAGGCAGGCGGCGCCTCTGTGGACTTCGCTCCCCTCCGCGCAGGGGCGGATAGGCCCCGAGCCCGCCCCCGCTCCACATCTGGCCTCTTACCCGCGCGCGGTCCGCGCCAGCGCCGCCGCTCTTCTCTGCGCCGCGGTGGAGGCGCGTCGGCCGTGTGCGCGAGGCCTACCTGCCTGCCTGCCGCCCGGCCGCCTCGGGGCGGCGGCGGCGGCGGCGGGCGGAGAGGCGAGGCGCGGCGCGGCGGGCCTTCAGCAGTGCCGGCGTCGCCTCCTCCTGCCCGCCCGCTCCATGGCCCGGCCGCCTTCCCGGCGGCTCTCGCTGCCTTGCTCTGGGCGCCCCCTCGCCAGCGCTGCCTGCCGCGTCCGCCCGCTCGCCTCAGCCCAGCCAGCCAGCGCCGCTTCCTCCCTTCCCACACACAGCCTCCGCGGCCGCCGCCGCTGCTGCCGCCACCGCCGCCAGAGCCGAGCTTCCCCATTGGCCCGATGATACGGCGCATCTCATTGGCCGGCGGCGGAGCGACGACGAGGGGAGGTGGGGTGGAGGCCGCCGCCATCGCTGTGACGCCAGCGCGCGTGACGTGGTCCAAAAAACGTCCCTTCGCTTTCCCAGCGGGCGGGCCCATAACAGGAGGCAGCTGGGCGGGCAAACCTTGGGATTGGACAACCGGATTCGTGTGTCGTTGATGACAGGCGCGTGATGGCGGTCACGTGGCCGAGGGGGTTTCTTTCCCCTTTTCCCGAGCTATGGTTGCCAGGGGTAACCAATTCAGGGCCTAATCGCTGGCAGTCAGCTCTAGTGCGGGCGAGAGCCTTTTCCCGCAGCTCTCCTCGAGCCCCCCCACCCCGGCTACCCTTTTCTTTCTTTCTGTCTTCCACTCTTCTAATTTAGCCATAGTCCGTTGCTTCTTCACCGCCCGTTTGCTCGCAAACCTGCCTGGGCTCTTCGCTTGCCAAACCCCAAAATAAAACGCTGTGAATACCGAAGGCCATTTAGGATGCGATTCCTCTTCTCTTTCCCCTCCCAAGAAACCAAACACTTTCTAGTGGGTGCACGTCCACTTAGAAGTAATCCTCGCAGAGTTCAACGGGGCGAGCTCCCAAGTAAGCTTGCCCAGGATGGCGGCCTCCGAACAGCTGCACGCGAAGCCGGGCTACGTGCGCAAAGCGTATGGCGGCCGGCACAGCGTGTGGCCGGATCACCGCCGAGCGTCTCGTGTTAAGCCTCTCGGCCTGTGTCGCCGTTTCCTTGACCTCTCCGTGTGTTTGGCTTGCTGCACTGGCAGAGGGTGGCCTCTCTGCACAGCGCTGACTCACCGGAGGCTTTGTACCACCGAGCCGAGCAGCGCGCATCCCGTTTCGGGCCGCTGATCAAGCAGGAGCAGAAAAGGGACCCGCACACACACCCGCTAGGCTTGGCCAGGCTGCATTGCAGGCTAGAACTAAACTGGGGGTGCAGGAAGAATGAGATAGCACTGCTATCCAGTTACTAGTTCTGGGTGCATTTTTCAACCCGTAATAGAGGGAGGAGAATTTGAACAAGTATGGCTTCTTTTGGCAATCCTGCTTATTGCTACTGCAGTGGCTGATAGAGGACTTTTCCTCCACAGCTGACCCTTTATATGGGGTACAAAAATAAGGGGAATGCATAAGGACTTCACTCCAAAGCTTTCTGTAGCGATCCCTGTTCTTCATTTTGTCCCTACACTTCTCCTACTGGGTACTATATAATTCAGACTCTCAAAGCAAAGAAGATAAATTATTACCCTCGAGTCACTTCATTTATCTCTGCAGTGTTGGGTGCAGGTTACGCATTCTTTCTGTTGCCAAATATTAATTAATAGACAACAGTTTTTGCTCCCTAAATAGATTTGGCACTAATAATTTTTCTGAAGAAACATTAATGCCTCTTCAGGTTGAAGAGCTTGTAATACAAAACTTCAGGCTTCCCATAAGGGTGGCAAAGGCCAGTTATTTAAGAAAACAATTCTGGCAGTGCATGCTTTTATGTTTTGCAGAAGGATTTAAGGGTTCCTATAAGTTAAATCAGATGCATGAAGTGTTATCCTATACACATGGGTATAGAGAGTAAACAGTGGGGCATAGTCATGTAAACAGTGATTAGTGACCATTCACAATGCCAGTAACAGATGATATCACAGTCTTCCTAGTTTTAGGGTGCAAACCTATGCATGTTTAGACAGAAAAAAAGCCCTACAATTCCCAGCCTTTCATTCGAAATCCCTCTGATAGTTTATGTTGACAGAGGACCTGGCTGGGAGTTATGGATAGGTGTAGGATTCTGTGGATTACCCCCTGCATACTTTTAATTGTCCAATTGTTAGTCACCCGAAGCGTAGCTGTAGTTGCACAAACTGGAGTAATTCACAAATGTATCACTAGAATACGTTATTGTTACAGGCAGTCTCCTGTGGATAGGTAAGTGTCTTGGTGTCTATTTTCTAAGCAGGAGGCATTGATCCGGTGATGGTCTCCTATTTCAATCACTATTCTTGGGTCACAAAATTATGTACGGTTAGTTTGGATGCAACAGACTGGCAGCTGCTTGCTCTGACTTGACTTGTTTGCTGTCTCTGGACTCCAAGCCACTTACTTTGCAGTAGCAGCAGTACCACATAAAAGTCAGCATGAAGTTCAGGTGTTGGTATGAGCAAGGGTTATGTTTCTTGTCATCCTGCAACTACCTCCTTGCCTAGCTGCATTACATCCTAAAACCTTTTGGGGAGGGGAGAAAAAGCTCATGGGAAAGTTGTACAAATGGGTCTCTGCCACACTCTTAATGAGTTGGGTCAGATCTGAAACCCATTGACTTTCAGAAGCACATCTAACAAACCAGGAGCTGAAGAAGGTGAACCCTTGAGTTAAGGGTGCCATCCTATGCATATTTAGACAGACAAAAGTTCTTCAACTCCCAGCATGCCCCAGCCAGGCAGGCTGGGAGTTATGGGGGGGGGGGGAGGTTGGCTTTAGAATTGGATTTTAAGAATCTGCCTGTAATCTCTCATATACAGTATACTGGTATGCCACATAGCTCACCTGTGTTTGTTATTGTACGACTGTCACAGTTTCTTTTTTCTCTTGACCAACTTCCTCCAGTAGCCATAAAATCACTTTCACAACACTGCCTTCTCCCTGCCTATATCCTCCCATGATGTCATAGCTGGAGTATATCCCAGTAAAGCCAGCCTGAATCAGGCTATATCTGTGTTGTCTGAATATTGGATATGTTCCCAACGGGAACCTTATTACCATGGAAAGGGCATTGAATTAAGTCACCTTTTTCAAGGTTACATTTCATACATTCAGAGAATGGATGGTAATGCTTGCAATTATGTAATCCATGTGATACATCTCTACCTGTATTCTGAACTATTGCAATTAAGCTTTATTTCAGAGCCAAAATGGATTGGCCTGTAACTCTAATAATGTATCATGAGTATTCAGTAGATGGCATTATGAGAGACCTGGGCTAATTGTACTTTACCAGACATTGGGCTGGATATATTATATATTTATATTTGTTATATTTATACCCCGTCTTTTTTCCTGCAAGGAACCCAAGGCGGCTTACATAATCCTCCTCCTCTCCATTTTATCCTCACAACAACCCTGTGAGGTAGGTTAGGCTGACAGTCAGTGAGTGGCCCAAAGTTACCCAGTGGGTTTCATGGCCAAGCGGGGACTAGAACCAGGATCTCCCGAGTCCCAGTCCAACACTCTCACCACTACGCCACACTGGCTCTCTGAGTTAGTTCTGCTTAGAGTAGACCCATTGAAATGAATAGGTTGTATCCAATGTTAGTCTAACTTAAGTCCCATTCATTTTAATGGGTCTACGCTAAGTAGACTAACAATGGATACAGCCCAATGGGATTTCATTGTGTTTATTCTGACTAAATCTGGATCTAACCCTTTCTTAAGGGGTTATCTCCTTTCATTATAATGCTATACAAGCACCCATGTCTCAGTGACCTTTGGAACTACTTTGACTTATGAAGCTTAATTTAAGTTTGTGTTTTTTTTTAATGGTTTTGTGACCATGGATACCGCAAGTCCTGGCATATTGTTTCACAAAGGACATTTCTATTTTTATTTTATTTTTCTTGTTACTTTTTCTCTGGATAGAATATGTGTTGGATAAACAAGGAAGTCATTGCCTGCTGGAGTGAGGCTGAACTTCATATCCTCCTGGAAAAAAAGATGTGTGTGGGAGGGGTCATCTTGTTTTTATTCAGTGGGACAAAGTTGTTCTCTCGGTCTGGTGGCATGCCTATCCAAAGAATGTTTAAAAGGTGCAATCCTGTGCGTGTTTAGACAGAAAAGAAGGCCTACAACTCCCAGCATGCCCCAGCCAGCGTGGCTGACTGGGGCATGCTGGGAGTTGTAGCCCTTTTTTTCTGCCTAAACACGCACAGGATTGTGCCTTAGGTAAAGTGAATGAGACAGTTGTTTTCATTGGACCAACAAGTGCTGGAAGTAAGATTTTGGGTTACACAAGGTTGTATCCAGTGGCAGTCCTACTTAGAGTAGACCCATTGAAATGTATGGGACTCAAGTTAGATTAACATTGGATACAACTCACAGAACTTTTCTTCTGGTGTAGATAATAATGTTTATATATAGCACTTATGAGTGTTCACAGTATTTCACATGGAATTTATTTATTTATTCCATTTATACCCCGCCTTTTTTCTTGCAAGGAACCCAAGGCGGCTTACATAACCCTCCTCTCCATTTTATCCTCACAACAACCCTGTGAGGTAGGTTAGGCTGAGAGTCAGTGACTCGCCCAAAGTCACCCAGTGAGTTTCATGGCCGAGCGGGGACTAGAACCCGGATCTCCTGAGTCCCGGTCCGACACTCTCACCACTACTCCACACTGGCTTATCACAATACCATACAATATCACAATACCATTTCTGATGTTTACCACACTTCAATATGCCTGCCAATTTTACCTGTTCAGCTCATTCTGTCTGGGGCAGAATGATTTATAACATTCTGCTAGCATATACTATACCAGTGTTCTCCAACCTTGGGTCCCCAGATGTGTTTGGCCTACAACTCCCAGCATGCCCCAGCCAGCTACGCTGGCTGGGGCATGCTGGGAGTTGTAGGCCAAACACATCTGGGGACCCAAGGTTGGAGAACACTGTACTATACATTAGTAACATTTTGTTGGTTAATCAAGTTATAGCTTAATCAGATTAAGTGCACCTTGCATGGAAAAGGACCAAAGAGCCAGTGTGGCGTAGTGGTGAGAGTGTTGGACTGGGACTCAGGAGATCCGGGTTCTATTCCCCACTCAGCCATGAAACTCACTGTCAGCCTAACCTACCTCACAGAGTTGTTGTGAGGATAAAATGGAGAGGAGGAGGAGGAGGAGGATTATGTAAGCCGCCTTGGGTTCCTTGCAGGAAAAAAGGCGGGGTATAAATATAATAAATAAATAAATAAAGGTCTTTGGGGAAGGTCTGTGGTGGAGCACATGCTTTGCATGCAAAAGATCTCAGGTTCAACCTCTGTCCTCTGGTAATTCCAAGTGTGATGGGGGAAGACTCCTGACTGAAATCCTGGAGAGCTGCTGCCGCCAGTTAGTGCAAAAGACAATCATGCGTTAGATGGGCCAATATCTGACTTGCTATAAGGCAACTTCCTATGTTGAAAATCAGTATGTACATTTTAAAAACAATGTGAGACGTTCATACTACCAGTTTATTCAGGGTGCAATCCTATGCCTGCTTAGACAGAAAAAAGTCCTACAATTCCCAGCATGCCCCAGTCAGCATGGCTGATTGGAGGCATGCTGGGAGTTGTAGGACTTATTTTTTTCTGTCTAAGCACGCATAGGACTGTGCCCTTAGTCCAGTGTTTCTCAACCTTGGGTCCCCAGATGTTTTTGGCCTACAACTCCCAGCATGCCCCAGCCAGCATAGCTGGCTGGGGCATGCTGGGAGTTGTAGGCCAAAAACATCTGGGGACCCAAGGTTGAGAAACACTGCCTTAGTCAAAGCTTGCCCTTAGCGTCAAGATATCATGCCAGGGGTGGGGGTGCGAGGGGGCAAGCACCCCTTAGACAAGTAACTTGCCCCACCCACCTGCTGGACTCTTGTGCTTCCTTGAAGGAAAGGGACTTTTCACATACAAACTGTAACTTCATCATAAACTGGAAAATGAAATATGGCTGCAATCCCCACTCCCAGAAATGCACTTTGCCCCTTCTCCATCCCATTTTTTCTGGCGCTGTCACTGTTAATGTCCCCCACATTTCAGTCAATCAAAATCCAATCTTGAGATGCAGATTTTGTCTATCTACCATTTAATCAAGCATAGCCACTTGAATCTTATGTGCATAAATGTAACTGTCAGTTTAATCAGTAATACAAACAGCCATTCAAATGTGATACAGAGGTTATTTAGCAGGTTCTTAGCTTGATTAGAAAGTTTACTTAGACCAGTGGAAACCAGTCAACATTCTGGGTGTGTCTGTCAAGAAGATGGTCGCTGTGATACATCCACAGCAGACGGGAAGAGCATTGCAACTCTATTGTCGTTTTGCAACTCTGTTAAGGAACAATTTGTTTAAGGAAGAACAGTCTGACTGATCTGCTAGTGAAACTGTGAAAGCCTCTGAGCACTGCGGACCTGTTCTTCAAGTAGAATGCTGTGGCTTTAAAATTATTTGTACATAAAAGTATACCATTAACCTGAAGGTGACATCAGTAATCTTCCAACCGTAACCATATCAAGAGCCATTTTTTTCTCTACTGCTCAACTATTAAGAAGCGGCTCCTGCTTATTCAGCCTAAATCTACCTTTTCTGCAGCTTGAATCCCACACTTTATTTATTTATTATGAATGTATTTATACATAATACTTTTCCTTCTTTGATTGGGGAGCCCTGCAGGGGTTGGAGGTGTGTTTGTATATGTGTTGCGTACAGGTTCCAAAGGAGCCTCTGAATGAAACGAACAGAACAACTTTTAATAGCCTTGATGTGTCCCACATGCAAATTTGAAACTTACTACACCCAGTTTTGGAGCCAGAATTAATACCTGTACACTGTGATGCTGAATCCACTCACTTGCTTTCCTTTTTTAAAATTTTATTTTAACAATGGGTACTCACTCTCTTTCTTAGTCTTGTCTCAGTTTCTATAAAAACCAGTCAACTGTTTTCATAGTTTTTGCTCTATTGCACTTTAAAGAATCACCCAACTGTGCAGATGTAAAACTGTATAGGCACGCTAATAATAATAATAATAATAATAATAATAATATAATTTGCAGAAGCATACGAAAAACTTGGTCTCTCACTTAACATCAAAAAAACCAAAGTGCTTCATCAGCAAGTGCAAGCCAATCCTTTGGTGATGCCATCTATCCAGCTTGGCGGGACAATACTGGAAAATGTCGATCATTTTCTCTATCTTGGCAGCTATCTTTCTGTTACAGCTAACATCGACAGTGAAATCCAGCATCGTCTGAGCTCCGCAAGTGCCGCATTTTCTCGAATGAAACATAGAGTGTTCGAGGATCGGGATATTTGTAAGAAGACCAAAACACTGGTTTATGAAGCCATTGTATTACCAACTTTATTGTATGCCTGCGAAACATGGACTATCTATAACGTCACTTCCACCTCCTTGAAAGGTTTCATCAACGTTGCCTCCGGAAAATCCTGCAAATTACTTGGGAAGATAGGCGAACAAATGTCAGTGTACTGGAAGAAGCAAAGACTACTAGCATTGAAAAATGATCCTTCAACGCCAACTTCAGTGGACCGGTCATGGTTGTTCAATGCCTGGACTGCCGTCTCCCAAAGCAGTTACTTTACTCCCAACTCAAGGAGGAAAGCGGAATATCGGTGGTCAATAAGAGGTTTAAAGATGTTCATAAGGCTAATCTAAAAAATGCAATAAACATCGAAAACTGGGAAGCTCTGGCCCATGAACGATCTAAAATGGAGGTTGGCCTTTCACAAAGGTTCCATGGACTTTGAAGAAGCCCGAGTGCAAGGTGAAAGGTGCTAAGCGAAAAGCACGTCAACGAATCCTTTACAGGACCAGCTCTATCTGGTAACCTGTGTCCTCACTTGGGAAGCTGTGTGGATCTAGAATTGGCCTCCACAGTCACTTACGGACCCATCGCTAGAGTCTACACAATCTTCTTTAGAATTTCCTCCTTTTATCCCGGAAGACAATCTTACTCGGTCACGAGTGATCGCCTGATGATGATGATGGTGCTTATTTAAAGAAAAGCTTGTGTGGTACAGAAGTAGTTGTACTTCCTGCTGCTTTTATCAGCTGCCCTCCCTTCACGGAGACCCTTGAACCCCCACCTCTGAGGAAGAACAGCAGCACCATCCATCCGCTCTGGGGCATGGTGGCATCATCTGGGCCCTGCTGAGCCTTCGCTGCAGCCGTGGCAGATTCCAGCTAGACCCTAGACCCCAGAATGCTGAGCCCCCCACCCTGTAAGACCAACAATTTCCAGCTGCATTACAGTCATTTTGAGGAAGGTGGGGTCACCAGGCTATTTCTTGGAGGCCTGCTGAAGCCTGTTTTTGAACTATAAGGGCCATATAACATTTAAGACTTGCTGCCTGAATTTTCTTGTTGCCTGAATTTTCCTTCCCGTTCCCTTTTTTCTTCTGTCATTTCAGATTGCAAGCTTGCAGACAGGGGCTGTCTTGTCTTTATTAATCTGTAAGTCACTCTGGCAGCCTTTCCGGCTGAAGGGCAGGATATAAATGCTTTAAAGAAATTAAAAGAAATAAATAGCTTGTTGCGTTCAAGAAAATAAAGACCCTCTGTTAGGGTTTTCAGATCTCCCTTGAATCCACAAATCCTCTGGAAAGCCAGCTTTCACTTTTGTAGAAGTACAAAGCAGTTACAAGCTCCTGGAATAGTTATTGGCTTTCTGTTAGCTCCCTGTAATGTACACAGAAGGAAACTTTTACACAGCAGTGGTATGAAAACCTACCTACAATGAAGGAGGAGGCAGAAATCCATTTAAAGCCAAGTATAGCATCTTAACCGGTCCGTGTATATTGTGCAGCGTCAAGTGCAAGCCCCTGGAGGAAATGCTGCCCGCCACATTCCACAGATGAGCAGCTAAAACATCTCTCTCTCAAATGCAGCTGCGATGGCTTCACACCAATTCAGCAGAAAGTGGATGTGTGGCTACTGCAGCTTATCAGACAGTGTAAGATAGACACACACACACCCCGGACCCCGCTTCTTGTAACATCTTGCCTGATGAAGAGATTTGGAGATCTCAAAAGCTTGCACATTTTGGGTGATGGGGGATGATCTCTGACTTCTTACACCTGATATGGATGTAGGTTGTAATCTTCTTATTACGAGGGAGTAAGTCTCATGGAGCGCCTCGAGACTTACTTCCCAGTAGACCTGCACAGGATTGCGCTGTCAAGATAGGGAAGATGCAGGAGAGAAACCCGGCCAAACAGTTTGCAGCGATAAAGGCCAACTGTGCCCCTTCCGTTTCCTTTTCTCCCACCCCGCGCTCAGAACTGGAAATCTTGTTATATACAGTATATATATTTTTACAATGATGATGCAGTGGTTTGCGCGACGGGGGGGGGGTGTAACCTAAATACTCCCCCACCCGCTGCGCGCGCGCCCCCCCCCCGGTCCAAAAGAGACGGGAGAAGCTCCCAAGCGTGTTTCCGAGGGAGGGGGCTGCATTTGGGGCGCTCGGCGGGCCCGTGGGCTGGAGCGGGCCCATGCCCGGCCCGGCCCGGCCCGCGGATCGCGTTCCCCCCCCCCCCGGAGAGCCGAGGGCGCGCGGGCAGCCATCTCGAGAGCGGGCTCGGCGGCGGCGGCGGCTGCCAGCTTCCAAGATGGCGGATGCCGCCTCTGCCGCCGCCTCCTCGGCGCCTTCTCCTCGGGCCTCTGCCTGCCTGTCGTCCTCCGGCCCGAGGCGCTGAATCACCCGGGACTAGGCAGCATGACCGGGGCGGCCTCGCTGCTGTGGCTCCTCCGGGGGAGCCGCTGCGCGTTGCGGCCAAGGGCCTTCTCGGCCGCCGGCCGCCGGGCTCTGCGCAGCGGCTGGCCCGGGACTCCGCGCGAGGGCGACGGAGGCCCTCAGGTAAGCGAGGCGGGGATCGGGGCCCTTCAGAAGCCTCCTGGAAGGGAGGAGGGCGGCGGCGGCGGCGGCGGCCCCCAAAGCCCCCCCCCCATCCACCAGCTCCCCCCCCCCCCCGGGAAGGACAGAGGAGAGCAGCAGCAATAATATCAATGTATTGTTGTTAATATTATTATTATTAGCATCCTAATTATTGCCATCTGTTGACATCGCGCCTTCTGAAGCTTCACGAATGGCGGTGCCTGCATGTCTACTCGGAAGTAAGCCCCACTAGGTTCAACGGGACTTACAGCAAGCACCCTTCCCCAATCTGGTGTCCTCAACACCCATCATCCCCAGCCAGCCATGCCCAATGGGGCGCGGGTGATGGGAGTTGTAGTCCGGCACATCTGGAAGGTGCTGGCTGAGGGAAGGCGGTTGTGCAGGAGGGCCGCTTGAGTTGGTAAAAACCTCCTCTCTGTCCCCAGAGAGAAAAAGAACGAGGCAGTGCGGTGCAGTGGTGTTTCGAGTGGTAGGCTAGGACTGGGGAGACCTTGGTTCGGATCCCCACTCAGTCATGAAACTCACTGGGTGACCTTGGACTAGTCATTCTCTCTTGGCCTGACGTAAACAGCTGGGTCCCACAAAGATCTGTGTCGGGACCAATGCTTTTCACTTTGTTCATAAATGACTTGGAATTAGGAGTCCACAGTGAGGTGGGCAAGTTTGCTGATGACACCGAATTATTTAGGTTGGCTAAAACAAAAAGGGACTGCGAAGAGCTCCAAAAGGATCTCTCCAAACTGGAAGAATGGGCATCAAAATGGCAAGTGCGGTTCAGTGTAAGGAAGAGATGCGCACTGGGGCAAAAAAACCCAACTTCAAGTATCAGCTGATGAGAAATGAGCTAGCAGTGACTGACCAAATGTCGACCCAGAGTGCTGCTGCTGTGAAAAAGGCAAACTCCATGTTAGGCATAATTAGGAAAGGAATTGAAAATAAAACTGCCAAGATCGTACTTCCCTTTTACAAATCTATGGTGCGACCACACTTAGATTTCATAGATCATAGAGTTGGAAGGAGCCTACAAGGCTATCAGGTCCAACCCCCTGCTCAATGCAGGAAACTAGAGGAGGGGTCTCCCATCCAAGTGATAACCAGGCTTGACCCTGCTTAGCTTTCCACACTCAGACAAGCTGAGCCAGCTTGAGCCACAGGCCTGTATGTGTATATTCCAGTATATTCCAGTATACTTGGAATAATATAAGTATATTCCAGTACCTACTTGGAATACTGTACTCTGTTCTGGTCACCACACCTAAAAAAAGGATATTGTAGAGCTGGAAAAAAGTGCAGAAAACAGCGACCAAAATGATCAAGGGGGTGGAGCAACTCCCCTATGAGGAAAGGCTACAGAAGCGGGAATTGTTTAGCTTAGAGAAAAGGTGAGTAAGGGGAGACATGATAGAGGTGTACAGAATTACGTATGGTGTGGAGAAGATGGATAGGGAGACCATTTTCCCCTCTCTCATAACACTAGACCACAGTGGGGTCACGCAATGAAGCTGAGTGGTGGGAGATTCAAGACAGATAAAAGGAAGGACTTCTTCATACAGCGCATAGTTAAACTATGGAACTGACTTCCACAAGATGTTGTGATAGCTACCTATTTCGATGGCCTAAAGGGGACTAGACAAATTCATGGAGGAGGCTAAGGCTATCGGCGGCTACTAGTCCTGATGGCTCTGTGCTACCTCCAGTGTCGGAGGCAGCCTGCCTCTGTACACCAGTGGCCGGGAAACATGGGCTTGAGCATTTTCCGCTCAGCTGCACTGTGAATGTGATCCCAGCATCCTGGGATCCCAGGTTAAGTTGGCTGTTGTTGGCCTTCGGGGAAAGCAAATTTTGCACTGGAGCAAGTGCACTGTTGGAAATCTTTTGCCGGAATCGTATTTTGTTAAAAAGCCATGAGAGATGGGGCATCCTTGCTACTGAGCATCCACATAACCTTTGACCACTTCTTCGCATATAAAAAACATGATGGAGAACTGGAGCTCATTTCCTTTCTAAATCTCTGGTAATTAATAGCTTAAAAGTGCTGTGTCTTTTCCAAGGTTTCTCTCTGCATTTTTCCCGGAAACTGTTGCACTGAGCTAAACTCTTCTGCTGTCTCCCCCTCAGAGCCTGCTGTCGCAAGTGCTTTCCCCCAAATCTGGAGGATTTCTTTGGTCTGTAGCGAAAAGGCAATCTGTCCCCTTCCAACTCTGGAAACTTCTGGGTGAGTAAAGAAAGCCTTCTCCTTCCCTTGACAACAAATGCTGCCTTTCCCGGAGCTTATCCCTGCCACAGTAGTGGCCGGAACATTGGTCATTGTTCTCTCGTCTGTCTCCCCCCAATCTTCTTGTAAGCATAAGTGTATCACTTTCTGCATTGCTCAAAGTGGAGTGTACAAACAAAATCCAAGTCTGAAGCCATTGGCATGCAAATTCTGAACGAATACCTTGGGCAAATGAATCATTTTTTCCCCAGAGTGTGAGGGTTTTATGTGGAGACTACAGGAAGAAGCCAGTGGAGGGCTGTCTTGGGTCCCATCCAGTATAACCAGGCCCACCCTGAAGAGGGAAAGGTAGTGCCTCCCTCAGGCTGGGGTCAGCCATTGTCTTCCCCCCTCATCCTCTCCCGATACTCCCCTGGTTGAAGTTTTGAGGGGAATGGGTCTCCAAGGTGTAAACCTCCCCTTGGTAATTATTTGCTGTGATCCTGTGGCTACTTTCTCTTTTCCTCGTCCCCTTTGTCTGGCTAGTGGCATGTCGCAAAGAGAGAGCTCTCTTGCACTCCGTCCACCGAAGCCTTGGTTATTTATTATTTTTTGCATTTCTACTCCACTCTTCAGCCGAAAAGGCTCCAAGAGCAGCTTATATTAGATTAATTATTAAAAACAATGGTTCTTGCCTGCAGGCTCACAGTCTAAAAGACAGGAGATGCAAGGAAAGGGATTGAGAGGGAAGGGTCAGGGAGAACTCTGGGCACCAGTTCTTGAAGCTGCACAATAGTTCCTAGAATGTCCAGCTGGAATGGAAACAGCTGAGGGAGGGTAGGAGCCCAGTGGAGCCGGTCTGTGAGCAGAGCCGATGGCGTGGCCCTGCTTCCCATCTCTCTCCCTGCTACAGCTGGATGGAATAGCTACTGCCAGGGGACAGTCATGGGAGGGGGGAGCCCGATGGTCTCTCAGCAGAGCTGATGGAGAGTGTCAATCACATCCCAAGTGTAAGAGTTCAGCCAACATTACCCACGTGTTGCATAGCAGAGATTGACACCATGAGAACTAGAAACCTTGTTCACTTCAAAATGAAAGCTGAGATGCTCTGAACTCTCGGCTCCACCCTGTGCAGCGCCCATGAGAGAGGCACAGTCCTGACTATGTTTGTTTATAGGTGGCACTTACTATTTTTCTACCTCTGGTTGTCGTCGCAATGGCAGCAGCGGTGAAGGGCCCAAAGGGAAGACCCCAGAGGAAGATGAGGGTAAGTACCAACTACCGTACATTTTTGCTATGAAACTCCTTGCTAGGAATCACCAAAAAAACGGGGGAAAGAATCTGTACTCCTATTGATGTCCAGTAAGGACATAGCGCTAGTTATTGCAGGTGGCATAGTGACTTTGTGAGACTTTATCTGGGCTATGTTTCTAGTTGTATGTGCTGAAGATTTTCCATCTTCTCTCCTTCGGTGGGCTGTGGACCTGTTTGTTGTCTAATTTGGTTCAGATGTTTTTGCATCATAAAACAAAAAATAGACTGGTATTATCTTTACCTGAACCAGTTGAGTCTGATGTCTTTGCCCTGAAACAAAGTTGTGTTTTTTGTTTGTTGCTTTGCTGAGTTCTTTTGGATGTATATATTTTAATATATTTCAACTATTAAAATGGTTTAGGAGCTAATATTTAATTGGTGCCTTGTTCTTGCATAAGAGCTCTTCTATTGGGGAATGCTTTATTGATCTAGGTCAAGTTTTTAAGAGTCTTCACATAGAGAACATTCTTAGCTGGTTTGTTTTTGCACAGACATGGCATCTTTTGGAGTGATTTTTCTCTCTCTGATTGCCATAGTGGCTTTAGCTTTCGTAGCTGGGTAACCATGCAGAGGTAATGAAGGGGTGGGGGAGGGGTTAGCCATGCTGCTGTGGGGAGGGGTGTAGTTAAATTATATTAGTTCTAGCACTGGAGAGGGGAACACTCTGTTCACTAGGTTTTTTTTTAAAAAAAGAAATTAGTAAATGATCTTGAAACTAGTGAGTGGGGTAGCCTTGCTATTTTTTTTTCTTTTTTAAAGAGACACATGTGTATTTATATGCTAATACATGCATCCATCATCATACTAGAACGCTTTGAAAACCTTTTAGATTGTTGCAAAACTGCACTGGGGGTGGAGAAAAGGACTATTCCCTCCAGCGATATGATGTGCCTGGTCTACACATGCAGCAAAATGAGGTGGCAGAATGGACTTCACCACTTTAGACTGTGGCTCGGTGCTCACATTTTTAAAAACTCCCTTACGTTAAAAATTATCTGCAAATAGAAAGCCAGCACAATGGGCGAAAGGCTGGACTTGAAGCTTTGTTCCTCGTGTGTTCATCTCCAATTTGTGGTGAGTTTTTGCATGAGGAAGCATTCAAAGGCATATCTCCTACCTGTAATATAAAGTGTCGCAGCCTGCTCTTCTGCCTCATCCTTCTGCATCTGTAAAACCAGCCTGGGCACCAGGAACCGGGCACCACAACAGCTGCGTGCACCTCTCACGTCCTTTGTCTCCTTTCCGAGCGGATCAGAGTCTGGCAGGACTGAAAAGAATCTATTTCATTTTATTCATTTATTTAACATTATTTTTAAGCCACCTTTCAGGGTAAAACCCTTTCATGTATGTCTGTGCATCATGCAGTGACAGTTCTATCCTACACCCCCATCTCTCTCTGGAAACATTGCAGAGGACGTGTCTCCTTTAAAATTTGCTCTGCTGATCTATAAATAGGTCACAAGGGCCTCTTACAGATGCTCTGTTTCAGAGTAGCTTGTTTTTTCTCACACAACCTGCATTTTGAGTCTGAGCTGACCTGACAGTGCCCCCAAGTTTAACATCCCTCCCTTGGAGCTTTCAGCAAGTTCTCATGGATGGAGCTAAGCAGCCATGGTGACTCTGCTCCCCCCCCCCCTTTTCTTTCTTTCCTTGCTTGTAATTTGACTCTGCATTTTAAAAGAGAGAGGTTTGTCCTTCATAGAACACATGTGTGTGCATAATATCCCAGCGCTGAGAGACTAGAAAAGCTTTGGCTGCCACATGGCTGCAAGCTCCTCGCGTTGCTCTTCTGGCCTATGGGTAAAGGTGTCAGAAGTGCCCCAGGTGGGATGTTTCCTGCTCTCTCGTGTGTGTCGCACTGTTGAAATGGCCAGAGGAAGCCTCTGTTCCCGCCGCTCCTGTGCTGTGAAGACCCAGCCTTCTGCGCATGCAAAGGGCATTTTGGACAAGACTCTCTCATGGCTTGGAACCAGGGATAAGCAAGCCGCCTATTGCCATTCAGCCCAAGTGGTTCCAGACTATTTTCTCTTCCAGTAAACCCATAGTCTGTACTCTGGGCTCAAGACTCACTGTGTAGGATCTTAGTTTCTAGCTCAGTCAGTCAGGCGATCACTCGGAGATTTTAAAAGGAGGAAAATTCTAAAGAAAATTGTGTAGACTCTAGCGATGGGTCCGTAAGTGACTGTGGAGGCCAATTCTAGATCCACACAGCTTCCCACAGTGAGGACACAGGTTACCAGATGGAAGATGCCCTGTGCGTTGTATATTACAAAGTGCTCAGTCCTTTCCAATTCTTGTTTTGTTTGCCCTAACAAAAAACCTGTGAAGCAGTTGTTGCTGTCCCCATTTTACAGATGTGGGACTGAGACTGTGAGGTCATGAATCTAGGACTCCCTGGTCCAAGGCTGCTGTTACGTCCACTGAGCCAAACCAAGGATTTAAATGGAACAGGCAGTGGTGATTAGTGGGGAGATACCTTGATATTCTAGCATGCATGTTAGTGAGCAAGAAGCACTCAGGCTGACTGTGCACAATCCAGTAGATCAGTAGTTGTTTCAGAGCAGGAACTGGGTTTCTGTCCGCTGTGAACCCCTCTCTCAACTGAAAGCCCTCTGCTACAGAGAGACTAGCTTTACAGGAAGTGAAAGTCTGTTTGCCAGGGAGAGTCATACAAATGCCTCAAGGACTTTATAAGAGCCTGTGCTTTCTGGTGCCTGAAAGATTACACCAAACATGTGTCGCAAGCGTCCTGGCCAGAAGGTGTGGGGCTCTCGGCTTGTGTAAACCATGACCTGCCGAGCACTGTTGTGGCCCTTCCCCTCTCGTGATGGATGGATAAGTTGACTTTGGGAGGTTGCATCCTCCTCTGTGTCTTCAGGGGAAAGATCATCCCAGCAGTAATTATTTAAAAAGAGTCCTGTGGCCTGTCACTGCAGCCCTCACAAGCTTTTAATCACGGAGTTCAGTGTTGGGGTTAATGGCAAATCATTTCTTCACGAAGGCTTCCTGAGGCTGGAACGGGTCCCACAGCTGCCGCCCGCAAGCGGCTCCTCCAGCCAGGAAGGTTTAGTGCGGCTGCTCCTCGGCAGCACTGGAGAGGCACGCCGCTCCACAAAAGCAGCTGCCTCTGCTGCGAGCCTGGCGGAGCTTGGTGGCAGGGACGGAAGGCAGAGCTGAGCAAGGTGCGGAACCGTGCAAGGCCTCTTCTCCCTTCTTCGTGCCGCCTGGAGTTTTCTGATGCCTTCGTAGTCCAGATCAGGTGTGTGACAGCCAGTTTTGCTGTGAGTTTTCCCACAGCAGCCTCCGAGTTCTGACTTGTCTTTATGAGAGAGGCCCAAGTGATGGGGGATAACCCCTCACTCTGATCAAAGACCATACAGGATACATCCATTTTGATTGTCTCTGAAACGTAGGAGGGAGAAATACTTGATGAGGATTTCCTCCATCTATCAGTGAAAGGCGGTCATTGCTTTCAAAAACAGGTTGATCAGGCTCTGCATGTGTGGATCCTAAGATCCTGTTGAGCTCTGAGCTCCCTGCCAGGCAGTGCTGCGAGCTACAAGGTCAGAAAGGCATCCAGGTAAACTCCACTGGTCTCCGTAGCCTGTTTGGGCGGGTGGGTAATGGATTTACTCAGAGAGAGTTTGGCCTTGATGTGTAGGATATACTTTGTGGAAACCTACAGGCATATCATTAGCATGATGATGTGTTTCATGGACTTTACCAATAGTTTAAAGAGAGTGCAAACTTTCTCGTTGTACAGAACCCCCAACCAGACAAAATGAGCATTTGGAGCCAGAAAGCTCTTAGGTGTCGTTTGGGGTTTTAGTCTTGGCAATTCCTGAAGACAGCCAGTGAGCTTGAGTGCTAAATAGATCTCCTTTTGGCCAAAAGTGGGTACAGTAATACCTTGGATTGCAAGTAACTTGGTTTGAGAGCAGTTTTGCAAGACAAGCAAATTTTTAAATATTTATTTATTTATTACTTGATATACAAGCGACTGTCTTGCAATACAAGTACTGTAGTACGGCTTAAATTAAAAATCTCTGTACAAATTTTTTTGGGGGGATTTCGTTTTGATATAAGAGTGTTTTGGATTACAAGCACGTTTCCGGAACAAATTATGCTCTCAATCCAAGGCATGACTGTACTCCGGAAGATATTAGGCCCAGGCTGTCCTCTGCTCGCAGGCTACCTGTCCTCCAGTAGAAACCTACTTCCTTAGTATACATCTAGAGCCCCTGAGAGTCTTCTCTTCCCATGGTGGAAGGTCTGGGCCTTGTCACTCCGTATGCTGCAGTAATTCCCCATCCCCACCCAAATAAGCTTCTGTGTTTCTTTGACAGCACGGCTTTCTCTCAACTGAAGACTTTACTGGGGCCCTGCTTGTGATCTGGTTCACACGACATGACAACCCACCATGAGTGATCAGCCATGGTGGGTTGTTGTGTCATGTGAATCCAGCACCGTTTCTGCAGGGGGTCTTATTTTTCACAAACAAGCCATCCTGACAACCCATGGCTTGTCTGGGAGATAGGCTCATGGCCTGTTCTGGATGGGGTTGCCCTCCCTTTGAAAGATCAGGTTTGTAGTCTGGGGGTACTCCTAGATCCATGGTTGTCACTGGGGTCCCAAGTGACCCTGGCGGCTCGGAATGCCTTTTATCAGCTTCGACTGGTTCGCCAGCTCTGGCCTCTCCTGGACTAGGGATAGCTTGGCCACAGTGGTACAGGCGCTGGTAACCTCAAGACTGGATTACTGCAGTGCGCTCTATGTGAGGCTGCCCGGAAGGCTGGTCCAGAAGCTGGAGCAAGTGCAGAATGTGGCAGCTCAGCTGTTGTCAGGAGCTGCCCCTTTCCAGCCTGCAATTCCTTTGCTGAGGGAACTGCACTGGCTGGTTATTCACTACCGGGCCAGGTTTAAGGTTTTGTTAATCGTGTATAAAGCCTTAAGCAACTTGGGACCATGATATTTGAGAGAGCACCTCCTCCCTTATCAACCTGCCAGTCACTGAGGTCATCAGATGGCATGCTCCTGGTAGTTCCGCATGGACCTGTGGCCCGATTGGAGTCCACCAGGAGAAGAGCCTTCAGTGTGGCAGTTCCATTTCTGTGGAACTCCCTGCCTCAACACTGTGTTGTTTCTGGCACCTTCTGAAAACATCTTTATTTCAGGAAGCCTTCTTTGGTTAACCAACCACTGTTTTTATTGATATTCCATTTTTAATACTGTGTTTTATTCTTTTTATCTTTTTTGTCTTTTTATTTTTCACCGCTCTGGAATCTGTGTAGATGTGGAACGGTATATAAATGTTGTAAATAAATAATAAAATTATAATTGACACCCATGGTGGCTTGTTCTGTTGTCTGAATCCTGCAGGGCGATTTTATCGTGGGTTGCCGGGAATGGTTAAGAGAGCCGCCCGGTCAGGGTAGCAAAACCCTCTGCCACCCCTTGCACTCTTGCGCATGCTGCCGCCATCTTCCCTCTTCCCTTCTCAGTGCCCTCGTTCATGTGCCCCTGAAAATCACGAATATCAAGATGTGACAGCTAGCAATGGAAGGAGGTGGGAAGCAGGAAGGGGAGCGGGGAGCCGAAAGTGGCTGGAGGGAAGGCACTTTGTCAGCGGGCGCTCTTACTTCTGTCTAAAGTGAAGGTGTTTGCTAGCATCGGATAGAGGTGGGAAGCAGGAAGGGGAGCGGGGAGCTGAAAGTGGCTGGAGGGAAGGCGCTTTGTCAGCGGGCGCTCTTACTTCTGTCTAAAGTGAAGGTGTTTGCTAGCATTGGGTAGAGGTGGGAAGCAGGAAGGGGAGCGGGGAGCTGAAAGTGGCTGGAGGGAAGGCGCTTTGTCAGCGGGCGCTCTTACTTCTGTCTAAAGTGAAGGTGTTTGCTAGCATCGGATAGAGGTGGTAAGCAGGAAGGGGAGTGGGGAGCCGAAAGTGGCTGGAGGGAAGGCGCTTTGTCAGCGGGCGCTCTTACTTCTGTCTAAAGTGAAGGTGTTTGCTAGCATTGGGTAGAGGTGGGAAGCAGGAAGGGGAGCGGGGAGCCGAAAGTGGCTGGAGGGAAGGCGCTTTGTCAGCGGGCGCTCTTACTTCTGTCTAAAGTGAAGGTGTTCACTAGCATCGGGTAGAGGTGGCAAGCAGGAAGGGGAATGGGGAGCTGAAAGTGGCTGGAGGGAAGGTTCTTTGAGAAGGGGTGCTCTTACTTCAGTATAAAGGGAAGCAGCCTTTAAAAAGGCAAGCTCCAAAATGAAATGGACTAGGACATTGACAAGAGAGGGACATCCCTGTATGCTGGGCTAAATATTGGAGCGCAACACCGAAATTCCCCAGGGGAAAAGGCTGGCGAACGTGTTTCTGCATTCATAAGGGCTCTGAAAATGAATTCCATTTGGCAATCTGATGCGCCAGAGTCAGCGGGAGTACTGGGGGGGGGGGGCGGTAACAAGCCACGGCAAGCCCGATCGTCTGTCGGGAGTACTGTGAGTTGTTCAGGGAACAACCAGCCGGTGATGACTTATCAGCAGGATGGCTTAGAATGATGTGCGAACCTGCCCTGTGATAAATATGCTCATTCTCCTCTAGCTGTGCCTTCTTGATAACATGGAATTGGGAGATGGTAGGAGTGGACAACAGAGCAGTAGGACAGGCCACAATTCCTAAGCCGCTGCAGTTGCTGTTTGGAAAACAGTGGCTTTATCAGAAAGGTCCCACTTTCCCTCTTGTGGGGCCATTGGAAGCTCAGTGAAATATGGCACTGGATGTCTGCATGGGAGGCCTCCTCAGGACTGTGGATAAGGCTGGATCTGTGCACTTTGGTTTTTATCGTCTATCAGGTTTAACTGGTGGTGCTCTCCTGATAAATGCTTTTGTTAACAAATGTGCCAATAAATCTAATCTGGGCTGCAGCAGGTAGATTCCCCAACAAAACAGCCATAATTTATTTTGGAGCCCAAATGAATGGCACAGACTGTAGGGTGTGCTGTTGGCAGGGTTGGGCAGCCTTTGGGACATGCAGGTCTCATCAGAGAGCAAGACATGGGGCTGTGTACGTGTCACGAAAGGAGAGCTAGCTTCTAAAACCACTGGGCATGTTTTCAATCTTTCTTTGCATTTTAGTGCTAAGCAGTTTGAAAAATGACATACATGCGGCGCTTCCTGGGATATGCTGAACACGTGCAGATGTGGCCACCAAGGTGGTCTTCTGCAGATCTAGGAAAACCTTTGTCCAACTCTTGGAAAGTAGGGCTTGGAATGCTGGAGAGAAGGACCACGTCACCACGCTATGTAGTGGGGTGACGGAGGTTGCAAGCGATCAAGAGCTGCTACTGTGCACTCTGTCTCCGTTCAAAGGGTCTTGTGTGGGAGCCCATTTCAATCCCCCCCCCCGAAATGAGTACAAGTTAATGCAGAGCAGTAGTGCCTGGGGAAGAGTCTTCTCTATGGACTTGAGAAGAGACTTGTTGGGTGTGCAGTTGGTGCAAAGGTGCATTGCTACCTCTGCATTTCCGGCAATGATGTTTCAGAAGACACCGTTCCCTTTTCCAGCTTTGCCTTCTCTTGTGTATGTTTTAGGATAGTTTCTGAGAAGAGATGCATCTCCTCATCTCTTCCTCTCATGGAATGTGGGTTGCTTTGTACATGCTGCCTGGTCTGGCTCACACCAAATGTGAAAAGCTGGACCTGGCTAGAGCAAATATTTGCTGGCTAATAGAATGCAAACTTCCCCTTTCCCTGGGAGTGTCAATGTTGGAACTCCAGGTAGGCAGCTTTGTAAACATGCTCTGCTTCTGAGCCATTGGCCTGGGTTGAAATGGGCCTTTTATAGGCAACTACACTGCATGACCTTGCTCCTGGCCTCTCTCCCTTCAGTCTCTGGGAAAGGGGGGGCTGTAACATGATCTTGCACTGCAAACCAGATGCTGCCTCTTCTAGCCCGGCGTAGTTTTCCTAGGAAAGCTGAAAGGTGGAACCAAAAACAGACGGTGGTGTGTGTGTTTGGGGGGTGGGGCGGGGTGGTCTGTGACTTGGGGCATAATCAATCTGCTCTCCAGCGCGTAACACTAATCTTGATGTGCTCTGATGTTTCCTCTCTCAAGAGGAAAAGAGACGCCGGGAGAGGGAAGACCAGATGTATCGAGAGCGCTTGAGGACCCTCATCCTCATTGCCATCATCATGAGCCTGCTGAACTCCTTGAGCACCAGCGGGGGCAACATATCCTGGACTGACTTTGTGCACGAGATGCTGGCAAAAGGGGAAGTGCAGCGAGTTCAGGTGGTGCCGGAGAGCGACATTGTGGAAATCTACTTGCATCCAGGGGCGGTTGTGTTTGGACGGCCTGTGAGTGTCTCTTTCAGCAAGATCAGACCTTAAAAGTGTTGGAGAGTAGGCTAAACCAGTGTTCTCCAACCTTGGGTCCCCAGATGTTTTTGGCCTACAACTCCCAGCATGCCCCAGCCAGCTACACTGGCTGGGGCATGCTGGGAGTTGTAGGCCAAAAACATCTGGGGACCCAAGGTTGGAGAGCACTGGGCTAAACAATGGCTGTCATATTTATTTATTCATTTATTTATTATATTTATACCCTGCCTTTTTTTGTGTCATGCAGCCAACTGTGGCTGATGAAGGGGAATGCGGGCCTTCGCGCTTCATGATGGATAGCAGAAATTCGGCAAACATTTGAGTTTCTTAGATTTCTGTCAACGTTCTGCCTGGTTAACAGTTCTATGAACCTCAAAAGCCTGCATAGTTCTACACCAACCTATCTTGGTCTATTGTATAGTGAACTCAAAGGTGGTTCTTGGAAAAATGACCTGCTCCTCCCTCATCTGCTTTTTTCCCACCATAAGCAGAAAGCTTTCTAACCTTTGTGCTTGTATTTGAAAATCAACATAAAGAGTACTTTCCTGAATCTTTTAATCTTCTCCTGCATCTCTTTGGTATATCATGAAAATACCTGAAAATTCAGTGTTGCTGTTGGGTTCATTAAATGATTTGGGGAGCAGGGAAATCAGTGGCTGAACTTCTGCCATTGATCAGTCACGTAAAATGAAATCAGCCAAAGCCTCTTGTGTAGAATCTAACTGAAGCCCTTAAGAGTGAGTTTCTTTGACTCATATTTAAGATGCTAAGTTTGAGCCTATGTTGGGGCTCATCCTGATGATTTTGGGTTCAGGAGTTGCCACTGGATGAACTCCAGGAATTGAGAAGATAGTGTACTAGTCTTTCATTGAGCAGACTACGGCTGTGTAGCCTGAAGATTCTGGATCACTTCATCTCCATTTTCTTTGTTAGAATAACTTATATCCTGCCTTTCCACTTATCAGAGTAGCTGTCAAGGTGGCTAACAGCATTCAAAGAACAATAAACAACCATCATCAATTAATGCAATTTAAAAACTGGACAATTAAAACATCAGGGCTGGTTTAAAATATCCAGGTTAATAAAGGCTTGCCTGAACAAAACTATCTTCATTAGCAGCTGGAAGCTAGAAAGACAGAGGGCCAAATGAACCTCCCATGGGTGAGACTTTCAACCACTGGGGTTCAGCCATAGAAAAGCCCCCTCGTGCATCCTGGCTGACTGAGCATCCACTCATGTCTGGAAGCAGAGAACTGCCTCTCCATCAGATCTTAGAGTGCAGGCAAGATTATGTGGAGGGAGGCAGTCCTTTAGGTGCCCTGGACCCAAGTCATTTAGATTTACTAATATCCGTACCATTCCGTTGGATGTACCACAAGCAATGGATTTTGCATGGCCTTGTGAGTTGTGCAGGTTGAGAGAGAAAGCAATTAATATTGGTAAGAATGGATTGCCGGCTGATGATAAGAACCTAGGAAGCTGCCGACGTATACCGAGTCAAACTATGGTCCATCTAGCCCACTATTGTTGACGCTGACTGGCAGCACATCTTCTGGGTTTCAGGCAGGATTCTTTCCTAGCCCTACCTGGAGACACCAGGGATTGAACCTGGGACCTTCTGCATGTGAAGCGTGTGCTCTGCCACTGAGCTGTGGCCCCTCCACGATTTAAGTTCCTCCTCTGACTTGCACAGAAGCACACCTTTGAGCTTAAAACAAACCTGGAATTTTGGCCATCGTAGGCGGTCACGTAAGGTTAGGTGCTGTTAATTCCTAACCCAGCAGCCACATTTTGTTTCTCTTGGCATTCCCCCAGCCCTCCTATACACACGTGGCAGGCTGTGGGGCAGCATTTATTCCACCTTTGCCGTTCCCTGCTGAATGGTGTCCTGGCTATGGCCTTCTGGCTGTAATGTTGCTCACTTTTGTCTGTCTCCAGAGGTTTGCCCTGATGTACAGAATGCAGGTAGCGAACATTGACAAGTTCGAGGAGAAGTTGCGAGCGGCCGAGGAAGAGCTGAACATTGACCTGAAGGACAGGATCCCAGTCTCCTACAAGCGTACCGGCTTCTTTGGAAAGTATGGCAAATACTTCTTTGGAAAGTATGGCAAATTTAGGAGGGAGCACCTCCAACTTTGCAAGGCATCGTATTGCTAAGGCAGCCCTCCCTTGCCGGCCTCTCTTCCCTTCCTGCAGCTCATGGCTGGGCAACTTGTGGCTGTCCAGAAATGTTGGCACACAGCTCCCATCAGCCCTAGTCAGCATAACCAGTGGTGAGGAATTCTGGAAGCTGTAGGCCAGTGTTCTCCAACCTTGGGTCCCCAGATGTTATTGGCCTACAACTCCCAGCATGCCCCAGCCAGCGTAGCTGGGAGTTGTAGGCCAAAAACATCTGGGGACCCAAGGTTGGAGGACACTGCTGTAGGCCGAGACATCTGGAGGGCCACAGGTTGCTCACCCCTGCCGTAGCCACTACCTGTGCACTTACGTCTTGTTTGCCATGGCTGAGTGCACGGAGCCCAAGGAGACTTCGTAGCCCAGGCTGGGGCACCAGCAGCCACCGTAAGCCACGAATGTATGGGACCTGTGACAGCCCCTGGGTTGGGGTGGTTTTGCCCGCCCCACAACGTAATGTATAACTCTCCATGTTGAGAATTTAACTTCCATGGGGATAGCAAGGAGAGGGATTGCAGATGTGAGCAGCCAGAGGGCTGTAGATTTCTCACAGAAGTACTTTCCCCTGGAAAAGTGCACCAATCAATTTCCCCAGTGGATACCGCAGGGTGGCTCGCTGAACATGACCGCGATCACAGCATGTCAGGTCCAAAGGAGAGAACGCATTAGATCCCGAGCAAGCCTCCCACCTGGCATTATCTTTGGCTTAGAAAAATAAACTCTGTGCTTTTGCCCCTTGAAGTGACAGCCTGTACCTCAGGCGGACACTGACTCATAGCCCCATGCTGATCAGAAACCGGTTTAATAATAAAACCCAAAATGTCAATGAGAAGCAAGTGCTCCCATTAATGTGTAGACTTTTGTTATGCAGAACCCTAGATCCTTTGTCACAAGGATTCTGCAAAGGCAAAAGCTTTTAATAGTAATGTAAGGCTAAAGTGGGAAGTGAAGATGGGAGGAGGGCAAAAGCCCTCCTTGAATGGATGCAGGAATGCTGGCTGGAACTTGGTTTGTGCCTGGCAGGAATGCTGGCTGGAACTTGGTTTGTGCCTGGCAGGAATGCTGGCTGGAACTTGGTGTGTGCCTATTCTTCTTAATGCAGTGTCATAGCTGGCTGGGGCATGCTGGGAGTTGTAGGCCAAAAACATCTAGGGACCCAAGGTTGGAGGACACTGTCTTAATGATTACGAGAGACGAGACAAGCCTTTTTGTTGTCTCCTTTCTGCTGCTGCCCCGTTTATTTGTTCTTCAGACAGCAGCTTTTGTCGGCAAAAGGTGACTTACGGCATCTGAGGGATGGAATCCTGTCCTCCCTGGCTGACGAGGTTCCCAGTAATAAGGATTGAAGGAAGCCTATAAACCGGTCCGTTCTGGGGCTGTGTATGGTTCTCTGAGAAGGTCATAAAGACTTTCTCGGGCAAAATATTGCCGGGTGGGGGTTGTACTTATGAACTCTGTCCAGTCTGGGTTACTGTCAGAGCTGATAAGCAAACTAAAGGCTTGGCTGACTTCCAGGAGGCGAGCTTTAGAGCATTAGAGTCCTCAAAGGTCCTTGTTCTTTCTGTTTACACCTTTGGTCCTGCCTGATAGCTGCAACCATAACTGATCCCTCCTTTCACCTCCTTTCACCATTGCCTCATTTTCCAAGAGGGACATAATGTGGAACCCAGCACAGGCCAACCTTTTTACTACTCCCACTGCTGGATGGAAGGTGTGCCTTCATTACCACCTTTCATGTATTTGGTGGGTTTTATAATACATCTTCACCTTTAGCACTTGGCCGAGTCTAGCTTGATGGTGCCTTTGACTTAAGCCAGGAGCAATATTATGAACCTTCAGCTGTTTCCAGGGTTGAGGGTAGGACGAAATGGACTTGAGTCAATCTCTGCCGGCTGCTTGAGGTGCTGAACAAATACAGCGGCTGGGTCCTGAGCATCTGATTGAGCCAAGCCAGGTTTTTCCCAGGGTTTGCAAAGAAGCTCAGTGAAGGAGTGCAACACACCAGCAGCTTCAACAGAGGTGGGCAGAAAGTAGATCTCCAGATGTTTGGGACTTCAACTCTCAGCGTTCCTGACCATTGGTCATGCTGGCAGGGGCTTCTGGGAGTTGGAGTCACAAACATCTGGACATCTACCTTCTGCCCACCCCTGGCTTAGAACATCCTCTCAGTAGCTTTGGGATTGCACGTTGGGCTTAGTCTCCTCTCATAACTCCTTTTATATAAAAGGAATAGCAAGCTGATGTGTGGCCTGAATAAGGAGGACATCACTCGGTCCTCTGGCAACCTCTAGGCCTCCCAGCAGCCTGGCTGCTTTCCCCACCTTTTGCCGGCGTATCTCAGCCGTCCGATGAGATTGTTCTGCGTGCTTGCCTAAGGCTTGCTGTCTGACCGTGGATCGGAGGTCCTGGCCCGACGGCAAGCCCAGCCCCTCGCTGACTTGGCCGGCTCCTTGGCGCGATCTGCCGAGTAGCAGGTGGCGAAGCGCGCTGCCCTCTGCCCCTTTCAGCAGGGATCGTGTGGGGCTCCCCGAGAGCCATTTTGGAATGAATAGACGCTGCACCTCGGCAGGTGTGTGGGGTTCCCTTCAGCGTTTAAAGCAGGTACTGGAAAAGCCCACTGGGCTAATGCTGACCAAAAACCTGGCTGTGCTGTCAAACTCCCTCCCATACACTCTTAGGTTTAAACCTATTCCATACGTTTGTTTTCAGTTTTTTAAAAAAACCAACCCACCCTAACCTATTCCTTTAGAGCAGGGGTAGGGAACCTCTTTGAGCCCCGCGGCCGAATTCCATTCCGGAGATGCTCTTGGGGGCCGCATTCCAGTGGTTGGCAGGGCCAAACGACAAAAACTGACGGCATATTGTAGCTTAAAAGCTCTTCCTGCCAGTCTTTGGAGAGGCATCTCAACCTTTTAGAATGGGAAAAGTACAGCACCAATGAAGGGAAACCACCAAATGATTGGTAGTTAGAGGAAGGGGGTGGGGCCAGGGGAAGGAAGGGGCGTAGCCATCTGGGGAACCCTGGAGGGCCGGGTTTGGCTCCCAGGCTTGAGGTTCCGCACCTCTGCTTTAATGTGCGCACTGAGCTGCTCTCCTGCCCCACAACCCCAGGACTGGCTGTATCGGCCGAGTCCACAAGCTGCACCGCGTTGCATGTACTTAGGCCTGAACCCATGTTCCTGTTCTCTCCGCAGCGCCCTCTACGCCCTGGGGATGGCTGCTGTGGGCGTCGGCATCCTGTGGTACATCTTTCGCCTGGCTGGGATGGCAGGAAGGGAAGGAGGCTTCAGCGCCTTTGTAAGTAGCCTTTGTTGCCTGCGCCTGCGGCTCTCCTTTTTGGGTGGGCCTGGCGGTTTCCTCCTCTGCCGCCTCCTCCTCCTTCCCCCGGCTAAGTCAACAGCGGATGAGAATTAAGCCGGGCCAGAGACTGGGCGGTCCCGTGCGGCATCTTGCTGCTTTTCCTATCAGCTGACGGAACTGTGCTGTGTTTGGTCTCGCTTGTAGGGGGCGGGGGGGGTCCTCTTTCCCTCCAGGCTGGGGCGGCTGAGCTCAGGGGTTCTGGAGGGCAGTTCTCTGCTGTTTTTGAAGACTCTTGCTAATGACTTGCAGCTGGGAATGGCATTTCTTTCGCCTTTGTCTTGCCAGCAAATCTCGCATGCAGCAGTGAGCGCAAATCCCTTGCTTTTAGCAAAATAACTTTTTGTCTTTAAAGCTGCCTAAGCCCTTGGACTGTGCTGTGAGTTGGCCTTCGTACCTCCTGTCACATGTCCCCCTCTCAGCATCTGCCAAACCCCTGCCAGTCGGTCAGCTGAGGAAAGGCTGGTGATTGCTGCCTGTCTGGGAAGTGGGGGGCAGCGGGGGGGGCAGCACTGATGGACTTGAACGCCTGTGCTGGGGAGGAGGTTCCACAATCAGGTAGTTATTTCATAGATTTCATAGAGTTGGAAGGAGCCTACAAGGCCATCGAGTCCAACCCTCTGCTCCATGCAGGAAACTAGAGGAGGGGTCTCCCATCCAAGTAATAACCAGGCCTGACCCGGCTTAGCTTTCCACACTCAGACAAGCTGAGCCAGCGTGAGCCACAGGCCTGTATTCAGTCGGCTCTCTCCTACTCTCTAGAGCAGTGCTCTCCAACCTGGGGTCCCCAGATGTTTTTGACCTACAACTCCCAGCTGGGAGTTGTAGGCCAAAAACATCTGGGGACCCCAGGTTGGAGAAAACTGCTCTAGACTTCAGGGCCGTGGAAGCTCCCAAGGCTCACCCCTCTCTTTCTTTAGGTGGGTGCGTTGCCTCCCCACTCGCAGGCCCCCTTGGCATTTCTCTCGAGACACTTCCAGGCCTGTGGCCTGTGCTGTAAGCTTAGTTGAAAAGCCAACATTAGTAGCTGTTTTCAGCAGAGGATAATGAGCAGTTATGCAGAGACTGTTTAGCTAAATTGTTGTTTTTGTCTCTCACTGTGGCTAAATGGAGGCTAGAATGCCATGCCTGTTGCTTTTGAAGTCCCTGTTCTGTTCTCCCCGCCCCTACCCCCAAATATCCCTTGTTGGGGCAGTCTTTGGAGAGCCTAGGTGTTGTGCAGGCTTGATTGGAGCATGCAGCTACTCTGGTGGAGGGGTCTTCAGCCCAGTTAGCCAAGCTATAATCAGGGGAGACGGGGATTCTGGAGGACTGTATACAGCTGATCACCCTGTAGATTTTTGGCTGGCGCATGGTGGCAATTGTTAGACGAGAGGCTTCCTTCCCGCTTGCTACTAACTAATCAAACATGAATCAAGACGGCAGCTGAGTCAACAAATCCCCAGCCCTCGTTACCTAAAGCAGGAAGTAGAACAGAAGTGTGAAGAAGAGGGTCTGCCCTGGGGAGAATGACATGTGGGCATTGCCATGGGGCGGTATTACCTGGCTTCGTGTCTGAATTAGCCTTCCTCCAAGCCCATGAAAACCAGGGCTTTGTATTGCCCCTTTTAACCTGGGCTGTCGGAACCTTTTCTCTCCACACACCCCCCCCCCCCCGCTTGTTAGAACCAGTTGAAAATGGCTCGCTTCACCATCGTGGACAGCAAATCTGGGAAAGGGATCAGTTTCAAGGATGTAGCAGGACTGCATGAGGCCAAAATGGAGGTCAGGGAATTTGTGGATTATCTGAAGGTAAGAACTGAAAGCCGCTGGGAAGGGGGAGTGGGTAGAACCAATCAGGCAACCGTGTGATCCCAGCAATGGAATTCCTTTCCTTGTCTAGGAACATTGTGGAGCTTTTTGCATGGGTTTTCAAGAGCTGAGCAAGCACTTGTCCCAAGTTACTTAGCTACATGGTATCTAGGAGCAGCTGGAGAGGGCTTTCTGCTGCCTGTTATCATGTGGGAAAGAGCGCTGATTTAAAATCGTGGCTTGCTCCCTCTGGGAGGTGAGGATGCAAGTGTGCAGCTTTAAAAACTTTTATTTTGATTCCAGAGCCCAGAGCGCTACCTGCAGCTTGGCGCCAAAGTGCCCAAAGGTGCCCTTTTGCTTGGACCACCAGGCTGTGGCAAGACCTTGTTGGCCAAAGCGGTAGCTACTGAGGCACAGGTGCCATTCCTGGCAATTGCTGGCTCTGAGTTTGTGGAGGTGATCGGAGGTAAGTCCTGAGGACAGAGGTTCCATGGGAGATGGTGTGTGCTGGTTTATTTTATTTTTATTTATTTAAAATAATTATATAGCACCCTTAAAGATCAGATCACAGGGCAGTGTACAAAATGCATTAAAATGGTAAAAATAAAAAACAAAGATTAAAAACAACAAAGACAATCTGTCGAGCTACGTATGAAAATCATCAAATCCCTGGACATTCAAATCAGTTTACAAGAGGTACCTAAACACCGTCAAGGATGGGGCCTGTCGCACTGCAGTGCAGAGAGAATTCCAAAGGCGGGGTGCCACAACAGAAAAGGCCCTCCCGCTGGTTGCTGTGTCAGATGTACTTGCACAGGCAACATGACAACCGGGAGGCCCTGATCTGTAGATCCTGGTGAATGGACAGGTTGATATGGAAGAAGGGCTGTTTATCTCTGCCTTGGGTGGCTGCTTGTTGACTCGTCATCTTCAGTTCCTTAACAGTTACTTGGTGCCAGTCAGGTGCGAGGCAGTGTGCGGGAGGCCAGTGATCCTTTGCAGTCTGCCTGTCAGTGGAGCAGAAGGCTCTCGGCCAACAGGGAGGCGGCCTGAGCAAGATCCCAGGCATCCACTCGGCGGGGGGGGGGGGGACGGGACCCAGTGGCTGACAGGGCTGGCGTACATCTGGCGAGGCATCGGCTCCTCCCTTACCGCTCTGCCACCACTTCCTCTCCTTGACTGACCAAAAGGCAGGGGATCGCTATCCTTGGCGCCTGCTGAAAGAGGGACTCCATGGGAGTCTGCTCAGCTTTCCCTGGAGCCGAGAAGAAGCGTGTCATGTGGGTGTCGGAAATGTATCGCTCACCAGGAAGAGGGCGCTGCTCTCGGCTGGTTTGCCTTTAGGAAGCCTTAAAGCTCTCACGGAGGCAGCGCCTTGTGCGCTGGGTTTTCGCTCTCTGATCTCATATTGAATGACCCTCTTACCACCATTTCTCCTGCTCTTCCTTGCTCCCGTTCAAGTCTTCTGTTACTTGTCTGGCCGTGGAACTCTCCTGCCGGGACCTCCAGTTTTAAACATAGAGGAGCCGTGGCTCTATCGAAGGCAGGCGGGTCCAGTAGAAGTGGCCTGGGAAGCTGCTGCTTTGGGGCTTCCATTCCCTGCTCTGCCAGTGACCAGCCAAGTCCCACTGGGTTCCGGCTGCTTCCTTGTTGCTTCTTTGGTCTCTGTTGGCACCTGGCAGAAGGTGGCCCTGGCACAAGCCACAGTGGTGGCTCCGTTAGGCTACGGCACAAAATCACAGCAAGCGTCTTGGGGCGCCTTAAAGGTGGACTGACCGTGGCCAAAGCTCTTGAGGGCCAGAGCCCACTTTGCCTGGGGCATTGTTTATTTACTTACAGCATTTTTACCCTGCTCTTACCCTGATTAATAACGAGACAGGCTTACAATCTAAAAGACATGACACAAATGGAAAAAGGATTGGGAGGGAGGAGGAAAAAAAGCAAAATTCAGGGAACTGTTCGTAGTTTCAAAGTAGTTACAGGTGTTCTTTCTGGCAAGGAAGGGTGAGACAAGCTCCCTGCAGCTGTTCCTCCTCTGGCCTGATGTATGGGGCTAGCTTGATCTCCCCCTTGCTCTGATGTTTATCCTGGGAGGCCGGGGTTGCAGCCTGCCAGAGGCACTTGGTTCTCTGGCTGATGGATGAGGCCAGAGTCGGCAGTCCCAGGGAATGGTCAGTTGGAGCTGTGTGTTCCTTTGCGTGAGGCCCATCTTGAAGCCTGATTTAGTAGAGCTGTCTCTCCCCCCCCCCCTTTGTCTCCCTGTAGGTCTTGGGGCTGCTCGCGTGCGGAGCCTCTTCAAAGAAGCCCGGGCTCGGGCCCCCTGCATTGTTTACGTGGATGAAATAGATGCGGTGGGGAAGAAGCGCTCCACAAATATGTCCGGCTTCTCCAACACGGAGGAAGAGCAAACCTTAAACCAGCTGCTGGTAGAAATGGACGGTCAGTTTTTCCTTGTGAGCGGCTCGGGCTTCCTCTTCAAGTTGCCTTCCTACTTGACTTGAGGAGGGGGGGGGATCAAAAGAATCTCCCCTCTTTTCACTGAAGGAGAACTCCCCCCCTCCCAGTTGCCATGGTATTACCCACAGGAAAAGTTGAAGCTCCCCCCCCCCCCCCCCGCGCGCACAGACACACACTCTGGACTTCTTAGCTAAGCTCCTGCCTGTTGCCCCCAATACTTGCAGGACTTCTGGGCTCCCTGTGATGGGCAGGCATGACAGTTTTTCTCTGCTCTTTCCACCTTGACAAACTTGTGCCTGCCGGGAAGAGGGAGAATTGACACAATTGTGGGTTACCTTTGGAGTCTGCTGGTCACTGAAACGAAGATTAGTTACGCGCTGTCCAAAACGGGTAACTTCAAGGCCTGTTTGGGTTTTATTAAGTGTTTGTCCCAGAGGAGCAGAAGCGACACAGTGAGTTCCTTCTGCCTTCCTCTCATTCTCTTCCTTCTGCACTTCAGCCAAACTGATCTCCCCATCCCCTGGGAAGGAAGAGCACTCAGCCAGTCCTGCTTGCTTTCAGACCTGGCCAACAGAGAGAGATCCTTGTTTTGGCACTCTCTAGTCACTTCTTCTCACATGTCAAGCTCCTCGTGTGTTACTGCTATTGCTGTGTCTGTTAAGCCCAGGCAGAGGCTCAAAGTACCAAGGCTGGGCCCGTTGATGAGCACTTAACACTTTCTGAAATGCATCGCCCTGACAGTTCCATGTGTGTATGTTTTTGCAGCCACAGAGTTTCCTTGCTTAAGGGGTAGCCCTTAAGGAACAGGCCATTTAGGGGAAAGCCCATGCCAAGAAGCACAGGATGGTTCTGGGAACAAGGCAAGAGCCTGCAAGCCCTGGCTATCTGTTTCCTTTAACTCAGGGGTGCAGAACCTCCTTCGGGCTGAGGGCTGCAGTCTGTTTTGGAGAAACATCCCAGCGTTGGGCAGGGCAAAAGGGGCATGGCCAAAATGCCCCAAATACCAGCATTTTTAGCTTTAAGTGCTTGCTGCTGGTAGCTAATCCTTAGGAGCATGGGGGGAAACTGCACAAAAGCTGGGAAACCACCTAGTGATTGCTGGCTCGGGAGAGTGGATGGGCTAGAAGAAAGGGGCATGGTCTCCCGGGGACTCCCAGAGGGCCAGGTTTGGCCCCTGGGCCTGAGGTTCTGCACCCCGGCTTTAGCTGGTGGCTGACAATGGAGGGAGGCCTTAGCACAGGCACCATGGGTTCGAGCAAGAAGAAATTTCATCAGGCCTGAGCACAAGGGACTGTGTTTTGGCAGGCAGAACCAGCCACTGTCTGCATTGCCTTGTAGATCAATTCAGCCGCATTATCTTCCTAGTGTATCTGTAAGCAGATGAATGAAGGGCAGCTCTATGCTTTTTAAAAGGTCTCTGCTAAAGCACCCCTTTGCTGCATGCTGGCTGAGGAGAGCGAGCCAAGCTCGGCTGAGGGTGTACAAGTGTGTGGGCGTGCAACATTAACTGTCGAGCCCACGGCTTTGAGCATGCCGGGTCTGCTCCTTATTCACACGGCTGCTTGGGCTCTTCCAAGTCTTGGACTGAGCCTTGCTTTGAAATGTTGTCGGTTGGCAGCCACCGCTTTCCGCAGGAGCCAAGTGGCTTGAATAGTCAGACGTGAGATGGCCAGGAATCTCCCTGCTCTTGGCTAATGTGTGCAAGCAGGCAACTACCCTCCACCCCTCAAAGGAATGCGGTCTGCTTTGTTAAATTTGGCACGCTTTGGATGAAAATGGAATAATATGGGTGTAAATATCCCCAAGGAGATGACACATCAGTTGAGAGAGCTGGGAGTTCATGTGGTGGGCCGCGTCCTGTTGGGCCCTGTGGTCCCTCCTTTGGTTCTGCCCTTTGTGCCTTGATGGGGAAGGGGGAGGCGGCTCCTCAGCCGGCATCCCCCTCCCTCAACTGCGCCCCTCTCTTTCATCCTGAGCCTTGCACCCGATGTGGGGTGGGTGGTAGAGGAGGTTAGCCAGGAGTCATGGGACTCCTCGGGCTCGCTCCGCAGCATGAGGCTCTCAGGTCTTGCTCCAAGAGTGCACCTGTGTCGAGTGCAGGGCGATGCACCTGCTGGTTGTCGGATCTGTTCTGGGAGCGCCTCTTCCCACGGGCAAAGTGGCTAGTGTTCCGCCTGCATTGATCTTGCCATCCGAACGAAGCCGCTCAGCCCACGTGACCGACTCCCGGCTCCTCGCTCCCCTTGTCCACTGCCCTGCAAGGCGGTCGTGTTTGATTCTCCCTGGAGCTGGCCTCAACACTGTCCCGCAAGGCAGAGGCAGAAATGAGGCTCGGCGTGTAGCCACGTGCAGTAGGTGGGAGCCGCCCCCCGGGATAAATTTATTTATCCGGAGGATAAATCCCTTGGCTGGGCTGCTGCGTGGCATGGGGTCTCCTGGGCAGCGTGGAGAGGACACGGGCCCTTCTGCCCACAGTCCTAATGCAGCTTGTCAAGAAGCGGCAGGTCTAGCCAAACCCGCCTCACTCCAGGAGTTTGTGGTGCAGCTTTGTGCATATTGGGATGGTTGCTGCGCCTCCCCACAGGCTAGGTGGCCCACTTCTGGCAAAGGTACGCTGTTGCTGAAACGGTACACTCAATACGCCAGTAACTTCCAGAAATACCCGCTGCTGCTAAGTGGCTGAGAATATTGTGGGAAGTCGCATTGATGGATTAAGTCATGTGGTGTACTAACGCTGGAAAAGTTGGGCCTAGAGGGGCTCGGTGCCTGTGCAGGGGAACCGTAAGGATTGGACAACCATTTTTGATCTTACCGTGTGTTTTTATCTGACTGTATAAAATGTCCAATGAACTGCTTGAAGAAGAAAATAGCGCCTGGGACTGCTGCCAGGATGGCCTCCGTGTCACTCCTGTGAGTTTTCCTGCTAAGGGCCACAGGTACCTGCTCCATGGCAGCCTCCCTCCTCTCATGACCCACCCAGCATATCAAAACGATCTCCAAGTCCCTGTGGGTTTGCCTTGCAGCTTTGCCCATCAAGTGGGCAGGGTGTCTCCCTGGACCCTCCTGCATGGGTTCACTTGTTTCTCCTCTTCACTTTCGCAGGCATGGGGACCACCGATCACGTCATAGTGCTAGCATCCACCAACCGGGCAGATATCCTGGATAACGCTCTCATGAGACCTGGGAGGCTCGACCGTCACATTTTCATTGATCTTCCCACTCTGCAGGTATTATCTGGGCCCACCTCTGCCGTGCCTCTTAGACTTGAGCCGTCATAGTTTTGTGTCGCGGTAGAGGCTTGGCAGGGGATGGCGGACACTAGTCCTCTGAGCATTTCTATTTGTCCTCGCTGCCCTCAGCCTGAGGCTTATGATGGGTTTACACCATGGTTGTGTTCCTACTGTGAGGATGTTTCAGTTGCCTCCTGCTGAAGCTCCAGCAGGGTCGCCGTTTTGTGGATGGTTTGACGCGCACTCAAATTTCCTGCCGACATGAGCGGAGCAAGCCTATAAAATCAGGCCTGCTGAGCTTACATTGACCTGAGATGGAAAGAGCACGAGCTGCAACATTCAACCATCTGTGTCACTCTGACGGTCAGGATCAGTGAGGATCTCCACACAAGGTCACTACAAAAGAAAATCGCCTTTGTGGTGAGGAAAATAACTGAGGCCACTTTTGTGAGAATTACAGTGATGGTTTTCAGGAATACATCTCCTCCCTTTTGCCTTTGCTGTGGTGCTCTTAGGGACAGGCCCAAGTGCTCTCATTCACTTTTGCATGTGTGTAGATGGGGGTGGATGGATGGATAGATACAGAAGCACACCATCCCGATCGATCCATGAATTTAGATCTCTAGCCCAGACATGGGCTGACTTCAGGCTTGCACGGTTTACTTTTTTGTTGTTGTTTCTAAACTAAAGTCTCTGTGGTCCAAGCATATTTGAAATAAATAAATAAAAGCAGGCAGCTTAAAATAGCTCCGTGCTTATACCTACATACTTGACTACTGGCGAGGCAAAAGGAGTCCTACGTTGCTTCCGGCAGTCAGCTGGGGTTTGCACTGGGAGCTTTCAGTGCGCACAGTGGAAAGCAGGACTCAAAGAAAAGGGATGTCCTCATTTTTTTCCTCCGCACTCCATCAATCATCTATTGGGTTCCTTTCTCTCCTTCTGGAATGGCTGTTTATTTATTTGTTACATTTCTATACTGCCCACTAGCCGAAGCTTTCTGAGCAGTCCACAACAATTAAAACCATAAGATACAACGTGATAAGATACAATATAAACATTTAACAGTTTAAAACTACCGTATATAATAAAAATAACCAAAATAAAACCTAGTAGCAATGCAAAGATTTAAACTACAGAAACAGATTTAAACGCCCGCTTGGGCAGTAAGCAGGCCCTGAACTGAAGTGACGGCCTTCTTTTTAGAAAGCCCCGGCATCTCCTCCTCCTCCTCCTCCTCCTCCTCCTCCTCCTCCTCCTCCTCCTCCTCCTCCTCCTCCTCCTCCTCCTCCTCCCATCTGGGGCTTCACTGTCCTGCTCCTCTAGGTTTTCACTTAAAATACCTCAAATGCCTGATATGATCTGGCACCGGAAAAGTAAGCTGTGCAGCTGCCCTGAAGGAGGACGGAGAAGGAAATCCTGGCAGCTGAGCCCACTGCTTTCATCCGGACCGCCTGGACCAGCTGCATGAGTCATTTGCTGGCCCACAGCCAGCCTGATCTAGCCCCCCCTTCATTCAAGCTGGGGGGGAGCATCTGTGAAGCCCCATTCCCCACCCCAGTGCAGTGCTGTGATGATAGAAATGGTAAGGAATAAATCAAACCTAATAGGAAGGGGGGATAGCAAGAGAAATGACCTTTGGAGGGAAGAGCCTATGGCTCCTTGCAATTCTCCTTCCATCTGCCATGCATCTGAAAGAAGCAATGGATATATGGGGCGCGGGTAGGGGCTCTGGAAAAACAGGCAAGTGGGGGAGAGCCTGCCCCCTGCCCCCTGGTGGCATTGCCTTTGAATAAATGCAGGCGTCTTCTGTTTAGCACAATCAACAGAGTCTTGTGGCCCCTTGAAGACTGTCTTTCTTTCTGTTTGTTGTTTGTATACAGTTTTTACCCTTAACGGTAGCCTAAAAATATTATACATTCGCCACCCACCCACCCCCAAAAAACTTGTTCTGTTCTGCTACGGCATCTTTGGAACCTGTCGCGCAGCCGCCCCTTTCCCCGCAGGCAGAGGAAGATACACGGTGTGGTCACACTGAACACGCTTTCTGTTTGTCCTGTGTTGCGGATAGTTGATGGATGGTTGACATGGAGAAGCCTGGCACGACTGTGTTGTATCTTTAGAGCAAGCCAACTTTCCTCTTTAACCAACTACTTCTTTTTAAAAAAACTGGAATCCCTGTGGTCCCTGTGTGTCTGTGTTAAGCTTGCAAAGTAAGGGTGCATTCACTAAGCATCTCTGAATGGTTAAAGCGTAGCTTGTCTAGGCTAACTGATCCTGAGTCCTCACTCATACTTAAGGATATTGTGACTACTTTGCAGGAATGGACTGAAGTCCATCACTTTTTACAAGAATCCCAGCAGGCTGTAGGTCAGAGGTGGGGAACCGAGGGCCAAATTTAATTTTGGAGACGCTCTTGGGGGCCACGTTTTGGTGTTGGGCGGGGCCAAAGGCAAAAGGAGCAGAGCCAAACCCACCAAAAATAGCAGTATATTGTAGCGTAAAGCTCTTCGTGCCAGTAATGAAGGAGAGTCATTTCAGCATATTAGAATGGGGGGGGGACGGGGGACGGCAAAAGCCAGGAAGCCACCAGTCAATGGGCTGGCTGGGAGGAAGGGGGTGTGGCCATGTGGGGAGCCCCAGAGGGCTGGATCTGGCACGCAGGCCAGAGGTTCCCCACCTCTGCCATAGGTCAGTGGTCCACTAGAGACTGGTCCACGGGCTCCCTTCTGCCCATTCCTGCTTTTAGAGGAGAAGGTCTAAAAGCATCTTCTTTTATGTGTCCATTGGAGCCCTTCGGCAGGAACCGCAGCATGCAAACCCACACTCTCTTCTTTGCAGGAGAGGAGAGAGATCTTCGAGCAGCACCTGAAGGGCCTGAAGCTGTCCCAGGCCGGCAGCTTTTATTCCCAGCGCTTGGCTGAGCTCACTCCGGGGTTCAGTGGTACGTGAGAGCAGCTGCTTGTCTGGCTTCCTTTTCCTTCTTTTCTTTTTTTGGGGCTGGCACGTGGCTTGATGCAGTCTCTGCAGTGCACTCAGTTATGTGTGGCCACCTCCCGACGCTGCTGCATTCTACCAGCAGCGCCTGCTGAGAGCGAGGAGGGTCCAAGTTTTCCGGTGGCGTGGTTGTGCTGCATGCAGATGACACACGGACGAGCACCTACGGGCATTGTGTTAAATCCATGAATCTGCCTGGCTTCCAGCCATGTTTTGTTCTACCTCTGTGGGAAGGAAAACTAATCATGCATGGCGTGTGTGACCCAGATTTCTGTGGGGTAGGAGCTGTTGCTTCCGCTTGTTCCTGCTGGAAATTTAGTAGCTGGAAATCAGTGCAGTGGACTGGGAAAAGGTTCCTACAGTCATGAAACATTTTAACTGTTCAGTACAGGGTTGAGTTAAGAGCCGTGGGTAGGGTCTGCCTGCTTCCCTGGTCATTTTCATGCGACACTTGAAATGCAGGGCAGAGCCTTTGAGCCCACAGCGCTGGGTCTCCTGTTCACGCAGGGACCGCGCAGCATCCCTTCTGCATTCCACCCCACCCCACCACCCAGTTGGCCCCCACTCCGTCTCTTCCGCAGCTCCTTTGAGCAGCCCCCACACCCCCCACACACTCAGACTTGGAGCAGATGAAGCTGGTGTGGCTGTGGTCAGAGCAGTCCAGCGGGCCAGGCCAAGTCCAGGATAGCCTCGGCCCTCTGCTAGGCCCAGCTTGAGGCCTGTGCCTGATTAACTCACTGCTGTCGCCTGTGGAGCATCTCAGGGAGGGCAGCCCAGCCAGCCAGCCAGCTGCCCGCCCTTCTGATTGGGCTCCAGCATAAACTGGCGAGCATGGCTCCGATTTCCCTCGCCTCTCCTTCTTGCTCACTTCCAGATTTCCACTCCGTTGCACCGTTTTCTATTTGGGAACTTTATTTTCAGAGAGGTTTTTTAATCACAATAAAATACAATGATGTAGAAACAAAGCTAATTGAGGAGAACTCCTTTTGAAGGTAGCAATGGATAGAGGGTACACAGAAATGTGTGGAAAGCAGCCTGTACAATTTAAAGTCCAATACTGAGAGCATAACTCCTTGGAGTCAGATACGGGCGCGTTGCATAGCCAGAATGATACAAAGCAGATATATTATGCCAGCTGCACAACAGAGATGGTGCTAAGCCTCTCAGGCCTGGAATATCCGTTCTCTTTTGCTTTAGTAAAGCGAATGAGAGGCAGCCACGTTTCCAAAGAGACATCCTTGTAACTGAGATTCAGGTTGCCTTTAATTAAAGAGGAAATTCTGTTAGATAGACGCTCCCACACCCTCTCACACCATGCATGGTGACTTCAAGCTCTTTTGTTGCACAGTGATTTTTTTTCAAAAAGGTTCCTGCTGTAAGCAGGTGAGTTATCCGACCCCTACTCGGAGCAGGCACACGTCGCTGGAGTAAGTCACCTAGCAATGCCACGAGAGGGCACGAAGGAATGGCAGACCCTGTCACGGGTTTGATAAGTTGCAAAATCCTCGCCCAAAGTGAGTTGATTCTTGGGCGCTGCTATCAGGGATGAAAAAGTGATCCCTCGGCCCCACATTGATGCCCCCAGAGCAGAGAGTCGCTCATGTTCAGATGGTGTAGAGCAGCCTTCCCCAGCCGGGTACCCTCCAGCTGCTTTGGACTACAACTCCCAGCATTCTGGACCATTGGCCATGCTGACCGGGACTGATAGGAACTGAAGTCCAAAACATCTGGAGGGAGCCAGGCTGGGGGAGGCCGTTGTAGAAGACGTCAGGCGGTGGATGCTGCGTGCCGGCCACCCCGCGAGCCACACACGCTGCTTCCTTGCAGCAAGAGATTGCTGTGGCTAAGGACTGGGCGGGTGGCACTTGCTTCACCTCGGAGTCTGCATGGCCACATTTTGCGGTGGCGGGAAGGAAGCTCCCTTCCAGGTCAGATTGGCAAGCAATGACCCTGGACGATACTTCTTGCCCTCCCTCGGTGTAGCTCGGCTTGCATGGTACAGTCACTTGGAGTCACTGCCTGCTCTCCAGGTGTGTCCCCCCCCATCCCTGGGTGCATTGTCAGGTGACTTATTATGCTCTAATGTGGATTATTCGGGTTGATGCGCAGAGGATCCTGCCGTGGGAGAGTGTCTTGGGCTCGATGGTCTCCTGCTCTGATCTTCAGGAGACCAAGCGAGTGTGTGTGTCTTCCTGCCTGTAGGAGCTGATATAGCCAATATCTGCAATGAGGCCGCTCTTCATGCTGCAAGGGAGGGTCATAAATCCATCGATACCTTCAATTTTGAGTATGCGGTGGAGAGAGTCATTGCAGGTAAGGCTTCTTTCTGGAATGTGTTTTGGGTTAGCATGCTTGAGTCTGTTGTTATCAGTGGTTCACATGGACAGCCGTAGCACCCTGTTTGAAAGCCATAAATGGAGCGGCATGAATCGGGCCTCAGTCCTGCTTTGCTAGGAACCTCCTCCCATGTGCAGGCATAGATGTGTTACAATCATCTTAGATCAAGCTGTGCATCATGGAAAACATTTGAAATGCTTTCTGCATTTCATTTCCCTCTGACCGCACTGTTTACTCCCTCACTCCCAGTGTGTGTGTGTGTGTGTGTGTGTTTTGAAAGTTCCAGGATAACACTTCATACATCTGATGAAGTAGATTGCAGTACACAAAAGCATATGCCATAACAAGTGCGTTCGTCTTTAAGATGTTGCAAGACTCTCTGTTGTTATTGGTGGAAGCAGACATTAGCCTATATAGTAAAGCTGCTAGCTACTTCTGGAAGGGATCGAATCGGTTTGCAGCACCATGCTTTGACCCTTTTCATGGATGTGTTTTTGGTGCACAGATGTGTTTCTGTAGGCCAGAGTTAAATGGACTGTTAAAACTAAAAGTAGACATTTACGTCCTGGGGAATGAATTGATGGGCTTGTTCTGTTGCCGAAAGAAGCCACTCGTAACTATCCTTGGAAGCAAGCATCATTGCTGGCTTTCTTAGGTCTCAGATCATGATGGCAACAGGGGGATTCTCTGATGGCTTGGAGCAGCGCTGTAGCAGATGGAGGAGCAAAGAGCCTCTGCTTTTATTGCCTCCTGGATTAAAATGGCGGTGATCCTGAGTAGCATAACCCGGAAAATGGAAGGCGTTTTTCTCCCCCCACCCCCCTTGCAGGAACTGCCAAAAAGAGCAAGATCCTTTCGCAAGAGGAGCGGAGGATTGTGGCATTTCACGAGTCGGGTCATGCTCTGGTGGGCTGGCTCCTGGAGCACACCGAGGCCGTGCTGAAGGTAGTTCTGCTGTCTGCCCTGAGCTTGGGTAATGGGATGGGGGCTGAGGGCTTGCAGATGCAGCTCGAAATCCTCATTTGCTGCATTAATAAGCGGTACCGCTTCTTTACGCTACAGGTGTCCATAGCTCCTCGCACCAATGCTGCCTTGGGCTTCGCCCAGATGCTGCCAAGGGACCAATACCTCTTTACCACAGATCAGCTCTTTGAGCGGATGTGCATGGCACTGGGAGGGAGAGTTTCAGAAGCCATCACCTTCAATAAAGTCACCACAGGTGAGGAAGACTGTGCAGAGAGACTGGAGATCCTTTCCTCACCCGGGAAAGAGGCGGGGGCACCACTCACTCTTCTCGGCCTCCCATGTTTCACGTGTGCTGCAGGCATCCGTTTGTCCTGGTTGCAGCATCCAGGAGCATTTCCTCCAGGGGTGGGGAGAGATCTCGACGCTTCTGACATGTGCTCCATCACACATCACGTTCCTTTTAATCCTTGTTTGCACCAGGGGCGCAGGATGACCTGAGGAAAGTAACCAAGATCGCCTATTCCATGGTGAAGCAATATGGGATGGCGCCCGCCGTTGGGCACCTCTCCTTCCCAGACCCGGAAAGCGCTCCGGGGATTGGGCGGCGCCCCTTCAGCCACGGACTCCAGCATATTATGGACCACGTGAGTTTTCCTCCTGGAGGCAGAGCCACAGAAATAATGTGATGCGTGCTCATTGCCCCCAGTCCTGCAGCCAGAGCCCTCTTAGCCCGTCTGCAGCTTCCCTTCCCAGGGAGGAGTGAGGCCCAGGCTGTGAGGCTGTCACTGCTCACCCAGACACGTTTGCAGTGTGGTCACCACCCTTCAAAGGAGAGGGCTGTAGCTCAGTGGCAGAGCCCCTGCTTGGCAGGCAGAAGGTCCCGGGTTCAACCCCCGGCATCTCCAGGCAGGGCTGGGAAAGACTCCTGCCTGAAACCCTGGAGAGGTGCTGCCCATCGGTAGGCAATATTGACCTAGATGGACCGATGATCTGACTTGGTACTAAGCAGCTTCCGATGTTCCTATGTTGCCAGTGTTGGCTTGTATTGAGCCCTGTGGGCAGGATGCAAATAGGAGTAGCTCGGGTAGGGAGGGGCGTAATGTTGGGGGGCACAGAGTAGAAAGGAGGCAAATAGGTCACTGCTGAATCCTAGCGGGACACCATCCCATGACTTAGAACCCTGGCCTGGAGTTGGAAGGGGCCCAGAAGGCCGTCGAGTCCAACCCCCCGCTCAGTGCAGGAATCCAGTTGAAAACATCCCTGACAGGATGGCTTTCCAGTCTCTGCTTGAATACCTCCAGCAACAGAGAGCCCACCACATTTGGTTCCCTTCTCTGACTGCTCTGACTGACCATGAGGAATTTTTTCCTGATCTTCAACCAGTATCGGCCTTGCTATAACTTAAGCCCATTATTTCGTGTCCTGCAGTCTTGGATGAGAAAACCGGTTGAGGCCCTTTCTGTGTGACAACCCTTGGCGTACTTGAAAAGTGCTATCATAGTCGTCCTCAGTCTTCTCTTCTCAAAGCTAAATATACCCAGTTCCTTCAATCTTTCCTCATCAGACTTTGTTTCTGCTCCACTGGTGATCTTTGTTGCCCTTCTCTGAACTCGTTCCAATTTATCTGAATCTCTGAACTCATTCCAGTTTATCTATACATTCCTGTACATTTTTGTTGTTAATCTGCTGGCTGCATCTGCCCTGTATTTCTTGGCTGCTTTCAGCATTATCTTGAATATGTCCTAGTCCTTGGGGAGTGCTCGTTGAACTGTAAGCAAAGAGCTAGAACCTAATAAATCCACCCTTCCCCACCCACCCCTGTCAAGAGTTTCCATGCAAGAAAACCTGCTCTTTGACTTTCTAGGGTGGGAGCTAGAAAAAGTGAGGACAAATCACTTGTAGGAACTGTAGCACAAGATGGGTCTAGCTGGATTTAACATGGCTTAACCCTACATTAAACTTCATGTGCCGTCACACCGCGCTCCCAGCTAAATTGGGAAACTTCGCCTGTGGGCCTCCTTCCTTTAGGTTCTCTGGAGTGTCTTCACTGAAGGGGTATGAGGTACCCGGCCATTCAGAATCTGGATCTACCTTGGCCCAACCTTATTGCTCCCAACTCTTTCCAGGGTGATATTTTGGCTTTTGTTTCCCTTCTAGGAAGCAAAAATGCTGGTGGCCCGAGCCTACAGGCTCACGGAGCAGCTGCTGCTGGACAATCGGGAGAAGCTGAGGGTGGTAAGAAGGCTTGTCCTTGCTCTACCATCGGAGCGCTAAGGTTGAAGATTGAGTGAGGTGTGTGAATGAGTACAAGGGGGTCCTGGATTCAGATCCTTGATCAGTTCTTGGAGCTCAGTGTTGGCCATGGGCAAGCTGCTTCCCCTTAGCCCAGTGTTTCTCAACCTTGGGTCCCCAGATGTTTTTGGCCTACAACTCCCAGCATGCCCCAGCCAGCTACGCTGGCTGGGGCATGCTGGGAGTTGTAGGCCAAAAACATCTGGGGACCCAAGGTTGAGAAACACTGCCTTAGCCTAACTTGCCTCACGTGGTGCCTGTGAGGCGAAAAATACAGCTCCGAGTTCCTCAGAGAAAGGATAGAATAGAAGAAAATGTAATCACTCCTCTGCTGGGAGCGAGTGAAGAAAACCAATGGGATCACTTGCTGGGATGATTCCTCTGCAGAATCCCAGAGACGGCGTTGGCTGCCGCTCGTACTGGGAAGGGCAGCGGCCTTTTTCTTACCTTACGGTGCCAAGAAGCAAAGTGGCTCGTGCAACATTTCCAGGCCTTGAGAGGCCAGGAAAGCAAAGGAAGAGGCACGTGGCTGGAGTCGTGCAGAGAGCAAGCTGCCGTCTTGGGGGTGGGAGTCTTGATGTAGCAGAACCCAAGTGCCCCCCCCCACTTACACACGCAAACTCACGCTTGTAAACAAAATTAAAGTTTGTTTTTATTTTGTGCGTGCATACCACCACCACCACCACCACCCCTTTTTCTTTCCTGGCACCTCATACACGATACTTCTGTTAAGCATTTCCCACCCGCCATGGGATCTGACGTAGGGAGAGAGAGCGGTACGCCAGATGCGAATTCTCTCCCACCTTTGGCCTAGTGTTCTCAAACTGTTGCTTTGCTTGAGCGTCAAGCAAAAAATATTACCTTAAAATTTGCCCTTGTTGTGGCATGATGGAAGGTGGTGAAGTTGCTAAACCCTTTCGCCAGAAGCCCTGCAGCTCCGAGAGTGCTCTGCTGACCCAGCTGTTTCTCCATCCGGTGGCGACTTGGTCCTTGCTTCAGCTGGTAGGAGGCTGAGCTGCAACACATCATCTCCCATTTCCATTTCTAGGCTCCCCTGGCTGTGGGGTGTGTGTGTGCGTGTGTGTCTGCTGCTTGTGGTGTGTGTCCACACATATACTAACCTGCAAACTTTTCTGTGCCCAGCTGGCCAATGCCCTCCTGGAGAAGGAAGTGATCAACTATGATGACATCGAAGCCCTGATTGGGCCTCCCCTGCATGGGCCCAAGAAAGTGATCGCTCCTCAGAGCTGGATCGAAGCCGAGAGAGACAAACAAGACACGGGAGACGAAGAGCCGCCCCAGCGGTCCCACAGCCAAGAGGAGGAGGAAGAGCACGACCAGAGACCAGTTTGAAACCAGTTTATGATGTAGAGTGAACTAGAGGCTTCCTTTCTGAACCAGAGGCGCGAGAAGAGCTCCTCCTTTCCTGCATTGGCCACCCTGATGGAACTCTGTGATGGGATGCGGGCACAGTTCGGCTTCCCTTGCTCTGAGAATGAGTGAGACCCGAGTCTGGGCTCATCATCAGGGTTTATGCACTGTTACCATCTCCGAGGCTCATTTGGGAGGGCCCTGCACACCTCTGAGTCACCAGAGTATGCTCCCGGGAAGAGAGTGTGCGCAGCCATTCTGGGCAGGGCCAACCCCTCGTCGGGCAGCAGCTGCTGTTCTCTGCTTTGTGTTACCTTTAGCTAGTGGCATATGCCCGAGAACCCTCAACTGTCACAACAGTGGCAATGATGTAGCCAACAGTATACCTATGTCTTTGGTACCAGGGCCTGCCCCTTTCTCTCTCTCTCTCTCTCTCTCTCTCACACACACACACACACACACACACACACACACACACGTCTCTTGAGGTGTGGGAAATCTGTTGTAGACTGTAGGGACTCAAGAGTTCCTATGAGCTCTATCGCCAGGTCTGGGCTCCGGCCACAAAGCCAGGGGCAGCCACAACCTGTGCTGGTGGGGTTCTCAAGAGTGACTTTGAGAGGAGAGAGAAGCCACAAGGCTTGGTGAGAATCTGGTTCCTATAGAGGCCTTTAGACTGAACATGTGTCCAGAGCAGCTTGTCATGGGGCGGGGGGAGGGATTGACTGTTCCCTACTGTGCAATAACAGCTGTGTGTGTGCGTGTGTGTGTGTGTGAGAGTGAGAGAGAGAGAGCGGGCACATGCTGCTTGCACTATCTCCCTTATTCTCTTCCCCCACACTTAATGGGGATTATTTCCACGAGGATTATTGTCTGTATCCCTGAACAACCCGTGTCCAGATATTCCTCCTGCCAACATTTAATTTGCAATTCTCGGGCTTCCTCTTTTGGCATTCCCCCTTGTGCTTGAATGGGGTGAGTGTACTCACTTGCATGCTCTCTCTCACTGTCTTGAGTTACCTCAGTGTGGAAGGGGCTGCTCGTTAGAATTGTTGCGGGGGTGATCCTCCTGAATATATATTTTGAAGTGGGATGTTGCTGCACGTAAAGAAGAAAAGCAAGTGTTTCAGTCCTCCTCCGTGAGCAGCCCGATTCTCCATCTCCCCCAGTGGACCTTGGCAGGACAGTCATCGGTGATCTGCGTGTACCATCTAGTGGTCTGTTGAGAAATTTGCAGCAAATTGCTGACTATAAATAGAAATGTACTGGTAAACCAAACCCCGCCCTCAACCACCAGGCACACTGGCAATAGCACGTGAATGGTGAACATTTTGGCTGTCTAGCAACATCATATTGAAAGAAATCCAGGAGCAGGGAAGTAAATGAATTGTTCTGGGTCCTGGGCATCTACGTGTGCTTAACTGTCTTACACTGGAGGGGCTTGTTTAATTTTTCAATGGGCTGCTGCATCTCAAGAAAATAAAGTTTACAAACTGCTGCCACAGGCTCGGTTGAATTTAAGGGGTTGTTAACACCCCCTGCCCCCCTCCTGCACCCTGTTGTTTCCAAGTTCCAGATTGGGGAGAGATGGCCACCAGGGTTCCCCTTGCTTCTTCCGGACTCTCTGTCCTTCCACCTGCCTCTGTATCCAGGGACCCTGCTTCACTGCACTTGTGAAACCATAACCTAGCACAGTCTGTAGTAATCCCAGTCATTCCAGCTGTTTGTAGCTTGTCCACCTTTTAAAAGCAGAGCTTGGCTACAAAAGTCAAATGCCGCTCCACAACTTACTATTTGATACCTATTCCATCACTTCCTGTCTTTGCAATATAAGTTATGGACTGTATTGCAAAGACTGAGACTCGGGCTTTAAGGTGTGTCATTTTCAATATGGTGCAATCCGCCCCCTTCTAATGCGGATAGTTGAGAGGCTTCCAGACTTGGTGGAATAGAAAATGTCATTTTGGAAAGGAGCCACCGTACTTGTTCCTGGCTAGCTTTGTCTGCTCCTGCAGAGGTTTTTTAAAAAGTTCTTCAGAGTGTTGCTGAGTCTATAATTCTATGTACAAGCTGCTGCATGGAAGCCTTATTGAACTCTGTAAGATTCCCACGTAAACATGCATAGGCTGAGAGATGGCCTGGCGTCTGAGCATCTGCAGTTCAATTGTAGTTGTCTTACATCCAGCCCACTCTTTGTTCCTGTCGCTGACAAATGTAGGTGGCTACTTACTCCCTTCTGCTCCAGGTAGATTGCAGTGGGCTTAGTCACATCTGAACAGTGTAGGAGCACACACTTAATAGGGCCAGGCACAGTACCAGCACCTTCATTTATTTTTGAAATAGCTGTGAGATGTAGTTGCTGTCAGCCGACTTGCGTAAAGGGCAGGGCATTAACTTAAGAAGAGCTCTTTCCCACAGTGGCCACCCAGATGGCCACAGGCAGGATGTGAAAGTGACATGGCACTCCTATTATTCTCCCTTAGTAACTGGCATTCAGGGATAGACTGCCTTTGAATGTGCAGGTTCCATTCTTAGCTCTACTTCTCTATAATAATGGCAGAATTGCCTTTCAGGGTCAGAGCGAGGGTCAGTCTAGTCCAGTGTTCTCCAACCTTGGGTCCCCAGATGTTTTTGGCCTACAACTTCCAGCATGCCCCAGCCAGCTACACTGGGAGTTGTAGGCCAAAAACATCTGGGGACCCAAGGTTGGAGAACACTGGTCTAGTCTAACTTCCTATGCTGCTGGGAAGCCCACAAGCAAGATGGAAGGGCAGCAACCCTGTGTTGTTGCTCTCCCCTCCCCGTAGAGCCTGGAATTCAGTAGTATCCTGCACCTGAACAGGGAGGCCCCGTGTAGCCAGCATGGCCAACAGTCTGCTATTGCATTGTGTGGATGACGTTTAGGTGCATTCAGATCTGAACCATCCAGCATTTCTTCGGAGGTTCTCTCATACTTCCAGCGGACCAGCAGAATAAGGTGCGCGGTCCCTTTAAGCCGGGGGCCATCTTTGCTAAGGGCAAAACATGTCGGAGAGAGGAGTTGACGGCCAGCGGAGCAGTTCTCTCGTCCTGATTGGCCGCGAGCGAATCGTCGCGACTTCCTGAGTCCGGGTCACGCGCGGCGGCGCAGTTATCCCAGCGTTCCTCGCGGCCCCTCTTTCTTTTTCCGGCCGGCCATTTTCTCTCCCAGGAGGTGAGTTCTTGTGCAGGGGGCGGCCTCGCTGATTATCCGCCTCCATCCGCCGCCTGCGACGAGGCGGGCGAGCCCCGGGGGGGCCTCAGGGCTGCGGTGGAAGGGTTGTGAGGGCGGCCGGAGGCGAGCCTGGCGCGAAGCGAGAGCCGTGGCGGGGCTTGGCCTTCGGGGCCTGCCGCTCTGGTTGTCTAGGGCCAGCCGCAGCTTTGCGTGCCGGAGGCCCCGGCTTCGATCCCTGGCGTCTCCGTGTAGCAGGGCCAGTGCCGGCCAGAGCGGCCAGTACTGGGCTAGGTGGGCGAGCCCCTGGGGCGGCACGGGACCCCGCAGATTTCGCCGGCTTTGTGTTCTCGTAGATATTTTGGACTCCCGGCCGTTCGTTTACTTATTTAAGGGTGCAATCCTATGCATGTTTAGACAAAAAAGGTCTACGTTGTAGGCCTTTTTTCTGTCTAAACACCTAACGTGGGGTTTATCCTAAAATGGTTTCTTGCACCCTAAAGTGGTTTTAATCCTACTCCCTCCGCAGCCACGAGGGCTCCCAGGGCTGCTTACAAACACAGTCGCTTAAAGAAAATGCTCCCTGCCCCGGAAGGGTTACAATCTAAAAAGGCACGACACGCCTGGAAGAAGGGATGGGGGGAGAGAGGGGGCCTGGATCTGATGGGAGGCGAAGTCCGACACATTTGGGGGGCACCAGGTTCTGTGATATAAGGCAATTTGTGGGTTCCTCGGGGGCATCCAGAGGCCAGTGGTAGAGCACATGCTTCGTGGGCAGAAGATGGTCCTGGGCTTCGGGTTTTTTTTTTGTCAAGTTTGTATTATTTTACTGTGTGTGTTGCTTGTGCCCCACTTTGGCATTATTTTATATGGGTATGAAATCTCATTAATAAATAGTCCCTGGGCTTGGTGGACCAGTAGTCCTGAGTTGGCATGGGCTGGCTTAATAGGGATGGGCTCATAGGTCAGTGGGTAGAGCACAGGAGGATTGTCATGTGGAAGATTCGAGCCATGGATCTCCAAGCTACAAGGAACCCTCGTGGTGCGTCAGGGAGAGCCACTACCGGGCAGGTGAGACCGTTCTGGGCTAAACGAGCTAACGGGCTAACAGTTTCACCCTATTCGAGGCAGCCTTGTGAGGGGTGAGCCCATAGACCAGTGATAAGAGCACGTGCAGAAGCTCCCTGGTATGCTCTGTGACATCTCCAGTTAAAAGAAACTTGGGTGGCAGGACTAGGAGAGGCGTGGGACCTCGGCGGGCTCCTGCCACTCAGAGTAGTCCGGGCTGGCCAAAGTGAGGCAAGAAGACAGCAGCATGTATCATTGCAAGATCCTCTCTCAGAGGGTGACCCATGCTTGATCTCTGGCATGGGCCATTTGCTGAGGAGTTCAAAGCCCATCCTAGTGGTGCATTCTTTGGATGATGGGGCGGCCTCAGTCTAACATAACACCTTCCTGCAGCATCCCAACCTTTATTGACAACCCAGGCTTTACTAATACCTCTGTTTTCAAGATGCTGAATTTGCAGCATCTCCTTTATCTGACAGATTTCAGCTCTTAATTTTCTGTGGATAAATCTGGGCTGGTGTTTCTCTTTTCCGGTTAGAACTGCTCCAGTACTTTGCTTGAATCCCCCCCAGGGCTCCTCAGTCATTCACCCTACTAGTATACAACATAAACTCAGAAGAATTTCAGAGCTAAATCAATTCCTTGTATGGTTCACATTTTAATCCCAAACAATGTATGTAAATACACATTTAAAAGGTCAAAAATGGATAATAAGCTATATATTATGTGCCCATTGTTACTGAAAAGGTTAACAGTTTCGCCAAGTAACAGCCTTCCCCAACCTGGTGCCCTCGAAATGTTTTGGTTGACTGCTCCCAGGATTCCTGACCATCGGCCATGCTGGCAGATGGGAGTTGGAAGTCCAACACACCTGGAGAGCCCCAGGTTGGCTTACGGCAGGCTTAAGGTATCAAGTAAAACAAGATTTTGTAGCCCATAAATAATCTAGTCTGAAAGCCCTAGCAGTCAGTGGTTATATAACTAAGTTGTTGATACTGGAGATAAATAAGCACAGAAGCATTAAAGGGAAATACTTTTCTAACTTCTGGGGAGCACCTTCGTCAGTGGTGGGTGAAAGGGATTTTCTGTGCCCTTCCTGCACTGCACTCCACCTGTCCGTTTCCAGCCATTGGCACCAGAGGGAAATCCAAAGCCTTCAGCTTCATTTGGGCTAACATGGTGTGTTGTAGATGGAAGACCAGGCTTAAGTCCCTGCTGGGTGGCTTTGAACCCGCCAGTTGTGCATGTCTCCAAAATACTTCTCAGGACTATTGCAAGGATCAGTGAAATATTTTGTATGCTATGAAGCGCTATTAAAACTGTAGCCATCAAGAGTCTAGTCCAGGCTGTTTGTATTTTCAGGAACGTGAGTGGTCATGGCGCCCAGCCGTAATGGCATGATCTTGAAGCCCCATTTCCACAAAGACTGGCAAAGACGAGTGGCCACCTGGTTCAACCAGCCTGCCCGGAAGATCCGCAGGTGAGGTCTTGTGGACTGCCGAGCCTCTGTGTTCCGTGTTCTTGGTGCAAGATTTTCAGAAAACAACTAGTGCTGTCTGGATAACACACAAGTCAAGCGAGTGCCTGCCATTTTGGGCTTCTGTGCAAGGCTCACTTGTTCAGCGCTTCAGCCAGATGATGAATATTCTCTGGAATCGCTGAGCCCCGTTGACGATCTTTTGAACCCATATAAGTGGATGGCTGTCGCTTTTTGCATTGCTGTCACTGGGAGTTTAGTTAGATCTCGATTAAAGGGGTTGCTTACTGCCTCCTTGCCTTGGCCGCCTCCCTGGGCTTATCTGTGAAGGAGTCCAGGCAGGGTTCTACCTGGAGGGAAGGAAGGGTTTTGATGTGGCCCCTTTGTGCTGCTTTCTCCATCCAGGAGGAAGGCCCGGCAGGCGAAGGCTCGTACGTATTGCTCCACGTCCAGTATCTGGACCAATCAGACCAATCGTGAGATGTCCCACCGTACGATACCATACAAAAGTCCGTGCTGGTAGAGGATTCAGCTTGGAGGAGCTGAAAGTGAGTAAAAAGGGAATGTGGGTGCCCGTGACTGACAGAAACAACGGATTTATTTGTGGATTATCTATGACAGGTGCAGAACCTCCGGCCTGGGGGCTGAATCCTGCCCTCTGGGGCTCCCCTGGCTCCACCACTGTTCCCAAAGACCCCAATTTCCCGGCTTCTGTGCAGTTTTCTCCATTCTGAAATGTTGAAATGCCTCTGCTAAGGCTTAGTGACTGGCAGTAAGCTCGAAGCTAAAATATGCTGGTATTTTTTGTATTTTGGCCTTGCCCCTTTGCCTTCAGCCCCACCCACCACTGGAATGTGTAGTTCACTCCCCCCCCCCCCCAGCTTCTCTGTAATTGAATTTGGCCCTCAGAGTGAAAGGTTTTTCAGCCCTCATCTGGAGTCTCCAGGAGTCTGACGTTTGTTCTACAGTGGCTGGTGGGCTCCTATATAAGCAGTCAGCTTGGTTGAAGCAGATCAGATTTCTTGGTGGGCCAACAATACCTGTTTTAGTGGGTGTTCTTCAGGAAACTGGTTGAGACCTTTGAAGGCTAGCTGTAATACTACTAATCCCCGCTTGTTCAGAGTGTTTTATGCAAGGAGGACATTTAGGCAGCAGGGAATAAAAAGAATCCCTTTCATCTGGTCACCTATTAAAGGACAGAGTTTAGCCTTACAAACGTTTATTTTGTGTTTGGCAGAGATTGCTTTTTAGGTACTGAAAAAGCATTTAAATGTCCAAGTGCATTGGAATCCAGCCAGTGCTTGCCTCTCTTTAGCCCTTGTAAGCCATTCCTGTGAGAGCCTTACAGTCAGATGATGACACTGTCTCCGGAATCTCTGTAGTCTCCGTGATGACTGTGACTTGAACCCTTTTCCAGCTGATGACTGTTCTGCCTCCACAGCAGGGGCAGGGGTGGTGACGCACAGCTGTCTTTTAACTGAGGCTCGCGTTCTCATGCTCTCCCTAGATGGCCGGCATCAACAAGAAATTTGCCCGGACGATTGGTATCGCGGTGGACCCAAGGCGTCGTAACAGGTCTACAGAAGCCCTGCAGGCCAATGTGCAGCGGCTGAAGGAATATCGCTCCAAGCTCATCCTCTTTCCCAGGAAACCATCTGCCCCCAAGAAAGGGGACAGTGCAGTAAGTATAGGGTAACATATCGGGGTGGAGGGGGACCTCTCTGCTGGCGGCTCCCCTGTCATGCAAGGCACACAAGGGAAGTCCGGCTTCACTTCCAAGGAGTGCATATTTCGGACTGGGGAACAAAAATGCTTCTAACTGGTGTGAAGCAGAAATGTGACAAACACTGTTTCCCACCCGTTCACGCTGGTGGCGACCTGCCGCTCTCTTCGGCCACCGCTTCACAGCTTCTTCCCAAGTCCCTCCTCTTTGGCTGCCGCAATAACCAAAGTAAACCCATTGTAACCAACTCCTTGTCCTATGAAGGACAGTGTGGCTGCCTATACATTGAGCAGGGGGTTGGACTCGATGGCCTTGTAGGCCCCTTCCAACTCTACTTTTCTATGATTCTATACCAGAAAGGGAGCGGTGATGTGAAGGAAAGGTGGGGTGATGGCAGTGTAGCAGGTCGATGTAAGCTATTACAGTTTTTATGCTTTGAGCAACACCATTTGCAGAGGGGGGAGGAATGGGGAATACGTTTTTAAAATAAAATACTATTTAGAAATACGGAACTGAATTTGGACATTGGGTGTTTGAAACTCGGCCCATCAGCTAACCTGGCTCCTATGAGTAGACCCTGAGAAGCTCCCCCCGCCTGCAGTTCTATGTCATAACTCAATAGCTTTTCCTGTTCCTCAAAGATGGGATGCAATAAGTAGTTTATTACTGAACTTTGCATTGTTCCTTCTTCTCCCCACAGGCAGAAGAGCTCAAGATGGCTACACAGCTCTCTGGACCAGTTATGCCAATCAAAAATGTAAGTAATATTCAGTTTCTGGATCTTGCCCCTGAAATTTAGGTTTAGCAAGGGGACACTTCCTGCTTCTAGTTGAAGTACCAAGTGAAATACGGTAGTCTCTTGAGAGAGGCTAGGTTTCTTGGCTGTTTTAGAATGGTTCCTTGAAGTTGCAGTTGTGGCTGAATGTTGTTCTGTCATTCTTAAACGAAAAGAGCTGTATCTTGGTGGTAGAGTACATGCTTTGCATGCAGAAGGTGTACCAGAACTGTACAGAGAATCCTGTATCAAAGGTGGGCACTGGACATCTTACTCTCATTCCTTCAATGGGTCACTAGAGTGTGCTGGAAATACTTTCTGCATATTCTTGGCAATGAATATGGCTGTGCCTGGACGTGCTTGCTCTTGCTGCTGTTTTCCCTGGCCTGTGGAAAGGGAAATGTGACTGAAAAGGGTCATTCTGAGCAGTGGCCCAGACCTTCTTGGCCTGTTGGCGGCTTCTGGTGCATCAAAAGTAGGAAGAGAGCAGCCGCTTTTCAGCATGTGCTCTGAGTAACCATCTGGTTCTTGCCTTTCCTAGGTCTACAAAAAAGAGAAGGCCCGTGTTATCTCTGAGGATGAGAAGAACTTCAAAGCCTTTGCCAGCCTGCGCATGGCCCGGGCAAATGCTCGGCTCTTTGGCATCCGGGCTAAACGAGCAAAGGAAGCAGCAGAACAAGATGTGGAAAAGAAGAAATAAACTGTCTGTTCAGGGCCTGTCAATAAAGGAGCATAGATTTGGAACTGTGTGGTGCCATCTTGTGTCAAGATACAGGGAAGAGGAATGTGGCCTGGGGAAATGTGCCCCTCTGCCGCCTCTTGTCTCATTCTCGGAGGCGGCAAGTCCAGTGGTCGTCTGTGTAGGACTCTGGTGGCTGTGCAGGGGGGTTTGGTGGCTCTTGCATTTCATTGTTGTGGCAACTTTGGAGGGGAAGGCGCTTCTAATTGGATCCCATTCCATTAATTGAACTTTCAAGCGATGCGGGAGAAAGAGTTGACTCTCCCTTCCCCACAGGGCCATTTCAGGTGTGTCTGACTCTACTGGATTACAATCTAGAAGTTCCTCTGTGAAACCAGCCGCTGTGCTGCTGGCAAAGATAGGAGCTCTCGGTAGCAAAAGTGAGCAGAGCCGGACCTTCAGGGTTTTCTCCCTTACCTGCATCTCGCCTCCTAAGTCCAAAGAGCCACTAAAGAATGTGGCTGTGATTACAGTCTCACCGCTGAGAGGTTTCCAGGAATTCTTGTCTGATTCGTGGTGTGTGTGTGTGTGTGTGTGTGTGTGTGTGTGTAGGGCTTCTGCCTTGAGTGTCTTCATCTCTGCTGCACTACAGGGAAATGAATGCGAAGTGCTTAGTTGATCGATAGAAGCTGGGCTTGGTTTGACCATTCAGCTCTGTTGGGGGAAATGAGTGTATGCTCGTTAATGTGAGGTTCAGAGGAACATGTCCACAATAACAAGGTGGTGGTGGTCTTGCAACCCATAGGTGATTATGTGCTCCCAAAGGGTTTTAACCCCTAGATGAGTAATAGCAATGAAGAATGGGGTGTATTGGTGGTGTCTTTATGAGAATAGGCCCACGAATGTTATGAGTTTGGGGTGTATTGGTGTTGTCTTTCTCATGATATTCTACTGATCTTTGAAGCAAGTAAGAGCTGCAGATCTCACCCACACTGCTTTTGCCTGCTCCAAAGCTCTGAGCAGTGCATCAGGCACATCATTGGGGTATATTCGGGAACACAGTCTGGATATCTCAGTTTGGCTCAGAGATTATATTGGAGCTGTACCTGGGCCAGATTTATAAGAACATAAGAGCCATGGTGGATCAGACCAAGGGTCCATCTAGTCCAGCATTCTGTTCACACAGTGGCCAAGCAGGTGCCCACGGGATCCCACAAGCAGGACATGAGTGCAACAGCACCCTCCCACCCATGCTCTCCAGCAACTGGTGTGCACAGGCATACTGCCTCTATGTATGTGGAGTTTGTGTGTGTGTTTTTCTTGTTGCAGTAGAGCTTGCACAGAAATCCTGCCAGCCCTAGTGTGGTTTGGATCAGCCTTTTAATGTGTCCACACCAGCCTTGCTGATAATGGGGAGAGCTGATTGGGGTGTATGCTGCACACAACTTCCACCTGCTTGCTTGATCCTTGCCCATCCTGGCTTGTTATGAGCTGCAGGGAAAAACTGGGCGGGGAGATCAGGGCGGTAGTGAATGCCTCCCTCGAGGAGGGAGTGATGCCATCAGCCCTTCAGGAGGCAGTAATAAGACCAGCTTCTAAAGAAGCCCTCCTTAGATCCCCAAGATTTGAACAACTTTCGCCCAGTCTCCAATTTGCCATTTCTGGGCAAGCTGATTGAGCGAGTGGTGGGGGCTCAGTTGAAGGCACATTTGGATGAAGCCGATTAGATCCATGCCAGTCTGGCTTCAGGCCTTGACATGGGACAAACTGCCTTGGTGGATAATATGAGGAGGGCTTTGGATAGGGGCAAATGCTCTTTTCTAGTCCTCGATCTCCCAGTGGCTTTTGATACCATTGACCACGGTATCCTTCCTGGAGGGGTTGGGCATGGGAGGCACTGTATTGCAGTGGTTCCGGTCCTTCCTCCCTGGAAGGTGCCAAAGGGTAGTTACTGGGGAGGAGGCTTCGGACCATCAGGCCGCTCACTTGTGGGGTGCCGCAGGGTTCCATCCTCTCCCCGATGTTATTTAACATCTACCTAAAGCCGCTGGGAGCTATCATCAGGAGGTCTGGGGTGCGCTGTCATCAATATGCGGATGACATGCAGCTCTACCTCTCCAAGTACTCACCAAGGTTGGCTGTTGAAACCCTGTCCAAGTGCCTGGAGGCAGTGGATGGATGGATGGATGGGAAGGAACATGCTGAAACTGAACCCTGACAAGACTGAGGTACTTCTGGTGGGAGATAAGGGAAGGTTAGGGGATGTTGACCTGGTGCTGAATGGGGTACATCTACCCCTGAAGGACCAGATTCGCAGCTTGGGAGTCATTCTAGACTCCCAGCTGTCCATGGAGGCTCAGGTGTCAGCTGTCAGCTGGGCTTCGCTGTATCAGTTCCATCTGATGCAGCAGTTGCGCCCTTACCTTCCTAATCATCTGCTCCCATCAGTGGTTCATGCCTTGGTCTCCTCTTGCCTAGACTAATGTAATGCACTGTACGTGGGGTTACCCTGGAGGACAGTTCGGAAGTTGCAGCTTGGTTAAAGGCTGCCGCCTTCGTGATCACATCACTCCAGTGCTCAAAGAGTTGCACTGGCTACCAGTTATTTGCCGAGCTGAATTCAAGGTGTTGGCGTTGACCTTTAAACCCCTTTACGGCTCCGGTCCAGTTTATCTCAAGGAGCGCCTCCAGCAACATCAAGTAGGCCGCTCAACAAGATCTGCCACGGACAGCCTTCGCCCTGTCCCATCAGCCAGAGAAACCAGGCTGGTGGGGACTAGGAGGTGGGCCTTTTCTGTGGCAGCCCCCAATTTATGGAACACTCTCCCCAGTGACCTCCGCCATGCCCCTTCTTTGATTAGCTTCCGCTGTGCATTAAAAACGTGGCTTTTCAGGCAGGAATAGGGGGTGGGTTAGGATTTTTAAGTTTTGTACTGTTTTTTAATTGTGTTTTATACTCTGTGTGTCCCCACCCCCCGTATTATATTGGACTGTACATCGCTCAGAGTGGCCTTATGTCTGGCCAGATGGGTGATTCATAAATATAACAAACAAATAAATAAAGATATTTGGACAAGGCAGGACCTGGGGAAATCTTAAACCTGTTTCTGAGCTCAGTCTTGCCTGGAGGCCTGTGGATGTGCCTTGGAGGCTCTTCATTTTTAAAGGGGGAACAGTCTAATACAGTGATGGCGAACCTTTTTGAGCCCGAGTGCCCAAACTGCAACACAAAACCAACTTATTTATTTCAAAGTGCCAACACTGAAATTAAACCTGAATACCGAGGTTTTAGTTTTAGAAAAACAACCCATACAGTTGTCTGAACTAATTAACATCTTTTGTCTTTAAAGAAAAACAACAACAGAGCTTTCAATGATACAAACAGTTTTTTCTGGGGGGAAAAATCAACTCAAAAAATTATTATAGTACTACATTGTACACATAGCCTGAAGGGAATTCATACAAACTTTTTAAATAATTAGGCACATGTATTTTTGGATAAGGGATTCTCAACTTGTAATATGATTATATGCCAGACTGAAATTGTATGGGGCAAGCTTTACTTCGGGTCCTTTCCCTGCTTCTACAGGTGTCGGATTAGTAAAAGTAAAAGTCAACCTATACTAGGATGAGCAAGATAAACAAGAAAACTGAACGTGCTTAACACATTTTAAACACTTTATGTCTTGGACTGCAAACACTGCATTAGGTAAAAGTTTGCATTGGGCATGCTTTTGCACAATTAATGTGATTTTTGCTATTGCATGCATGCATGCTGATAATTGGTCAAACCTTGCCTCATACTCCGTTAGTTTGAGAGCAACACATGCAGCACTCAGGTCAACTGTTACGGCTTTACATCCAAGCCATGCTCTGTGCATCATTCTTCAAAATCTTTTAAATGTGATGATAATGTACACCCAAGGCAGTCCTTTTGGAGAGCTCATTGCAGGGACATGTAATTTCCACATGGTGGCAGTAAGCCCTCAGCAGTAGCTCACCTGGACTCCTAGCCTGAGAAGCGGACCTGTTGGCTTTGGGATCTCTCTGGTTCTTTGGCACATGGGTGACTCTCGCCCCGGCTCACATTCCTCTTCAGTTTTTCAGCTGCAGTTCAGCAGAGTGATTTTCTGCCAGGGTTGTCAGATTCAATATCAGAACATCAGAATTGCTGTGCTGGATCAGACCAAGGTTCCATCCATCTAGTCTAGTATTCTGTTCCTACAGAGGCTGAAGAGCACATACAGGCAACAGCACCTTCCTGCTTGTATTCCCCAGCCGCTGGTGTCGAGAGGCATGCACCCATCTCGACTAGTAGCTACTGAAAGCCTGATCTTCCGTGAATTTATCTAATCCTCTGTTAAAGCTGTCCGAGTTTTTTGCTACATCTTGTGGTATTGAATTCCCCTATTTATGCCCTGTGTGAAGAAGTAAATATGCTACACAGGCTTCTGCGGAAAGGAGACTTTGGGTAGGTGCCACGTTCCCCATCCCAGTGCTGCATAAAGTAAGATGCTGCAATGGCCAACATGTCTCCTATGCAGGGCCGGTGCTACCATTAGGCCAACTAGGCAGCCGCCTAGGGCGCAGGGCTAAAGGGGGTGCCAGAAACGCCTTGAAAACAAAATACAGCGCTCTCAAGTGGGAAGGGGGGCGCTAAATATCTGATCTTGCCTAGGGCACCAAACTGCCTTGCACCGGTCCTGCTCCTATGCAGCAGCTATTAGCAGCATGAGAAATGGAGGACACGTGGCGTGGCAACCCCTTCCTCCTTCTAACATGGAAGAGCTACCAACAATGGATCTTAGAAATCACAACAACACTGCAAGGAGTTCTGAAAACACCTTCCTGGTTCACTGATCAGTCATTACCATGCCATGAAAACAACTCTAATGAGAAAGAGAAAAGGCTATGCCAAGGCTTCTACGTGTGCTTGACCCTAATTATCAGTTGCAGTAAGCAAAAAGGCAGGGCCACTTACCCACCAACCCCCGCCCACCGGATCAATCTTCCTGCCCTGTGCCACGAGCAGAGGGCTAGATGCAGATCGAGAGCAATTGCTGCAGTAAAGGCTAAATCATTTCAGAGTCACTAGTCAATCTGACCTGGGCATAAATTCCTTCCAGGCCTTGAATGCCCCCTCCTGAGTTTCTCACTCTTTGCAGTTTGGCTGGATCTCTCCACCCGGGAAGAAACTGAGTGTCTCTGGAGAAAGCCCTCTGATGATGCGCGTCAGCAGGCCTCGTGAAGCAAATGGCAAGGGAGACGCAGCGTTCCAGAGCCTTCTCCGGGAAGCTGCCAGTGTTGCAAACTGTTCTCATTAGAGACAGGAAATTCTGCCTCCTCTCTGTGTGATCAGCCAGCACAGTCTCTCTCCTGCTAGACATCCTGCACAGACTCTTGGGCACCTGCTAGGGCTGGCAGTGCAGATGGGAAGGGGCTGCCTCGGAACAAGCTTTCTCTGCCGTAGTGCACGGGGCTTCCCAACTTACAGGAGGGCTTTTTCAGTTGGTTTCTCTTGAGTTCTCTCCCCCCCACACCCACTGTTCTCACTGTATAGCCCTGCTCCTTTGGATCTGTTTGTCCCTCAGGCTTGGGCTAGACAGAGCACGAAACACTCGGGTGTTAAGAACATAAGAAGAGTGTGCTGGATCTGACCAAAGGCCTATCTTGGCCAGCATCCTGTTCCCACAGTGGCCAACCATGGGAAGCATCTTGTGGAAACAAATTCCAATTCAACTATGTACTGTGTGAAGGACTTCCTTTTATGATTACCTGTTCTGAATCTCCCCCTTTCAGAACAATAGGATATTTTATAGGGGTTCTAGTATTATGTGAGGGGGAGTAAAATCTCTCCTTATCCACTTTCTTTACACCATGCATAATTTTTTTACACCTCCATCGTGCCCCCCCCCCACTTGTCTTTTTTCTAAGCTAAACAATCCCAGACTGTTGGATTGTTTTGGTTGTCCTTTTCTGCACCTTTCCCAGCTCTGCTTACCCCTTCTGAGATGCGGTGACCAGAACTGCACCCAGTATTCTAGCCTTCCCCATCCTGGTGCTCCCTAGATGTGCTGGACTGCAACTCCCATCATCCAAGCCAGCATGAGTGGGGAAGGCTGCAGTATTCCATAAAAAAAATATTTGGCCAACATGCATCACTGCACTTAAGAGTCAACTGGCAAAATACGGGGGTTCTTCTAAAACATGGCCCCACCTTTTATGAGCACTTCTGCAGTTGTGCCAACCGTCCTTGTATTTGTAACACGCTGGAAGGTTTTCATTTCGTTCTCTTAGGTAAGTTTGCTGTGATAAGGGCACCTGGGCACATGTGGGCAGCACGTAGCTCCACAGCACCCTCTCCTGGACAAATCCAGGAAGAAGTTCCTCAGCTTGGAGAAAACTAGAGAGGAAATTGACAGCTGGGGACCCCAGCCCTGTGCCTTGCCGCCGCTGGTCTTTTGTGCTTGCCGCCCTGCTGTGAGCAGAATCTTGCCCAGAGGTGTCAATCATCCAGCAGCTCCAGGAAAACTGCTACCCTGCTATGTGAACTGGAAAGAGGGCTGGTGCAGGGGCGGGAGCTGCAATGGGTGAACCCGGCCTGTTGGAAATCTGCATGCTGGCAGGTTGCAGAGAAGAGGTCCCATGGGGCTTGTTGGGGCAGCAGGCTCCAAATCCACCGTTGCTGTAAAAGGAAACATAACCGAGCAACCACAGCATGAGTTTCCCAGTCTCTGATGCCAGATGCCAGTTCCAAAATCTTTTTCTGTGGGATGATAGGGTTGGGAAGCAGGAGAATGACCTCCTGGATGTAGCTCTGGAGTTGGATACTGCGGTCCTGGGTTCAGGTCTCTCCCCCCCACCTCACCGAGCTGTGGATTATCCCTTGAATGACAACTTGCTCTTGGCCTCAGTTTCCCATCTGTGAAATGGTAGCAATACTGGCCTGAGGAAATATCAAAACAAAGTTGGAAAAATATTTGGGATAGACGTATTGTAAGAGTTATGTCAACTAGGATAAAAGAGAATTTTTATAAAGTGGTATGGAGATGGAATTTAACTCCAGTAAGATTAAATCGCATAGATAACAATTGTTCCGCATTGTGCTGGAGAGGGTGTAATGAAAAAGGTACATATGCCCACATGTGGTGAAGCTGTAAAAATGCTCTGGAATTTTGGCAGAAAGTGTTTGCAGAAATATCAGACATAATTGGAATGGAATTAGAAGTCTGCCCAAAATTAGCATTGTTAACAATAACAGAAAAGTTAGTTTGTTTAAAAAAAATACAAAAGAATTGATTGTGAATTTGTTAACAGCAGCTAAATTAATGATAGCTAGGAAATGGAAAGTTCAACATGTCTTTTCGATTACTGAATGGTATAAAGAGGTATGGGATATTGCGCTAAATGATAAATTAACTTGTAATATTAAGTGTCAAAAAGGACAACTGGAGAAAGACACTTTTGTGAACATTTGGGGTAAATTTTTGGATTATGTGTTGGTGAAGGGGAAGGGGAATGAACCTTGTCAAGATTTGTTACATTTTTGGAATATAGAATAATATCATATATATATATATATATATATATATATTGGGGGAGAAATATAACTTGGTCCCAAGAGCGGGGTGTGTGTGTGTGCACAATGTTTATATTGTATTTTTTGTTTTTGTTTTTCATTATAAATTGTATGATTGGAAAAATTCAATAAAACATATTTTTTAAAAAGCAATACTGGCCTACCTCACAGTTCTTGTGAGGGCAAAATTGCTTAAAAAAAAAAAAATCACCTTGGAGAAGAAAAGAGCGGCACGTCTTAAACCAATGCTCCGTTTGCCCCAGTTACAGCCGTGCGGGCACTCTCGCAGTCTGCAGCCACTTTGAATGGCCCCCACCATGGAGTGGTTACTTTCAGGGGAGGGGCCATAGCTCAGTGGCGGAGCCCCTTGATTTGCATGTGGGAGGTTGCGGGCTCGACCCCTGGGATTTCATAGATTTCATAGATCATAGAGTTGGAAGGGGCCTACAAGGCTCTCGAGTCCAACCCGCTGCTCAATGCAGGAAACTAGAGGAGGGGTCTCCCATCCAAGTAATAACCAGGCCTGACCCTGCTTAGCTTCCCACACTCAGACAAGCTGAGCCAGCGTGAGCCACAGGCCTGTATATCCTGGCCCCGTCTCTGAGACCCTGGAGAGCTTCTCCCAGTCGATGTAGAGCAGCCTTCCCCAACTTTGTGCCCTCTGGGTGTCTTGAACTACAACTCCCATTGTCATAGCATGGCCATGCTAGCTGGGGATGGTGGGGGGTTTAGTCCAGCATATCTGGAGAGCACACGGTAGGGTAGACAATACTGAGCAAGGTGAACTAATGGTCTGACTTTGTGTAGGAAATATCTTTTAAGATCTTGGATCAGCTGCTCTCAAAACAGCTGCAGGCAAGGGCAAAAGCGCAAAAGGAGCATGGCGGCTACGTCCCTTTCTGCTTCCCGTAGATAAGAACGGCCTTTTGGCTGGAGAGGACGGGCATTTCTTATGGCAGGGGAAGGCAGCTTGTGGCCCTCCAACTGTTTTGGCCGACAACTTTAGAGAGCCAGGTTAGAGTGCTGGACTGGGGCTAGGGAGACCCAGGTTCAGGGCCGGTGCTACCATTAGGCCAACTAGGCAGCTGCCTAGGGCGCCGGGCTAAAGCGGGGTGCCAGAAACGCCTTGGGGGAAAAAATACAGCGCTAAAGAGTTGGGAATTGAGCCCACTTTTGAAGACAAAGGAGAAAGAGAAGGCAGCTAATAATGTCGTCGTCCCCCCGCGTCCCCGTCCCCATCCCTGTCCCCCGTGACGTGGCAGGAGAGGAGAAAAGAGAGGCAGCTGGGCGGAGAAACAAAGTTTGATGTGAGCGTGCAGGCAGCGTGGAGATAGGCGGCGGCAGGCTGCGAAGCTGGCAAAGAGCTGGAAGAGAAGCGACGGGGGGGGGGGACGGCAGCAAAGAGGAGATCCGCCGCACGTGAGGGGAGGAGTGGCGGTGGCGGCGGCCAACAGGGGGCCGCTGGATGAAGCCCGTGGAAAGAACTTACACGGAAGTAAACCCCCTTGATCTCGATGGAGCTGGAAACAACATGTTTAGGACTGGAGAGGAAGGGTGTGTGTGTGTGTGTGTGTGTGTGTGTGTGTGTGTGTCATGCATAATGGGCATAGGGCTGGAGGGAGGGCTCAAGTGGGAAGGGGGGGGGCGCTAAATATCTGATCTTGCCTAGGGCACCAAACTGCCTTGCACCGGCCCTGCCCAGGTTCCAGTCCTCACTCCGCCATGAAGCTCAGTGGGTGACTTTGGGCCAGTCACTGACTCTCAGCTCAACCTCCCCACAGGGTTGTTGTGCGGATAAACTGGAGAGGAGGAGGAGGGAGGACCATGCAAGCCACCGTGAGCTTCTTGGAGTGAGGGCAAGATCTAAATGTAAAAAAAGGAAAGCCAAAGGTGGTGGACTATGGGAGTTGTAGGCCAAAACATCTGGAGGGCCGCATGTTGCCCTCCCCTGCCTAATGGGGAGGGAGCCCGTGCAGTCAGGGAGCTCCTCTCCTGGCCAGACCGGGCCGCCGACTGGCACCGCCACCTGCCTCTCCACCCCAGGACTCCTGCTGCATTCATTCAGCCGGCTTTCTTTCTTCCCCGCCCACTTTCCGCTTTGGCTCCCCGCCTCTTGTTAACTCTCATTTAATTAGCAAATGCCTGCCTTTTGACTGAGCACATTAATTAGGCTGGCTCTCTGGCAGCTACTTGGTGCGGGCACATGAGCCACCGCTCTGAGACGGGGAGTGCGGAGGAGCCGTCACGGCGGCTCTGTCAACGCCAAGATGTCACTGATAGGTCAGAGGGGAAGGGGCTCATCCGGCGACCTCGCAGGCAGGGCTGCGTCCTGAATCGCCCAACCGCGTTGGAGTGTGCTGGGTCTTTGTGCATTTCCCAGGGCCTGGAAGTAGCTTAGATTGGACAGACAAAGCTAGTGGTCAACAAGAACACCCTCAGTGATGACTCTGGGGATGCTGTCTGAATGTATGGGGGTTAGACCCAGATGCAAGGATTAGGGTTCAGGTTAGGGTCAGGGCTAAGAAACCCTGGGTCCGTGCGCATGTCCCGGGGCCTGGAACTATGTTAGGCTGGGCAGGAAAAGTTAGTGGTCAACAGAAACACCCTCAGGGATGACTTTGGGCATGCTGTGTGAATGTATGGGGATTATACCTGTGTTTTAGGATTAGGGTTAAAGCTCATGTTAGGGTTAGGGTTAAGAAAACCTGAGTCCGTGTGCATGTCCCGTGGCCTCGAACTATGTTAGGCTGGGCAGGAAAAGATAGTGGGCAACAAGAACACCCTCAGGGATGACTATGGGCATGCTTTTGGAACGTATGGGGATTATGCCTGTGTTTTTGGATTTGGGTTAAAGCTCTGGTTGGGGTTAGGGTTAGGGTTAAGAAACCCTGAGTCCGTGTGCATGTCCCGGGGCCTGATACTAGCTTAGGTGGGGCAAAAAGTGTTAGTGGTCAACTGGAACACCCTCGGGGATGACTTTGGGCTTGCTTTGTGAATGTATGGGGATTATACTTGTGTTTTTGTATTAGGGTTAAATCTCAAATTAGGGTTAAGGTTAAGAAAACCTGGGTCCGTGTGCACGTCCTGGAGCCCTGAACTAGCTTAGCTGGGGCAGGGAAAGATAGTGGTCAACAAGAACACCCTCAGGGATGACTTTGGGCATGCTGTGTAAATGTATGGGGATTATACCTGTGTTTTAGGATTAGGGTTAAAGCTCAGGTTAGGGTTAGGGTTAAGAAGCCCTGAATCCGTGTGCATGTCCCGGGGCCTGGAACTATGTTAGGCTGGGCAGGAAAAGTTAGTGGGCAACAGAAACACCCTCAGGGATGACTATGGGCATGCTTTTGGAATGTATGGGGATTATACCTGTGTTTTAGGATTAGGGTTAAAGCTCAGGTTAGGGTTAGGGTTAAGAAACCCTGAGTCCGTGTGCATGTCCTGGGGCCTGGAACTTTGTTAGGCTGGGCAGGAAAAGTTAGTGGTCAACAAGAACACCGTCAGTGATGACTTTGGGCATGCTGTCTGAATGTATGGAGATTATACCTGTGTTTCAGTATTAGGGTTATGCTCAGGTTAGGGTTAAGAAACCCCGGTTCCATGTGTATCTCCCAGGTCCTGGAACTGTCCTTGGTTGGGCAGAAGGAAGCTGCGGTGAACAGGAATACCTGCAGTGATTCCTTTGGTCATGCTGCCTGGGTGGAGATGCATTATTCCTCTTTGTTAGTGTTAAGCTTCTGAGCTAGCATTTCGAAAACCTGTGTCCGTGACCCAGTACATGCACCATCCATGTCCCTCATTTGCCTGTGATCACATGCAAAGGGCTTGCCGCTCACAGTTGAGTCTTTGCAGAATACTGCATTTGTGCTGAATGCGCGGACCCTGTGAGGGAGGCGAACCTTTCTTAGCATGTTCTTTGCACCCTCTTTGCTCACCATTTGGCGGCAGGGAGGAGGCTGCATTGCCAAGCAGGTTCTGTTGTCTTAGAGCTAGATGCATCCCCCAGATTTTCCAGTCAGCATGCTCACCCCTGTTTGAATCCCTCCATGCAACTTCATTAGAATGTGCTTCCACGTAATCGTGTTCAGGGACAGCATTCAGGACATTGGAAGAGGAGGGAACCGTGCGCATCAGAGGGCAGGTGGCACCAAAGGTGGGTGATGCGCAGCTGCAGCAGACACTTTGGAGGACAAATTTCGAATTCAGAAATGACCTTCAGATGTTGGAGGACACACACAACAACAATAAAAATGAATTGCAGACTGACGAACCTTGTGGTACGCACACTCTTTGATTTTCTTTAAAAGAAAAGCTAACAGATAACAAGCACAAAGTGGAGGAGAACAGAACGAGTGAGGCAGGCGGGAGAAGGGCTGAGGAGTGAGTCATCGGCAATTTGTTGCTGCTCAACAGACAAATACTTGGGGATGTAGCTGAAATTTGTCAGTAGTGGGCTCTGGCTGTCAATTCAAAAGGCTTCTATGGAAATTAACAGAATTCCACAATTGCTGCTATTGAATCCTCCCAGTTTATCCAGGCAGTTTCCGGTATTTTCAATGCAAAAGCAACACGCATTTTGTATTGTCAAAGACATTTCCCCTCTCTCGTGCCTAAGCTGCCACCTGTGATCTGCACTCTCCGGTTCTTCATGCCTGCAAGACCAGTTTTTAAAATGTGGATCTTTTCTACTCGAGCTCTCTTTTCTCCCATTCTGAAAATGAGCAGAAACATTAATGCCGCCTTGTGATGCAGCGCGAATGTAAGGGAAATATGCAGGGGGGGGGGCGACAGACACACATCAGCGCAACTTCGGAGTAGAGGTCGTTGTTTTATTATTATTTATTATATATTGCATTTATTTATTACATTTCTACCACTCTTTTCAGCCAGGTTTGGTTCCCCAAGCACTTTACAACTAACACCCATGTGTGTTCATCTTCAGATCAGATGAAGCTGTGTGTGTGCGCGAGAGAGCGAGAGCGAGAGCGAGAGCGCCTCCACCTGACGGAAGGGGCCTCATTCTCCAAAGTGCTGAGCTGTGTCCCAAGCAATTATCCATGTTGAAATATATAAGAGGGCGGAGGAAGGTAATTTTCCCTGCATTGATTTTCCTTCTGCTAATTACAGCCATTTGTTATCATTAACCTGCCTGCTGACTGCCTTGGGACACACAGGGCAGGTCGGATGCAGTCATTCGAATGGGCCAGGCAGAGAAAACGGTTCCTTCCCTCCCAGGGGTGGGGCGTGCACGTGCGGCCCTCCTCACAGCCCCAGTGGAGCAACTGAGGCAACAGCCCCCCTCGATGGCATGGGGAAGCAGAGGCTGAGATCGAAAGGGCGAGGGAGAGGCCTCTGTTTATTAAAAGTATCTCCATGTCTCTCTTTCATTCCCCCGCCCCCCCCACCAGGTAGCAGTGGCTGTAAGGCAGTGGTAGAGCCTCTCCCCCCTTGTATGCAGATGGTCCCGGGTTCAACTCCCAGTCAACAGTGCAGTTACGGTAAGTCACGCTAGATTCCAGACTTAAGTCTTATGGGAGCGCCCTTTGTTAGTTACTTCAAAATGCAGTAAGCCAGCCTTGTTGCATTGCGGGGCCCTCCTGGCCCTTATACTGCATGGGGGCCCGGGCTTCTGCTCCAGCGTCCTGCCCTGGCAGCGCCACTGTCTCCAGCAGCTGCCAGTCAAAGGCTCCGAGTCAGCATAGAGGGGAAGGGGGGGGAGGCGCTGGCTCTTCCTCCAGGGCAAGTGCCCTGACACACACACACACACGCACGCACACACACGCACGCACGCACACCCTGCCTACTTCGAGGCATGCGAGGAGCAGCGAGGCTGCTGTGTTCTGGGAAGAATTTGCTGAATCATGTGCTAGAGAGGATCCAAATGCACCGTCTGGACCCCTGAACTCTGGAAGTGGCGGCGGCGCAGTACTTAGTGCTACCAGCTGCTGGCTTTATTTTAATAACAACAACAATATTTTTCCTTCCTCTAAACCCCTTGAACAAAAAAAAAAATGCTTTGAAAAGGGCTTTTATAATATGAAAGAAATAAAACATTCTAAATGTCACAACACTTTACTGTGAAAAGGAACGAACAAAGCCCTGGTGGTGCATTGGCCATATTTCAGTGTGTTTGTGCCCTCTGTTGGAGCTAGGGTCGCTTTCCCATCGCCCTTCCTGGCTGCTTCCCATCACCCATCATCCAGAGCTGGGTACGCCCCATCCTCCTCCGGACCGGGTTGTGTTGTGGCATTGGCTGCAATGTGCAAGGCATCAAGGGGAGCCCCAGTAAGGTACAGTTGCAGAGACAGGGCCTTGTGTGAGTGTGCTGGCCAGAGAAAAGCTCTTGCCCGCCAAGAGCGCTTGCTAATGCACTCCCGCTCCGCTGGGTCGTTGTGACCACCCTGCCCTGACCGGGAGCCAAGCAGCAGCAGGGAGCCCTTGTCTGCCCTGGGAGGAGGCTGGTGCAGGAATTGGCCCCCTCACAGGGGAAAGGAAAGGGGTCCCGCTGCCTCCCCCTTGTGACTCCGGAATCCAGGTGGAGTCCTGCTCCCTGCTCGAGGAGCAGCAATGAACAGGCCAAGGATGAATCAGAGCTCAGACGAAGCCCACTGCTGCAGAGCCCGGAATGCTGACCGGGGGCAAACCTTGGCTTGAGCCAGCAAAGAAGTTTGGTTATTCTTACGATCTTGAAACTTTGGAAGGTAACTTTCAACCACAGCTATCATGGCCGTTGGCTGAGGCTTATGGTTGTTGTGGTCCAAAACATCTGGAAGGCACCAGGTAGGAGAAAGCTGCAATGACACATTTAAAGCCAACCAAAACCGGAGGACTAAAACGCTTGGGAGAATAAAACGTGCTGAAAAGCACAATGTGGGTGCCAGGACTAGCCCTGCCCACTCTGTGCTATGGCCCCGCCCACTGCTGGCTTTGGCTCCTCCTCCTGCCATCATGTGTCCGCGATAGGTCACCGCAGAGAGAATGCAGCCCTCGACAGAGAAAAGGTTCCCCACCCCCCTGGGTTATAAGGACTGAGAAGGGGCGAGCAATGCAGCGCGGGGGACACATGCTAGAAGATGGGGGGGGGGATTTGCACCTGCATGTGTGTGTTTGAGCAATGTGTGGGGTTGCCCCCGTTCACTGGTTGCTCCCTTGGCTGAGAGTCAGCAGAGTGAAAAAGGAATTGGAGTTGGAGGGAAATTTATTTCAGGTCACTTTTCTATGGAAATGTTGTTTAAGCAGTATTTTGTTTGTGCTCCCGTGCAGGTTTTGGAGACTTGGGCTGCCTCTGGGGAAGGGAGGGGCTTGAATCTACACAACCCGAAGCTGGCTGAAAAACCCAGAGCCGGCACCGGACTGAGCCTCTGCCGCCGCTGCTGTGAGAGAGAGCCCCGTCCGTCTGTCCGTCCGTCAGACCTGCAGCCCCTTCCTCGCCTCGCCAAGGATGGATGGAGGCAATAAAGGCCATAGGCTAATGAGAACCATCCATCTGCTGGCGGCGGCCTCAGGAGAGGGACCGTGCCCCGGCCAGCCCCGGGCCAGCCCCTTTCTCCTTGTGCTGCAAGGATTCTTGAGCTACGGCCGCCTCTCTGCAGGACCAAGAGCCCAGCGTCACCCGGCCAGCAGGCATTGGTCATTGGGTGGGGGGCCGCCTGGGAAGCAGAGTGCCAGTCAGGGGAGGGGGTTAAAGCCCAGGCTAGCCTCGGTGTAACCAAACTGCTGCACCAGGGGACGTGGGTTCTTGTCCACACAAACTCCCGCCGCCCGCAATAAATCTCTCCGTTCCTGAAGGTTCCGCTGGGACTCTTTGCCATTCAAACTGCCTGTCTGGCGCTCCTTCTTGCCAAGGGCCTGGCTGCTTCTTGGTTTGTCTTTTAACCCCTGGGTGTCGAAACCCTTTCAGCCTGAGGGCCAAATCCCATTCGCAGAAGCTCTCGGGGCACATTGCAGTGGTGGGCAGGCCCGCCCCAGGCAAAAGGGCTAGGGAGAAAAATGCAAAAACAAATACCAAAAATACCCGCCTCTTGTAGCTTCAAGCTCTGATTGCCAGTAGCTAAGCCTTAGGAGGGGGCATTTCAATCTTCCAGAATAGGGGTAAATGGAGAAAGAATTGCGAAACCACCAAATGGACAGTGGTCGGGGTGTGTGTGCACTCAGGGGACCTGGGGAATCCTGGAAGACCAGATTGGGTCCCCAAGGTGGGCGGGAGGCTCTTCGTTCCTTTCTTAACCTCTGACTTCAGGAGGAGGGTGTGACCTACTGGCCGCCTTGTTCAGCCCCTGAAAGGCAACCTGCCCATCTGACACTTCCAAATGTGAGGATCCTTCCAAATATGTCAACAAGCAAGGAATAGGTTGACTGCAAAAAAACAACAACAAAAAAAAGGTGCTGTTAGGATAGGTAGATTCCGCCTAAGGAAGCCTCAGTGGAGGAACCGAGCACCTACTTTCGCATGCAGAAGGTCCCAAGTTCCATCCTGAACATCTCCAGTTCGAAAGGTGCTTGACGGAGACCCCGAAGAGGCTGTGCCAGTCAGGGCGGAGGGTAGTGGGCCAGCTGAACCAATGGACTGGTTGAAGGCAGCTCCATATCGCCCAAAGGTGCTTAGGTTTAGCTGAATTTCCTGGAGGAATTATATTGCCAGACTACATAGGTCCTGCCTGGGCAATGGCACTCCCCATACACAACAAATCCTTTGCAGATCCAATGACAAGAGTGGATCTTTCATTTGCCCAGTGCTGAAGGGATTGGGACAGATGAGGCGTCAAGTCGGGGAGGTGTCAAGGCGGCTCTGCCCAGAACTCTCTTCCCAGGAAGTGAATAACTTATGGCACAATCCTATGCACATTTAGACAGAAGAAAGTCCTATAACTCCCAGCGTTGCTGGCTGGGGAATGCTGGGAGTTGTAGGACTTTCTTCTGTCTAAACTGTGCATAGGATTGTGCACTCTTAGAGTCTTTGCTGGTGAATATTTGGAAGGCATCTTCGGAGGCCCACGTAGATACCGAAGCATCCAAGCAGGCAGGTCTGAATCACCAGCCTTTGTTAGGATTAAACAGAATTCAGAAAAGAGATGCTGCAGAGCTTTTGCTGGGGGTGGCAGGAGGAGGAGCTGGATCGGCCCCCCGACTGTCTTTCCGGGAAGAGTCTCCTTCCCCGCTCACCTGCTCTCTGCTGCCCGCACCAGGCACTGGTCAGATTTACGGTATGTCCATTCACAACAAGGCAACCTCCTCTCTTTCATTTTCAATTCATTTAGAGAATGAATGAATGAATGAGCTGGGAGAAATTGTCCCTTAGATCCCAAAGGACAGGGAAATGGCTTCAGGCCCAGGAGCCAAGTAGCTGCTCCTGGGGGGGTCCCTCGGGTGGCACACCTCCTTCCCCCCAGTCACCAGTCCTTTTTGGTTTCCTGGTTTTTGTGCCATTTCCCCCCATTCTAAAAAGTTGGAACGCCTCTCCTAAGGCTGAGTTACTGGCAATAAGAGCATTAAGCTACCATATGCTGGCATTTTCTGTATTTTTGGTCGCCCCCCCCCTTTGTCTTTGCTCCCCCACCCACCCTTGAGAGCCCCACCAAAATGGAAACCAGCTGTCGGGGCTGAAAGAGGTTCAACATCTCTGTGGTGCAATGTTGCCAAAGGACAAACATTCCAGGAAAACAGTCCTGCTCTCTCTGAATTGCTATGAAAGGCAGGGTGCTCGTCCAATAAGCCGGTATTTGCCAACTCTTGTCAAGCCTACTAAGGTACAAAGCATGTGACCGCAGCCCTGGGCAGAGGGGCTGGGAGAGGCCTCTTCAGAAATGTCCGTGGGCTTTGGGAGAGAAGAAGAAAGAAGAAACCTGGGGCAGCTGTAAGGGGTGAAACCTCTTCCAGGAAGAGGCTAAAGCAGCCGCTGTTCATGGCTCAAGAATGGGTCACCTTGCAGTGGTGGGTTGAGCAGCGCCTGTCCATCTCTGGGAACTCTTAAGATTCAGTCTGGCGCATGGTGTTAAAGACGCCGGGATTTGTAGAGAAGAAAAGCACAGCCCCAGCTTCTGTTGGTGTCTGTCTGCTCTCTGACCTCCTGCCTTTCCTACCCCACGCCTTCCTTGAGAAACCTTTGCCTGTTTAACATAAATTGGATCCCAAGTGCTGTGTAATTGAAAGAATGTCAAACAGAGATGAGCTCCGTTAGGTCTTGCTTACCTTTAACTCCACCGAGTTAATGAATCTACCATTAGCAGCTGTGATTCTATTAGCCATCACACAGAGCTTTAGGGCTTCCCATCCATTCTCTCGGCAATCCTTACAACAACCCTGTAAGGTAGGCCAGTATTATATTGCAGATAGGGGGAAGAGTGAGGGGTTGACTAAGGACATCCAGTGGCAGGGGGACTTGAAACTGAGAACTTCCTCCTGTCTCACAGTCCCAATAGCCCAGGACTCCACATGAGCAGATTTCTGACAGCGAATAAAGGGTTTGGGGTTCAGACTTCAGTTTTACCTGGGGAAACTGAGGCAAGGACAAAGAAAGCCCAGGAGGGGCTGATGTCAGAATCCTGCTGGGTGCCAGTGGGGGCTCATTCATGCTAGCTGGGGTGGGTTGCTCGGGGTCCTGGAATGCCAGGAAGGAGCAGAGCTTGGCAGGTTCCACCCTTGGCGTCTCCACGTAGGGCAGGGCAACCTCCTGCCTGAGACCCCGGGCGAGCCGTTGCTGCCAGCCAGTGCTGGCCGTATTGGGCTACAGGGACCACGGGTCTGCCTCCGTCTACGGCAGCTTCCTATGCCCCTATGTGCCTAATGTCGTGGTAATAGCTCAATGAAATTTCAGAATCGGGCCTAATGCAGGGCCCCTGCCTTTCCAAGATGCTATATTTCAGTGTTCTCCAACCTCGGGTCCCCAGATGTTTTTGGCCTACAACTCCCAGCATGCCCCAGCCAGCTACGCTGGCTGGGGCATGCTGGGAGTTGTAGGCCAAAAACATCTGGGGACCCGAGGTTGGAGAACACTGCTATATTTGGTAGCCGTTCAGGTGTGCTGTGGGTAGCTGCTGCTGAGAGCATCTCTTCATCTGACTCCACTCCAGCTCCTTCCTGGCCAACACCGACAGCGCCCAGCAGAGGGCAGTGGCAGCCTAGCGCAGGGCCCTCCAGGAGAGAGAAGGGGCATTGAAATCCTCCCCGTCCACCCACACTTCCTCCACCGCCACCTTAGCAGCAGAAAGCCAGAGTCAGGCTGCACGCACCTTAATTCAGTTTCATCTCCGGGACTGCTCTGTGCATTCGCTGGGATTCTCCCCCCCACCCTTGCTACTCACATATACACACATACTGTATACACTCGCAAGGTGGGCGCAAGACAAGAGCACCTCTGAGAACATGCAGAGTAGCACCTCCTGACTACCACATAACCACAGCCAATCCCCACATATCTAGGATTAGGATGAATGTATCCCTGCCAAGCAGAACCGCAGGTGCCGGACCAGCAGCCAGGATACCGTCTCTGGGGCTGGCAGAACATCCTGATTCTGGAGGTCTTCAGGGGAGGGAGCGCTCCTTCCTGGCTCCAGCCAACCAGCCGCTCCGACTTCTGTCTGTCTCCTGACTACCTTGATGGTCCTGCAAAGATCCCTTTGAGCTCTTGCATTCAACTTACTTTTGCAGCTGGCAAGAAGAGGACCCAGAAATAAGGTCAACACCTTCCTTGACCATAAACCCATTAACTGGATGTGGATTCCATTGATCACAGTGGTTCTTATTTCCCTGCATCACTGTTGCGGGATCAGGTTTCAGAGTCCTTCCAGTTTAAGGGGCAACCTCCTGCAATCAGTTCCTCCTTGGGCCCTTACTCTGAAGGCTTAGTGGCACAGCACCAGCTTTGTGCGCAAAAGGGAGCATTCCGGGCGAGTGGGGCCCGAAGGCAAGTGGGGAGATGTGAACATACCAGAACTACCAGCCCATTTTAGCTTAAGGCTCTTCCTGCCAGTCGCTGAGCGCTAGGAGAGGAATTTCAACCCTTTGGAATGGGAGGGGGAATCTGCACAAAAACTGGGAAACCACTGGACAATTGGTGGCCAGGGGGAGGGGCCACCTGGGACACCCCAGAGGGCCTGATTTGGCGTGCGAGCCTGAGGTCCTGCACCCCCCGGTGTGGGCAATACTGGGCTAGATGGACCAAGGGTCTGGGTCCGTCGAAGGCAGCTTCCAGGGTTCCAGTGAGAGCCCAACATGCTGGGGGCCCCCCTTTCTCTTGAACTTGACCAGAGCCCTCCAGGGAGTGTCTAACGCAGGGTCTTGCAGAACATCTGGCCTGCGGTTCCAATTTGGCCTGCAGAGCTCTGCAATCCAGCTTGCAAAGTCTCCCCGGTTGACACTATAGTGGAATAGCCTGGTTTTCACCACCACCACCCCTCTTCCTACCCATTCCCTCTCCATCAGCTTCCTTCTCCGTATCGGCGCATGTTGGCTCCCAGCTTTGTGCAGGACAGCACACGTGAACCCCACTGTGTAAAATCCCCCCCCCAAGCCACGTCATCCTGTGTGTGCCACGCTAAACCAAGAGGCGGGTGGCCTATTTCTGCCAGCAGGGAGCGGATTAGCTCCCACTAAAGTTGTCCTACATCAACGTGCTCATCCAGCACATTTGCATTGCAAATACCTCGAAATATTGGCTAATTTCATCATTTCACAGAACCCAAATCTTTGCGTGTGTGGGTGCGGGTGCGCACCCTCTTCTCCCTTCCCAGAAACAGTGTGGACAACAGCACAGGTTTGAACGGCGGCGTGTGCGCTCAAGAAGATGCAGTAGGTTGCAAGGGGGTGCTGGCGCATGGTTCTTAGCAGTGGGCCAGATTTGGGGCTCAGTTCTATGCGTATTGAGACAGAAGGAAGTCCTATAATTCCCAGCATGCTCCAGCCAGCAATGCTGGCTAGGGAATGCTGGGAGTTGACTTTCTTCTGTCTCAATACGCCTAGGATTGCACCCATAAAGTCTTAATGGTAACAATGCAGAGCTGTGCTGTGCTAAAAGGAATCCTCTTTAGTTAAAATTGTGGGCCAGCTCACCCCCAGAAGCTGCAGCCAGATGTATGCATCTGTTGCTTGCAGGTTACTAGAATGCCAGTCCTGGCTGCCATGTGATAACTCTGCAGAGGTGCAATCCTATGCCCCCCCCCCCCCCAGCAAAGAATCTAAGGGTGCAATCCTATGCATGTTTAGACAGAAGAAAGTCCTACAACTCCCAGCATTCCCCAGTCAGCGTTGCTGGCTGGGGAATGCTGGCAGTCTTTTCTGTCTGAACTTGCATAGGATTGTGCCCTGAGTTACCGTACTTTTCTTTTAGTCTCACCAGTTTGCTTTCTGTGAAATGAGCATTCTGTGATTGGCCATTTCCGCCATGGCAGCCATTTTGTGAGAGCACCCACAACGCTCTCAAAATTCCAGATGTGTCCACCAACTGTTTTGGTCACTGCACCTAAGAAAGGATATTGTAGAGTTGGGAAAAGTGCAGAAAAAGGCTACTAAAATGATCAAGGGGCTGGAGCAACTCCCCTACAAGGTTACAACAGCTGGGACTGTTTGGCTTAGAGAAAAGGCAAGTAAGGCGAGAAAAGATAGTGATGTATAAAATTATTCATGGTGTGGAAAAAGTGGGTAGCGTGGACCTTGGGGCATAAGGCACACGCCTGCCTTTTTATACGTAACAGCCCACAGAGTCTGCGCATGCTTTCGTGGTGTGGCCGATCATATCTGTGTGTCCAGACAACTGTATTCAGGTGCTGGAACTCTGCATGCGAACCAAGGAAGTGTTTGTATCTCTGTATGGTGCCTGTGTGTGTGTGTGTGTACCAATGTGGACAAGGGTGTGTTCCTGGACATTTTGTGTGCTTGTGTCCATGAGTGAGTAAATAGGCATTAGGTGCTACTTTTTAATATATCACTGTTAATGTGCCTGAGACCTTTTTCTCCTTCTCCTATAATACTAGAACCCAAAGGAGTCATCCCATAAAGTGGGAGATTCAGGACAGATAAAAGGCAGTCCTTTCCCCCACACAGCGTGGAGGCCTGTGGCTCATGCTGGCTCAGTTTGTCTGAGCATGGAAAGCTAAGCAGGGTCAGGCCTGGCTATTACTTGGATGGGAGACCCCTCCTCTAGTTTCCTGCATTGAGCAGCGGGTTGGACTCGATGGCCTTGTAGTAGGCCCCTTCCAGCTCTATCCTTCTCTTTGTTTCCACATAGGGACCATTGGAAGTTCTTTGCGCGTGTAAGGGCGAGATAAAGAAGAGGCAGACACAGGGTATATGGTTTCAAATCAGGGCCACATTTATTGAATTGAAGATCTGTGAAGGGTGAAGTGCGGTTCTAACCTAGCCCGGCCCTTGGCCGGGGAAAAAGACCAATATTTGGCGAATGCATCCTAACTGAACCGGAGGCGGGATGGCCCGCCACCGCCCAGTTGCCCTCCATGTGGAGCTGGAGGGCCTTACCATCGTCACCTTACTTTGGCGCCTCCAGGCTCCCAAAATAGGTGAGAAAGGTAAAACCCCAAAGGCGTCCCAATCTCTCTCGTGCCAAGCCTCCTGGCGTCAGATCTATGAATCTATGAATTTGGGTGGCTTTAAAAGAGGACTGTCTAATTTCATGGAGGAGGAAAAGGTTTTCAATGGCTGCTAGTCCTGTTGGTGATATGGTACCTCCAGTATCAGGGGCAGCATGCCTATGTACCCCAGTTGCTGGGGAACATGGGTAGGAGGGTGCTGTTGCACTCATGTCCTGCTGGTGGGTTTCCCACAGGCAACTGGCTGGTCACCACCTGAACAGAATGCTGGACTAGATGGATCTTGGTCTGATCCAGCAGGGCTCTTCTTAAGGTTGGGGACCCCTGATCTATCTAACTCTGAGTGAGGTGTGTGTGTGTGTGTGTGTGTGTGTAGTGCAGCGTTGGGAGAAGCAGTTTCCCCCAAGCTACTGTGAGGACTGAAGCTAACTCAGCTCGGAGGGAACAGGGGATTCTGAGGGGGCAGCAGGTGATGTCAGCATCCCTGCTGGTCAAAATGTCCCGGTGCTTGTTGGCCCCTGCAAGCGCCGGCTCCGCTAGCCCACTTGTCTTGCCCAGCAGTATCCCTTCCCCCGCAAGACACATTTTATAGAGGAAGGGATTGCACACTCCTCTGCAAAAGTGAATATTCCCTCAGTCTGCAGCGTGAAAGTTCTCCGAGCAGAGAAGTAAAGCCCACCCCAGAAAAATTCTCCGGAAGTCTATCGACAAGGAAAACAACAAAATAGGAGCCACCAGGCAGGAGAGATCAGTGCTGGCGCCCTGCCCAGAATGATCACAGGATAGCAAATTATTTTTTTTTTACAGAGGAAGGTGTGAAGCTCCCGAGGCCAAATTAGTGGCTGGAAACTGAAAGGGGGGGACCAGGAAGTGCCACGCGCAGTCGACAACCGGAAGGGCGACCCTCTCTGCGCCCGGCAAGAAAGAAGAGGGGAAACTGAGGCAGGGACACCATTGACTCGCACACTAGGCAAATGGGAGGGGTGGGAGGTCCCGCAGATGCCCCGGGGCTGAAAGAGATGTTTCCGCCAGGCTGCCTGGCGGTTGAAGGGGGCCAGAGGTGCAGCCGTCGTCTGAAGTGCTTCCCAGCAAAGGGGTGGACAGTTCCAGCAGGAACCCGAGCCAGCAGCCCCGAGCTCGGGGGCGGGCTGCTCTCAACCCTGGGGCGGAGCCCGACCCTCCCGAAGGGGCCCAACACAGACGAGTCCCCTTCTCCCTGCCTTCTTCACACGCGCTGAGCCCTTTGTGCTGGTTCTTCCACGGGGGTTAAAAGGGTAGGGGTTTGGGGGGGGGGCTCTTGCCCCACTCCTGGGCCATGTGGGCCGAAGGGCGGGCTTCACAGCGCTGCGCCTGGGGGCTGTCACTTCAGAACCATGGGTGGCCTTTACTCTGGAGGAAAGGGGGGGGGCAGAGCATCCTACCATCAGCAGCGGGCACCCATCCTGATTGATTGGTGCTGCGGTTGGCTCACGCCAGCTGAGTGGAAGTAGCAGGAGCTGAATTCTTTCTTCCTTCTCTTTCTCTTTGGCAAAACAGCGAGGGAAAGCGGGGACTTTCTTGGGGGGGGGTGGGGGGAGAGCTTAGTTTGCTCTCTGTGGCAACCTGCTGACAGGTCCGGGCGGAAAGGCGATGAAAGTGGGCCGTAGGGGGTGGGTGGGGTCTCTCTGATCTCACCGAGAGACGAATCTGGCTCCCAGCGGGAAGAGAGGACCCCTGCAGTCCAGAGGGACTGCCCCCTCCCTCAGAGGCTGACACGTGTTCTTTGGACCGGGCTGGCACCGAAGCGGTTAATCCCTGCGTTGGCGCAGCTGCCGCCGAGGCTGGCGCTTCTTCGGGCTCCGCTGCTGGAGAGGCGCAGGCAGGCAGGCGGCGGAGGAGGAGGAGGACGGCGACGAGGAGGAGGAGGAGCCCAGCGGAGGCTCCAGCGCGCGCCGCGCAGGCTGCGAGAGGGACGCTGCGGGCGGCGCGGGCAGCCGGGCCAAGCGGCAGGTGAGAGGGGCAGCCAGGGAGGCAGCGGATGGGCGGGGGGCGCCGCCCCAGGGGCGCAGAGTTTGTTTCCCGGGGAGCGGAGGGAAGCCGGTGGGAGGTGCCCAGCGCAGGGCGGCAGAGGTCCCACGCTCTCGCAGGCGACTACTTGAGCAAGAGTCGCTGCTCGGGGAGGAAGGAAGGGCTGCCCCCCCCGGCGGACGTGGGGCAGCCGCTGCAGCCCCCTCCCACCCTGAACTCGCCCCAGCTCCACGGGGCGTGCAAGAAAAGCGGGGCGGTAAGCTGGAAGACACGTGTGCAGACGGGTGTATGTGTGAACCTAAGTTCCAGGCGTGTGTGCCTGTAGAAGAGCGCGTGGACCTTGGGGCATAAGGCACACGCCTGCCTTTTTATACGTAACAGCCCACAGAGTCTGCGCATGCTTTCGTGGTGTGGCCGATCATATCTGTGTGTCCAGACAACTGTATTCAGGTGCTGGAACTCTGCATGCGAACCAGGGAAGTGTTTGTGTATCTCTGTATGGTGCCTGTGTGTGTGTGTGTGTGTGTGTACCAATGTGGACAAGGGTGTGTTCCTGGACATTTTGTGTGCTTGTGTCCATGAGTGAGTAATTAGGCATTAGGTGCTACTTTTTAATATATCACTGTTAATGTGCCTGAGAAACTGTGTATGCCCTGAGCACATGCGGTGAGCGACAGCATGCTGGAAAGTAGATTCCTACATCGGCTTCCCGGTATGTTCATATGGAGAAAAACAAAATACACCACTGTCCATACATACATCAAGGTGTTCAAGCTTGTGTGTGTGTGTGTGTGTGTGTGAGAGAGAGAGAGAGAGAGAGAGAAAGGATACTACATCTGGAAAAGAGACACACAACAGAAGCAGACACGGATGTGTGCATATATGTAGGAATACCCAATTCTCTATGAATCTGTAATGTCAAAGAGTGCACTGTAATCCATAGCTTGATGAGTGTTTTATTCTACATCATAAGTAGCTTTGATTTTAGGCTCGTATCTCGTAAGTGCGTTTTCCCTGTTTGGGGATTTAAAAAACAAGAAGACGCTAACAAGCTTAGTAACCAAGTAGGCATGTGGGAACGTTGGCAGGAGCACTTGCGTACATGAGCAACTCTGTGTGCATGTGTGTTGCATCAGGGATTGTGCCAATGGAGCATGTCTGCACATGAGTGTTGTCCGGATGCGCATCCATATGATTGTATGCACATGACAGCATCACTGTGTGCTGGCTAATGTGTATTGTAGGTGGGGGAGGGATGCGTGCGCCGAAAGTCTCCTCATCCACCCGGAGGCGCTGACAAATCCCGGCAGCAGCTGTGTACAATTAAGTGTTTGGAGGGGGAGAAACCCACCACCACCACCACCACCACTTTCTCCCCACTGTGAGGACACCCCCCCCCCACTGCTCTCCACTTCCCAGCAGTGCCTAGGGTCAAGCACCCGGAAATTCCTGGAGCCCAGAAATGGACAGTTTTGCCAGAATAAGTTTTGACTTCTACGTGGCAGGAACTGGGTTGCTTGCTGCTCTGGCAAAATGAGCAGAAACAAAAGTCACAAACAGGCCAGCCTCGCTCTCACGATGGAGCAGTAGTGATGCACCCGAACACCACGGCACCTGTTCGTGGTTTGGGCCTTGGCAGCTACCTTGCAACAGCCCTCCCTGGGTTGGAAAGAAGGGACAGGATTGAACAGGAATTGCTCGGCAGCACTAAGCACCAACTGGATTCTGGAGGAAGCAACAGTTCCCCTCTTCCTCTCCGTTTCATGAGAAGGGCTTCTGCCGAAGACTTCTCCCTGGTTACCCCCACCCCCACCCCCGCCCAGGAAGGAGAAAGCAACAGACCTGGCCCTGGCCCCGGCCCCGGCGTTCCAGTCTTTCCAAAGCTCAGAGAGCAGTGGTGATGCCCAACACAAGAAGTTGCTGCCTTCTGTGCATGGGGGGGTGGTGGGTGGTGGGTGGGAGAGAGAAATTCTCCTCTGCAAAAGCCTGTCTAGGTGGAGCAACACAGTCGCGGGAGTGGTGCTCCTCCAAGTTCTCCTGCTCCAACATGACCCGCTGTGTGTGCAGCGTATGTGTCGCCCGGAGAAGTGTGGCCACGAACGGCAATTGCTGCGGAGCAAGGGCAGGAGAGCCCTGTGGGGTCGTCCTGAAGAAGGCCCATCTAGTCCAGTGTTCTCCAACCTTGGGGTCCCCAGATGTTTTTGGCCTACAACTCCCAGCATGCCCCAGCCAGCTATGCTGGTTGGGCCATGCTGGGAGTTGTAGGCCAAAAACATCTGAGGACCCAAGGTTGGAGAACACTAATCTAGCCCAACACCCTGCTTCCCACACACTGGCCAACCAAGCGCCTCTGGGCAGCCCAGCAGGAGGGCCATGTCGCTGGAGGGCATCGGGTGGCCAGTGTGAGAGGAGCAGGAGGCCGTACCTGGCAGACCTTCAGGGGTGATCTCGCAGGGCTCTCCTTCCGTCTCCCCTCCTTCCACCAGGAATTGGGGCAGCGGGGGCAGCGGGTGGGCACTTGACACAGCTCTCCTTTGCCCCCCCCCTCCATGGAGAGATGCTTGAAGTGTGTCCCTCCTTCCTTTTCTCTTACTCCCTTTCCTCCTCTTTCTCTCTTTTCTTCCCTTTCTCTTCCTCTCTTCCTTTCCTTTCTCTTTCTCTCCTTCCTTCTCTTTCCTTGTCCCTTTCCCTTTGTCTCCTTCCTTCCTTCCTTCTGTTCTTTTCTCTTCCCTCCTACCCCCTCCCCACATTCATTCATTCATTCATTCTCCTCCCTCCCTCCCTCCTTCTTTCTCTTTCCTTCCTTCCCCTTCCAGGTTTAATTCCAGCCACAGCTCAACTCCTCTTCTGTAAAGGCCTTCCCTCTTGCACAGCATGTCCAGTTACGTAAGCTCTTAGAAGAGCAACAAGTGTCAAAACAAGGCTGAGCGGTGGCCAGGAGGAAAGCGCAAGGGGGAAGGGGCTACAGCGCTCCCGGGAGACAGGATAAATCCGGCAGACCCCCCAGGACCCAGGGAGGAGAGGTTGCCATAAGCAGAAGAGCCCAGCCAGGTCAGATGGAGGGTCCACTGGGCAGGTGTCCGGTGAAGTACTCCTAGGAAGCCCCCCCCTTCACAGGGCGTGTCCCCTGGACCTGGTACACAATGCGAGGTGTGCCAATAAAGAGCCCGGCAGAAGGACATGGCTGGTGTCGTGCCGCCGTGCCTTTCCTGTCCCCCTGAGTCTGGCATCTACGTATGCGCGTTACTTGGAGGTGGTGGTGGTGGTACGGTGGCCAGTTTTGGATTTCAGAAAATTCTTGCCCCAGAGTGGAGCTGAGCATGGTGTCTTCAGGGCCGGGAAGGCGGTGTCCGCCGAGCCAGCGAGCCTGGGAGGATTTGGTGGGTCCAGAAGGAGCCAACCAGAGGAGAATCTGGAGGATTCCGGATGTAAGAGCCCTGCTGGGTCAGAACAAAAGTCCATCTAGCCCAGGGGTGGGCAAATTGTGGCCCTCCAGATATTTTGCCTGACAATGCCCATGACCCCTCACCAATGGGAGTGGCGGGCCAAGCCATCCAGAGGGGCGCACCTTGCCCACCCCTGATCCAGTGCGTACATTGTTCTCTCTGAGGGGAAGGTCTGTGTCCCTTCTACGGGCTGCACAGCCAAAACGTCTGCAAGGCCCAAGTTGCCCACCCCTGAGAGCCCTTCCCACAGTGGTCAACGGATGCCTCCGGGATGCCCCAGAAAGCAAGGCCATGAAAGCAAGAGCCCTCTCCCAGCAGCTGGCATTCAGTGTGGTGGTGACTGGTGAACTGCTTCTGACCCTCGAGAGGCTCCCTTCAGCTGTCATGACCACTGGCCGCGGACAGAGGTCTCCTCCGTGCATCTGCCTAATTCCCCTTTGTATGGCTGTCACCACATGAAGTGGCACTGAGTTCCACAGGTTAACTGTGCATTCATCATCTTCTTTAGTTATGGGCCTAGTCGAATAGGATCTGGGGCTTGCTGGCTTCTCAGACACCAGTCATGGTCCCCTCTGGCTGAACGGGTAAAATACTGGCTGGTATCTATTCACCAGCCCTAAATGGAGTGGGCGGTGAGGAAAGGGCTGACACAGAGATCGAGATAGTGATGGTTGTGGTGTGGATGCTCTGGCATGAGGTGGCCACATGACGGGATCAAAGCTTGTCTGAGCAAGGTAGGACCCCCACCCCATTCTGAAAGAATCCCAGGAGATGTTCTGCTCTTGCAATTTGGCTGTGATGAATCAGAACATTCACATGAATTCTCGTCACCGTCTGTGACACAATCTCGGCTATTAGTCACGACAGCTCCGTGGCTGGGGACCCCAACATGGTGCCCATGGGTGCCACTGTGCCCACGGACATCTCCCTTCATGCCCAACAAGGTCCCAGCGGCTCCTGATTTTAGGGGTGATCTAGAAGAAGAGAGAGTGGTGATGGTGGTGGTGGTGGTGGGGTGATCCTGAATGAGTGTGTGTGTGTGTGTGTGTGTGTGTGTTGTGCATTTGCAGTGTAGGGTTCTTATATGTGTGATTTGGGTGTGATCTGCCTATTAAGTTGGAGAAATAAAGCTAGAGTGATAAATTAACTTCAGAGGTGCTTTGGGGAAATCAATGGACTTGCATTTCTGTGAAATACTGGAGCAGAAAACTGTGTGTTCAACAGCATGCTTTTGAGTTCTGGGGCTCAGACGACCCAACCTCTGCCCTATACTCAGGTTCTTGGGCAAGTTGCTTGTCTTTTAGCCTCGCCAGTTCGGGCTTCTGTGAAATGGATGTTTTATGACGTGCTATGCCCACTTAGAGCTGGCAGCCATCTTGCGAATGGGCACGCTCATAGCAGCCATTCTGTGACAGTGCCCATGACACTGGCTTATGCTGGCTCAGCTTGTCTGAGTGTGGAAAGCTAAGCAGGGTCAAGCCTGGTTGTTACTTGGATGGGAGACCCCTCCTCTAGTTTCCTGCATTGAGCAGGGGGTTGGACTCGATAGCCTTGCAGGCTCCTTCCAACTCTATCAGATGTATGATGTATGCCCACCAGCCCAGAAAGGTTGGGGACCCCTGGGCCCTCGAGACTCAGAGACAGTGTACCTCTGAATGCCAGTTCCCAGAGAGGGCAATTTTTGTCAAGCTCTGCTTTGGCCTTCCCGGAGGCATCGGGGAAAGTAGGGTGCTATGCTTGACGGTCTCATCCAGTAGGGCTCTTTTTATGTTCTTAGCTGTTTGCGAATTCCTGGATTTTTTACGATGCAAGCTGCCCATTCATCTAGTCTGTGTTCTTTTTTTTCTGTCCTGTAGGCATCTTCCTGAGTGACGCTGCCACCCGTCCTTGCACAAAGACACCGGGGACACCTTTCCTCCGTGGCCTAGCACTTCCTCTTCTCTGCCCGAGTAGAGGCAGAGAAGGCTGGGACCGTGGCACGTCCTCTGGTGGTGGACCTCCGGGTGAAATCTGTGCCCTGTCTCTAGCGGTACCAACCCAATACCCAGGAAGCTGCTGGGTTATTTCTGCTCTTGGCGACTTGGAAAAGGAACCCCTTCTCTTTCTCCCCCCCCCCCCCCCGCAAAGGCTGACAAAGGCCAGAGGACAGCTGCCACCTCCTCTCTCTCCCCACCCCCAAATTCCTCCAGGGAGAGCCAGAGCACATATGCACCCTGGTTAGATCTGTGCCAGCAACAAGAGGGAGGCTGAGTTGGATCCAGCATCCGGGAGAGGAACAGAAGAAGAACAAGCCACTTCTTTTTAATTTGCACGGAGGAAACCCTCTTAATTAGGTTCATTTGGCAGCTGCCTGCCTGCCTGGCCAGAGCCCACAGAGTGAGCGGCAGCGCCCCCTACAGACCATGCTGTGCACGCTTTCGGGATTGCATTGACCACACAGGACTGTGCAGACAGAACTCGGCTGTCCTCGCGGGGTGTTGCTGGGAGCTGGCGACTCCCCGGCGCAGTGCTGAAAGCGAGCTGGACTCCTCGACTGTGCCTCGCACTGACCAGACGGGTCTGGCTGTGGATGCTCCCTGGTCCCCAAGCCCTCGAGTCACCGTGTTCTGCCTCTGCCGTCTGCTGCATCCACCGAGCTAGGATCCTCCTCCACCCCGACGAGGATGAACGAATTGCTGGACCCAGCGTCCCAGGCCAACCTGGGGGTTGTCTCCGCCACCTGCGTCTCTAAGGTGGAGCTGCGGGTCAGCTGCAAGCACCTGCTTGACCGAGACACTCTCAACAAGTCGGATCCCCTGCGTGGTGCTCCTCATGCATTCCCAAGGGCAGTGGATGGAGGTAGGCAAAGGCTTGTGGCAAGTAGATGGTCAGAGCTGGGAGGCAGGCCGTGCGGACGTATGCGTGGGTATTTATGGGATGGGGCTGTTAGGCAGACGGTCAGGCTTACCTCGTGTTCTGCGGGACAGACGGGCGTGGCCCGACTCCCGATGGGGGAGGGATGCCAGGAGCACATGGTGCCCGTGCCGCAACATCTGCCCGGGCGCCCCTCTCCTCATCTTCTGGACACAGGTGCTGGTCTTGCCAGTTTGGGCCCTGCCCTTTAGGTCACCTTCTTCCCTGTATCCTAGCCTTCCCTGGAACTGCTGTGCTAAGACAGCCTTCTTCAACATGGTGCCCTACAGATACTTTGGACTACAGCTGCCAGGGTTCCTGACCATTGGCCATGAAGGCTGGGGCTGATGGGAACTGGTCCCAAACATCTGGAGGGCGCCAGGTTGGGGAAGGCTGTCGTAGCACAACCTTGAAGACTGGCCGAGGGCACGCTCCTAGCAGTTCCACCTACATGCCACATATATAGGCACAGGGCCGTGTACTTGACAGGGCGTGTTTTTGGTGGTTGCCCGGCCTTTATGGACCCCTGCAGAAGACTTGCCAAAGTCTGAGCCTCTTCTGAGATTTTTCTGTGTGGGCTGGCTTTTCTGGATCAGGGTTACGCCACTTGAAGGATTAAGATTATGAATTTATCTGATTATCTGCCTGAGTTTGTGGATGGGAGCAGGCCACGTGCTTCTTTGAATGAATGAACTGGGTTAAACCTGCAAGAGTTTGCAATCCCAGTTTCGAGGTGTGTTGCCTAGACTGCACCTTACAGCAGGGCTCTCCAACCTTGGGCCCCCAGATGTTGTTGGCCTACAGCTCCCAGCATACGCAGCCAGCATGGCTAATGGCAAGGGATTCTGGGAGTTGTAGTCCAGCAACATCTGGGGACCCAAAGTTAGAGAGCCCTGCCTTACAGGGAAGGCCCAGGAGGAGCACACGAGAATGAGAAACTGACCACAGCCTGTCCATGCCAGATATAATAGAGCAGAAGTATGCATCTGCCATTCGCCTCCAGAGTGCTAGGAGGGCGGGGCGCTCAGCCTCTTTCAGCCCAAGGGCCAAAAATCAGTTCTGGAGGGCAGCCACATCCCAGTGGTGGGTGGGGCCGAAGGCAAGAGGGGCAGGGCCAAAAATACCAGCACATTTTAACTTTTAGCTGTTACTGCCAGTCGCTAAGCCTTAGGAGAGGCATTTCGACGTGGTGGGAAAACCGCACATGTGCATGGTGAGAAACCATTTCAACATAGTGGGAAGACCGCACAAAGGCTGGGAAACCTCAAACAATCAAAGCACCAGAGGGCTGGATTTGGCCCAGGGCCCCGAGGCTCGCATCTCTGTGCTAGGGCGTGATATTTGCCACACAGTGCCGCTGAAGCCAGCGCATGCTCCTGTGGCAGCTGCACTCCTTTCCACGAAGGCAGAGAGACGGGGGAGCCGTCGGCTTCTCCACGGGGACATGCCGGGAGGGGGGGGTGCTTCGAGGGGCCAGCTTTGCGGGGAAGGGGAGGGAACGCCAGGCAGTCACATGTGTCACTGCAGAGCCTCATTTTCACTAGTCGTGCATTCGCTGCCACGGGGCCAGGCTTCGCCAGCTTACCCAGTACAATTTCTTTGTGGGTGATTCACGGGATGAATTTTTGCTGTGCTCGCAGTTTGACTGCTCCAGTTGCGGTCAAGAAAGACTTTCTTCTCCCCACCCCCAAAGCCAGATTGGTTAGTGGCCATCACACAATTAAAGAAATTAATCATATGAGTTTTGGTTGATTGATCAATTAATCTGTAAAAAACATATTTTAACAACTCTAAATAGTGCATGGTGGGGTGGCTATTTTAACTTTTTTACTGGCCGTGTTGTATGAACTTGTTTTAGTTATTAGAGGGTTTTTTTTTTTTTAATTGGTTTAAAATTTTTTATAATGCTTTTATTGTGTATATTTTATATTGTATTTTATTGTAATTTTAATTGATTGTTGTAAACTGCCCAGAGAGCTTTGGCTACTGGGTGGTATTGAAATAGCAACAACAACAACAACAACAACAATAATAATAATAATTCTGAAGCAAGAAGCATACTTCCTTGTTTTTTGGAGGATGCACACACGTGTCATAGCAGCAATAATCTTGGAAGGGGCTTTCCGTCCTAGACAGCAAGCATGGGTCCTGGGCCCGGTGCTCTTCAACATTTTTATTAATGACTTGGATGAGGAGGTACAGGGAATGCTTATCAAATTTGCAGATGACACAAAGTTGGGTGGAACAGCTAATACTCTGGAAGACAGAAACAAAATTCAAAGTGACCTCGATAGGCTGGAGCGCTGGGCCGAAAACAACAGAATGAAATTTAATAGGGATAAATGCCAAGTGCTGCACCTAGGGAGAGGAAACCAAATGCAGAGTTACAGAATGGGGGACACTTGGCTCAACAATACTACAAGTGAGAAGGATCTTGGAATTGTGGTAGATCACAAACTGAATATGAGCCAGCAATGCGATGTGGCTGCAAAGAAGGCAAATGCAATTTTGGGCTGTATTAATAGAAGTATAGCTTCCAAATCGCGGGAAGTGATAATTCCCCTTTACTCGGCACTGGTTAGGCCTCATCTTGAGTACTGCGTCCAGTTCTGGGCACCTCACTTTAAGAAGGACATAGACAAACTGGAGAGGGTTCAGAGGAGGGCAACAAGGATGATAAAGGGACTGGAAACAAGGCCCTATGAGGAGAGACTGAAAGAACTGGGCATGTTTAGCCTTCAGAAGAGGAGACTGAGGGGAGATATGATCGCACTCTTCCAGTATTTGAAGGGATGTCACACAGAGGAGGGCAAAGATCTCTTCTCGTTCATCCCAGTTTGCAGGACACGGAATAATGGGCTCAAGTTACAGGAACCTAGATTCCACCTAAACATCAGGAAAAATTTCCTGACTGTTAGAGCAATAAGACAATGGAACCAACTGCTTAGGGAGGTGGTGGGCTCTCCCACTCTGGAGGCATTCAAGGTGCAGCTGGACAGCCATCTGTCAGGGATGCTTTGACCTGGATTCCTGCATTGAGCAGGGGGTTGGACTCGATGGCTTTACGGGCCCCTTCCAACTCTACAAGTTCTATGATTCTACAAGTTAGTAGCTGTTTCTGGCCCTGAGTCTCGAGTCCTTTATCGGCTTCGTCCTGAGCAGCCGGCAGCCTCTGGCCTGGGGGGTGGGTTTGCTGCCTTCCCACCTGCAAATGCTGCACTCGGCCAAAGCCAAATATGCCAGCTGGTGAGGTTCGCACCGGACCAGTTTCAGTTAATCAGAGAACGTGAGATTTTGCAGGTCACGCTTGCAGCTTCCTCCCCCCAGGCCCGCCGGGAGGAGCCGGAGAAAGGGGCGACATGCTGGGGGATGAGGGCTAGTAGCAGGGGTTGTACGGCACATGGGAGCGGTAGTCCAGCACACCTGGTGGGCGCCAGGCTGGCGAAGGCAGGTGTAGCCCTTTGCTCCCGGTCTTGAGTGGGAGCAGCTTCCCTGGGTCTCAGGAAGGCAAGAGCCTCTCCCAGCCTTGCGACCAGAAAACGGTCGGTTAGACTCTTTGTGGGAGTTCTGTGCCCAGGTGGCAACAACGTCAAGCAACAATAAAAAAAAAAAAAGGCAGGTAAAGCAGCAACAGCAGTACCAGTGAGTAACAAAATACGTAAAGCCCCCATTGATTTAAAAGGGACCTCAGGGATCATCAGCTGCCCTTAAAAGCCCAGTTTAATGAGGAAATCTGGAACTGTTTCCATGCAAAGCCTGCTGTTCGCACTACGGTAGTTTAAAAGGGATCAACAGGGTGGGAGAAACTGCGTTCCTGTGAAGAGGTGGATCTTTACACTGCTGTCAAAGCCACCTGTGCATGTCGTGCCGCAGAGTGCCAGACCGGGGTGGGCAGAGAAGCAGATCTCCAGACGTGTTGGACTTCCGAGTCCCCGCATCCCTGACCACTGGCCACGCTGGCAGGGGCTCCTGCAGGGGCTTCTGGCCGATGAAGCCCCAAACATTTGGAAATCTACCGGTACCTTCTGCCCCACCCCTGTGCTCGATGCTATTCAGCCCGTAGAAGTGACGCAGCCCTCCCTGCAGAAAAACAATGTGTACATTAGATCAAGGTTGGGCAACTCGTGGCCCTCCAGATGTTTTGGTCTGCAACTCCCAGCAACCAGCATGACCGTTGCCGCCGAATTGTAGGCCGAAACATCTGGAGGGCCCCGAGTGGCCTGCTCCTGCATTAGAGGGACAAGCTGCCAGGAGGTTGGAACCACTGCTCCCAAAATCCTGACGTGCGAAAGTGGATGGCGGTAACTCAGTGTGGTGAAGGAAATTCCCTCTTGACATGCTCAGAGGCACTCTCCTCATTAGCACTTCACATAACTCAGGGGTGAGCCCGGACACTGAAGAGAGAGATTCTGGGGCCAAACCCCCAATGAGCCCAGATTCAAACTAAGCCCTGCGATCCAATCTGCACGGAAGGATCCGTCCCCACGGGATAAGAGAGCTCGATCCTCCCGCTGCCTGTCCTGGGACGGGCTTGGCTTGCCCTGCTGCTGACCCCAGGCTGGCCACCATGGAGCCGCCACAGCAGCCACCTCCTTGGTCACGACATCTCCTGGTGACTCCCCTCCCTTCGGCTCCCTCGTCTGGGCCCGGTGCCAGCCTCTTCCTGCCTGGAATTCTTCTTTGCCTCCTTTTGTGCTTGCAAAAGCTCCTGGCATTCTGGTTGCTAGAGTCTCTGCCGTCTCGCTTCCCAGCACATGGCTCTTTTGTAACAGCTTCAGGGTTAATTGCCTGTAGCTTCAGATGCTCGTTAGATGCTGGCTCTGAGGATTGTCATCCTCTGTGTGAGTCTCCGAGCAGGCGATGTAATAAAGGCCAGGCAGGTGGGCTGGAAGACTCGGAACAATGAGCCCTTTGAACCATCCAAAGGCCTTTTCTCTGTCGAGGGCTTTTCGGTCCTTCGGAGTGAACATTTTGGCTTCCCGTTCTGGAGGATGTGGGGCGGTGCGTTCAGGCTGATACACTGGAGACAAAGGCTGGTGGGCCTTCTGGCGCAACGTGTGCCGGGCGTGCCAATATCCACTTGGCGTCCCACGGCGAGCCAGCAAATTGCCAGCGCACTGCAGTGCCATTCAAAAAGAGATGCTCACCGCCGCCGGTGGGAAACTGGAGGCTGCAGGTTTAGCCAGGCCCCACGTGAGGCTGAACTAAGGGCAGCCAAGAATGCCAGCTGGATCCAAAGGTTCTCTGCACTTTCCACTTCTTGGAGACAATCCTTGTCTTCAGGCGCTATGCCAGACTCATGGATTGTTCTTCCCAATGCCCCAACAAGGCGGGAGGGGAGGGAGACTTTAAGATGGTTCCGGTCCTTTCTGCCAGGCCATGTCCAGGATGTGGTGCTGGGGGATTACGGTTTGACTCCACGGCCTTTGGCCTGCGCTGCCCCACAGGTTCTGTCTTGTCCCCCATGCTGTTTAATATTTACATGAAACCTCTGGGAGCTTTGGGGTGGGGGTGCTACCAATCTGCTGATGACACCCAGCTCTGTTGCTCTTTGTCACCTAACACCAAGGAAGTAGTCGGAACCCCTGAGCATTGCCTGGGTTCCATGATGAGGGTGAACAAGCTGAGGTTAAACCCAGACAAGACAGGGGAGTTGTTGGTCAATAGAAAGACTCTGAGGCTGGAGTTCCAGCCATTCTGGAAGAGGTTGCGCACCCCCTGAAGGATCAGATCTGTAGCTTGGGAATGCTCCTCGGTCCTACACTGTCCCTGGGTCTTCAGTTTGCTCAGTTCCGCTTGGTGCACCAGCTGTGACCCACCCCGAACTGGTCTGACTTGGCAACAGTTATCCATGCCTTGGTTACAATCACATTCAGAATATTGCAATGAGCTTTACGTGGGGCTACCCCTGAAGAGTGTCTGGAAGCTTCCATTGGTACAAAAAGCGGCAGCTAGACTGCTAGCCGGCACATGGTATCGGGACCATGTTTTACCTGCCCTGAAAGACCTCCACTGGCTGCCAAATGCTTTCTGGGATCAACTCAAGGTGTCGGTTTTAACCTTGGAAGCCCTAAACGGCTCATGAGCTGGCTACCGGCCAGTCTCGCTATGAACCTGAGTATTAAGATCCGCAGGAGAGGCCCTCGTTAGGACACCGTGACCCGTTTGCCAGACACGCATAAAAGGGCTTTCACCTGTGTCGCTCCCAAATGGGGGTCCCTCAAGAATTATGGTTGGCCCCACTCCCTTGGCTTTTAGAAAGGGTATGAAGACTCAATTTAGCCTTTCACACTATGTGGTTTTAATGTTTTACCATTTTTAATATTCTTGGTTTTTATTGTTTTACAGTTTTATTGTTTTTAAATTGTTGTGCGCCGCCTTGGTGGCTTTTTTTTTTTTTGCTGCAGATAAGGCAGCATATAAATGCAAATAAATAAATAAGATTGCCATTTGAGCAGAACCAGAGAGTGAATGATGACGGTTACTGTGGCGTAATGGTTAAGGGCGCAATCCTGTGCAAGTTTAGACAGGAAAAAAAGGCCTACAACTCCCAGCATGCCCCAGCCAGCATGGCTGGCTGGGGCATGCTGGGAGCTGTAGGCCCTTTTTTCCTGTCTAAACATGCATAGGATTGTGCCTTAAGAGACTAACAGCACAATCCGTCTACTCAGATGGATGCCCCACTGGGCTTATTGGGGCTTACTCCCAGGTAACTGGAAGTATTACGTACAGCTACTTAGGGCAGGGGACGGAAGTCTCAGGGCCAGGGGCCAAATCCGGCCTTTCGGGGTTCCCCAGATGGCCATGCCAGTTGGGCTGGATTTGGCCCATGGGCTTGAGGTTCAGCACCCCTGGACTAGATGATCCAGGATGGAGCGCCCACCTTTGTACCTGTTTCCATGTCCCCCATTCACACAACCACACTGCTTGTCATCTGCCAGTATTTTTAACGCTGGCAAAGGCATCCTCCTCTGAATAATTCACCCTCAGCAGAAGCCTCTGCAAGCACACCTGCACAAACAAGCCTCCACACGTGGCTCAGCAGACCGCACGGAGCGGCCGTGTACCAAAACAAGCCCCTGATCTATCAAGCTCATTGTTGCCTGTACTAGCCTTCCCCACGGGTGATGGGAGTTGTAGTTCAACAAATTTGGAGGGCTCCAGCTTAGGGGAGGCAGCTGTTTTCCAGCTTTTCAAACTGCTGTCTTTTCCAGCGGTTTCCGGAGATCCCAGGGTTCGAACACCTGGGATGGGACGTTCTATACGCAAAGCGGGGGTCTCTCTCTATCCCTGAGCTGTAGTCCTCCTTGCAAAGCAAGGAGCCCGTGTTCTCAGCAAACAATTCCGACAAGGTGTTGGTTGCGATATGCAGACAGCGTGGGCAAAGTTTGAATATTTGAGTGAACAATCCTACCGTCCCCTGTGGAACTGTGATTGCTTGGGGAGGGGGTGGGGGACCAAGGAAAGGCAGAAAGTTGGCCAGATGATAAAGGAGCCTCCTGCCAACCTTGGGGACAGGCAGGCCAAGCCCTCATGTGCTGCCGGGGCGATACCATTCTTCCCGCTAATTCCCTGTCCCCTTGCAATTTACATGATGAATGAGGGCTGTTAAAAGCTTTCTGGATAGCTTAACTGCAGGAATTCAGGCAAGCACTTCAGTGGTCCCTTTGCACATAGAATCAAGCCTTACACAGCAATGGGCAGAGCCGCCCACACTGCGGTCTTCAGTCCTTCTGGCCTGGTCTCTAGAATATGCTGTGCCACATCTACAGTGAGAACCAGGTGATTGTTGCCAACTGACCAGCTTCTAGAAGGAAAAACTGCCCAGGCTAACTATGCTTCCACGCTTGCCAAGAAAAGCACAGCGGCAATCCTGAAGTGTTCCCAGAGGCGGGGAGGGAATTTTATTCCAGCTGCAATTAAATTGTTTATGGCAAAACCGAGAGCGCAACTGCTTTATGGAGCACAATTAGGTCCTTTTTCCAATATAGTTATTTACGAAAAAAATACAATTGGGCTTCCTAAGGTCACTATTTCCGACACCCAGATGCATCCCAAATGCAGCTCTGCGATGGGAGAGTGAACTATACTCAGAATTGAAGCTATTGTGTGGCAAACCACCTTATTTACCTGGCTTAGGCTTACCGGTAATTTGGCTCCAACTGGGTTGCTTCCCTTAATTTTACAAGATAATTACCAAACAAAATGGTGGAACACCATAGTTGACAAATTTCGCTCATACAGTTTCTCATCTGAATTTTTTGCTAAATTTAGGACTGGAAAAAGCTAAATAAATTATTAAGCAGCGGATCTGGGATATAGAACTTCAGAATGATTTAAGCCAAATCTTATATATTTACCGTTCCCCTTGCGATATACAGAGTAGTGGTCCTGCGGCTTATCTAAGTTCTCTTACCTATTATAAATACAGATGGGCATTCACTCATCATCATCAGGCGATCACTCGTGACCGAGTAAGATTGTCTTCCGGGATAAAAGGAGGAAATTCTAAAGAAGATTGTGTAGACTCTAGCGATGAGGTCCGTAAGTGACTGTGGAGGCCAATTCTAGGTCCACACAGCTTCCCACAGTGAGGAGGACACAGGTTACCAGATAGAAGATGGTCCTGTAAAGGATTCGTTTGACGTGCTTTTCGCTTAGCACGTTTCTCCCTTTCACCTTGCACTCGGGCTTCTTCAAAGTCCATGGAACCTTTGTGAAAGGCCAACCCCCAGTTAGATCGTTCATGGGCCAGAGCTTCCCAGTTTTCGATGTTTATATTGCATTTTTTTAGATTAGCCTTATGAACATCTTTAAACCTCTTATATTGACCACCGATATTCCGCTTTCCATCCTTGAGTTGGGAGTAAAGTAACTGCTTTGGGAGACGGCAGTCAGGCATTCGAACAACATGACCGGTCCACTGAAGTTGGCGTTGAAGGATCATTTTTTCAATGCTAGTAGTCTTTGCTTCTTCCAGTACACTGACATTTGTTCGCCTATCTTCCCAAGTAATTCGCAGGATTTTCCAGAGGCAACGTTGCTCTCCCCTCAAAGTTTCTAGATGGTAGCTATCAAAGCATACCAGTCGCTCAGAGGCTGTGTCCGTGTGTCTCAGCAGGTGAGATAGAGACAATTACACATGTCCTTTTATATTGTTCGTTCTACTTAGATGCCTGGACAAGCTTGATCCATCCCTTGTTCATGATCTTCCAGGTAATTCTGATGAATTTTACACCAAGCATCTTCTAGCGGACAGAGACCCTTCTATAACCTATAAAGTTGCCAAATTTTGTTTTTTTGGCTACAAGAACACGCCATAATCTTATAACTTCTTCTTAGGCCTTGTTTAAAACAGCGGGAAAGGGCCAAAACCTTGGTATTGTATAAATCTAGTGCGTCTGTTTTCTGCAGACTTACTGTTTAAGCTGGTCTTGGACCATAATAAATATTTGATTTGGTTTGCCAGCTGACCAGGAAAAAATGGTCTGGCAGTTCCTGTGCCATTAATATTAGCAGGCGAAGCATTTCACGGCATGCAGTGCTGTCGCCTGCTAATGTCTTGCAGAAACGTTTGAAGCTCCCATATACGGGGTCAGCCCACCAGCCCACCGGGCTCAGTACTGGCGGCTACGTGGGCTCTCTGGGGTTGCAGGCAGGCAGGAGCCTTTTCCAGAGCTACCTGGAGATGCCGGGGATCGAAGCTGGGACCAGTGGCAAAGCAAAGTGTGTGCTTTGCCACTGAGCTATGGCCCTTCCTCTGAAGATCAAGCTACTGTTAAAGGCACAGGCACAGAGTGGGTAAAAAAAGGTTGACAACCCCTAGGTTTGGGCATTTGAGCAGTGTCAGAGGGACATCAGGGGCTCAGAGAAAGGGGCAAGAGGCATTACCTTCTTAACATGCTGTCAAAGGAGCAATGATTCCCAAGAACTTACATCTTAGCTATCTCGCAGTTCAGGTTTAGCAAAGTTTATCTTAATTTGCTCTGGTCTTGCATCGACCTCTGTTTTCGTTCAGGTTCTGGAAGTCTTAATTTAAATTAGCTTAGAATCATACAATCACCCCCAAAGCCTGCCAGCTCCAAAAGTGTGCACAAAGGCAGGATTATGCACCCATCCATTCCAATATGGCAGAAGGGGGGGGGAAAACAGCAGATCAGCCCGTGCAGCTCTGACCCGAGTGTACCGCAAACAAAGAAGAGGTGTGCCACAGAAAGAGCTGCAAGCCAACGCTGCAAGGGGAGGCAAAGCAACAAAACCTTTCCAAAAGTTAGGTTTGTTTATTTATTTATTTTAAATCCCAGATATCATAACCAGTCAGGCCCTGAGCAAAATCTGGCCCATCCACCTGGCCACCCCAAGTCACATTTAATTGGCAGCAAGAGCTTGCACGGTGTTTTGCTTTGATCTAGCAAGCTCAGCTCAGGAAAGCTGTCTCTAATTGCCAATCATGTTGTTAAGAAACCACTTGAAGCTTAAGCAGAGCGGAACAAAAGCTGAATTGGGACAGCAGATTTCAGAGTGGAAAGTCAGGCTGGCCTTAAAATAGGTTGTCTCCAAAGTGTGAGGAAGAGTTGCCTGGTCCGAACCAAATCGTTCCTTGCCCTGGATTGAGGGAGACCCCGTTGGCCATTCTGCCCCAGATTCTGGGGCAGAGTTGCCTTAGAAAATGCAGCAAGGAGACAAGGATAGTGCAGCCAGGGAGCACGTTAAGCTTTCTGCACAGGGTCTGAATCCCAACGGGGCTTTGTATCCCACTGCGTCAAGAGATCCAATGAAGCATATTCTGAAGCATAATCCAGTGCAGAAGCCAAATAAACACACACACACACCACTTCTTTGGGCAGTAGACTAGTCCATATTGTTCAGACTCAGAGGCAACATACATATGCACGTATGGGGATAAAACAGAGGGTGGTGATCTCCCTCTTGTTCTGTTTGTAAGCTTCCCGGTGGCATCGGGTTGGCCCCTGCTGGAGACAGAGAACTGGGCTAAGTGGATCTTCGGCCTGGCACAGCATGGGGTGTCCTTAAGATCACACACACCCCTCCACTCCAGCGACCCTGCAGAAGGGACAGATCTATGTCGTGCTGCATGTGTAGAACAGTTTTTCTTCCTGGAACGAGCCTGCTTGGCTCTTACCAAGGCTAATTTATTTTCTGAAACAGACAGAGCCAAGACACCGTTTGTGCTCAGATGGCATGGCAAAAATCAATACTGAAATGGGCTCTTGTCTTTTTGAGGGAGCCTAGCTGTCCTGGCACACGTTAGCAGCCATGGAAAATCACTTTGGCTGGTGTCCCAAAGGGGTGTTTTGCCCTGACATTGATAAAGTTACCGTTTCGTGCCTCCTCATTATTTAAAAGTCGTTGTGCGATAGAACGATGTGGCAATGATTCCAAGTTCCTCTGAGAGCATCGGATAGCCGCTCAGGCTGCAGTGGGCAAAAGGGTTCTTGGCAGCTGGCACCGAGGCCTGGCACCCTGTTGCTTGCTGGGCACCCAGGACAGCCGCGTGGATGATGGGTTTTGTCCACTGGGGCTCTCCAGGAGGAGGGGAAAGATCTGTTCTGCTCTCTTCCCTGGTTGCTGGGTGGTGGTGGTGGTGGTGGTGGAGAATAACCTTTGCAGGAAAGGCCACCTGTCTTTGCGCAACTGAAAATGGAATACCCGTGGCAGCATATTGGCAGAGAGCTATTTATTTTAGGGTGGCCAGGTGTCCTACATTACAGAGGACAGTCCTCTAGGCCTGTGGCTTACGCTGGCTCAGCTTGTCTGAGCGTGGAAAGCTAAGCAGGGTCAGGCCTGGTTATTACTTGGATGGGAGACCCCTCCTCTAGTTTCCTGCATTGAGCAGGGGATTGGACTCGATGGCCTCGTAGGCCCCTTCCAACTCTATGATCTATGAAATCTATGAAAAATAAACCAGTGTTCTCCAACCTTGGGTCCCCAGATGTTTTTGGCCTACAACTCCCAGCATGCCCCAGCCAACATCTGGGGACCCAAGGTTGGAGAACACTGCTCTATATGAAGAGTCCTCTGTATGAGGCATCCTCTGGCTGAAGGGCTGTCTAGTCCCAGTCCAGTTTAAAGAGAAAGAACCCAAAGAAGGGAGAGTCGCGGGGCTGCTTTGGACTTGCCCATCAACCGTGTGCACCTGAGCAAGAACCGTCGTCCCCACTACGGTGAGACGTATCGTATTTCCAGTCAGATTATAGTAATCATGTCTAAAGGTTCACCTGTCCATATAAATTATCACGTGTAAATTTCATGCCGATCTGTGCCCTCTTTTGTTCTCTTTCATGTGTGCCGCATTTCCCCTTCCCTTGGCAATGCCTATGCAGCCACCCTAACTTATTTACCTGTGGGGAAGGAATGAGAGGGACTCGGTCCCAAGCCAGGGCAATGCCAGCCCCACTGCAGAGCTACACAGGCCCCGGAATCCGGGGCCGGCCCAAGGCACTTGGCTGCTTGACACAGAGGACCAGGTGGCACCCCATTCCAGGAGAAGCCAGCTGTATTGACACTGCTACTTTAGGGTTGCAGGACAGCCACTTGGCACACACAGCTCTGTCCTCCGAGAGGCTGCGGGGGGGGGGGCACTCAAGAGGAAAGGCCAGGCTGCCTCCTAACATCTGTCACCTGAACTGGTTGCATCACTCCGCCTTATGGATGGGCCAGCACCTGGTCCTGCCAGAATCCAGCAAATTCAGAGAAAACCAAACTTCCCAGCAACTAGTACAACCAATCCCAATCTTGGACCCATCTCTGGTTTCTCTCACCAATCTCAGCTGTTCTATGGTTCACACCAAGGCCATCTGAGTGTGAGAACAACCGAGTTGTTCTGTGGGAACCGCGGAATCCCAGCGCCCAGTTCAACCCTCCGCAGGCTGGACTGAGAACCTCTGTGGGCCAGATTAGGTCCACGGGCCGGAGTTTCCCCACCCCTGAGCAAGAGTACACATGCATGATGGATGGAGGCTGCCTATCTGTCCATTCCATTATTTCAGGCCGGCTGCTGACTCTTGACATTCAGCACACAGGCCATGTTGAGGGATGGCGAATGGAAGCCGCTCCAGGATGAGCTGAACAGCATATTTCAAGGAGATTAGAGCTGACAGTTATGGCATCTAATTAATAAATCCCTGCTCATTAGGGGGAAAGATATTTGGTGAGGTTCCGTGAGATAAAGGAGCTTTAGGGAAATTGATTGCCACGGAGTGTGCATCCTACTGGCTGGCTCATTGAAACTCAAATGAAATCAGGATCTGAGCAAGCAAATGGAAGGCCCTGCTGCGTAATCAATATGGAAAGCAGAGGCATTGTCCAAGCTAATCTTGCTGCCTTCCCTGCTGGTGTGAGAAACTCCGCAGGTGGGGGAAGCGTGCTTCCTTCTTCCCTGCCTAAGGAAGGGGCTGCTGGTCTGGAGAGAGGCTTTGGCTCAGCTCCAGAAATCGTGGGTGATCTTGAAAAAGAAACAGAACTTGGACGCACGCCACCAGGAACATCTCCTGCACAAACAAGCAGAAGAGCTCTTGCGCATCGCCCGTTCATTCCAGTGGTGCCTACATGTGTGTCGGTGGGCCCCTTTGTTTCTGGTCTGTTGTTTGTTGGAGTTAATTGAGAGTGAGAGAAGGTGTTTGGAATGCTTCCCGTCGGAGGGGTCCCAGTGCTAACAAACCAGTAGGCTCTGTGCAGCTATCCCGTCGTCTTTTCTTCCTTAATGGATTTTCCATGGTTAGGAGGGTGGGGGAAATGCAAGAAGTGGTGGGAAAACTTGGGAGGGTTACGAATGGAAAATGCCATCGGCTGGATCCCTGATGAACGAGCAGGGCGATGGCGCGATACAGGCCTTGCCCAGAAGCACCCTTTGATGAAAAAGCTTCGCATCATCCCCTTATACGGAGGGAGTCCTCAGCGCATGAGAAAGGCGCTCTGCACTTGCTCCGTTTTCAGAGGGGCAGCCGCTGGCGGGTTAGTCTGCAGCAGCAAAAGCAGCAAAGAGTAACATGCCGCCTTGAAGACACGCATTTATTGTGGCAGAAATGGTTGTGGATCGGCTGAAGTGAGTTTTTCAGACATCTGATGAAGTGGACTCTGGACTCAGAAAGCTTGTGCCATAATAAATCTGTTAAGCTCTGAGGCACCACAAGACTCTGTGTTGTGTTTGCACTGCTCCGGAGTCTCTCACTTTTTATTTATCTTCTTATTTATTTATAAAGTGCATCGAGTTTTCTAGACGCTGGACGAAGATAAAAAAAAGACAAAGACAGGCCCTGCCCAGAGGCTTACAGTCTAATATACCTGATACGTGTGTGTGTGTGTGTGTTTGCTGGGGAGAGGTTGGGCAGGGAACAGGGAAACAAGCAAATTCGGGCATGAAGTCTTCGTCAAGTTACATAATAAGCTTTCTTTTTTAAAGGCAGCAGTGACCGATGAAGCTTGGGGGGGACGGGAGGGGATGGGACGAGGATGTAATGTGTGAGTGCCGCTGCTCCAAGTGCGACTCCTACAAGGTCCAGTGATGAGAATATGGTGCGTGTCCTCCCCCCCCCCCAATGTGGCCAAGTAGTAGCACAAGATGTTTTGGTCCCGGGGGGGGGGCAGGGGGGCACCTCCTCACTTCCCGGCAGCAGGGGTGGCTGACGGCAGCCGGGGTGGCGAGGAGGAGGCCTCTCTCCCGGTCTCTGGCATTCCAGGCTACCCTCCGGAGTCCTGACTCCCGCCTGGAACTTCTCATCTCACGGCTGGATCTGGGAAGGCCAAATGAGTCGCCTGATCTACCCTCCTCCTGCATGACGGGGGGCCAAACGAGCCACCCGCAGCCCAGGGGCGTTGAAGCGCGGGTGCATGGGCCGAATCCAGCCCTCCGGGTTTGCTCAGACGGCCACAGGTGAGAGGGGCACCATCTTGTCCTTCACCTCTGGCAGAACGTCTTGGGCAGCCCCTGCTCGTGAAGGGCTCACTTCGGCTTAGTAGTATTTGATCCAGTGTTCTCCAACCTTGGGTCCCCAGATGTTTTTGGCCTACAACTCCCAGCATGCCCCAGCCAGCTACGCTGGCTGGGGCATGCTGGGAGTTGTAGGCCAAAAACATCTGGGGACCCAAGGTTGGAGAACACTGATTTGATCTGTATAGCGCAGCAGGGCTCTCCAACCTCGGGTCCCCAGATGTTGCTGGACTACAGCTCCCAGAATCCCTTGCCACGAGCCATGCTAGCTGGGTATGCTGGGAGCTGTAGGCCAGCAGCACCTGGGGGCCCAAGGTTGGAGAACCCTGGTATAGCGTATGAGCCAGGACCGGCCCCTCCGTTAGGCAGAGTAAGGCAATTGCCTCGGGGAGCTGAGGCGGGGGCGGCGGGGGGCGGCGGGGGCAGCCGCCTGGGCGTTCCTCCTGGGCAATTCGGCTGTTCCCTCTGCTGTCCAACCAGTCCTGGCCCAACTAAACTCGCCCGTCGCTGCGGTGTGGCGGAAGACGCTATCCCAATGCCAGTGCTGAAGTAAGGTTCAGCTGCTACTGCAGTCAGCTTTGCCTCAGGCAGCAAAACGCCTCGGGCCGGCCCCCCGGCGTGAACCGTGTCCCGGGAGTTGTGTGGAAGCGGCCAGGGGACCCGTGGTCTGCTTTGGACAGGAGAGGGATGGAGGAAAGGCTCAGCCACGGGCCAGGTGAGCAACGGGGGGAGAGGAGAGTTTGACGGTGGGGTAGAGGCAGGCAAGGCGGCGCCTTCGGTGGCACCTCCCTGCTGCTTGAGAGAATCAGGCGGCACCCTGACAATCCGCCGCCCCCAAACCTGGCACCCTGACAAAAAAAAAAGCCTCCCCATAGAAACTGGGATGAGTGCCTGGGGAATGGCTCATTAGCATCTCATCTGCATTCACCACACTCAACGATTCCCTTCCCCTTCCCCCCGAATGTTGAGGCAAAATTCTATTCCGTTTCCATAAGAGCGTCAAGCTGATCGGATGGCAGCTCCCCGCGTCCCTTAAGAAGGGAGGTTGCGCAGAGATGCTATCGGGCTGCCTCAAATAACCACAAGCCCTCTGGAGCCAGAGATAAAGGGCAGTCAAAGTTCTCTCTCTCTCTCTCTCCCTCCCTCTGTGTGCCTGTGTTTGTGTGTCTCCTTTTCTCCCCACCGCAAGGCATGTAAACTCAGTTCCTTCCCTCCATCAGAAGCATTTTACTGTTAATCCAGAAGAGCTCCGATATTTCTATCAGGGCCTCTCCGGGGAACAGCCCTGTGGATCTGCTGCTCTCACATTTTCTTGTCTATTTAATATTATTTACAAAACAGAGCCCCAGAATTTGTTACCTTCTTACAGAAAAAAACTGCTATTCCTTGATAGACATGTTGTCCGGTGTATGTTTGGCCATGTTTACACAAATGACTGCTTCTAGAGCAGTGTTCTCCAACCTTGGGTCCCCAGATGTTTTTGGCCTACAACTCCCAGCATGCCCCAGCCAGCGTCTAAAGTACCAGTGCAGGAACAGGTGGAGATCGCAAAGGCGCCCGCATTTTTGGCTGACCTTTGAGTTGGGCTAATAAACATGTTGCACTAACATAGCTTTTGGAATCTTGTATTATGTTCACTCTCACAGCAACCCTGTGAGGTAGGTTGCTCTTTTCACAGATGGGGACTGGGGGTGAGCGACTTATAGATCATAGAGTTCGAAGGAGCCTACAAGGCTATCGAGTCCAACCCCCTGCTCAATGCTGGAAACTAGAGGAGGGGTCTGCCATCCAAGTAATAACCAGGGTTGACCTTGCTTAGCTTTCTCCACACTCGGACAAGCTGAGCCAGCGTGAGCCACAGGCCTGTATACTTGCCCAAGGCCACTGAAGTAAGCCCAGGGCCGAGGTGGCAGCGGGACTTGAATCAGAGCACCCTGCTTGTGAGTCCCGCAGCCTTTGCACCGGCCTTGCGCCCTCTCGAGTGTGTGCTTTTCTTTCTCTGCATCCCAGGTGGACAGATCGGAGGTCATCAAAAGCAACCTGAACCCTGTCTTTGCCAAGGTCTTCATGGTGGACTATTACTTCGAGGAGGTGCAGAAGCTGCGCTTTGAGGTCTACGACAGCCATGGCCACACCAGCATTGGGACCCACGACGATGACTTCCTGGGGGGCATGGAATGCACTGTGGGCCAGGTAAGGGCGGAGGATGCACAGGCAGGCGGGCACAAGAGTAGCTCTCCGCTTCTCCAAAAGCGCGGAAGAGCAGGTGCAAAGACGAGCAAGATCTGCAAAGACCAATTTGTGAGTGCTGGGGCTCTCTGCTCTCTCACTGCAGGCAGGTAATTGCCAGCGACTGCCAGCCACCTGTAGCTTTGCCAGGTGGCTCGTGCCCCGCAGCGGTGATGAGCAAGTCTCCCGAGGCGGTGAGCAACTTCCCTGCATCTGCACGCTGCTGCACCCCCCTGCCCACACGCCTGGCGGGCTGCAAGATTCCACATCATCGTGTGCTGCTCTCCTTCTGTGCCCTTTAGATCCTGGAGCATTTTTTTTTTATAAAAAAAAATATACAATATTTTTTTATTTGAAGTATTTATATGCCACCCTTCATTATCAAATCACAGGGCAGTGTACAAAATGCATTAAAACGACAATTAAAACAAAATGCAAAGAGAAAAGCAACAACAAAGGAATCTGCCGATAGCTATTAAGATTAACAAGTGCCTGAGGATGCGCAGAGGGCATCTCTCAGCCGCCAGTCCACACCCAGGGCCTTCCAGGGCAAATGGCCCAACTTCCAGAGAAGCTTTTGCCCCGGCATCTCTCTCCTTAGGACTGAAGCCCTACTGGCACGCTCCTTTCTGCTTCCCGCAGCCCTTGTGCCAATAAGACGCCAATAGGCACACTCATGCGAGGTGAGCCAGCAGTTTGTGCGTAGACAGCAAGCGTGCATGCGCAGCGCACGGCCGCTGAGGTGCCTGCAGGGCAGGGAAAGAAGGGAGGATTCCTGCAAAGTGAACTAAGCCGTACCTTACCGTCATTTTTGACCCTGGACTTAATGGTCTTATGTGGGCGGGTGGGGGGTTAGATGGCCACAGGTATTTCTTCAGCTGTGAAACACACAAATAACATTCCTCCTCCTCCTGTACTTCAGCGGTTTTAAACCCTTCCATGGTTTTAAATGGCTTCTACATTCCTGATATGTTAGAACCACAGCACCAACAAAACTGTGTGCCAACCCCGATTTAAAAAGATGATGATACTCTGAGCATGTGCAGTTTTGCATTTAAAACTCACTGAAATTGTAGCACCCTCATGGCCACAGATATAAAACGGGAGTTTGCTTCTGATGCCCTCATCACCTGCTGCTCTGTGGGTGTCATTGGGGGGTGGGGGGCTGGGGTGCAGGGCCCTAGATTTTGGGCCCAAAGTCTGGGTCTGGCTGCACCACTGCTTACAGGGAAGGCACGCACACAGCCACACGGTTTTACTCTCCCTTGCAGATCGTGGCCCAGAAGCGGGTGAGCAAGCCCCTGTTCCTGAAATATGGGAAGTACGCGGGCAAGTCCACCATCACAGTGAGTGTCGCCCACACCCCTCGCCCTGCAGCTCGGTTTGGGAACGCCCTCCTTCTGGCCTCTGGGCCCCCTGTAATCCCCACAGGGGCGGCCTCTGACGGGCTTCCTTCTTGACTCCCCACCCCCACCCCCGCAACCCCAACAGGTAACCTCGGAAGAGATTTCTGGGGACAACGGCTTTGTGGAACTGTTCTTCCGGGCAAAGAAGCTGGATGACAAGGTAGCCGGGAGGCATGGAGGGCCCGATCCACCCACCCACCAGGGCATTCAGGGGGGTGGGGCCCTTGGGCTTGGGAAGGGGCACACGGTGCGGAGGAAGTGTGGGTGAGGATGTGCAGCGGGAAGCAGCCGTGTGAGTGGCTTTGGGGAGGGGTCATGCAGCCTTTGCCCGACCTGAGGTCCTCCATGGCTGGCTGCAGGATGCTGGGAATTCTAGGCCAACCCATCTGGAGGGCGCCCAGTTGGGGCTGTGGCTCAGAGGTCCCCGGGCCGGCGGCAGCATCTCCAGGTAGGGCTGGAAAAGGATCCTTTGCCGCCTCTCCGCGTCAACAATCCTGGGCTGGTCGCTGGATGGACCCAGGGTCTGACGCAGTAGAAGGCAGCTTCTGATGTTCCTCTCTGGGTAGAGCAGTGTTTCTCAACCTTGGGTCCCCAGATGTTTTTGGCCTACAACTCCCAGCATGCCCCAGCCAGCATAGCTGGCTGGGGCATGCTGGGAGTTGTAGGCCAAAAACATCTGGGGACCCAAGGTTGAGAAACACTGGGGTAGAGGTTGCTGTGGAAGGCAGGGGCCCCCATGCAGTGGGAGGGGCGGCTGGCAGGGTCAGAGTTAGGGGCAGGTGACCCAGGCTGTGGCGGGGCGGGGGTCTGCCTGGGCTATCTGCTCAACCACCCGCTCAGCAAGTGAACGGAATAGTTGCATTCACTGGCAGGGGTGGTTTTTTGATTCGTGGTGGAAACGGACTACACGCCCGTGACCATCAAACGAAAGGGGTGTGCGTGAGTGATTGCAATCAGGTCTGTGAGTGCAAACTCGTCATCTAATATGATAGGGATAAGTTAATCATGCATGCAACTGGTGCGTCCAAGTTGTGGAATTGGGATACAGTGCTTTTTTCTTTTTCTTTTTTAAAGTAAGAATACAGGTATTTAAAAGTTGAATGAATGGAGTGGATGGAGATACCCCTCACCTGAGGTGGCTTTTGGTCCAGCACTTTGGGAAGGGGCGGCGGCATTTCATCGGGGTGTCTGTAGGCAAGTCCCCTTCCAGGGCCAGCCAGTCTGCATGGAAGTCCATTTATCTATTGATTGTATCCCACCTTTCCTCCAAGGAGCAAAAGGCAGGATTTAGTGCCCCCCCCCACACACACACTTTATCTTCCCAACAACCCTGCAAGGTCTCCCTGAATGGCAGGGGAAAGCCATCCATCCCACATCAAATTAATGGGGCCCCTTACCCTGTTTCCCCCAGGATCTCTTCAGCAAATCAGATCCCTTCTTGGAGATCTACCGGATCAATGATGACGGAAGTGAGCAGCTGGTACACCGTACTGAGGTAAGCATTTCTAGCCAGGTGTAAAGGTAGAATTTCCCCAACACCATCAGCCTTGCTGGCCGTCTGACTGAGATCTATGAAGGGAGGCTTTGGGTGCATTGTTGCTTGTAATAAGCTCCCAGTCCTCATGTTGGCTGGGGCCCTCTGAATACCACATGCACAGTGTGTGTGTGTGTGTGTGTGTTACCCCTTGCTGGGGAATTGTGAGGCACCTGGAAAATCCATCATCATCATCATCATCATCATCATCATCATCATCATCATCATTTTAATTCCAGCAAAGGGATTAAAACTAAAACTGCCAAGATCGTACTTCCTTTTTACAAATCTATGGTGCAACCACACTTGGAATACTGTGCACAGTTCTGGTCACCGCACCTAAAAAAGAACATTGTAGAGTTGGAAAAAGTGCAGAAAAGGGCAACTAAAACGATCAGGAGGCAGGAGCGAGTCCCCTACGAGGAAAGGTTGCAATGTCTGGGATTGTATAGCTTAGAAAAAAGGCGAGTAAGGGAAGACATGTATAGAGGTGTACAAAATTAGGCATGGTGTGGAGAAAGTGGACGGGGAGACATTTCTCTCCCTTCTCATCATACTAGAACCCAAAGGGGGTCACATCCCATGGAGCTGATTGGTGGGAGATTCAGGACAGATAAAAGGAAGGACTTCTTCACACAGCACAGAGTTGAACTATGGAATTCACTTCTGCAAAATGTAGTGATGGTCACCAATGTGGATGACTTTAAAAGGGGATTGAACAAATTAGTTATTAGTCCTGGTGGCTGTTGCACTCGTGTCCTGCTTGTGGGTTTCTTGTGGGCATCTGATTGGCCACTGCGTGAGCAGGATGCTAGACTACACGGACCTTTGGCCTGGTGCAGCCCCAGGGCTCTTCGTATGTTCTCATGTACTTTTTGGGAATTCCATGGGAAAATACATTGTCAAAAAGAGACGTGTGTGTGTGTGTGTGTGTGTGTGAGAGAGAGAGAGAGAGAGAGAGAGAGAGAGACCACATACCCAAAGAAATATGAGATAAAAGGACTACAAATCTTAAATCAAGAAGAAAGAAAAAGAATGCTACAATAAATTAGCAAAGTACAAGAAAAGTACATACGGTACTAAAGGCCACAATAGGAAAGAAATTTAAAACTCAATAAATTTAGAAATAGGCATTCAAAGTTATCACACAAAATAGATAACGTCATTTCTCATATAAGAGACTGCCTTTTCATAAATGTTTCAAGGCTGCTAACAAGAAGGTGAACATAATAAAACAATCACGATTGCATATAATAAAAACTGTAAGAGGCAGCACAACGGAAGCAAGAAATTATTATTATTATTATTATTATTATTATTATTATTATTATTATTATTTTATTTCTATACCGCCTGCCTTTGGCATTAAGACTTTGGAGAGGCAGTGTGGCGCAGTGGTGAGAGTGTTGGACTGGGACTCGGGAGATCCGGGTTCTAGTCCCTGCTCAGCCATGAAACTCACGGGGTGTCCTTGAGCCAGTCACTGGCTCTCAGCCTAGCCTACCTCACAGGGCTGTTGTGAGGGGGGAGATGGAGAGGAGGGGGAGTGAACACTCTGCCTGTTCCCAGAGAGCAGAAACTGCTGAACAGGAGGGCCTAAGGCAGCCTTTCCCAACCAGGTAGGCTCAGCTGTTTTGGACTACAGCTCCCATCAGCCCCAGCCAGCACACCCAATGGTCAGGAATGCTGGGAGTTCTCATCCGAAACAGCTGGAGGGCCACAAGTTTGCCACCCCTGGCTAGACAGACCAACGGTCTGACTCAGTGGAAGGGTGCTTCACGCGTTTGAACGGGCTAATCGGGTGCCTTTTCCTCCGGAACAAGCAGTCAACAGCTTCAGTTCTTCCTTCCTACTTCGCTTCATCCCAAAGTATCCAGGTCAGCAAAGACACTAAAAAAACAGACCAGAAAGACCAAATGACCATTGAGATGCACAAAACTGGCACGCGCTCTTGCACTGAAAAAGTCACCCCCCCCATCCCAGATCAACTTGGGCCAGTAAGATGCAGCCTAAGCCTGGAGGTCCCCGGGCACGTTTGGGAAGGTGCTCAGGCTCTGACTGTGGAAGTCTCCCGGGGGCAGGGAGCGTGGCCCAGAGGCGTGGCAGGCAGCCCCTGAGAAGACAGCGCTGCTCCCTCCGTGACCCGGCTGCGGGGAATCAGGGCCCCTTTTCTGCTTGTGCTTTTCACAGTTTGTCAAGAACAACCTGAGCCCCATTTGGGAACCGTTCAAAGTCTCTCTGAACTCGCTGTGCAGCTGTGAGGAGAAGCGGAAGCTGCGGGTGAGTCGTAGGGTTGGTGGGGGGCGGCGGGGGGATGAGGGAAGCTGGTTCCATCGCAGGAAGAAAGCGCCTCGTTCACCCTGGGCATGCAGGGATTGGGGGCCGTGGCTCAGCGGCAGAGGTCCTGCTTTGCATGCCGAAGGGCCCCAGCTTCGATCTCCAAGTAGGGCTGGAAAAGGTCCTGCCTGAAACCCGGGACAGCCTTTGCTGCCGGTCAGCTAGATGGACCGGGTGTGTGTGTGTGTGTGTTTGTGTCTGACTCCGTATATTCCTGTGAACTACCCAGAGAGCTTTGGCTATTGGGTGGTATAGAACTGTAATTAGTTCATTAATAAGGCAGCTCCCAGTGTTCCTAAGCGGCTCTCTCTGTGTGTGTGTGCAGTGTGTTGTATTTGACTACGACTCCCGAGGCAAACACGACTTCATTGGAGAGTTTTACACGACCTTTGAGGAGATGCAGAAGGCGACGGGGGGCAACAAGGTTGGTGTGTGCAGAGACGCCCACGCGGTGTCCCGCCACCGTTACACTTTCAATTTGAACCAACGGTTCATGGAAGATAAGGCTATCGACGGCTACTAGTCATGTCGGAGGATATATATATATATATATATTATAATATATTCATTCCTTCCGGTATTGGGGGCAGCAGTACACTGGGGAACATGAGTGGGTGGCTGCTATTGTGCTGCTCCTGTCCTGTTTGTGGGCTTCTGACGGGGGCAGCTGTTTGGCCACTGTGGGAAGAGAATCCTGGATTAGAGAGGCCTTTGTGCGGATCCAGCATGGCTTTTCTTAGGTTCCTTCATTCTTACGGCAGCCCGCCCTGTGGTTGCAGTGAGCACAGAAAGCGGGTCTCCCCTTGCCCCTTCGTGGTTTTATCCAGTGGAATTGCATGCTCTGGGAGTGATGTGCAGTGATGCGCATGCTCTGGGAAGGATGAGTGCTGGGGCTGGCATGGGTGTGTGGGGAGGTTTCACCTGGGCTGCTCAGCCCCACAGCTGCCCAGTCCGTGCCAGGCCTTGTGCCCTCTCTCGCAAGGGCCACGTTTGTTTCCATGCAGCGTGAAGACATTTGGATTCTGCCTGGTCACCGGTCGGGGGGGGGGGAGCCGGTGCTCCCCAGCAAGGCACCCCTCTCTTAAGGGCGCTGCGGCAGGCTGGCCTCCTGCTCACTCCTTTTCTCCTTCTCTCCCTCCCCGCAAAACCAGATCCAGTGGGACTGCATGAACCCAAAGTACAAACTGAAGAAGCGAAACTACAAAAACTCCGGCGTGGTCATTCTCCTAGACCTGAAGGTGAGCAGGGAGGAAATACAGGATGGCTCCCCTTTCCTCCGGAGGAAGGGGCCACGTGGTGCCCGGGGGGGGGGGAACCACGGGGTGGAGATGCGGCAGTGGTGTGGCCAGGTGTTTCTGCGACCCAGCGGGATCGGGGAGCCGTGCGCTGCTGGCCGCCCGCCCGCCAGCAGGCAGCTTCCCAGGCTGCAGCAGAGTGGGGCGCCTGACCCTTTCTCCAGATCGTGCCCCTCTGGCACCTGCCAGCTGACTGATCTCTTAGCAGGGCCGGTGCCTTATTGCACACCGCCCCTCCCCCCACCTGGGCCCGTAGCCTGGGCCGGCGGCTGGTGGCCGCGGGAGCGCAGGGGGAGGTGGGCCGTGCCCTCCCAGGGAAGTGGCTGACATGCTGTTTGTCTGGAAGATTCATAGGGTCTACTCGTTCCTGGATTACATCATGGGCGGCTGCCAGATCCACTTCACGGTGAGTAGCGTCGCTGCCTCCGCCGCCGCCGTTAGCACAGGACGGCACATTCTTACGACCCAAGGAGCCTGCGGCTGGTTGGGAAAAGGAGAGAGGGACCCACCCCGGCCTCCGCTGAAGCTCACGGGTGGCCTTTGGGGTTTTAGGGCAAGTCTCCTAGGGAGGGCCCCCTCATGTCGGGATATGTGCAGGAGCTCCTGCTGCTTCTTGGGCCGCAAAGCCATCGCAGGTGCGCCCACGGGTGGCCCAGCCCTCGCCTCGGCAGCTGAGCTATCGCGTGCAGGTCAGTCCCCGGTTTGGGCAGGGTGGCCCTGCAGAGGCCGTCTGCCGCTCCTCCGCTCTGCCTCCGTGGCGAGGCCTTGGTGTGGGGCCAGGCGGGCGTGGGCGTGGGGCAGCTCCTCGCCTCCTCCTCCTCCTCCCCCTCAGCCACTCACAGTCCCTGCTGTCAGGCTTTCGCTGCACACAGATTTCTCCCTCGAAAACAAGCAGCGCCCAGATTGCGTTTTGAAAGAGCATCTCCTTCCTGGCGTGAGTCAGATCCCGGAACATTCAAGGAACAGATTGCTGGCTCCAGGCCTCCCCGCTGGCTGGGATACGAGCCGGGCACCATCCCAGGAATGACAAGCCCGCCGCGGGGGGTGTGTGTGTGTGCCACGGGCTGTTGTGCAGCGGCACCGCGGATTAGAGGTGAACGGCAAGGCACGAGCCACGAGGGAGGCGGCAAGTGGCGCAAAACCATGCTCAGTGCCGCCCTTGGTGGAGGGCAAAAAATGGGACCGTGTATCGGTGCCGCTTCTCCTCCTCCTCCTCCTTGTGAATCTCGGTCAGGGTCGGCGTCACTGGCTCCGCTGTCAGTGGGGCAGTGGGTGCAGTCCGGGCTGTCGCCTGAACTTTTAAGGAACTATCCGTGGTGCTGAGCCTATTTTGGGGACCGGGTGTGTGGTTCAGCCCCGTGGACAGCTCCTTTCAAATTCAGACTGAAACCCAGCGTGGATACGCCACCCCACTGACAGCGGAGCCAGCAGCCTCCACCGGCTGGCGTCAAGGGTCGGCAGGCAGGGATGGGGACTCGGACTCGAGGACTCGACTCGTGAGTCGGACTGAGTCCCCCCTCTGACTCGACTCGGACTCGAGTCCCAATATTTTTAATGGGACTCGAGACTCGACTCGGGACTCGGGACTTGAGACCAAGGACTCTTCAACATCCCTGGGCTGTGCCAGAAGGAGTGGAGAGGAGCGTGATTGCCGGCGAAGAGCGCATGGAAGCGAGGTGCGCCGCTGCTCGGCCACTATGGACAGCTACCAGGAGCGCAGCCCCAACGATACGTTGAGATTTATTTTGATTGATGTGTTGTTGTGGGGGGTTAGGGTTAGGGTTAGGGTCAGACATTTTGGGTTTGGCTGCCTCTGCCTGCCTGGGTTCCCAGCCTCTTCTGCCTGCCTGGTCTCTTCTTGACCAGTACAACAGTTGAATTGTCCAAGACAAAGGCCTCTGCCTGCCTGCTTCGGGGTTCCCTGCCTCCTCTGCCTGCCTGGTTATTTTGGGTTTGTCTGCCTGGTCTGTTCTTGCCAAAATCAGTGGCAGAGTTTTGAAATAAAAAGGCACACTTGTGCCTAGAATTTATTTAAGCCACACATCTGAAGTAGCCTTATTTTGTTGGGGGAAAACCCCATTGATTTTAATAGGGACTCGTGGAGTCAGTTTTGGGAGTGACTCGGGACTCAGGACTCGTGAGTCACCATTTTGGACCAAGGACTCAGACTCGGACTTGAGACTCGGGTCCAAAGACTCGTGACTCGACTCGTGACTCGAGCCCAAGGACTCTTCAACATCCCTGTCGGCAGGCTCGGGCACTTGCCGAGGGCCCACCTTCCAGCGGGGGGCCCACCGACAAGAGCTCCCCCTCTTCCCCATTGCCACCGGCTGGTTCACCTACCTCTCACTCGTGGCCCGGACAACGGTGGTGGTGAGAAGGAGGAGCAGTAGATGCCGCTGCCGAGTTGCTCTCACGGGCTCTCAGCCTGGCAAGCGAGCAGCTGATAGGGAGGAGGAGGAGGAGGAGGAGGAGGAGGAGGAGGAGGAGGAGGAGGAGGAGGAGGAGGAGGAGGAGGAGGAGGTGGAGCTGGTGACATGCTGGTAAGAAGGCAGGTGCTAATGGAGGGGGCCCTTTAAGGGTGTCTTGCCCAGGGACCCCAGAAACCCAGAGCTGGCGGCGCTGGTCTCTGGCATCATGCCAAGCCCTGTGCCAAATGCCAAGCCCCAGGACCCATATATTAGGACGGATCCAGCTACTTAGCATGGGGAGAGAAAGAAGGAAGCGATGTGGCCGGTTGCCGGGGCTCGCTGGCTAGCCCAGATTCCCCTTTGCAGCCACAGTCAGCAAAATAGTTCGCTTGGCTAAATGATGCCGGATATTCCAGTGACGGTCTCTTACGTTCCCCTTAACTTTTCTGCAAAACTGGTAAGAATTTCATTTGGAGGAGGAGTGAGGATCTTGCTGGGGCCCCCTCAGGGCTTCCTCCTTCTGCCTTTTTGGGTGGGAGATGACTCCGTAAAGGGTGCCTGCCACTTTGGGGTTAGCCGCCTTGTGCTAGTTAGCTTTTGGTTTTAATGGGGTTCAGTCTCAAGAATTACACATTCTTTCCCCTCTGGAAAGAATTACAAAGTACACGTCTGCATAAACAGTTCTTTCAGTCTAATGAACACATTTTTGAATGTGTTCTGTTCTCACTGGGAGAAGTGTGAAAGTAAAGAAGAAGCAGGAGAAGGAGCTACTTTGTTAAGAAGAATACATTTGTTATTCAGCTTTCTGTAGGGCTATCGGTGTGGCTTGCCCTGAACCAATACCTAGCCAGAGCCTTGATGAGACAAAAGAGTGCCGATAGCTCAGCAATGTGTCTCCATGGGAACTGTTGGACCAGTTCCCTCCCCCCCCAATGGCTAGGAGATATATCTGAAAAGGGGCCAAAGGCAAAGCTCCCCACCCGCAGCCAAGGACCTTGTAATCTCAGGGTCTGTGTGTGAGAAGGACAGACCGCAGTCTGGGTGAGCCTGGGAGACACACAGAGGGCTGCGTTTGGGCCCTGCAAGCATCTCAGGGCGCTGGGTCTCGCCCTGGAGATCTGACGTGGCAGCAGGGGGCTTTGGCGGTCTGTTGGAGCATTCAGGGCTGGGCAACCCGGGTCCCTCCAGATGTTTTGGACTACAATTCCCATAACCGCTGATCATTGTCCATGCTGGCTGGGGCTGGTGGGCGTTGTAGTCCAAAACATCTGGAAGGCATCCGGGTTGCCGACCTCTGGTTCAAGCTCTGCCTCCACCTCTTGTGTTCAGCCTTGATATTGGTAAATCAGTCTAGAGGCTACACAGCACCACAAAGCCTGCAGTGACCTCCTTCCAGAGGGAACCAAACCCAGGTAAGGTAAGTGCTGAGTGCCTGGAAATACTCGCCGCGCGGAGAAGGGGGTGGTGAGCGGCACAGCATCTTTGCCCCTGTAGTATTTAGTCATATGCAGGGCCGGTGCTACCATTAGGCCAACTAGGCAGCTGCCTAGGGCGCAGGGCTAAAGGGAGTGCCAGAAACGCCTTGGGGGAAAAAAATACAGCGCTCTCAAGTGGGAAGGGGGGCGCTAAATATCTGATCTTGCCTAGGGCACCAAACTGCCTTGCACCGGTCCTGGTCATATGGATGGCACCAAAACAGGGCCTGCCCCACCCTTGCCCAGGGCATCGCTGGCCACCACAGGAAACAGGACCGGTTCCTCTACAGCAGCCTTCCCCAACTGGTGCCCTCCAGACCACCATCATCATCATCATCTAATTTATGTGCCATTTTCACAAAAAGTGCCCAAAGCGGCTAACAACACAACAGCAATACAAGAACTAGAAGGCACACCAATATGTCAGTTACAATAGTACATCATTACAATAATAAACATCCCAAACAGTTCATTTCACTAGTACAAACATTTCAGGTTAATTACAAAATAGGCAAAATCAAAATGATTACGATATAATGTCAATTATTGTTTATAGGTAATGTGTAAGCCAGAGCCAAATACACCAAATAAACCTTTCCTATGCATTGAGGCATTACTAAAAAAAAGAATAGAAACTGCAAACAACTACCACAGGAGTGCAAAGTGCAGAAAATAGCAGCCTTCGTGGAGAATAAGGCTGTCAGTGGCTTCTAGTCACGGTGGCCATGTGTTGACTCCAGGATCGGCGACAGGATTTCTGTGCACCAGTTGCTGGGGAACACGAGCCAGAGGGGGTTCACGCACTCGTATCCTGCTTGTGGGGTTCCCATGTGGGAACAGAAGGCTGGACTAGATGGACCCATTTATTTATTATGTCTATACCCCGCCTTTTTCCCTGCAAGGAACCCAAGGCAGCTTACATAATCCTCCTCCTCCTCTCCGTTTTATCCTCACAACAACCCTGTGAGGTAGGTTAGGCTGAGAGTCAGCGACTGGCCCACAGTCACCCAGTGAGCTTCATGGCCGAGCGGGGACTAGAACCCGGATCTCCCGAGTCCCACTCCAGCACTCTCTCGACTGCGCCACACTGGCTCTTGGTCCAACCTGCATCAGGGCTCTTCTTATATTCACCTTTCCCTCTTCCCAGGTGGCAATTGACTTCACAGCCTCCAACGGAGACCCCCGAAACAGCTGCTCCCTCCACTACATCAACCCTTACCAGCCCAATGAATACCTGAAGGCGCTGGTGGCCGTGGGAGAGATTTGCCAGGACTACGACAGGTGAGTCAACCTGTGTCCCGGTGCCCCTGGCTCCTGGCTCTGGCCCACTGAGCAGACCTCACCCCTCTGCTTCTGGTTCTCCAGCCCTGCCTGAGGACCCCCGGCCTGGGGAGCGGGCAGGAGGGAGCGGGCAGAGACAGCCACTTGAGGCTTGGGGCGCATGCTTGGCTTGGAGATGCCGCAGCCCGCTCCCCTCTCAGCCAAGCAGGTAGAGCGTGTGGGCCGAGGCGAGGGTCTCTTTCAGCCCGAGGACCGAATTCTATTTCAGAGAAGCTCTCGGGGGGGGGGCGCATTCCCGTGGTGGGCGTGGTCCAAGGGCAAAATGGGCGGGGCCAACATTACAAAAAACAAAACCAAGCCTATTTTAGCTTTAAGCTCTTGCTGACAGTAGTTCAGCCTCAGGAGAGCCGTTTTGACCTTTTAGAATGGGGAAACTGCACAGAAGCTAGGAAGCCCCCCCCCCCAGTGATCAGAGGTTGGGGGAAAGGGGGCGGGGCCAAGTGGAGGGGCAGGGGCCCCTGGAGGGCCAGATTAGGTCCCCAGGCCTGAGGTTGGACACCCTGCTGCAAAGCCTCCGTCACTGTACTTGGCATGGCCGAGACACTCCCTGGAATGAACACGGGTCTGGAAGAGCACAGTCGGGGCCAAAGCAGGCATGATGATAAAAGCGTCTTTGCATTTAATGCACGTACGTGTGTGTGTGTGTGTGTGTGTGTGTGTGTGTGTTTAAAAATGCAAGTAGCTGCTGGGAGGGGCTGATAATCATGGGGGATCCCAGCAGGCAGGGGTCACAGCATGATCCTGGCAAAAATCGCTCCTCTGCAGATGCTGTTCGCAATGGGAGGAAATCTCTCACCAGTGCCAAATGGAGCTGTCCTTCCCAACACAAATAGCAGTTTCGGAGGAGAAATTTTTGTCAGGACCACAGCAGGGGAGGAACAGGTTAAACTCAGGGTCAGGCCTGGTTGTTACTTGGATGGGAGACCCCTCCTCTAGTTTCCTGCAATGAGCAGGGGTTTGGACTCGATAGCCTTGTAGGCTCCTTCCAACTCTATGATCTATGAAATCTATAATCTATGAAATCTCCCTCCCTTCCTGCTGTGATCCCTATGGTTATCTACCTCCCTGCAAGGAGTTGCTATTTTCTTCTTCTTTTTTTAAACACACACATGCACGTGAAATGCGAAGATGCATTTCACGTCCCATCCAGTTCGGCCCTCCGAGCTCACCCAAGCAGTCACTTGGGCTGATGGTATTTTAGCCACGCCAATGAGCCCGTGTGCAGTCCAGGAGTGGGAGTCCAGTGTCCTCTCTCTGGCATGGAAAGGTGAGGGATCCCGAGGGGCGCCGCTCACGTGCACGCCGAAGCTGGGTGTCTTGAGCATGATCTAGCGGGAGCTGGAGGCTGGGGCAGGGCTGCAGCTGGGCAGCATGCTTTTCACAGCCTTTTCAGTGGGGCACCCCCTCCGTGCCCGGCCAAGAGCACAGGAAAGCACAGCCCCAGTCCGCCTTCTGACCCCTTGAATCCTGCTTCTCTGCAGTGATAAGAAATTCTCAGCCTTAGGCTTTGGAGCCAGGATCCCACCCAACTACGAGGTAAGTCAAAGACCATGTGTGAGTTTGCACGGTTTGGGCGGTGTTGAGGGGAGCAGGGAGGTTTTGGCCTGGACAGGACTGGAGCTGAGGAAGGCTGTTGAGTCCCGTGCCGGCTCCAGGTTTTGGAGGGCTCCTGGGCAGGGCCCCCCTCCCCCACTGAGGCCCCCTTCTCACTGCCCCTGTCGCCAGCTGCCCTTGCTCCTCACCCTCCATCTCATCCTTACCACCACTTGCTTGCTTGCTTTATTATTTATTTATTTATTTATTTATTTAATACATTTTTATACCGCCCAATAGCCGAAGCTCTCTGCTTGACATGTAGAGAGAGACCATGACCAAGCAGGCCGTGGCATCTCCTGCCCCTGCTCCTCCTCCTCACCAGCACCTCCGTTGTCCGGGCCAGAGCGAGAGGCAGGTGAGCAAGCAGGTGGCGAGGGTGAAGAGGAGGAGGAGCAACTCCGAGGGCGCTTGTCGGTGGGCCCCTGCTGGGGTGTGGGCCCTTGGCAAGTGCCCTGACCATGCCTACCCTTGGCGCCGGCCCTGAGATCAGCATCCGTGCCAGGGGAAGCTGCAGTGACCAGGATGAGACCAGTTCTTTGGCCCATGCAGTTGCCAGTTGTGTAATGATATGTGTCGTCCCCCCCCTGCGACGACACGGTCCCTTACACTTTAGGACCCGCCGCATAAACCCTTCTCAGGCTAAGCACCAACACTTAAAAACCTGAGGGGAGGGTCAAATGAAACCTTTCCCCTCCCAATGAGGGAAAAGATTAATACAGGTCATTAAGGATCTAGCTTAAATCTATGATACTGTGGGCACAAAGGTGTGTGTGTGTGTGTAGATTTAACTGTAATGCAGGTGCCAGTGTGGCGTAGTGGTTAGAGTGTTGGACTGGGACTTGGGAGATCCAGGTTCTAGTCCCCGCTCGGCCATGAGACTCACTGGGTGACTTTGGGCCAGTCACTGCCTCTCAGCCTAACCTACCTCACAGGGTTGTTGTGAGGATAAAATGGAGAGGAGGAGGAGGAGGATTATGTAAGCCGCCTTGGGTTCCTTGTAGGAAAAAAGGCGGGGTATAAATGTAATAAATAAATAAATAAATAATAACACCAAGCTGACACGTAGGATTTGGGTAGCAAACAAAATAAAAATAAGTTTATTTTAATTCTCAAAATCTTAGTTCCAGAAAATAACTCTAAACCTGCCTACCCCAAACGCTTTGTAATTAACCTAAGTCCCTACTAGAGATGATGGGGACCGAGACCGAGACCTTCTGCGCGCAAGCCAGGTGCTCTTCACCACTTAGTTAAGACTGAGCTTTCCTTCAGTGAGGAGCAAAGCATAAAAAGTGTGTGGGGTGTGTGTGTGTGTGTGTGTGTGGCGTAACCCCACAATTCAGTTCCTTGGTGTATGTCTGCATTAGTATGTTTAGTGTGTCTAGAATGTTGAACTGAGTGGGTGTGGCTTGTGATGTCTTGGAAAGGGGTGGCGGGAGGAGTATATAAGGAGTGTCTGAGTGATGTCAGAGTTGGTTGTGAGTTGAGTGTTGGTTGAGTGTGTTGGGAGTGTTAGAGAGTTTGGGAGTTGGGGAGTTAGGTTAGGTTATTTGTGTCTTGTCAGGAGTTTTGAGAGAAATCAGTGCTTGTCTGAGGAGTGAAAGTATTTAGAGTTTAAAAGGACCAGGCAGCAGGCGATGGGGACCCTGGGCACTGCCTCCGAGGAGGGCCAGCCTGGGCTCAGTGGTGCAGCTAAGGCTGGACCATGGGGTTGCCATCCAGGGCCACCGCAGCCCAGGGGCCACCCAAATGACAATGCAGAGAGTAGCAGGTTCTGGGGGCAGCGGCAGCGGCCAACGGGCCCAGCGTCCCCACCTGGGCTGGCACAGCCATGCTGGGGTTCACCTGGGCGGACGGCTGCTGCTCACCACAGCACCCTTTCTTCTTATCCTGAACATTTTAGAGTCCGGGAGCAGCGTGTATACGGCTGCAAATGCTGAGTGTATTGTTTTTGCTTTAAAAATATATTATCCTTTTCTACAACAACGTATCTTTAGAATCAGGGCAGCAAAAGCAAGCTCCATTTTATTCCTGGAGTCATGATGGTGCTGTGATTTAAGTGAGCTTGAAATGCAAAAGTGCACATGCTCAGTGTATTTCTTCTTTTTTAAAAATCAGGGTTGGCAACAGGTTTTTTTTTAAAAAAATGTTGTGTTGTTCTAACGCAGTGTTCTCCAACCTTGGGTCCCCAGTTGTTTTTGGCCTCAGCTATGCTGGCTGGGGCATGCTAGGAGTTGTAGGCCAAAAACATCTGGGGACCCAAGGTTGGAGAACACTGTTCTAACGTTTCAAGAATGTAGAACCAGTTGTGAATCATGGAGTGGCAGTTGGGAGGAGAGGGGAGAGAAACGTTAGTTCTGTGCATCACAACTGCAACAGTGCCATCCAAAGGCCGCCCCCATCCCATAAGATCATTACGTCCAGGGTCTAAAATTACCTATCTACCTGGACCACGGGCCTGCCTCTGCAGAAGGTGGCTCCATAGGCACTCAGGTGAGGTTCTATCCGGTACTGAAACCAATAGGGGAGAGAAAGAGGAGTCTCAAGTGCCCGCGGAAAACATTTATTATTGCCCACGGCGTTTCGGAAATGTTTTTCTTCGTCGGGGGCCACTAGTCTTTTGTTGGATATATTCAGGAAGAAATCCTTCGGCTATCTCCTTTGCACGAAGGTGTTCACCTATCCAGTACTGATCATCCTCCCACGGTGCCTTCCAGCTAGGTTTAATCTGAACCAGGATTCCCCGAGGCTCAGCCGCTGGCGCTCAGGGGGTGCGCATTGTGCGTTTGAGCTCCTGCGCGGCTGAGAGGAGCAGGACGGGAGACCTGCAGACCAGCTTGAGCCTCATTTTCTGTCCCGGCTGGGCTGCCTCCTTGGGATGAATTCACAAAAGGATTTTCCCGTGGTAGCAGAACTGAATTTTGGCAAGCAAGGCGTGTGTCGGTTCAGGGACAGGGAGGGGGGCTAAGGCAGGTTCAGGCAACCCCTTCTCCCCCCCCCCAGCTGAGGAGTTGGCAGGCGGGCGGGAAGAGGTTGAGCCCACCCTTCGCTCTGGGGCTGTGAGTCATCATCTTTATAAGCACTTTGCAGTCTTTGTGCTGAATTTCCCTCTTGTGGCAGCCTTGGGAGGCTGGCTACAGCTGTTCCAGTCAGTAAGGCAGCCTTCCCTAAACGGGGCACCTTCCAGATGTGTCCGACTGCCCTTGGCCCCGCTGGCTGGGAATGTTGGCAGTTGTGCCCCAACACATCTGGAGGGTACCAGGCTGGGGAAGGTTGCTATAAAGCAGTGTTCTCCAACCTTGGGTCCCCAGATGTTTTTGGCCTACAACTCCCAGCATGCCCCAGCCAGCTACGCTGGCTGGGGCATGCTGGGAGTTGTAGGCCAAAAACATCTGGGGACCCAAGGTTGGAGAACACTGCCATAAAGGAATGAGAGAGTGACGAGGGGTCCCCAAGTGGACACTTCCCTTGGTACCAAGCCAGGCTCGCTCCCTGCCCTTTCCGATTTTAATTTAAAAACAAAACAAAACAGAACAAAACATACAACTTTTTAAATTAATTTTTTAAATTAAAAACGAGAACTGGGAGGCTGGGCCCCCAAAGGCATTCTTAGAAAAGAAAAACGGGAGAGTGGCTGCAGCCCAGCACTTCTTCATTCTGAGGTGTGCCCAGCCGCCCGCAAAAGAAGAAGAAGGTCAGCTGGAGAGATCGGGAGCACCGTGAAGGAAGGGGAACATCTTCGGGGGCTCGAGGGGATGGCAGAGAGTGATGGGGTGTTTTGCCTGTGCTGCACACATGTGTGTTTGCCTCTTTTTTTGTTTTTGGGGGCTTTTTTGGAGTGTGCTGCGGTGTGTGTTAGCGGCTGTGTTTCTCTGCGCATCGTCAGTTTGCTTCTGTGAAATAGATATTTTGTCGTGCACTGTGGGGGCAAGTATGTCATTTGGCATTTGGGGCTCAGACCCCACCCCTGCCTTGTACTCAGTTTCCTGGCCAAGTTACTTGTCTCTGAGCCTCATCAGTTTGCCTTCTGTGAAATGGGCGTTGGAGCAGAAAACTGTGCATTCAAAAGAGTGGTTTTATGTTTTGGAGCTCAGACCCACCTCTGCCTTGTCTTTAGGTTCTTGGGCAAGTTACTTTTCTTGTAGCCAGAAGTTTGCCTTCCAGGAAATGGGCATTTTTGTGACTGGCAATGCCCACTATGACAGCCATTTTGTGAGGGCACCCACAACACTCTCAAAATTCTAAGTGTTCTGACCAGCCCAAAAGATTTGGCGATCCCAAGGCCACACAGAAGTGGGACATGAACATGGGCTTCCCAGCGCCAAGCAGAGGCGCTTGGCTCTGTGACTAAATGGACTGCCATTAAGAACATAAGAAGAGTCTAGATCAGACCAAAGTCCCATCTAGTCTTGTGGCAGCAAATTCCGTGAATGGATGATACATTGTGTAAAGGAGCACTTTCTTTTGTCTGTCCTGAATCATAAAATAAAATTAAAAAGCAGCAAAGAGTTTTGTAGCATGTTAACGACTGATGGGTCTATTGTGGTCGAAGCTTTCGTCATGGCCCACAGCCCATTTAATCAGTGATAGCAATGGTATTAGGGTACACGGTAGAAGGTTCCAGCCCATGCAAACTTTGGCCACCGTAAAGCTGTTCATCTCTAGGGCAGTGTTCTCCAACCTTGGGCCCCCAGATGTTTTTGGCCTACAACTCCCAGTATGCCCCAGCCAGCGTAGCTGGCTGGGGCATGCTGGGAGTTGTAGGCCAAAAATCATCTGGGGGCCCGAGGTTGGAGAACACTGCTCTAGGGTACCACAAGGGCTCCTTGCTGTTTGGCTGGCTCTTTGACTTAGTACTGCCCCTCGGCTCCCACTACCTTCGAGCCTCAAGGGCAACCACAGCGCTATAGCCAGCAGCGGTGCACTCCCCTCACACTGCGTGGTGCCATGGTGGTTCCTAATCTTTTCCATCCCACACCTTCCACCCTGCAGAGGAGCCCCAGTGACGACAGCTCTGAACATTCTGGAATAGCGAAGCCAACAGTCAAGTCTGTTCGTCCACTTGACGTTTTCCAGCAGGGGCTCCTCCTCCATGTCATTTCTCCCCGGCAAGATGGGGCTTGGAGGACACCCCCCCCCCCAGTGAATCATCAAAGTGGCTCATGTTACTATAGATAGCTGGGGGTGGAGGGAGGCAGACAGCTCCGATGCCCACGAAGAAGCTCGGTTCTAAGCAGGAAACGGTCTCAGGGAGATCCCTGCTGTATGTGCCAATGTTTCTCTTTCCTGTGCAGGTCTCCCATGATTTTGCCATTAATTTCAATCCCGATGATGATGAGTGTGAAGGTAAGGAAGCAATTGAACTACTTTGGATTCCTCCCTTATTGTTATGGACAGGAAGGGGTGTGGGTGACTTTCCCTTCTGGTGAACCCCTTCTTTACAAAGGGTCCCCCCCCCCAAAAAAAGAATTACGGACAGGCCACCACCAGTCTGGATCAACCTCCTGATGCACCCTGCCCAACTACTTGGGGAGTTTCTGAGCCCTATTGCCAAGGACCCCTCCCTTCTGTCCAGCCCAAGGAAAAACAGAAAAGAAATACATTTTGGATTTCCTTGCCCAAAGTCCAGGAACACAGAATGTAACCAAACTTCATGAAACTCCTAAGAATTCTAGTGGTAGTTTTGTAACCATGCAGTTCTTCATGTAAGGAAGAGGTTTTAGCAATAAATCCCCCTTTTAAATGGTGCATCCAAATGTCCAAATATAAAAAAGGAGTTTATTTGCTGGGAAAGGGGAAAAACAAGGGAAGGCAGCAATCACATACACAGAATTCCAAATAAAACCAATAAAGTCAGTCTAACTTATCTAGTTACATGTTACCTACTTGAGGAGAGTCTTGGGTTCCAGAGCATATGCAGAGTTCATTGCAGAAAGGATGATCTGAGAGAGAGCATGCTGACCTCTGGCTATATGTTATATGGAAGGCTCACCAGGAGTCAGAGCAAACTCATTTTTATGAGAATCTGAATTCAGTAAAAGCCGGGCCCCATAGCAGAGATGGATTGTTGTTCTGTCCAGTAATTTGATGGTCCCTCTATTTCTGATGGTCTAGCAGAAAATTGCCTAGTGGCTAGATCAACCTTCCTAATTACCCTAATCATACATCTCAAAAGAGTCCACCAGGTCGGAACTAGTTAGCCTATTATAAAAAAGAGCTTAAGCTTTTGGATGCGTATTGGAGAACAAAAACGGTGAGATAAGCCTATTCAGGCATCCCAGCATGGTGCCTACTTACCAGATTCTGTAGGGGGCACTGTTGAGCTAATCATAGTATAAGGGTTTTCATGCAGATTCACTCCATCACCGTCCCACAAGTCAATGGCTGTACCCACCAGCACCACTCCATCTTCTGTGCTCATCAGGGATATCCTGTGACCGCCCAGATGAGCACACCCTCTCCACAGGCCTGCTTGCTCAGAATGGTTTCCCCTGGAAGGGCTGGCCACGCAAAGGTCATGACGGGATTCTAGGCATCACGGCCTTTAGAGATTAAGCAGGAGGGTGTCCCCCTCCTGTTTGCTTCGGTTGAGGTTTCCCCCTTTTCCACTGGGGAAAGACTGCCACCACCACCACCCCATGCCACTGTGGCCTAAGCAAGGTGCCACACCGTGGACAATGGTTTGTGGCTGTCTCCTAACTGCACTGCTTCCCTCTCCTTGCTAGAGATCCAGGGCGTGGTGGAGTCCTATCAGAACTGCTTGCCCAAGATACAGCTCTATGGGCCAACCAACGTGGCGCCCATAATCTCAAAGGTAGCCAGGGTAGCCGCAGACGAGGAGAAGACCAAGGAAGCTTCGGTGAGCGAGCCACGACGTGCTGAGCTAGTTCTGGAAAGGGTTAGGCTGGTGAGGCTAGTCTCACCTCTGTGTGTTGTTGGAATTTCGGCACTGCGCATGAAGCCCTGGGCCCAAGGCACATCCGGCTGAATTTCCAGCAAGCAAACTCCCCAGCCCCACAATGCTGCCACCTGCTTGGTGGAAAGCGACGGTGCTTGGAGGGATTCTCGGGCCACTTGCATGCATGCATGAAAGCACTGGACAGGCGAAGGGGACTTTCACTGAATCCTCCTTTATTATTTACACACACCAAGTACTTGGGGACTGAGGGACAGGCCCATTTTAATCCTTCTGGGATCTTGTCTGCTCTTTGCTCACTAAATGGCTGAAAGCTTTGCTGCCGAGCCTATCAATTAATGACAGTGGCTAATGCATCATTACAGGCCTGGGCTGAGGGTAGGCGGAAGCCCCCCCCACCACCACCACCAAAAAATTGCTTTTCCCTGGCTTAGTGTGAGTCAGGCACGAAGGAGGCCAGAAAGAGGTCCAGGGAGCCAGGAACGCTGTGGTCTCGGCGTGTGCAATGAATGACGGGGCACAGGGATCACCCCATATCAGCTACCCCAAGGATTTTGCTGGTGCCACACAACTGGCATTTCCGCTGAGCTTTGCCCGGCCATGCCTGTCACATCTTGTGAGATGTTTACAGGAAGCTGATGGCTCTTTGCAGCGCTGTTCAAGCACAGGCAGCTCCCCCCCCTGGCTGTGGGACCGCCTCCACTACCCTGTGGCTCAGCTTGCTGTCTGAGCGTGGAAACAAGCAGGGTCAGCTGGTTATCTTGGAACCCTCCAGTTCCTGCATTGGCGGGGGGGTGCCTGGCCTGGTCTTCTTATGATTAGAATCTATCAACTGCTGTGGACTTCAACATGGCCATCTTGGCCATGCTGGCTGGAAATGATGGGAGCTGCAGGCCAACACATCTGGAGGGCACCAGTTTGGGGAAGGCTCCTCTATGAGAACAGAAGAGGTGCAGGAGTGACAGCTCTGGAAGGGGAGAAAAATAAGCAACAGCAACTTGAAAGCACGGATGAAGACGCTGCAGTGTACTGTAGCCCAGTGTTCTCCAGCCTTGGGTCCCCAGATGTTTTTGGCCTAGGACTCCCAGCATGCCCCAGCCAGCGTAATCTAAGGTTGGAGAACACTGGTGTAGCCTATTGATGCAGCCCGTTGAGGAATCCCTGACCCCTCTTGCTTATTGCACATCTCTTATTGCGCATCTCTCACTTATTGCACCCCTCTCGGTTATTGCACACCTCTCCACAGCAATATTTCATCCTGCTGATCCTGACGGACGGGGTGGTGACTGACATGGCGGACACTCGGGAGGCCATTGTCCGGGCCTCCTACTTGCCCATGTCCATCATCATTGTGGGCGTGGGCAACGCCGATTTCACCGACATGCAGATCTTGGATGGGGACGACGGCATCCTGCGCTCCCCCAAGGGCGAACCGGTCCTGCGGGACATCGTGCAGTTTGTCCCCTTCCGGGAGTTCAAGAACGTAAGTTGTCCCATGGCTCAGGCACACTGGCCACCACCTCTGCCCCAGTTCCCCATGCCGTAAAGCAGGAGTGCTGAACCCCAGGCTCAGGGGCCAAGTCCGGCCCCACAGCGCTCCCCAGATGGCCACGCCCACCTCCCCTTTCCCCTGGCCACTGGTCATTTGGGGTTTTCCCGGCTTTTGTGCAGGCCCCCCCCCCCTCTTCTAAGGCTCAGATCCTGGCAGGAAGAGCTTTAAGCTAAAATGGGCTGGTGGTTTTTGGCCCCACCCCTTTTGCCTTTGGCCCCGCCCACCCCTGGAATGCAGCTCTTAAGAGCTTCTCTGAAGTGGATTTCGGACCTCAGGCTGAAAGAGTGTCTGTGGCAGTGGCTCCCCAAAGTTTCAGGGAGGGTTTTCCCCCCAACCCTACAGGCTGGAGGTGCCCAGGATTGAACCTGGGACCTTCTGCAGGCAAAGCAACTGCTTCACCACTGAACTGTGGGAAGAGCTGGTACCCTGTGGATGCCACGGGGCGGCGGGGAGAGTTTTCCAGCTCCTTGAGAAGCCGGAGTTTGTGTTTGAACCCAAAGACCTCTCCCAGGCAGAAGCGGACGGAGGAGGCTCCCATGGCACTCGGGCCCAGTCTCCATGCAGGGATGTGAACTGGAGCCAACCGGAGCAGTCAGGCCAGCAGCCAGGAGGCCTGGGTGTAGGGCCCGGGCAGGCCTGCTGGGGATGTTCTGCTCCACTCTGTGTCTGCCTCTCGCTCGCTCGTCAGGGAGGAAAATCCATAGTTGGGTATTTCTGGCAGCCGGAGGCACAAGATGATCGGCCACTGCGAAGGCTTAATTGGGTTTGATTGTCAGTAATTTCGGCCCCGGGAGACAAGCTGTCTGTTGCTTATCCTGAGAGCCGTGAAGCGGGATTAACTGTTTGGGCCCCGGCACCAGAAGTGCCAAGAAGTGACAGAAGCTGTTACTGCAGAGAGCTGGAGGAGGATCCCAGACGGACCTTCTCTGTAGATAAACTCCTCAGGAGAAACTCCCCCACCCCACCCCAATCCTGGCAATATTCTCAGTGCTATTCAGGAATATGGGAAGCTGCAAAGTGGAGGCTTTCGTCCCAGGAAGGAGGATTCTGCAGGGGTTCTGGACCTTTGCGTTATGAAACGGTAAAGTCATGACAAGCAGCCGCAGGGGCTCTTGACAGCTGGGGGTTCTGGCTGCTCCTTTTGGGGGGCAGAGACGGTGGGGTTCAAGCCACATCCTTGCGCCTGGAAGCATTTTCCTCAGTAGGGGGGAGTCTCCCTGACTGAGCCACAACAAATCAGTTGTGGGAGGAAAACACTTTGCACATGTTCAGAGGTTCCCAATGACTGTTGCACACATTTCAAGCAAAAGCTGGGTCTGAGCCCAACCTCATCTTAAACACTGGTCTTGAACAAGCCCAGCTGGGCTGCAACTTCCACACCTCCCCTGAGCACTATTTTGAAAGAGTTCAGCTCTGCCACAGGGGGCAGAAGAAGGATCCCACGCCGCGGAGGTGTTGGGCCACTGGGAAGGTGAAGGAAGGGCTTGGTGGGCAGCCATGGCCTGCATGGTTGCAAGTAAGAATAAACCACATGAAATATCCCCTGGAATGCCTTGGTTCCTTCCACATGCCCGTGGTCCCAGCAAAAGCAGCCGTTGGAATGCATCAAAGCCAGGGGACGGGGGTTCTTGCACTGTGGCCTTTGGTGCCTAGCCCCAATGCCCAAACAGAAAAGAACTCTCCTTCCCAATGGCCCACTGAAATGTGCCGAGACGCCACCATCATGGGGGTGGCACCTCCCTGGAGAGAAGATGTGGCGATGACCACCAATTTGGAGGGCATTAAAAGGGGATTGGACAAATTCATGGAGAAGGCCATCGGTGGCGGCTACTAGTCCTGATTGGTTATGTGCTTCCTCCAGTATCCGAGGCAGTCTGTCTGCCCATGTACTCCAGTCGCTGGGGAACATGAGTGGGAGGATGCTATCGCACATGTCCTACTTGTGGGTTTCCCGTGGACAACTGGTTGGCCATTGTGTGTGAACAGGACGCTGGACTGGGTGGGCCCTTGGCCTGATCCAGCAGGACTCTTCTTGGGTTCTTAAGCGCCCAGCTAACCTCTTTGCCTGCTTTTTGTGTTGCAGGCCTCTCCCACCGCCCTGGCCAAGTGCGTACTGGCAGAGGTGCCCAAGCAGGTGGTGGAATATTACAGCTACAAGGCCTTACCACCCCGTTGCCCCAAAGGTAGCAACCCTGACTCCACCCTGAACTCTCCTCAGTGACAAGCCCCCCCCCCTTGGGCTCCAGCCACCTTGTCTGTCTGTCTTCCCTTCATCTGCCAGCGCTTCCCCCCACTGAACAAGAGAGAGAGCAAAACACTGCCAGAGATGCAGGGGGGGCAGAGGCTTCCTCCCGAGACAATCCACTGCCACCAGCAGAGGAGAGTCGGATTTGCCTGCGTTCCTCATCACAACCGCTGTTCTTGTGTCTTTCTCCAGCATCACGCACGACTAGAGGCTACGGCTGGCCCCCGGGATGCGAGCAAGTTCTAGGAGTGTCCAGCTCTCCTGAGGGGAACACAGGGCCGCCCCCTGGCAGAACACGCAGTGAGGGGGGGGGAAGTTCCCTGGTGAAAGGAGTTCCACTGGAGAGGAAACCCACTCGTAGAGAATCAGGGGGGAGAGAGATGGGGGGGGCCTGTATGGATGGGCAGATGGCATTGCCTGTGTTGCTTGTTAGAAGAGAGAATACAGGGAAAGATGTGGAGGGCTCAGCTGGGGGAGAATTAGCTTTGTCCCCCCCATGTCATTCACACACACACACACACACACACACACACACACACACGGCTCCAGGTAATCCTAGCTTTGTTTACTTTGGTGTGTCCCGCCACCCAGGATGAAAAAAACCTTCCATATAGTTTATCATCCCCCATCCTGGATGAAACTGTGCTGAGAGATCCTGCAACTCCCCTTTGCTTCCAAGGAGAGGCCCACTGAAAGAGGAGGAGTCACTGGGGCAGAGGGGGTGCGAGGAGGAGGAGGAGGAGGAGGAGGAGGAGGAGGCCCCCTCATTGGGCTGCCTGAGATGCCACTGGAGTTGGTGCTGCCCTGTCTCAGGGGCACCGCCCCGGTGGAGGGCCCATCCCTATGTAGATATGCCCAGGATCTTTGCTGGTGGGGCTTTTTGCTGTGATCGTGCCATGGGGAGACGGTCTGAGGCAGCTGCAGTGCGCCCCCACGGCCAAAGTCCCTGGAAGAACGGACTCTGTAGCTTGTGCTTTGCCATCTCCACTTGAAAGTACAGCCAGCCCCGCTGGGTCCTCATGAGTGGCAAGCTGGAACCGCTCACCTTCCCTTGGTGTGCAGAATTGCCTGGGGTGTGTGGGTGTGTGTGACACTGGGGGCACAGCTTGCCCTCTGCCTGGCACGTGGGGCAAGGCCACCTCTGATCACCCAGGAGGACCCCAGCCTCAGCCAGGTGGCTGTTGCACTTCCGTCCATTTCACTCTCCCTTCCTGCGCATGAATCTGGCTGGGTTCCCCGTGGAGGCTTCGTGCACAGCGCTGCCTATTCCTCCATGTGGTACGTGGTCGTCTTTTGCTATGATGTTGTCGTTTGCCTAAGGTCTGCATGACAAATCTGCTGTTCTTAAATGTACCAGGGCAGGCAGCCAAATAAAAGGAGATGTTATGTTTTCCCCTGTGCTCTGTACCTTTTTGATGGGGAAAGTGAAACGCCCCCCAAAGCAAGAAGGCCAAGCGGCGGTGGAGCGGGCACCGATCCACAGACCCTGAGCACGTAAGCAACTCGGGCAGTTGTGGGGGTTGTGGTTTTCAAGGGGCACCAAGGAAGTGGCCACGCACCATCCCAGAGGCCCCTTCTCAGGATGCCTTGCACTGTCACAAAGGAGTCTGGGGCACACCTGTTGGCTTACACAGCATGGCCATTTGTGGCAACATATTATTTGCTGCTGGGTGCTTAGCGACTGCATTGGCAACGGCAAACTTACCCATGTATTGGGCATTTTAGCTTTGCAAAGCATATGGGCGATGTTACATTTCAGAACTCGCACTATCTTAAATCACTGGCAGAAAAGATGCACTGGCAGTAATCTTATGTACAGTGACACTCACAAATGCCTCTGAAATAAATGTCCCTTCCGTGCGCATAAATGTGTGGGCAGGATTACACGCCAGTCATGTCCAGTGGTAAATTTTGAAGTGCAGGCAGCTGCGGTGATCCATACATGTGTGCGTGTGTGCGCCTGTCACCCCCACCCCCAAAGAGCAGCAGTATGCAGCATAATACCCAATTTATACTTTGCATTGCCACGGGGATCGCTCACAACACTACATTGTGGGGAGAATCCCTTTCCCAGAGCTGCAGTGGGGACTGCAGCTCAGCTCAGAGGGATCAGGGAAGTCTGACCGGGGTGTGTGTGTGTCAGATGGCACCATTGTCCTTGCTAATCAAAAAGTCCCCAACGCGGCAAGCCCTGGCTCCATTTCACCACTGGCCATGTGGCTGTGCTCAGTGTACCATGTCCACCTGGGATATTGCTTTTTCTGGGTCTAATGAGGCTCCAAATCTCATTCCGCTTCTTTTCTTAAAATCCTGCTCTGATGCTTCTGATCAGTTATGTGCACAACACATGAAGAGATGGGATTGCCCATTTACTGATGTGGCTGCCTGGCTTGGACCAGTGATGCCAATTAGCGATGAAAGGCAGAGGCCATGTAAGAGGGGCTGATGCCAGAGTCTATTCCTGCAAGCAAAGTGCTAAAGAAAGCCTTATGGCAACCCAGCCGCGGACCGCTGATGTTTCCCTCTGATCAGTCTTCCCTCTTTTTTTGCAGTCCAGCAACATGGTTTGTACACTATTACATGCTTAGAGACCCTGAAACCCAGGCTAGAGGTGGTTCCCATCATCAAATGTTTGAAATGGCAGAATTTATTTATTCTATTTTGTAAAAGTTTGTAGCACCTTCCATATAGCCAAGATCCAGCTGCAACACACAGACACTCCCCATGGCCACATCTTGCTTGGTCACCAGAACATGTGCAAGGATGCATAGCGCACCGCAGAGCCTACTGTACCCTTGCATCACCCACAGCATCCTCCGCCTACGTGAGGGCAATTTTGGCACAGGGAAGAGAAAAAGAGCTCAGCTGAGTCTGCTTGTGGAGAGGTCCTTGCTTAGCCCCAAGAGGGCAACTGGAGATGAACACCGACAGAAGCCAGAGTGGTATAGTGGTTATTTTCATTTATATATTTATTTATTTAATACATTTTTATACCGCCCAATAGCCAAAGCTCTCTGGGTGGTTTACAACAGTTAAAACCATAAAATACAATATAATATAAATATAAAATTTAAAGCCACAGATTAAAAACAAACAGCAGAGCTAGCAGCAGCAGTTAAAAACAACTACAAGATAAAAATGATTAAGATGATTAAAATGCCTGGGAGAACAGAAAGGTCTTCACCGGGCGCCGGAAAGAGTACAATGTAGGCGCCAGGTGAGCCTCTTTGGGGAGCTCATTCCACAGCTGGGGTGCCACAGCAGAAAAGGCCCTCCTCCTGGTAGCCACCTTAGAGCAGCTTCCCCCAACCTGGCACCCTCTAGATGTGTTGGAAAGCAACTCGCATCATTCCCAGCCAGCATGGTTACCATATCACCTCTTAACTGTCTCATATTAGTCTTGTAGCACCTTAAAAAAATAACACGTTTATTATAGCATAGCTTTTGTGGACCGGAGTCCAGGTCATGCAGGGTTGTGGGGAGGGTGTGTGTGTGTGTGTGTGTGTGTGTGTGTGTGTATAAGCAATGAGATGCAAAAAGTACAGACAGTGACAATTGCATTAAAGCTAGCTTAACAGTGACCTTTCACACAAACATCCTGGCACTGAAAAGCTAATTTACACACACAGTGTTCTAAAAACCTGTTATCCCAGTTCAAGCCACTGGTGATAGAACTGAGCTTCTTGATGAATTTTAATTCAGTGGTTTCACACTGCAGTTTCCCTTTGAGGGTCTTTTGTTGAAGAATAACCCCCTTAAGGTCAGCAACAGAGTGCCCTGGGGGGTTGAATGCCCCCTCCCGCATTACTGAATATTGCTGTATTCAGGAAAGGGAGCAAAATTAATTGCAAGGTGCGGGGAGGGGGGAAGCACCACTACGATGGATTCCTTCCACCGAATTCAGTGTTCTCCAACCTTGGGTCCCCAGATGTTTTTGGCCTACAACTCCCAGCATGCCCCAGCCAGCATAGCTGGCTGGAGCATGCTGGGAGTTGTAGGCCAAAAACATCTGGGGACCCAAGGTTGGAGAACACTGACCTAATGGATTCCTGCCTTCCCCAGCCTGGTGTCCTGCGAATGTTTTGGACTACAACTCCCAGAATTCCTGACCATTGGCCATACTGGCTGGGGCTGAAGGGTACCAAGTTGGGAGAGGCTGCCTTACCCTGTTAACAGAGAGAAAACAAACCACCCAAACATATATCTTAAAGACTGCATTTCGATTTGTTGTGATTGCCTCTGTCCTTTCCTATTATTTCTTATATGTCCTTTGATAGATTTCTCTGGGGGGGGGGGCAAGCAGGGTGGGCTCCAGTTTCCATCTTCATCTCTAGTCTCGATACACATCATGTCAGTCTGCAAAGCATGCACAGATTATCTTGTACACCACCCTGACAGGCTGCGCATGAGTGCAGAGGGAAGAGTGCTCTAATCCAATCACCATTCCACTGTGATTAAAAGGCCGTTTCATAGCATTTGCAATAAATACAGCCCCACATAATGGAAGCATTAAGACTCAAGGGGAAGGCTTAATGAAATCTGAAGAGAGGCAACATCAAGGCAGAGAGATAGATTTGTGCAATACATTCCTGGCAACTGAAATACCTTGTTGGCTTAGCCCAGGTCGGGGAGGAAGGCAGCACCTTGGACAGCACCCACAGCCATGGACAGGGGGAGAAGTGCTGTAGCTATATCCTTCTGATGTGATCTCCAAAACACACACAAAGTACAGCTAGCTGTGAAAGTCAATCAGAAAAGGGGGGAAAAAGGGGGGGGGAGCCCCAAAAGCTGCTGTAGGGTAATATCCTTTTTAGGACTAACTAAAATCTCAGAAGGTCATGAACAAGCTTTCAGGTTCGCCAGAACTGTTCTTCAGGCAGGATGTAAAGCAAAACGTGAAGCCTGAGGAAGAGTCCTGAAGAACTCAAAAGTTTGCTGTCTACCTGGTGACATTTCACTTGGTCCTAACAAAAGTATTACCCTGCAGCAGGTTTTGGATTTCTCCCACAGTGGTTTTGTCCTCCATGGAAATTATTTCTGTGTAGGAAGGTGTGTGCTGGTGAAAAATATATAATGTGTAAAATCCAGAAAGTATCCATCAAAAGGATACCGTATTGTTGCTGATGACAGATCACAGCTACCACTTGGAAAGTCCACATAGATTTTATATTGCGGATATATTTCCCATGTGTATTACATGGTCACCATACCTGGACCAACAGTAGGAAATGCCATGTTGTGATCGGCCCTTAGTCTATAGCATCAAGGAGACAAAAAGAGCCCCAGCCCCTTCTAAGAACATAATGCAGCCTTTCCCCAACCTGGTGCCCCCCAGATGTGTTGGACGACAACTCCCAGAACCCCCCAGCCAATACGACATAAGGATTGCCCTAATGAATCAGGCTGAAGCGTCCATGTGGTCTTATCAACTTTCTTCCTCCACTGGGGCCAACCAGATGCCTCTGGAAGTGTGCAAAAGCCAGCCATGCTTGAGATGGCAAACTATGGTTTGCCCTCAGGCTCTTTGCTTCTTCTTCTTCATCGTCTTGTAGAGGAATGTGAGCATTTGTAGACAACAGTTACAGATACGCGCTTTCCTTAGCCTCACGTGTGCTTTCCTTTTCTACCCCGAGGGGCTAGAGCAAGGTGGGCATCCTGTGATCCAAGAGCCACATGTGCAGACCTTGGCAACCTTGGCCCAGTTTTGAATCCTGCCTACTTTGGACTCTTGCCTTGCCAGTTTTTTTGGCTCAGGCTGTGCCCACTGCTGAAATGTGGACTTCAGTAGGTTGCAACCAAGGGTAAAGTGGACCTCAACAGGAAAAAGGACTACAGTAGACTAGAGTGCCATATTCCCTCCTTCCTTTTGCTGTGTGCTCCCACAAGAAGAGCCCTGTTGGATCAGACTCAAGGTCCTTCTATTCCAGCTGCCCTACCTAGCTCTGCTCAAGGTTCCCAAGATAACCAATCTGAAGCAGTTGCACTTACTAGAAGGGAGAGGCAAGACTGCGGAAGCACGGTCAAGTCCAACTATGCAGAAAGGCCAGGCCTTTCAGGACCCTGGACAGATCCATGCCGGTTGGAACTCACTCAAGGAGAGCTGTTATCTTGGCGACATGCAGAGGTCTTAGGAAGACTGGTAGGTCTGGGCCTGCTCTTACCTCGGCCCTCTTCCAGGAGCTGTCTACTTCTTAAAGGGCCAGTGTCTGATTCTGCAGCTGCTGGCTCCTACATCTTGGATGAGGGTGTAGAGAGGATGCTTATAAAATCTGCAGATGACATGAAGCTAGGAGGGATCGCTAACACCATAGAAGGTAGGATCAAGAGTCAAAAGGATCTGGACAGGCCGGAGCACTGGGCCAAATCTAATAAGATGAGATTCAACAGAGATAAATGTAAAGTCTTGCATTTAGGTACAAAAAATCCGACACAAGTATAGGATGGGGGAAATCTGGCCTGGCAGCAGTACATGTGAAATGGACCGAGGTGTCGTGGAGGATCACAAGCTGAATATGAGCCAGCAATGCAATACAGCAGCTAAGAAGGCTAATGCAATCTTGAGCTGCATTAACGGAAGCAGAGTGTCCAGTTCGCAGGAAGGAGTCATTCCACTGTATTCTGCGTTAGTCAGGCTGCATTTAGAGTGTCCAGTTCTGGGCATCCCATTTTAAGAAGGAAATTACCAGGTTGGAGCACATCCAAAGAAGAGCAACATAGATGGTGAGGTGTCTGGAAACCAAATCCTATGAGGAATGGTCAAAAGAGCTGGGTATGTTTCGCCTGGAGAAGAGAAGAATAAGGGAAGCATGATAGTGATCTCGAACCAGGGCCTCCAGTGACAAAGATGGATCCAGGATTACCCCCAGACTACGTACCTGCTTCTTCAGAGGGAGTACAACCCCATCCAGAAAAGGCAAAGAGCCCAGTTCCCAGACCTGGGAACTGCCAGCCCATAGGGTCAGGATTCAGCTTCAGTTTATTAGCCCTCATCCAAGCCATAACTGCATCCAGGCACCGGTTCAGAACATGCACAGCCTCTCCCGATTCAGTTCTCACAAAGAAATAGAGCTGGGTGTCATCAGCATACTGGTGACACCTTGCCCCAAATCTCCCGATGACCGCTCCCAATGGCATCATATAGATATTGAATAACACTGGGAACAAGATGGTACAGTTCAGCGGCCATGGAGCCGAGGTGCAGTCAGCCAGTGCTGTTCTCTGGAACCGACTCCACAAGTACAAGTTGAACCACTGTAGAACAGTGCCTCCAACTCCCAACTCATGGAGGCAGTCCAGGAGGATACCATGGTCAATATGGCTAGATGGCCTATACGGCTCTGGTCCAGTTTATCTCAAGGAGCATCTCCAGCAACATCAAGTAGGCCGCTCAACAAGATCTGCCACGGACGGCCTTCTCCTTGTCTCATCAGCCAGAGCAGCCAGGCTGGTGGGGACTTGGAAGAGGGCCTTTTCTGTGGCGGCCCCCAAGTTATGGAACTCTCTCCCCAGTGACCTCCGCCATGCCCCCGCCTTGATGAGTTTCCGCCGTTCATTAAAAACATGGCTTTTCAGGAGGGAATATGGGGTGGGTTAGGATTTTAAAATTTTATACTGTTTTAAGTGTATTTTATTCTGTTTTGTTTCATTTTATATTGTGCATCACCCAGAATAGCCAGGTTACTGGCTAGATGGGCAATCTAGAAATAAAATAAAATAACATAAATAAATAAATGGTATTAAAAGCTGCTGAGAGATCCAGAAGAAGTAACAGGGTCTCACTCCCCATGTCCCTCTCCCGAAGAAGGTCATCCATCAGGGCGACCAAGGCCGATTCTGTCCCAAAACTGGGCCTGAACCCAGACTGGAATGGATCCAGGTAATCAGTTTCGTTCAAGAGTGCCTGCAGCTGAGATTTCATAGATTTCATATAGATCATAGAGTTGGAAGGGGCCTACAAGGCCATCGAGTCCAGCCCCCTGCTCAATGCAGGAAACTAGAGGACGGGTCTCCCATCCAAGTAATAACCAGGCCTGACCCTGCTTAGCTTTCCACACTCAGACAAGCTGAGCCAGCGTAAGCCACAGGCCTGTATATTTCTATGCCACCACTCTCTCGAGCACCTTGCTCAGGAACGGGGTATTTGTGACCAGACGACAGTTGGCATAGATCTCTGGATCCAGGGAGGGTTTCCTCAGGAGTGGTCACAGCACCGCCTCCTTCAAGGCAGTAGGGAGCATCCCATAATCACACAGTGATGCGTTCACCACTCCCCTGATCCATCCGGCCAGTCCCCTGCGGCCAGCTCAAAGAAGCCACGAAGGGCAAGGGTCGAGAGAGCACATGGCGTGTCCTACAGATGCAGACGACGGGTTACTGAATGAAGCCTCCTCCTCTCTGAGTCCTCCTCAGAGCCAGCAGCAGGGTCATCATGAGAACATGACAGCAGCACCACTATCCCACATCTGGTAGCCAGCTAAATGCTTCTGGGAAGGCCACAAGCAGGACAGGAAGGTACCTGCCTTCTCCCACCGCTGCTCCCCAGCAACTGGCCAATTCAGTGGCATACTTGCCTCTGAACGTGGTGGTTCCATTTTGGCCACCATGGGGCTACCAGCCATTGATAAGACCTCTCTTCCTCCTGCATGAACTTCCCTAGTCCCCCTTTAAAGCCATCTAAGCTGGTGGCCATCACCACAACTTGTGATAGTGAGTTTCATAATGCATCGTGCAGAAGAAGGACTTCCTTTCTCCCAGACAATTGGCCCCGTGGTGATGCTTCAAGATGCAGCCTTCCTTCCACTGGAACATGAGTTTCTTAAGTTCGCAATAATGTAATGTAAATCCACCCCACCCACCCACCCTGCGAACGCACACACAAAGACAAATCGCCTCCTAGAAGCAGGCTGGCCCAAGCTCCCTGCCAATCAGCCTCAGAGTGGGATGTTCAGCATCAGCACAACTGCAGCCGTCCCTCACCTGACCCCCTCCCACAGACAACAAAGGAGAAGGGCTTTCACTCCAAAACAGCTCTATTCAACAGGGACAACGTGATTATTTCTGACTGTTGGGATAATTGCTCAAATTGTTCTAACAATAAATGGGGCTTGAAGCGAGGAGCGTTCATGCTGACAGGGATGAAGTTTGATGGGAAAGCACCTGCTGCAGAGAACGGGCGCGCATGAACCGGAGGCTCCAGCAAAACTGCCGGAGTCACAGATTTCCATGCTCAGTACACTGAATGGTTCAAGCGAGCCATCTTTGCTTTGACTGCCAACTGGTTTCTGAAAGCAGGCCTGGCTCGGCAGGAGTCTGGGCTCACCGGTCGGTGCATGCATGGCCCACTTTCTCATAGGAGTGGCTTTGGCACACTCATTGCCACACGTATGCTGAGCCCCCAGATCTCTTAATAGGCAAATATAAATGCGCTAAGGAGAGAGCACTCGCCCGCAAAGTAGCGGAAACAGGAAGGGAAGGAGTTCACTCCATATTTAGAGAGATGCAAGTCTATCAGTCGATCATGGCCGGCATAACCATGGCAGTGCCGGCTCCAGGTCTTGGAGGGTCCTTGGGCAAGACACCCTCCACAGCCCCCCTCCCTCATTGAGTCTGCCTTCTCACTTGCCATTGTCACCAGCTGCTCTGGCTCCTCTTTCTCACTGCTGCTACCACTTGTTTGCTTGAGAGCCAGTGAGCAAGTAGGCAGCATCATCCTCTGCTCCTCACCACCACCGTTGTCTGGGCCAGAGCAGAGCAAGGAGGCAGGCAAACAAGCAGGTTGCAATGGGGAAGAGGAGAAGAAACTCCAGGGGGCTCTTGCCAGCGAGGCCTTGCTGGAGTGTGAGCCCTCAGCAAGTGTCCAACCAACCATGCTGACCCTTGATGCCGACCCTGTTGGCTCCAGATAGTAAGAAACAGAGCAAACGTGGAAAGGATGCCTTTCTTTCAACCAACCTGTGGTTCATGCACAGATGGCTCGTGCACAGGGTTATATTGGCTCCATTTCCACCTACAACGAGGAAAACCGTGTTAGAAGATAGGAAGCTACTTGATACTGAGTCAGGCCCCCGGGTCCATCTAGCCCGGAGTCTTGTTGACACTGACTGGCAGCGACTCTCCAGGGTTTCCAACAGGATTCTTTTCTAGTCCTACCTGGAGATGCTGCTGTAAGATATCCTGGACTCCTTTGAGAAGTTGTCTGCTTTCTCTGGTGAACCCAGGAAAGGGCTGGGGGGGTAGGCACTAATGTTCCGCTCCAGTGTTCTCCAACAGTGGGGTCCCCAGATTGTGTGGTGGGTCTTGGCCTACAACTCCCAGCAGGCCCCAATCCAGCGTAGCTACGCTGGCTGGGGCATGCTGGGAGTTGTAGGCCAAAAACATCTGGGGACCCAAGGTTGGAGAACACTGCGCTAAACGACCAGTTCGGAAACAGGACGCACACAATGCTGTTTAAAAGGAACATCTTACAGGCCGAGTTCAAAAAGATAAAGCCCTTTTTCGAGAGCATCTCAGGCTATTTGCCTTTGTCTGTGCGGATGCAGCCCCCTGATATTTGCTCCCCTGCAGTCTAACCCAGCCTCCTCCAACCTGGCGCCCTCCAGATGTGTCGGAACTACAGCTTCCAGCCGGCTTGGAGATGCTGGGAGTTGTAATCCAGCACATCTGGAGGGCACCAGGTTGGAGGAGGCTGGGCTAACGAACGGAACCAACCCAGCCCGCAACAGAGGCAGCCTGCGACTGGAAGGCACATTCCCCATTGCCCTGTGCAAACCCACCCACCCACCCACCCGCCCGTCTGCTGAGCGCTGTCTCGCGTTCGGAGGGAGCCGGACCCTGAATATTCTGTATTCGGCCAGAGATCCCCCTCACCCATTTGGCCCCAGTCACGTGCACCCTTCTTCCCCGATCAATCCGCCACAGATTTTCTTATTTATAGCTCTTGATTCATCTCTATATAAAGAGGGATAATAGACATCACCATAGTAACCCCTGTGCCTGATGAATTTCACTCCGGAGCCTGCCCCTCGGATTGAAGCAGATGTTTCTTGAAGCATGCGGAACGGGACCGGAGGCTCCCTCCGGGCCTCCTCCGTCACCGCAGAGTGGGCCACTCCATGTGAGCAGGGGAGGGGGGGCAGGGCCGGCTCTTGTTCCTCCGGTCCGGTGGCTCCTCCCTGCGATCCCATTTCTGCTCTGAGCCACTCCTGTGAACCAGCGGAGGCCTGCTGGCCCCCTCGCCTCTCTGCCCAGGCTCCATCCCGCTGCCCTGCTGCTGCGCATCCAGAAGAGGGATCCGGACAGCCTCCCCCCACCTAGATGCTGCTGCCCTGAAACAGAGTGCGGAAACAAAGGGGCTTGCACCCAGGGCCGGTGCTACCATTAGGCCAACTAGGCAGCTGCCTAGGGCGCAGGGCTAAAGGAGGCAACAGAAATGCCTTGGGGAAAAAAAACAGCGCTCTCAAGTGGGAAGGGGGGCGCTAAATATCTGATCTTGCCTAGGGCACCAAACTGCCTTGCGCCGGCCCTGCTTGCGCCGCATGGGTGTCCTCTGCCTGCGCTGGTGCTAATAAACTGAAGTTCTGTGTTGCATACTCAGACATTCTGGGACGAAGACTAGCCATGTGCTCCCCACGTCTCTCCCTTCTCTCTCTGTGAGGTTGTGCTGTATCGGCTAGGTTAGTGTAGTGGTTAGAGCAGCCTTCCCCAACCTGGTGCCCTCCAGATGTGCTGGGTGGAAACTCCCATCACCCCCAGCCAGCATGGCTTTGGGGGGGATGATGGGAGTTGTAGTCCGACTCGCCTAGAGGGCGCCAGGTTGGGGAAGGCTGGGTTAGAGTGCTGGACCAGGGTCAGAGACATCCGGGCTTTGATCTCCACACAGCCATGAAGCTCACTGGGTGACCTTGGGCCAGTCACTCTTTGTCAGCTCAAGATACCTCACAAGGTCGTTGTGAGGATGAAATGGCAGGAGCCCACATGAGGAAACCTGAGCTCTTTGGTGGAAGGTTGAGATAGAAATGTCATAAATAAATTTTGGTATGAACCTTCCTCTGGAGGCCTGACAAAAACTGAAATGCTGATTTTTTTGAGTCAAGTTTTATTACTTATTTACAACATTTATATACTGCTCCACATGTAAACAGATTCCAGAGCAGTGAACAATAGCAGATTTTAAAAGATAACAAGAATAAAATGCTATATTAAAACAGAATATTAATTAAAAAACCCATGGCTAGTCTAACAAAGAAGCCTTCTTGGAATAAAGATGTCTTCAGCAGACACCAAAAATGACACAGTGTTGGTGCCTGCCTGACCTCCAGAGGCAGGGAGTTCCACAGAGAGGGAGCCACCACACTGAAGGCCCTTCTTCAAGTGGACCAATCAAACCATAAGTCCATGTGGGACCACCAGGAGCATGCCATCTGATGACCTCAGTAACCGTTGCTAAAGGAAAAGGCTCTCTCTCAAGTATTCTCAAGTTGCTTAGGAGGGCTTTAGGGTTGTTATTCTCCATTGACACTTTGGCAACAACTATTCATCCATTACCTTTCTTGCCCCTCCCCTCCGACTTCCTTATCCATAGCCTTGAAGTGGCAACTCCCCATACCCACCCACCCCCAAGCCCCGAGTAACTTAAAGCCTTCTAGTTGCGCTCCATGCCTCAGCGGAGCAGGCCCAGCCATCTTCCTTTGGAGCAAGGCACGGACTCATGTTTTAAAAGAAAATAAAAACACGGAGGAGACAAATTGTTGATGAAGAAAGAAAGAAAGAAAGAAAGAAAGAAAGGGAAGGGAGCTGTTTTCTTTGCCTCCTGCTGAACTAAGGTGAACTGTCCTTGCAGGGATCTACCCAGGACGGCAGGTGCTACAATCTGAGACCACAGAGGAAGGATGTTCATCAGAGTAGCCAGACCACAAAATGAAGGTTAGGCGGGTCAGGAAGCACAGAGGAGAACCTGAGGGGGCAGCTTAATGCAGTTTTGGCAGGTCTGCACTGTGACAAACCTACACAGGCTTTACTCAGCTGAACCTACGTCTGCCACAAAAGGCAGTCTGTGGCCTGGCACGTGGATGCCACCAGACTGGCTCAGGGAAGAATGCTTAAGGGTTGCCCTTCACCACACTAAGAAGGATGGTTTAAACCAGACCTTCCCTCTCAGGGTCCAGGAATAGCCAGCTGGACATTGAGTTGGGCTTCAGCCCTGGCTCAGAGGGTCACCTTGGGCAAGCCACTCTTGGCCTCATCACCTGCGACGGATGGAAGACGCAAAATGCAGCGGTGTGGCGGTACGTTTTGAAGTGCAGGCACTCATCATGACGGTCATCCTGGAGGAGAGTCCACAGATGCAGGCAGTGGTCCTGATCCATATCAGCAAGCCAGTTCTAGCAGTTTTCTCTACCAGGGCCTGTTCTTTTGTAAAGCTTATGGGCCTGAATTGCCCATTCTAGACCAACCCTCCCTCACCCAATACTTTGTGTCACAGCAGGCATGGCTTGGAAAATCCATTTTACCTCCAGCTACTGTGGGGATTGCAGCAAAGTCCAGAGGGAACCGGGAAGCCTGAGGAGGGTGGCAGGCAGATGACGCTATCATCCTTTCTAATCAAAACATCCCGGCGCTTTGGCCCTGTGAGCCCTGACTCCACTGCAACACAGGTTATGTGCATGTATTCCACCGCAGTCCCCGCACCTGTGGCTCTCCAGTTTATGCACACATGGTGAGATTGACTTGGGTAAACTTCCAAGCCTGGGAATCTCCTTCTTTGGGGATTTAATGGTGTCTCAAGGCCAAAAGGGCCCCCTGGCTGCCACCATCTGAAAACCAGAAGAACCCACAACTAAGTCCTACAAGTGAGCATAAATGCCTGTGTGAAGAAAAGAGCCCTTGGGGGTTCCTGCATGCACGCACACACACACACACACACACACACGCCTCCTCATGTGTAAACCAAGTAAGGCCAGTTGGGGGGGCTGGGAGGATGCAAAAGGTACATAAAGCATAGGATGGGGCATGGCGCCTGAGAGTCCGGTCTAGGGCTTTCATATGCAAATGTAGTTCAGGCCCAGTAAGCCATGAGTCATGACTCATGAGTCTCCCTCCCCCTGCCTGGCCAGGTGAAGTTCAATCTAATTGGCTGAAGATAGGAAAGCTACAGAAAGGGGGAGGGGGGAAGAGCTATTTCCCAACGTGTAGCCTGTGTGTCTTTGTCTTTGTCTTGTCTTTGGGGCCCGCATGGTTGCTGTAGAGCAATGGCGGGCCAAGCAGAGGCCCCAAGCCTTCGGGGGGGCCATCAGGAACCGACCCCAGGTAGCTCCTGGTGAAACTAGCTGATTGAGGGCTCTAGTAAAGGCAAGCCTTGTTGGAGTCTACCCATCTCGGACCTGCGGGTAGATGTGGTAATCTCCATCGGGCAGCGAGGCTGTGCTGGATCTAACCCTGGAAGAAGACTGACCCTCAGGTAACAGGTGTGTGCCTGAGAGATATTAAGAATCAGGTTTTATTGTTTTGCAGCTTTACTGTGTACTAAAGTGTCTCTCTCTTTATTTTGTGTGCCTCCCTCATTTCCCACCTTTTGTTGTAAAATAACAACAGAATAAACCTGTCTTGGTTTTACCCCACATGGGTTTTGTAGCTGCTCTGTGGCTTCAGTATCTAAATCCAGGTTACAGAATTAAAGGCAAGTCCCTGAACAGAGATTCAAGTAGGATTGCAGACAGCTGAGGCTGGCAATCTGGTATCTTGAGATCTCAGGGGGTCTTGGTTCCTTTGGGGTAGGAAAGGGTGGGGGTGTGGTGGGCCAGCCAGCCCCCCTTCCTCCACAGCCTGTAACTTTAATGGATCTCCATGGTGTCTTGAGGACCACACTTCTAAGATTCTTACATTGGAGAACAGAGTCCAAAGAAAAGCCTTCAACCCACCAAACTCTGGAGCTCAGTAATAAGAAAGCCCCGCCCACTCTGCATTATATATCAAACAATCCCAGAGAAGATCATCTATAGTTTCATCCACTCCACAAACCTCATAAAGAGCAGAATGTGATCTTCCCAAAACAGAATGCTACCTAAAATGCCATGTTGACTCAAGACCCCAAACACAGCAACCTGCTGAATCCAACGATGTTGGTCACAAATCCTGAAGTCATCCAGAGCTGGACAGAAAGAAAAAGCTCTCCTAAGCTGGGAATCAGGGTGGGGGGGCAGGGAGCATTTCCGTATTAGACCCTCCCCGGCCTCCCTTGTTCTGCCTCCATGCCCAGCTGGTATAGCATGTTCCGCATCTCCTCGCTTATTTAGTCTTAACAGCCAAGCCCATTAGCCATAATTATCTGGCCAAGGGCCTATGCCTTGCCCAAAGGTTCATGGCCTGTCCATGATTTAATGGCTAATTAGCAGCATTGTCTGCCAAGGCTTTCCTAATTAGAAAAGCAGGAAGAGACAAGGACGTGAAGGCTGGTTGGCAAGAGACAACACAGCGGTAGCCTCTGGGTTCCTGTCTCAGGCAGATGGATGGTGATGTTGGCCCATGGAAGGAAGGAAGCTCTCTGAAGCCAGGTATAATGGTCCACAAATACTGCCTGTCCTTGCCCAGCAGTGTGAGGGAGACAGAAGGGTTAGATGACACAGCGGGAAGATGCCGGAAGCCCACGGAGCAGGACCGGCACCGCAGGTAGGCATGGTGGGGCACTGCCGAGGGCCCTCATCCCAGCAGGGCCCCACTGACGTGAGCCCCCTGGACTTGCTGCTCCTCATTGATGTTATTTATTTATTACATTTCTCCTTCCCCGCCTCTCCTTTTCATCATTGCAAGCTGCTTGTTCCCCTGCCCCTCGGTGAGGAGGAGGAGCAGCAGATGCCGTGGCCTCCTTGCTCATGGGCGCTCAAGCAAGCAAGTGGCAGGAATGAGGAGGAGGAGGAGATGGAGGAGGAGGAGGAAGAGCGGCTGGTGACCATGGCAGAGAGAGTGTCTTGAGGGTGTTCTGCCCAAAGGACCTAAAACATCTCGGGCTGGCCCTACCATGGAGTGTAGCCTTCTTCTTGAAGACCAAGTGCTGCCCCTGCTCCCCCACCACCCCACCCCACCCCCAGTTTCCCTTCACTAGCCTGGTGGGCACCTCACCCCTGAGCAGCAGCTTCAGGTGCTGTTTGCACTCGGCCCTCAGTACTCAGAGGGCGGCCGGCTGGCTGTGTGCGTGTGCAGGCGCTGCGCTTCCGTCGAGGCCAACAGCAACGCCTCCCCTCCAGGGCTGCATCTCCGCGCGTTCCACGCCCAGCAACGTGCACAGCCTCCCCAGAAGCCATCCTTTCTGGCAATGCGCAGAAGGTGGCTGGAGCGGCATTGTGAGTCCAGCCACAGCACACGCCAGCTGCGCTCAGAGGGACACAAAACATTGCTAATTGCAGGGAGCAATTAAGGCGGGGAGCGGAAATGATTGCAGGGTGCCTGGGTAGGCATGTGCCCCTCCTCCCCAAACCTCCCCCCACATGCCAGCAGCAAACACACACCCCCTTCGTTTGGGGACTCTGAAAACTTTGATTCAATCACAGGGCCCCTCTCTATGAACCCAGCCTCCCCTCTCTTCTCCTTCGGCATACAGGTCATCTGAGTAATTTGCCACAAGCATGTGCCACAATTTGGCATGTCCCTATGCCAAAAAAAATAAGCAGTTTGCGTTTGCCCGTGTGCATGGTGCCATCCAGGGGCGGGGAAAAGGTCCGCAATGTACAGACGGATGTGAATAGGCTTTGTGGCCTCTCCCGCCTTGTGCACCTGCACCCAATGAGCCATTCCCCCTAAGCAGGGCCGGTGCAAGGCAGTTTGGTGCCCTAGGCAAGATCAGATATTTAGTGCCCCCCCTCCCTCTTGAGCCCTCCCTCCCTATTTCTGGCGCCCCCTTTAGCCCTGCGCCCGAGGCAGCTGCCTAGTTGGCCTAATGGTAGCACCGGCCCTGCCCCCTAAGTAATCCCTAATGCAGCCTTCCCAACAGGGCGCCCTCCAGATGTGTTGGACTGCAACTCCCATCAAGCTTAGCCAGCATGGGATTTGCAGTCCAACACATCTGGGGGGGGCGCCCTGTTGGGGAAGGCTGCATTAGGGATTACGAAAGGGGGGGTGGCTCATTGGGTGCAGGTGTCTCTGGGCAGATTAAAGCCCCGGCACTGTTTTTTCTTGTAATGAAGCACTGTCACTGGGGACTGGGCAGGGCTCTAGGATTAGGACTTCTGGGGACAAGCCAGACTCTGGAGCTCCAAATGGCTCCCACTTACGGAGTTACGGGCTGGCTAAGGGACCCCATCGTGCCTCTGTAGCTGGCACTGCCTTGCCCCACGGCAGGCCCAGTTTTCCTGAGCCGTGCAGCAGCTGCTGCCCCTCCTCACAACGGCAGGATGCTGCAGAACTGATGTCCTTTGGAAGCACAAGTCAGATCTATCCAGCCGGACAGAGGGATGCTGAGTTCCAGGCAGGATGGGGTCCCTGGGGAGGCACTAAGCACTTTGCCTCCATAAGTAATGCAGGGACGTTTAATGCCATCATCGGGATGCATTTTTAACGCTGCTGCTTCATCAACATCATTCTTTAATGCCATCCCACATCCTTGTCCTGGGCAGGGGGTGACAAGTGGTGGGGAAGGCCTCAGGAGGCTTCCCCACATGTTCCTGTGGACCTCCATGCGCGTCGCACAGATGCAAGCGAAGACTGCGCATTCAGATGTGTGCCACACCGCCTGTGCATCTCCACACTGAGGCTCACACGCGTGTTGCAGCATCCGTCCCGTCACCCAGGGCTGCTTTCCCCCAGCTGCAGCCCCAGCCCGCTCTGTTCCTCCCTCCCATTCCTGCCTCATCCATCCATGTTCAAAGATGTGGCAGAAAGATGGCTCCCGGTTCCCTGACTCAACACGGCACGCCAGAAGCAGCCTAGTGAGGAGCTGAAGTTAGCGCATCTCTGCATCCCAAAGTAAGGTTTGGGCCAGTTCAAATCCTATGCTCCACCACTGGGAGGTGGGATAGCCTAAACCAGCCTTCCCCAACTGGGTGCCCTCCAGATGTGTTGTATTTATTTATTTATTTATTTATTTATTCTATTTATACCCCGCCTTTTTTCCTGCAAGGAACCCAAGGCGGCTTACATAATCCTCCTCCTCCTCCTCTCCATTTCATCCTCACACAACAACCCTGTGAGGTAGGTTAGGCTGAGAGTCAGTGACTGGCCCAAAGTCACCCAGTGAGTTTCATGGCTGCGCGGGGACTAGAACCCGGATCTCCCGAGTGATGAGTGCTAGGGGAAGGGGGGGGCATCTTTGGCTGAGCTGAATGAGTAGGGTGAGCTCCAAAAACAGTTGGGGCAGGGAGGAGACAGGGACCCCCACACGGGGCCTTTGGCCGGTATGTGTGCACACCAGTCTGGAGGTATAGCAGCTCTGCGGGAGAGGCGCAAGCAAAGCCACAGGGCCAGGCAGCTCAGAGTTCTGACGCGTGCGCAGCCGCCGCCACTGGCAGCCTCCTCCTGCTTTCCAGATTTTTGCACCCTTGTGATTTTCACATGGGAGCTTCAGGGGAACACTGGCCCAGAAAGCTTAGGGAGCCCTGCCCTAATGTCCCAGAGGGCAGGGGGTTGGGACACAGGCCTTGCCCCATCTAACATAGGATAAACGGAGCGGGGATCACTCCTTCCCTTCCTGTTTCCGCTACTTTGCGGGCGAGTGCTCTCTCCTTAGCGCATTTATTTGCCTATTAAGAGATCTGGGGGCTCAGCATACGTGTGGCAATGAGTGCGTCAAAGCCACTCCTATGAGAAAGTGGGCCATGCATGCACCGACCGGTGAGCCCAGACTCCTGCCGAGCCAGGCCTGCTTTCAGAAACCAGTTGGCAGTCAAAGCAAAGATGGCTCGCTTGAACCATTCAGTGTACTGAGCATGGAAATCTGTGACTCCAGCAGTTTTGCTGGAGCCTCCGGTTCATGCGCGCCCGTTCTCTGCAGCAGGTGCTTTCCCATCAAACTTCATCCCTGTCAGCATGAACGCTCCTCGCTTCAAGCCCCATTTATTGTTAGAACAATTTGAGCAATTATCCCAACAGTCAGAAATAGAGTAGATATACTCTGTGCACACTCATCTTGTTATTCCTTCCCAGGTCTCTTGGCTGAGCCCTAGACCTAACAATAGGTCTAGGGCTCAATAGGCCCAAGGGCCACATCCAGACCTCCAAGGTGAACCCCTAGACCTAGGCACTCTTCCAAGCCAGGTTCTGGTCTTTCTGGGTTCCTCCTTCTCTGTCCAGTCACCGTAGTGGGATTCTGCTGCCCTCTGGTGGCCCCGGCTAGATTCGCCAGATGGCTGCAGCCCCAAAGCAAAGTCTCCCAAGTACAGCAGCATTCCTTGGCTCTCTCCTTCAGCAGCCCAATTATTTCCCCACCGTCACCACCTACTCCCCATGCACAGAACCCCCAGAGCGATTGCCTTGGATTAGGGTGCATCTGCGTTCACAAATTGCTCTGCGTCAGAAAAATAATCCTGCACCCAACAGAGCGCAAAATGATCTATGGAAGGGAAATAGATTTCCTTTCTGCGGAAGAACCTCCGACTGCATCTTTGAAATGCAGACAGTTGTCAAGGGGTGCATTAGAAAGAATCCAAACATTTTCCTTGCTTCACTGAATTCACAAAAAGTGTTTCGCTCTGTTCGCCCTTTCCAAGATTAGAGCAAATTGCCCCCAAACAGAGAACTGGGCGGCGGGGGGGGGGGGACAGACTCGTGCTTTGGAGAGATGAATCTTGCTTGCTGCCCCCGCCGCGCCCCCAGTTCTTTGGCAAGCAGGCTGAAGCCGCTGGCCTTGCACTTGTAAGCCGCTGGGCCTGCACTTGTAAGCCTTAAGAGAAAAGGGCTAGAAGAAGCGACTGGTGCTGCGTTGACAATGCTCCTGTACTTAAGAGGATTTCAGAGGGAAGAGTGGGAAACCATGTTTCACTCTTCACTGAGGGTGGGATATGATGAAGCAACAGGATTCCACAAAAGTGGGGGCAGACTTCGGTTAAACCAGGGGTGCTGAACCTCTTTCAGCCTGAGGGCCAAATTCAATTCTGGAGAAGCTCTCAGGGGCCACATTCCATTGGCAGGCAGGATGAAGGCAAAAGGGTGTGGCCCAAAGTACCAGAAATACCAGCATATTTTAGCTTTAAGATCTTCCTGCCAGTAACTAGGCCTTCGGAGAGGGGTTTCAACCTTTTAGAATGGAGGAAAAATGCGCAAAAGCTGTGAAACCACCAAATGATGGGGGGGAGGGCTAGGGCTGGGGAAAGGGGGCCTGGCCATCGGGAGACCCCCGGAGGGTCGGTGTGGCACTCTAGGTGAGCTGGATCTGGGCCACAGGCCTGAAGTTCAACAACCCTGAGCTAAACAGGAGAAATGTCCTCGCTCTAGTGTTAGACTGGGACTCGGGAGATCCGGGTTCTAGTCCCCGCTCAGCCATGAAGCTCACTGGGTGACTTTGGGGCAGTCACTGACTCTCAGCCTAACCTACCTCACAGGGTTGTTGTGAGGATAAAATGGAGAGGAGGATTATATAAGCCACCTCGGGTTCCTTGCAGGAAAAAAGGTGGGGTATGAATATAATAAATATATAATTCATTCATTCATTCATTCATTCATTCATTCATTAATAAAATCTGCTGAGCAGGGCGGGTGTGGGATCTCCTTCCTTTTGAGCCAGACTAAGGCAACTGGATATTTTTCACTGAAGCAGGAGCCTGTTTTTGTTTTGCAAACCTCATAACTCTGAGGCAGCCTCTCAGTGTTGCCATCCCACCCGAAAGATCTGCGTCAGCCCACATTTCACAGCTGGCTTCGGTGTCTTCTGGTTCACGAAGCTGGAAAGAGCACCGATTGATTTGCGGGGGCCCGAGGAGGCCAGCCTGTGTGGGGCCGGCAGCTCAAGCTGGGGAAACGGGCAGCTTGTGGGATTGCAGCCAACCAGCTCAGCTCCAGGGCCGCCTCCTCACTGTGTCGTTCTGCTGCAGTCATCCCGGCTCTGTGCAGATGGGTGTGGATGATTCCCCACGCCTGCCGATTGAGACGGCTTTGGGGTTTTACCTTTCTCACCTACTTTGGGAGCCTGGAGGCGCCAAAGTAAGGTGACGATAGTAAGGCCCTCCAGCTCCACATGGAGGGCAACTGGGCGGTGGCGGGCCATCCCGGCCTCCGGTTCAGTTAGGATGCATTCGCCAAATATTGGTCTTTTTTCCCCGGCCAAGGGCCGGGCTAGGTTAGAACCGCACTTCACCCTTCACAGATCTTCAATTCAATAAATGTGGCCCTGATTTGAAACCATATACCCTGTGTCTGCCTCTTCTTTATCTCGCCTTTACACGCGCAAAGAACTTCCAATGGCCCCTCACCTGGGGCCGGGGGAGAAGGCTTGCGCGTGGGGGAAGAGAGAGGAGGCAGGCAGCTGGTCAGGTGGGTCACTGGTAACGAGCCAATGGCTCAAAAGGGCGGGGACACAGGTAAGAGCTTATTTAAGCTCCTGGGTTCCCGCCCTCTGTCTCTTGCTCCTGTTTTCCAGCTCCCTCCACTCCCGCCCTCTGAGCAGATCGAGATCTCCGTCTGCCTCCCGCGACCCAATTTACCTGGAGGCACCAGAGGTCAGGGGAAGAAGTGCTACGGATTGGAGCCACACGCGCTGCACCCTGCAGCAAATGGGCCTGCTCCACGAAAGAGCGCTTCAGCTCAGGCTGAACACCCCTCTTGCGCAAGGCCCACCGCCCGCTGGCAAATTAGGCAGAATCGAAAGGGGGGCGGCCACAACGCCACATCAATGGAGGCTCAAAGTCCAGCTCAATCCCTGGGCTGCGGCACACTTGAAAGGGAACGTCAGCGGCTCCAAGAGATCAGAGGCTCCGCTCGCTCATCAGAGAGCAGATCCCAGGGGAGCCACCAGCCCCGTCTGGAACTGAACATTGCTTTCATGGAGAAGGCACTGGCGGAAACAGATGTCCACTCCAGGGCCCCTCTTGAAAGGGAAGCACGTGAGCTTGCTTTCGAAAACCCAAGAGGAACACACAGACACACAGGTTCCTCCCTCTAGTTCTCACCCATCAAAAACACCAAAGACGAGGCAGGGCAAGGGGTTTCAATATTTGCACATCTCTTCCCCTCAAGGCATCCTACCACACACACCCAAAATAAATATTCAGGGCCAAATCCTTCAGGAAGATTCCATGCACAACTAGGCCCCCTCAAAGTGAATGGGAGCTGTACAAAACCAGAGAGAGAGAGATGACAAGGGATTTAAAAAGGCGGATAGAGAGAGAGGTAGAGATGCAGACTTCTTCTCCACAGGTGGGTGCACAAGCAAGAGTCGAGGATGGTTCTGGAGCGACATGCCTTGCCAATGTTCAGTCACCATTTGGAAGGAAAAGGTTCCGGTTTAAAACATGACGCTTCTTGTGTCTCTAGGAACAAGACAGATGAAATCAGCCTCTTCGCCCACCCACCACCCACACACCCAGTATCAAGAACAGTGTTCTCCAACCTTGGGTCCCCAGATGTTTTTGGCCTACAACTCCCAGCATGCCCCAGCCAGCGTAGCTGGCTGGGGCATGCTGGGAGTTGTAGGCCAAAAACATCTGGGGACCCAAGGTTGGAGAACACTGATCAAGAAGAATGAAGACAGCACATGTCTTCACTGCTAGCCCCAAGTGGGGGGGGGGCAGAGCACCAGCTCGTCCCCGGGCCCCAGCAGCACCTCCAGTCAAAACGGACGAGGGAGCAGGTGATGGGAAAGCCCCCTCCCTCCCTCCCTGCCTGAGACCCTTACAGTAGATCAGCTGTGGCTTTCAGTTATGTTAGACTACAACTCCCATTGTCCCCCACCAGCATGGCCATTGGCTTTGAAGGGGCAGCATTTTCCTCCTCCGCCAACAGCAGCCATCCCACTGGCCTCTTATGCAAAGCCTCTTATGTGCCAAGGTCTGGAACTGGGTGGCTCGCCCAGGAAGAGAGAGACGTACCTGTTGAATGAATTTCTGCTTGGCACCTGGCTGTTAAAGGGCACAGGAGCCCTTCTGGAGGCGAGCGGGTGGCATCTTAAATCCACAGTGACTACAAAGGCAGCTGGAACAAGCCCCGACATCAAAGGCGGGACCTTCACCTCGAGGCACTGCAGAGTCAAGCCCCGCCCGAGTTGATGCTTCAAGGTGTGGCTGCCTCCCTGTTAGCAGCCAAACTCTACACAGGGCGAGGCCACGCCTATGCTCTAAAATCAGGGGTGTGCCTCTCCAGGTGTAGCTGGACTACAGCTCCCACCAGCCCCAGCCAGCATGGCTGAGGGTCAGGGGTGATGGGAGTTGTGGTCCCACATTTGGAGAGCCCTGGGTTCCCCATCCCTGCTCTAAATGCACCTCTGTTTGCATCGGATTGTGCTCTGAAGTGTCCCAGAAGGCTGAGCTTCTGCCTGGGCACAATTTCCGGTTTCAGTGTGCAACAGCAGAGGAGGAGCACAGAACCCTGGAGTCAGAAGGGGCCACTGAGGCCATCAAGTCCACCTCTCTGCTCAGTGCAAGAACCCAATTTAAAGCATCCCTGAGAGATGGCCCTCCAGTCTCTGCTTTAATGCCTCCGGCGACAGAGAGCCCGCCACCTCCCCAGGCAGTCAGTTCCCTTGCCTGACTGCTCTGACCATTAGGACATTTTTCCTGATGTGCAACCAAAATCTGCTTTCCAGCAACTTAAGCCCGTAGTTTTGTGTCGTACAGTCTTGGACGAGAGAGAACAGATTGCAGCTCTCTTCTGTGTGACAACTTTTGAGGCACTTCAAAAGTGCTATCATGTCAGCCTTCTCTTCTCAAGGCTAAGACTTTAGCTTCTTGTCCCCTGATCATCTTTGTTGCCCTTCTCTGAACTCGTTCCAATTTATCTGAATCCTTCTTAAAGTGTGGTGTCCAGCAGCGGACACGGTATTTGAGGCGAGCTCTGACCAGCGCAGAGCACAGTGGAACTATCACTTCCTGTGATTTTGAAACTATACTTCTATTGATGCAACCTAAAACTGCATCTGCCTTTTTTCGCAGCCACATCACGCTGCTGACTCACATCCAGCTTACGTTCGACCACAACTCCAAGATCCTTTTCACCTGTACTACTGTCAAGCCAGGTATCCTCTTTCTTGTACCAGTGCATTGGATTTCTCTTTCCTAAATGAAGAGCTTTGCACTTGTCTCTGCTAAATTTCATCCTGTTGTTTTCTGCCCAGCCTTCTAACGCAGTGTTCTCCAACCTTGGGTCTCCAGATGTTTATGGCCTACAACTCCCAGCATGCCCCAGCCAGCTATGCTGGCTGGGGCATGCTAGGAGTTGTAGGCCAAAAAAACATCTGGGGACCCAAGGTTGGAGAACACTGTGGAATTGTCTTTCTGTCTTCTAAGGTCTTAGCTCTCCCACCCAGTTTTGTGCCTCTTCCTCCAAGTCATTAATAAAAATGTTGAAGAGTACAGAAAGCAGGGCAGTGGCAGCCAGTGCCACCAGAAATGTGAAGCCCCCCCCCATTCCCACCAGCTGTGTGAGATCCCCAGTATCGGCATGCAGTCTGGAAAGGGCATTCCAGGTGCAACTGCTTGAGTCTCTCTCTCAGCCCTGCAGCAATCACCTCTTCCGTTGCCCTCGGAGCTGCGGCCTAAGAAAGCACCTTGATGAGTCCTCCTTCCAAGGAGCCTATATAAGGCCCTGCTCCACACCGGCTCAGGCCTAAAGTCCTCAGAGGGCAGGAGGGGTGCTCAGCAGCCATGTTCCCCATCAGCCCCATCTTGCTGCTGCTAAAGGTGGCCGCTGCTGCCTTGGCTGTTCGGAAGGGGGAAGGGGATGAGGCCAGGAGGGTGCCCTTGACCAGGGGGGCAGAGCCGGTGGAGCCAGGGGGCCGGGGGGAGCCGTTGGGCCTGCAAGCGGGGGGAAGCGACAGGAGAGACGGGCGTGTCCTGGGAGAGCAGATTCCCCACCGGAGATGGGAGGGGACGGCCCAGACTGGTGGGGCGAGGCTGCCGGAGGGCCTTGCAGGGGGGCAGGCCCCTGCGAAGGTCCCCCCAGTTGAGGCAAGCACCCCCCGGCTGTGGCCCAGCAAGGGCGGCCTCCGGGGGCGCTGCGGCAGCTGGGCCGTCAAGACCAGCCTCATCGGCGCCCTGGGGCTGCTGGTGGTGGCCGGCAACGGGGCGGTCATTGCCGTCATTGCCTCGTCGGTGTCCGGCTGGAGCCGCAGCAGCCGGCTGGTGCTGCTGTCGCTGGCCTCCACGGACGCCGCCTTGGCCCTGCTGGTGGTGCCCCTCAACCTGTACCGCGGCCTGGCACTGGGGCCGGAGGAGGAGGCCGCGGCCGGAGGCGAGAGCGCCTACTGCCGAGCCGTGGCCTTCATCAACTCCAGCATCTTTGGCGCCTCCCTTTACTCCCTAGCGGGCGTCTCGCTGGAACGCTACGTGGCCGTCTTCTTCCCCTTGCGCTACGGGCGCCTGCTGAGCCGCCGGCGGGTGGCTCTGCTCATCGCGGCTGCCTGGCTGGTGCCGGCCCTCGTGCTGGCGCCACTGGCCGTGCCGGCCCCGGCGGCCGTCCTCCGGGTCCGCTTCTCAGCCGCGGCTCTCCTGTGCGAGCCGGACTATGGCTCCAACACGGCCTACTCCCTCCTGATAGCGGGCACCATCTTCTGCCCGGCGACCGGTGCCATCACCTTTGCAAACGTGCGCCTGTGGCTGGTGGCCCGCTTCCAGCGTCGGCGTGGAAAGGGGGGCAGGGCCCTCCCAGGGAAGGAGGTGGGGCCAAAGAGGCTCCGCCCGCTGCACCTGGACACCGCGGCGCGTGTCCTCCTGCCCGTGGTCATCGCCTTCTACGTCTGCTGGGCGCCCTGCATAGTCACCATCCTGTACAACGGTGAGTGCACAGAGGGGCGGGGCGGGGCGGTTGTTGCTCTAGAGCGGGGCTCCCCAGATGTTGCTGGCCTACAGCTCCCAGCATGCCCCAGCCAGCATGGCTCATGGCAAGGGGTTCCGGGAGCTGCAGTCCAGCAACATCTGGGGACCCGAGGCTGTGCTCTAGACATGCTTACTGCACCCCAGTTCCCAGCCCAAGAGTCACTGCCTGAGGCTCCCCCCCTCACCCCCAATTACTTCGCGGCCCGGGGGTCTCCAAGGTGGTGCCCGTAGCCACCTCTTTTGGTGCTCCCTGCCTCTCCTGCTTTTCAGGTGTTTTTAAAAATTAATTTATTTTAAGCTGGGAGGTTGCAACGTGAAGGGCTGCCTTCCAGAACCATCTTTATTTGAGTTCCAAAGCGTGGTTTTGCGCTTTAGAGCTCAGGACCCACCTCTGCCTTGTCCTTAGCTTCGTGGGCAGGTTGCCTTTCTTTTTGTCTCATCAGTTTGCCTTCTAGGAAAGGAGGGTTTTGTGGCTGGCCAGGCCTGCCACGGCAGCCATTTTATGAATGGGCAAGCCCCACCCCCCATGGCAGCCATTTTGTGAGAACGCCCACGACACTCTCTCAAAACTCCAGTGTGCCCACTGGCCCAGAAATGTTGGGGAGCATGCGGTCTTGGTTTACTCTGCAGTGAGTTGCACTCTGTTAGTTAGTTTAAAAGCCATTAGAGCAGTGTTCTCCAACCTTGGGTCCCCAGATGTCTTTGGCGTAGCTGGCTGGGGCATGCTGGGAGTTGTAGGCCAAAAACATCTGGGGACCCAAGGTTGGAGAACACCGTATTAGAGTGATTAAGAGAGAGCCCGTGCGTGGGGAAAGCACAGCGGTCATGCGGAAGTTTATCAACGGCTGAAAATATGCCTTGCCAGTAGCAAGATGTGATTAGTGCCTTCGGGTTCGGCACTGGCATTGAGAGGGGGGAGGATGCTCCAGGTGAGCTGCATCAGCCTTCCCCAAACCTTGTGCCCTCCTGATGTGCTGGACTGCAACCCCCATCATTTTGGGCTGTATTAATAGAAGTATAGCTTCCAAATCGCGGGAAGTGATCATTCCCCTTTACTCGGCACTGGTTAGGCCTCATCTTGAGTACTGCGTCCAGTTCTGGGCACCTCACTTTAAGAAGGACATAGACAAACTGGAGAGGGTTCAGAGGAGGGCAACAAGGATGATAAAGGGACTGGAAACAAGGCCCTATGAGGAGAGACTGAGAGAACTGGGCATGTTTAGCCTTCAGAAGAGGAGACTGAGGGGAGATATGATCGCACTCTTCCAGTACTTGAAGGGATGTCACACAGAGGAGGGCAAGGATCTCTTCTCGTTCATCCCAGTTTGCAGGACACGGAATAATGGGCTCAAGTTACAGGAACCTAGATTCCACCTGAACATCAGGAAAAATTTCCTGACTGTCAGAGCAATAAGACAATGGAACCAAGGACCTAGGGAGGTGGTGGGCTCTCCCAGTCTGGAGGCATTCAAGGTGCGGCTGGACGGCCATCTGTCAGGGATGCTTTGACCTGGATTCCTGCATTGAGCAGGGGGTTGGACTCGATGGCCTTGTGGGCCCCTTCCAACCCTACTTTTCTATGATTCTATGATTCATTCCCAGTCAGCCAATGGCCATGCTGGTTGGGAATGATGGGAGTTGCACTCCCACACATCTGGAGGGCACCAGCTTGGGGGAGGCTGAGTGAGCAGCATCCACGCACGGCGCTCGAGATCTCACAGAGCGAGCCGACCCCAGGAGAACGGCCGTGCTCGTAATGCGCACTCGCAGAACGCTGTCAAGGTATCCACAAAGGAAAAAGAAGGTATAGTGATGCAGGGAGCAGGGAGTAGGGGCTGCCCCTTGTAAACTGTAAATAGGTGCAATCCTGCACCAAAAATGGGGGGATTCTAGCAAAATGAATTTGCTTGCAATATCTTAACTAAAATAAGCAGACTTGTATAAGGGCTCTCAGTCTCCACACTATTCTGAATTTGTACTCTGAGCATATATATATATATATATATATATATATATATATCCCCCAAACTATAGGACAGATGTAAAAAATGAAGGGTCAACACGGAAGTAAAGAGAAGAAAACTATGACCCAAAGCAGTGGGAGATAGAAGTGTTGCAGTGCAGGACAAGGAAATTGCATGCACATGCACACCACAAACTCTCTAAACCAGTGTTCTCCAACCTTGGGTCCCCTGATGTTTTTGGCCTACAACTCCCAGCATGCCCCAGCCAGCATAGCTGAAAATAGCTGGCTGGGGCATGCTGGGAGTTGTAGGCCAAAAACATCCGGGGACCCAAGGTTGGAGAACACTGCTCTAAACACCGGTGGCTTTAACAGAAACGGCCTGCATATCATACTCAAATGTCTTTTTACAACAGTGTGGTCTAGCATCTTGCTTTTTAGAAACTTTTTTTTACACTTGGTACCAGCCAGATCTCATGCATAGGACTGCATAAGGCTTGTAGGCCTGTATAATAAAAATGGGAACAACCTGCAATTTTTATTTGTTTAAATGTAGACGCTGTTACTGTTACAGTTTGCTCTGCATTGTGGAATTTGGTCTCAGAGGGGCAGAGAAAGTTGGGCAAGTCTTTGCATGCAGGGTAGGTAAATAGGAAGTGTTTGGGGTGATTAAGCAAAGCTGTGTCAGTGGCTGGTAAGTCTTCAGTTCCCAAAGAGCAGGGGTTTACGTGGATGGTGTTTCAGGAGGGTATGGTGGGTGTGGGGAAGAGGCAGATTAGTGGAAGTCCTGGGGGCAAAAGACCCCCCCCCCATGTGGAACAGCAGCAGGATAGAAACAATGTGAAGATGTTATACATGTGTACAGTACTAAGGCTGCGGTCCTGTGCTGATTTACTGAGGAGTAAGCCCCATCATATTCAGCAGGACTTCTTTCAAAGTAAACATGCACAGGATCGAGCTGTTCAGATTTAGACTATGCCTAAGAAGAGGGGTGTCAAACCTCTTTCAGCCCGAGGAATTCAGTTTTGGAATAACCTCTTGTGTGTGGGGGGGGGATATAGGGGTGGAGAGGCGCATTCCTGTGGTGGGCAGGGCGAAGAACACCAGCAAGTAGCCTTAAGAAGAGGCATTTCAACCAGAATGTGGGAAAAACTGCAAAAACCTGGAAACTGCCAAACAACCAGCCATTGGGGAGGGGAGGGGCCACCTGGAGGGGGTGTGGCTATCTGGGGAGCCCCAAGGGCCAGGATGAGACCCCAAGTGGGCCAGACTTGGCCCACAGGCCTGAGGTTTCATACCCTGCCTTAGGATGAGGATGAATTATAATGGAAACGGCACAAAGGCCCAGAGTATAAAGATAGAGAAGTTATTTATTACGGTATATAAATATTTGAAAAGAAATAGTAAGGTTTTCAACATTTAAAAAACAACAGTATGAATGACTTATTATAAACATAAGTACCACATAACAATTGAAAGGAAAAAATAAGGTTTTCAATTTTATGTATGACTTATTATAAACTAAAGTACCACATAACAAAGTGGAAAACAAACCAAAGTGTCCAAAGTCACTGAATGTTGTAACCAACACAAAATGAGAAAGTATCCAAGGTCACTTGAATGATGTAACCAAAACAAGATAAGACGACGTTTCTAGATACTGCGTCGTTTCGTAAATATCTTCTTCAGTAGACAAACAGTTTCATTCAGATTCTTATAGTTATAATTCATAGAGCAGTGTTCTCCAACCTTGGGTCCCCAGATGTTTTTGGCCTACAACTCCGGGGCATGCTGGGAGTTGTAGGCCAAAAACATCTGGGGACCCAAGGTTGGAGAACACTGTCATAGAGAATAAATCTTCTTCAGTAAGCTGAAACAATATATGCAAATTATAGTGGATACAGAAACGTGTGATACTTAGGAAAGAAGTATAATAGATACTTCTTTCCTAAGTATCACATGTTTCTGTATCCACTATAATTTGCATATATTGTTTCAGCTTACTGAAGAAGATTTATTCTCTATTTATTTGTCTACTGAAGAAGATATTTACGAAACGATGCAGTATCTAGAAACGTCGTCTTATCTTGTTTTGGTTACATCATTCAAGTGACCTTGGATACTTTCTCATTTTGTGTTGGTTACAACATTCAGTGACTTTGGACACTTTGGTTTGTTTTGGACTATGCATACTGGATACCTTCCACTTTGTTATGTGGTACTTTAGTTTATAATAAGTCATACATAAAATTGAAAACCTTATTTTTTTCCTTTCAATTGCTATGTGGTACTTATGTTTATAATAAGTCATACATGCTGTTGTTTTTTAAATGTTGAAAACCTTACTATTTCTTTTCAAATATTTATATACCGTAATAAATAACTTCTCTATCTTTATACTCTGGGCCTTTGTGCCGTTTCCATTATAATTTACCTTGTGATATTACGGCATTATATTGTTTCCTTTGTATTTCATTAGGGTGAGGGATGGGCTGGGTTTGCAGGCAGCGCGGGGAAGGTAAGAAACCCTGCGTGGACGCTGACTCCCGCCTCCTTTCTGTCCACTTCCAGCTATCACACAGGAAAGAGTCCACGAATGGGTTGAGTTTGTAGCCCTGTGGCTCCCCACGGGCAGTGGCTTCCTCAACTGCTTTGTCTACTTCTGGATCAACAGGAACTTCCGGCACAAATTCCAGGAGCTCGGACGTCAGCTGTGCTGGCCATGCTCTCGAGCCGGGCGGCACCGGCACCGGCACCATCCCCCTACCCTCCGTTGTGCCGTGGAGGGGGACAGCGTGCTTCTGGACCGCCCCCCAGGCTGCTCCGGCAGCGGTTCTTCTTCCGAGGGCCTCATGCGCTTCCAGGACGGCCGGACCAAGCCGTAGAGACCCGAGCCAGGCTCCCCTTGCCCTGTGCGGTTCTGGAAATCTCGCTGCATCGTCAAGCCCACTGCACAGGTGCGTCGGCAGGAGAACGCACCACCGCGTGGGAGAGACTCGGAGGCCTGCGCGGGTGGAAGGCCACCGCGCAACGTACTTCAGGGGTCAAATTCCATCTTAGATGGTGCTGGCAGAACTTGGCTTCAGGCTCGCTGGCTTGGCTGGCTCTCCACCTGGCGCCGGGGTGCCCAAGGAGCAGAGCATGATGCCACGCCCTGCCCTGACCCCTCCACTCTCGCTCTCCCTTGGGAACTGCTTTTCCAGCGCAGCCCTGCGAATGTAGGCAGCAGGCTTTTTTCCAGCTAAGAGGGCAGGCAAGCGCTGGATGGTGGCGGCAGAGCAGCTGTGGGCTGCGCTGCGTGGTAGGTGGAGCACCTCTCAGAAAAGAAGGGGGAACTGAGACCAGGCTGACGGGGGGGGGGGCTCTGGAATGAACACGGAGCCCTGAGAAGATCAGTGATGTTCACTCAGCTGGAGCATCCAGCTTCTGCACATCTCTGCCTCTCCGTCCCTGCCTCCCCACTTTGGCAACTCTCTAGTTCAGGGCTCTCCAACCTTGGGTCCCCAGATGTTGCTGGCCTACAGCTCCCAGCATACCCAGCCAGCATGGCTCATGGCAAGGGATTCTGGGAGCTGTAGGCCAGCAACATCCGGGGACCCAAGGTTGGAGAGCCCTGCCTGCTCTAGTTCCATGAGACCAGCCCCCACAACCTGGCGTCCTCCAGATGTGGACGACAACTCCCAGCATCCCCAGCTAGCTGGCTGGGAATGATGGGAGTTGCAATCCAGCACAACTGCAGGGCACCAGGCTGGCGAAGGCTGCACAAGACCATGGAAAGGGGAGTCAGTGGCCAGGAAAGGGGAAGATTTTTTTTTTTTAGTCTTTTTTGAAAAAGTGTATGTATGGGTCATGATTCATAAGATGACCCTGCCTGGTTTTAATGTCCTTTTTAGTGACCTGCCTCTTGAGTTTTAAGAGTTTTAGCCGATCATTTCCTCCTCCATGTGTTTGGCTGGGATCAATGCCCCGTAAGCCGGGTGTGTGGGTGGGTGTGCGGTCCCTTGCTGGCTGCATCCCAGGACTCCTCTGTGCTCTCTTGCTGAGGTTTAAATTTCCAGTACACTGTGTAGTCTACGTTTTGCATAATTCAAAGCAAAATTCAGGCTTCTGTGGCACACAACAAATGAGATTTTCATATTGAAAGACAGATGTTTGACCTGAGCTGACCCACTCGGTGGCTGGCTTTCTTTCTTGGTATATTTTGGCAGGTCTCGCATCTCAGTCATTTCTTAGAATATCTTCTCCACACAAGCTAAACCAGGATGTGGTGAGTTACCTCAGACCAGTGTTTCTCAACCTTGGGTCCCCAGATGTTTTTGGCCTACAACTCCCAGCATGCCCCAGCCAGCGTAGCTGGCTGGGGCATGCTGGGAGTTGTAGGCCAAAAACATCTGGGGACCCAAGGTTGAGAAACACTGCCTCAGACACATACAGCAAAGCTTTCACAGGGCCAGTACGAGGCTGCAAAACCCACTGGAAAAAGTCAACAGGTTGACTTCACCCCATGGGGGGGGGGCAGGGATGCTTGTGTGACCAGATCTGTGTCCCCAGCAGCCGTGGGGGGCCTCGGGGCACTTGTGTTGCTGTTGTATTTTCCCACTACAATGTCCTTTTGCTGCCCAATCAGGTTTTTCGAACAAAACCTCACCACCCACCCACCTCTCTTCCTTTCCTTAATGTTTATACACTAGACTTTTAGGGTGCAAACCTATGCATGTTTAGGCCACAAAAAAAAAAAAAGTCCTACAATTCTCAGCATGCCCTATCCTAGTTGACATGGCTGGCTGGAGGAATGCTGGGAGTTGTAGGACTTTTTTCCCTGTCTAAACATGTGCAGGATTGCACCCTTAATGACTTGGACTGAGAATAGAGAATTCCACTGAAGAGATCAAGGCCTCTGCTTCATTTGTCATTCCCCCCCCCCCACAAATCCGTGGGCTTACAGACATATGTAGAAACACCAGTGTGTGTAGAGACCAAGCCTGGTGAGTGTGTTGGGGGGGGTGGTATCTTTACACGGATATTTCTTCCCTGCCACCAATTTAAGTACAATTGGTAATTTTGAGCTCTGTGTTCATGATGGATCCTCACTAGCCATTTTATCTGTTTTTCTTCTTCCACACACAGTATTTTCTGCTCTGTGTGTGTGTGTGTGTGTGTGTGTGTGTGTGTGTGTGGGGCTTCTTTCCCACTCTGCAGCTATTGTGCTGAAGGGAAATAGTACATTTTATTGTTATCCAGACCTTTCAAAAATTCTACTGTGATTTCTTGGTGTAAATAAAAATCCCTTCTCTTCCACACACACACACACACACACACACGGCCATGCCCCCTGCTTTCCCTTACAAATGCTGTGTTCTTAGGAGAAAAAAATAAATTTAAAATTATTAAATAAAAATAAAGGTGTTTTTCAATTAACTACTGGGCTCTCCTAATTCTTGTTGTCTTCTAGTATTTTTTTAACAATGATTTGGGGGATGTGGATAGCGTTGCCAGTGCCTTTCCACCCCACCCCTCATGTCAACAGCAGCCTGAAATGCGCAAACTAAGCCGCTGAAGCTTTTCCTGACATGGAGGTAAATGGCGCAGCCTCTCTTCCAGCTGGGTAGTTTCTGAGAGGGCCTTTAGGGTCTTGCAGAAATGCCATACAAGTTGCTCTCTGCTGAATGATATCCAGGGTGCTGATAAGAACATAAGAGCCCTGCTGGATCAGACCCAGGGTCCATCTAGTCCAGCATTCTGTTCACACAGTGGCCAACCAGCTGCCCACAGGATCCCACAAGGCAGGACTTGAGTGCAACAGCACCCTCCCACCCATGTTCCCCGGCAACCCGTGTACATTAGGCATACTGCCATCAGGACCAGGACCACCATGAATTTGTCCAATCCCCTTTTAACGCCCTCCAAATTGGTGGCCATCATCTTGTGGTAGTGAATTCCGCAGTTTAATTCTGCGTTCAACTAAACTGATGGAGATGCCTCCTCTTGAGACAGAAGTTGCATGGGCAGTTACGTACCACTGGATGAAGGAGATGTACGATCGAAGGCAGGTCTTTCCCTCAGCCCAGCCTAGCCTGACGATTGTTGGGGTGGCATTATGGGATACTGGCAATGCCCTTGGTGGGAGTGAGGGGAAAGGGAGAATTGCTCAAGCCTTTGCAGGGCTGAGCCTCATTTCCTGGCCTGTCCAACCTATATGTGTGTACACACTTTGTGGCTGGTGTGTGTTTGTCCCCTCATCACCATGCCCGTCCTGTGTTGCATGCAGACATATGAATTGTGTGCTGACCCTGTAAATCAGGGATGGGGAATGTGTACCCCCCTAGATATTGTAATGTATATCCCATCATCCCAGACAGAAACAAAATTCAAAGTGACCTCGATAGGCTGGAGCGCTGGGCCGAAAACAACAGAATGAAATTTAATAGGGATAAATGCCAAGTGCTGCACCTAGGGAGAGGAAACCAAATGCAGAGTTACAGAATGGGGGACACTTGGCTCAACAATACTACAAGTGAGAAGGATCTTGGAATTGTGGTAGATCACAAACTGAATATGAGCCAGCAATGCGATGTGGCTGCAAAGAAGGCAAATGCAATTTTGGGCTGTATTAATAGAAGTATAGCTTCCAAATCGCAGGAAGTGATAATTCCCCTTTACTCGGCACTGGTTAGGCCTCATCTTGAGTACTGCGTCCAGTTCTGGGCACCTCACTTTAAGAAGGACATAGACAAACTGGAGAGGGTTCAGAGGAGGGCAACAAGGATGATAAAGGGACTGGAAACAAGGCCCTATGAGGAGAGACTGAAAGAACTGGGCATGTTTAGCCTTCAGAAGAGGAGACTGAGGGGAGATATGATCGCACTCTTCCAGTATTTGAAGGGATGTCACACAGAGGAGGGCATAGATCTCTTCTCGGTCATCCCAGTTTGCAGGACACGGAATAATGGGCTCAAGTTACAGGAACCTAGATTCCACCTAAACATCAGGAAAAATTTCCTGACTGTCAGAGCAATAAGACAATGGAATCAACTACCTAGGGAGGTCGTGGGCTCTCCCACTCTGGAGGCATTCAAGGTGCAGCTGGACAGACATCTGTCAGAGATGCTTTGACCTAGATTCCTGCATTGAGCGGGGGGTTGGACTCGATGGCCTTGTAGGCCCCTTCCAACTCTACTTTTCTATGATTCTATGATTCTATGATCATCCCTCACCATCGGCTCTGCTGGCTAGGGCTGATGGGAGTTGTAGTCTGCCAACTCCAGAGGACCACATGTTCCCATCCCGGGCCTCTGCTGCAGGCTTGTATTAAGAGCCCTGGAAGGGGGCTGTATAAACCTCTGTTGACACTGAGCCAGTTGAATTACCAATCCCCGTGTGGAGCCCACGTGGCTAAAGAAGGCTGAACAGAAAACACACCTGTGCGATGTATTTTTAAAAAAATATTTTAATTAGTTTTTTAAATGAGAAATTCACCAAAACAAAGAAACTCCATAGAAAGAAAGAAATGAAGGAAAGGAAAAAAAATTAGAATTTTCTTGCAGGGATTTAAATGGATCCATTACTGTAAACATGTATGAAATATATATCCATAAGTTTCAAAAAGTATACAGTAATACAATTATCAATAAGAAGTTTTGCATAAACATCAGAAAAAGCAGACCAAATATCCATGTATTTATCCATCCACAGGTGGCGTCTAAATACCACCCGCTCAAATGTTGAAAACTGTGGCGGACTGAACCTGGTCCACTGCGCGGGTTCGGTACCTTAAGGGTTAACCGGCACCAAGTTGTGCCCTGTAAATGGCTTCCCAAGACTTTAATTCTAGCCACAAGAGATATTGACATGAAATCCCATAGAGATACAAGGAATCTGCACCCTGGTTAGTTTCAAAAGGGTTTAATGTAGCAGAACTAATAGACTACAGGAATTTCACAGTATAAACATAGCAGTCAATACAGATAGAGGACTGGCACGTATTCAATTTGCTTTTCTTCAACAAAATGTATCAGTTACATAAGCTTCAACAAAGGCAGGCAAGTATCCATATATGTGTCCATTCGAGAGTGGCGTCTGTATGTCATCCACTCAAATATTGAAAGTGTTGTTAAGTCTTCGATCCATTGCATTAGGAGGTGAGCTTTTATCTTTCTAATGTTGTAGCATCAGTCTTCTAGCTGTCAAAATGGCGCGGAAAATCCATTTACGCAGACCATGCTTTCACTTCCAAGAAACAGGTAGATAATTTAAAAGAACGTGTGCCTCAGATAAAAGAGTGTTCCAAAACAAAGTTTATCTGCATTATAACTTCCTCCCAAAAGGAGGTGACTACTGGACATTGCCAAAACATGATTAAAGGAAGTACCACACCTCCAGCACTTAGACAAACCCTTATTAAAAAGATGTTGTGGTATCCGATAAACTACGCAAGGAAAGTTTTCGTTGAATAAGGCATAACCTCAAATCCATTGCAACTTCAGATATAGATGCTAAAGCAGTGTTCTCCAACCTTGGGTCCCCAGATGTTTTTGGCCTACAACTCCCAGCATGCCCCAGCCAGCGTAGCTGGGAGTTGTAGGCCAAAAACATCTGGGGACCCAAGGTTGGAGAACACTGCGCTAAAGCAACAATCCACTGCTTAGACTGAATAGGACATTCCAATTCCCTATCCCGTTCCTGCTTTAAAGTTTAAACCCTGTGTATTGTATTTATTCACCGATAATAGTTATAAACATGGATCGTGGGTTGGTATAACTGATCAACCTCAATAAGTGTTTCCAAGAGCGAGGGAGACTGTGAAGCTGTAAGAGCTCCTGAGCCAAACCTAGATTGTAACAAATGCTGCAATTGCAAGTATCACCATTCAGCCGTGGCAGGCAAATCATATTTGGCACGCCAATCAGGAAATGACAGAAACTCATCACCCTCCCACACCAATTGATCCAAAGTAAAAATCAACGTATCCGGCCAAGTACATCACAAAAACATTTTCTTACCAATTTTTAAGTCTGGATTTTGCCAAAAGGTCAACCTGAGTATGTGAAAATGGATGAAAAATGTAACTGACAGATTATTATCGGTCACACCGTCTCTAGCAACCATAACTGTGGGAGGAACGCTATCTGTTTTAATATGCTGAGAGCCCAGGGCTGGATGAAGGCCAGCTGATGCCCTAAGCACAGCCCAGTAATGGTGCCCCCTCGGCCCTTCCATTGCTTAGCTGGCAAGACATTAAGGCTCAATAAGTGCTGAAGGTGAAATCAGACATTAAAAACTCGGTTTTCTTCAAGGCTATCCCCCACACCAGAACACACAACTACGTATATTAAATATAAACTGTTTTTTATTATATTTATTTAACACTGAATAGCAGTGTGCAATATAAGCCAGTTACTTACTTATAACTAGGGCAACAGAAAGAAATACAAATTCTCATCCCTCTTTTATGCATTTTTTTTAAATAAAACTGTTATAAGGAAAAAAAAATGCAAATGCAAAAATTTGTGGTACTCTGGTACTCTGTGGTGCCCCCCTTCCCTTGGTGCCCCCTAAGCACGTGCTTATATTGCTTAATGGTTATTAATCCAGGGCTGTGAGAGCCTAATGCCACGCATTTGAAAAAGATGATCCAGACAAAAAAAATCCTGAAATGACCAAGGTGGAAAATCTAATCTAAGCAGAAAAAACCAAAATTTAGTACAAGTCAGCAAATAGGGCCCAATGATATAATGCAAGATCCGGAAAGCCAAACCCACCTTCCCTGATGGAAAGCTGTTTTTTCCCCCCAAGGATATTCATGGTGGAGAGCAAACACAGAAAAAACTACGAAAGAAAGAATTAAATTTTTGGAAATATTTGCCAGGTATATATAAGGGATCCGTGTATAACATACACAATCCGAGGTATGATATTCATCTTGAGTGTATTAATCTTACCCCACAAACATAACCTTACGGATCCCATTTGTCTGCATCCAGTGATATCTCACTAGTCAGCTTGTTCAAATTTACCTTAGCCATTTCCCATATGTCTCCAGGAAAAAGTATTCCCAAATACGTCGGTAAGTAATGGAATCTGGGCACCATCGAAATTGCCAATTGGCTAATACACTGGATGGGTCACAGGCTTGACTCTGAGCCTGTTCAGGTGTCACTGAATGGTAGCCGTGGGAAAGGTGAGTGCGGTGTGCAGTGGCGGCCACCCTGTGCCAGCCGATCCTGTACGCCGCCCCCTTGGTGGGTTGGTTCTGGCTTTCAGGACCCAGCAGGTAGCACCAGCCAGCCAGCCCCCCGCCGGCTCCCAGATCATGCGGTGGTCAGTCCATGTGCCACTGGAAATGCAGGCAGCGGTCTCCTATTTCCTGCTGGTATTTCTTGCTGAACAGCGCACCCTGCAGCGGGGAGAAGTGGTTCCTCCAGTCTCCGACGATACCTGAGAGAGCAGAAGGGTTTGCCTTGCTGGATCAGAGCAGACCCCCCCCCCCATTAGCCTTGTTTCCAGACTGCCTGGCCAGATGCAGCCGCCATGGAGGGGTGTTATTTATTTATTTATTTATTTCTTATATTTATTAATCGCCCATCTGGCCGGTCACCCGGCCACCCTGGGCGATGTACAATTAAAATATAATTGTTGGTTGCCTTGGGGAGGAGCAGCGGCTTGCCCAAGAGGCCAGGCTCCAGCCAGGGTGGTTGGCTTTCTGCCCGGCTGCCCACGCCCCCTCCCCTCCGCCCACTCACCTTTCCTCATGAACGGGCTCTTGCTTGGATCCATGATCTCATGAGGCACAAGCGTGCCGTTCACCATGGGGTTCTCACTCATGGAGGCAAAGCTGCAATGCCTCCGGAGGGACTCCATCTGGTCCGGCTGCAAAGGGCAGCCCAGGAAGGCGCTCAGTCGCTTCACGCAGCCCTCCAGATCCTGGGGGGGATCAGAGTGCAGGAGAAATAATTTATGGATCACGAATCTAATTAAGCAGACCTCTTGGTATCTTGACGCTGTCCTGCTTGGCTGTCTATGTCTGGGTCCATAGAGATGGGGTTTTTCTGATGCTGAGAAGGAGGACTCGGTCATCTTACGCTCAACACAGTTACTGTATCAATAGGTGCCCATAGATTATATTTTAAACATTTCTTAACACCAAGCAAGCATATTTAAGACAACTATAGGAAGAAATTGACTACCATGGTATTTGATGGCAAAGGTTGCAATAGGAAAGGAAAACAAGACAAAACACAGTGCATACATTACCAATACAGATTTCTGCCTGCAGAGATCACTCCCTGCCAGGATCAACCCCACCCAGTATCTTCCCTTCACTTTTATACGTTAATACTTGAACATGATCTGTGATGTGATGGCTTACTGAATTTTGGCTACTGCACTCTTTCAATCTGACCTCTTCATATTTATTCATATTGGATGACGTGTTTTTTTTTTATTTGTACAGTTCTACAGAAATTTCTGGTTTTGACCTGTCTGGGACATGAACCTTATTGACCTTTTCTCCAGGTCAAACTACCTGCCACTCATAGGCCAAAAGCAAACTTTGGTTCAGCCAGCCATTTTAGCTATGCCTCTTTGATATGCCTAAGATGACCGTTGCCTTATAACTACGTACAGGAGTAGCTGCTGGAGAAGGTGAGCCAAAAGCTTGAGCACCGCATATGCACGCAGCCATAAATGGCTTAAATGGCCGGGGGGGGGCATTTAAGATCCGATCCCACTGTTTATAGCAGGGGTGGGCAAATGTGGCCCTCCAGACATTTCGGCCTACAGCTCCCATCAGCCCTGGCCAGCGTTGCCAATAGTGAGGGCTGATGGGAGTTGTAGTCCAACGACACCTGGAGGGCCACATGCCGTGCTGCGTGGCTTGCCTACTAGGCCTCACCATCCAACCTGTCCCCATGTGCTGCCGACACAACCCTGCTCGGTTCCTCACTCAGCACGGCACAGAATTCCACCTGCTCTCCTTTAACAACAGGCCTAATCAAAGGTGATATCAGCTTACTAACTACCCATGCCTTGTACCTGTCTGTAGCTCAGTGCTTCTCAATTATTTTCTGTCATGCCCCCCCTAGGAAGAAGAAAACATTTCGCGCCCCCCGCGCGACTGTAAATAGTATCATTTGTCTATAAAATTGTTATAAGTACACCTCTGCATAACACTGTATCCTTATTAACGTATAAGAGAATAAAAAAAGAAAGAAATGTGGATCAATTTACAACAAAGAATAGCTTTATTAACTGTAGCAGAAAAGATTTAAAGGAGCACAGTGTTTGCCGAGGTCAAACGAGCCCCCCTTTACGGAGCCTCGCGCCCCCCCTGGGGGCCCCGCCCCACTATTTGAGAAGCACTGCTGTAGGTGAACTCACCTGGTGCAGCTCCTCGTAGGTGATGTAGAAAATGCTCAGCTCATCCTGGCAGCCGAGCCAGCCTTTGATGTGCTCAAACCAGGAGCCGTAGTGCACTGCGTGGGGGGCAGAGGAGAAGAACCGGGTCAGAGAGCTGAAGCAGCCCCCCTGCCCCCCCCACACCACAGCTGCACAACTCCCCAAGGGTCCTCCGAAGAAGAAGCACACGCCCTTTGCTCAGTTTTCAGCTTGCTGCCTGCCCATCAAGCGGTTCTCATGATTCATCCGAGCCCAAGTCAAACTGCAAAAGTCCCCAATGACAAGCGATGCTCTGACTCAATGCTTTCCCCTCCGCCCCACCCCTTCTAATGCAGAAGTCTGGAGGGAGGGCGGGGGTCCTCATCTGACAGAGATGGGGAAGAGTCACATATTCGAAGGATGCATGTTCCAGCACCCTGGCACAGACAGAGATGCCGTTAAAAAGAAAAAGCACATTTCCTGTACATGTGACATCAGCTGTTTGGCAGGCAGAAACTTAAGAGGTGCCAGGGCCTCCTCATCTCTGTCATAGCAAGCCACATTAACTAAATAAAGGGGCTCCCGAGAACAACAAGTTCAAGCGAGTTAGAAATATTAATTCCTTCAGGGGATGCTTTTCAGAACAGAGCTTTACTCCTCCAGGTCTTGGCTAGGCATGCTAGTTAAGACTCATAGCCAAGTTAGAGGTCCCACAAGAAAAAAAACCCTTTAGCAAGTGCCTCCTGGAGTTTCAGCAGCACTTTTGCCTAGTATGCTGCATATTTGTATGACAACCTTGAATTATTGTTTTTAAATTGTCTGAAAATGGAGATTAGGCTTAAAAAAATGTTTTGTTTGTTTTCTTAAAAAACTGGTTAAGGATAAAAGCAGGTGATATCAGCATGAGTTCAAAATGTAAGCTTTTAGTATTTATTTATTTATTTTTATTTATTACATTTATACCCCGCCTTTTTTCCTACAAGGAACTCAAGGCGGCTTACATAATCCTCCTCCTCCTCTCCATTTTATCCTCACAACAACCCTGTGAGGTAGGTTAGGCTGAGAGTCAGTGACATACACTGTCACTGAGAGTCAGTGACATACACCCATAATCTAAGTAACAGGAGCTGGGAGCTGATGCAAAAAAAATATGGGCAGATTAGCTGAGAGAGTATTATGTTGTTCATGATGTGGAACAAATGAGGTCCTCGCTGTTTTCATGTTACTGGCATCATGAAAAAATAGCATGGGTAAGATTTGCCATTTCTAGCACTGCATAAAGCTACTTTAGCACTATATTTGCAATTATGCCTTCTCAGTTTCTTGAGGAAGACTACTGCAACATTCCAGTTAAACAACAGCTATATGTTTGTGGAGCGCATTCAATTGTACACATATGTCATTATGTTCTCTATATAGCTCTACATACTGTACATGGGTCCTAAACTGAAATTCATAAAAAGTAACAGTGTGGTGTAGTGGTGAGAGTGTTGGACTGGGACTCGGGAGATCCGGGTTCTAGTCCCCGCTCGGCCATGAAACTCACTGGGTGACCTTGGGCCAGTCACTGACTCTCAGCCTAACCTACCTCACAGGGTTGTTGTGAGGATAAAATGGAGAGGAGGAGGAAGAGGATTATGTAAGCCGCCTTGGGTTCCTTACAGGAAGAAAGGCAGGGTATAAATATAATAAATAAATAAATAAAAAACAGTAGTACTTTTAGCTAAAACAAAATGTCCCTTGTCCTGTTATACATTTCTTCTAACATTTAGAGTCAACAAATTTGAAGTTCTTGTGAAAAAAACTGAGATGAGAATTTCTTGAAACAAATGCTGTGAATTGTGAAGATATTCCTCTACAGTAACCTCCCGTTCTGCCCAGGGGAAAAGGCGGTATCTGTTCTGTTACTGTATTATTGGGACCTTGGATCTCATAGTTTCATCTCTTAGTTTTGTGATGGCTTTTTAACAACAGTGACTATAAGCCTCCCGGAGAATATCTGTTGATGGGCAGCCATACAAACATAATAAATGAATACGCAGAATGAACTGAACTGAATTTCGGCTTGCCTCAGGAATGCATTGTTATGGGCGTAGCATTTCTGCCAGGGAAAAACCCCATAACAACCATGGGCTGAGACAAAAAATTCCAAGCGCCGTCCTCCACCATCACTACGCATAATCCAAATAAACCAGATCACAAACAAAGGAACCTGGGAAGCTGCCTTCTACGGAGCCAGAGCCTGGGTCCAACTAGCCCAGTATCGTTGACACTGACTGGCAGCAGCGGCTCTCCAGGGATTCAGGCAGGGTTTTTTCCAGCGCACCTGGAGATGCCGCCGAGGATCGAACCAGGGACCTTCTGCGTGCAAAGTAGGTGCTGCACCCACCGAGCTGCAGCCCCACCCCTAAGCAAAGAGCAGCAGTGAACAGGGAGGGCTCTATACTGAGATACCTGCAGAACAAGGGTTCGAGTCCCCGCTCAGCCATGAAACTCACTGGGTGACTTTGGGCCAGTCACTGACTCTCAGCCTGACCTACCTCACAGGGTTGTTGTGAGGATAAAATGGAGAGGAGGAGGAGGATTATGTAAGCCGCCTTGGGTTCCTTGCAGGAGAAAAGGCAGGGTGTAAATATAATAAATAAAACAGAGAGGCCCAGATGGCTCAAGTGACCGAGAGCAGCTGCGTGCTCTTTGAGTAAGAAATACCTGCACCATCTCAAAACTATATACAGTATCCCCAGGTGTCTGGGTGGGGGTGGGGGCGCTGGAGAAGGGCAAGGAGCCATGGCAGTCCAGTCAGTCTCAGGTCAGTCTGCATTATGACTGCGGCGTACAGATGCCCAGCGGGTCTCACGCACCAGTGCCATCCAAGAAGCCAAGGAGAAACTCGTCGAAGGAGATGGGGTCGGGCAAAAAGCTGGCCATCCTACTGAAGTGATAGTAAGATACAGCGACATCCTTGGGGTTTCTGGCCAGGTAGATCACCTGTAGGAGCAACAGACAGAACACACCACAGCAGGTCACCATCACAGCCCATCTGGAAAGGACAGACCCTTTCCCATCTTCCTTTCCCTCCAGAAGAAGAGCCTTGCTGGATGGGACCGAAGACCCGCCTAGGCCAGAGTGACCTGCAGCCAGGAGCCCCTTTGCCCCGCGCTAAGTGTGAGGCCAGACCTGGCACTGGAGACGCTTGCCTTCGCTACACCTAGACTGGATTGTTGCAATGTGGGGGCACTCTCGTCTCATCAGAGTTTTCAGAATCTGCCACTGGTCCAGGACGCAGCAAGAATGTGGATGGCACCCGCTTACAGGATCGTGTCCTGCGAGGGCTGCACTGGTTCCCAACTTGTTTCTGGGCACAATTCAAAGTGCTGGCGACGAACTTTAAAGCCCTACGGTCCGGGACACCTTAGGGACCGCCTTCTCGCACACCAGACTGTCCGCACCCCAAGTTCTGATGGAGAGACCCTTCTCTAGGACCCAATTATGGTGGAAGTGCAGTTGATGGGGGCAAGAGAAAAGGGGCTTCTCCATGGCTGTGCCCAAATTGTGGAGCTCTTTGCCCTGGGAGGTTTGGTTGCCCCCCTCTTTTAATGGCAGTGTGCCTGTGTACTCCAGCTGCTGGGGAACATGGGCGGGAAGGTGCTGTTGTCCCTCATGCCCTGCTTGTGGGATCCTGTGGGCAGCTGGATCATTTTTTCCCCTTCACTTTTTTTCATGGTTTTTGTTCTGTTTTGGTGTAATTCACATTTAAGAAACTAATTTTTTAAAATTAAAAAAATAATTTAAGAAATCAGGAGGGGCAGGGACCCCGGCACGTGCCAAGGGAGGTGTCCGCAGGCAGATTGGCACCCCAGAGCACCACATTGTGGACCCTTAAATTATTGTTAATTGCCCTGACTCTGCCACTGCACCCAATCTCCAATACCCCTTCACCGACTTTGGGTCTCCACAATTGGGATGTGTCATGACCCCCCCTCCAGGAATCCTCCTCTGAAGACGAGTGTGACTCATCCAGGGCCCGGGACACTCCTCAGGAGCAGAGTTCAGACCCTGCTGTTCCAGACGGGGCCGACCGAGCAGCTGAAGAGCTGGCAGGCCCCTCTGGCGTGACCCGTGGGAGTTCCCCAGCCCAGGAGGAATCGGAATCAGAGGTGGAGGTGGTGCAGGTCCCGAGTCCCAGACAGAGGAGGAGGATGAGACGGCAGGAACAGATGCAGGCCCCTCGACGCAGCATCCGGCTGCAAACCAGGATGTCGGCCTTGTGAGGCTTTTATAATCAGCCTGCTGCTAAGAGAGCTTCGGCTATGGGGCGGTATATAAATGAAATAAATGAAATGAAATGAAATGAAGGAGCTCCAGCTGCGGGATGGGCGTGTCCCGGCAGCAGGCAGTAGAAACGCACTCACTCACTGAAGCCTGGGTATCGGGAAACAACGACTTCCTTGACTCTTGTTCCTGATCCTGAACCTTGCCTTGAACCCTGGACTCTTGGACTCTACTTTGGACTCACCCTGACGACGGCTTTGCTTGATCCTTGGACTTTTGTAATAACTTTACTGGCTAAAATCCCTGGACTGTCTGACTACGCTTCCCTGCTACATTCCTCTGAAAACCGCAGAACTGGTACGTATTCTCATCCTAGCTGGACTTTTGGCAGCGCTCCCAGAAGCAAGGCCAGCTGCTGGCTGCCGGCCAGCTTTAAGCAGGGCAGGATGGGTAGGAGCCCCCCCCCAACAAGCTCAAAACTCACAGTTTTGACCCGACTCCTGTGAATGTTAATTGTATTTTTATTTTATTATATATATACCCCCACCTTTTTTTCCCTGCAAGGAACCCAAGGCGGCTTACATAATCCTCCTCCTCCTCTCCATTTTATCCTCACAACAACCCTGTGAGGTAGGTTAGGCTGCGAGTCAGTGAGCGGCCCAAAGTCACCCAGTGAGCTTCATGGCCGAGTGGGGACTAGAACCCGGATCTCCCGAGTCCCAGCCCAACATTCTCACCACTACGACACACTGGCGACCCCCCTGATGTCTCAAGAAAGCTAGCCAGCCGTGGGAACTCCCCACACTCACCTTGGGCTTCGCTTTCCTCAAGGCGGTTGACAACAGATGTTGAGGCAGGTGGGTGGTGATGATGCGGCATCCTTCCCCATGCTGGAAAATGTCTCTGAAGTAGCTGTGCTCCAGCCAGGGCGCCCGGGCCCAGTTGGGCTTGTTCTTCACGGGCTCAGGGTCTCCACTGCTGTAGATTAAGGTCAGGATCTCCTGCATCCAGGTGGTACCTGGAGGGGAGGGGAGGCGTGTCAGTGTGGGCAGACCTCCAAGATACAGCCACCCAGGACCTCCAGCGACAGCCGCTCTAACTACTGGACGTCCGGACTGCATGGACTCCAATGTCTTTCGCAGAAGAAAGCTCGCTCGCTCGCGGCAGCGCTCCCCAACCTGGTGTTCTCCAGGAGTGTTGGACTACAACTCCCACCGCCCCTGGAGTGGTAGGCCAACACATCGGGAGGGAGCCAAGATGGGGAATGCGGACTTACAGAGTAGGGTGAGGGACGGCCAACACAGCGCCGTATTCCAACCTTATGGAAGAGCAGCAAACACATAACAGGCAACGTAAGAAATAAACTGGTCAGCTTGTTCAAGAGGACTCCGCTCAGAGAACCGAAGCATGAATCAGTCATTTCCTGCAGGCATGTAGAATATCCCACCATCTTAGGAACAGGGCTGGTGTCAAGGGTGGGCACAGTCCGGCACCTACCAAGGACCCACAGCTCGGCAGGGGCCCCACGGACAAGGGCCCTCTTGACCGGCTCCGCCTCTTCGTCATTGCCACCCGCTTGCTCACGTGCCTCTTATTTTATTTATTTATTTATTACATTTATACCCCGCCTTTTTTTCCTGCAAGGAACTCAAGGCGGCTTACATAATCCTCCTCCTCTCCAGTTTTATCCTCACAACAACCCTGTGAGGTAGGTTAGGCTGATGAGAGGCAGTGACTGGCCCAAAGTCACCCGGTGAGTTTCATGGCTGAGCGGGGACTAGAACCCGGATCTCCCGAGTGCCAGTCCAACACGCTCGCCACTACGCCACAGCGGGCTCTGGCCCGGAAAATGGTGGCGGCGAGGAGGAGGATTGGAACAGCGGATGCCCCGGCCTGCTTGTCCGCTGCCTGCAAGGGATCGGCCCAACACCGCTGCAGAGGCACCTCAAGGAGATGCGGGATCCGATTCCGGAGATACTGTCGGTGGGAATGGTGCTGATCATCCAGCAGGCCCCTCTGAAAGAGTGGGAATGCCCAGCCAGAGCAGAGGGGAAGTAGGCGCTGGACTGGAGATCCCAGAGTTAGATATATCACATGTGGAGGGATGAGCAGAGTACCGTAATAAGGCCTTCCAAGCAATTCTGCCTGCCAAAGAGACTCCTCCCCTGCCTTGAAGGCACGACGCTTGGTTAGCACACCCAGCCTGAATGGGAAGGCTCTAACACAGTGTTCTCCAACCTTGGGTCCCCAGGATGTTTTTGGCCTACAACTCCCAGCATGCCCCAGCCAGCGTAGCTGGCTGGGGCATGCTGGGAGTTGTAGGCCAAAAACACCTGGGGACCCAAGGTTGGAGAACACTGCTCTAACAATTTCCCAACAGTCTGGTTTCAACCCTCTAATCTGCAGCATCAGCTTAAGAAGTTGGCTTCATAAGATGGCTAAAACAGCTTGACTCTTTTGTAGCCATTGTTTGTAACAGCCAGGCCTGCTGGCTAGCCTGAAGCAAGACAGGCTCACTTGTAGCTTTTTACTTCAATCTTGGTTTGTTTAAACCAGAGTTACCTGTTTACACTTGAAACAGGGAACTCTGGCTTAGTGGCGGTCTATTAACGAAGTTCTTAAACCATAGTTTGATATTGGTTTAAGATCCTGAGTAGCAAACCTACATTAAGCCAGAGTCACGGGCCTCAGCCGGTTCCTGACACTGACCCTGTAAAAGGAAATTGCTTCTCTAAGCAGGGGCTTTGGATGGAACACTGGTTCAGACATACCAGGATGTGAAGGGGGAAAGGAGGGGGGAATGAGGAGTAGCACGCAGGGCGGGCCCAACACTTGTTCTCGGCTTGCTAAACGAGGGTGGAGCAAGACAGGATTGTCACAGCTGAACTGGCCCAAAGATCTAATCGCATTTCTATACCACACAAAGCATTCCAGGTGGGTCACAAAACTTAAAACCATACAATAAAACTACACACTAAAAATAATACAGAACTTTTAAAACTTTAAAACTACAATATAAGCCAGCTGCAGTGGAAAGATCAAAAAAAAATAAAATACAGTAACACACATTACAAGTGAAGAACTAAAATGCCTGGGAGAATGAAAAGGTCTTCACCAGGTGCCCAAAAGACCCCAACCCGTAAGGCCAGGCAAGACTCTCTGGGGAGCTCATTCCACAACCGGGGCGTTCTGAGGGCTGAAAGTGTTTGGAGAGCGGTTTGCTTCTCATGGCACACACACACCTTTTTAGGTTGGCTGCCACCTTAGAGGGGCCGTAGCTCAGCGGCAGAGCCCCTGGAAGAAGGGCCCAAGTTCATAGATTTCATAGATCATAGAGTTGGAAGGGGCCTACAAGGCCCTCGAGTCCAACCCCCTGCTCAATGCAGGGAACTAGAGGAGGGGTCTCCCATCCAAGTCATAGCCAGGCCCGACCCTGCTTAGCTTTCCAGCGTGAGCCACAGGTACTAGTTCAAGCCACGGCATCTCCAGGTGGGGCTGGGAAAACCCCTGGAGGGCCACTGGCACTGCCAGTCCATACTGGCCTGGATGCGCCCACGGTCTGACCCGGTATGTTCCGTTAGCCAAAGAGGCCTCTCGGATTTCTTAAGTCACACAAAGAGCGGTTAACAGACAAAACCATCGCTGGAAAGCCCACCCGTCTGCCTTCGAGGCTTTCCCCCTGCCAGCCCCTCCCTCCTCCCTCCGTCCCAGCCCCCGAGAACTCTGACCTGATTTGGGGTAGGAGACGAGGAGCACGTCCGAGCTGCGGAACGCGAAGTTGCTGGCGAACTCCAGGGACTCCTGCGTGTGGAGGTGGCCGGGCAGGGCGATGCCGGCGAAGCTCTCGGTCACGTCGAGCCTGGACATTTCGCCGAGCTGAAGAAGGGGCGGGCGCGCGAGAAGGAGCTAGGCAAGGCAGAGCAGAGGAACCCCCCGGCCCGCCCCCCGCGCCAACGGCCCGCCCCGGACCGGAGGAGGCGAGCGGCCGAAGAGAAGCTGCTCCGCTTCGCGCGCGCCCCGCTCGGGCGGCCCCGTCCCCGCCTCCGCCTCCCTCCCCCGCTCGGCGTACCCGGCCGGCACGCGCCACAGCTGCGACTCACATGCGCTCACTTCTGGAGATGAATGGCTTGAGGTGTGCATGCAACACCACTGGGTTCACACAGTAGGAACTGGGTCAGAGAAGCGGATATGGGGGAGGAGTTGACACGCTGCCTGAAGCCCACAAACCTACAAGAAAAAAAAGCCCCATCACAGCGTAAGGAGCTTTCTTGCATGTATTGGCTTTTTTTTTTTTTCTTCTTCACAGATATCAGCATGGGGAAACCTGCTCAGCCTTTCATGTGACTGGTTTGAGAATCTACCGCTCACCAGAAACCGATGGAGGGAGACGTGGGTGTTGCTAGGCCTGGGCCCCGTGGCGCCCGGCCCGGGGACAGTTTCCCAAGGCCCCCGATCTGTTCCCCAGAGACCTGTGTGTCCCTTGGTGCCAATGGAAGATTTCTTTCTCAGTTTAATTGCCATGCAAGGAGCAATTTTCAAGGGGGGGGGTCGCAGCTGGGGAGGAAATGGGTGTACTCCCCCCCCCTTTCCACATGCTACAGCTCCCCCCCCCCACAGCAATTAAGCTTAGAAATAAATCTTTCCATTGGTGCCAATGGGAAATTTTTTCCTAAGCTTAGTTGCCGTCCAGGGAGGGATTTCCAGGGGAATCGCAGTTGGGGAGAGAGTGGTTACCCTTCCTTCCCTGTGCACTTTGGGGGGGGGGCAAATCCTCCCTCCACATGGCAACTAGGCTTAGGAAAATACCACCTTTCCCCCCAATACCAATAGAAATATTGGGCCCAAACCTTTTAAGTGCCCCTGGATGGAGAAAAGATTTGTGAATTAAAATTATCTACAAGCTGCAGGCTAGCAATGCAGCTTGGAATACCAATACAATAGCAATCTTGTCCCCTTTTTTATATCTTATGTTGAAGCTGTTCCTCAAATGAGTGTACACCTTCTAAGTACAAATGTGTCTATTTTTAATCTCTGTATTAGTCTTTAAAGTGCCACAACACTCTTCGTTATTTTTAATCTACTATGGTTAATGTAATTCACCGGTTCTTTTCTTTGTTCCTCTACCTAAAGATCTCACATAACTGATAATGCTTTAATGCAGTGTTCTCCATGCTGGCTGGGGCATGCTGGGAGTTGTAGGCCAAAAACATCTGGGGGCCCAAGGTTGGAGAGCACTGCTTTAATGCAAAACAAAACAAAACCCAAAAACAAAAAACACATTTTTAAAATTATGCAGTACATATTTTTGTATTTTTATATCTATTGGTGTATTTATTTTATTTATTTATTTGTTATATTTATACCCCGCCTTTCTTCCTGCAAGGAACCCAAGGCGGCTTACATAATCCTCCTCCTCCTCTCCATTTTATCCTCACAACAACCCTGTGAGGTAGGTTAGGCTGTAATTGTATGTTTTCTTCTGGGTCATAACCTTTTATCTTACTTTTAGGATATTAAGCTGCTTATTTATTCAATTCATGAGTCAACGTATAGCAGAGCCCTCAAGGAGACATACCGGTACATAATAAAAACAAATATAATGAAACTGATGATAAACACATTAAAATATCTTTTTAATGTTTAAAAAACAGCAATAATATTTTAAAATTAGTTTAGGAGAACAAATTGACCACCACTCACCTGGACAGACACCCACCCGCAGTCCCTCCATCTTGTCTGGACTGAGCTTCAGTTTATTAGCCCTCATCCTGTCCATTACCACCCTGGTCAGTGGTTAAGCACTTCCACAGCAAGTTGGGGATCCAGTGCGGTGGCTCGCGAGTAGGCGGCAGCGATTGTGATGTGCACTTTTTACTCAAACCAGGAAAAACTCGGTTGATCGGACTGAGCAGACCTGGGATCTTTTAGGAGTGGAGATAAGAAACGCACCAATTTGAGGGAAAGGAATAAAACTGTATCTCTAAAGAACAAAATTCAGCTAAACCACAAAGCAATCAGCCTAGCCTCTTAGCAAAGCCACCACAGCACAAACCGCTAATGTGGAACTTTAAGGCTTGATCTTAGACTACAAACAATACCAAACAGCCAAACATTACTATAAGCTTCAGGTTACAGATAAGGCACAGCCACAGATACAGGAAAGGCACAGTTGCAGATAAGTTTAGCAAGACAAGTTTCAATCCAGAAAACCTCTGTTGATTTCTCTCAAATCAATACTCAAAGGCATGAAACCCAGAAAATCCTCTGTTTGTTTCCTTGAAACTAACACCCACAACCACGGCATAAATTCAGAAACGCACTCAGAGAGGACCTCTAGCAGGCAGACCAATGCCTTTCACTGCTAGAAAGTAGGAGCTGCCACAGTGCCCGTCCTAAAGAATCTAAGAACATGGTACCCTACGTGTGCTACACCCTGAGTTCCTTTAAGAAAAAAGAACATAGGCTTAGGCATACAGCCCTATGCCAGTGATACACCCACAAGTCTCTTAAGGGAAAAGACGCAGGCCCAGAGCCCTGCATAGGCAAGGCGGGGCTCACACCCACCTCTACCTCCCACAGGAGGACAAAGACATCCCTAAAGCACAATTCCCAAACTAGAGGGAAAATAAAACACAAAACATGGACAATTAGTAAGCAGGCAGACACAGCCAACAACAAATCATAATCCAGATGCCTCACCCTTCAGGCTAAACTTACTCCAGTTTTTCAAAGATTGCAAAAAATCAGATATGGAGGCGTGAGAGGACACGCCCTGCAACCTGCAAATAATACCTTGGATTGCAAGCATAATTCGTTCCGGAACCATGCTTGTAATCCAAAACACTCTTATATCAAAGCGAGTCTCTGGCAGGCAGTGAGCGGGGGCCGATTTCGGCCCGCTCGAGGTGAGCGGTTACATCCCTACGCTTGTATTGCAAGACGTCGCTTGTTTATCAAGTCAAAATATATATTAACAAATTTGCTTGTCTTGCAAAACGCTCTCAGACCAAGTTACTTGCAATCCAAGATATTACTGTACAGTCCTTTCCCTTAGGACTTGGTCTCACTCCCAGACCCCACTTTCTTATCACTTCAATCTCAGCTCAGGTTTGGGTGGGATACGCCCTCAATTTCCTCATGTCTTGACTCTTGACGTTGGCGATGTGCCCACTATTCTCTCCAGGGAAAAGACACAAGCCCAGCCTCCCTAACAGGAGACAGGGCCGAGCCTCAGATCCTTAAACAATCTCCTTGTTCTTATTCTATCCAAATTCTGACAACCCAAAGAAAACCCTTCACTACTGACACTCACACAGCCCAAGATTGGCCAAACCCGTAAGCCTAATGTGGAAGTTTGGTGCTCAGAGAGGAAGATGGTGCACCTGTACACACGACACGACCCTTGAAGTTGCTGTCTCCTCCAGCTTGCTTCTGGGTAAGCAGCGTTCTTATACTTTTTGAGAAAGGAGGGGTTGCCAATGCAAAATCTTTGTAGTTCCTGGTAGATACATGTGGCAAATTTTAAAATTTAGAGGAGGGCCAGGATCTCTTCCCACCATCCCAGAGTGCAGGACACAGAAGAATGGGCTCAAGTTACAGGCAGCCAGATTCCGGATGGACATCCGTCGTGGGCTCTCCCACACTGGAGGCATTCAAGGTGCGGCTGGACAGCCATCTGTCAGGGATGCTTTGACTTGGATTCCTGCATTGAGCAGGAGGATGGCCTTATGGGCCCCTTCTAACTCTACTGTTCTATGATTCTAAAAACAGTCCTCGTCCAGAATCTGGTTCCTGAGAAAGGATATACAGCACAACCTCCCCACACACCTGGGCATCTTATCAATATCTATCCAAATGGCACTGCTGTAAAGCTGTCATCTTTCCAACATTTGCAACAGTTCCTCCTTTTTTATTTATTTTCTTTATATCCCGCCTTTTTTCCTCTTGCAAGGAACCCAAGGCGGCTTACATAGTCCTCCTCCTCCTCCTCCTCCTCCTCCTCCTCCTCCTCCTCCTCCTCTCCATTTTATCCTCACAACAACCCTGTGAGGGTAGGTTAGGCTGAGAGTCAGTGACTGGCCCAAAGTCACCCAGTGAGTTTCATGGCTGAGCGGGGACTAGAACCCGGATCTCCCGAGTCCCGGCAGTCCGACACTCTCACCACTAGGCCACGCTGGCTCCTTTGCCCTCCTTCCTCTGGAATGCAGTCTGTTCCCCCTGATCAGTGTCCTTGCTTCCTTTGCCCCAGTCGCCTCTTCTCTGATTTCTTCAGCACCGTCTCCCCCTACAAGCCACCCAGTCCTTTCCTGCAGGGAAAAAGTCATACATTCTTCATCCATGCCCTCCCCCAGGTTTGCAATCCTGTGCATTCAAGAAGAGGCGCCTTGCATCAGAAACAAAGCATCCCTCTCCACAGTACTAGTCTGCTCTGCAAAGATAATTTATGTTCTTAGGTGTGAGGCATAGTTCAAGCCTCTTGCCTGATCCTAATGAAGCCTCGAGAAGCAAAGCATTCTGGCTCCTTTTACAAGTTGACCAAAGTTTCACAGATACATTAATTAATAAGTACAAAACTTATTTCTATGACCATCCAGTGGACCTCACTTAATAATCTTAATTAATAAACTATACATCACTACAGACATACTGTGGTAAAATATAATTTCAGTATATGATTTCTATATTATATAAACACATAATTTGCAACAAATATTTCCTATTATTTTACTTGCATGTAATCCTATGACTTACATATGCTAAGGTCTCGTTCTGACTCTGTATGTAGAAAGTTCTATCTCACATAACGAAATGTAACACAATGTAACACTGTGATGCGAACACAAAGGGGCTCTAAGGGGCCTCTTGAATTCTTATGACCTGTTGAATTAAACCCGAGTGCAAGGTGAAAGGGAGAAACGTGCTAAGCGAAAAGCACGTCAAATGAATCCTTTACTGGACCATCTTCCATCTGGTAACTTGTGTCCTCACTGTGGGAAGCTGTGTGGATCTAGAATTGGCCTCCACAGTCACTTACGGACCCATCGCTAGAGTCTACACAATTTTCTTTAGAATTTTCCTCCTTTTAAAATCTCCTTTTTGTAAAAAATAAAATAAAATAAAAATTATCCTGGAAGACAATCTTACTCGGTCACGAGTGATCGCCTGACTGACTGTGTCTAACAGTTAATTGGTATTGAGATAGGGAAGTTGGCTGGACATTACAGACTTACAGGGATACTAAGGCAATTAACAGAAGGTGTGAACCATCTTTCCTTAGTCTGTGCCTTTCACTCCCTAAAAACTCCTCAGTACACATATGTCAATTAATTGTTATTTACTGCTTGAAAGAGAAACCAGATATTATAAAAGCATAATTCTGTCACAGTAGAAAGAAAC